>OY756211.1:108469670-109800918 GCA_963576795.1 Metopia argyrocephala | reverse complement strand
GAATTCTAAAAGTGATATCTGTTAATAAAATACAATACATTAAATTTAACAATAACATAATAAGAACTAACGATACAGGTAGTTTTGGTACATTTAAAGAATCTGTTAGGCATGATTTATGTTCCATTAAGCAACCCTGGTTGTTATATTCACGAAGAGAGTAAGAAAAACTAAAAAAATATCCGAACAATTTCGTTACCTGAGTAATATGGGCGAAGACCACTGGTGTAAAGAGTTCAACTATATTCATATCAATACAGAATTGCCAAAATATTTACAAATATTATCGATAAAAAAGTGGAGTGAGTCAAAAACAAGTTAAAATATTTTACATTAAAATTGACATTTAGAATTAAAAATATTATAGTGTTGCTAACTTTATAGTGTTATTTTATGGTATTTTTACCCTCAAGGTAGCGTTTTTTTTTACAAAATAAAAAGTATCAACATTGAAATAAATATAAATACAAAAACAAAACTAAATATTTTGTTTACATTTTTTATATTTCACTCTTTCTAGCATTTGTTGTTTCTTTCGTTCAATTCTATAACAATTCAATACAAAAAAAAGTAAATAAATTTAAGGTTTTTCAAAAATTATAATATAAAAAATAAGAGGTTTTCCTCCCCCTCCCCTTTTAAGAAGTCTATCTTTATGAAACCACTCCTCGGAGGAGTACAGTGACACCTTCTCTGAAGATAACAGCTTACTTACATAAAAGATGCTCACCATTCTCATTCAGCATCCAGTTGGAGCAATTGCTGTTGATCATTCAGAGGTGAAGGTACATATAACACTGGCCTTTAAGTGATCAAATTGACAACAATTAGTCCCACTGACATAAGGCGCTTAACGTCACTTCTTCACATCTATCTATCTATATCTACATATTCAATATTCCACTAGAATGGACTGTATTTAGTAGGGGTTTACCCTTGAGTATTGGTCTTAAATAAAAAAAAAAAAAATATAAAGAGCAATGTATTAGTTCTAGTTCTTAGGAGATTTATATAGGGCGACAGACACTATCGATTCTATGATCTCATATCAGTTGGCGTTCAATAAGAAAGCTTTGGAACTGCTAAACAAACAGTAGACTAAACATGATACAATAGATCGCAATGATCTCCGCTTAATGCAAATTTATTATTAAATAAAATAAAATGGGGCTAAATCATTTAAAAATTATTAAAATGCAAAAGCCGTGGTCTAATGGATAGTGAGTTAGCTTACTAAAGCAAGCACTCTGGGTTCAAACCCCAGCTTTGACGTCTTAAAAAAAAAGAAATGTATGAAAAAAATTACTTTCGGTTTCTACCTGTTAGCAGTCTTCTGGCAAAAGCTCTGAACAAGCCTCAAGTCTGTCGTTTGGAGTCGAATTTAAATTGCAGATCCTGGTATTCATGGATAAAAATTAACATACACAACAGGGGTGCGGCGAGAAGCTTGGCTGTAATCCTGAAACACGGTTGTAATGGCCAATTATGTATGTGTGTATGTATGTATGTAAGTATATATGTGCCCATAATTATGAAAGTGGTCTAAGTCATATATTTCTTGTTTCGAGATATTTAATGAATTGCATTTGAATAAATTAAAAAATATTTTTGCATTATGCGACATTTTAATTTATAATTTTATTGGTCTTAATTAATGGAAATTTATTACGAATATGAAATTTTGTGTGAATTTAATTCGATAATATTGTTTTTAAAGTTTGAATTGACTTAGACCATTTTCAAAATTAGCTGAATGTCTTATAAATTACTTAAAGCAATAAAAAACTGTAAGTGTAATTTAAAACAATAATTTGATTGAAATAATTCGTGAACATTAATTAATTTTTTTAAAAAAGTAATTCATTTTTATCATTACTTCGAGTATTTAAGATTCTTAAAATGTTCCTGAAAACTGGAGGGATATAATATCTTTATGTTTTTCTTTCTTCTTACTGGTCTATTGGTGGTGTATAATAAAAGTAAATTAATATTTCCGTATATTACGTTCATTTGGTAAAAAGGAATGACAAGATAACAAAAATTTGTGGTCTAATATTTGACTTAGACCATTTTCATAATTAACACTAAATGAATTCCATATAATGTTGAAATTACAACCACTATCTAATGATTCATTTTCGACAATTTCGTAAAAATTACATTGAATACATTTAGTTTAAACCAATGTGGTATGAAATAACTGATAAACTCATTTTTTTTTAAATTTTGACTTAGACCACTTTCACAATCATGGGCACATATGTAAAATGCAAAAGCTCGGTGAATTAAATCTCAGCTGACTTATGATTATACGGGATGTTGAGATTATAAAGAAATTAGAATTCAATAGAAAATAAATATCTAGCTTTTACTGTGTTGATTTGTTTTTCTTGTATTGCAAATTTCCATATTTTCAAGTACAAGTTTGCAAATTTCCAAAAAAATATTGACTTTTAGATATTTATTATAAACGTCACCTTAATTTTTATTATTTTTATTACTTGTTAGTCCCCTGTTACTAATCTTTGAAATTAAAATATAATATTTTCTTTTATTATACAGTGATATATGTATTTGCTTGTCAAATTTAAAGTTTATCAAAAGCTTAACTATTTTTCTATTTTTCTTCTTTTAATAATAATTTGTCTTCACATTTAAATAAAAAGTTTTATTTGTAAACTTTTCGGTTAAAGTGTAACAGTTGATCATATTCCTTTAGGGTTTAAGGTAGACCAACTCAAGGTTGCCTCAAGGCAAAGTCAAGAAAGTGGCTTTGATTTCTTTAAAGCATATAAAACTCATACATCAACACACAATTAAAACCCACAAGCCATAAGGGGTGGCCGTTGTGTCTCAAAAGCATATGAAGTTGTTTTGAAAGAAACATTTTTTTTTTTTGTTTCATTTTATTTTTTTGCTGCTTTTTTCCTTAGAACTTCTTTATAGCCTTAATAGCATTAGTTTTGCTTTAAGGCTATAAAACAAAATAAAAAGAAAATTTTCTTTATAGGTTACAATCATGACATTTTCTTTAAAACCCAGCTGCCTTAAGAGAATGCAGGTCAAACAACTTTTGTGCTAAGTTTGAGCCAACAGAGACAAAAATTTCTGATACGTGACTTGATTAATAAATATTTGAATTAAATTTTCTAAATAATTTATAATCCATCGAAAATAGTTGTTGACATATGAGCATGTAGCAAAAGATGATCGAATTTATTATACCAGTACGAAAATTGTTGTTGTTGCAAAACTTTAATAAGAAACTTGGTTGTTAAGTATTGAAAAGAGAAAGAATGACAAAAATGAAAAACATGGCTTTTAAATAGGATTTCGAAAAATTTTACAAACTTTTTTTTTATAAGTCAAAGGTTAGTAAAACTCATGCCAAATGCCTGAAGGTTTTTTAAATTGTAAATAAATTAATAATTAATTATTAATTCGTCGTGCGGAAGATTATGTTCCCTATCCGCCATTTCATATTTTTTATAAATCTCGAGTAATTGATGCCACTTTAGGTTATCGACCCCAAATATTTCAATCTGCAATCCGTTTTTGGATATCTCGTCCGGTTTCGGTGATAAATAGCCAAAAATGGATTGCAGATTTTAAAAATTTTGGCATCAATTACTTGAGATATATGAACTGGCGGATAGAGCACTTAAACTCTCGCACGACGAATTTATAACAAAAACCGAAAACCTATTTTTAAAAAAATTTAAAAAAAATTGTTTCACTTGTACTAAAAAAGTGTTTTGTCCTCGTTCATAAGAACTTAAAACAGATAAACAGGCAAATATTTGGCATCAGTTTCCCTATATTTGGCATTCGTTTAGAGACAAAAGACTCACAATTTTAATAAAAATTTAAAATTAATTCTAAAACCAGAAATTTATAACAAAAGCTTTAATTCAGTGGGTAAAATATGTTTGCGCAATAGATCACAAAAAAGATTGTTCAATAAAAGATTGTTGTACTGCGGCTACAAACAAAACCACTGATTGGAGAAATCATATTGTATATTTGACTACATATTATCGCAATGTTGTTTATTAACGATAGCTTGGGCAATTATTCCATATGTTTGAAAATGCGGGTCTAGTAAAAATATTTCGTTCAAATGAAAGACTCATTATTGAACCCAATACCAGTACTCAGGGGATAAACCCTTCTAATGCTATTCATTGTACTGTAATTTTTGAAATGTGAGATTTTTTTTGTTTATTTTTTAAGAGCCTTACGATTGCGGCCTAATTGCTGTCAATTTGGTCACCCAAAATCCAGTGTTTATATTCATTCTTGAATGACCAACAGCAATTGCCCCATCTGTCCTGTGAGAGGCTTCGCTATATGTAGGTTGATGTTATCTCTACTACTACTTCCCAGCAGGCGGTGCTTTTTCTCTTTATCATTTGTTTTTTTGTTATTTGGTGGAATAAAGTGGAATATTAGGTAGCAGTTTCTTCTAGATGGATTTCTTGGTGGCGGGGGGTAGGTAGGTAGGTAGGTCTAATGGCCAGTTGATCCGAAGCCCTGATCAACTACAAGTAGCACAAGGTGCCGTTTTGATGCCATCGCAGGACCAAACTAAAGTTACCTAAAAGTAGAGAAAGAAGAGAAACTAACTACAGCCAACCAGAGCTGTCTATAAAGTGAAGTAAAGCAAGGGGGTCCAGGTTCGCACATTGCGCCAAGCCGTCGAAAAAGGGCACCCTAAAATACTTCAAACGTCTGACCGCCAGACCTGGGCAGTCACAAAGAAAGTGTTTAGTCTCCCTCTCAGAAGAATTCACGCAACTTCTACAGTGCGGATTAAAGTGGAGGCCCAGCATCTCTGCGTGTCTACCGATCAGCCGGTGACGCGTATACACCGCTATAAATTTGGACAAGGACTGTCGAGGAATCCTCAAGATTCCCAGAGCAGTAACCCGGTTATACCGTGGCCAAAGTGTCCTAGAAACAGCACAGGTAGTAATGGAATTCTACCTGCTCTGAGCTTTTCCAAGGAAAAACTTGGATACCCTTTCCTTAATGATAGTCATAGGGCAGTGGACATTTAGGTAGGAAGCAACATATTTCCCTCGCTTCCCTAGCGAGCTCATCTGCCTTCTCATTTCCCATTATATCCCTATGACCAGGAACCCAGCCAAAGGAGATGCCACAAACGTCCCCAAGACGTTTCGTCTCCTCCTTACAACGAAGAAATTAAGAGCCCTAAGATTTAGGAAAAATTGCTGTTAGTTTGATCATTCGAAATCCAGTTATTATACCTTTACCCTTGAATAACAAACAGCAATTGCCGCATATGTCGTACGGTGTTTTTTTTTGTTTTTTGTTTGCGGTGACCCTTTCTCTTTATTATTCTTTTTTTTGTTGATTGTTGGAATAGAGTGGAAAGTCAGGTAGCAGTTTCTTCCAGATGGATTTCTTGGTGGCGGGGGGAACCTCTTATATTTTTTAGATTGAATTAAAAATTTCGAAAAAACCGCAAATTTTTCATTTGTCTTCTTTGCTGGGCTGTTTGAGTTTTTTGAGTACGAGCGCTCTAAAAACTATACCTCGCACTCCGCCCAACTTTTCAATGTGCACTAGTCCTCAAAAGACATGTATATGCATTTGATATTCTTCGGTTGATTGGTTTATTAAGCTCATGTGGCGAAATAACCTGAATTTGAAAGGGGGAAAACAAAGCAAATTTGGTACGTATATTGTAATTTTTGTTTTATTATGATACGCATTATTAAATCAAATATTAGTTCTGCTAACCCAGCGTCATGGGTATTGGGTCAAAATTATCGCATCTTATTAAATTGTTTGTGGTATTATAATCACACTTCTCTTCTCTTTAGTTGTCTCAGTAGCTAGAGATATTTATTTAATCTTAATATGTTTCATTTTAAATCGGTCAGATTTCGATTGCAATGCGAGTTACACGCGCTGAAATTTGAAAAAGGGTAAATATGATTCAACTCCGCAGTCAACGTGACTATTTTGCACCATGTGCATATTATGTGTTTTGCGTATAAAATTATATTTTAAGTTAGAAAACTTTACATTTGTATTCAATACAATTGTGTTTTTATTTTGCAATAAATAATTTTTGTAGTCGCCGTGGTCTAGTGGCTAGTGTGTTGGCTTACGAAGACGATAGTGCTGGGTTCAAATCTCAGCTCCGACATCTTTAAAAAAAAAGAAATATGAAAAAAATATTTCTTTCGGCGACTACCTCTCAGCAGTCTTCTGGCAAAAGCTCTGGGAGTAATTAATTGCCATGAAAAAGCTTCTCAAGTCTGTCATTCGAAGTCGACATTAAACTATAAGTCCCGGTACTCATGGATAAAAATTTACACACACAACATGAGTGCTGCGAGAAGCTAGGCCGTAATCCTGACACAGGGTAGTAAAGGCCAGTTATGTATGTATGTATGTTATAAATAATTTTTGTTTCTTACTACTCATTAATTGTTGGTAGGTTAATTAAAGAAAGATTAAGAAGAAACGGATCTGCAGCGTATTCTTCCATTCTCTAGGAATCTGACTCCATTATCTTACTCTCTAATCTGGTATTAATTGCAGATTACATTATCCTCTGAATACCTCTAATTATTAGGTGTAAAGCCCGTAAATTATACCAAAAGTTTCCCACTAAAAAGGCAGAAAAAACAAAATGCTTGTCAAGGGTGCAACAGGTATATTTATCCTCAACATAGCATATCTTTCGATGTTGATTGTACAAATAGTGGTACATCCAAGTAACTGTTTATTATTGTTTTATAAATATTAATTAATTAGATTCATAAAAGTATAATTTAAATTGAAAGAAAATTTTTTTCAATTTGAAATATTTTTTCTTGTTTTGAAGTAAGAAAAAATATTTTTTGTTATTAAATATATGTTTTATTTCTTTATAGAATATTACATTATTTATTTAAGGAAGACCATTAACAAAGAAACCGCTCTCCGATATTCCACCTTATTCCACCTTAACTAGTGTCAACGTAAAACGAATGATCAGGAAAGATAAAGCGCCACCTATTGAAAGGTAGCAGATAACGGCTAAACCTACTTAGCGAAAACACTCACCACACAATCAATATGCAACGATGAGGCAATTGCTGTTGATCGTTCAAGGGTGAAGGTATAACACTAGCCTTTGAATGATCAATTCTCAGCATTTTGTCTCATTCCCAAGGCGCTTAACAATAATATAATAATTAATAATAATATATGTACTGTCCTTTCCAAAATTAAAAAAATTAAAAAATTAAAAAAAAAAAATATATTAATTTAAACCAAATTTTTTTTATAAATATAATGGAATACTTCGAGTTTAATAAGACCCAATGTAAGACTGGTATACTAGCCAAAATGAATATATTTTTGATTCCAGCTAGGTTGTCGTCTCATGAAAGTTATTTGTATCATGAAAATCATGACCTCGCTAACTTAGACTTTTCTCTAGAAATCGTTATTGAAATTATATTTTTTCTACATACTTTGCAATAAGTTATTTGGTCAAATACCTTTTCTGTCCATTAAACTTTACGAGTATACTCAGTTGCAATATCTAATAGCATTGGCTGCGCTAATGATAACTTTCTAGATCCTTAAATTAGCCAATAGCAGCAGAAATCACCTCTTCATTGTAGTCAAACCTTTAACTATCTACTGAGACATATTTTTAGTTTTGGAAAAACAATACAAAAAATTAAGACAAAAAAGTAGAGTTTTGCTAAATGTAAGAAAAAATGCATTGAAGTATCGAACTGCTATTACGAAACCTTTACCATACAGCTCAGTTACTGAAGTAACTCTTAAATAATTTTTAAAAATTCTTAATTATTGTTGAAGAAACATTTTAGAAAGCTTCTACTACTCAAAAATGCTATTTGAAATATTACACAGGGAAGTCAAAGGAATAAAGGACAAAAACGCCAGCAATGGCACTCTTCCTAAGAGGCCATCATGAGTGGTTTTTTTTAGAGGCAATAGTTAATGTAATCATACTTTGGCTTCATATTGATTTCAATTTGTTCACAAGGCTTCATAAAGTAACCCCAGTAAAAGCAAAACTATAATTTAAATTGATTTCTTTTTACTGCTTTTTTCTTTGTACAAGTGGTTTTTAATTTTTTATAATTTTTATATTCTTAAGTGCTAAAGGGCATAAGTGAAAAATTATATAAAAGAGCAGTAAGTGTGTGTGTCCGTAGAATAGTAAATAACCCATATTAAGTCAAGGGTCATATATATTTTCTTGTCAACCAAACCCAAGATATCTTTTATAATAAAAGTATTGGAAAAGCAAAATATGACAAAGAAATAAAATGGAAAAAAAAAACGAAAAAAAAAAATTTTTTTTTTGAAAGCAATGAATTGAAGAGGTCAATTATAAAAATTTTGTACAACTTCTTTCAAACGATGCCAAAGACTTTTACTACTTTCCTACTACTATTCTTTACCGTCATAAATAATCAAAAAGATATGTTTGCATGCCATAGCTTTACTCATAAATTTTTGTTTTTTAAAGCCAAAATAAACTCAAAAAAAAACCTCATTAAAGTTAAGCACAGGAGATGTTATTATACTTACTGGTGACACATTTCTGGTATTATTATAAGTCCAACTAAATTTTACTGAATCCGGTGGATCAGCATCAACCTCACATTTGACCGGTATTGAGTGCATATTTATAGCGCCAATGGATGTTTGTTCAGTGCCAGGTTTACAACGTGGTGAATCTATAAGAAAAGAATTTTCAAAAAGAAGATGAATAAATAAATTCAAAAGGCTGTTCGTTTTATTTAAAAGTAAAACAGCAAAAAAAAGAAAGTCTGTTTAAGAAAATATTACAAAAAAAAAAGAAGTTGATGAGTGCATTCTATATTATCAGGATTCAGGCTTTATTTTCCATGCATAATATCCTTTCTTTGTATGTTTTTTTTTTTTGTTTTCTTTTATTTTAAGACTCGAAGGCTTAATTTTTCTCTTTTTTTTTCTTCCTTCACATATTGTATTATTTTGCGACATATTTTCTAGTAAGTTTTTCAATCTTCTTCCTATTTTGAGTTTTTTTTTCTTTTCTTTTCAAGTTATTTGTGTATCATTTCAGTGGTTCATATGAAAAGAGTATAGAAGACAACAATCAGCATAGCCTTGAGCATAGCAATTAACTTGGTCTACTTCAAGTTAAAACAGAATACTGGAAGAGTATTAATATTTGCTCTCTTGTGTGTAATATTAGAAATAAAAAGAAAAAAATTATAATAACACAACTACGTGGGTAGTTTCAAAATTAAGTAACGTGCTGCTTACATACATAACTGGCCTTTACAACCCTGTGTCAGAATTACGGCCTAGCTTCTCGCAGCACTCATGTTGTGTGTGTAAATTTTTATTCATGAGTACCGGGACCTACAGTTTAATGTCGACTCCGAACGACAGACTTGAGAAGCTTTTTCATGGCAATTAATTACTCTCAGAGCTTTTGCCAGAAGACTGCTGAGAGGTAGTCGCCGAAAGAAATATTTTTTCCCAGATGTCGGAGCCGGGTGTCGAACTCAGGGCTCATGTCTTAGTAAGCCAACACACTAACCACTAGACCACGTGCTGCTTGCTGAATTAAATATTATTTTTATTTTTTTTTACTTTTTTTGCATTATTTGTTTTCAGTTTCCAAATAGCTCTTATTTCGGAAATTATCTTCCTCTCTCTTTCCCTTTCAATCTAGACAGAGATTTATTTATTTGCTGGTTTATCGAGCTTAGGTAAAGTAAAACTTTGTGCAAAAACCATTGATGCTCAAGGTAGTAGTATTGGTAAGAGTGACGAAATGTAAGACACAGAAGTTCTGCAAGTGTAGTTTGTCTCTCCCACTCAACATGCTGATTTACTATTGGTTGATTGACCATCAAACAAAAGAGCGTAAGTATACGTGTGAATTTAATTTGCTGATATCAACCACTACTGGGCATCTTTGATTTGAATTGAAATGAATTGAAAGTATTAGCTTCCTGAATGTAAACGCAGCCTTTTATATTAAGGGTGTTTAACAACCAGCCCAATTACCAGAATTTATTATCTGAGGCAAATTACTCAGCCTTCCGGCAAAAGCTCTGAGAGTAACTTATTGTCATAAAAAAGCTTTTCAAGTCTGTCATTGGGATTCAACGTTAATCTGTAAATCCTCGTATAAAAAGTTTTCTACATAGATAAGTAAACAGATTCTTAGAGCTAATAAAAGCTGCTTTTAACCGAACCCAAACTATTGTTTCATGTTTGTTTTATTGTTGTCTCCTGAAAGTTTTTGTTTCTTGGCGAAACTAAGGTTGTAATTCATAATCCCTAATTACATTTAATAATTTGTTTTAAAAGTTTGGGTATATTTCGATTTTGATATTCAAATTGAACCACTCTAATGCCTATACTTCAAATGCATTTCACTATATTTAAACAGAGTCTCAATCTCGTATATAAATGCAATATTAACTACGTATACTTATGCCAATACTATAACTCTTTCAATGGGCTTAACAATATATAACAGAGAAGCCATGAAAGTTCAGAATAATTAGATGGCTTGGATTGATATTTAAGGCGATTTTTAAAGATTTTTTTTACCTTTTTTTCATTTTGTGAAACCCAAAAATAATAATAGACCAAAATTCAGTTTCTTCTTGAAATTCAAACTAAAACCGAATAATACTTTTTGTATTTTGTTTTCTGTGTCTTTTCTTTTGTCTAAAATTTTAATTTTATAAACCAAATAAAAAAAATATATTAATCTTCTCTTAACTTTGCTCATTACTTGTGTTAAATTCAAATGATATTTCTTATTCTATTGACTCTCAGTTTTATGAATTTCCATGGCTACAAATGCATTCAAGTTATAACCGTAATTTAATTAACAGTTTATAGTTTTAAACAAGAAAGAATATAATTTTTTAAGCTAAACAGGAATTCAGACAAATATAAATTATTATTAGCAACAAGAAAAAACAAAATTTAATTGTTTTTGAATGCATTATAACAGCTTGATAATTGAAAATATTCGCATCCATCTGCTGCGATGATAACACCTGCAGTAAAATTTTTGTACAAGAAAAATGCCTGTTATATAAATTGCATAGAAGACTAAAATATTACATACATACATACATACATAACTAGCCTTTACAACCCTGTGTCAGGATTACGGCCTAGCTTCTCGCAGCACTCATGTTGTGTGTGTAAATTTTTTACCCATGAATACCGGGACCTACAGTTTAATGTCGACTCCGAACGACAGACTTGAGAACGACAGACTGGGCAATTAATTACTCTCAGAGCTTTTGCCAGAAGATTGCTGGGAGGTGGTCGCCGAAAGAAATATTTTTTTCATATTTCTTTTTTTTTTAAGAGCTGTCGGAGCTGGGTGTCGAACCCAGGGCTAATATATTAGTAAGCCAACATACTAACCACTAGACCACGGCGACTAAAATATTAATCAAAATTAATTATATTTCAATTACAATAGACAAACACACATACAAGAAATCTTCAATGAATTTTTTTAAGCACACTCTAGCCCAGACTTTCTTTCTTTTCCCTTACAGAAACAAAAAAAAACTGAAATTTATACTATCTTTGACTGAATTACTATTAGAAGAGTTATCAAAAGTTTTAGAAAATAAGGTTGACAAACACAACTTTAAATCGACTACTCAAGCTGGATTGGGTGTTATCAGGCTATGTGATCAGAATAAGTAGGTTCGTGTAATACTAGAGCCTTAACAGAGGGGTCGTCGTATAGTGGTTAGAGCTCTAGCACAGAAACTCAATCGACTGAGGTTCAAATCCCGACCAAGGAGAAAAATTAAATTTGCGGTTTTTCCAAAATTATAATAAAAAAAACAAGATTTTCCCCCACCCCCCTCCAAAAAGTCCATCTTCAAGAAATCTTTCCTCACATTTTCATTCTATTCCACTAAACAAGAATGATGAGGAGTACCACCTTCTGGGAACATAACAGCTAACCTATTAAGTTAAAAACGCTCACAACTCATATTTAACATTCACCGACAGTTGGGGCAATTGCTGTTAATCATTCAAGGGCGAAGGTATTATAACAGTGGCCTTTGAGCCATCAACTGACACCAACTTGTCTCACTAATATAAGGTGCTTACTGAATATTGAGAAGGAAAAAATCTATCTATCTGTCTTCAAATTTCAATACCATGCGCTACATGAGTAGGGGTTTACTTCTGGATATTGGTCTTAAAAAAATAATATGGGCAGTGAAATGTTTCCATTCTTTTAAATCTTCAGTTTCTGATTGTATCATACCAGCTAACACACACAATCTCATGCCATAGATGTAAAAACTGAATGCTTACAAGGTAGTCTTCATTCCCAAAAGTGGTAACGTATCTCAATCAATACGAATGATTTTACACCAGCCCGTCCTCATTTCTACTTAAGAAACTTAAAAGGAGTTCCGATATTTTCAACAGCTTTTCCTCAAACTAGATAGTTCATTAGGGGTCAAACATTAAAAAAAAATATACTATTGAAATTTCATCCACTGCACTCAATAGTTGTCTATATAGATAACTCCCCACAAGACAGTAAATACACTTTGATTGCCTTTCTTGGTATAGAGCACCACTTATAAATTTTAAAATTTTTTGGCGGGCTGCACATAAATACTAATAATTTACAAAACTCTATTTATAATAAAAATTGGAATAAAAAAATATAAAATTTAATGCCAAAAAAAAAAAAAAAAAGTATTTGCTTGAAATTTTTAATGAGAAATTTGGCACTGTTTTTTCGATACAACCTGATCAACATCAGCCAGAATTGATGAGGTAGGTACACATACACAAGTTTCTAATCGTGCATTACTCAGTCTTGATGGGTGGTAATTGGTCGGTGGTCGGATTTATAAACATTCTCGGTGTTTATTGAGAGAAATACATTTATTACATCAGTATTATTCTGCATGTCCATCACTTCCCTTTGAAAGTCTTCGGGAACTGTATCCACATCGATAATTAATGGCTAGGACAACATTTTCATGGAAACTGCTCTCTTCTCAGTTTCTTCGTAATTGAAATTCGTTGATTAATGTGTCTATATATTATATGTATTTTTGAGAAACAGCAACATTTGTTTGGCGGGCAGCATAAATAGGTTGAAAGAGCCGCAAGCGGCCCGCGGGCCGCGTGTTGCTCATCCCTGGTATATAAGATAGTTTCAATAGACTGGAGTTGATTCTTATAGTCATGAAACAACTGGATAACAATAGAGGATACAACGTTTTTGTGAATAAACTGGTTAGTTATAGACGCACCTCAAAACTCTCCAAATTGATGGTTTGGTCATGAACATTTACAGACACAAAGAAAGAAAACATGTTCAGTTTGTCTTGACGGACATCACTTCCTCAGTTGATTATATCAAAATATTTCATAGCAAAAATCTAATTAAAGTGTTTTTAACAAAACAAAATTAATAATAAATATATTTTTGTATCTAAAATTTTTTTAATTTTTGTTATTATTTATTAAAAAATAATAATTCCTAAGAACGCTCCATAATTAATACACTGGATTTTTATGAGAATCCAACGAAATAATTCGTACCCCAAAATTGTTTAATTAAAATAAATAAATAGTTAAAGTTTATGTCATTTTACAAAAAAGCCTTGAAAAATTCAGCTCCTGTGCGGTATATTAAAACAATGCTTTGTTCTTTAGGGTCATGAAAAATGCACACCTAGCCCACAACTAGCATATCACTAGAGAAGAAATATTCTTACTTTGCATTATCTTTGGTCTTTAAATGAGTTTAATTTTCCTACTTAACTTTAAAAATAACAGCGAAATTTTTAATAGAAAAATGTATCCTTTGCTTTATTAAAACAATATAGAAAAATATTTATAGACAACAAACAGTAACAGTAACCATACACAACAGATGCATAAAATTTATTAAAACATATGACGTCGTTTTTGATTTTTTTCTTTCGTATACATTTTTTGCTCAATACAATTCCCTCTAAATACTAGTTTATGCTGCTTTTTGTTTCTTTTATCTATAGAATTCAAATGAAAAAATCGTGTGTTCCTTGATGAAATACGGAAGTTTTCCATTTCGATAGCCTTAAGTAACAATTTTGTCTAACAAAATCAAATAAAAACAAAAAAAAAAAACTATATAAAAAAAACATGAAAAAGAAACATAAAAAACTCATTTAAATATGCAGGTGCTTGTAAAGAAGTTGAGAAATTTCAGTTGAAAAAGAAATTTTTATTACAAAAACGAAAAAAAAAACAAAATTTTCAAACCAAAACAATTGAATAATGATTTGGATTGGAAAACAGGTACACTGTTCTCATTGTTTTTTTTTTTTTTATTTTTATTTTTTACTGAAATATTGTTTTGTTTTTGTAGTTTTGTTATACAAATTTTATTTTTAATATTTAAAATATAAACTCTTCATGTACTTCAACGCTACTTTCTTCCAGGGCAACATGAAAACATACTTTATTGTTTTAAAAATATGTTGCTATGAAAAGAAAAATAAAAAGAATAAAAAAAACAGAAAACAAATCAAGGAGATATATTTTTGTTTAATATTTACGAAAATAAAAATATTAAAAATTTTTTTGTTCTTTTTTTTTTTGAAATATTTCTTTTTTATTTTCAACACTCTTCAGGGTTTTTAAGGTACTTTAGTTTTTAATTTCAATTTGTAACAAAACAAACTGAACAACGCTTAAACAGACTATCTAGAAATAAGTATATGAAGAGTTTTATGTAGAAAAAATATATATATATTAATTTTAATTTAAACAGTTACCTGGGCGTGATACCTCCCACATAAACTAAATACTTAGTTTGGATTTCTTGAGAACGGCTAAAGCTAAAGTTTTTGAATTTGGTTTGAATGTCAGAAAGTAAGCGAAGTTGGACAGGAGGCGTGGTACCTCCCAAGCAAGTTAAATTTTGATTTCATTATACTTATTTTAAAGGGTTGAAACTAAAGTTACTGAATTTGATATGATTGATTTTGTATTCAATAAAGATTATGAGCGGGTAATAGCACGGACAAGTAGGTGTGGTTCCTCCCACATAAACTAAATATTATTTTCAGCTAATATTTCTGGATTTAGTCTGTCATCAGTCGAAAAATGGACAATGTGTGGACAAATGGTAATGGTATTATAGCCTATATATCGGGTAAAGACTAGTTAATAATAAAAAACAAATATAATATATTTTTTCTGAGTGAACAATTCTTTAGAAATATTTCAACTGCAAAAAAAGGTGAAAAACTGATTTCAATTACGAAATCAACACATTCAATTAATTTCTGTTTGAAATTCCTCCAAAGAACAAAAATTGTTAAAACAATTATAGAGTCTATTGATTGTTGTATCACTAAAAGAATATAATATTAATTTATTTGGCATAGTGGTTAGAACGTTTGCACAGTAACTCAAACGACCGAATTTTAATTCCAGCGAAGGACAAAAAAAATTATAAAAATTTGAGGTTTTTCTAAATTATATATTAAAAAAATAAGAGGTTGCCTCCCCCCTCCAAGATGTCCATCTGCAAGAAAAACCGCTCCCTGATATATCCAGTCTATTCCACCAGAAACGAATGATCAGGAGTACAGCGCCACCTTCTGGGAAAATAACAGCTAACCTAGTTAGTGGAGACGGTCACCACTCACTATCAACATCCACCGACAAATGGGGTAATTGCTGGTATTCATTTAAGGGTGAATGTATAACACTGGCCTTTGAGTGATCAACTGATAGCAACTTGTTTCATTTACATATGGCGTATGGCATTTAATAAAACTAAAAAAAAAATTATATCAATCTATCTTCTGTCTTCATTATTCCAATACAATACACTGCAAAGTAGGGGTTTACTACTGAGTATTGATCTTAAAAAAATAATTGATAATAATTTAATTTTTTGATTCGAAGAGTTCTTTCTTTTTTTTTTTTGTATGATTGAGACTCTTAACAATATGGCTCTAGCGATTAGGATGAGCTTAAGAAGTAATTTAAAAGTGTGTCAAATTCAAAGCTTGACTTTACGAATCAGTCCGTTTTGTCTTAAATATCTAAAGTTCTAACATGTTGCCAAACTATAAAACCAGGTATGACAGGATTCTAGGCACTGCATCTATGTCCTATAGCTCACTTTATTTACAAACATCTTTATTGATATCACTAGCAAATTCCTAAAAAATATATCAATACCATAATTCAGCAAAGAATACAGACTTATTGCTATATAACCACATTTTTTAAAATGTTTAAACGTTTATTACAATATATTAACAAATTAGTGAATGGACCAATGAAAATGAGCAATTGGATTTCGGTTGGATTTCTTTGTGTCTAAGAGAATATATTTCAGATAATGGTGATGTTTTTGGTAATGTATTTCTGTTTGACCTTTGCTTTCCATGAAACTAATATATCAAATATATCTATTGTGTTGTAGTCGCCGTGGTCTAGTGACTAGTGTGTTGGCTTACTAAGACATGAGTCCTGGGTTCGACACCCAGCTCCGACATCTTGAAAAAAAAAAGAAATATGAAAAAAATATTTCTTTCTGCGACTACCTCTCAGCAGTCTTCTGGCAAAAGCTCTGAGAGTAACTAATTGCCATAAAAAAGCTTCTCAAGTCTGTCGTTCGGAGTCGACATTAAACTGTAGGTCCCGGTACTCATGGATAAAAATTTACACACACAACATGAGTGCTGGGAGAAGCTAGGACGTAATCCTAACACAGGGTTGTAAAGGCCAGTTATGTATGTATGTATGTATCTATTGTGTTAGATCGTTATCAAACCGAACTACTTCCCAGCAGAAATTTTTTAAAAATTGTAAGCCATAGTACAAGCATTATGTTGATTGTTCATACCCGAAAGCTTCCAAAACTGCTACACGGTAAGGTATTATTTCCGATTTTTTATACTATTTGCTAACCGGTTGCAAAATCTATTGCTTCTTAGCGGCTCAGTGAATAAATAAATCATGCATTATTGTTGCGCACGAGTAAGTAATTTCTCACAATTTCTACCTGGGTTCCTGCCCTTTGCCAATTTCAAGGGGTGTGAACAAAGTTCAACAAACAATAGATAATTGGACAACTACTCTTTTTTATGTATGCTAATGATCTGTCGCAATAATTAAAACATTGTAGAGTGTACTTGTATGCTAACGACTTGCAGCTCTACATTAGTAACAGCGTTGATAAAACACATTTTTGCATTCAGAATCAAAATTTCGAAATTCAGGTAACTTTTAAAAGAAATATAGAAAAAATATTACTTTCGACCACTACCTCTTAGCAGTCTTCTGGCAAAAACCTGAGAGTGATTGATTGCTATGAAAAAGCTTATCAAGTCTGTCGTTTAAAATCGACTTTAAACTGCAGATACTAACTAACGGTACTAACGAATAAAATTTGTTACACACAACATGAGTGCTGCAGGAAGCTAGGACGTAACTCTGAAACAGGGTGGTAATGGCCAATTATGTATGCACGTAAGTATTATTAAACCTAAATATTACTGCCGTCTTAAATAAACGCTAAACTCTTACCGCTTGTGAAGTAGTGCAGCAATTTTAACAGTCGTCTTTGGCCTCATTTCTTTTATTTGCCTGATTGGTTTTCATTACTTTTTTCAATTTAAAAGAAAATGCAAAAATTGTTATAGTTTTTTAATAAATCTACTTGTTGCCATAAAAATATTTTTTTGTTTTGTTTTTTTTTTTCGTATTTTTTTCTTGTAGCAACTAAAAGAGGTATTACTTATGTTGCCAAGGTGATTGCCAGTATATTTGGCTATGAAAAGCAAAAAGAGAAAACTTTATTTCACTGGTAGTTAAAGTGTATTTTACTGAAATATTATATTCTTTTAGACAAGTTGTTATTTTTGTTGTTGCTCTTAACAAAGAAAATACATTAAAGTGCCGTCATAAGTTTACTGTGTAGAAAAGAAAAAATAAAAAAAACTTTTTAAAAAGTGCTAAAAACTATAAAACTACTATAAAAAAAATTGTTTTTTCCTTAAACAACATCTGCAAAAAATTTAAATTATTATCGAAAGGCAATAGAAAAACTTAGAAAGACTGCCAAATTATTTTTATGAATTTTATTAAATGTTGTATGGATTTCGCTTAAAACTTATTGAATTAAAAAAAAAAATAAATAAATTTAAAAAGGAGAGAAGCAATTGCCTAATTGAAGGCTTTTAAAATTTTTATTTATATCGATATATGTATTTGTTTTTAAATAAATGTTTTATAACAAAACCAACGATAAAACTTTCGTTAAGCTCATATGAATACATTGTTTTCTTGTGTATTCCAAATTTCGTCATTGTCTTATTATTCTGATTTTTTAAAAAATACGATCACTTTACACAACTCACCAAGGAGTCTATCTTTCGAAAGCGAAAATTACTGCTCCTGATCTACTTCCGGCTTTTCTGTACAACAAATTCTGCAAATCTAGTTGTTGACATATCCATGGAGCCACGTTGTTTAAGAAAATTTTTGGCTAATAACACAATTCTGTCGCACCACAAAAATTTATAGAAAAAAATATGTTCAATTCAAAAGCAATTAACTACATAGAAAATATAGTTGCCGTAGTGTAGTAGTTTGACAAGAGCTTTGGGTTTAAACCCCAGCTCTGATATCTTAAAAATAAAAAATATGAAAAAATTTTTCTTTCGGTGACTACCTCGTGGCAAAAGCTCTGAGAGTAACTGATTGCCATGAACAATCTTCTCAAGTCTGTCGTTTGAAATCGCGGTATTCATTGATAAAAATTGACGCACACAACATGAGTGTTGCAAGAAGCTAGGCCGTAACTCTGAAAAGTGTATTCAAAATGACAAACTTAATCGTACATTTTTGTCATTTGCACATGCCGCAAATCTATTTTTTTACACAAAAAATTATATATAATACAAAAAATCATTCGTTATAAATTTATCACATTTAATAAAAAAAAATATATAATTGTAGAGTATCAATCACAATTTCTACATTCCCATTAATAAAAGAAATTCTCTATTGAATGCTTTCAGTTTCCAATTATAGCACATTTCATCTCTTGTTACGGTGACCCAAATATTTAAAAAACAATTGTTCACCAATTAAAAACTCAAATTATAACGTTGGTTGTGGTAAAAACTGTAGCCAGTTTTTATGATTTTTTATAGTTTTCAGTTTATGTTTATGGTAAAAAAAACACAAAAAATCAATAAAAACAAAGAATTAAAAAAATCTTTCATTAATTTCCAGTGGAAATGTTGCCATATATAGAATTCTGTTGATTTAAACAAAATTAAACAACCCGATCAAGGTAAACAAACAAAGGAAAAATTGTTTTTTTTTGTCATGCTTAAACGCAAACAATTTAACAAATATTTTTACTTTTTTTTATATATCGTTACACTACCTACTAAACCAAAAAAAAAAAAATTAAAAATGAGGCAAAACCAAAGTCAAGCAATTTAATTTCATAACAATTTTTTTTTCTATATGTGTTGATCTCTAATAATTTTAGGGGGTACTTTCTTATTACGCATATAGATGGCGACAATATTCGTATTCATATAGAAATATTGACAAAATAAAACAAACAAATAAGCAATCAAAACAAATAACAAATTACCAAACGAAAAAAAAAAAAAAAAAAATGAATAAATGAAAAGTCTTAACAAGTGCATGAACATACATTTGAACACACTTGCACGAGGGTCGTTTAGTCCTAAACACCAAAGAATTCTAAACATCGGCGTACGGTTTTCTTCCCACAATAGGCGTCATATAACTATATTATCCTATACTATAGTAGATATATACAAATTAATACCATACAATTATATACCGGACTAGAACTACTAACTATAGGGTGTCCGCCGGGAAGGTATACTACTTAGTTTGTTTAGAATTTTTGATTAAATGAAAGGGACCTTATATTGATAAATGGTTTATTAAATTTCGACAATTATGTATAGAATAGCATAGCAGATAGCCTGTTAGCCTATAAATGCGAGCCCCTTTTTTATACTTTCTTGAACAGCAGTAAATCTTTCAGCCGATCTTGTGCTGCATGCTTGGGCCTATCAGGTAGAGTCACTCCGTCTTTAAAATCATAAACTACACGATAAATAGTGAGTCTTGTTAGCACGTTGTTTTTCCCAAAAATTTCACGTAACTTTCTCAATAATCGATGATTGATTTTGAGAAAATTTTTTAACAATTAAAACACGTTAGTTTATCGAATATTTTTCCATAATAAATTTCCATGTCTCTCTTGCACGACTGCTAAATGTCAATACTAATGTTTACCAAAATCTCTTCAAAATAAAACATTATACCTTCGTGGCGGACACCTTGAATAAGATGCTTTCTTCATGATCTTACGTTACTTCGTGATGTCATAACTGGATTTGGAGAAGCTGGCATTGTTTTAAAGGTTCTTAGTTAATTAACTACATGATGTCTTGAGACATCCAAATCTCCATATTTAATTTATCCTTAAGAAAATTTTTATACGATGTGTTCCTTTATTCCTTTCAATCCAGTAGTTAAAAATTTAATGTTTACCACTGGTTTCCTTTCAAGTCTGTTGATTCATTAAATCGTTATTAAATGGACAATAAGTATGTGTATGTTATCTTATATTGTAATGACATAACTCATGATTTTTTTTTTACGAAGCTGGTACCACGAGATAACTCCTAATCCTACTAAATTAGAATTTTTGGAAAGGACAGTACATATACACATATTTTTCTTATATTGATAATTAGCGCCTTAGGAATGAGAAAAATTGCTGTGAATAGATTATTAAAAGGCCAGTGTTATATCTTCACAATTAAATGATCAAAATGCATGTTGATTATGTGGTCAGTGGCTTCGCTAAGAAGGTTTAGCTGTTATCTGCTACTTCAAAATAGGTGGCGCTTTTGCCCTGATTATTCATTTTTTTTTGTTGACATTGGTTAAGGTGGAATAGACTAGAATGTCGAGGAACTTTTGCTGGGACTTGAACCTGGACCATTTGAGTTTTTGTGCGAGCGCTTTAACCAATATAGCACGCACTCCACAATGTGTTCAGTGTTGAGAAATTATGTTATTGGAATAATATGGAGTACTCTTTGTGGATCTGTTCATATCAGAATTGGGTGGAAAAAAAATTACCGGTAGGATTGTTCCCGAAACAAACCATGGGACTAAAAAAAGTTCTCTGTAGTAGTGTTTAGAGTTAATGTTTCGATTACGTTAGAGCATCTTCTATGGGAGTAGTGATGGAACACTTGAACATATGCCGCATTAAACTGTCCTATATATAAAAAGTTGCTTTCCATATTGTGAATATTAAAACTGTTGGGTAAAGTAAAGTGTTTATTACACCGTTTTCAACTGAGGCACTTAAATGTTTCTTTTGACACTCGAACAACACGTGACAACACGTCATGTTCGCCTCCTTTCTGTTTACGTTACCCATAGATTGCAAGATTGCATTATCTGCACTACGCCCCACCAAGATTATAGTACGAAAAGGAATCAGAGATGGTACATTAATCCAAAATGAACAGAAGTGCAGGCAGTTTAACTTTAACTACTTGTGCGACTGTTAAGGGTGCTTATTATACTGATGTCCATTCGCTAGTTGCACAAGATGATTGCACACGGCAAGCAACTTAACCAAGCCAAGGTGATTTATAAACCTTCAAATCACCAGCAACAATGTCGCTGCTCACATAATTCTCTAGGATTCTTAAAATAATTATAGTTCTTAATACAGCCTTTCTTCCTGTGTTTGGACTAATGTAAAGAAACCCGATATACTAACTAAATGCCTTAATTTTGAACTTAACGCAAAGGCAGCTAAACTCTATCTCAAGTATGCACAACAGTTCCTGGAGTTAGTACACAGCTTCTTTCTAAATGTATGTACGAGTATAAAGCACAGCCCAGAATAAGATTTAAAAGGGACAGCAGGTGATATGCAAATCGTATGGATCAGCATATTCAGAAAGCTTCGTTTCATAAAAGATAAAACCATCCATCCTATGGGGGATAAATTTGCCCTTAGAACACTCAAGTTGTTGAAATAAATAAAAAAATGTGACTCTACCCTAGTGAACCAAACGAAATCAATAGTCTTCTAAGAAAATTTTACGTTAACTTTGTGACATGATAAGTATACATTTTTCTTTTGCTCGCTAAAATATAATTTATGAGATAAATTTTCTTTGTAAAATTTGAAAATTTTTACATTTTTAAGAAAGATTACAAAGCAAATACCGGAAACAGTTGAATATCAAGAAAGTGTCAGAAAATTACCGCCCTCGTAAATACTCCTGCAAAAGTTAGCAATTTATAAGGACTTTTTATTCTGCTTTGTATGAGTAAAACAAATAATCATAAAAACATAAAATAATGGAACACAACTGAATAGAATGAAAGGTTATGGAGAGAAAGAGTATAGGAAAAATAAGAAAAAACAACAAAACAATCAATGAATTTAAATTTGTATTATTTTATGACTTCTTTTTGTCATTATAAACAACATACCACACAAAAAGAGTTTCAACTCACACACATAAATTTTTTTAACACACAACGTACATACATGCCCAAAATAACAGTATAATTTAGTGGTAACAAGCACAGAACTTCAAAAAAAAAATTTACTTTTCTTTTTAAAGCAAAAACCCCAAGAAAGAGAGTGAGAGAATGACAGAAAAAAATTCTTAAATAAAAACAAATGAAAATTGCAAATAAAAAATATAATAAAAGCAGATCATTTGTTTGTCTTGAAGTGATTTTTCTCTTTTTAACATTTTTGTTTTTTTTTATTATTATTTTTATTGTTTATATCGACACCCATTTCCGATTTCCTTGTTTTCCTTTGTATACTTTTAAATAAATAAGAAAGTGTCTGTAGATTTGTTGGATAACGGAATATGAGTGTGTAGTATTAATTCTCTCCCTCTACCTCTCTCACACTCTTTCATCATTTATACTGTTGCCATAACGAGCTTTTTTTTCAAGATGTAGTTGCCATTGTTTGCATAAACGGATGTTGTGTGTTGTTGGTATTTGTTCTGCGAGAAAGAAAATATAAATAAAAGCAGTTCTACACTTCTCTTTTGTGGGCTTTTATTTGTGCCATCAAATACCATATAGCGAAATATTAAAAAGGAGTTTTATATTAAAAAGCCTTGAATTCTTTTAAAAGAGAAGTTCCATTTCATTCATTTATTTCCATTAAAAGTAAGGAAATAAAGAAACTGAAAGAGAAAATAATTAAAAAATCTTGCAGGTAAAAAATAAAGAAAGCATTTTAAAGGTTAAGGCCACCAATCTATTATACTACAATGCGTCTTGAGGCCATTCAGAGCCGATTATGGCATAAAAGTCCTAAGCAGAAAATAAAAATTATTCAACCTCTTTGATTTTAGAATTTAGAGTATCTCTTAACGCATGTATTTTAAAGCCCGCAGCTAAAGAAAACATTTAATTTTAATTTAATTTTTATTTAAACGATTACCAAATAAGTGCCTGTCTATTTAATATTTAAAAAAGAACGGTTTAGTTGTTAAACAAAGTCCTTAATAAAGCAAAATCTAATGAAGCTTACTTTTGCAGGAAAAAAAATTTAAAATATATTATTCTTAATGCATTTAAGAATATCATTCCATTACAAAACTAAAAGAAATTTTAAAATTATTTTTAAAACTAAAAGAAAGTTTTCATTTAAGTAAAACATTGAACCGAAATGCAAACAAATAGGCAAGGTTGGCATCGAAAAGCAAAACGTTTCTTTGACAGAATCTAAATGGACTAGATAACAGACTTGCAAATACCAACCTAACTCGTTCGACTGATTAAGTTCATAGGGTTCTTTGGTTCAGCAGGATATCCTTTTTGCTTATCTTATGTTGATCAACTCGAAGTTGTTAAAAATTTCTTTACGGTCAAATTCAATACAGTTGGCGGGGATGGTATTATCCCATTTATTAGAAGGTCTTAATTCCCCAGCTATTGCTTTTCTATTCTTATCAGTCTAATCGTTTTCAATTGTTTCCCTTTAAAAGTAATTGATTTTCTGCATTATGTTTATCAAGAGGCGTAACTTAGGGATCAATTGAAGCACCAATTTTTCTGAGATCACGGGATAACCTCTACGCATGCCCTACATTGTGCCGGTTCTGAAAAAAATTTATGAGAAGTGAGAAAAGGTGAGAAGTGTCTGTGGACATTTGATTTAAATTAATTAATATCGTAACTGTTAGTAAAGACTTTCTTTCAAAAGTAAATAGTGAGGCTAAGGAACGAATTTTGTCTATAAAGCATTATGCGATTCCCTGACAATCAAAGGATATACTCTGTGGGGGGTCCGAGTATTAGATAAGAATATGCGATTATTTGGAATTAATATTTTTATTTTATCAGAGCTTCTGCCGTGGTTGTACTGATAGAACTGTGAAATGCACAATACATCGCGTCAATACTCCAATGAATCCATAAATTTGGGTACGCTTACTTACTTATTTGGCCATAACAACCCCTTAACGGATTTTAGCTTGCCTCAACACTAGTCTCCAGACGTCTCTGCTAAGCGCGCACCTTCTCCAGCTGGTCACACCAATTGATGACAGAATTCCATCTATCTGGTATTTCCAACGTGACCTACGCATCGAACACCTTTTTTGTTGGAACAGATTCTTCCATCCGAACAATATGGTTAAGCCAGCGCAAACGCTACCATCAGTGATAAACACCTTCTTGCTTTCGTATATTCAATCGAGAAGCCTCAAAATAGACATATCGTCGTGCGGGAGTTTAAGTGCTCTATACGCCATTTTTTATATATCTCGAGTTAATAATGCTATTTTAGGTTTTTGACACCAAAATTTTTAAAATCTGCTTTCCGTTTTCGGCCATTTATCTTCGAAACTTGACGAGATATCCTAAAACGGGTTACAGATTTGATAGATTTGGGGTCGAAAACCTAAAGTGGCATCATTAACTCGAGATATATAAAAATATGAAATATCGGATAGAGCACTTAAACTCCCGCACGACGATATGAAGCACCGGCTCATACATAAGAGTTATATTTTATATTGAGTCGGATAAGTCTTATAAATTTTAAGGAGTTTAGTTAAAGTAAAGTAATCCTACAGCTTTAGAAATAACCGAACCAATTGAAGTCTTTTTTCAACACTCGACAAATGTGATTATTTCAGCAAACATCACAGTTAATAGGCGTGCCAAGAACATCAAGACCACCCACCTTCTCAATATTTATATTACCCATAGTCATAGATGACAATATTGTATCGTCACTACCACGCCGGATCTAAATAAAACAACATTAATTCCTATGCGTATTAAACTCTGTTCATTAAAACCCACTCGAAGTCTGTCTAGAGATCATTTGTGTTTGTGTCATTTATTTCTTTTATTTTCTCAGCCTCCAAAAGGCTCGGCATACGAACAAATTAATATAAAAGACAGTTGCTGCTGTCATCTGCAGTTGATATAAACGATTTGCTAAAGTAGCTTTTACCCTCCAGAGTGTTTTTATATGCAGATTATAAAAACAATTGTAATTGAGTAGCCCAGTATAACCAAAGCCTGAAAACATTTCGAGAGTTAATGAGGATTTTTTCCACATTTGCAAGTCTTGCAAAGGCTTTGGTAACAAGAAATGATTAACTCTTATGCACTCTAAAAGAAAGAACAAAAGTTTTTTATATGACGATATTCCTGCTTTTATTTTATTTTTGATTTTTATTTTGCAAACCTCTTTTTAATGACAAAACCCTTCTAGAGGCAAAATTTATAAAATATTAAAATTCCATTTTAAATACCTTGTTGGACTTCCTGTTTTATTTTTCTTCATATTTACAGGCTTATATTGCTATTATTTTTTATTCCCTATTTGTTTCAATTTACCAGAAATAAAAAGCACCAACAAAAGAAAATT
The DNA here is from genome assembly GCA_963576795.1 of Metopia argyrocephala. NCBI lineage: Eukaryota > Metazoa > Arthropoda > Insecta > Diptera > Sarcophagidae > Metopia > Metopia argyrocephala. Next base: position 109,774,874 of record OY756211.1, on the reverse strand, counting down.
TCTTTTTAACTTTTTTAATAAAATTATCGCCATTTCTCACCTTCAAAATATACAAGAACATATAAGTACACACATATGTATGTGAGCGTATATGCCGATATTTTTAAAAATATTTCTTTCTTTCTTTATTCCTCCTTTGTCACACAAAATCGAAGCCGTTGTTTCTTTTACTGGTTTTTGTTGTCACCCATTAAATATTCATGAAAATTCAAGGATATCAAGAATATCATAAGGAAGCATTACAAAATGAGTGTTTCATGTTGGTTTTTTTTTTTTGTATATTTCTGAGATTATATTGTTTTCTTTTCCTTTTTGTTGCCTTAAATAAAATTTAATATAAATTATACTTTAAAAGAGAGCATGAGCGTGAGAAAAAGGGTGTGATAAAGAGGGAAAGAGAAGTAAAATCAAAGATTTATAAAAGGAATATAAATCAGTAAAAGAGTGTGTCAATAAATTTATTTTGAAACGGAAATCCGAATGTGAAGAATGTTTGTTGTAATAGGTAAGTCGTACATAACTATGAGGAGCGTTTATTAAACTACAGCGTTTTTTGTTCAACTCAACTCAGGGCGAGTTATATAGCTTTACTATGATCTACAGATCTTATAAATATATTTCTATATATAAATATACTTTAGCCGGTAAAAATTACTAATTGTCCCAATGTTTTAACATCTCTACTTCAGCCTTAATAATAATAATTAATTGATCGTTATTTTGTTACCTTTACATAGCTTTAAAAGGATTTATTTAGTTTTCATTATAATTCTTAACACATTAGTAATATTCCTTATACAACTTGCGGCGACAAAGTCGGGAGTCTTGTTTTATTGCACACTGAAAGCTCACCTCGTAGTCTAATGAATTTTTTTACATTTTTATACCACCTCTCACTAATGAAATTATTTGAATTTATGGTAAAGTATAAATTTTAAAAATTAAAATAAAAATTACTCAAGCACGCAGAAGTAGCGAAATATCGATAAATAAATAAACGATTTTTATTTAAGCTTGAGTAATTTTTTACATTAAATAATAAAGGTCGAAAAACCAGAATTAAAATTATTAATTAAAAAAAAATTCAAAAAAAAATTTATTTAAAAAAAAAAATTGAGAAAAATAACATATTTAGGGTACAAATTGGTCTTTGTAAGCTATTTTGGATGCCTAGACACATTCAAAGTGTATTGATATATTCACGGAAGTTGTTCAGATTTACAATGGCGACAATATTGTCATATATTGTTAGTGTAAAATTACGAGTCCCTGTAAGTTATGCTGGAAAAATTTATAAAAGTGAAAATTTTTTCGTACCTTTTTGGCAAAAAGTGGAAGAAAAAATTAATTTTTGTACAAAAGTCTTCACTACATTATTTCCAAACCTAGTTAAGCAGCATCTTTAAGTTTGAGTTAGCTTTTTTTGAGTGATGCAGTGATTTTCACAATCTTTTGAGGATCGTAAATAAAAATTCGTAGTCAATTTGACCAAACCGAGTAGAGGGTTTTACAAACTTTTGGTAGTACAATAGAACGTATACTGTGGATTCCGTGCATTTTTTTTTACTGTTTTTATTTTGTGCTCTAATACGTCAAGTCCCCTTCCCATGATCATTTAAATTATTCCCGCACTAAAATTACATTTTATATTGAAGTATCGGATTCCACATTCCTTTCTTTTGTTACTTTTTTAGCTGAATACACAAACAAAAAGCGAGTGAAACAAATGTTTTTTTTGGCATGTATTAGCAACAAGCTCGATGTGGTTTAATATTTTTTATGCTGCCATATGTGCATGCAGAGCCTTACATACTGTACATAAGTAGGTTGGTTTTAGTCTGCAGGTCAATAAGAAAGATGTTAAATATTTACATACGCGTAGCTTTAGTTGATTATTTTTTTAAATAATTAGAACATGATTTCTTATAAGAACAGGAACAAAGTTATAATTATTTTCAGTAACTTTGAAACCCGTTGACCTAGTTCCGCATAAGAACGTGTTATTTAATTTTTTTTAATTTAAAACACAAACAAAAAGAGACCTAATTACTGGAAGCAATTCTATTGCCCATTTCGAAGTCTTTAAAGTAACTAATTATGTTGCATTGTAACTTTATAAGTACTATCAGTAAACAGATAGTGTGCTAGTGTTAGGATCGTAAATGCGGTTTATATCACTTCCTTAAAAAAGAAATGATGTATTATAAGAGAAACGGTTGTTACACTTCATTTAAAATGTTGCTTTAATATCATGGCATGAAATAGTTTGCGTGTGATATGTGCAACTGTTACTAATATGTGATTAAAACGTAGTCATATTTGATTTTCTACTATACAATAATTGTGATTTATGAATTAAACGTATTTTTTCCATGTTAGATATAAAAAAATCAACTAAAAAAGGAATTTTTCAGAGCGCTCGCACAAAAATTCAAACAGCCCAGATTCATATCCCACCGAAGGAACAAATGAAAAATAAAATTTGCGGTTTTTTCAAAAATATAATTAAAAAAATGGGTCCCCCACCCCTCCAAGAAATTTATCCTTAAAAAACCGCTCCCTAATATTCCACTCTATTCCACTTTGGCACTGTCATCAAAAACAAGTGATCAGGAGTATAGCGCCATCTTTTGGGAAGATATCAGCTAACCTACTTAGTGAAGATGCTTACAACTTCATAATTAGCATTCAACGACAAGTGGAACAATTACTGTTGATCATTCAGTGCGAAAGTATAACACTAGCCTTCGAGTGATCAAATTGGCAGCAACTTGTCTGATTGACAAAAAGCGCTTAACTGAAAAAAAAAAATCTTTACATTCCAATACAATACACAGTATGATTATTGGTCTCAATAAAAAAAAAAAAGAAAACGAGTGCAGTAATATTTGTTCCTTGCATATATAAATTTAAATTAAAATGGCTGTTTATCCCAAGATAAGCTAGCTTAAGTGAAATTGGCTTCATTGTGATTCCCCAAAAAAGTGTAGCCCCATACACTTATAGAATGTCGTAACAGTTATATTACGTACACTTAATATATAGTTTGTTTTTTTTTATATCTAGAAATTCTAAAATTTCTAAATTCGTTCTAGCTGACTCTACTGCCATTAGAAATAGTGAGTCAATGGATGAATGAATTGCACTAGTGGGCACGGTATTTCTTATATAAATTATAATAATAACGGTAATACGAGAAGTTTTTAAATATGATTCAAATAGTCTTTTGTTCAATTCAAATTGATAATTTATCATATAAAGTAAATATTGTTAATCATTAAACAAAAAATTATTATAATTATAATCAAAGTAAAGCTCAAATCTTGTGGATACGGTGCCACCTATACCATAAATCCTAAACAAATTCATAATATTAAACTATACAACAATATTGTTAAAGTTTTTATAGCGTATGATTCACATTTTCTTTGAAAAATATATTATACGCCACGATGGTCAAAAAATTTAATGCAAAATAAAATAATTTATTTAATTATAATTTTTAATTAAACCTTCTGCTATGGATTCTGAAAAAATTATTAGTTTTCTCTGTTGGTCATTAATTTACAGTCTATTATTTTAGCAGTTTATTAATACATTTCCTATTTAATGTTTTTTTTTTTTTATCAAAATATATTTAAATTTTTCTCTCACTATTAGAGAGATAAATGAACCACAGAAATTTGTCTGTTTTTTAGTTTTATTAAAATTCTAGACAAAAACATAAATTCTGTTAATTTATTGCTCTCAAATGCTAAATATTTGGATGGATGTGTTATTTCAAGTTGGCATTTGAAGTGCAGTTGCTCATTGATACTGTTTTTGTTTTAAACTGTTGCGGTTATTCTGTAATTATTGCTTTTTCATTTCTATTTTCACAACATGTGTGGCATGTGGCTATCAATTAATTGTGGAATTAAAAAAAAAAATGTGAAATTAAATATTTTACAACGAGGTGTGGTTTCAACAATGAACTTTTTTATAGTGGCTGATTTGGTGTATTTATAGCAAAAACTACTTAATTTTACAACAAGATTATAAGTAAAATAGTACGAGTTTTGTGATATTCCTTTATTATTGGAGTTACACGTAAATCTTGAGATACATTTTTTCAGTTTCGTAAACAGAAAATATTCCCTGCGGTTTAGTCTAGAGAATATAGCGGAACATAAAGAACATATATTTTTATAGTTCAGTTTAAATGCCTGACACAATGCACTACAGAAGAGTTAATTTTTTGGCTGCACGGTCCGATTCTGGAATAACCTACCAGCGAAAGTTTTTTCTTTCAATTAGGGCACTAGTAAATTTCAATAAAATGTCCACAACCTATTTTCCAATAACCAATTTTCTTAGACCAGTCTTGCAAAAGCAGGGATCTTCTCCTGAGGGCTGACTGTATAAAAACATAAGGCCAAGTGCGGTAAATTTGTTTTGTCATTCTTATTGTCAATATTTTATTTAACTTTGTAAACAGAGTAAACTAAAAGAGATTGAGAGTTATATTATTATTAATTATATTATTATTAAGCGCCTTAGGAATGAAAAAAATTACTGTGAATTGATCATTCAAAGGCCAGTGTTATACCTTCACCCTTGAATGATCAACAGCAATTGCCTCATGGTTGCATGTTTATTGTGTGGTGATTGTCTTCACTAAGTAGGTTTAGCTGTTATCTGCTACTTCCCAATAGGTGGCGCTTTTTTTATCATTCGTTTTTTGTTTACATTGGTTAAGGTGGAACAGAGTGGAATGTCGGGCAGCAGTTTCTTTGTAGATGGTGATGGAGGGGGGGGACCTCTTCTTTTTAAATTATAATTTATAATTTTGAAAAAACCGCAAACTAACTTTTTCATTTTTCACCTCTTTTGGGATTTGAACCTGGGTCCTTTGAGATTTTGTGCGAAAGCTCAAACAACTATACCAGCCCACCCCCCCAACAACAAATAGGTTCCAGACATCATTGATCAATGTTACAAAACGTCATCTCTGGGTAGATTGTCAAGCAATTGAGCTTGTGATCAATTTTAAACAAAATGGGCGCCTATTGTGCAAAAATTTGAAAATACTCAAGAGCTCATTTAAAATATAAACCCATAAAGCCATTGGAAGCACATGAGTTGGTTATATGTAGAATCCACAAGCTCTTGCATTTACAACCACTGGTAGGTAGGTCAATACCATCCTTACCAATAAGCAAATATATTAGAAAAGTTCTATTACTTGTTTCTAGTGAGTACGTCTTTATGTTTGTAAAGTCATAGAGAAGCCTACTTAACGACTTCCTTAAAAAATTATTCCTGACTTAAGTTTTGGTTTAACCGTCAAAAATAGTGCCCAATAAGTACAACTAGTAGAAGGTTTAACTTGCGTACCTGTCAGGAGACTCACCACACGCCGCCCGTTGCCAGGGTGGTAGTTAAATACAATGCGTCCAACCACCGCCTACCGGCATCGCATACTTCCAGAATGTCGTAGACACACCGGTCAGAAGAAGGCCCATGGACATTGAATTAGCAATTTAATACCAACCACTGCCTGGATAGTGATACCCCCATTATTTAGAGGTTTCTATCTAGCACTACCGCAACCACTACGAGTACTCCCCAAAGGGCCGCACCCAAACCATCAGGCCGGTTTGCCTCACTCCCCGAATGACAGGGGAGCACAGACATAACCGGGGGTTTCCTGATGCCCGTAGTACCAGATTAGAGTAGGTTTCTGTGGTCAGTCCCTGAGATGGTCAGTATTAAAATTAAATTAGTTAAAAATTACCAACCTCTCTGCCTATAGCGAGTGCCAGGCCACCCAGAGCTAGGGGAACTCCATATTGCCCAGAGAAGACAGAAGATGTATCCCCGGGGGAAACCCAATAAGTACACAAAATTAATCTTTTTGATCAATTCTTAAGGTGTTCTACTATCAATGATACAGATTTTAACAGAAATTGGCAATTTGCAATAGCAGCCAGAGGCACCTTTGCTGTTTCAGTTGAAAGACAAAGTATGTACAGGATTATGATTTTTTGATCCAGCCTCGTAAAAAAGCACTAGTGAAAAAAACCCTCTATATGAATAACTTGTTTTTTTACAATTAAACTCAATTTTTTATTTATTTTAATTATTCAAAAATTTTTAAATGCTTTTTTTCCCAATACACACGACATATGTTTGTATAAACAGAGTTTGAAGAGAATTACATATACAATCGATTGGAATCCTTGTCAAATACCAAGATTTTAATTTCAAATATACAAAAAGAGAAAAAAGAAAAAAAATGTCACACTCATACCGTCTTTATATGAAAGAAAAAAAACCGTCTTAAGCGATAAATTTAAATAAAGGAAAAATATCTATACTTTCGGTGATATTTCACTGTAGGGATTTGTGTTCTGCTTTCTTTGAATTTTTGTTTTCATTTTGTTTTTTTTTTGTACCGATTTTCTTTAACGTTATCATTGTTATCGATTTCATTCGAATTTTAAAAAAAAAAACTCTTTTCTAACACTGTGTGTGAAGCAGCATAACATAGAAATACATTGACTTACTTACTTGCTTTTGTGTTAGTAATTGGCTTATGGTGGCTTACAACTGTGTGTTTCGACATGTTTGTGTATATAAAACCAATAACTTAAAGCAACTGATTTGTGCGTTGATTAATCTCTGGCAGTTTTATGCTTAAATTGTTAAGATTTTATGTTGTTTTTTCGACCTTCGATTTTTTCACGATTTTTCTATTATTTTTTCTATTTTACATTTTAATCGAAAAAAGAGGGGAAAGTTAAAAGTAAAAGAAAAACGAAATGTATTGCTACCTAGAAAGGGCTATGAAATAAATTTTAAAATGCGTAACAATGGAGGGGTGCTGTATTTTGGTGAGTTCATCAGGTTTGTCTGCCTACGTTTTGGTTTAAACATTTGTTATATTTTGGGTTTTCAATTTGTTTTTCTTTCTTTGCGATATTTTTTTTTTTATCATTTGTTTTGGCATTTTTCTATTTTACTTTCAATGCCTTTTGTTATTGTTAAGTTGCTGTGATTTTTGCTTAAAGGTTTTTCGGTGCTATTATTTTGGCACTTTTCATCTATAAATCACGTTTATTAGTTGATTTTGCCTATTTTATCTTTATGGAAATCTTGAAAAAGGAAATTTAGAAAAAATAAAAAAACAAAAAAAGAAAAAATAATTGAAGCATGTTTTTGACACTGATTTCTAATTTCCATATATATAAGTAGATGGCAGTCTCTAAGGGAATGTATTTAAACCGTTTCCCAAAACATGTGGAAATTAAGAATAAATTTATTTTTTTGTCAGGAAAGCTTTTTTTTTAATTATTATACATTTTCGAATTAAATTCGAATATTTTAATGGATCTTTATTATACTTATTGTATGAAATTTAATAGCCTAAGATCCTAATACTTTTTTTTATATAAAAAAATTATAAATTTCAACCTATGAGTTGAAAAATAAGACCAACAAGAAATGCAATTATCATTCAAATTCAATTCTTCTAATAAAAGCTATCAGATTACTAAGTAACTTCATCAAATCTTCTATTGTACTGGTTTTTCGGCACTCTTTAAACTTTTTAAAGTTTACTTTTTCCATCAGATCTTTGTTTTTCAAATAATTTTAACTAAAGCAATCAGTATAATGCCATATCTCATATCTGTCTCTATATTAGTTGAGAAATAGAAGAGGAAGTACACATAGAGGATTACTTATAAAAGCAGGTAATAATTTTAACCTTTCTAAGCTTTTACAGTCATCATCGTAAGTATTGTATAGAAATTTTATATAAGGAAGCAGTGTATGACGGTGACAGTTTTAATTTCAGACCTTTAGATTGTTCCAGCCAGCTTAAAGGATGATTAAAACTTTAAAATTAATAGATTTGGGTATTTCTTAAGCTGCAAGATAATTACCAGTATCGATTGCTATGGTTTCACAGTGAAGAAGGTCAAAAAGGCAATTCTATTTCTAAAGGTTTTTGCAAAATATCGTAACTCGTTAAACGCCAAAATAATGCTTCCAAATTTTGGCAGTTTACTTAAAAACTAAAACTATTGGGGAAGTTCAAAGAGCATTTTAGTCTCTTTAGCCGCCAATGTGTGCAGCTAATAATTGTTTTTATACTAAGTATAGTATTCTTGATGCAAAACTATCAACCAGATAAATACTCAGTTTAAGCCTGTTTTGAAATCAGTTCGAAACAAAACGATTTCACTCATAACGATAACTTCATATGCGTTTATGCCTATGTTTTGAGTCGAAAAAGTTTTAAAACTGTTTAACTAACAGCTATAACAACACGCATATAATAATAAAAATAATAAGTGGAAGAAATTGGCAACCCCATCAAATTTGGCAGAACATTCTCTACAGCTCATCTTCATAAAGGTTTCAAAATGGTATGCGTTTATATTCAATTTTGAAAACGCAAGGTCTGACTTAAACATATTTGAAAAGCAGTTTCATAAAAAAGGTTTCGAAATTTCAAAACTGTTTTTATAGCTGTTTATGCCATGTGTTTGAGCGTATGAAAACGTTTTCAAAACTGGCATAAACATGACAAAAGAAATGTGTGTATCAAAGGTAATATTGCTGCTCCACCACAATGTCTTAAATAAGACACTGAAATGTTTGTGTTTTAGCAGTGATTTGAGTTTTATTTGTGAATAATACTAAACAAACTGTCCATAAATTTACAATTGGCAAAGCACCACGTAAGCGTTGACCACTAAGGCAACTTATTATACCACTCCAGCCTCGAGTGGTGTTAAGAAGCTTTAACGTTATCGATTCGCTAGTGTAGGTTTGTATGAAACTCGTCAGTATCAACAAAGTACTAAACTTCTGATTCCAAATCAATTAGTACGTGAAATCGCTCAGGTTGCACAACAGAGTTCTTCAGTTATGGTTGCACAAGAAGACAAGGATGTTTATTCGGTTCAAGAAGACACTCAAATCCCAGCCGAAAATTTTTCAAATTTGGAAGCAATAAAAAGGAGTGTAAGCGATAAGGGAAGCATTATATTGTTTATGCATACCTTAAAGCTTCTAAAGATGCTATAGGATTAGGTATTATTTTTGATTTTGTATAATATTTGCTTACTGGTTGCAATATATTCGCGTTTGTTGATGATGCGCACGATAAGTGATTGTTTACAAGTTCTCCCTTACAAAATAGCTCATTGGTAAGCACTAATTTCTGCTGAACTGTCGATTCATTGGATATTACAACATGTTGGACTTTGTCCTTAAATTACATTGAAAATTTAAAGTTATTGCCTTCCATGTCTATAAAGTAAACCTTTACATTTTTGTTTATCATGCTTATTTTTAATTGTTATCTACCTCATTACGTAAAATTATCATATTTGAAGTGAGAGTCACCATTATATCTATTAAAACCGGCTGTTTGATGCGATTTGAATGAGCCAGAAGCTGTTGTTACTCCCAATGGCGAGTGCTATCGACACATGGTGACTGAAATAATAAATCAGCTTAACATAAACGTCATTGGGTTCGAACAAAACCGAGCAATTTGCAATATAGCGCACTTAAGAATCGATTTGTTAAGTAATCAATTTGGTGAACATTTTTTTTCCAAAATTAATGTTACACTCACGCTGTAACTTAAGGTCTCTGGAATACTTTTTAATGGACTATGTTATATGACTGAGAAATGTTCGCAACCTATCAGTTCTTGAAGCATTTCAAGGTAATATTTAAGTTACTATTGAAGTAATGTAGCCAAATATATTTAGAAAAATAGTATAAAGGTTCACTTGTATAATGAAAGCTGAATGCGTGTGTCAATTCAAATCGTTTTTATTACTGTATAAAAGAAAAAAGGAGGACATTGAATAGAGTCACATTTTTTACCATCAGGAAAATGAACTTTTTAAATGGGCAATAGAAATACAATATTCCTTGACTGGTAAACGATTTAGATTCGGGAGAATTATAATCTTTTTTAAGAAATAGAACTACTCTGGCCCAAATATAAAGACATTGATTTGAAACAAAGTTACGCTCAATAGAAAAATCACATTGATTCAGAAAAAGAAACTATTTTTAAGTGAAGATTTTTTCAATTACACATTAAATTTAAAAATAATAATATACAATACGTTTAATTTATCTGAAATAAATATTATTTTGTGACGACTCTGTGAGCGTATAGTATTACGAAATTATTGTATGTAATCGTATAGAATGAAATCATTGCTTGATAAGTTCGTATTATCGCTATCCTTTTACCGATTTTTCTTATCTACTTGCACAGCTATTTCGTTATTGTTTTCTTATGAAATAAAGAAAAGAATTCAAATCTGTAATTGATTTGTATAGAATTTCAAAATCAGTTTAAATTTAAAACCTAGAAATAAGAAAAGAAATCTTTCAGAAAACAATAACAGCAATACCAGCGAATTGAAAAACGATAACTCCAATGCCAGTAGCTGATAAAAACAGGAACAACAGAAAAATGCCACGAAAAGTGTATGTTGATAACGGCTAAAGAAAGTTGTGAGTGTGTGCGTATGTGAGAGAAATTTTTATTTCCTTGAATATGCAACACATACGGCAACTCAAGTACTACTATCGCAAGCAAGCACGCTTATATCACATATCACATACATGTATTGGTGTGATGTGGTACCTACATACATCTGTATATTACATTGAATTGAGCATTACATACTTCTTTTAAGTGGAAAAGAATGTATATCCCCTTGGAATACATATTTTATATTTACAATGAATACAAAACAAAATATTAAATGACATTGTAATACATATTTGCTTATATATATATGCTCTCTCTTTTTGAATGATTTTTTTATTATTTATTTTATTTTTCTTCTTTTCTTTTGCTATAAAACATAAAAGACATTCGTTACGTTTAAAGTGTATGGTGTACTTAATAAAAAAGGAGAAAAATTATAAGAAAATAAAACTCTGAGTGCAGTTAGTAACGCACTTTAGTCTACTGCAAGTATATTTTAAATCATACTCCTTGGCGTGTGTGTCACTCATTGCCTTATGCAATGAAAACCATAATCATAACTTAGCATGTGCATGCATGTATATGCATGTATTGGCAAGCATGCACGACTGATTTTTGTTTTTCTTCTGTTAAGTTTTGTTAATAAAGTTTTTAAATGCATTGCAAAAAGAAGAAAATAAAAATAACAATAAAAGCGTTCCTCTCGATTGCTTTTTCTTATCAAGTCACTTAATTCTCTCCCTCTCTCTTTCTCTCCCTCAGCCGTTTACTCTTTCATTATATTTAAGAGTTCTTATTGTTAGCAGGATTATTGAAACATTTATGATCGTATTCTCTTATATGCTGCTAATGTTAGAAATAAAGACGTTATTTCAATTGTTTATTTTATTTTTTTGTGTTCTTTTGTATTTTGTTATACTTGAAGAAACACAATACTCACGCATGTATACACGGTATGGGTATTTCCATTACTATTTGAACACAACTGAACATATCATATCTTACTTTACCTATTGAATTTATTTATTTGGTATGATTTGATGTCCCTGTAAATTAGTTTCAATTGGTTTTCTCTCTTTTTTTAGTAGCCATGAAAATATTACACCACATGGTCAACTAATTACGAAGTCGTAAAATTGAATATAACAAATGCTTGCTTTCAAAATTAGTGTGTCACCATAGATCAGTGCTAGTCAACGAGAGAATGAAAGATGTTTTTATATTTGCTTTCGCTGTATACTATTATATGTAAAGCCGATTCCATTTCGTCTTTTAAGCGCCCATATGGCCAGCAGTGTTGCAATCATGTCTTTGTGTGAACATTTAATGTAATAGATTGAATGCCTGCTGTTTGATACGAATACAAAGAAGATTTAAAAACTAGGAATCGGTTTGATTAATTTAAACGCTTTCTTTTTTTCTACTGCGACCAATACTAAGGAGATAGAGAGATCTTTTTTAAGCGCTATACGAGAGACAAATTACTGTCAATGTGATTACTCAAAAGCCAGGGTTATACCTTCACCTTGAATGATCAACAGCACTTGCCTCATCTGTCGTTGGATGTTGATTATGAAGTGGTGAGCATCTTCGCTAAGTAGGTAGCTGTTATCTTCCCAGCAGGTGGCGCTTTTCTCCTGGAATAGAGTGGAATGTCAAAGGGTGGTGCACTTCTTAAAGTTGTTTCAGCAAGAAAATAACTAAAACTACATACTCAACATTCCCAATTATTGCAAGCTGGTTTCAGAAAGCAATACTTGACTTTTAACAATGCTTTCGACCTGATTAATGTCGTTTACTCAAACGTGATTGATATAAAGAAGTCTTATGCATTTTTTATTGAGTTATTGTCGGCTTTTGATTTAATTGTACGAATTTCTCCATTCTACAATCCGACTACTATGTGACTGAAAAAAAAATTATAAGAACGCTTCAGTATACGTAACCCTCTATTCCACTGTTTTAATGTACATCTTGGTGGCGTACAAGCGGATAACTTCTCCTTGAAATTACTGATGCCTGCAGAAAGGCATTGTCTTTATTTTCGATTCGTTCAGCAGCCTACAAAATATAATTGATTCTTTATATATTTACTGCAACTTATGGCATTTAAAGGTTAGTTTACTATATTTTCTAATGTTCCAAGAACCTCTACAATAACGATGTGATCTTATGGTTATCTAATGACTGATATTGTAAATTAATATAAATAACTGGGCTTGAACTTTTGCTATAATTTATAATTTAAAAAATGATAATTAAAAAATGTGGTTTAAAAAATTATGCACCGCTTAATAAGCATTCACATATTGTTGGATTAAATATATTAAGCACTGCAATATTAAAACTAATTATGAAATTTTTAGGTAAAGGCTTGCTAAATTATGTTTTGCGGAGTCCGAATTTGGGGATACAATAAGTATGATGTTCTCGGACAAATATTTCGTTAGAAGATGCTCCATCTGTAAGATAATGGAAACACCCATATATAACTCTACTACAGTATAGTTATAGAAGCTATAAAACATTGTATATGTAATTGTGTGCATTTTTGTTATGAGAAAGTGCACAATGCATGAAGCGTTCATAATGCAAATGTAAATATCTAAATGTTATTGTATTTTATTATACTCGTACATCATATGCTCTCTACCATTCTCTCCCTTTCTCTCTCTCTCTATCACTCTCCTATCTAGCACTCCTACCATTCCAGTTTGAGTTATATTGTTTGACTGGATGTTTGTTTGTGTGTAACTTGTATTGTCACCAATACAACACATGTCACCCACGTATACACATACATATATACACACATATGAACATCTGCTCAGTAAAATAACAATATAATTCATCATTTCTAAGCAATTTCATCGTTGACAATTTAAATTGTTTAAAATCCATATGAAAAATAAACTTACTCTATTCTAGAGAAAGTGGAGAGGAAATATGAAAAAAAAAGATTAATGAATGTTGTTTTATTATTATACTCATACTTCTTTGTAGGAAAGAGATGTTAAATAATTTTTTATTTTTTTTGTGTATAAAGAAAAGAAAACAAAATTGTATAATAATATTTAATTATTTACGCAAATTAGTTAAAACGATACAGAATCCTAATTTAAAGATGAAGGCATTATGGAAAATAAAGAAAATTATTTGTGCAGCAAACAACTGAAAAAGGAAAATAACAAAATTGCAGAGTCAGAGTGCAGCTTTATCTAAAGATGCTAATTTATATTCATAATGCTTCAAGATTAAGAATGTGGCATGAAAAACGTATTTTACTCTAAAGCTGGTAACCAAATGCGAGTGAAATGCTGATGCGAACAGTATCATTGATTCTGCTCTTCCTATATGTTTTATAATATAAAAGCTTAAGTTTTAAACAATTTAATTTAATAGGAAGTGGAGTAACATATACTGAGGACAGTAAAATATCTCTATAGATGTTGTTTTAATTCAATACAGTTGCTGTATTATAAACTATTTAATAACTATGTCGTAATAAGATGTAATCAAGACAACAATAAATAAAACACTATAATCTACTTTAATTCTTCGAAATCTACACTTTATTATACCTTGTAAAAGCTTTAACAAGCAAAATATGAATACGAGTAGAGAGCAAGGTAATGCCTTCCAACTAATTCATCTTGCTGTTGCCTATTACAAAGATATAGTTTTCTGAGAATTTTGACCAATTTGAGCAGGTTGTTTAAATTTGTTTGCATTCAAAGAATTTGGCTTTTTATTAAAATTTTTCCCTTCTAAGAAATACTACACAAGCATTGTCCTTTAGAAATATAGTTTCATGTGCTATACTGAATATCAAGAGCGATAATACAGACTTTCAGTTTATTGCTGGTTCATTGGTAGTGACTTCATATTCTTATTTATGTACTGTTATAGGTTAGTTTACAAAATTAATATTTTAATAATATTTAAATATTCAGCATTAATGGCTAAAGTTTTCAATTAATCGAAAATATCACAATTTAAAAGGAACGTAGTATCTTGTTGGGAGATTTGGAATTATAAATTCTAGCTTACTTAGCTGACGTTTAAACTCCATAAAACCACGTAACATATAAATTTACGAAAGAAATAATTATAAAAGTTCTTCTGCTTGTAGGTGTCAGTAGATTAAAAGGTACAAGATGGCTCGTATATTGTGGTAAATATTTTGATCTCATTAAAGACGATAAAGACAAAAAAGGAGGAATTTTTTTTGGACTTAGTCGCATGGAGGGTAACAAAGCTGTCATGCATACTTGCTCTTATCATATAGACACTATGGAAACATGGTATAAAATGGCCATAGAGACATGCTTATCTCCGCAAGCATACATTTCATATTATATTAAATGTAATTGCCTATAAGGCGAAAATTATTTTTTGTTTTTTAATAAAGAAATATATAATAATTATAAATTTGCTGGTCACAGTACTAAGCCCATTATTGATTACATAAGTAATTTGTAAAAAAGGGTAATTAGAGAAATATGTTTAACTCTAGTTACTTAGAATAGTAGCAAGTATATTTACAAATATGTTGAATTTAAAAAATTTCAACAAATAATTGAATTTTAAGAATTTTAACAAATGGTTGGACTTCAAAATTTTAGCAAATAGATGAATTTTAAAATTTTCAGTTTAAAAAGACTGGTGAGTATAATATTCAAAATATAATTCCCATAAGCTATTTCTAATAGATTATGATTTAAATAATAAAGTAAAAATATGAATATGTGTAACACAAAGAAATTTGATGAAACCTTTCGTAGCTGAGTCGAAAACTAGTTCAGTTCTGCTAGTATTGCACATATTCCTTGACGGAATATTAGGATCTTAAGACTATAAAAATCATATAATAATTATTTTCATTTTTGAATACCGTCTTTTGGAAGAAGTTTCTTGACGAGTCTCTTAAGCAGAGACGAAATGGCCATAGAGACATTCTTATCCCCAAAATTGTATATTTTATATGAGATTTTATATTTCCGAATTACATCGAATTACTATTTGATCTTTATTATATTTATTGTATAATTTTTAATACTCATAGGATTCTAATGTCCGTAATTTCAATGATAGGATAACTATTGGTGTAAGACCTAATAGATATTTTTAACTAGTCGGTAAAATGGCTTCGGTAATCTAAACATTTGTTTTGCCTACGTGTATGAACCAACTAGAATTGTTCAAAAACATGGCAACTATAACTTATTTTCAATGTTTTTTTATTTAAAAGCATACCTTGCGGCAATTTTAAATATCAGACGGTATATTTTATACAAAAAATATTTATCAAATAGTGATTTTACTTTAATTTTTTATTTCTTTTAATTTAAAAAAAATTTTTAATGTTATTTTTTTAAATCTTCACTCCATATTTCGATTTGAATAAATCTTTCCTCTTTTTATAATACTGTCCAACAAATGTACTTTAAAAACATATATCATCTATATATCATATTCGATGTATTTTTCAAAAATCACACTACTATTTGCGTAATAGATCTGGTTTTTGAGATTTTTTAAACTACCAACGCTTAAGGTAATGGTGTATGATAAGTCACTATCAACTGGTAGGTTAAAAGTAAAAATAACACAAAATTAAAATGGCTGCAAAGAGAAGACATTGTTTAAACGGTCCCGATGACAGTTTGTAATTTGTCGTGAATATAACATTGGACTTCGTTAAATCTGCATATGTTATAAAAACTAAAGTATGATAAACGTCAGTGGAAAATATAAAATATATTTTGTATCTTTTGAAAAAGTTTTGAGGAAAGATGGACCACAAATTAGACAACGAATAAAAGACCCAAACTTTAAAATAAAAAAAAAGACGAACCTGGCAATATTTCCTTTTGATAACTGATTTTTTTTTTATAAAAATTATTTTATACCTCAGTCCCAGTGACTGTTTCAAATAAAGTGAGTAAAATTATCACACCTTTGTAATAATTTTAAGCGTACGTGTATATTTAAAACTAAAAGAAAACTAGTGTTATTTTCATAATCAGCACAGTTAAATTAAGCGAAAAAAATTAAAAACACTCTGTAAAATTTGTATGTGTTGACTATGTAATCAATTTTAGCAAATAATGCGAATTCCTCAGCTACTCTAATCCTATTTATTTGTTGTTTATAAAATTATTAATTTTTTTTAATAAATTTAATATTTCTTTCCCTTTCTCAAAAATAAATGGCATTTTTTCAAAAGAAAAACATTTACCTAATGAATAAACCAACCGAAATTCATAGTGTAAGATACACCATATATTACCTATCGGATATGCCTTACCTAGAGGTTGAAATTACCAATTTTTGTTAACACCGTAGGTAACTATGCACTGATAGGTATCCCTTCCTTGAAATTACGGCCATAATACTGGTATTCTTTTTAGAAATACCATCCGTTAAGGAATATGTCCAACACAAATACAAAATTTTATTATAATGCATTTGTTTTTGAACTTACTTTTAATTCATTTGTTACAAACTTTTAATTATTTGGTTCTCCTAATGGAAGAAGTCAAGCTTTCTTTAAATACTAAAGAGTTCTTTAAAAGCAAATATTATTCCAGTGTTTGGATCAGTTTCATCTAATGGCAACCACATATTAAATTCATTGGCGTTTTCCCAAAACAGAACTACTTCGGGTTGCTTTACATCAATTATTTGAGGGGGTCGTGGCATAGTGGTAGAGCGCTCGCACAGAAACTCACACAACCAAGGTTCAATTCCAGCGAAGGACAAAATTATAAAAAAAAATATTTGCGGTTTTCTAAAAATTACAATTTAAATTAAAAATTAAATTTAAGAAAATAAGAGGTTACCCCCACCCCCCTCCAGCAAGACCATCGCAAGATATCGCCCCCTGACATTTCTAATCCATTCCACCAGAAACCAATGATCAGTAGTACAGCGCCACCTTCTGGGAAGATAACAGCTAATCTACTGAATACGCTCACCATTCACATTCGTCCACCGACAGATGAGGCAATTGCTGTTTGATCATTCAAGGGTGATGGTATAACACTGGCCCTTGAGTGGTCAAATTGACAGCAACTTGTTTCATCATAAAAAAGGCGCAAAATATACAAATATATTTGAAAAAAAAACCTTCTATCAACCATCTTCAAATTCTAATACAATGCACTATATGAGTAGATGTTTACCCCTGAGTATTGGTCTTAAAAAAAAAAAATAGGTTGGTAATTGTATTTTGCTCGAATACTCAACACAAGCATAGAAATCCATTATTTGAATTTGTTTCGTGAGGGTGTATGTTTGCTTGACAGAAAAACATTTTTGCAAGACTTTTGAATATATTAGGGAGTTTGGTCTCTACTAATTGATGAGCAACAAAATTTCGAAACTCGTTGACATGGTTTTTGAACAAATGTTTGGACGGAAGATCCAACGTTAAATTATCGCCGACATGTTGGTATTGAAATCTAATTCAGAATGTGCCTGATTTGAATTGATGGTTGCAATGGTTTTAAAATTACCATGTTGGCGTTATTGGTGTTTTTGGTTTTGCAATTTGTTTGTTGAAGAAATATTCCTTGTATTCCAAAGCATATTCTTAGTACTGGTGTTACTGGTGTAACAACTTTTCGATCCCCCTTTTCATTAATTATTTGCCTAACCTGAGTTATCTACTAACAATTTACTTTATAATTATTTAATTTATAATTATTTAACATAATTTTGTTATTGTTTTGTCACATACAAATATATATTCCTGATGATGCTACGCAAAGAAGTAGCGAAATATCGTAAAATAAATAATAGAAATATTTATTCGACCTTAAGCTCAAATAAATTAAATAATAATAAAAAATAAATAATAATAAAAAAAGGTCAAGGAAAATAATACTCAAGTTTACTTTATAGTTGAATTAACAAATCTTATTTAACAAAAAAATGTAGCATTACTTATTAAATTTTTCTCAGCAGATATACAGTTCAGTAATAAAAAAAGGAAGATTCAATTTGTATCGCCTTCTATGAAAATTTTAACTCTGCATTTTATTGCAATTTTCATTGAAGAGTAAAAGTGCAACACATCAATGTAAATTAAATTTGGATTGTATATAAAACACACACATATGTATAACTATGTATGTATAACTTCCCAAATCTTTGCTATTACTTAAAAATATAAAACAGAAAATGAAAAGAGAAAAAAAATATATTTTTTAAAACTTACATTGTACTTTTAATGTAATGCTCGAACTTCTGGTCTCCCCTTCTGTATTTGTAGCACCACAAGCATAAGCACCAGCACTTTCACGTTCCAATTGTGTCAAATGCATTATTTCTGAACTTTCACCAGACATACGCATACCCTGTAAATGATATAAAAGCAGAAACACATACATAAGCACATTAAAACACAATGAAGATTTTTTTTTCCTTGTTAATTTTAAAATAGCAGAGAAACAGAAATAATACTCTCCTGCATTCTTTGTAATAAGAAGTTAAACAAATAATACTCGTTTATTAAAAAGAGAAAGAAAAGAGTAAAATAATGATATTTACGCTCTGTGTTGCTCAGCCACATTAACAAACTCTTCACAATTTGAAAAACCTTTTGCACAGCAAACACGAAAGCAAGAGTTTATAAGAAGGCCAAATCTCAAGCCTTTGTTGATTTCATATTGAGAACGTTAAAATTATTATAAATCACAAATAATTTCCATATAAAAAGACATGTACTTTTAATATCTATGCACCAACCATATTTGAGAGTGTGCAATGCAATTTAAATGTGCAAGAATGTACCAAGAATATGTATTACGAGCTGCAGTGCACAAATTTCGGTTTAAAATTTTAATACAGAATTAAACAGAGATTACGGTTCCCTAAACAATGCAGTCCTTTTTCAGAGCTACGGCCTAACTTCTCAATTTTAATCCATAAGCACTGGGACTGACAGTTTAACGTCGACTCCGAACGACAGGCTTGAGAAACTTGTTCATGGCAATCAGTTACTCTCAGAGCCTTTTTTATATTTTCATCTTTCAACATGTCAGAATTGGCGTTTGAACTCCGAGCTCTTGTCTAGTAAGCCAACACACTATATAAGGGACTAATGCAACAACTGGTTTTCTTACATCCTCTAAACAATATGCACAAAAAGAGAAACAGACAGAGCGAAAAGATTGCGAATATATATATTTGTAGCGTAGGGCAGTAGTTAGAGTGCTCGCTTACAACACCAAGAAGCCTAAGTTTGATTCCCAGTACTGCAAAAATTAAAAACAAATATTTGTGTGCAGCATTTCCGAGTTTTAAATTAAAAAAACATAATAATACCGCCGTCCCCTGATGAATTATAAAAGGAATGATCAGGAGAAGGCGCCACCTACTGGGAAGTAATAAGCAGAACGAAGCATGGAGTAAAGCTTACCATTCCACTTAGCAAAGATCCTAACCACTTCACAACAAATAATTGACATTTATAGATGGGGCAATTGCTGTTGATTATTTCAAGAGTGAAGGTATAGCACTGGCCATTGAGTGAGCAACTTTTCCCATTGACATAATTCGCTTATATGGAACCATGTATATGAACTATATCATCGCCTGACAATTCCCCTAATTTAACATCAAACCTCCATGTTTGCTGGGTATTTGTACATATACACTCACATACATATGTATATTTGTGTTTATACTGTAGATGCCGTTGTATAATATATATAATAAATATATGCAATGACAATGCTTTAATTAACATTTTCTGTTTTTTCTTCCTTTTTTGCTTAATAAGTAAAACAAAAAATAAACACAAACGACAACGTAATCTTATATTTAACAAAGACATTATTAAGTCAAAGTTTATAATACGATAAGAAGCAATGTGTGAGTGAAGAGAATTAAAGCGAGAGGGTAGTTGTTAGAGAAAGTATTGTAAAGACAAACAAAGATAATTTACTTGTCCACCCACACTTTTTTTTGTTTATTTTTTTGTTATATAATATATATATGTGTAGGTTATAAATACATTGTCATTTAATTAAAGCATAGCAGTGTATTGGCTTATAATAAGAGAGAGAGAGCTCAAAACAGTAAAGGCAACAGGAACTTGTCAACATAAAAAATCAAAAATTAAGGAAAAATCTCTATATAAATGCAGTTGTTAAGTTGATCTGGCCCTTGCTTGCAAGATATACAGCGGAGAGTGATCGCCGCCATTGTTAATTCGTTTGCTTTTTAACAAAATAAAAATATAAAAATCAAGGAGTACTAAAAGTATGGCATGACACATGAGCGGTGATCACTGTTCATTTCAAGTGCGCTTGCATGTCTTGCAAACTAAGCGACCTACATACGTCAAAGAACAACCAAATGTAAGCAGATATGCTCTGCTTGCTACGGTTTCGAAACTTGCAAGACTATTTGCAACAGCCACACACCTTGTTGAGCATGTTTTGACCACAAAAAAAAAATATTGACAAAAAGAATGATAATCATCAGGGGGAAAATTACGGCTTAAGATATCGAACGAAAGTTATTAGATAAGTGATTTTAAATTGTAGGAAATTTCGCTCGATATCGAATGCCGTAATTTACTAGCAGAAGTGATTCATTTCAATAACCACATATTGCGAGTGTCAAAAGAAACATGCAAGTGCGTTGTTAAGAGTTTAAAATATTAGTGGTTTAAAAATTATTTGCAAATTACATTAAGTCGGTTGAGTATTAACGATATGACTTTTCATCATATTTGCATATATTATAAGTAGTTACAATCATACATACATAATTGGCGATTACAACCCTGTTTCAGGCTTACGGCCTAGCCGTAAGAAATATTTTATTTTTATATTCCTTTATTAGATAATTATTTTTTCACGTGATGTTATAAACGTACATACTTATTTACTAAACCAACTATGACACTGTAATCTATTGCCTATGCAAAAAAACAATTCATGAGCTGTCTACCCGATATAGTTTGTTTATTAGATAAATGCTAACAAAAAATTCCATTTGACTTCGTTTTTTTTATAAAAATTGGGACAAAATTAGAAAAAAAGAAACGGAAAAATATATTTATTATTACCAGTTGGTACATCTTTTGTCTCTCTAATAGTGATTTCTTTTCTACCATGAAAATGTCGCCCTGTTAATAGGCCAACTTAAAAAAGGGTTAACCAACCCTGTAATAATGGTGTTGATTATTTGGCGAGAAAAAAAACAGAAATAAGAAAAAAAAGAAGCAGCATTATTTTGATTGATGACTTCGTTGAAATAAAATAATTAAATCGTCTTCATCGGACGAAGAAGATGAATCAAGCAAATGATTTAGTAAAATTTTTGCACATAAAATTGAGTGTGCAATATTCCTATTTTGATTTTTATTAAAATTCTTATAAATGCTTTTTAAATTCTGCTGTTTCTTTAAAAAATGTAAACAAAACAATAGCGTTGCCAGATTGTTAATTTTATGGCTTAAAATTTATAACGATTTTTTTACAAGAAATTTAGTATTATAACATTTTTATAACACGAAATATAATTTGTTTTATAACAAAGATCATCTGGCTTTTCCGATATAATGTTTATTTTAGAATAATGAAAAAAATTAACTTTAAAATTTAATAAAGAATTATAGAGATTTTTTCCAAACTCTGTATGGTAGCCTTATAAGTAAATAAAAATCATCTGTTTCATAGGGCAAAACCAACACTGTCGATTTATACAGGTAGTAAAATGCAATGCCTTTCGCCATTAGTAAGTGTGAATTTTGTAGAATAAAACATGAAACCCTTTCAGAAAGCGAAACATTTTTAAGAAACAAACACAAAATTGCAAATTTTAAATAAAATGACGCACTTTTTGGTAGAAAAGAAAACACTATAATTTTTTTAATCTATTAGCATTGAGTCAACCATATTTTTTGGAAATATAACTTCTATTCTTCGAGCCACCAATATTAATATTTAAGGTCGGTCAAGCGATCTTTGTTGGTATACATTTCTGATATAGGGAAACCAAATTCAGTTTTGTTTCGTCAGAAATGCTTTAATTAGATCAAGATCTATAAAGAATTCATTGCAAAAATATAAAATTTTTTAAAGAATTTAATCTTGATCTAATTTGCAGCTCAAACTCGCCGTTCACCGCTTTGCCGCTCATTCCGTGGCCTCGGCCTTAGGAATGAGACAAATTGCCAGTTATATAACTTCACCCATGATTGATCAACAGCAATTGCCACATTGTAGCATGTTGATTTACTAGTGAGTGCCTTCGCTAAGTAGGTTTAGTAGATTAAGCTTTTATCTTCTACTTCCCAGTAGAAGGCGCTTTTCACCTAATCATTAGTTTTTTTAGCATTGGTTAAAGTGGAATAGAGAAGTGGAATGTCGGGGAGCGGTTTCTAAATTTTGGGTTTTTGCATTAGGCTGGGCCTTAGAATATATAAAATTAAAAATTCTAGAGGTAATAGGCATGAAGCTTTTAAATTACAATAAGTGTTCAAGAATTCTATTCGTAGCCAGAAGCCTTATATAAAGTTTATAAATTTTTAGCTTAGGAAAGTTGCAGAATAATTCCTCTGGAATGTTAAAAGTTTAAACGAATATAAATGTGTGTTAATTTTTACTTCACTTATGGATTTGTATATCACAATCAAAAGCCAATCAATTTCAAAAATAGAATAATTTACAAATAGTCACTTAAGGCAAGTGTATGAAAACCAAACTGAAGAAAATAGTTTTCGAACTTGAAGTGCACTTTAATTTACTTATAGTTACACATCAAGAAATCACTAGTCGATCAGATTATTAATAGAAATCGAACTAAATCTTTAACCCAAAAAAAAAAAAAAAATGAAATAATTACCAAACTGACTCCCTTGGGCTGGTAGTTTGTACTAGAAAATGGATTGCACAAATAAATTTTATATAATAAAAATAAAAAATAAAGAAAATAACGCGATTTAAAATAAGTAAAATCCATCAGACCCGCATGTTAGACAGAGGGTTAAGCATATTCTGCAGTAAGAACAGACAATTATTTAAAATGACTTGCTATAGGTAACTTTTATAAAAACATTATAAATCCTGCATGTACTCTTCTGCTCCAGTCTACCAAAATATATTTGAAACTCATAACACCTTTGCCCGTTTTTTTTTCATTTTCTATCGTTATTTTGACTTGTTAATCTGCTCATGTATAATTATCCCAAAAGACAAACAAAACAAGCCAGTAAAGTAATACAAATTTTTTTTTTCTTTCATTGGCTTGAACTGTCTGTATAATTTCAAATTCATTTACTTACCCATTTACATTAAAAAACAAAAAAGAAAAAAACTACCTGCTTTACTTAAGAATTAAAGAAACCCGAAATAGAAGTACAAAAAATAAAGGAACAAGAGAACACAGTATACGTGTTTAAAATAAAATAAAATAAAATACGTTTTTTTAATGAGTTTTGTGCTTTGTCACAGCACTTTTTTTATTTTTTGCCTTTTCCCAGGTCTTTAGCATAAAGTTCATTTCACTGTATATTATCTTTAAGGAACTCCTGAGTTCATCTCTCACATTCTGTGTTTTAAAAGAAAAGCCAACTCTGCCAAAGAAACGTGAAAAAAAACAAATTAAGACACAATGCTAAGCCTCGTTAAGCATTTAAACAAAAACACCTGCTAACCTGCACAAATACATATGCAATTCTATACATCTCGTTCATCTTTCTCTTCTGCTCTTTTTTTATTTCTTTTATGTTCTTTATTTTACTGAGAAACTGTTTATTTTTTTTATTATAACAAGAGTCTCTTGGTTGTTATTGTGAGTTTAAAGGTGTTTGTTTATGTGTGTGTGTGTATGTGCATTTATTTAAATACATAACCAATGCTGTATTGTTGCTTAATTTTTTTGTTCTTGGCTTAAGTAATACTTATTTCGGTGGTAAATTTTAAGAAAATCAAACTTAACAATGATGCGTTATTGTTGTTATTATTGTAACAAACATTACCGCATATTTAAGGCAAAGCTCAGACATATAAACCTTCTGTTTTACTTTTAATACATATTTTTATAATATTTTTATTGCATTAATACTAATACACTCTTAACCAAACAGAATCATATACAAAAATGTATTTCAATATGTATTTTTACAGGTAAAAAAGTGTTTAAAAGTGTTCATAACGAATTACGAAAATATAAACACATGGTTTTTTCATAAATTTTTTTGTTTTTTATAACATTTTTATGTGTTTATTTACAAATAATGAAGTTTCTGTTATATATACTTCGTTTTCATGTATAGGGTGTTGCAAAGTTAACACAAAATTTGGCTTTGCAGCATGTTAAGAGAGCTAAGTTTTAATATGCGTTTTTTTATGAACAATACTTGAAAAATAATAAAAGTTTGGCGGGGACAATTTAAAAATTTTATACAAACCAAGACCTTAATTCTTAAAAACTAAATATATGCAGTAAATACTCATTAATTGTCATCGATATCCACTACGCAGGAGGATAGTTTATGGATAGTCAGTTGACTTCGTTCAGTTTATTTCTCATCTTTGTAACAATTCTTTTAATTAAATAAAATGGAGATTGCATCAGATTAAGTGGCAGTTTTGCAATTCACGATGCCCATATATCATCGTGCTGGTGTTTATGTGCTCTATCCACCATTTCATTTTTTTCTATATCTCGAGTTAATGATGCCACTTTAGGTTTTCCACCCAAATTTTATCAAGTCTGCAATCCGTTTGCGGATATCTCGTCCAGTTT
Source organism: Metopia argyrocephala (assembly GCA_963576795.1). Classification (NCBI taxonomy): domain Eukaryota; kingdom Metazoa; phylum Arthropoda; class Insecta; order Diptera; family Sarcophagidae; genus Metopia; species Metopia argyrocephala. The sequence goes on along the minus strand of OY756211.1, from coordinate 109,749,586 downwards.
TGGAGATAAATTGCAGAAAACGATTGGAGATTTTAAAAATTTTGGTGTCAAAAACCTAAAGTGACATCATTAATTCGAGATATATAAAAAATATGAAATGGCGGATAGAGCACATAAACACCCGCACGACGATATGACCAAATAGCTTAAATTAAGCGGTATTGTTAATCAGAGCAGAACAGGCTACGCCTAAAAACATAACTCTAGAAATTGAATTCCAAATCTTTTTGAAACTCTGTATCAAAAAAAGGTTAATTGTCGCACTATCAAGAAAAGGCGAGTAAAATGCGAGAATTCCAATTCAAACTGGATATGTATATTCTTTCTTCTTCAAACTATAATGGCAACAGAAATTATTGAAGAAAAGCACAATCTTTCCGCATGCCCAGCCACTACATAATTAACCATGAGTCCTAAAAATGTTCCTAAGAAATTTGGTTGGTAATTTTCTTTTCAAATTTGTATCAACGATTAATAGATATCCCTGCCTAATAAACATTTAACAAAAGCCAGAGAAATTCCAATACACACAATGGAATGATGAACTAGAAAGCTATGCCTTTTTGGAAGCAAATGCGAAATATTTATAGAGATTTGCCACAGTTTAAATGTTCACTTACTCGTGAAATTATACATTCAAAAATATAGTCAAATTATTTTAACGACATTTATATACCCTGTTCGATGGAATTTTATGTACTGTTAGAAGGAAGAACATTTGTATATAGAAGTAGCAGAGCTTTTATATACAGTGTCGGTCCAAAAGTAGATGTAGATTACGCTGACAGGCATCGGACACAGAGAAACACATTTTTGTAAATGTGTAATTTTTGATATATATGTTGATGGCCTCGCAAGCGATAAATCTACTACTAAATTTTCAGACCTGCTGGTGTGCATAACGAAGTGAGTAGTTCTTCTGAACAAACAACAAACTCGAATCAAAATAAATAATAAAAATAAGCCTATACCGTAGTTGTTTTATAGGTAAACTTCCTCTAACGCAGTAGATAGTTTCTTAAGAAATGCTGCATTATAAGAATTAATTCCGGAACATCATTTATAGCTGCTTCATCACATTCCTAAGCTTATACAGCGTTCGTCAAGCTCTTTTAAAATGGTTTTTACGGGGAAACTCTTTTTTTTTCATTAAAAATAGTACACGCTGAAAAACCAAAAAGGAGGAGATAAAAGCACGTCGTTCTAGGAGGGAACCCTGTTGATTATTTTGTTTTCATTGAATTTATCCAAAATTTAGTTTGAAACACACCACTTTTTTTATATGTATTTTGTTCTTCACGGTAAATAACTTTTGGAATAAATGTAGAAATTTTAAGATTTGCACACTCCTAACACACATTGACGAAAAAACAAACATATATTTTTATTTATTTAATAATAATACTGATTACAACCTTTATGTCATAAGAAAATTTATTACAATACGAGTATTTATTTTTTTTGCCACAAAATTTATTTTCTTATTGTTTTCTTGTCATTGGGGGCATACTTTATTTTTATAAAATTTTTTTTATACATTCTGTTATTTGACGACATATCGCTGTAGTGTTTTCATTTCAATTTTGCGGTCTTAGGCATTATTTGTTTACAACTGTCTTATTAGGCATAATGTTGAGTTTATATTTTAATAAATTTTATTTACATACAATGGTCTTATCAATGAAATACACTTAAAACCATGCCAGGAAAAAAAAGTGACTTTACAGAAAAACCTTGAATACATATTTATGTAATTTCGTTTGACTTTTTTAAACAGGTTCTCTAATTTTTCTGGTCTGGCAAGTAAAATAAACAAAAGCCAGCTTATTAGTGTTTCAATTAGCCTTAGGATTTGGCCATTTGTGATTTTTACCAATAAAAGCTTAATCTTTTAACGTTCAATATACAGACAGTGTATTGAGATTATTATTTTATTTTTTTTTTCTTTTTACTTGAGACCAATACTCAAGGTAAACTCCTACTAAAGGCTATGCATTGTATTGCATAGTACATATATATTTTCTCTTATATTATTATTATGCGAATTAGGCCGAGACTACGTAATGAACGGCAAAGCGGTGAGCGGCGAAAAATTAAAACATATCGAATACTACTGAAGTCGTCACGCAATGAGCGTTTATGAGGCGCCGCTAAAGAATAGAACTTGTTCTAATTTTTAATTGATTTCTGAGTGACGACGTTTAAGCATGGCAAATGTGAATGCGGAGCTTATAATTTCAACTGTACAAAGCCGACCGCTATTATGGCAAGATAGATTACCAAATTTTAAAAATAAAAAAATGGTATTTTAACCACTAATCGCACTAAACGCTCAGAAATGACGCTCAGTAATAAACCACTTGCAGCTCAAACTCGCCGCTCACCGCCTTGCCGCTCATGGCGTGCTCACGGCTTTGGGAATGAGACAAATTGCTGTGAATTTATCATTCAAAAGCCGGTGTTATACCTTCACCCTTGATTGATCAACAACAATTGCTGCATCGTTGGATGTTGATTGTGTGGTAATTGCCTTCGCTAATTAGGTTTGGCTGTTATATGCTACTTCCCAATAGGTGGCGCTTTTCTCCTGATCATTCGTTTGTTGACACTGGTTAAGGTGGAATAGAGTGGTATATCGGGAGCAGTTTCTCTGTAGATGGTCCTAATAATAAGGGAGATCTTGAAAATTTAGCTCCTCTACGCATAAGTTAATTTGACAAGTTTTTTGAGAAAATAAAGAAAAAAATTAAAAAGAAATTTAAAGGTTAAAATAATATATAAACTGCTCTGATGTATTCCTTATTCATCAGACACATACACACATATGTGCACCAAAATTAACTTCTTTTCCCTCTATTGCTTAAACTTTCTTTCTTTTTCCAGTCTTTAAATAGAAGCCATTAACTGAGTGTTAAATACTTAGAAAAAATGGAAAAAAATTACACGTTTTCTCAAATATTTTTCGAAATTTACTGATTTGGTTTTCAAAGAAAAAATTGAATTCTCTTGTTTATTGTCATGGCTCGTTTTTGTTCCTTTTTTTCAAAAAACGAAGAAATGTTAAAAAGTTTCTTTTTATTCGGCTAAATTTAATTTAAAGGAACTTTTTAAATTATAATTTCATGAAGAATGCTTTTGCAAATGTTCTTTTAATGTGCTTAAGAAAAACCAATTCTATTTTTCTTGTTATGTTGTCACATACGAAGCAGACGAATTTTTTTCTTTTTACATGTAAAACCAATAAATTACTTTGATTTTATTCTCTTATTTACTTAAAATTTAATAAAATTTCAAAAGAATAAAAAGAAAATGTACTGCATATGGATATGGATTTCTCACCTCTCACATATGTATGTATGTGTTTATGAGTGTATAAATAAATACTGTTACATACGAGTACACACATACCTACACAAATCAAATCTTTGTTTCAATTTTACGAAATAATAAAAAAAGAAGACTTTTTTTATATTTTAAAGCACTTTTATCACTTTTTATATGTTAAATGCCCATAAATTTACATCGACAAACACACTTTTAAGCTGCTTTAAGAGCATGTGATAAAATTTCAATTGCAAATTGAAAGAGTGGAAAAAAATTTATCAGGAATGCATCAAAATAACATCAAATATTTAACAGAGATTTTATAGCCTTCTGCTACACTTTGCTTTGCTTTGTAACGAAACATTTGCATTGATTTAAAGCATAACTTTTTATTCTTATTGTTTATTTCTCACATACTATTGAATAGATTTAAAATCATTTTGTGAGTCATCAAAGACGGTCCATCCGTTAATCTTTTAAAATAAAATTTATTTACACAGTATGGGATACTTATCATAGCATTTTTTTATTGAACGAAACTTGGGACGATTGTACAAAAAAACAGTGCAAAAATTACTTTTTATTAAAACTCAGTAAAAACATTAGAGCTCTTCCAAAATTATAACATGTTGTACGTATATTGATTATAAATGCTTAATTTAATATTCTGAAGCACCTTTTTCTGAGTGTGTTGTTCTTATTTTTTTATCACTTTTATGCTAGGACAACCACATGTTTAATTCATCAGTAATCCAATAGAAGTATTACTTATTAAGTTTCATTTTATGTACAAATTTGTTAACGATTAATAAGCTCTGGGAAATTTCGACACATTAATGCATTACTAAAAAATCACCATGTATACACATAACCTTCAACAATATGTGCAAAAATGAAGTTGTTTTATGAAAAAGTGTGTGTTTTGTGAATGCCGAAGTCTAGTAGTTAGTGTATTAGCTTACTAGACAAGAGTTCCGGTTTCAAGCCACAACTCTAACATCTTGAAAGAAAGAAAAATGAAGAAAATATTTCTTTCGGCGACTACTTGTTCGCAGTCTTCAGCCAAAATCTCTGAGAGTAATTGATTGCCATGAACAAGCTTCTCAAGTCAGTCGTTCGGAGTAGACGTTAAACTGTATCTCTCCTCTACTCATGAATAAAAATTGACCCATACAACACAAGAAGCTAGGCGGTAGCTACTAACCAGTTTTGCTATATATGTATTTATATGTATGTATCCTGTTTGGGAATTGCACCGCGAGCTTGGTCTATATAACGGTCGCCATAACTGCCCTATCAAGAGAACTATATTGATTAAATTTAAGTCCAGTGATTAAGTGTACGATAGACCATTACCTGCACATCGACGAAATACTAAATCTACTTAAAACATCATCACTGTCTGTAAGAGATATGAAACAGTCCAACTCGTGTTGCTCAGAAAAACTCGGACTTTTGCAGAAGCCAACTTGGCGAGTTGTGCGCGTTGACTTAGTACTGATATTTCTAGTTTTCCATATACATAATGGACCAAAATATAATTTTTTTATTTAATATTTGACAGATTCAACTTATGAACGTATGAAGCATTTTAAAAATATTCAACAAAGCATCTTATTTTGAGGGCCTCCATCCATTCCATATTCCATAGTAATCGATTTAAACACCCATGCTTCTACTTTAATTTGGATATTAAATTTTGTTCTGTATTTGTTGCAATTTTGTAGCTCTGCCAAATAATCACATTCAAGAACTAAATTTTAAAGATGAATGACTGCGACATGCGGTGTCTGAATCGGTTGTGAAAAATAATTTTCATCAAAAAATGGAATACGGGTATATAAATAATTTTCAAATTTAAAACGATAAAAATCCACACGAGATCCAAGACGGTTCAATACATCTTAAACAAATAATATTTTGAGTGAATTTTGGACTGGCGGCTTCCTATAGAAACATTATTAGCCAGCCTATCACTGTCAATGGCGAGCGCTATAGGTGGTTGATATCCCACTTCTTCTTGTTTGAATGGATGACATGTAAACCAGTCATATGTGGTTTTAACACAGCTAATACTACATTAAGTGTTCTATACGAGTGATTTAAGGTAAAGCGGAAATACCATATGTAGAAAGTCTTGATATAAAAACGAGAGTACAAGATTGCTGGACTGACAATTTGTATTAAAATGTAAAAGCCTTGCATACATTAATCCTTAGAAGACTTATTCGCAGTCGTTCCTTCGAAGATCTTTTCTCAGTCTTGAATATAGGAGCAGACCTTCACCATAATGACTATATGGCTGTAGAAAATGAGTCTAAAATGCAACAGGCAGCGCTACTTCTTGCTAAATAAAATCGTATAAAACTGCTTTTCTAAGCCCCATTTCACCGCTAGGAAAGAATATAGATTTATTTGTTGTGATAAAATAATAGTACGATTGTGTTATAATTTTAAGAATTTTTTTTAATAAAATTCAAGTCTTTCTTTGAAAACATATGTTTAAAGTTAACTGTACACTGCACTTTTTAAGATCACTGTTTATTTAAAGAATTATCTTCTCGCCTGAGTAATTTTTTCGTTTATTCTGTAACTCTCCTGAGCTAAAACTCTATTGCTAAAAATGTATAAACTTGATTCAGGATTTTTTGGTTGCAAACCAAATTCTTTAACGAGTATTGTAATTTAAAAGCTTCATGACCGTCTTCTCTAAAATTTTTAACTTTATTGATTCTAACGCCGAGCCTTTTTAAAAAACCTAACACTTTCGCACTTTAACTTTAGAAAATTACGGAATATAGCCTCTAGCTACAGCAAAGCACGAAAAACACAATTAATAAAAAGAACAATAATTTTTTAGAGGTTCCAACTTAGTTGAGGTAATTGATTTACAAAACATTTCAGTCAAAAGTTTTATTGTGTTACAGTTAACTTATCCACTTATATAAATTACTATTAAAAATTGAATTTTTTGTCGTAACATTTAAGCAAACAATAATGCTTTTGTATGCTCCTTAGTGTATATAAATTTGTTAGCCACTGTATGCTGTAAATTATTTAAAAAGAAATTTTATAGCAGTTTTAAGATTTATTTTATTTTTTTTTTCTACTTTTTTATTAACTTGTGTTTGTTTGTGTGGGTTATATGAAAGAGAGTGTATTATTTTGATGAACACAACAACAGCTGTGATAAATTTATGATAAACCGGTCCTGCTACTGTTATTCTGGGATATTGTTGTTTTTGCTATACTACTACTTACATACACAAACAAATGTGTTTTTTTAAATGTTAAATTTTGGTAATTGGAAATACCATATGCTGTTAAAGACAAAATCAAAATCCATAAAAATCAAAAACAAAAACAAATGTGTGAATTTAGGCGCACATATACCAATACTTGGACATGTTTACCCACATACTCGTACAGCAAACTCTTAATTCATTTTCAAAATATATATTTTGTTCGATTTTTCAGAGGCTTTAAAAAAGATATATTTTTTTTATTTTCTAGGTTGAATTCAATTATTTTGGTAAGTGATTCTTTTTTTTTCATCCATGAATACTGGTTATAGAAGCTAAAAAAATAAACACAAAAAAAAAGAAAAATGCAAAAAATTGCTTTTGTGTTTGTGGCTTTTATAACATAACATATGCATATAAAATACTGGATTTAGCAGTATTGCAAAAAAAATTTTATACTTTTTCCTTTCCTTCTCTATCCTTGTCTGTTGTAAAGGTGCATGAAAATCAATGAATTTTAAATCAATATCAGCAATTTTGTTTTTCAATTCCTTTATATAACTATGTATGTACCTATATATCTTTTATTCCTCTAAAAAATATTTTGTATTTCGTTTGGTTTTGCCAATGTGCTGATGGCTAAATAAATAAAATATTGTATGAAAAAAAAAAGAAAAAAAAATCCATCCAAACAAAGTTTTAAAACAAAATCCCAGTGTATTGAAAACTAACAAATCATTTGTGCCAACCAATTGAAAATAAAAATAAAAACTCGCTTAAAAAACTTCATAGAATTTAACACAAACAAAAACAAAAATAAAGAAACCGGCTGGTTGAAAAAAAGGCCAAACCATTGTATGCATGTATGGCATACATTTATGAGTTGCTTACATATAAAATAATACCCAAATTTAAAGCATAGCTTTAGGCATTTTAGCTAATTTTAGTTAACATAATGGGCACATACATTTAAGCTTTTTTGTTCTGTCAAATTTTGATTGGAACACATTAAACTAAGTATTATGAAGTGAATTTAATGCAGAAAAAAAAAACATTTTTTTTTTCTTTTAAAAGAAAATAAAATTTTATATAAAATGAACACTACCATTCACCAAACAAAGGTATTACGTTTCAAGCAGTACACTGGTCATTAAATCGTGTTTGCTTCACAGCTTTTTTGAAAAACTCTGAATGAACACGTTTTAAAAATATGCAAACTAAAGAAACGTTGCAATAACGTGCATTTTTAACTCACCTTTTCTGCATAACACCGCAGTCATGCACAAATTTCAAGCAGATATACAATGTGTTTGCTTTTCTCTTAACAACGCTTTCATTTAGTTGGGTTCTTTTTTAAAGTTAGAGCTTTGTTTGAGTAAATGTATGCAAAAATAAAAAATTTTTTTCTCTTTTTATATTTGCAAAACTGAAACAACACATGAATTTAAATTTTCACCTTATCAAGAATAAATTTAATAAAAGAAAATATTAAAATAATCTAAATACACTTAACACAATTTAATTCTGGTCTAAATAAACTGTTTATGATAAAACAGAACTTATAAATAATTAATCAAATAAACAACATCATGCAATCATGTATTGCATTGTGATTGTACTATCGAGGTTAACAGCTTATGGACGGGAGGAAAGAAGCAGTAGTATTAGAGAACATTTGTTGAAAAATTATTTATGCACGAATTAAAGGAACAAACAAAAGAGCAAATTCTTCTTTTATGCTTGGTCAAAAATTTGTTTCAGTTTTTGGTATATGAGCACTATGCACGTTGATAGATATGGTCTACCAAACTAAATCAAAAAAAATTAGTCATTAAATGCGTTTTTCATTAGAAAAATTATTCGCAGAACAATGACGGCTAACCATATGATGACGAAAAATTTTCAGTGTACAGTGTACAATTTTCAAGTTCTAGTTTAAGTACGATGCGTATGATTAATATCAGCTTAATATATACACCTATCCCCCGATTTACACGGTACTTTTTACACGATTTCACTTTTACACGGATTTTTTCAAGATCTAAACTTTATTTTTCGCTTTTTCACGATTTTTACAAAATAAAACTGTTAAAAACAAAAATTTTTGTTATTTTGCTACACCTTCTTTTATTTCAAACACTACATCCCAAATTTGTAAAACGACAGCACTGAGTACAACCCATAAAAAACTCGTACCAATCCAACTAGAGAATCGCCTAAAATAATATCAAGTGATGAAAGTGACATGTCACCAATCAAGAAAAAAGGTGAAGAGTCATCGATAGTGATTAAATTTGCTCAAATCTTTGATATATTTTTTGTAATTTTCTAATTTGTTTAAAAATATGTCATTCTTTTTACATGTACATATTTGTTATTACTAAATGGATATTTTGTTTCTTTATTAGGTGTATATTTTATTTTTATTTAACGTAAATGAAAGAATAATAAATGAAAAAAATTTATAAATAAAACAAAAATTAATTTAATTAAAAAACTAATTTGATTTCACTTATTTTAGACTTTTTTCGTTTTACACGATTTTTCATACAAAAAATTTGATTTCGATTTACACGGTTTTTTCAGGAACCGATCTTCCGTGCAAATTGGGGGATAGGTGTATTGTGTTTAATATTACTCATACGTTAGCTGCACTCGTTATGTGAAATCGAGAGAAATTAAATTTTTAATTTTATTTGAGCCATAGAAATATAAATCTTAATTGGGTCAATTATTACAATTTTTTATAATCAAAGAAGTTATGGTTCCTTACGCGAATGTACAAAACATTTATTAATAAACTTATCGCTTTTTATAATTGCATAAATTTAAAATTTTATTCGATTTGAATTCACTCGTTTCCCGTTTACATATCGTCGATGGAAATAAAGAACGCTGTAACTGACAAAATCTTAAAAGTTCACCAGAGGAAAAAAACCTGTATGAAAGTAAAACAAAGACACTGGTATTTTTTAAAACGCAGACCGCGTAAGTGAATTTATTTTCATCGTAGAAACCTGGGACCGGAACCAATCGACGCGTTTTTTTTTCTGATAAAAATGATGCAAAAAACGTATTTTCAATTTTTTGTCAGATACAGCATTCTGTAATTCCATCGATTACTGTATATTACTACTATTCCTACTATTACCTGACAAATTCTATGTCTTCTTCAAGTTTCCAATCGTTAAGAAAATAACTTCTGTTCAACCAATTAAACTGAAAATAAGTTTGCAAATCGTGATATTTATTTTTGATTGTTAATATTTAATAAATTGTTGAACTGAAATAAACAAATAAATCTTTTATTTTAAACAAACTTTAGCAACACAAATATTGTCGGTCAAAATTGGCCTCTTTTTGATATGAAAATTCACCGTACTTCTATACAACCCTTATATTTTTTCAACCTTTAATTCAATATTATTCCTAAGCGAAAACATTGGTATATGTGCTAATATATCTACTTTTTAATAGTGTGAATATTAGCTTATAATTTATTAAGAGTTTGTGTGTTTGTACCACGGGATAAATGGGTGCAATGTAACAAATTATATTCCACACGGTAAAGAGTGGTGTGAGCTACAATAACAAAATCCTCTTTATAATTCAACAATTATTGCCACAAACTTAAACGGGAAGTCAAATATATATTATTTCTTTGTTGGCGGTTTAAAAGAGAGGGAGAAGATGGAACTGCACCGCATAAACGATGGAACAGATTTTCTTCTTAAATATTATTCTTAAATAAAAACGCCGTAAATCTATAATTGAAGCGACAGCAGCAACTTTAAATAATTAGTAGCCTACGTTTAGGATTTTAGTTAAAAAACAAAAAAAAAAACACAAAAAAAAAAAAAAAACAAAGAAATTATACAAAAAACTTCCTCAAAGTGCGGTAAATCTCTTCAGAGCCCAGCACAAAATTTTTAAGATTTGGGAGCAATAAATAAAATTGGAAGTATTATGTTATTTTTTTATACATTAAAGCTTCCTCATATGCTACAGGATAAGGTATTATTTTCGATTTTTTATACTATTTGCTTACATGTTGCAATAAATTTGCATTTCTATTGCATTTTAGCGGCTCATTTCATCATTCAAATCATGCATTATTGAAGCGCACTCGGAAGTGATTGTTTACAATTTCTCCCTTACAAAATAACTTACTGGTAAGAACTACTTTCTGCTGCGAATTTATGAGATTATTAATGAGAGCAAAAGAAAAACCGTTGCCAAAATAAAGTAGGTTACACCCCGCGGTTACAAAGTAATTCTAGTAGTGTTTCTACTTTCTTTTAAGATTACTTTTAACAATTTCTAATTATATAATCTGAAGCCACTTATTTAAAATGGAAACATCTTATTTTCTCAAACGAGTTCTTCCTTTTTTCCGTACTTTGTCTAGAACATATTAGTATTCCATTTTTCTGTTATATTCATATAAATAATGTACGTGTTGTCAATAAGTCATTCTGAATATCAGTTAAGATTCCAAATATAAAGCTGACGGTATTAGCAAACAAACACGACAAAAACAAAACTTTCATAAAAAAAAAAAATACCAAAAAGTCAATTGCTACACAGGCAGAATTTTTAATAAATCTCTACTACAGTGTTTTTCTTACTCTACGCCTTTTTTGCTTCACCTTTTTTTGCTCACACTACTGGCATTTATCCTTAAGCAGTGACAAATTCTACTCTTAGATATTGACAAATAATTTAATAATAAGAAAAATTTCTAAATAATTGATGTTTACTTTTGTAGTTATATTTCTTACTCCTGTCTTTATGATTAATACTTTTTTTTGTTTGTTTGTAGGTGCGTCTGCTTCTGTTTCTTAGGATTTTGTATCATTTAAGATTAACACTCATACGCCACCGTGTACGTGTAGCTTAATAAGTATTGACAGAGTAGAATATAATGATTTTCAATGAGGTATTGAAACAAAACATAAATGTAGATTTGGTTGTGTATGTAAGTCTCTGTGTGTGTGTGTGTGTGTGTTAATTTATCAGTATGTTAAAAGTAATGCCTTCGAAATAAGTTTTGGTAAACAACAAAAATAACAACAAGAAAATAACGAAAAGAAAAATTAATGGTTATTTATTTATTTATGATTTCATATATGAACATAACAAAACAAAAAATATTATTCGCTACACTGAGAGTTAAAATAATAGCAGAGGGTTTTTGAAATGTATCTTCTAAATTAAAATATATTTTTTTTATATTTTATGTGTTTCGTGGAGGGGACTAGGTTCTTCTTTTTAAACTTTCTATATAAAAATATATTTTGAGCCAGTACACAGCATTTGCTTTTACAGGGCTTAATTATTTGTCGGTTATATATTGGTTTACTGTGATTTTGATTCTGATTTACATTTTTTTTAACTGTCTAAAGGCTTTTGCAGACAGCAAAAGTAATACAAAAATACGGTTAATACTGTCTGTGTATTATAACTTTCTTGATTATGGACATGATTCATGATTAAACAACTACTGAACAATTTTATTCGAAATTTTTTATTGACGTATTGACTTAACATTCGTTGTTCCAAAGGAAGAAAATTCTTTAGCTATATAACCCGGCTGGTGTTCTTACACGTCCCATCTTAGACATAATTTTATAAAATTAAACGATGCTTTAAGATGTTAATTTTTTATTTTGAACATTTTAAACTATTGCTTGTCATAAAATTATTTATCCAGCTAAGTGGTATCTCTAGTTATCTTAGCACCTGAACTACAGTAGACCCAATTTAATAAGTCGACTTTTGAAGGTTTTTGGATTTCAAAAATCATCATCATCAAGCATAATATATACATTTCTTTGTTTTAAATGATAAGTCAAACGTAATGCAGCCCTTGTCGCTATAAGCAACGAACAAATTTCATTTTTGGTCAACGGTTGACTGAGAAACTTTTCCATGTCAGGGACTGACAGCCAATCTTTAAACGCAACGTTTTACAGAAGATGTGGACAAACATCTGTTGACTTGGAGATGAGATAGCAGAAGTCTTAATAGATTGACACGCAAATTGCAGTATTCGACATACAATTTCTCAGAAATAACCGGGTTTGAACCAGTGGTTAGAACTTTTTCACTGAAATAGAATCTATGCAAATCAAAAGTCTTGCTGAAATATAAAGTTTAATAAGGATATTTTGTACAGAACTCTGAACGACTTAAGTTGTAAATTTTAATATTAATCATGCTTTAATTTCTTTATATATCAGCAGCGTTTTACTGGTGAAAAGTCGAAATATTGCTTTAATTCATATTGTGTGTTCACACCCTTCAATAAGGAGACTATGGCTGGCCTAACAAAGATTAAAAGAAATTTTTTTCCACTCGGCTGTATACTTTTGTATATAAAGGCGATTACACTTTGGCGGTTGAGTACCCATATCGTCGTGCGGGAGTTTAAGTGCTCTATCCGCCATTTCATATTTTTTATATATCTCGAGTTAATGATGCCACTTAGGTTTTCGACCCCAAATTTTTCAATTTTGTAATTTGTTTTAGGATATCTCGTCAAGTTTTTGAGATAAATAGCCGAAAACGGGTTGCAGATTTTAAAAATTTTGGTGTCAAAAACCTAAATTAGCATCATTAACTCGAGATTTAAAAAATGGCGTATAGAGCACTTAAACTCCCGCACGACTATATATCCAGCCTTGCTCCATGTTATCGTACGATTAGTATTTTTTGTTTTTTATTGTTTTTGTTTTTATGAATATCTTTGAAAAATAGTACAGTTTCTAGGTAACTTGTCAATAAAACAAAGTTGTTATTCAAGTACGAATTTTCCAACAACAGTGAAGAGTAAAGAAATATAATATTTAATGTTTTGTTATAATGAAACATATTCCATCAAAGAGTAAATTAAATTATGATTTTTAATAAAATAATATAAGATATCAGCTTTTTGTTCTTTATATACTTTGAAACAAAATACTGCTAATACTTTTTATTTTCTTTTTCTTTTTCTTTTTTTCTAACTAAAAAAAAAATTTTTTATATAATTGTGCTATAATTTTAATCCGTATTGTATATTTATTATAATAAAATAATGCGATATATACCTATTGATTTTTTTATAAAACAATATTTTTTATTTATCTTGTTTTTGTTGTTGTTGTCTTCCTTTTGTTCAGGGCTATTACAACACTCACATGTCATTTATTAGGGTGATTATTTTTGTTTTGTTGTTTTCCCCTTTTCTTTTAGAAAACTTTTTACTTTGCCTGATTACTCCTGGATTATGGTTTATGGTATAACTTAATATTACAAGCTTAAAAGCAAAGTTTGCAACAGGATCATAAGGATCTATCAAACAACAATGGGGTCGTACATATTAAATGAAAGGTTAAACATTCACAAAGTAAACAACTAAGGAAATACTACTTTTTAGGAAATTATTTATACGCGTATATTAAAAATTATTAGAAATTTAAATTTAAAAATGGTAATAAATTAATATTTGAAATCTAATTTACAATCAGCTGTTATTTTTGAGAGAAGGAACAGAGATTTTATGTTTTTTATGTTGGATTTCAATAACATTGCTAAACATATTTTAAGTTGGTACGTTTAATTAAGAAAATATAACAGTAGGTTCTCTCAAATGGACCTCTTTTACTTGGCAGAATATTAACTAATCCGGCAGTGTCACAGAGTTCAACGTTATCAGTATTGGTTTCAAAAAGACAAAAATATTGACTTGGTATTTAATGTTATCGATTTTATGTTCGATAAATAATTATTATAATACATTAACTAATATTATCGCTTTTCTTACTGAAAATAAATCAGTCAGCTGTCAGTTTTTTTTTGTTTTTGTTTGTTGCAGGTGGATATTTTGTACTGATGTGAGTATATAAACAGAAGAAATTTATTTGGAAAAAGTGAGAGAAATGTTTAATAGCTCAAGTGTATATAAAATTAGATCCTCGCATTGAGGATCCTGTATCATTAGTAAAATAAGTTTAAGCAGATAATACTGAATGGAAATTTAAGCTTACGAAAGTTATAACTGTTGACGGTCATACATGGTTTCAACCCTTTTTATATTAACGGCTTAGTTTCTTATGGCACCCATATTATGTGCGTCTATTTTTATCCATGACTACCGGGCTCTGAAGTTTAACGTCGAGTTCGAACGATAAAATTAAGAGGCTTGTTAATGGCTGCTGAGAAGTGTTTGTCAAAAAAAATTCGCGTCCAGTAAGCCACTTGTGTATAGTAAAACCTTATTATTCTATTTTATCCTTCTCTGTGGTGCGGAAGTATGGAAGCTGACTTGTGCCAATGCAGCGGTACTGTGAGTGTTCTTGAGAAAAGTTCTCCGTAAGATGGTTAGTTCTCTAAGATCTTTAGTTCTCGAAGATCACTGGACATCGGCGTTGAGATTGACCCTTTGTACATTGGAAGGACCAGGTTGGTGTAAACAACGGGAGAAGTCGTGCGCAAAGCAGAAACCCTGGAGACTAGTGCTGAAGCAGGTCGAAACCACTTAATGGGCTGTTAAGGCCAACTATGTAAGTACGTAAGATTTAGTTTTCTATACAGTTTTGAATTATGTTTCAAGTTTTGCGTCAGTTGTTAGAATTACAAAAAAGGACGATACAAAATAAAATTATTAGCAGTGTTATTGAGATTCGAAACAAATTCTTCAGATTTTTCAACCAGAAAGTCGTTTATCACAGTCTCTAATCGCCGTGACTGTTTTAGTACAATGTTGACTAATGTGCTTAAATGGAAAAAGAGGACAATGAAGAACCTGTTGTAATTTTGATTTTCTGGAATAGAAGACAATTACATAAAATGCAATGATGAAGAGAAGAATATGACTGAGAAAAATCATGATGTGTTTCATAAGTCTTCGACTAACTCATTACCAAAGTATTTAGAAAGAATATAATTCCAATTTCTAAAGAAAAATCTGAGTTAAATAGCAATGGATTGGCATAAGTATGTACAGCCGGATTTTGCATTAAATTTTCCTTAATGGATGTAATTTTTCTCCTTAAATTAAGAAATCATAGCAAATATGTTCTAAATTTAGTTCTGATGTATTAAGGCATTTTAATGATAAAACAAAAGCCAGTAGAAAATTTCTCAATTATTTGCATGTGATGTCATAATATGACCCGAATTTAGTCGGTATATTTCTTTTTTTTAACGTAGAAGATTTTTTTTTAATTAGAAGAATAAAAAAAATCTTCTACATATTTTAACATTTTTAAATATTTTTTTAATATAATAAATTTATAGACCTCTTTTTTTAAATAATAATAAATCTCTTTTTCTGAGCTTAAGGTCTTTTTAGATTAATATTAAATATTTATTTATTTTCAATATTTCGCTGCCCCTTCGTGTAGCTGAAGACGCTACACGAAATATTGAAAAGAAATAAATATTTATTATTAATCTAAAAAGACCTTAAGCTCAGAAAAAGAGATTTATTATTATTTAAATATTTTTTTCTTATTTAAAAAGTTTAAGCAAGGGTGGCTCTATTTTAAGTAACACCATTGTATGTAGATTAGATTCAGCTTAAAGATATTATAATAATATTTGCCAATTAATTTCACCGGATTTTTAAAGAATAATTGTCAAAAAATTGTAAATAAATACTTTACTTTTCTTAAAAAAGCTTTTTAGAACAAATGGATGTACTTTGTTCAGTATAGGGTAGCACATAAGTAGTTGCCTATAGTCTTGCTTTCTTTATAAAATACTCACTAGTAGTGGGGACAATATTTAACATATTGATAAAATACATATTCGTAAAATAAAATATTTTTTTTCTGTTTTGCAAAGCTTTTGTTTTCCTATAATAGAAGGAGAAATATTTTTGTAACATATGAACTCATTATGAAGCAATTACGTACATGAATGACTACTAAAAATGATAAATTTGTCTTTCAATTTTAATAAATTCGTAAGCACGCAGAGACAAATTAACAGAAAACACAATAAACATTTATAATAGCTTACATAACTATTAAAGATTATATATCAAATAGTGCTAGGGTAAAAAGTGGCCTGAAAAAGGCCTTCTATGAGGCCTTATTTAGCAAAAAGAAAATCTACATAACCAATTACAAGCACTTTCTTTTTTACATAGATTGTTATTATCCAGGCTTGATAAAAAGTCTTCTTAAAAATTATTTCTAGAATACTGTGAAAGCAACAACTTGTGCAAGGCTTTCTATATAGGCTTCAAAAATTGGTTTCATAAAAAGGTCTTCTATTGAAAGCATAATAAAATCCAACTACGAAGACTAATGATTGTCCCTTAATTTTTATTTTATTGATTTCTATAAAAAGTATGAGTTAAACAGATGATGATTTGCTTGAATTTGTACAGAATAAAAGAACTCCAATAAAACTTCCATATTTGGAATCGAAAACATGTTCAGTTCGGCTGTTGTAAAGTTCCTTTACAGATGCCGTTTTGTCCTCTTATTGAAAAATCATTGTAAAAAAAAACAATCTAAATATTTAATAGAATTTAGCCTCTTATCTAATTAATCAATTAATCGATCTGGTATTTGATTTTTAGTCTCCAGATCATACCACTAAACAAAAATTATTAAATCTTCTAAAAGAAGAGGAGGATGAAGTGAGATTACAAGCCTTCTAGAAGATTTTCTTTGGAAGGCAGTTTCGAATGAAAATTATATTATATAAATTATACAAACTTTCGGCTTGAGGTTCTTATATATAAATTAAAAAGTTTAACACCTTTTCTTTTGTGTTTTTTTATTTAATTTATTTTTCCAATATTTCGATCAACCTCGTTGATCATCCTCAGGGAATAAAGTATAGGATGATCAACGAGATTGATCGAAATATTGGAAAAATAAATTAAATAAAAAAACACAAAAGAAAAGGGAATAAAGTATAGGATGATCAACGAGGTTGATCGAAATATTGGAAAAATAAATTAAATAAAAAAACACAAAAGAAAAGGTGTTAAACTTTTTAATTTATATATAAGAACCTCAAGCCGAAAGTTTGTATAATTTATATAGATAAAGAAAAGGTTCACAACATATGAAAATTATATTTTAAAACTGAGTATCTGAAAGTTATTAAGACCGCCTATAATAAGGAGGCCTTTTAATATTTAAAAGTATCCCTAGTTTCGTACACTTCTAGGCATACATAAAATATGTATGTATATACAGACTTACATATACACTCGTACATAAAATATCATTTAATAGTAGTAGCAATAGTATTAATACTTAATTTATGTATTAAAAAAAATTAAAAAATAAAATAAAAACTATAACAAATAAATTGGTATGCATTTATATATAAATTTAATAGCCCGTAATGTGTTAAACCATTACAAAGTAATATATTCATAAAATATTTATTTAAATTTTATTTTTTAATAAATAAAAAAATACTTTTAAATTCCACAGAAAAAATATATAAAAATTACTGTAATCAACACATTTTTAAAGCCAATTTCATATATTTTTTACTTAATATTTAATTCCTTATTCACTATTAAATTACGTCAAAAAAAAAAAAAAAACAAATAAAATGAATAAATCAGAAAACAAGCATAAAATAAAACTGAAATCAAATAAAAATAAAATAAAAATCTGATGAAAAAAACAAAAACTGTGTCAATGTTGTGCTTTACATTTGGGCCTCATTTTTATTTTAATTTCGCTTTTTCTCGTTAATTAAATAAGAAAATGTGGAAAAGAACAACAACAAAAAAAAAATGACACATATTTTTGCAACATCATTACATTAAAGGAATGAAATAATCTTCAACCACTTGTTACAGCAACATAACAAATAAGCAGAAAATTAAGAAAAATATGAAAAAAGATAGATGAGGAAGTGCATTATTATTATCTTTTGTTCAGCACAATATTACAGGATATGTTTTTAATACAATCCCATATTTAACAAAAAATTTCCAACTCCTTTCAAGCAACAGATTTATAAAAATTGGAAAACCTGTTTAAGTTCTCTATATATCCTCCAGTTTATTTCGTTGTGGGGGAGTTTATCATTTTCTTATATTTATAGAGTTAATGATGCTACTTTAGGTTTTCGACCCCAAATGTTTCAATTCTGCAATCCGTTTTCAGATATCACATCCAGTTTTGGAAATAAATAGCCATAAACGGATTGCATGTTTTAAATATGTTGGTGTCAAAAACCTTAAGTGGCATCATTAACTCGAGATATTTGAAATAATGGGTAGAGTACATAACCTACCGAACGACGATATTTTAAAACACCTTTGCATATCTTTAAACAATTGTATATAGAAGTATAAAAGAAAATGTTGTTACAAAAGATAATCTACTTATGTAATATTATAGTTAACTGTTGTTTATTACTAGACCACTCAAACGAATTTTAACCCATTTCCGCCCGCTGTACTATATATAGTACACAACTTAAAGTTCAAGTAAAAATTATAAAATTCAGTTTTTTTACTCAGGAAACGCTTTTTATCAGTCAAAAAGAGTACATGCAACATCCACGTAGCTATTGTACATCAACTTATTATATTACAGTTGAAAAATATCAATTATGAGAATCTCTATTTTGGCTACTGATTTATTTCTTGTGAGATTGTGAATGGTTATGTACTTCAGTTAACTTTGAAGAACGTCACATAGGAGTTTATTTACTTGATAACATCACATTCTAATAAAAGCAATATAAAACGGTTTAGTTTGTATAGAATTTTTTGAGATATAGCATATTTAGTGCTGCTGTACTAAGCTTAGTATACCTGAAAAAACACAACTCAGAATATTTTTTTTGGTTTTTTTCTTTTACTGTACTGTAAAAAATATTGTTTAAATATAGTAATAAATATTTAATTTTAAAAATTGTTCTTGGTTTTCATTTGGGCGTTAATGGGTTAAATATAGTTTTTGAGAGCAGAAAACTTTTTTGCTTATACTAGATATATAAGAAAATTTTACTCTTAACCAAATGCAAAAGGACTTCGCTTAGCATTTGCGCCCTAATGCATACTCATTTACATAATCTGATCGCTTTTTCTGTCAAAGCCAGCAGTAAAAAATGATTGTCCTCAAGATCTTATTTGGTTTTTTACACTTCAGACAGATGGCTTGGTTGTAAATTATTTACAGTGCTTCAAAAGTGGTGTTGTTTGATTTTACTTCGACTAACTCATATGTACATTAGTGTGTCCCAAAATAAAATTTTTTTTTCTATTTTTATAAGTCCCCGATCATTTTTTGAAAGCTGTTTTATAAAGCTTATATGCGCAAAATTCAAAAAAATTCGAGAAAACCCGATTTTTGGGTTAAATTCGATTTTAGCGACCTCTAAACCTCTTCCGAAAAATCTGAAAAAAATCACAAAAATACTTTACCCTATAAGCTTTCAAAAAAAGGTGAGGGAACAAGAAAAAAATTTTTTGGGACACACTAATGTACATACTTATGTAAGAAAAATAATTTCAGTATGTGATTTCTCGAAAAACTATGCCTTAAATAGTTAATGTTTGGTCTTATGCTCACGACACAAAGAACTCTGATGAGACTACCGTCGCTGGAATTGAAAACATATGTTAATTTTGGCTAGTGTACTATTCCTTTACGGACATCATTTCTTCTTTGATTACCAAAAAAAAACCCATTTTAATTAAATTTGATCAAATTAAAGCGTTTCTGACTAAATAAGCAGTGTAAAAATTTTTTGTCCCAGCTTAACTATCTGGATAGCCAAGCGCTCTGTCTGTATATACTGTTCAAATATTTCTACCTTTCAGTTCGTGGAGTAGTGCAAAAATGCTCTGTTGAAGGCTTTTTTCCTTTTCTCGACAATGACCTAAGTTTAAATTCCGGAACATGACAGTGTCGTGCGTCGAAGTTATCCCATCTAGCTCTAGTAGCAACAACAATGGTTTCCCTAAAGCAAATATGCTCAGTATTGGCTGATATCAGCAAATTAAATTCACACGTATACTTACGCTCTTTTGTTTGGACGTCTATCAACCAATAGGAAATCAACATGTTGAGTGGGAGAGACAAACTACATTAGCAGAACTTCTGTGTCTTATTTTTTTATCTTATCAATACTACTACCTTGGGCATCAATGTCCTAAAGAGAGGTGTTCTTAGCTACTTTTGTTAAAAGAAAAATGCCAAGTTGGGTGTAAATAACTCCAGCAGAATCTTAAGGTTAAAATAGTTTTTTAATGATCTACTGGCATTACTTTCTGAGCGATGAAGTGGATCTATTCAGCGTTTTGGTGAAAGCAAAGTTGTTGCTCTGGATATCTTAAAAGTGTTTGATAGAGTCTGGCACGATGCTTTTATTTCTAAACTAGCTGCCTTTGACGTCGGTAACCATTTCTGTCGTTTCATAACGAGCTTTCTCAGAGACCGTTCTATAAGAGTGGTTATAGACGGTGTCTCTTCCAACGAGTTCAGGCTGAATTCGGGAGTACCGCAAGGCTCTGTTCTATCTCCTACCCTATTTTTAATTTTCCTTAACGACCTTCTCCTCCTAACCTCTAATCCCATTTACTCCTTCGCAGATGACAGTAACATTTGTCACTCATATTCATTTGACCGTAGGCCGAGCCTTTTGGAGATCGGGGCGAGAAGGCAGAATATTAATGACACACTCTCAAATGACCTACAAAGAATCTCCGAGTGGGGTCTCGCGAACAGGGTCGAATTTAATGCGCGCAAGACCCAATGTTGTTTTATGACGCATAGGCGTTGTGATGATTTAATCCTGCCATCTGTGACTATGGGTAATGTAAATTGAGGAGGCTGACGCTCTTGATGTTCTGGGCATGAGAATTAGTTGTGATGTCCGTTGGAATGATCACATATTTCGAGTTTCGAAAGAAGCATTCAAGTGCCTCGGTTTTCTAAAACGGTGCAGGAAATACTTCACTCCATCTGACCTTTTCAATATTTACAAAACATTCATCCGACCTAGGATGGAATACAACTCTCATGTATGAGCCGGTGCTTCAAAATCAATTTTGGGGCTTCTCGACTGCATACAGGAAAGGGCGAAGGTGCTTATCAGCGACGGTAGGGTATCCGATTCTATCGATTAGTTGGAGCATCGGCGCAATGTGGCGTGCGTTTCATTGTTCTGTCGATACTACCATGGGAGGTGCTCTGATGAAATAACTGATTTGATTTCGGGTTGTCGCATATTCTTGCTGACTACACGTACCTCTCTCAGAGCGCACCCATTTGTGTGAGTAGTAATTAGATTGGTAACTGCACTTACTGTACACTGGTTGATTAGAAATCATTTTCTTCCGTTGGCTATTCAATAAAAAAATCATTATTGTAGCTGTGGTGACACTGAGAAAGGGAAGACGGTTGAGCATATTCTTTACAATTACCCGACACTTCTTAGTTGATCTCATAGAGCTTTCTGTTTGCAGTTTATATGTTCCAAAAAACTTAAAAATATCGTGTACCTATCCTAGAGTTATTTTTAGATACTCGTACCTCAATCAGACGAACTAGGTATAAGGAAAATATAGAAATGTATCGTAAGATACTAATTGCTCGTATACGCTAACCAACCAACCAGAGGCTTTGTTTTTTGAGCAGAAATTACCACAGCATCTGGATGAACTTTTATTGGCTGTCTATAGAAATAAAATATTTGTCTTTTTATATGAAAACAACTCATATGTGTAAGTATTTTTCTTGTGAAAAGACCATCGAAATTTATTCAAGCACCATATTCCGAAATGTATCTTCTCTTCTTGAATGAGAATTAGGGGTACGTATCCAATTTTAATATATTAATGTTTTAAATGTTTAGCATTAAGTTCCCGTGGTAAAAAATTACGACATATTTTTCTGCCTAAAAACCGTTCCTGAAATTAACAAAATTACTAGATTGTTTGTGGATCATTTATGTAAATGTCAATTTTTGCTTATCCCTCCCATATGTTTACTTTAAGATACATAGTGTTGGTAACTGAGTATTGGCAAATTCAAAAGCTATTTTCATCCACTGTTATACATATACATAAGTACACACACACTTGTAAACAATAACTTTGTGATTTCTCACTTCGTTTTAATTTTCCATATCTTTCTTTAGATAAGAAATCATGTTGTTTTACAAAAACCTCGTATATTTGCACACACACACATACGCAAATATGTAAATACACAGTTAAGGTTAATTAAGAGAGAAACTCTTGTAATATTATTCTCTTGATTTTATATACACGAATTATTTGTTGTTTCTTTCCTATGAGTTTTTGGTAGATTTTTATATTAAGTATGCACATGTATGTACGAGTATGTGAATAACTATTGACATTATTTTTCTTGTTTTTTTTTTTAAATGTAAAGGAAGATGATTAAAAATGAAAAGCACTTCGTAATAAAATATTCCCACATAAGAAAAAACAAAGAAGTTAACAAGAAAGAGAATTTAACAGAAACAATAAAATTGCTGGAATGCATTAAAAATTCTGAAAAATTCAACAAGTTTGAATAACGAAAACTTTTATTTTTATTTTTTTGGTTTATTTTTTATTATTATTTTCCTTTTTCTTTTAAGTAAATTAAAATATGAAATGAAATACATTTTCATGTGAAACATTTAAATCTTTGTATGCGTGTTGTTTGTTTGTATGCATCCTTGTTGCTTGCAAGGTTTTTTTCTTAAAAATATTTCGACAAAAGAGAATTAAATTGTTTTCTGTATGCGAAGTGATAAAAGAAAAATTTCAAGGAAATTAATAAATATTTCTTTACAAAAGTGAAATAATAAATATTTTGTGTATTTTTAATTTCGCTTTCACACATGAAATCTTAAAAATAAGATTTAAAAACTTTTTACATTTTTGGTAAAAGTTTCGGCCTTAATTCAAGATAATATATAATTCAAGATATATAATAGAAAGCGTTTTAAACATTTACTTTGTTCAGGTTTTTTTTATTGATCATTTTTAATATTAAATTTTTTTCTTATAAGAATAATATTAAAGTGATATATAAAATTAGACTCTTCATGGCTGTTTTATTTAAAAAATCATTAATACTTAGTAATTTAGTTTACTTTTCTTGATGGTTTAGTCTTAATACAATTTTTTGCGTACTGGAAATATGACTTAGAGGCAAACACAAAGTCCTCTTCCTTGCTTCCATTTTCAGCGAAAGTTTCTGCAATATAATTTAAATATAAATATAAAAATGTAACTGGCAGTGGTGACAGTGAAGGCCCTAATGCACTTCTTATCTGCAGTTCCTCGCCATTAAAAGCTCTCAGCAACTTTGTCAGTCATGACCTTCTGCCACGCTTTCGTAACAAATTTTCTCGTATTGGATGTTGACATTCTTTTTAGATCTGCCTTCTAAAAATAGAAATAAAATCGAAATCAGTCTACAGTCACCGGACAATTCAAGCCTTCAAACCTCCTGTTCCAAAAATTCACTCTGGGTACTTACAGAACTTGCAACCGCAGCGTTCCATAGATGCTCAAAAATCTCGATGCTGCTACGTATAACACTATTCTTACTTTTTGCTACAGACATTTAATAAGTAGATAATTAACTTTTTTAATAGCAAATGATAATTTAAAGTATCAAACGCACCTAATTTAACAACTTTAACAAAACTTTAACACAATTTTTAAGGGCGAGAATTACACGTTTTGCTTAAATTTTTGAAACCCTTGCATTTGCAAGCAAATTGTCTACGATATTCGCAAAAATCTTATGTTTGCAAGCTTGCTGCAATCTTAATTTACAAAACGCTTGCCAATATGTTGGCTGGGTAAAAGCTAAATCCCCATTGGCACAATAGTCGTGCATGACACTGTCGTCAAGGATGTCTTTAAGACAAGTCACTAACGGTTGCTGACAACTTGGCGGAGATCTTCGTACACGATACTTTGTGATTTAAGTTATCGATGATAAACAAAATATTGAGGACAAGCTTGCATAGCTTATACAATGTGTGTTCAACGACAAGCTCAGTGACATTGTCGTTCAGCCAGTCGTGCACGATTTTTGCGACATTTATTTGCAACTTTCGCTGATTAATTGTTCTGGCTGTGATCTATGCGTCGTGCAGAATAGTCTATTGTCGTGCACCCATCCTCGAGGAAGTTTTTAAGATAGAACCAACTGGGATATATTCATTAAAGTTGGAAAAACAAACAAACAATAAATAGAAAAACTTCTATAGAAAATAAAATATTGGGTGGGGGTAGCATGCATAATTGTTATAGTTTTAAAGAATTTGTTTATGGCAGGTCTTTGCGACAATACTGATAGTGGAAAGAAACTACAGTAATATGTCTTATTTTATTCGGCTATAAAGTACACAAGTCACAAAGAATAAGCCATAGCAGTTTCTTTGCTTTATATCTCTGCGGTAATATGAAAAAACAGAGGCAAAATTTGTGTATATGACAGGAAAATTCGTTTTCTCTTACCCTAAAATTTAAACACACAGAAACATAGTTTACACATTGAAACGATTTGTGTGCTTTATAAATAAAAGGCATTTTTAAATAAATAACTTGTGTTGATAGAAAACCTTTGAAAAAAAAATGAAAAAAAAGATTGGAAACTACAAATGAAAATGAAAACAAATGACCGAAGGCTAGAACAAAAAGGGTTACGAATATTTTAACAACAACGCAAATAAAACCAAACCGAATGTATAAAAACAAAGACAACAACATTGACTACAACTGACAGTTTTACAGTTCAAAATGTTTCACAAAATGTCACAAACATTAACACACCAAATGAATACGAGGGTCAAAAAAGGGTAACATTTGTAACAATTGTACGTTTTATGCCTTTCAACTTCTTTTCTTTTGCTTTTTTTTTTTTTTTTTTTGAGTTAATGATTATAACCAGACATTTCAAGTTACTCTTTCCTTTTATTTATTTTTTTTTTATTTTTGTTAAGAATGTTACTTTAGCCAATAGTTTCTTGACCATTTCTAAATTTTGGTAAGCCAAACATGTCTCAACAATAAAAACGAAAAAAAGTGTTTTAGATTTACAGTTTCAAGCCTACACACTTTCATGTGCAATAAAAAATAGAAAATTTTGCTCAACACAACGCTTTAATAGCAGCACAGATATTGTGATGAATGTGGCATTACTGACACAAATAACGCTAAACCCAGATGTTTGTTTTTTTTTTTCTTTAGAAATTGAAAATAATTGAAAATATTACTACCGGCCTATGCAATAACTCAGTCTGCGTACTATATAAATGTGAAAAAGAAAGAGAGAGAGAGAGAGAGTGTGTGTGTATGCGTGATGGTAGTGTGTACGTCATCTTGTATTTATTATGAATGACTATTCCACTACTTTTGTATGTTTGATTTTGTTGTGCCCTAAAAAAATAAATATTCTTCTTTTTTTCTGTTTTATGTTCCCATATGTGAACAAATATTGTCTGGAAAAAAAAATTGAAAATGAAATAAATCATCACTTAAAAAGACGCACGAAGGAAAATAAATATAAATGATATTATGAAGTACGACAAATTTCTCTATAGAACTTATGTTTCAAAGGCTATCATTTGTCTTCAGGCTATGGCACAGTAGAACTCATATGTTTCAAAAAAATAAAAATTTAAAAATAAAAATTCACTTTCCAAACTAAACTGAAAATTTGTATTTTTTATAATTTTTAGTAAATATGTAATCAAGTGACCAATAAAAGTAAAATGGTTATGCATTTTCTAATTTCTTTTTGGTCTATATATAGACCCTAGTGAAGCTAAAATGTTCTCGTTAATAATCTTTTATAGCTCGATATAGTCCTTCCGGTAATATTCAATAACTTCGATAGCTAAAACTCCCTG
Organism: Metopia argyrocephala; assembly: GCA_963576795.1. NCBI lineage: Eukaryota > Metazoa > Arthropoda > Insecta > Diptera > Sarcophagidae > Metopia > Metopia argyrocephala. The sequence continues at coordinate 109,723,154 of OY756211.1, read as the reverse complement.
GATACTTAAAGAAACCACCAACCATAGATTTCACTTTCTCACTCTTAGCAAATAAGAAGTCGTTTAACACCGAAGCACCTTTTTTTTCTTATGAAGGCCAGCACTCAGGGGACGGCCCACACTGGTCCAAGAGCGGCATTAATTCATTTTTTTTCATGCCTTCTGATCTACCTGATTTTTATACAGTATATAATAGACAATCTAATTATCATGTACCAAAAATATTAGGCTTATATTTTTATTATGTTTTTGTCCAGAGGCATTCAAAATTGACCTAAGTGAATGCGTTTGAAATGACCGTATTATATATGCTGCATTCTATCGCTTCATGCTTTTAAAGTACACTATAAAGATTTTTTTTCATACAATTGGACGTTATTTATGATATATGTATATCCAAATACAAAAAATTTTCAAATTTAAAAAAAATAATTTTTTTTACTACAAAAAATTGTCCAAAAATATATAATTTCTCCAAATTCTATGGATTGCATCTTCTGAGCTCCAACGAGCTCCAGCCAGATACTTATATCAAATTATAGCCTGAAGTCTCAGCTAATTATTTATTGAAAATTCAGCTACCCGTTTTTGCCCCTAAGCAATTCCGGTTTAAAAAACTAAAATTAGTTAGGAAAAATTTCCTTCACAATCAAGTAATTGCAGTAGAGGTTTGTATTAAAATCTGTTGCACACTCTTAGGATTGCACTTCTCTGCAATAGATTTTATTGCAATTTGTCAGCAGTTTTCCCGGCCATTTTATGAAAATTACTAAGTTGGTTTAACGATCTGTAAAAACTTGTGGATTTTTTTGGGTAAATTCAAAGAATAGGCTTTTAGGGTTCATTGGGTTCCAGTAATATAGCCGGACCTATCCTTTATTTAAAAGAAAAACTGAAAATTTTGAGGCTTAGAAGGCAATTTTAATTCGGTCATACATATCTCCTACACTTTATACGCTATCTAAACAACTTTTTCTTCGAATTATAAAGCAAGTGCTGTATTTCAATAAAAACTGCATTGAAAAGTTATCAATTAAAATATCTGACATATGAAAGCTACTGAACTGTGTAAAAATTTTCCTCAGTTTTCGTTTTACAATATTTAAGTGACTTCAGTAGACTTTTTCTAAGACAAAATATTTCTTTTTAATAAAATAAATTATGAATTTCTCTCAGTGAAACGCTCTTCTTTAGAAAGAAATTATTTGATTTGTAAAAAATAGTTTTAAAAAATCGAATTTTAGTCTCCAAAATACCGCCTACACAGAGTGCAAGACGGTGCGATGGGCGCGGCAGATTTCAATGAAACTTGGCATGCGTATTTTGTTTTTTCTAAGTAGTATATGTACTAAATTTTTTGCTTTTGCTTTTATACGAAAGGTTTTATGTGAAAATATCCATTTTGATTGTATGGGCGGTGGGCGATGGGTGTGGCTGATTTTCATGACACTATTTTATTTTCTTAATTTAGTCAATATAATTCTCTGTGCCAACTTTCAAGTTTCTAGGTCCACTCCTTATATTTTTTGCACAAAAATGTATGAAGCCGAACCAGTGTGCGGCCCCTACTTACGCAGTGCATTGTGCTGGTCTAGGAAAATGCCTTATGGGAAGAGAGAAGAGGGAGTATTGCTTGTAGACAATTGATTTAAACCTCCTTATAATGTAATAAAAAGGAAAAACTCGCTTTAAAATTGTTCCATAAACGAGTGGTGCGCGACTAAAGTACGAATTCTCACCATAATGCATTGTGCGATTCACTGGACAATGAACTACAAATGCATGTACTTTGACAGAGTTACAGCAGAGTTATTTATTAAGTTTGGAAATAAAAACTAATGCAGAGTGAGCTAAATCTAAGGAATGAATTGCTTAAAAAAGTTATTTAAACTCTAATTTATTGTTTTTTTGGCTATATCAGTATCTAGTGGAAGAGGGATTTGCCACATGAAATAACACTTTATTTTCTAACAAATACACAATTTTTCATCGCCTACATGCAGGAAAATGTTGGAGTAATAATTATCATTGATTTTTTATCCCAAAATTAGACGCCATGACCTTGCCTACAGATGGAACTCTGTTAAGCTCTGTTTTCACAACTTTTTCAATACAGGCCACTATTGGGTGTCAAGTGCTGAGCCTCTTTGTCACCAATGCTTTCACTGCTACACAGAAACTCAGCTTTAATAGCAGTAAAACAGCACAATATATTTTTTACGCTACTTTTTGTGTATTTTAGCAAAACAATTTTCATTAATATACAAAATATGGTTTCCGTAGTCTACTATACTTATAGGGCCATATTTATAATGAAAGTTTAGCAACTCGTTAGCAAATAGAACAAAAAACTTGCAAGTTTACTACCCGCTATGAACTTTTATTGTTAAAACTTTCCCTACCTACTATTTAATAACTGGTCAGACAATCTAGAAAACTAAAGAATTTGTACGTTTAATTAAGAATTTCTACGTAAAGGATTGACAAATTAAGCCACTACGTGCAACGAGCTGCTAAATTTGTATAATAAATAGGGTTATTATAGTATATTGTCTTACTAGATGAGAGATTCATGTTCTAATATACGAAAATATATTTTTACGGCGACTACCTCTCAGCAGTCTTCTGACAAAAGCTTTGGGTGTAACTGATTGCCATGAATAATCTGCTAAAGTCTGTCGTTCGGGATCGATGTTAAATTGTAGGTCCCGGTACTCAGGGATTAAAATTTACGCACAAAAAACTGGTGCTGCGAGAATCTAGGTCGTAACTCTATAAAATAGTTGCATTGACCAGTTATGTAAGCCTGTAAGCAAAATATTACACGTTTAGGAATATTTGCACTTGATTTCTCCCTTCCTATCTACTACTTTGGTCGAGACTTTGTGTTGGATGTAAAGTGCTGAACGCCTGTCTCATCCATGTTTTCAAAGTTATGCAAAAACTCAAACTTAAAAGCAGTGAAACTTCACCAAAGCCTCTCAATTTTGATTTATTGTTGGCCATCACTACACTTATATTACGCACAGCTTTCGTTTGTTCAATATACGAGATACAACACTTTTCGCAAGCCTGTCGTTTAAATTGGACATGAAATCACTATTTCAGTTTATTGCTCTGATTATGTCATCGATTTTAAATTAGAGTAAAACAAACAAGGATGAAATTCTTTTTATAAAACAGTACCAAATGAAATCCTTGTAGCCTTCTTTTTATTTTTAAAATATAAAAGTGAATACAAAAGTGCGGCTGTAGGTTTAATAGTAAGAGCGCTCTCACAAAAACTCAAAAGGACCAGGTTCAAATCCCAGCAAACGTGAAAAATGAAAAAGTTAATTTGCGTTTTTTCTTTTTTAAATTATAATTTCAAAATAAGACGTTTACCGCCCCCCCCCTCTCCACACCCCAAGAAGACCATCTACAAAGAAAACGCTCACGGACATTCCAGTCTATTCTACGTTAACCAATGTCAACAAAAAACTAATGATCAGGAGAAAAGCGTCACCTATTGGGAAGTAGCAGATAACAGCTAAAATCTACTTAGCAAAGGCACACACCACACATTAATTAATATGCAACGATGAGACAATTGCTGTTGATCATTCAAGGGTGTTATTAATACTGGCTTTTGAATGATCAATTAAGAGCAATTTATGTCATTCCTAAGATGCTTAACAATATAAGAAAACAAAATATATGTTCTGGTGTTATAATGTTCTGTCCTTTCCAAAAATTCTAATACAAGACTCAGCATTTAGTAGAGTTTTAACCCTGAATATTGGTCTTAAATAAAAAAAAAATGAAAAAAATATAGACCATATGTTACTTTTTTTTTAAGACCAATACTCAGGGGTAAACCCCTACTCATGCAGTGCATTATATTGGAATGTGAAGATGGTCGATAGAAGGTTTTTTTTTTTCATAGATGTTTAAATATTTTGCGCCTTTTTTTTGTTTTTTGATGGAACAAGTTGCTGACAATTTGTCCACTCAAGAGCCAGTGTTATACCTTCACCCTCGAATGATCAAACAGCAATTGCCTCATCTGTCGGTGGATATTTGAATGTAAATGGTGAGCGTCTTCAGTAGATTAGCTGTTATCTTTCCAGAAGGTGGCGCTGTACTCCTGATCGTTGGTTTCTGGTGGAGTAGATTAGAAATGTCAGGGAGCGGTTTCACGCAGATGGTTTTGCTGGGGGGGGACCTCTTTTTTTTAATTTAATTTAATTGTAGTTTTGAGAAAACCGCAAATTTTTATTTTTATAATTTTGTCCTTCGCTGGAATTGAACCTTGGTCGTGTGACTTTTCTGTGCGAGCGCTCTACCACTATGCCATGATACTCAATAAAGTTGTTCTATAACCACAACTTTTTCATTGAGCACCAATTATTTCTATCGGTTGAATTTAATATTCTAAATATCTTTTTTCTCAGCAATACGAATACTATTCAGCTCTTCAGTAAACTTAAGCCTCATGACAACCAGATGGTAAATTCCTTCAAGTTGTGCTAACAATAGAACTACTTTGGATTGATTTCGTCAGTGATTTTGTTAATATTATACAAATTAAAAGAGAAAAAAAAATCAAAGAAATTAAAATGATTTTATTTTTTTTTTGGTTTTTGTCACATTTTTTCTCTTTCAAAGCCACTGTTACTCCTTTGATGTAAACGAAAAATAAAATACTTGTAAAAGTATACAGCATTGTCGAAATAAAATTCACATTTTTTTCTTTGTTCTTATTTTTGCTAAACACAATAGAAATCACAAAAATAACAACAGCACAGTTTACAACATTATTTAAAAATAACAAAAACCAAATGACTTCAAAAAGCGGAAACAAAAAAAAATGAAGCGATATAAACGAGTGATGGCATCAAAACAATAACAATAACAATAGAAAAAGTTACAGAAACAAAAAGAACATCATCGGTATTGTGTACGGTCATTATTGGGTGAATGATTAATGTTTTCAATTTTTGATTTTCCGTTTTAGTTTTCAGGCAACAATTGTTATGACGAATTTAGGAATGACTGAGTGACTAAATGATTGAAAGAATGACTGATATTTCAAGCGACTAACTTCTAAACAACTACAAAGTGACGATACGCTCAAACAAAAACACGCACAACTAACATTTAGATTGTTGTTTAGAACAGTTATAAGCAGCCTTTGTTCAGGTAATTATTTGATATTCTTACTGTTTTCCTTTTTTCTAAGAAAAAACTTAATCATTTATGCTTTTAAGTTATTATTTTAAAGGCAATAAATGCCATTAAATTAAAGAAAATATTTAATTCGTCTATGTGTAGGAAACTATGCAAAATCACTTGATGCTTTTTGACTTGACTTGAGTTTGCAGTTGTTATTTGCACACACAAGCATGTTTGAAATCTTAAATAATCAATTAAATAGAAACGGGTATTGTGACGTGGTTATGTGGGAGACAAACCCAACAAACATCAAGTTAAGTTTTTTTAAGTTAATATTAAATCCAAAATACAAGGAAAGACACTGAGTTATGAACTAGAAATTAAGCAATTTTATACACAAAAGAAATTTCCCCTTTTTATTGACAAAACTGGGTCTTGTGACTGACTTATTTACAAGTCACTATGAAGTGCTTACCACTTGTGAAAACTATTGAATTTAAGTTATCCCTCAATCAAAATCAAGCATATATTTTCCATTGGGTAGAAATAAACAGGGATATATGTATGTACATAAGTAGGTATGTGTGTGTATGTGTACGTAATTGCTGCCTAATGTTAGTAATTTAAATTCATTCATATTCGCATAAGAGATGTGCAAAATTGTTTAAATTGAATTTCATTCTGGTTTCTTTTTTTAAACTTTAGAAAGTACACTGAGACACCAGTTTGTTATTTTTTTCTATTGTTGTTTACTTTCATTACTATTTGCTTTTTATGGCAACTCTTCCTCAATGTCAAATATGTGACATGACAACTTATAATTGTTCAAAATAAATGTTTGAAAGATATAAAAACAATGTTTAAAGTTCTACTTATTTATTTCATATTTTCTAACTATTACTCACTTACTTACTTAGCTGGCCATAAAAACTCGTTAACGGGTTTCGGCCTGCTTCAGCACTAGTTGGTCAAACTAATAGATGACAGGGCTCTATCAACCTGGTCCTTCCAACTTAAACAGCGTCGTCCTCTACGCCGACCTCCAGTGACCTTCGCATCGAGAACTTTCCTAGCAGGAGCAGTTACTTCCATCAAAACAATATGGCCGAGCTAGCATAGCCGCTGGATGTTAATACGCTAAACAACGCCTACATCGTCGAGGAGCTCATACAGCTCATGGAAACTCATTGCCATGCCTAAGAGGACCAAAGATCTTACGAAGAACTTTTCTCTCAAAGAATTATTGAGATTTGTTTTTATACCCAATGGAGAAAAACATACTCTCATGATATTAAAAGAAACTACTACGACCTAAAGTCTATTGCATATTTGATAATCACAAAGTTGAGTCTTTCTAATTTGCATTAATGATGCACAAGGTATAGTGGTTGATGCTCGTGGTATAGTGGTTTAGCGCTCGCACAGAAACTCACACGACCAAGGTTCAATCCCATCGAAGGACAAAATTATAAAAATAAAAATTTACGGTTTTCTAAAATTATAATTTAAAGTAGAAAATTTAAAAAATATGAGGTTACCCCCTCCAAGAAGTCTATCTTAAAGAAACCGCTCCCTGATATTTCCAATCAATTCTACCAGAAACCAATGATCAGGAGTACAACGCCACCTTCTGGGATGATAACAGCTAATCTACTGAAAACGCTCACCATTTACATTCAAACATCCACTGACAGATGGCAATTGCTGTTTGATCATTCAAGGTGAAGGTATAACACAGGCGCTTAATATACCAAATATCTATAAAAAAATTCTCTATCTATCCACCATCTTCACATTCCAATACAATGCACTGCATGAGTAGGGGTTTTCCCCTAATAATAAAAAAAAAGTTCCCAATAGGTGGTCTGATGACTCGTTTGCATTATAACAGAATCTGCACAAAATACTGGAGATGATTTGTACTTTATTTAGTTATCAATTTAGTCTGCAGTGACCGGTTAAAAGTACCTAGAGAATATAATGCAAGACTCAGTTCTCTTTCGATCATACTTAGCAAGTAGAAGATTGGAAATACTAGGACCTGTTTTTGACAAGAAAAGTTACCGTCTCCGCTTTTTCTCTCTTTCTTTTAGTATGTTCTTCTAAACTTATAGAAATGTATTGTGACCCCATCAGTAGCATGGATGCTCATTTTCTGGCGTGTTGGGCCTCTCATTTACGGTTCAGTTTCACCAGACACTCCCATAATAACTTTGAGTTAATTTTATAGGAACCAAGCGCTCAAATGGCAGCCATACTGTAAGATAGTATGATTATATGCTGCCCTTTGTTTGTGCCATTTCTATAGGTTGAATTGTGCGCATCTTTCGATAGCATAAACCTTTGCCTGGATGAATGAGTATTGGTATATTATAGTAATATTCCATTTAGTTTATTTTTATATACATAAGTATAGAAATAAGCCAAAACCCGATTTGACATGACTTTTGTACATTTTCCCAGAAAATCTGCTTAAAATGTATTATTTATCTACGAAAATAGACCATGAAATTCAACGGACTGTATTCTATTATCGGCGACAAGCTCTTAGCAATTTTCTGGCAAATACTCACAGAATAACTGATTGATATGAATAAACTGAATAAAAATTGATTCACACAATATTGTTTCTGTAAGAAGCTAGGCTGTAACTTTAGGTTATAAAAATAAAAAGATTTATAATGGGCAGTTATGTATGCCTGAATTCTATTGCCTTAAGAGTAGCTTTTTAGTTCAAAACTGTTTGGTCGTATTCGACGATGTTTTACGTAGAAGTAACGAAATAGCGAATATAAATATTAAATTTTTTTTTTGTTATTCGTAGTTCACAATTTTTCTTCTTGATATTACAAATAATAAAAAACAATAAACCACTAAAAAAGTACAATTTTTGAAGCGCTAACATGTACAATTTTAAGAATTCATGTGCCATTTCTGGTTCCTCTTTTCTTCCATCTCTATTCATACATAAATTGTTGTTTCTATTATTCCTATATGAGTATATATGTCTGCACATACTTGTTTGTTTTTGTTATTGTTGTTTTATTAAAATGTGTCATTAGTTTGAGTTGAGAACAGTTTATAATTAAATTTTTGCAATTGTAGTTGTAACAGAAGCATTAAAATCTAAAATAACTTGAAAGCTTTCAAGTATATTATTGCACTTATACGAGATACTGACACAAACATATGAACACACACACAGGAGCAGTAATTTTTGATGTTTAAGCAAAATCTCTTTAAATAGAGTAGAATTACAATGTTTTTACATATGCGTGTACATATTTTAATTTATAAAAAAAAACTTTATTTTACATTTTTAATGCAACATTTTATTTAGAGTAACAACAGCAACAGCACATAATAAAATATTTATAAGTGTACAGTGGTGGCAAAAATGATTTTTCGGCTATCTTAATTATAGAATGCTTTGTTTTAAGACTGTTAGCTGTCTTTTTAATATGTTAGACAAGACAAATATTAAAGTTCATCTATAATAATAATCTGTTATATGATTTACATGGAAACCTAAATATATGGTTCTTTATTTTAAACAAATGAATGCGTAGGACAAACTTGTTTTCTTCTTAGACAACATTTCCAAAGTCAGTGGCTTAGTAAGAAAAAAGCATTTGGCTGCCTGTTTCAGGTTTTCTAAAAAACAAATTAACTATTCGCCAGAAAAGTAGAACAACCTGCTGAGCACTGTCGAAAGCAATATTTGTATATCAAATAAAATTAGGGCGAATACTAAATATAGAAAAAAGAAGAAAATAAAAAAAGGAAATGAATCTTTGAGGGTTCTACAGCAATTGTTTCGGAGTAATGATAAGTTGTTAAATGATGCCAGGCATGACAAATTATAGCAAAGTTGTAATCTACATATAACACAATAGAATGAAGAAGCTATTTCGTTTAGTTTTCTGGTAAATACAATTAAATAAAATTTTTTTTATATTGAGACCAATACTCAGGGGTTAACCACTACTAATGGTGTGGATTGTATTGGAATTTTTATTGAAAGGACTGTACATTATGACAACAGAACATATATTTTGTTTTCTTATATTATGAACTGCCTTAGGAATGAGACACATTGCCGTGAACTGATCATTTGAAGGTCAGTGTTATAATTTCACTCTTTAATGATCAACAGCAGTTGCCCCATCGTTACATGTTGATTGCGGTGAGTGCCTTCGCTAAGTAGGTTTTAGCTCATACTTCCCAATAGGTGGCACTTGTTCTCCTGATCGCTAGTTTTTTGTTTTCAAGGTAGAATAGAGTGCAATTTCAGAGAACGGTTTCATTTTAGACGGACTTCTTAGGGGGGGAAGGAACCTCTTATATATGAATTATAGTTTGTTCAAAAATTGCAAATTTTTAACTTTTCATCTTTGCTTTGATTTGAACCTGGGCCGTTTGAGTATTCGCTATACCATGCATGCCCCAAATATTATTTCTATGAATGGATACAAAACTTAATTGTAATAATTAAGTTTCTCACAATCCACATATAAATGTATCGAGTCTAATTTATCAAAATTGAGCAATAAAGTAAAACAAATAATAAATATTTAGCATTTAAAATGTTTAAACTGAGTAATCTCTAAGTAATGAGAGAGGAAAATAAATCTTAAACTAAAAAATGCTGCCGTTCATCACGTTTTCTTTGCCAAGATGTTTCAGTTTTGTAGAGAGCACTGCCGTATAGAACAGTAAGTGAAACAAAATTTTCAGGGACTGAAAATTACAATTATCCGTTAAAAATTAAACTGAAAAAATTATTGGATTGTAGTCGGCATATATGGGTGTACGTTTTTATAAATTGAAAGATTCGTAATAGGGGTGTTAAAAAAATGCTCATAAGCCGGATTTCAATGAAAAGACCAAAGATTAGTCATTTAAAAATTGTAGTTTATACTTCTCTCATGAAATAAAATTAATTTTTTGATTTTCATTCTTCCTTCGTAGTAGTAGAGTAGTATCGGAGCATCCATCGTACTAAATCGTCAATAGTTTTAGTATTTAATCTTGCGCTCTTTTTTAATTGACACCAATACTCAGGGGTAAACCCTTACTAAATGTTGTGCATTGTATTGGAATTTTTGTGGAAAGGACAGTACATTATGACAAGAGATCATCTATTTTGTTTTTCTTATAATATTAAGCGCCTTAAAGATGTGACAAATTGCTGTGAATTGATCTTTCAAAGGACAGTATTGCGCTTTAATCAACAAAAAATATATTTATAGTCTTATTTACTCCAAACAAAATCTACAATATTATAGCAAATCTTCTAATAAGTCCCTACTTGATAGTTGTAGTTCTTCAATTAATTTTTTTGTTTTGATATAAAAACAAATTAAAAACAATAATTTTTATCAAAAAGTAAAAAAGCCGTCTATTTTTTTTTACAAAATTTCCTGCACTGCTAGTTATATGAACACCACAGTAAAATCTCTACTGTATTTTCAACAAATATATGCACTTATTGCGATAAATGTTTTTATAGAAGTACATGTGGCCCTTGTTTATGAGAGAATATTTAAATGTCCTTTTCTTTCACATTTTATTTATTTTTTTTATTTGTTTTTTTATTTGTTTTAAAATTCTGTAGTTTTTCTTTGGTTTATTTGAAACAAGTTGTTGCGTTTAATTATTATCAACTCAAATAAAGTTTTTACAACAAAAAAAAGAAGCAAAAATTAAATATTTTACATGAGGGTTTGTCTTAATGTGGCAGCTCTATCCATTCATTATGGGTTGCAATCACTGTTTAAGTGCTGTTTTCTTTCTATATAAACATCTACGAGTATACACACATATATATGTGCACATATTTCAAGTTTTAAATTTGTATAGGAATTATAGTTTGTGTACTACGAAAATTGCAGTTTACAAAGGAATGTAAAAAAAAGAATTTAAGGCAATGTAATCCAAAATAAAATTGTGCTACAGACGCATTTCATTTATTGAGAGTTTTGGTTAACTATGATTTAAAGTAATAACTGGTTAGTAAAAGCTTTAAATCCAATAAAACCAAAAATGAAATAACCTAAACTAATGATATTTATAGAAGGCTTGTGTTCAAGAAAAATTTGTTCAATATGTTTTATTTAATAAAAAATTTTTAAAATTTTGAAAATCAACTTAGAAAGTAACTGATGGTACACAAAACTTGCTTTCCTATAACGAATGCATTCTTTTTATTATCTGAGTATCTTATTTTTATATTCTGATACGGATACATGATGCATTGCCCTATAAAATCTGCTGCCAGGAAATGTGTGATTGTACAGGGGCATGTGCAACGTATTTTAATTCAACAACAAAAGGATTAAATGCAACAAAATTCAACGAAACGTAACTGAACTGAACTGAATGAAAAAAGCTCAGGCATTACTGGCAATCATGTATGTAAAGTAAAGTTAAGCAAAATATAAACAAAAACTCTTTCACATGCACCTTCTTGCTCTTTGTCACTATTTCTCTCTCTCTCTCTACCCTTCACTACCATAACTTTATACTTTTTCGGTTTTATATATTTCATTTTATCAAACTTATTTTTTGTTACTGTTGCTGTTGGTTGTAAAGCAACAAACTATAAAGAACTGGGAATACCAACCAACTGCATTATCAAGGGTAAGTCTAAAAGTTTATGGTTGAATGTTGCAGACGGAAGTGAAATGAAAAATTAAAAGGCAGCAGATATAAAATGGAAATAAAATAAAACGAAACAAAATACTACTTAAAGGAAACAGTGTAAAATATAACAAACAAAGAATAACACAAAATTATATGAAAAAAAAAACATACACACACACACTCTTCAGCTATTGCATAAACCAGCATGCATTTACTTAATCCAATACACCGGATACAATCATGTATTGGTATATGTATAACTAACAGAGACTCATACACTTATACCTTCGTATCTTATACATGCGTATGTATGTATGTATAAAAATTTGTAACTCTCTTTTATATACTAAAAGCATATATGAAGGAAACAAGCGTTTGTTGTTACTCCCTTATGCGTTTAAAGACTTATGCGTTAAATTATTAAAACAAGGCTTGCCTGTTTGAAACGAGCACACGCATACGTTGTATGAAATCCATGGTATCTTTACTAAAGATTCCAGCCAAATTGCTGTAATTTCTTATTTTTATATGCATAATGCCAAGAAATAAAGAAAACAATTAAAACGGTTGGAGAAAAAAAGAAAAACGAAATATTAAGTAATAAATCAAAAGAAATATTGAAAAAAGAATTGAAATGCTTTTATTTGTGGCCAAAAAAAGTAAATATCGTTCTAAATAGAGTGCTTTTAATAATAAGGAACGAGTATGGAGTAATTTAAAAGTCAATTTATTTTAAATGTTACTTCAAAAGGTGCCTTGTTTGCACTGCCAACCAATTTATAATTTAAGAGTTAGTAATGATGGTTTTGAAATAATACAGTGACCGTATTTATATTTCTGTACTACTTTAAATGAATTTTATCAATGATAATAAATATGTTCTGAAGAAGCTACGAAGAGAAGTAGCGCAATATCGAAGTAATAATTATTAAATCGACCTAAAGCTTAATTAAAAGTTTATATGGTTAATGTTTACTTAGACTTCTTATTTAAAGCCAAAGTTATGCATAATTTACAGATAATAATACTAGCACGCTTTTTATTTTGCATGTTACATTTTATGATATCTACCCAAAAAAACAGACACTAAATTAATTTCCAAGGATATTAAAATATATTTTCATTTTTTTTTTTTTTTTTTTTTTTTTTTTTTTTTTTAAGACCAATACTCAGGGGTAAACCCCTACTTATGCAGTGTGCATTGTATTGGAATGTGAAGATGGTTGATAGAAGTTGTTTTTTTTATTTATTATTTTTTTTTTCAATAGATTTTGTATATTTTGCGTCTTTATTTGTTGATGAAAACAAGTTGCTGTCAATTTGTCCACTCAAGAGCCAGTGTTATACCTTCACCCTCGAATGATCAAACAGCAATGGCCTCATCTGTCGGTGGATGTTTACATGTAATGGTGAGCGTCTTCAGTAGATTAGCTGTTATCTTCCCAGAAGGTGGCGCTGTATTCCTGATCATTGGTTTCTGGTGGAATAGATTAGAAATGTCAGGGGGCGGTTTCTTGCAGATGGTCTTGCTGGAGGGGGGGGGAAGCTCTTATTTTATTTAAATTTAATTTTTAATTTAAATTGTAATTTTAGAAAACCGCAAATATTTATTTTTATAATTTTGTCCTTCGCTGGGATTGAACCTTGGTCGTGTGAGTTTCTGTGCAAGCGCTCTACCAGTATGCCACGACCCCCCATTTTATTTAAATGCTGTTTAATAGTGGTTGTTTAGTTTTGGTGTTTACCCAATGATCTAATTAGTTTTGATGCCACAACTTTGCTATAATCTTCTCAAAAAGAAGCTTTCATGTACAACGTAAATATATCTGTAAGTAGTCCATGTGATGGAGAATCTTTGTAAATCGATTAATGCTTACATTAGCCAGCTCATTAATATCATCAGAAAAAAGTTAAAGATCTCTTTGTTCATAATGCAAAGCATTTGCAGATACACAAACTGAAATATTTCCATATTAAATGAAATATGCAAGTAATCAGCACGACAGTGATTCTACTACAATTTTCAGGTTGAATAGTGACTCGACTTAATAACAAATATATTTTAGTTCAGGACTACTGTGCCGACACAACATAGCGCGAATATATATTTTTCATATATATAATGTGTGTACTATATACAAGAAAAGAATATTAAATAACATATGGGTAAGCAGCAAGCACATGGTACAAGACACTGCGATGCAAATCACACTTCATTTGTACAAACAATGCGTTATGACGCCGCTGACCATATTTATTTACTCGTAAGTGCTCTATATGCTACGTGTGTTGTTGTTGTATTGGACTGTTTATGATCGTTGTCGATGTATTTAAAACTAAATGTTTGTTGTTATTGCATTGCACTGACTGTGATCGTGTGTGACTCACACCACTCTTTGTCATGGGAAGTATAAGTTGCCAAAGTAGGCCATTGATTCATGTTATATCGCACCCAATTATCCCATGGTACAAATATACAAACTGTAGTCGCCATTGCCTAGTGCTTAGTGTGTTAGCTTACTAAGACGATAACGTCAGTTTCAAATCTCAGCTCTAACATCTTGAAAAAAAAAGAAATATGAAAGAATTATTTCTTTCAGCGACTACCTCTCAGCAGTCTTCTGGCAAAAGCTCTGGGAGTAATTTATTGCCATAAAAAGTTTCTCAAATCTGTCGTTCGAAGTCAACTTTAAACTGTAGGTCCCAGTACTTATAGATAAAAATTAACACACACAACATGAGTGCTGCGGGAAGCCAGGCCGTAACCCTGACACAGGATTGTAATGGCCAATTATGTATGTATGTAGGTACAAACGTACAAATTATTAATAAATTATATATGAATAAATACACAAGCATATACGCCAATGCTTTAATATAATAATCATACTAAAATAAGTTTTGATTTGGGTTTGCCAAATCAACCAAAAAACCAGTATATAAGCATGGTAAATTATCTTATGAAATAACAGACAAATTTGACCAATTTGGCTTGCTGATTTTAATTAAAATAAATAAAATAAAAAACAGTGGTTTCACTACAGTGGCTTGGTTCCACTACACTACCTGTCTTCTACTCGAAAAATAATAACATCCTTTACAGAAATTAGCATAGATTTGATTAATCTAAGTACCACATTTTTCAATTATAGTTTCTTGAAGCTCTTCTAGATTATTCAATGTTAAACCATTTTTATTTGTATTATGACTCAGAATTGCCCAGAAATATTTGCCTGGATTTCAGTCATTACCTTTAGACACTCTAACAGTATTTTAATGAATAACTTTGTATTTATTTTATAAGCTATTAAACAGATTGAAGAGCCTGCTCTATGCTTAATACCAAATACAACTAAAGGCATTGGTTTTTTTTACAATTTATGGCAAACAGTTATTCTCCCACTGAATAATGAAGAGAAAAATTAGAAATAAAAAATATAAACTAATGGGTTGCTCGTATATTTTGTAATTCAATTTTTTGTTTACGGTTTGTAGAGTAAATTAATTCCTATTTATTTTGAGAAATTTTTAATATAAAAATCGATAATTATATCCTGATATGTTGGTTAAGCACCAATCAAATAGCTATAGAGGCAAACTTAACCTCAAAAGCAATGCCTTTTTTTATTATTATTATTATTGGATTAAATAATTATTAATGCAAAATTTCGAACAAAGTATTGTTAATAATAAAGTTACACTTAAAAAGAAATAACTTTTACTTAAAAATAAGTGTATTACTGTCTTCAGAAGAAGATTATTGTAAGAACTCTTTCTTCATGCTCCAACTATATGGTGAGAGCATTGCAACTAAAACTTTCGTAACGCAAATGGCATTTCTTTTTTAAACAGATACTGAAAATTATTTCAATTGAACTATTAAACTAATTTTTTTGTGTACGTTGTGGCGTATGATTTATTTTTATTTATTATTGAATGTTACTCATACGCCATGATGTTTTCTTATGAACTCGTAACGTACTCGAAGAAAATTACTATAGAACTAAAATGTATAAAAAATTAATCAAAAATTATATTAAAAATTATGTTTTTTAATAGAATTTTTCATAAATTTTTTATGAATACGGGGAACTTCTCGTATGAAAAATAGTAACTTTGTAAGTTACGGTAACAATTATTTCGAGATTTTTGGAAGCAATCATTGAACCCTTTTAAGGCCTTTAGCCATGAATGATATTGATTTTCTCTAATGTTACCACCTATTCAAAAACAATCAAAACAATAGGATAATACACAAAAAGATAACAAAACACCAATAAATTAATTAAATTACATAGAGCTCAGTTAATTTGTGATAATCTTCTTAAAAGTAATTTGAAGTATCAAATGCTAAATTTCGATTAAAATGGCTTCAAAACCAGTATACCTTTGTTAGTGAATTGTAATACTGAATATTAAAAATTTAACTTTTATGCTTTTACAGAATAATTAAATAATTTTTATATTAAAATTTGTCTACAGTTTTAATCTCTTTTTTGATTTTTTCTAAATTTAATATACATTCTGCTACGGCAAGCATAAACTGGTCAAATGAAGCCACTTTTATAATTTTTTTTATCAAATATAAGTATGCAAATGATATTATAATTCCTTTCGAAATCATGCTTTGAATTTAAATTTATTACTTAAAATATCAAAAAAACAACACTTTTTTGATAAAAGAAATTAAAATTATTTTGAATGATTTTAAGCAAATCATTGATTTCAAATAAAACCTTAAAAGAAAACAAAAAATCCATAGAAATTCTGCTTTCAGTCGTTCACAAAAATTAGGTTAAAGGCCAAGTTACCCCACAAAACCTACACGCAAAATTACCTCATCTCGCAAATATTAATGCCAATGACCAGAAAGTGCGGCAGAAAACACATTAAAACTCTTGTACAGTCACTTTGGTCAGCATGAGGAAGAGGAATGACAGAATAAAAAAAAAAAAACAAAAAACAGCAACGGTAATATAAATCGAAAAAAAAAAAATATGAAAAAGTAGAACAGCAGTGACTCAAAGATGTGAGAAAATCAAGTCAAGGATAACAGTGATGATAGACCACAGCTGGCTATAAATTCATGAGTCCTACATATTAATTGACGAAGTCAAGGCATTTAAGGAGCAAACAAAACTGGCAGTTGAATGAAAGACGAAAAGAAAAAAGAAAAAAACAAACACGTCAACAAATAACCAAGAAAACGTATTTCAAGTAATAAACATTATTAGAAAACAACAAGAAAAAAGACAACAGTAATATTCGAAGGTAGTAAAACTCTCATTATAAAAACACACACACAAACACGTTCACATTCACATTTTTTGTTGTTCTTTAATAAAAATGCTATGCTTTTGAAAACATACTACGACAACAAAATTATATTTTTAAAGAACGTTAGTGTTTGGTGCAAATGCAGGCCTTGTATACGAATAAAAATGAAATATAATATTTTTTTAAGCAGCGTTAATGTGGTGGAAACATATTGCGTCTAAATGGAATAAATAAGAGTTTTTTATTTTTCTATTTTATTTTTTTTTTTTTTTTTTTTGACTCAAATTCACAAAATGATGTTTAAAGTTAAAGAAATTTCTGTATTTTTTAAAGAGCATTTCTCAAATGATACAAAAGTTTTGTAGTAATATTTTTAACTTTAAAATTTAGTCTTTAGAAGGTCGTCGCTTTTGATATCAAACGGCCTTGATTGTAATTATGAAATTTTGTAATTCAATTTTTTATTAGTCAATACGAGATTTTATTCGAACGCCGAGTAACTAAACAACAAGTATATTTTACCACTACTTCCCTCTTGGAAGTAGAATTGGGGCGTTATTTTATATAACCTACTGGTAAGCTTACTAAATATAATGTTGGCCGGTATCAACTTTGACAATTCCCATTCCGACATCTTATAATCACTAAGAGGCCTCCTCGTACTGTGCTTCAATTCTGCTCAAATACCCAGTATACGCTCTGCTAACTCAATTACGTCATCGCAGAATCCGCACAAACTACTCGACACGATCTATCTTACAAAAATTTTAGGGTATTATACTCTGTCAGTTCATTGAGATATTGAAGGAAATTGGTGTGAAAACTGTTCTTTCGGTACTGCCATGCGAAGTTCTCTAATACATTAGAAAGTAAATTACGTACTACTTGTACTTCATACAGAGCACATCCGTTGTTGGTAATTATCCACTGAATCGAACAATGCACTACACAGAAAATTAGTTCCTTGTAAAATTGCATCTTCCTACTCTTTATGAGTAGAGGTGATCCCCTAAATACATGTTCCCCAACAAAGAAATACTTATGTAGACATTTTTAAAAACTGGATATAAAGAAAATAAAAATTTAATTTTAATTTTCTTTTATATATTTTAAGTATACTAAGCTGCCGTTTGGATAATATTTAAGGCTAGCGAAAATGTTAAAAAAATTTGACACAAAGAACTCTGATGAGACTACCGTAGCTGGAGTCGACAACATATATTCAGTTTGACAGGTGTACCATTCATTCACGGACATCATTTTTTCCTTTGATCATTAAAAAATTGTTCATTGCAAAAATAAAAAATTCTTTATAGAATTTAACTTTTGATCTAATTAAAGCGTTTCTAATAAAACAAAAGTACAAAAACGACTCTAACAGAAAACAGGCCATTTAATAAAACTACGATTGCAGCTTCGCGAACTGTCATTTAATATTTTTACATTTCTTCTATATAAAGCTATTAAAAAGTTAAATTTATGAAGTTATGCAATATTGAATGCATGTTACTTTTCTATAATATCACTCATTTTATTTAACAAATATAATAATTATTAATTTATTTAAATCTTCAAATGTTCTTTTGATTTTCTTTGGTTCTAATTTTTTTTTTACACCAAAACTAATAAACACTCTATTCCACTTTAACCACTGACAACAAAAAACGAATGATCAGAACAAAAGCTCCATCTATTGGGAAGTAGCAGAGATAACAGCTAAACCTGCATAGCGAAGGCACACACCACACACAATCAACACGCAACGAAGAGGCAATTGCTGTTGATCATTCAAGGGTAAAGGTATAATATTGGTCTTTGAATGATCAATTCACCGTAATTTGTTTCATTCCTAAGGCCTCGTCGATGGAATTAAAGAACGCTGTAACTGACAAAAAATCGAAAATAGGTTTTTTGTCTCATTTATATCAGAAAAAAAAACTACGCGTCGATTGGTCCCGGTCCCAGATTTCTACGATGAAAATGAATTCACTTACGCCGTCTGCGTTTTGAAAAATGCCAGTGTCTTTATTCTCTTTTCATATAGGTTTTTTGGCTCTGGTGAACATTTAAAGTTTTGTCAGTTACAGCGTTCTTTAATTCCATCGACGATATGCTGTCTTTTCCGAAAATTCCAATACAATGCACAGCATCAGTAGGTGGTTTCTCCTGAGTACAGAATGTGGGTTTGTTTACAAAATATATGAAATTTAATAAAAGTGTTGTAATATTGTTGAGAGAATTTGTGGCCCACAATGAGAGATTCTATTCCTTCGACTGCATTCTGCAGTGTTTTTATGTGTCAATTTGTATGGAAAAAATCTCGACGATTTTCTAGTTCTGTTTCATCATTAAATCGCAATGAATTTTCTTAATTTTTATACAAAATTTTGCTGTGCTAAGTACACATACCCATGCATATAGGTAATACCTCTACTAAAAATACATAAATTTTTTAAAGTAATTTCGTATGCAATTCTAATTTTATTAACCACTTTAATATTTTAATACAACCACTACCACAAGTTTTTTATAATTTTACTCGCAACACATATTGGAAATACAGTAAAAATAAAATTAAACCAACTTGCAACATAATGCCTATGCCATCCAATACTTAATGTTAAATATTAATATTTTCTTTTATTAATCTTTTCTTTAATGGCCATAGCCATAGCCATCAACAACCACACTTGACCATCATGGGGTGTGCATAAAAAAATTAATAAAATACCATTTTACTTACATTTTTAAACCATGAATAGGCACTAACGGGTGGCCTGGCATCAGCTCTACACTTGAAAGTAACATTTTGACCTTCCGCTCTTGTAACAATACGACTGGGATCTTCATTGGCTAAATGCACTGACACAGTAGGTGGATCTGTATGAAATGATAAGAAGGGGGAAAAAAGCATATAATAATAAACATTTTCTGGAAAAAAATATAATTTTATTTAATTTTCATTAATTTTTATCATTTTCGGGCTTTTTATGGAGAATCAAATAAAAAGGAAAAACGGAAATAAATGAAATGTAAGTAAAAATATGCGATATTAAGTTGTATAATTGATAGGGCGAATTTATTGAGCGTTTACAAATTGAAACATAAAATTCCAAAATGATAAATTGGAATGACTCTTAGAAGGAAATTTAAGAAAAGGTGTTACTCCTCTACTGCACATACACAAACACACATACACACAATAGCCAAATATAGAGCACTACAATGCTTTCCAACACTCTTAGTGTCTGTCTTGCTCTTTTGTATTATAGTGTTTTGTTTTAATATGAGTATGTGTTAGTGAAGTTATTTGATTTCATCGACCATTACATAGTCTCTGAACGTGAGTAAGTGTGAGTGTTTGTGTTTGCATTAGCGTAAGTACGTGTGTCTGATTAAAATTATATTGCGTTTTGTTAATGTATTTGTATAGCAGTACTTTTTGGGCATTCAGCCATTCTAAGCCATTAGTTACGGTTGTGTACGCATCATTCTCATCCATTCCAATTTCATTCTTTTGAATAAAAATTATTATTTTGTTTTTCTTTCTTCTTTTGGTCTTCATTTTTATTTTATACATTTTTTCTTTTTTCATGATTCGTTTACTGCTCAAAATACAATTTCAATTTCTTACCCACACATACACGTAGATTTTTTTTTTCTGCCAATTTACTCATTATGTGGCTTTAAGGAAAAAATACTAGAAAAACTTAAACAAAAGAAAAGATCGAAATTGTTATGGAATAAAACTGCTGACGCTTGTAGTGAATTATTAAAACGTTTGTTTTTTTTCTTATTTTTTTACAAAAGACAATAGAAGCTATAGGAAAAGCAAAAAAGTAAAACTACAGTTTTGTAGCCTTAAAAGAACAAAAGTTTTTATGAATTTTTAATCATATAGGGAGACTATTTTCCCTTATTTTCTTTTTTAGCAATTGCCTAAATTCTTCTGTAATGCACAATAAGATGATTATCTCCTGGTGTAAGGCCATCACAACATAAGACTTTTTGCCTCCGCCTACTTCATTCCAAACTAGCCTGCTAAATAAAATTCAAAGTAAAAATCCTTTGAGAATAGAAATGAATTTGGGTCAGTTTTCAGAATCATTTGCATTGGACTTTTTTTTAATTGGTAGTCCAAAGGTGAATGCAATTTTTGATTTTATATTTCTTAGCCGATTAAAAATTTACCAGAAATATTTCAGAATTTTACTCAGAAACAATTATTTACTTACTTCCGATAAAATCTATACAAACCATGTCTTTAAAGCAATTTTGTTTATGCTCAACAGGCAAATCAGAAATTTTTTTTCTTTTTTGAACAATAGGTACATGTTCGAAAGTATGTAGAAGTTATAAAACTCCAGTGTATGATTTCTTTAGAAAAGTGTGAGTTAAAGAGTAATAGTTTAGCGAGTCTGCTTTTCTCGTTTGCTCAAGATATCATTTAATAGAATTTCGTTGTGATGCTTTTGATAGAAGAAAATTAATTTTAGGCTTTAAAATTTCCTAAACTTAATTAAATTAAATTTAAACTTTAAACCAAAATAAAGCTCAATTACAATAATATTTATATTAATATTTCGCTGCTTCTCTGTGAAGTTTCTTTAAGAAGATATATGAAAATAAATATTATTGTATTTGACCTCCGACTCTAGCTCTGACATTTTCAAAGAAAGATATATAAAAAATATATTTCTTTCATACACAATTTATTTACGTATCGCCGTGGTCTATTGGTTAGTGTGTTGGCTTACTAAGACATGGGCCCTGGGTTCGACTCCAGGCTCTGACATCTTCAAAAAAAAAATATGAAAAAAATATTTCTTTCGGCAACTACCTCTCAGCAGTCTTTTGGCAAAAGCTCTGAGAGTAATTAATTGCCATGAACAAGCTTCTCAAGTCTGTCGTTCGGAGTCGACATTAAACTGTAGGTCCCGGTACTCATGGATAAAAATTTACAAACACAACATGAGTGCTGCGAGAAGCTAGGCCGTAATCCTGACACAGGGTTGTAAAGGTCAGTTATGTATGTATGTATGTATGTATGTATGTATCGCAAAAATAAAGTCTTGCCAGTTGAAAATTGTTATTGAATTTCTTTAAAGAGAGAAGATAAACCACTATTTTGCTTGTGAACAAAGACAACTCTATTTAGCAGTGCTTACTTGTACGTATCCGTTACAAATAGTCATATTAAATGCAAACGGACGTAACTATACAAAATTTCGAAATTGAGTTTTTTTTTATTAATTATGGTTCGTTTTATCAAAATACAAGTTCGTGCAAAATTTTAGATTCCTACAATCAAGAAGGGCTATTTTATTAACGAAATTCAAACGGACGTAACCACAAGTGCCTGCATTTATAAATGCAAAGAGGCATAACTACATACATATTTATATGAAAACCTTACATACATATTCATTTGTTGTGTACAGGAATGCCAATCCTTATATCTCGATCCTGAAAATTATGATTTTCAGATTTAAAAAATTTTTGATTTTGCTTCTCTTGTAAAAAAAACTAAAAGTGTAGTTACGTCCGTTTGCATTTAATATGACAAAATAATTTTCTAGCTATCAGCCATCGTTTAACACAAATTAATCGATCTTCTAAGCAAATTGCATTGTGATTAAGTCAGTTTCATGTTATAATTGTAACGTGTATGGTTTGCTTAATGATATAAAAAATGGCGACCTAAAAGCAAAACAAAAGGGTTTTTGTGTGTGTGCGTGTTCTTTTGTATTATTAAAAAAAGTCTTTACGCATAAGAATTTTTTATACTGGAATCGGTATAATTTTGTTGACTAAGATCTGTTTGTATGCATCTATTGCACAGTGTGTGATTGTATGTGTATTTAACTACTTCGTGTTTTGCATCAAATGAAAACAAAAAGGAAAGAGACTCATTTTGACATTTGCCTTCGTGTGTATTCGACATTGTGAAATTGGTTTTTGTATGAAACCTATTACGTTTTTCTCTTCTCTTTTTCTTATCCGTTTTGTTCGCACACAATTCTAATGTAGGGATACCAAAATCAATTTTTTTTTCGCCCAGCAAGCGAAAGGTAGCACTCACTCGACATTGTAAAGTGGGCTGTAAATAGCCCATAAATATAAAATTAAATTTGTATATTATTTTCACTATCAGTCCTATTGTGTTCTTTATAATCAACTGTGTCTTAAGCACAACTAACGCTATCCTAGTGGACGTCGGGTGATTCCAAATTTTAGAGGTAGATAACACCGTAGCCAGCCTTAATGTGCATTAAAAACTCAACGACTCAGACGACAACGTTACTGTGTTTGTGAACTATTTTTATTTGCTTTTGTACCCAAAGAAATGAGAGGTTTATAACTTTGCTTTTTTTCTATCCATTTTAATTACCAGTAGTAAATAATTAGCCAAAAAATGATTTATTTTATGCGATGTTGCCATATTAGAAAAGCTTATTGCAGTATAAATTCAGCTTGGTTTTGTGCATTTCTGAGTACATTGGAGATAATGCCCAAGTTAATTTGAATTAACTCAACTACTGCTTATGACTTATACCCTCATCTGTCTACGGTATAAGTCTGCGTTTTAACCAATATTTTTTTTTTTAATTTATTAAAAAATCTACTACCAGAAAATAAGTTTTTCACTGTCTCAAATGCCTACCAGTATTGCCCACAACTATCTATATGTATGACATCCATTTTCCACAAATGCGCTCTCAAATAAAAATAGAGTATAAGAAAATACCACAAATCCGGCCTTTCTTACTTGAGAATGTTAGTTCAGCGCTCAAAATATTAACCAATCACCACCTGAGCTTTGTCTCAGATAAACCTGAGACTTAGAATAGTTGTAAACAGTATAATGGAAGAGTATAATTTCTTGTTATTATCCATTTTTGACATAGCCGGAACGGATACTAAATTAATTAGATGTCATGAAATCACTTAAAAAATTATAATAAAAGTAAAGAAAAAATGTCATTCCAATAATATTTCTGTTTTAGTTTGAAATTTTAAATTCTCAAACTCTTTATTTCTTTGATGAATGAGAAATTAATTATTTATTTTTTAGAAAATTGAAAAAACAACAACAAATATTATTCAATTATTTTTCTGGTCTTTCTTCGTCGCTTGTAATTAGAAACCCATAAAGAAATTGAAAAAATTTTTATTTGCGAGATGTTAAATTGAAGTCAGAAATGTATACGCTTTTACCATATTAAGTAAGTAATACAATTGCAAACAAAAATGCTAAAGAAACAAAGAAAACTAATAAGATTTCAAGTTTTGCAGTAATGGTTTCTGTGATATCCCAGCAAACATGAAGTTAAATCGTTGATATATGATACTTTTTTGTGCAGGTTAAAGAGCTGAATTTTAAAGCCTTTCTTCTAGTCAAAAACAATTTAAAAATAAGCAATAGATGCACATTACTCGTACACGTATTGTAGTAAAACCCCAAGTAGGAACTGAGGTTTAGAGGCTGACCGAAGAAAAAGTACACTGTGAGAAAAAATATAGTTAATTGAAGTTGTTTCGAGTTCATATAACAATTTGCATCAATTTTAAATACATTTTTGTGGATAATGAATACCTAAATAAACAAAAGCAGAAAAGCTCTCGGATAACAGATTTATGGTTTCGTTTTTATATTAAATAATATTTTTTAATTTGGCTTAAAAATCTCATACTGAATTCAATTTCTTATAGTGTTTTTAAGAAGAAATAAAGGCAGTGTAAGGAATATATGAAAATCGAAGAAAACACAAGTGAGTTCTCCTTTTGCATAATTTTTCTAAGAAATGGGCATCATTGGCATCATTGGTAATTTAACAACGAATTTATACTGAATGTTGGTTTTCCCAAAACTCTATTTTACATTTTCTGAGGCCTTATTCTGTAAGTCTCCTAAGCTAAAACTCTATCGCCAAAAATTTAAAACTTGATTTAGGACTTTTTGGCTGCGAATACAATTCTTTAACGTGTATTGTAATTCAAAAGCTTCATGCCCATCATCTCTAAAATTATTAATTTTATTGATTCTAATGCCCAGCCTGTTTTAAAAACCCAAAATTTTAGCATTTGAGCTTAAGCTAATTATAGAATAGGACCCCTGTGGTGTTATTAAATAACTTTTAGCGATTTGTTATCTGCTAAAATTTAATATCAGTGTTGTTGTTTGCAAAAATGTTAAGCCGATTCATTAATTTCATTTTAACTGTGAGAAAACTATTAAACGCAAAATGCTGCTACTTTTGAAATTAAGTCCCCGTGTTTGCTGGGTATTAATGGTGGTGCCACACAAAAGTATACGCACGTATAACCAAACATTAGAAAATTGGTTGACACAATTATTTCTATCTGAACAGCTTTCTTCAAACAAGCAAGTATATGAATAACTAAAGGAAATAACTACTCGTACATAATTGTACCGACAACTACAATAACAACTTAAGAAATATGAAGAGAAATTGTAACGATGAAATCAGTATCAAAAGACTGTTTGCCAAACAAGCAAGAATTAGAAAAAAAAAAAACAAAACCAACTGAAACTGAAACAAAATAGAGACACCACTCAAATATTAAATAGACCAGAACTAAATAAATGTCAAAGAAAATGACACTGACTAGTACAATGACAATGACGATGACAAGAGTTTTGCTGATGTTGAATGCGATTGGCCGTTTACTATTGCCAACTAGTTTGCCATTACCATGGCAATGGAATATTATTGTCAATCTTCTGAAATGAGAACTTTATTAAGATTTTATGTGGAAAACGCTGAAACACGCACAATTTCTTTGAATACAAAATTCATACAAATGGCCCATAATAATAATTATTATCAAGATGGTAATGCTGATGATGAGAATGGTAAAGATTTTGTTAACATTTGTTTATATAAAGGAAAAATAGAAAGTTTGTTGTATTTTCCATAAATTACCCAGTAATTACACCAGTAGAGTAATAGAGCACTAGCATTTTACTTTGAATACAATTACAATTTGACTTTTCTTTAACAATTTCAAACTAAGCAATCATTTTAACTGCCACAAGGAAATTTATGGTAAATTGAACTCGTAATAAACTTTAGAACGCTGTCCAACTGATATCCCTGGCATTAGTTAAAGCAAGTAAACTAGTAGTGGAATAAAATACAAAAAGAGAACCTTGTATTCAATATAAGAGATTGCGAAAACAAATTATTATTATTAAAGCCTAAAAATATACAATAGTAAACATCAGTGTACACTGTACAGTAGCTGGCAAGGAGGAGACTTACATTAAAATCGTGATTAAGAACCGGCTTCATAATAATAGAACAACTGGAATTGTAAGTTTACAATAAAAAATATTTTAAAAAAATGGTTTAAAAATAGCAACCAAATGTATTAAATTATATGGCACATTATGAATAAAAAATTAAAAAAATTATCCAAGACTATAGTTTAAATAATTTTTAAAGACTATACTTTAAATAATTTTTAAATTATAGTTTAAAAGTTTACCAATTTAGTTACACAGATTACTTAGTACAGAATATAATTCCAAATGTTTTTATATTATTGCAGTCAATTTTATTCTATATATATTTATTATTCTATATATATGTATATATATATGTAATATATATATATATTTAGCTAAAATTTGATACTTTAAGGCGTTTTTTTCGTGCTTTTTTTTAAATTACCGTAATTATTTTGATTTAATAAAATAAATAATATTTGCTCAAACTGTTTTAACATCCAGTGTCGTCTACTACAATTCTAAAGAAAATATGAAAATACTTCAATCCTTTTAGATGCTATAAGTACGTTCTTGTGCCATCTACCATAAATCAGTTGAGATAAAACTGACTTTACTCACTCTCTCACTCACTCTAACTCATATTGAATTGGAAAGCTACCATTCCCTAAAATTTCAGCACATGGCTCTAACAAACTGTGCACAAATATAGAGTATTAAAGAGAACAATCTTCCTCTCTAATTATTTGTACACTTTTGAGGTTTGATATGAAATTTCTGCTTCGTTTATATACCTCCATTAAGTGTTATGAAATTTTAAACGGCAATTTGCGCCGCCTAATATATAAAATCTACGATTGCATTTATTAAAAAACCTGATTAATATCCCGTGAACTAGATATGAATCAATAATACCGAAACCATATAATCTGCGGCAAACAGTCAATTTTAGTGCTTATAATTCGGACTTGTTAAGAGTATGCGGATTGTCTTCGCTCTAGGTGATCAATTTCGAGGTTCCTTACTTTTTTAAAGAAAAAAAAAAATACAAAATTAAAATTTAATGGAGAATGTTTACTATCATTTGAAAGAACATGCTTTGGCATTTATTTTTTGAAGATTATGTCTATCAAATGTTGGCCGTTGCTACGTCGCAGATGGTCCATCCGTTGAGTCCAGTTTTATATGACTAGTTCGAGCATTTCGACTGGTAACTGGCGAATAACACTCGTGATGTTTTCCTTCAAGGCCTGAATCGAAGCGGGTTTTTCCGCATATACTTACCATTTGTACGATAACGGCCGCCATTGACAGTTACGTTCGCAAAGGCATCATTTTTAAAGATATATGGACCGATGATTCAACCGGCCCACAAACCACAACAAACCGTTGTTTTTATGGATGAAGTGGTAGTTCTTCAATCTCTTCAAGTTGCTATTTGTCCCAAATGCGGCAATTTTGTTTGTTTACATATGAACAAAATTTGCCTCGAAAACGTCGATTCTTCTTGGAACTTTTTAAGAGCCCATAGAGCGAAAAGATGTCACTTGGGAAGATCGAACGGGGTCAGTTGTTGCACAAGCTCTATTTTATTTTTATTTTAAATTTAACATTTCGACATAAAATGCGCGAAGTCGTTCCTTACTTTAGTACGAGTTGCTGCGAACGGCGCCGAGTCGACTCTCCACGGTTTTCGTGTCCACTTTCAGCTAAGGCCGCTATACTTTCTTCACAGTTTGCTGAACGTAGTCTATTCAATCGAATATTATCCAGTAATGAATGCTGGGTCTCAAAAGGGGGAAATGGTGTTGCCAATGGTATGTTCAGTAGGCCGATTATGTTGGCCATAAGTTGAGCAAAGTGCACGAAACGCATTCCCCACAAAACGAGAATTTTCGTAATAAAGTTGAACAATTTGTAAACGTTGTTCAAGCGTACGTCTTTCTATTACGAAATCACAAAGAATACTAAACACAAATAGCATGACACGATTCACACATTATCTGTCAAAAAAAGGCTATTGAGAAAATTATCTGAATCACTTGAATCACCCGTTACGACAATTTTAATTGATAATCCGGTCATTTACAAAAATGACCTTCATCGCTAAAAACAATTCTTTAATACAAATACTTTATACCGTTCAAATTTAAATCAGCCTAATCAGTATAAATGAGAAGCCTACCATTTGGTTCTAATTTTTGCTCAAACCGTACTAATTTTTAATTATTAGAAATATAGTTACAACAGTCTCTTCTGTTGCAATTAATCTTGAAATGGACGGTCTCAATTTTGTGAAAAGATTTGCTTTTTGTTTTATGGCAAATTTACACAATTCAGAAGCATGGGTGTTGCCAAACACTACTGAAGAGATATGTCAACACAGTTTGTGTTCTCAATTATCAACCCATAGTAATCCCGCAGTTAGGAAAAACGGCCTAATTTAATCCTCGCAATACCACGGCGATATACTAAAAGAAAATTACTACAGAGTAACAGAGGGTAAAACTCGTCGATATGTGATGTTAAGAGCTGGCATCTCTAACTGGCATGCGAGTGTCTTACCTACTGCATTTCGGCCGTTCATGAGTAAATAAATTATCGGAATACATATTGCGAAGATTCAATACTTAAAGAAAATGTATCGACTGCAGGAAATGATGCTCATTCTCACACAATAGTTGGCATAAATATTAACTCTTCCACCCTTGGGGGGTCGTGGTAGTTCAATTCCAGTGAAGAGCAAAATTATAAAATTACAAATTTTAATTATAATTAAAAAAAAATAATAAGAGGTTCCCCCCCCCCCCCCCCTAAGAAATCCATCGTCAAATAACCGTTGCCTGACATTTACCAGTCTATTCCACCATTAACCAAAGATCAGGAGTACAGCACCACCTTCTGGGAAGATAAAAGCTAATGTACTGAAGACGGTCGCCATTCACATTCAACATCCCCCGACAGATGAAGCAATTGCTGTTGATCATTTAAATGTGAAAGTATAACACTGGCCCTTGAGTGGTCTAATTGACAGTATCTTTTCTCATCAACAATAAGGCGGGCATAGTATACAAATATCAATGAAAACAAATAAAATACTCTATCTATCAACCATCCGCACATTCCAATATAATGCACAGCATAAGTAGGGGTTAACCCCTGAGTATTGGTCTTAAAAAAAAATGATCTGATCTGTAAAAAATTCGTTCATAAACATTTTAAAATGTCTCTTGAAAAATTTTTAAGGTTTTTTACGGAATAAGTCTATTACTCTTTTACTGAGGCGATAGTGTTACTCATTAAGTTAAAACCTTCACTCTTTTTCTAATTAAAAATTGGCTGGAAATTTGTGTCATACGAATAAGTCGTATTTTAAACAAACGTCTGTTTGAGGACATAAGAACATCTTTTTATCTGGAGGAAATTAAAATAAAAAAGAGAAAATGACTGCAGAAAGAAAAAACCGTAAGAAATCTTTATACAACTACTAAATAACTCTTTTCACTTTCAAAAGGAATTCTATTTTTTCAACAAATATTTAAGAAAATGTCTTTCTTTTAAATTTAACATTGAATGCCAGCAATAAAAATAAATCTATTCTCGTTTTTTTATAATAGTTCTTAAATAGCCCACTTAGTATTTTGTTTCAAGTTCATTTTGTCATATAATAGCCATAATAACGAAACAATTTTTATTTATTTTTTCAACTTTTTTTTTTTTTTTGTTTTTCATTTATTTTCTTGGCAAATAAGCCACTACATAAATATTGTTTTATGAATGTATTGATTGTCGAAAGGATGTTCAATATTGTACTTTATTTCCTCTTAACAAAATTATATCGGGGCAATCAATACTCCAATTGAAAGAAATTTTGCTGAGACTACAATTATTTATGAAACTACTCCTAGGAAAGCAAAAAAAAAAAAGAAAAATAACTGGAGAAAAAATGGTAAAGGATAACAGCAACTGACAGTTGTTACAGTTGGCCAAAAATATGTATTTCGAAAATAATAGAAATAAAAAAAAATAAGAGAAAAAATTCAAGAAAATAACAAAAACAAAAACTTACATGCTACACGTATGATACGTTTATCTTCAATGGCGCCACCAGAAAACCATGGATTTGATGCACGACATGTGAGCTCAGCATTATCATTTTCTGAAGTTACCTTTAATGTTAAAATGCTGGTTGTAAGATTGGAGTCCTGCAAGTAAAAAATAAAATAGAAAAAAATAACACCAAAAACTAAAGTTAAAATAGTTGAGAAATAAAAAAAATGAAGCATCTAAAATATGTCTGCTGCAAAAAAGTGTAGAGAATATAACACACAAACTAAGATTTATATTTTTACAGTAGAAAATTATATGACTTTTTGCCACGTAAGTTTATAAAAATAAAAATAAAATGACTTTTGGCTTAAATGAAAACTAATGGTTTTTTTTGGCTGTTTTTAAGCAGACTCATTCATTTTGTAAATAAAATGTTATGAAAATAAAATTTATGTTTTTTTTATTACCTCACGATCACTGTGCACTGTAATTTCAGCATTACGTATGGGTTCTCCATCTAAAAGCCATGTAATCTTGGCTGCCGGATAAGAACCCCAAGACTCACAACGTAAAGGCACTGGATGACCGGCTGTAAGCAGATCATTGGGTGTTACAATTTTCACTCGAAGAGGTTTTACTGCAAGAAACATTTAAAAAAAATATTATTTTTTAATTATACAAACAAGTACCACAAATTTTTAACGTATGTAAATATTTTAGAACTTCTTGAAACATAAAGCAAATATTTTTTTCTTACAAAATTGTTCAGAAATTTTTTAATATGCTACTAAAAAATCTACAGTTTACAAAAAGTACCAACAGAAAATATTCAGAAATATTTAAGTGTTTCGTGAAACATAAAAAACAGTTTAAAAAATTCAGATATTATCCCTCAACTGCTTAAAATTAAATTATAGCCTAAACTTTTACTTTTCAAAGAAAGCTCCCCTAATTAAAAAAAAATTCTTTTTTTCTTGTTTCATCAGAAACGCTTTATTAAGATCAAATTTAACAGCAATGAATTTTTTGGTAATCAAAGGAGAAAATGATATTCGTGAAGGAATAGTACACTAGCCAAACATGGCTCCAGCTATGGTAGCTTATCCGTGTCCTGAGCATATTCAAGATCAAACATCAACTATTTAACTCATACTTTTTCCAGAAATCACATACTGAAATTAGTTTCTTCCATAAGTATGTACATACACTTATATGAGTTAGTCGAAGTAAAGTCACATAACCGTTTCTAACCTATTCACCTTTTCATTGCAGTTTTTGTAATTGTCATCTTATTTGGATGAAAGAGAATTACAATTTATTTATGTTTTTGCCCTCTTATTCCATTTTATCCACATTAGTCGACATCGACGACATGTACGTGGTGGTTAGACGAAACAAAAATTAATTTATAAAACTTGATCACTCCTACTAAGGCTCGAACATCGAACCTCCAGCATATCGTAAAAAAATTTATTTTTGTGTAAACCTAATTGAGTACCTTTACGGTAAATAATAAATTAATGCTGAGAAAAGTATTGACTATTCAGAAATCGTGTCTTGTAGCTCAATATATTTGTTAAAGTATTTGTCTGAATTGTTCGATTTTTTTTTTAAACTTAAACTGGTTGGTTATTATAAGTACAAGCGTCATATATGGTGTCATACAACACGGATTAAAAAAACACCATTGCTCTAGTAACTACCGTCAGAATATCTCTTATTCCCGTTCCATTAATATTAGGAATCTGTGGATGTTTCCCAAATCAATACCAGATATCTCCACGTTGTCTTGTATTATCTGCGATAATAATAACGTCGTCTAAGGATATCCGGGTGTAAATAAAGTAATTAACTGTATTATTAAATTGTAAATAAAGTAGTTAACTGTATCCCTCTCTTACGCATCATAACAGCAGCAAGCAGTTGTCGTAGTACAGAATATCCGTAGGGAGAGCATGGTTTTCAATAGGCCCTGGATAATGTACAGCCACTAATCTTGACACATTTTTATTATTGTGGCACAACAGCAATCTAGTTCCTTTAATATAGAAACAGTATCGGACACTTACCTTATAGAATATACCTGAGGATATCTGCCTTCAAATTCTTCTAAGTCAGAACATTTCCAAGCTAATTCTTCTACGCATTCATTCGCCTCACACTTACGACACCCTTCAATCTAAATTAATATCGCCCTAGTAAAGAAAAAAGAAACAGGGCGTTTTCGTTGTTCTTCTCAGCACTTTTTTACTAGACGGGAGGTTGTAATGAAGGAGTTAAGGCAAGTCGACCTGCTATCTATTCAAGTCTGAGAAAACAGTAATCAGAGGTGCATGTTGTTTAGTCGAAAATTTTGCAAGAATCTGAGCATGATCATATTCTCAAGCTTTTTACTATCCCAGACATGATATTTTCACTGCACTACAAGCCGTCAAAGCAATGAGAAATATGTCGATTGCAGGAAAATGCAGCATAACATTAAGAGCCTTAAAGGGGTACGTATACATTGCACCAGTAACCCTTGTGTAGACTGATCTTTCGATCCTGTTGAACTCTCTTATGGTCGTTACAGTCGCCATAACCGGTCATTAAGCCACAGCTTCGTATGTGAGTATCGGTGCTGTTTTTTTTTTTTTTTATTTTTTTAAAAATCGCTACTCATGCATATATTGGAACTTGAAGACACATACATAGATAAATTTTTATTAATTTTTTTGTTATTATGAGCCTTTTTCTGTTGATGAGAGAAGTGGCAGTCAATTTGACCACTCAAAGGCCAGTGTTATTACCTTCACCCATGAATGATCATTAGCAATTGCCCCATCTCTTAGTGGATGTTGAATGTGAACGTCTTGAGCAGTTTAGCTGCTATCTTCCAAATGGTGGAGGCGCTGTACTCCTAATCATTCGTTTTTGGTGGAATAGACTGGAAATGTCAGGGAGCAGTTCTTTGAAGACGGACTTCTTAGAGGGGGGCGATCTCTTATTTTTAAATTAAAATTTTAGAAAAATCGCTAATTTTATTTTTTAATTTTTGTCCTACGCTGAACCTCGGATGCGTTTCTGTGCCCAGGATCTAACCACAATATGTACGTATACAACTAGGGTACAATGACGTGGTTTTTCAGATAACATTTTTCGTATTAACTTTAAACGTCCGCTTTGAGTTGAAAATCACAGCCAGATACTTTGCTTGATATTAAAGACACAACACCTCTCTAAAATTGTTTGGAAGTTTGAAATCTGGGAAGCTGAAATTTCCAGTAAACAACACTACCTCGCTCTTAACTCGTTCTAGACTTCTGAACAAATTTTTGCAAGTGTTTTGCACTTGACAAACAAAATAATCACTATCTTAGTGACTTTGTTAGGCCTACGATGAAATTGTAAACTATCAAACCTTAAAGAGTAACAGCTTTATCTATCAAAAAAAAAAAATTAGCAGGTCGTTGTACTCAGTGGCTAAGTTTGTCATACGTCCTATACGTGGAAATTCTTACTCAAAGGTACAAGTTACTTAAATTTTTAGATTCTCTAACTAGTTCTCAAATAGAAGGCATGGAAAATTTTAATAATATCAGTCTATAGCGGGTAATAAACTTGCCCGTTTTATATTCCAAATGCAAACGAGTTGCTAACTTTTCAATATATGAACATACGGTCGTAAGTATTTAAATTGTTAAAAACTCCAGGATTTCATGAATAAATCTTCTTGCGTCTCAGTATATGTATCTTGAAATTGAAAATTTTACAAAACAGCATATACTGAATAATTAAATTGCTCTCTTGTTGTAATTATAAATTAAAATACAAAACATTATTACACTTTTATTAAGTGCCCGAAACCTTAAATTGTTTTTGTCTTCCTTTTTGCATTACATGGCGTGTAATTTATATTTTGTGTTAAAAATTTTTAATAATTTCCTTTTTAAATAGGCCCTTCCTTAACCAATAATTAAATGCAAAATATTTTCCGTTTTATTCGTATGATTATACTTACATTGTACTTGTATCGGAACTTCCTTTATAACGGGCTCTATAAGTTTTGTGCCTTGGGCACGACACTGTATCTTGGCACCATTATATTCACGCGTTGTTGTTCCTATTAACAGTTGATTAACTATAACAGTGGTACCCTCTTCCACCGATGTATGACTGGTGCCTATTAATTCCGTATCACCCATCCACCAGGTTACTTTTGGTGGTGGTCGTCCTAGAAATATAACAAAAAAAAAAAAAAAAAAGTCGAAAAACAAAATATAATAAATAAATGCAAAGGACATTATACACGAGTATGTTTCTCAATGAAAAATTATCATAAATAAAAATGTAGTTCAACAGTATAAATCATAAACAACAACAACAAATACCATTAAAAAAAAAAGAAAATAATAATAAAATAATAAAATAAAATAAAAATTTACATAATTTTCGCTATAGCGTTCTATAAATCATTTTCTTATTGTGTGTTACTTATGAGCCTTTCTTTCCAACACACTCATCCTATACAAATGCAAATACAAATTCATATAATTCATAATATGCAGAAGAGAGTGTATGCGTATACACACATCCTTACAAGTATTTTTTTTTTTTTACAAATAGTATATCCTGTGATAATATTTGTTTATGAGATATTGTATTACATGTATGAATCATATAAAAAAAATGTATTTGAACAGCACAAAATAAACTTTAGCAGCAGCTACAATAATAATAATAAAAATAATAACGCAAAGGATGTATACTCGTAATATGGCTTAAATGTTTTAGTAAAAGGATTTTGTTAAGTATTGTCATCGTACACAAAAAGAAAACAAAAAATAGGAAAATGAAAAAATATTTGTTCTACATTTGGTTTAACTAGAGCAGTAGAATAATATAGGTTGTGGATAAAATTTGTATTTCATTTTTAAATGTTACCAAAAAGAATATCTTTTTATGCTTTAAAGCCCAAAAGTATGTTTTTAAAGATGGCCATAACAGGAAAATTAAAACAAAACTAACAAATTTTTATCACTTTTCTGTAATTTGTGTTTAGTCTGTTCGAAGAATTTCAGCCGACAAAGTACAGCGTAAAATTAAATGAAATGTAAAATAAGTTTGTAATACATAAAACGTGTTCAAGACGATCAGCGGAAGAAGACATTAAACATATTATGTGAGAAGAAAGAAAGAAGCCTAAAAACCATGCGAATACCTCCTAACCGACAATATAAGTACTGCAAGTCGGCATAACTTAAAGTATAGAAAGATTATTAAATAGACATTAAAATATAGTTTTCAAGTTCAATATTTAAACATAGCTTAACCAATAGAAAACCTTTCCGTTTGGTTGGAGTTCTTTAATTAAAACTTTCGAGATTGTATCGGTTACTTGTAACACAATTAGTGTACGGGCTAAAAACCCCCTTATCTCTTTACCAGGGGAAGAAACACATTCACATTACTTCGAGGTGGGCCCCTCTTTGGCAAGGTTGTCAATTTCATCTAGGTTTTCCTTCCGCACTTTCAATAGCTTCAAGGTACTTTTTTTACGTTTTAGGATACGTTCAAAGTATCCTACTATGGGGGTCCAGTTCGCCATGTTTATCGTCATAATCCCAACGATATTCCCGACAGTATTTCTTTCTACTGCTGACATTAGTTCTGTTCGATAGCTGCAATCGATAATGGTGTGCTCCGCGTTGTCAATCACATCTTCATCCTCTTCGTAAATGCAGAAAGAGGAGTCACACTTTCGAATTTAGTGCAGGTAGTCATAACTCGGCAATATTGTTCAATAATGTTTAATTAGGGATACTTCTTACAGGTTAAATACAAAAGAAATAAGCATGAGATCCAAAAGCGTCCAATACATGCCAAAAAATTCAATGTTTAGTATGGATTTTGGGTAGGCATCGTCATCGCTCAAAGACGTTAGCCAGATCTCCATTATAAGTTGATCATTACTA
The DNA here is from genome assembly GCA_963576795.1 of Metopia argyrocephala. Lineage (NCBI taxonomy): Eukaryota > Metazoa > Arthropoda > Insecta > Diptera > Sarcophagidae > Metopia > Metopia argyrocephala. The sequence goes on along the minus strand of OY756211.1, from coordinate 109,686,821 downwards.
ACGACTTTAAGACTGAATTACATGACCCGGACAACAACGAAATGTGATTACAATATGATAGCTCTACTTTCCACACAGCTCTTCGCACATTGGATATTCTACATGAGCTATTTGAGAGTAAGGAAGGGTCGTGGCATAGTGGTAGAGCGCCCACACAGAAACTCACACGACCAAGGTTCAATCCCAGCGAAGGACAAAATTATAAAAATAAAAATTTGCGGTTTTCTGAAATTACAATCTAAATTAAAAATTAAATTTAAAAAATAAGAGATTCCACCCTCCAGCAAGACCATCTGCAAGAAACCGCTCCCTGACATTTCTAATCTATTCCACCAGAAAGCAATGATCAGGAGTACAGCGCCACCTTCTGGGAAGATAACAGCTAATCTACCGAAGACGCTCACCATTCACATTCATGCACTGCATGAGTAGGGGTTTACCCCTGAGTATTGGCATCTGACAATATGCAATTTGACAGCATTAGACTTATATTTTTGTGGTTTATTTTTAAGTTCCAAGTGCATGCGAATAACCTGCAAACCACAAGGGTCCAATAAAACCCATGCCATTTGGTTGGATTTATGAGCCAGAGTTAAAGTAAATTGGACATTTCCAATGCGCTCTTTACACCCAGAGAAGCCTTTATTGACAGATGAACAATGTTTTGTGTGGAATATACAACATATACGCAATACATAAAATAGCTCTACAATTATGTTACGTTCAGTCACAAGTGTTTATATTTATATTTACATTCATGTTTACATTTATATTAGCGTTTGTGTATAAGACCACTACTTGCTAGCTAACTAACACTGGTAAATACCAAGTGTTTTGTTTAGTAGTGATAGCGACCGATCTGATATTTTACTTCTCGTTTAGTAAATAGAACTAAAAGCATAAGTAATAAAAGTTTAACAGCAGCCGACAAGGATCGGTACTTGTAACCCTGTAGTTATATTCGTAGCTCGTATTTAGTTTAATACCGGATCTCCAGAATTTGTCTGTACTCGTATTAAGTTGCATGTAAGATCTCCCGAATTTGTCTTATATTCGTAACTTCCACTTAACCGAATAGAAGATCCCTCGAACTCATCTTGTATTCGTATTAATTTTGCAGGTCATATACCGGCGGAGGAGAGTCGAGATGTTAACCTTTTGCCGTATTCAGGGATCCTGAGTTGCAGCGCCGTTACTATTTAAGTATTTTAGATTAAGAAATTCTAGTTTAAGGTATTCGTTCAATAAATAATGTGCTTTGAATGTGAAACCAAAGTAGAAAGTAGACCTTTGGTAAGATCCTGAACAGGCTGAGCATACCTCAGCTGGGAAAATAAACTGCATCACAAGGAAATTAACTCACACTTAACTTTTAATAGATAGAGACCAGTTATATGAAGGATGATTGCCATTTAGGCAGGCATATGAAAATGTCATAGAAAGCGACAAATTGTTATCATTTGAACCCCTCTATAGGTCTCAACCCAAATCTAAACTACTTAATCAACTCACTGCTATTCACAATAATACTTATGGTTTTAAAAATAAATCATTGAACTATCCCAGTGTACATACTAAAATTCTTTGATACACAAAAATATAACAAAACAAATTTCTAAAACAAAAATTTGCCACCACACCACGCAAGTGGATATTTGTAAAACCTTTGGTAAAACAAATGTTAAGACAAATGCCTGGTGCGAGTATTATAGATTTGAATTCCAACAGGGACTTTGGTCTGTAGCACTCTACTGTGCTGATGGAATACGAATACGGCACTATGCTGTTGGTAGTTAGAATATAATTTATATGGAATTTTCATAAATATTAAAATTCTTTGTTTTTTTTTCCAAGAAAAATGTAAAACCATACCTTAAATAAAAATTTAATTTTCAACCTCAAGGCCATTCAAGGAATTTTATTTGAATTCTCTTTTTCAAAATAAAAAACAACCTTCAGCTCTAACCATCTCGTTATTTAAACATATTTATCCTTGATTTCCTTAAAAATTTATTGGCTTCCTTAACAACTTATCAGTACGAAAGCCATGTTGTTAAAAATAATAAAAAAAAATTCATATTCATATATCCTGCGCTTATAAAATTCTCATCAATCATCATCAATACCTTAATTTTTTTTTCTTTATAAATAGCTTTTAAAATAAATAATTTTTAATACAAAATAAGCATATTTTTAAAAAGAAGCTTAAGGACGCTTCTTTGCTATTCCCAAAGCCTCTATTAAAGTAAAATTGTTTGAGTGAAAAAAAAAAATAATAATAATAGATCAGATCACCAAATGTACTTGTTTTTCCTATCAATGCTGTGTTATGCCATAAGAAATTGGGGTTCATTTAACAAAAACAAGACTAAACCATGACCATGACAATAACTTTTTTAATGCTATGGTTTAATCGTTATCACAAAATGTTTTCGTTTTTCTTTATTTTTATTTTTAGCTCGTTTAGAAATATACTAAAAACGAGGGTAGTCTGTAATGGTGTCTTTTTTTTTTTGCTTTAATGTTTTAAATATGGAGTGTATAATATCAGTGTTCCTGAATTATAAATTAATTTTACAAAATTGTCCAAAATTGTGTAAATTACACTAAAGAGAGTTTAAACTTTTTGTATATATATAAATATATTTGTGTATCATTTTAATACATAAAGACTTGTATGGGTTAAAAGTTTTCTAGATAACTTATGTAGTCGCATATTATTTTCAGAGTTACGGTTTTATCAATGAGTACCTAATAAAAGTCTGATGTCGACTCCCAACGACAGACTTAAAAAAGTTTTTCATGGCAATCAGTCACACTCAGAGTTTTTGATAGAAGACTGCTAAGAGGTGGTCGCTGAAAGAAATACTTCTTGCCTATTTTTTTTTTTTCAAAGTGGAATTTGAACCCAGAGCCCTCCTTTAGTAGACCAATACACTACATACTAGACTTCGGCGACCACAACGGTATTCCGCATATAAGACAATTGAAATACATATTAATGATAATATCCTCCCTCCATAAAGGCGTATTTATTTTCTTTTAAAATCAATAGTCAGGGGTAAACCCCTATTGATGCTGTGCATTGTATTTAAATTTTTTGAAAGGACCGTATATACATATATAGACAAGGTTTTTCAAAAAGGACGCTACAAAAGTGGAGTGACAGAGACAGCAAACAACATCATATTTCTTACCACTCTTTTGACATTTGCCTTCAGTAAGGTTTGCCATTTCATAATGGAAAGATATAAGAGCCAAAAACTGGTCAAAATTATTAAAATTTACTACCAGAATTCGGTCTCAACGTTAAGAGCTTTACGTATAATTTATGGTCGTCAGATCAACAATTGAGCGTCTAATGGAAAAATTTAGATCCACAGGCATAGTACAAAATATTCCCGTGCCATTGAGACAAAGAAGTGCCCGTTGGGTTCGAGAATATTGCTGCTGCTGAGGCTTCAGTTGAAGAAATCCCAAATGTGTCATCTCTCATACGTCGTTTAAGCGTTGGGCAACTCTGTGACGTCGTTGTAGAGAATTTTGGGAAAAGATCTTGGCTTACATCCTTACAAGATCAAGTTGACGCAAGAACTGAAGTCGCTTGACCACCAGAAGCGTCGTATGTTTGTGAATTGGGCTGAGCATCATCTTCAGCTATGAGGCTCATTTCTGGCTGAATGAGTCATGCCATGACTCATCATTGCATCCTAAAAAAATTATGGTTTGGTGCGGTTTATGGGCCGGCGGCGTGATTGGGCCGTACCTCTTCCGTGATTATAAAGACCGGCACGTTACTGTAAATATGAATCGCTTCTGTTCAATGATAACCGAATATTATTGGTACCAATTGGATGATATAGACTTGGAGGACATGTGGTTCTAACTGGACGGCGCCACAAGCCACACAGCGAATGTTACAATCAACTTATTGGAAACCAAGTTTGGAGAACGTGTTATCTCACGAAATGGTCCAGTCGACTGGTCACCTCGGACGTACGATTTGACGCCTTTAGACTATTTCCTGTGAAGCTACGTCAAGTCTATGGTCTATAACAACAAGCCAGCGACGATTGATGAACTTCGTACGAATATCGAACGTGATATTTCAGAAATATCGGCCGATTTATGCTCGAAACCCGTTGAAATTTGGGTTCAGCGTCTGGACTTCTGCAAGCTTGCCCGTGGTGGCCCTGCAAAAGAAGTCGACTTCCATACATAATGGCATCGAACGTGCTTTTACAGGAATAAAGAATTTCATTGATATCCAAAACCATTTTTGTTTTTTAAAAAAAAAAAAACTTTTATAGCGCTCTTAATGAAAAACTCTGTTTATATATATTTTTATTATTTTTTTTTATATTATAACTTAAGCGCCGTAGAAATGGGACAAATTGCTGTGAACTGATCATTCAATGGGCAGTGTTATTAGCTCACCCTTGAATGATCAGCAGCAATTTCCTCATCGTGGCATGTTGATTGTGTGTGGTGAGTGCCTTCGCTAAGTAGGTTTAGCCGTTCTCTGCTACTTCCCAATAGTTTGTTACATTTACTGGTGTGTAAAAAAGATATCAGATTATGTTTCAGGTTTACACCTTAAACTCACTTGTTCATAGCGAAAGCAGGTAGTCACAGCACTTCAATCCAAAAATGCACAACTCTACAAGCTTCTATGTGCACTCACTTAAATACTTTGTTAAAATCTAGTCTATGGCTAAAATGCTAAAGAAACACATAATGGTATAAACATATAACCTTTTTTTATGTTCCAAACACACATAAAACACATACAAACAACCGAAAATAATAATAAATTAAGTGAAAATGTTATCATGTCATTAAAAATACATGATGTTTACACTTTTAACGCACATGTCCTGTCACACACTTTAATTTATAAAACCCCCCCCAAAAAAAAAAGAAAAAGTAATCCTTTTCAAACATTTACTCACACGCACTGTATGAAACATGACAGACGTAGAAAAATAAATGCGTTTCTCAGCGCATATTCATTTTGAGCTGTTGTGTCAAGTATTTGTTTACATAATGTTTCTTTAAATGTGTGTGTGTGTGTTTTATTAACCATCATCAGTCACCAGCAGCAACAACAGTCGCACCATTAATAGGAGCCAAAGAACATGTGTTTTAATAGTTTACGCGTAACAACTACTCCTTCACCCAAATACCTACACCCAGAGTAACATACATACATAACCCTTTCTATAATATCAGTTATGATGAAAAAGTATGTGTGTTTGTATATGTTAAATGCTATATTTTTCTTCATTGCAGAGTCATACACACATACGTACATACAATCACCCTCTCATACTTAGGCCCATCAATCTTATTTATTTATAATCATCTTTACATGTGTACAATACATTTGAAATTGTAAAACGTAAACAGGCGTATGGCGTATGTGTTATGTGAGAATAAATGGTTGCGTATGATTGTCTGTCTGACTGCCTGTTTTTCCATTTATTTGATTTCTTACAAATACACGCACTTCCATAGAAAGTGATACAAAAAATACCACATCGGGTTTATAGTTGACACTTGTGCTGTACAATTACATGCGTATAAATAAATAATTTGTAAAAAAAAAAATAACGAACAGTAAAGTGTTTCGTTGTTGCGGCTGTTGTTAAACATTAAAAATGAAAACTGATAACGTAAAAAAAACAGCCTCCAAATCTACATAAAAATGTATGCTCGTGTAAAACCTTTTTTATTGTTTTATTTTGTCATTCTTATTATTGTTTTATAAATTGTTGCTGATGATGACAGCATTTCTTTTCTTTTTTTTTCAATTTCTTTACATTTCACTACTTCTGTCTCAATTCTGCAATGGAACTTTTTACAGTAAAACTTTTCTTGTCACATTAATTTTTGTTTTTTTTTCGTTTCAGTTTTTGACATTTCCCGTTATCATGCGGTAGTCTTAAGTTGGTCAAATGAATTTTTTATGTTTTTAATTTCAATATTGTAAAGAGATTGTCTGCTGTACAGATTTTATTCCATTTACGAGATTGGAAAAATGTAAAAAACAAAGAAGAAGAAAAAACAGAATCTGTACCGCATGGGTTAACAGAACCCATCAATCTATCAACTGGTAATTATAAAAAAATTTTAAATAATTTTTATTTTGTACTGCAAAATGTTTTATAATTTTTATATACAGAAGAAAAGGTCTAAAGTATAAATAAATTATAAGAATGTGGTTAAAATCCATTAAGATTGAAACAATTTTTTAATTAAAAGAACAAATTTGTTAGAAATTGTAAAATTTACTCTCAAGTAGTTTGAAAGTAGTTAGTAGAAAAGCTTTCGATGCGAAGGTCACTGGACGTCGGAGTAGAGAACGACCGTGTTTACGTTGGAAGGACCAAGCTGATGAAGCCCTGTCGTCAATTGGTGTCACCAACTGGAGAATGCGCGCGCTTAGCAGAGACGCCTGGAGACTAGTGTTAAGGCAGGCCGAAACCCGGTAACGGGTTGTTATGGCCATCTAAGTAAGTAAGTAAGTAAGTAGTTTGAGCTGAATACTGTTCTTATTTTTAGAAAAAGGCTTGAGTAGAATAACCACTAATACAGAAAAATCAAGACTCTGAAAGAGAAAGTGAAAGAATATAAGAGAGAGAGAGCGAGATATAAGAAATGAAAAATAAATTTGTAATGTAGTCTTGCAATCTGAGACTGTGGGAAATGTAAATATCGAGGAAGCGGAGGCTCTTGATTTTCTGGGTATGAGAATTAATTGAGATGTCGGTTAGAATGAGCACATATTTCGAGTGTATGTAAAGAAGCATTCAAATTCCCCGGTTTTTTAAAATAATGCAAGAAATACTTTACTCTATCTGACCTCATCAATATTTGCAAGACCTCTCATGTATAGGCCGGTGCTTCAAAGTCTATTTTGAGAGCTTCTCTACCGTGAAGAGGAAAGGGAGAAGATACTTATCAGCGACAGTAGAGTTAATGAGTGTTTGAAAACAAAAAAGAAGCCATAACTTGGCATAAAAAAATATACATACATACATAACTGGCCTTTACAATTCTGTGTCAGGATTACGGCCTAGCTTCTCGCAGCACTCATGTTGTGTGTGTAAATTTCTATCCATGAGTACCGGGACCTACAGTTTAATGTCGACTCCGAACGACAGACTTGAGAAGCTTGTTTATGGCAATTAATTACTCTCAGAGCTTTTGCCAGAAGACTGCTGAGAGGTAGTCGCCGAAAGAAATATTTTTTTCATATTTCTTTTTTGAAGATGTCGGTGCTGAGATTTGAACCCGACACTATCGTCTTAGTAAGCCAACACACTAACCACTAGACCACGGCGACTACATAAAAAAATATATCGCCAGTAAATTTTAAATAACTCCAAAAATATAAAACAAAATTTTTTATTGTGACTCAAAGAGGAAATATCATGTCTTATCATTAGTTGGTATTTTGTTCAAAATCAGATGGTAAAGTAAATCACTCTATTTATTCGATGGAGCATAGGCGCAATGTGGTGTGCGTTTCATTGTTCAATCTGTACTACTATGGGAGATGCTCTGATGAAATAAAGGATTTGATACTGTATAATCACATATTCTAACAAACTACTCGTACCTCTCTTATAACTTATCCTTTTGTTCAGTGAATTGCACAATGCATTTTAGGGAGAATTCCTTCTTTAGCCGCACAGCTCGTTTATGGAATAATCTGCCAGCGAATGATTTTTCTGCCAGTTGTATCAGATATCAGTAAGTTTAAATAAAATGTCCACAACCACTACTCTCACTTTCCCCATTCCCATAACATATTTTCCTAGACTAGCACAATGTACTGCATGAGTATTTTGTAGGGGCGTGGCACCGCCTAGTTGAAAAAAATTAAATTTAAACGTTTTAAAATTCCGTTATATTTTTATGGAGCATGTTCGTTGGATAATTATCCCGTTATTGTAGGTCTTTCACTGACTTAAAATGTTTTATTTGAGCTCTTAAAAATACTTAAATGAAACATATACATATTCAAATTGATTTTGATTTAACGTTATTTTATATTCTACGTATACCATATACTTTTTTGTATGTTTGTTTTGACTGGCTGAATCATCAATTTTTTTTAACTATAAAAACTAAAGAAAATCCCATAATATTAAGAAAGTAAAAGTACTTTTAATGTCTTTTAGTCAAGTTTTGCAAAGCAATTTATTAAGCTTATGGCTCATTTAAGTTTTAGACTTAAAGAAGCAAAAGTTATTAAGCTAAATAGAATGTATTTTCTCTTGTGTCCTCCCATAATGTTATATTTTAATTCATATTTAACTTTTACTTGTCCACAAGCTTCAGTTTATTAAAACCAATATTAACAGCATCGTTTCGAAATCCATTAAACTGAAAACTCATTTCGTTTGTACAGCTACTACAACAGGCTAGACAGACAAAAAAAAACCAAATGACAGCAGTTTTTCATGCCATTAAACAGTCGGTTGATAGCAAATAAAGCCAAAAGAAAAATATAATTAAAAATACTCATACGTAACCATAAACAATAAAAAAAATAATACACAAATAAGAGCAGATGAGTAAAAAACTTACCGCCTTTAACTTGACAGCATAAAAACAGTTCATAGCCTTCACGAAATGGGCCGGCAGTCTGTGTCTGGTTAATTTCTTTGCCTTGAGCATCAAATATACGAGGCTCTTCGGGAGGAACTATAAAAATATAGAAAAAAATGAGAAGAGACTAAATAAACCAATAAGATATTAAATATAATAAAACTGGCATAAAGATATACAATTTAAAACATAAAATAAAAAAAAAATGGCTATAAAAAACTATTTTGGTAAATTGTATAGACTGGGGAAAAAATATACATTCTCATTATTACCAGATCTATTAAATGTGTATCCTTGTAAAAAAAACACACATAAATAGAACAGAAATAATTCTAATCTAATACAAGCGATAGTTTTTAATTGTGTGTGTGGGTATAGACATGTGTATGTATCTGAACACGTGCCTACTACACGTGTTCGAGTGCTGGATCCAAACACAAATCAACTAACAAACTAAATTATTTTTTTTGCAGGTAAAACTTTGCTTTGTTGTGATTTGTAATAATCCCATAACAAATAATTATTAAAAATTCTGTTTAAAACATCAGTTGATTGATGCTAAATATGCTTAAATATCAACTTTAAAAAGTCGAATGGATATGATTATTCCGTATTTCAGCAACTTCGCCACTTGGATGGTTTCCATACACATTCGCGTCTGATGCTTCTACATCTTATCAACTACATGCTCTATCATTCCTTAGATTTTGTGGACTTTTATAAAATCCTAATTATCATTTTTAATCATACAAATGTTTGCCCAATGCCACTTGTCGCTGTTGTGTTCAAATTTTAAATTTTTTCCAAAGATGGCTACAGTTTATGTTTAACAGTTACTACCAACACAAAAAACGCCTTGATTAAACAAACTATACTCGCATATTAAAGTGCGTGTTTAAGGGACATCTCTCAGCGTACTACTACGTGCGTGTTATGAATGTATTTGTATGCCAAGGTTTGGGAAAAGCTTTCATTTTGTTTATTTGGTTTTTATTTTCTTTTGAACTTTTTTGTGTATTTTATGTGACTCGTCAAGTGTCGTGCCTGGAGTGTCGTAAAGCATGTGCGTAATCACAATTTTACTCTTTTCACGTACTTTTAAACACGCTTTCTTTTTCCAGCATTATCTTTTTTACTTTTTTTATTATTATTTTAATAGTTAAGCTGCTTTCTTGAAAAAAAGAAAGTTAAACTAATAAAACTAAAACTAAAATCTTAAAAAATTGCTATTTTTGTCATGATAAGGGGAAGAAAAACAAAGTTTGTTTTTATCCAAATAATCAAAAAGGTAAGTAAAACTAACAAAACTTTTTTATTCACTTCCTTTTTTTTCTTCTGCTACTTCTTCTTTTTCTTTTCTTTCGGCTAATTTTATTGTTGGCGTTTCCAGCTTGTGGTGTTTGCGTGAGAGTTAAAAAGAAAACTTTAAAGAACGTGATAAAAAGTGTCATTTTCTAATTTTCTCCTGTTTGTTTTTAAAAACAAAATAAAATCAGCAAACAAATGCCTTTTCTCCAAACAGCTATATGCATTCCCTATTCGTGTATACTGAAACTGTGACCGGGAAGAAAAACCGCAGCATACAAGAGTTCTTTAATTTTGTTTGAACTAAACAAAGATTTCTGAAATCCTAAATGACGGCATGTGCATAAAAAAGGATGACCAGATGAATATGACGAGTAAGGTAAACGAAACATTTACTGTAGTAAACTAACAAAAACGTATCATAATGCTAAGTAAGATTTGCGTTAAATAGGAAACAAAATATTTAGAAATTATAAAATTTATATTAAGACTGTGATAAAAGTAAACTACACTTACAGATGCGCTGGCACATAATATTCCTTAATATTATTATGTTACAGTAACTGAACTTGCTTTCTGCGTGGCAAATCCACTAAACAACATATGACTTCAAAATGAAAAAAAACTTAATAGAGGATGGATATATGTTTCAATTTGTAATTTAATTTTATTGCGAAATGCAGTAAATACATTACATGCATACATAACATGCTTCTCACAGCACACATGTTGTGTGTGTTCATTTTTATCCATGAGTACAGGGATCTACAGTTTAATGTCGACGATGAACGACAGACTTAAGAAGCTTGTTCATGGCAATCAGTTACTATCAGAGCTTTTGCCAGAAGTCTGCTAAGAGGTAGACGCTCAAAGAGATATTTTTTTTTAATATTTCTTTGCTTCAAGATGTCAGAGCCAGGGTTTTCACCGTAGCTCTCGTCCTTGTAAGTTAACACAGTAACCACCAGACCAAGTCGATTACCAATTGATCGCATTATTATTATGTAATTTCTGTGAAAATGCCTGTTTACTTATGTTTATGCTCAGAACACTTTTTTCATGATATCAAATCACTCTTACAAAAAGTGATTTTCATTGTATGCCTGATAAATTTTATAACAGTCGTCTCAATACTCGCTATTGTAAACTACAGCAATATAGATACAATACAGAAGCTCGGAGAGGGTTAATATTTGTAGCCGATTAAAATATTTACTTTTGAAAACATTCCCCATTTCCAATTTATAGATCTGCTCACAAAATTATTTATTACATATTTCCAGGTCATATTTAATATAAAACACCTTGACGTATGAGTAATATTTAATATAAATTATATATTAATCATACGCCACACTGTGCGTTAAAATATACCCAACATACCAAATGGCTTGAGAATAATATTATAATAAGCTTACCAACACAAGCCTTGAGTTTGAAAAACATTTTAGAATTTGTTGAAAAAGATTATCGTAACAATTGTAGAAAAATCAAAACGGAACCCTAATGGTAATGTTATATGTTCAAGCTTACTAAAAGCTTAACTTTTCAATTGTAGAATAAGCTTACAAAAATAATATTATATTAATTATTGTATAAAAATGTTTATTCGTCTCAATATTACATAAGTATACCATTTTTGGCATAATATTATAATAAACATTAAGACACCAATATATTGTTTTATTACAATTAAAGAAAAATTCTTTAATATTATTTATTATACAAACAATACAATAAATATTTATTACCTTTAAATAATAAATTTCAAACTAAGTGAAAACTCAAAACGTTTTGTCATAGCACATTTGATTTATTTGTGGAAATCCCCTAAATTAAATTGTGGGTGGTTAAAAAACGTTTGTAAATTCAAATTTTATATATAATATTATAAATTATTTTAAAAAATGCTTGCATTTTACTGTTTTTGTAAGCTTATTCTCAAGCTGCATTGTAGAAGGATTGCTTTATGGTATGTTGGGTAATAACTTTTAATGACCATATAACCCAAATACTTGTAAAACAGATAAATTCAAGTTAGTGTATAAATTCAAACTTAAAACTCTGCTCAAAAAAGATTATTTTAAATAATAACTTACCAACTAAAGTTAAATTAATCCTATAATTACGCGTTGGAAAATTAAAGAAATCTATTCTACAGCGATAGACACCACCATCGGTAGGTTTAACATCTCTAATCTGTAAACGAGAATCCTTGGGATTATCGCCAATTGAAAAGAACAAGCGTTGACCCAAATCGCTAGCTATCGCTGAATGTGGTGCTAATTTTACATTTCCGCCACGAGAGTCCAAACTGTAAAAGAAGAAGAAAGAATAGGAATTAATAAAAAAGTATGAACATATTTAGTAAATATTAAAAATTTATTAAAGCTACATCAATAAAAAAGTACACAATTATTTATTTTTCTTTAATTTCGAGGTCTAAATATGTGTTTAGAATATACGTCCATACACACGAAGTTTAAATATGAGTAAACAAGTGTGTTTGTTTTAAGTGTTTGCGTGTTTACCATAAATTACTGCAATTTATTTTTGAAGTTGCAATTTGCTGTTGCAGTTGTTTATGGCCGTTAAAAAATGGGTGGCCGCTATTTGACGTACGTTTTTAATTTTAATTTGTTTCTTTTGCTTTAACTTTGTGTTATTTTTCTTTATTTTTTTTTTTAGTAAAAATTAATGTTTATAACGTGTTTTGTTGTAGTTTATTATTATCCTGTATTAAAAAGTCAACTAAAATATTCAACAACTACAGTAATGACCGGCAGATATTGCAATAAAAATTACGAGAAAAAAAACAAGAACTTCTACATACGACAGCTATACAGCAAATTGTAGCAATATTTTTATTTTTAAAAACTTATGGCCCATATGTCTTTGCAATGTAGCTTAAAAATATAAAAAATTAGGTTTTTATAGAACTTTTTCACGCTGTTGTTTTCAGTATTTTGTATGAGTATTGATTGTATACAAATACGGCATAAAATATTAGCGTTTAAGTAAAACTGTCCGTAGTATATAAACATTTCCTAAAAAGACTGAAATAAATATTTCCAAACGAAATTAGTTTGTGGAAACTGCACATAATAAGAACAAAAATCTAAAAACTTTTACACTTTTACTGAAAAAAACTATGCATTGTTTTTCACAAACAGAAACACTTAAATCCTATACTCGGTTTACTCAGATAGACTACTAATTTGTTTATAAACCTCAAAAGATTTTGAAAACTTATACACCAAACAAACTTTACAAACTTTTGGTAGTACAATCGAACCTATACTGTCGAGTCCGTGCATTTTCCCAAAAGTTCTCATTTGTCCCATAGTGTAATAAGCAGATCATTATTTTTAATTGTTTTGGCAGCTAATAATAAAACTTAATAAATATATCGTTTTATAAGTAGCATCCCATGTATGTTATACTGCTTAAAGTGCTGGCATAAAACTCAAAACAGAGCAGGTGCAAACGCCAGCAAAGGTGAAAAATTGAAGAATAAAAATTTGCAGTTCTTCTAGATTTTAATTAAAAAACAGACGTTATTCAGTCTTTCTCGCCCCTCTTTCAAGAAAACGTCCCCTGACATTCAACTCTCTTCCACCTGCCAACTTTAAAAACTTAAGGAGAAAAAGCGACACCTACTTTGAAGATAATAGCTACCTAGTGAAGACGCTCATCAGTTCAGAGTCAACATGCAGCGACATATCGGGCAAGTGCTGTTGCTTACTCAAGGGTGAATGTATAACACTGGCTTAGGATAATCAAACTGACAGCAACTTGTCTCCGTCTCATTCGTAAGGCGCCTAAAAAAACTATCCTTTTAAAATGTCCAATACAATGCACGATAGAGTAAGGGTTTTAAACTCCTGAATATTGATCACAGAAAATAATGGAGGTATTATATTCCCAGAAGAAAATTTTTCAAATTTGGAAGCAATAAATAAAATTGTAAGCAATACTGCAATCATTATATTGTTTATTCATACCTTAAATATTCCAAAGATGATATAGGGTAAGGTATTATTTTTGATTTTTTATACTATTTGCTTACTGGTTGCAATAATTGTGCATTCCTATTGCTTTTTAGTGGCTCATTTCATATAAAAATCATGCGTTATTGATGCGCACGAATAAGTGATAGTTTACAATTTCTCTCTTATAAAATAACTTATTGGTAAGCAGTAATTTCTACTGCGTTGCTTATTCATTTCTTAACACTGCCAAAAATGCTACACGGTGAGGAATTATTTTTAGCCTTTTAGCGGCCCACTTCATATGAAAATCATGCGTTATTGATGCGCATGAGTAATTGATTGTGCACAATGTCTCAATTACAAAATAACTCACTGTTAAGCATTATTTTCTGCTCTGATATATATATGTATGTATATAAACATTCTTCATAGTCAAAAAAAACTTTTTGCTTGTGCTATAATTTTGACTGTTCCTTTTGAAAAAATTTTTGTTTTTTATTTTTAAATAAATAAATAAAAACAAAACAAATTATGACTTTATATACCATAAACTGTTGACTGTATAAGAAAAATAGCAGAGAAATGAAATTTAGAACACTTGAGTTTTTCTTTTTCGAAAGCCTCAATTATATTTATATTAAATACCGTTATTAAAATGATTGTTGCTGTTATTATTGCTGACCCACTGCAGTACTTAAATTTCTCTAATAGGCTACAATTTTCAATTTGAAAAAGCAAAAGTGAAAACAAAAGCAGTCAAATTTAAATCTCAACGGTAAAAAGTAAAACTGCGAAGAAGGCCAAAAAGTCCAAACTATTTTTAGTTAATTATTGTACCAGAACGGGCTAATTATCTCAAATTTTTCTTTTGTTTCTTTAGTTCCTTAGAATATATGTATGTATACGTAAGTAAATTTAATTTTTTTATGTTGCTAAACATATATTTTTATTTTAACAAATTCCAAGATATATTATTTTAAGCAAGTCGTTCATTATTTAATTATTGCATCATTATTTTATTATTGTACAAAATGAATAAAGGATTTGATTTGGTAGCCCAGCAGTCTAGGGGATTATACGTTAGGCTTCTAGTTCAAGGATTGCAGATTCGAGACCCTGTCCTGTGACACTACACCGAGCATAAGGTCTCAGTTAGTTCACTCGTAATAATATTGTATTGCAAGTTAGTAATAGTGCATTTACACCAAACTCAAATCAAGTAAATTTAATTTGATAAAGCTTTGAAAATCTCTAGTGTTTACACCGAGAATTTTTGACAACTAGCAGGATTTTATTTTCATTAAAATACCAGCCAACAAAAAAATAAATAAATAAAAAAAATTTTTTTCTTATTATTATTTTACATTCAATAAAAAATTATTTAATAGTTTTGAGTTTTTTCCGTTTTAATTTTGTGAGGCACTTTTTAATTGTCAGTTTTCTAGTCGGGACATACAATGTAGAAATTGAAAGACAGAAGTTTTTAAAAATATCGACGAAAATTTTAAGAGTGTAGTGCATGGTTGTTATGTTCCGGGCAGTTTTGCTTTTGCTTTTCCACTTTTCCTAATTCTTCCTTATTATGTTTACCTTTTAAGTCCTACATTGTAAAAGATTTAGGCTAGAACAAAAGGGAATTGAAAAATGTCTGCCTTTTAATTTCTACATTGTTAATCACGACTTACTGTAGATTTGTATTTTTCAGTACAATTTCCAAAAAATACAGAGTTGCATCGGAAAGTATACTAGATTTCAACTAGATTTTGTCTAGTAAAGGATGACTAGATTTCAACTAATATCTGGTAATTAGTTGATTTGAGTTTGGTGTAAATGCATTATAAATAAGTTAAAATTGTAATATATTTATTTTTAATTTAATAAAAATTAAGAATCTAGCCTTCTCTTAATTCTAAAATGATGTTCTGTAGGAAATTTTTAGAGGTTTACTAACTAGAGTAACTTACGGTTATAATGAGAGTCTTCAGTATGAATACTTTTATAAATAAATCCTTTTTTTTTTGTTGTTAGTACTGAGAAAACTCAGTGTATTCTATTAACCAGAACATAAATTGTTTAGATTGTCAAATATTTCAAAGTGAAATTCGACTATGAACTTCATTGAAGGGCGTATTGCGAAAGGTGTGTATTGTTTTTAATTTCTGCAAATTTAAGATTCAAATCATAATTTATGCTTCAGCTGTACAACATGATATTTTTTCAAATTTTTACTTGTTATTGGCTCGTAAGATTAATACATACATACATAATTGGCCATTACTATACTGTGTCAGGGTTACGACCTAGTTTTTCGCAACACTCATGTTGTGTGTGTAAATTTTTATCCATGAGTACCCGGATCTATAATTTAAAATCGACTCCGAACGACAGATTTGACAAGTTTTTTCATGACAACCAATTACTCTCAGACCTTTTCCTAGAAGACTGCTGAGAGGTAGTCGACGAAAGAAATAATTTTTTCATATTATATTTTTGTTCAAGATGTCAGAGCTGAGATTTGATCGTCTTAGTAACCACTAGACCACGGCGGCCACTAAGATCACTATCATTTCTAAACTAGTTAAGTAGCATCATTTTTTGGTTAAATTAACAACGAACACATCATAGCATGATATTATTAACCTTATTGCCATGCAATGTGATGCTATGCATTCTTGCCTCGGCGAGCAGGCAGTCGATATTATGATTGTAAGATGGAATCTAGCGTGGAGGATAGTATTTTTACACTATCTGCCAACAAAGCAAAACACTTTATAAGTAAATTAATTTATACACGTACTACTAATTATACTGAGATATTTCCAGTTATACAAACTTTAAGGATTCTGTAATTTCCAGATTCTGTGGTCCAAATTAAAGTTTTCTATGACAGTCGGTATGATATCAGCATTAATAGCTTATTGTGAAACAGAGTTAAAGTTCCTCACTGATATTTCCTGCATTGTCTTAGTCTGGGTTACGGATCACAGGGACTTTGTGGGGAATGAGAGACGATGAACTCGCTAGGAGGGCCTCCATGTCATAGAAGTCTGATATCTTCTACTCTGATATCTGTTGAGTTATGATAGTCATAAAATGTTTATTTTTTTTCATTTTGGGGAAAATATGTGGAAGTACAGTTTTGCTCTAAACATTGCAGTATAATAATCTTAATTCTAGCGTATAACATTCATTACACAAAGTATGTTTAATTTAATGGCTTTCTTTCTTGAAAGGACCACCAACTAACCATGTATTGTACTCGTTTTTTGAACATAAGAAAAAGGAAAATGTGTGCATTTTCTGAAATAAGATTAGGTATGCCCGAGTTCTAATTCAAACGGTTATTGAAGCTCCAAAAAAAGCTCTTACACTTCAATTAGAACACAAATTGCAGAAAAAGCTCAGTGATCAGCTGCCTAGCAACTAATGCTGCTAATGATGGGACCTAGGTTTAGATATTTTACAGCCTTTGTGCAAAGTGGTAATATATTCTGCAGCTTTGAATTATGGGACTAAATTCCATAGTGTTACAATTTGCTGGATATAGCTCCTGCATTATTTATTGATTCATTTCCTTTTTAAAATTTCTTAATTTTTTTCTTTTTTAGCATTATTTTTTCTTTTTTAACATTATTTTCTGTTAGTTATATTTATATGTATGTGACTTTAGAATTCTTATTATTTCTCTGTTTTACTGAAAGTTTTTCTATGCAATTTCTTAATACTGAAATTTATTAAGAGCGTGTAATAAAACATGAATAAATAAATTTCTATTCAAGTTTTAATTTTATGCATTTTTTTCACTTAATTGTTATTTCATTTCCCTATTTTTTTAGCTTTTTGTATTTTAATTAAGTTTGTTTTCACTTCAAATCAAGTGAATATATAAATTATGGTTTTAAATCCTAATTGCCGGTTATTAAGTGTTTTACATTTTCACATTTTTAATGAAAGAAAAAACTAAAAAAAGAATGAATTTAAAATAAAAGGGGAACAACTAAACATTCTAGCCAACATGCAATGCATTGAAAGTTCTTAGAATTTTGAGGTGGCCATGGCAGGCGGTATTTGTATTTGTTAACGAGTAACTTACAAATAAATATAGTTTTTTCTAAGCTTGTTAGCTTAAGATTCTTACAAGAAAAGAATCTCAGTTAATAAGCAAACTTATCAAAAAGAATTATTTTTTATAGTTTCCTTTTATTTTTGTGTGTCGGATATTAAGCGGATGATTAGTTGCCAGTTTTCTTTCGCTGCATTGAAAAGAAATACTATGACAGCGGCTGCTCAAAGAAATATGTCAAAAATAATAAAAAAGAAAGATATTCTATGCCGACATTGTTATGGTAAAAAATATGCAGATACAGAAGCATGAACTAGAGCACGCAGTGTTTAATGTAACATGCAATACCTTAAAAGCATTGCACCAATAGATTTTTTAATTTTATTATTACTAAGCTAAATCAAGGTGACACCCTACACAACTTTTATTTGTTGGAAGTAATTCAGACATTTGAAGACATGGCACATTTGAAGCATATATCGGTTGGTATATCTTGACGAGGAAAATAGAATTTCCCACAATGGCCATAGAAAGAGAGTTGCTCTAAATTACGAAACCATTTAAAGAAAAAAAGCCTTTGCTTAATGTTAGTAGTGAGTATTTTTGGGGTTTTTTAATTTGTTTAATTTAAAAAATGTATTCATAGGATACAAATTTATCACCTCCTGTAGCGTGTGTGTTTAAACAAAATTTAAATTTAAATATCACACGATTTTTTATTAAAAGAAAAATAAAGAAAAACAAAAATTGCAATAAAACGCCTTTGGACACCTGTAACACAATGAAGTATCGTGTAGTGGCTTAACAATAAATTCCCTATAATTGACGTTTTATGAAATTTAGATAACAATCTCTCTAAGGCTTTAGCATTTTTATAATTTAGCCTGACCCTGTTTTCAATACAATAAAAAAGAAAAATAAAATAAAAACGAAGTAATAATAAAAATGGTATAATAATAGCTATTTCCAAGTACTAACCAGATAGTGTTAGGGAAAAAAGAGAGAGAGAGTAAAATAATAGAAAATGAAAAAGATTATGAAACTAAAACTAAACATTGTAACTGAGATTTTTTTTATATGAAACTATGAAACGAAACACAATTGAGGATTTACACGTCAAGTGGCAATTTGCAACAGTTTACAACATGCAACAACAGCACAGAAACTATAGCAGGCAAAGCAACAACAATAATGTTTTACAGTTTTTTGTTGTTTTCTAAAACGGAAACACTCCAACAAGAAGGTTTTGTACTGTATAAATAGACATTTTAAAACGGTAAACCACCATATTTACAACAAAGTGGATTATAATGATGACACACTCCCTATTCTATAGTAGTAAAAGTTTTACGCTCTCTCTCTATGTCTGTCATACTCATTCTAAAATAGTCGTATCATTAGAGTATAGAAAATAACAGGAAAAGCAAAATGCTAACACCACAGGCAAGAGATTATTCATAAAAAAAAACGCAAATGGAGAAAAACCAACTCCAATAATAATCCTTTAAAAGTGTATAGACAGAAAAGCGTTTGCTGGTCAAGTCTCAATATTTTCGTGATACCCTAAATCACATTTTATACTTTGAAATTTAAAAACCTTAATAGCATGGTTGCCTTAATAGCTGTAGTCGCCGTGGTCTAGTGGTTAGTGTGTTGGATTATTAAGACAAGTCAAGTCAAGTCTCTATAGTTGCGATTTAGGGTATAATCGTATGTTATTTTCTGAAATATAAATTTCTTAATACCATGGTTGCTTTAATAGCTGATATCTGGCTTTTAGTCGCCGTGGTCTAGTGGTTAGTGTGTTGGATTATTAAGACATGAGCCCAAGGTTTAAGCACCAGCTTTGACATCTTGAAATATGAAAAAATTATTACTTTCGGCGTCTACCTCTCAGCAGTCTTCTTGCAAAAGCTCTGAGAGTAATTGATTGCCATGAAAAAGCTTCTCAAATCTGTCGTTCGGAGTCGACTTCAAACTATAGGTCCCTGTACTCATGGATAAAAATTAACACACACAACATAGGTGCTGTGAGAAGCTAGGCCATAACCCTGACACAAGGTTGTAATGGCCAATTATGTATGTATGTATGTATGTATGTATCTGGCTGATATTCGATTCAAATATAAGCTTAACAGCTAATACTTTAGGTGTTTACTATTTCTTAAACTGCCATCTGAAATTAAGGTTTCATTTAGGTATTTAAAAAACGCTGTTAACGAAATACTTTCAGAATATTCTGACCAGAAGCATTATCTAATCAGTCCCTCTGTTGACAATCACACCTAGTTTCTTAGAAAAAAGGTAGTTATTTGAAGAAAATTTTGGAGGATTGGGTACATCCTAAAAAAACCGATATGATAAAATAATAAAACGAGCTTTTAAATAAATGTCTAAAGGAAGCAGAATAATGGAAATGTCGGCCCATACCTGGCAAAAACTGCTGAAGAAAAAAACTATTTTCAAAGAATGACTAGAACCTAATTTAGGGCATTGGCTTTGATTAGGCGCAGGTAAAAGGGTTTTTATAGCCTTACGATTCACAGTAATATTTGAAGAAATCAATAATTTTGATTGTAGATTAGTTTACTATTCAAAAATTCAAGCATACGCGAATATATAAAACTTGCTCCCGTAGTATATTTAAGACCATCTGGAGCCAATTATTGGAATCATGACATTCCAGAGTATGAATTTTTCATATTTAAAGTTAGCTAAAAAATATCTTTTTAAATGGATGTGATTCTGTTTAACAACTTTTAAGTATATTTGTGTGCTTTTTTACTATTTATTTCGAATAGATTGATCATAAGACTGCCTCTCATAGTGAATTTTTTTAGTCGAACTTCTTCTTGCAAAAAAACTCAACATGGAATTTTTACTACTTTTTTATTTAAATATTACTTAAATGATATATAGTCACCCGTCAGGTTAAAACTGATGTGACAAAGACTAATCAAATTTTCACTTACCAGATAAGCTTGTCTAAACAAATTTAGGGATCGTTGACCAAACTTGTGGAAACCATATTGCCGAGATTGTATAATTCAAATAATTATCGTTTTTTTTTTTTTTTTTTTTTTTTTTTTTTTGATAAAAAATATGGAATGTACTAGAAATTTTTTATTTATTTATCTAATCATGTAAGACGGGTTATCATGAAAAGATTTGCATACGAAACTTATTTTGTTTTTACTTGAGACCAATACTCAGGGGTAAACCCTTACTAAATGCTGTGCATTCTATTGGAATTTTCATGGAAAGGACAGTATATATTAATTCTTATATTATATCGTCGTGCGGGAGTTTATGTGCTCTATCCGCCATTTTTTAAATCACGAGTTAATGATGCCACTTTAGGTTTTTGACACTATATTTTTAAAATCTGCAATCCGTTTTCGGCTATTTATCTCCGAAACTGGACGAGATATTCAAAAACACATTGCAGACTTGAAAAATTTGGGGTCGAAAATCTAAAGTTGCATCATTAATTCGAGATATATAAAAAATATGAAATGGCGGATAGAGCACATAAACTCCCGCACGACGATATTATAAAGCTCCTTAGGAATGAGACAAGTTGCTATGAATTGATCATTGAAAGGCCAGTGTTATACCTTCATTCTTGAATGATCAACAGCAATTGCCTCATCGTTGCATGTTGATTGGGTGGTGAGTGTGCCTTCGCTAAGTTGGTTTAGCTGTTATCTGCTACTTTCCAATAGGTGGCGCTTTTTTCCTGATCATTGGTTTTTTGTTGACATTGGTTAAGAGTGGAATGTCGGGGAGCAGTTTTTTTGTAGATGGTATTCATAGAGGGGGGGGTATAACTTCTTGTTTTTTTTTACCTGGGCTCTTTGAGTTTTGGCCTTAGAATAGCATCTAAATCATGTAGTGTAATTCAAAATAGAAACAAAATTAATAATTTTAAAGTTTTACAAACTACCATCTATAGCGTTATAGGGTATATTACTGATTCCAGCAATGATAAGCAGAAATGAATTTTTTTTAGTAAATAACACTTAAAATTGACTACAATTTAATCACATCTTCCCTCTTTTAACCCTCACAATTTCATTCTAAAACAGAAAAAAAAAAAAAACACAATTACTTGTTAAAGGAAATCATTAAAATTATTGGGGAAAACAACGTAAACCAGCAAAATAGAAAATGAAAAAAAAAACAAATTTAAATTTCCTTCCGCTTTTTATTTTATAATTCTGAAACAATAAAGCGGTTATAAAACATGGTGTTAATTTTTATGTTTTCTGCTAGCAATGATAATAATTTTTAAAGCATAAAACATATTAAACAAAATATTTCTATTAATTAATTAATTAAATTGTTTCATTTTTCTTTTTTTCCTTTTTTTAATTAAAAATTATATTTCTATTGTTATCATAATTACTATAATGGTTTTAAAACTATCAGCAGTAATTTAAACATAGAAAGGAAAAAAAAAATATTTAATTTGAATTTTTGTAAAAATAATTAAAATTACAACAAAAAATGCGATTACACAACGTTCTTTCTTTTTTTTTAAAGATAAAACATAATAAACAAAACAAAATCGGTCATATTTTTTAATTACAAACAATTTGAAAATATTTATTTAACCATTTCTGAGGTTTGAAACAGAATAAAAGGGAGACACGAAAATGTTTGAATTTGTAAAAGTAACTCAAAAAAATACCATTATTAACATAAATGACCATATCCTTCGCATATAAAATAAGCTTTAGGTTACGTGCTAGAAGTTTTATAAGAGAAGCTTAAATTTTTTTAATAGCCAACGTGTATTCACACGAAGACAATCAAAATATTTGTTGTTAATTTTTCTTTGAAAAAGTTTAAACTTTAGCAGGAATACCAATTCTGATACGGAACATAATAAGCAATCAAGAGGTAGAGTTTGAATTTTTGCAAATCAAAGCAATTTTAAAATTATCTGATGCGATGTAAACACTGTTGAAGGTAAAGGAAAATGATGTAATTAAAGCCTTGTTTTAAATAGAGATGTAATCTGAGCAATCCAGAAATGATAGAAAATTAAAAAGGATCCTTTGCACAAAATGAGAATAATTTTAGCGTAGATATGTATACTGCTGGCAGTAAGACATACTCGTTGGCCAGTACCGAAGCAGAAAAATAGTTTCGTTATACAACTATGCATTCTCTTGCATCTTAATGCAGTATTCCTTGGTATTAATTAGCATACACACTACTTGCAAACTGCTTGTAATAGTTATCTTGCATAGCGATAAATACGCCAGCATTCCGTACTCTAATACTTCAGAGCTTTACATCAACCAAGAAATAATCAGAGTGTCTGTTATACTAGTGCATATGTACATATAATGTGCAGTATAATCTTCTTTTGAAAACAACATATGAAAGAAGCTGGAAAAATTCTTGGTATTGCAAGCTGAAAGCAATTGAAAAAAATGTTCAAGTATTAGAAAATTGCTCCCAAATGCAAAATAAAATCAATGAAGGGTTGAAAAGCCAGCTTATCATGTTCAATTTTCTTGGCATTTTTGTGTCAGATCTTCCATTGAGCGCTTGTCTATTTTTGTGCGATATCATCGAAATTTTTTATATGTTTGAAAGACCTATATAAGCCTTTATGGGTTGAGTATTACATCGTTTAAATGTTGGCCAGGTCTTCTTGTCAAATTCTGTATAACTCGAGTTAAAAAATCAGCCTGAATTTAACGGATGTGGACTTTAAAAAACAAAAAGTATAATGGGGTCAAATTGCACGACGGCGATGATCAGTTAACATCAGTTAATTCACACCAAAGAGTGACTTATTTTTTTTTTCCTTTTTCATTATCAGGTGAAAACCCCTACTGATGCTGTACATTGTATTGGAATTTACGGAAAGAACCGTAAATATTATTTCTTATATTATATTATATTATTATTAATCGCCTTAGAAATGAGATAAATTACTGTGAATTAATCATCTGAAGGTCAGTGGCATACCTTCATATTTGAATGATCAACAGCAATTGTCTCATCGTTACATATTGATTGTGTGGTGAGTGCCTTCGCTAAATAGGTTTTTAGCTGTTATTTGATAGTTCCCAAAAGGTGGCGCTTTTCTCCTGATCATTCGTTTGTCGTTGTCAAGGTGGATTAGAGTGCAATGTCAGGGAACGGTTTTTTTGTTGATGGATTTTCTGTTTTTTTTTTTTTTTTTTTGTGGGGGGGGGGGGGGGGGGGTATCTCTTATTTTATAAAAATATAATTTTGAAAAAAAACAGTAAACTGAATTTTTAATTTTTCACCCTTGCTGTGATTTGAAACTGGGCCGTTTGAGTTTTTGTGCGAGCTCTCTAATAACTATACCACAACCCCATGAGGTTTTGGCTGCTTCTGGATCTATTGCTGATTGGCATTGTCATTAACATTGATTTTTCTATGAACATGTTATTTTAGCTTGTCTGAACAGACACCCATTTTGATAAAATAATTTTAGTATTTGCATGTGTTTTCGAAATCTATAACTGTATATGGTGGCTTCTTAAAACAATTTAAAAGTGTCAAAATTCTGAAATCTCTATTGAAAGACCCTCTATTTCCACTACAGCCAACCTGAATGTCTTTTTTATTATTAATAATAATTTTACAAAATTAAATTAAAGTTCATTAGACATGGAATTTATTATTTTCCACTTCTACGAAAAATTCTACCTTTTTGACAATTATACACTCTACTGACAATTTTTTTTTATTTTTTTTTTTTTTAATTTTTGCTTTAAAACTTTTTTACCCCTTAACTAGTTAACGTGTCTTTTGGGACAAACAGTTTACTTTTAATGCCTTCATAATCGTAAATTTAATAAATTTTAAAAGGAAATTGATTTTTTACTCAACTCTCCCTATAATGCCATAACAACGCAGTCTATACTTGTTAACAGAATTTTCTGAATTTATCAAAAAAAAAAAAAAAAAAGTAGAGGGAAAAACGAAAAAAGAAAAAAAATAAGCAAAGAATAATATAAAAGAATATCATGGGAAAAAAATCATGTTATTGAATGCAACAAACAATCTACTAAAGATACAAAAGTAATGTATGTACAGTAGCGAGCAAATTAGTTACAGGCTCAAGTACCGTATTTGCCGGACGATAAGACGCACCTTTTTACTCTGAAAATTTTACCTAAAATCAGGATGCATCTTATGGTCCGGTGCGTCTTATCGTCCGGCAAATACGGTACTCAGGCTTTTAGAACTCATTAAAACTCAGAAATATTTAGAAAAGAATACAGCAGCTTTGTGCTGTAATTAATGAATAAAATTTTTCTTTGAAAGAAAAACGACGAATTCATTAATTTCCCGATTTTTGTAATGTCGTTTGAATTTCGTATACCAATAAATTTTAATTTATTTTTATTTTATTTATTTAAGATATTAAAAAACAAAAAATATTTTTCGCCTTATTGGCAAAATACATTCAATATAATTTGAAATGTATGCTTTTGGGGATAAGCATGTCTCTATGGCCATTTCGTCTCTGCTTAAGAGACTCGTCAGGAGACTTTTTCCCAAAGGTGTTATTCAAAACTATAAATACTTATGTTAAAATAGTTATAGATTAAATGCGAATCATATCCCATTTAGTATATATATATATATATATATATCCCCAAAAGCATACATTTCAAATTATATTTAAAATATTATTAAGTTTTTTAGTTTATAGGAAATATGGAAAGAAAACTTATTAAAACAAAAACTCAAACGGCCCAGGTTCGAATCAGAGCAAAGGTGAAAAATAAAAAAAAAATGCTTTGCGGTTTTTTTAAAATTATTATTTAAAAATTAGAGGTTCTCCCCTCCCCTCCTCCAAGAAGACCATTTACAAAGTAACCGCTCCCTGAAATTCCACTCTATTCCACCTTTAACTTCGACAACGAAAAATGAATGATCAGGAGAAAAGCGCCACCTATTGGGAAGTAGCAGATAACAGCTAAAAACCTACTTAGCGAAGGCACTTACCGCAAGTAGGTATAACACTGGACTTTGAATGACTAGCAATTTGTCTTATTCCTAAGGCTCCTAATAATATAAGAAGAACAAAATATCACTTCTGTTATCGTAATGTACTGTTCCTTTCACAAAAATTCAAATACAATGCACAGTATTTAGTAAGACTTTAAGCCTGAATATTGGTTTCAATAAAAAAAAAATAATAATTAAATTTTCAATTAAATTTATAATTTTGTATTTGTCTTGGGATTCTAGAAATATGATTTTTATGGGAGTTAACGACGTTAAGCTATACTTATAATATTAGCGGTATAGGTATAGGAAATAAGCTTTGGTATGTAGTTTTTTCTGTAAGAATGTTCTAGAGGAAAATTATACAAAAACATTTATTGCATATAGATTTCAAACTGATTTTCTAATTATAGAAATATCAATGCGACTAAAGAAAGATTCTTCGATTACATATTTAGAATTAATGTTGTTATTTCACCGGAACATCTACCATGGTAGTACTGATAGAACGTTCTTCTACTAACTAAAAATTCTAAATATGCACATATTCTTACGTAGTACTCCTATATAACATAAAGCACATTCTTTTAAAGCTGACAGTTTAGTGAATCGCGCAATGCAATATAGACAAAATTTAATCTTTAGTCGTAAGATTCCTTTCCTTTCGCTCGCACAGAAACTCACACGACCAAGGTTCAATCCCAGCGATGGACGAAATTATAAAAATAAAAATTTGCGGTTTTCTAAAATTACAATTTAAAATTAAAAATTAAATTTAAAAAAATAAGAGGTCCTCCCCCTCCAGCAAGACCATCTGCAAGAAACCGCTCCCTGACATTTCTAATCTATTCCAGCAGAAACCAGTGATCAGGAGTACAGCGCCACCTTCTGGGAAGACAACAGATAATCTACTGATGACGCTCACCATACTTCAAAAAAAAATACATCCAACGACAGATGAGGCAAATGCTGTTTGATCATTCGAGGGTGAAGGTATGTATAACACTGGCTCTTGAGTGGACATATTGACAGCAACTTTTTTCATCAATAAAAAAAAAAAAAAAAAAAAAAAAAAAAAAAAAACTTTATATCAAGCATCTTCACCTTCCAATACAATGCACTGCATGCGTAGGGGTATACCCCTGAGTATTGGTCTTAAAAAAAAAAAAAAAAAAAAACCTCTTCACCGGAACTTTTTCTGTCAATTACGATATTAGTAAGAGTAAATCAATTGTCCACAAGCACTACTCCCTCTTCCCTTCTTAGCATAATAAACTTTTCTAGACCTGCAAAAGACACTGTACAAGTAGATAAAGTGCCCTGAATGCTAACCTTCATAAAAAAAACAAAATTTTTTTCAAATTTTTAGTGCCACTGTACATGCAGCAGCATCAGCAGTAAAAAAACTAAAGCTGCAATAAAATCAACCCATTTAACGCTAAAGTATAAAACGTTGTTGAAATATATACACGAAACCATATAACAGTGTGTCTGTTTAGTTCAACTTTACTCTCTTGCTACCTATTTCCTACCCACCATAAAAGCACGCATACATACACAGCTAAACAGAAGTAAAATTCTGTGTAAACCAGTAGTTCTAAATCTAATGCTTTGCTAGTGTAGTTATGGTCTGTTTGTATTTGTGCTCTATAACTAAGTTAGTATTGTAGTAGTTGCTGCCATTATTTTGAGAGTTGTTGTTGTTAGGTTATAAACTATATTTACGTGGTTTTTAACGTCCACTTAGGATTCCTGTTACTTCGACTCTGTATAAAGCTGTTTAAAACGAAGGCCATCAAAGTTTGTTAAATTAAAAGTATACCTCCTTATAAAAGCAAGAGCAAGAGGAGGAGCAGAAGAGAGAGAGAGAGCGAGAAAGAGAGTAAACTTTATAGAGTGTAAGAGAGTGTGTTAGAAATAACATAAATAAAGTTAACGGTTTTCCAACTACTACTTTTGTATGGTACAGCTAAGGTTTCCTTTAGAAATTCTCGTTTTATTTTTCTCTGGGGCTGTTTTGAAATTTACCTCATGTTGTTTGAATCCTTTAAGTTCTCTTTCTCCTCATTTGTAGTAGTTGTTGGTTTAGTTTTTATTATAAAACTGTGTGTGTGAGTGTGTATATATGTATGTGCGTGCAAAGCAGTGAATTTTTCCTGTTTGCAGCATCAAATTTTCATTCATGTTGACAATTTGTTTAGTGGGTTTGTTGTTTAAATTTTTATACTTTTATTTTTAGTTTATACTATATATTATATCTCTCTCTGTCTTTCACTCTTTTCTTTCTCAGTCTAATGCTTTCATTCTCTTTTCATTGTTCGCCCTGCTGCCTTTGATTTTTGGTGTATTTTCTAAAACTACTGTTGTACACTTTTCTTTCTTTAATTTATTACGTTTTGTGGCTTAAAGCCATCATTTTGGCCATAATAATTAAAGAAGGACTTTGAAGTAATATAAAGGATTATTCTATAGGGGTTTTTGTGACAGCACTTAGAATAGCACACTCGCTGTTATAATGTTTTTCCTCTTGTTTTTTTTTTTTTTTTTTTTGCATTTTTACCAAACAATGGCTACATAAGGTTTGTATTTTTGGACAAATTGTTATTCTGCAGCTGATGGTTTTTATAACCAGGCTATAATTTCATTTTTCAATGTTCTGCTTTTCTCTTATTTTCTCACAAGGTTTCATCACCAATGGCCTTGAGTGGTGTAAACTAATTTAAATCTAATGAGCAAATATTTAATTTCAACTTAAGTTAGCAAATGATGAAACAAACTAGTATTCCACTCGAATTAATTTCCAGGAATAGAATATTAAAAGGGAACTACATTTCTATGAAAGCAATTTATACTTGAAGTATTTTTTAGACCGCAACTTTTGCTGCTATTAATTGTGAGAAACACTTTTTTGTTAATTTTCGGAATTAATTACAGTTGCAATAACCACTTAAATACAATTTAAAGTAAGTGCTTGCAAATTACCAAATAAATAATTTCTACTATAAATTGCACATAATTTTAATTAATTTTTCTTGAAAATAATACTTCATGGCTGTGTTAGCTCATACACACTCTTTCGACGAAATGTTAAATGACTTCTTCGCAAAATTGTGGTTGAATTTCTTTAATGCATCATTTGATTTCCACTTTTAAAAACATGTATGCTTGTCTTCCTGTTGAGATAGACCTTTCATTCCAAATAACCCCATTAGAAGAAATCTAATTTGGTTATATTACATAAAAGATGCCCAGTAGTGGCTGATATCAGCAAATTAAACTCACACGTATACTTACGCTCTTTTGTTTGATCGTCAATCAACCAATAGGAAATCAGCATGTTGAGTGGGAGAGACGAGCTACACTTAGAGAACTTCTGTGTTTTATTTTCGTCACTCTCACCAATACTACTACCTTGGGCATCAATGTATTACATAATCTATGTCGCCAATTCTTATCACCGATATGAGAGAGCACATAACCAGGTAATATCGTATGCGGTAGCTGAATTTTTCATGCATGGAAATTGGCTCAATTTTATTAAAAACACATATTGGCCACAAAAAAACCATTTTATTTCGGTAGAAAGAATTGCATTATCATGTCGCGATATTGAAACTCAGAAGCAGAAGCTGCTTAACCTCATCATTTTCCAAAATTGATGGTATAGTGATGCATTCCGCCCAAAACACATAATGAATACTAACACGTTTTAGGTTCGTTTCTTCTTCTCCAATCACACGCTCGTACTTCAAACCCAAAACACAGCAATGTTGGTGATTAAAATGACCGTCAATGTGAAAATATGCTTCCTTGCTTTGGAATATTTTGTTTGAAAAATCAGCATCTATTTGTTGACCATAATAATCCATTCTTGAAACTCTTGTCGTTATTCATGGCCAACGAGACCAATTCTTAGTCTTGTAAATCCCTACTCTTTCTGTGCATTGTATTGTAATGGAATTGGTTTGATAATTTTTTTTTTCTTTATTATATGAATTATTTAAGCATAAAGACACCGGATCTAATGTGGATATAGGCTGTAAAGTAAAGTATTTTAAAATTTTTTATTTCATAGCAATAATACTGGCATTTGAATGATTTCTGAACGACCCACAGTGGGTTAGAATAGCATGTTTTCTTGGATCAAATCAGGGAAGCTATGTTCGGATAATTTTTCTTTATTTTTCAGTTAATACCATTTAAATAAGTAAAACAAAATGTTTTCTTAGTATATGTGAGTATAATTTTATTAAATAATGCCAAATATCAGTGTAGGTATATAGCGCAAGGAGTACAGTATGAGAGCTTAAACATTACATTTTATACATCTTTAAGTTAATCACCATCACCACCATTAGCATTATCATAATCATCATCATCGTTATCATCATCATCAGCAGCATCAGCAACTTTAACATCACTGAAATAGTTCTTGTTCCGAGCTGCAGGTACAATTAAATCAATTGCCTCTTTTAGCAAGTTTTGAACCTTCTTGCATGCTGGAAATAGTTGGGTCAGAGGTTATCAAAAACATATTAAAAATGAATGAAACTAACTATATTAGTTAAAATCTTTATTTCGAGCTTCTTGCGCTTCTTCTGATAACTGCCCAATAGGTAAAATGGCATTTGACATAATTTCGGGTCCGTGAATAAAATACTTGTGCAAAGTGGGAGGCATATTGTACCAAGGATACGTTTCAACAAAAATCCGTCCTGTATTGTGTGCATAAGACATTCAAAAAATCGAAACCAGCCATGAAGAATGGAAAAGCCAAATCTTAAATCGTCTACATGTACAGGTCTTTTGATCAGTAGAAAAAAAGTAACATGAAACACAACAATATATAATAAAACACAACACACAACAACAGCAGCAGTCGCGAGAACAATGTGATTTTTAGCTAT
The DNA here is from genome assembly GCA_963576795.1 of Metopia argyrocephala. Lineage (NCBI taxonomy): Eukaryota > Metazoa > Arthropoda > Insecta > Diptera > Sarcophagidae > Metopia > Metopia argyrocephala. The sequence continues at coordinate 109,655,925 of OY756211.1, read as the reverse complement.
CTGACTGCTGCAACATTTGCATTAAACAATGCATATCTTCTAAAAGGCACAAAAAGGCAGCGTAAAATTTTGCAATATAATAGAGATTTATGTCCTCTTTAATATAAACAAAAAATTATGACACGAATGTGGACGAATAATGACTATATATCCATTTAAAATATAAAAATGCTAATTTTTTGGCATTTCCAATATAAATAATTAAATCTAAAACACTTCCACACACAATTTGATACACAAGTGCTAACGCAGTATTTGCACAATACCCTGAACTTGATGGTTCTATTGAAAAATTGTTAACTTTTGCAATACTTTTAAAAATAAATAAAAATTTCAACGGAAAAATTTTCACTTTTTTTTAGCTTTTTTTGCACAAAAATTTTTATAAAGTTTGACTTTGAAGTTTCACTAGAAAAACACCAGAGCACTTTTGACATTTATTTTAACGACAGGTGATGTAGAATTTTGTATACTCTAACCGGGTACAAACAATTTTGGCGATATTTAAAAAATTTTTTTTTAATTAATTCAAGAAAACATGCTATTCTAACCCTGTGTGCGACCGGTGTACTAAGTGTTTTTAACTGATCTAGTCTCCCTGAATTTATCTACTGATGTTTGCACAGTTGACGAAACTAACAGCCTGTCTCCAGAACGGTTTAAAACATTCGTCTTTTTATATGTGAAACAACAACAAACCACACGACCGTCTTAAACCATTTTTCTTCTGGAAACAGGCTATACAAAAATGGTTTTGTATTGTAGAAAACATTCTGACTGTGGCTCCTAAACTTCAATTCTTTTTAATATATTTTTCAATAATAAAAGCATGTAGCTGTATCCTATAACGCTTTATTCTAAGCCCTTAGTTGTTAAAATGTAATGTTGCCCACATTTTATAGCAAAAAAAGGCAGTGAACTCTCATCCTGCGTTACTTTTGCCTTCTCGTTATACATTTTTGGTTTTAGTGCTACTTTTTTGCTGAAGATTTTATAGCATTTAAATGAAAACGGGAAGTCGTAGGAAATAATGAAGAATTTTTATCTATTTTTACTCACAAATTATAAAAACTTATAAAGAAATCTTGTTATACGAAATACGTATAAGCCTTTCAAGTGCAATTAGTGCACAGTAAACGATGAGCTCAAGACGAATTTGCACTACATATTAATTAGGGGAGTAAATGTGTTGATATATTGCTCTGATTACAATGCATCTATAGATAAAATATTTTATAAGCTTGCAGGTGGCATTCAATAATACGACATATTAATTACCTGCAATTACTCATAATTTTATTCAATAATTGTAATAATTATAAATTTCAAATGTAATTATTTTTCACTTCATTTCATTTAGTTGTTAAACATCATAATATTAAAAATAAATTAAATAAAATTAATGGACCTTAAACTCAGTGAATGTGTTTTAATTTAAATGGAAAAGGTCAATTAAATTATGTAATTATTAAATGCATTCATGTATTTACATATAAAAGTCTAACAATTATACTTAAATTTCATAAAAATAGTATTCTTACCTGTAGAGTGGAATTCCTGTTGTATCCTTGAACCATAGCAATAATTTTACAGAATCTTGCGGCGTTGGTGGTGTTAAATCGCAGGGTAAATCTACACTTTTGCCTACAGCTGCCCATACCAAACGTGCAGGAACTAAAAATAAAACCATAGACACAATAAATGCATTAAAATTTACTGAAGAAAAGTATTGAAAATAAATAAATAAATAAATCAAATAGTTTTTTTTACATTTCTTATTAAAGTTTGCAATGTTTTACTTCACAGTTAAAACTGCAACACAAAGACGCCTTTCGAAGTGTGGGCTTATAATGAAATCAAAAACTATTTTCGCTTCCGCCTTTCAGAAAAGGAGAAGGATTGCAACTTAGACTGTGATTTTTGCCACATGCAGTCTCTAATACTCGTATCATATTAAAGACATCAAATACAATTTAATTTAACTTCAAAACAAAAATTATAAGAAAGAGCAGCCAGCCAAATAAGAAAAATTTTGTTAACAATGTGTTTTTGTACGGTAGCCTTTTTAATTTTTATAAGAAAAACCATGTACAAAAATTTATTATTTTAATATTAATTTTTTTTAACACAACACCAATTGGATAATTAGCAGGAAGATCTAATATTTAAATGAAAAATGAAATTTTAAACCTCTTTAAAAGTCCTTTTATGTTGCCACTTTTTGTACAGAAATATGTATTAATTTGATACATCGCCTTTCACATCATGATGATCCATGCGTCTCTATTTAATAGAGGGACAGTACAGAAATGTTATAGTGCTCTGAGAGAAGTCAACTGATAATGTCTGCCATTTCGGGCGGTAAAAAAGAAAATAGTTTAATGCTTTAGCGGAGGTCGTCAGTGCGCGTAATATGTCGGACTCACCCAAAAGGGTATTCCGACAAAACCCCCTTATCTCTTTAGAAGGGGAAGAAAACAACAACGGAGACATATTCCCATTATTTCAAGGTGAACCCCTTTATGCCACGGTTGCCAGTTTCGTCTAAGTTATCCTGCGTCTAGGATCCGAAGGTGCTTCTTCTTCCGACTAAGGATACGTTCAAATATCTAATAATACTAACGATATTTTTTACCGGAATTCTTCCGAATGCTGATACTAGTTCCTCCCAATAGCAATGCCAGTGCATGCAGTCGAAAATTGTATGCTCCGAGTCATTACTCACATCTTTTTCTAAATCGTTAGTACTGAAAGAGGAGTCACACTTTCGCATACGGTGCAGATATATTCTAAATTATCCATGACCCGTTAGAATCTGTGTGGTGTAATAGTTTACCTTTCCAGATTTTCGATTTATCCAGGACACTATAGTCGGTAGGATTCTCGCTGTCCAGTTCTTCAGTGTTCCAGCGTTATTGCCATTTGAAAATAGTATACTGCCTGATGGAACTGGTTCAAGGGAGGCCTTTCAGTTTGACCCTACAGATCGTCATCCGATCTTCTGCTAGTAGAACTACAGGAATTGTGCCAGTTCGAACAATTCGAAATTTCTTAGGAGCGTACTTGGTTACACGAGGCCGAGTTGTATACTACTTTAGCAGGTAGGTCTATTATTATTTGGAAGACTAAGCTATAGCTTATAAATACAATTAATACTGCAGCTATATTTATAGCTGCTTGACAAATAGAGTATGAAGTCTTTGTAATACCATACGAAGCAAACGTGGGACTATTTGACTCATAAAATACTACTTATATAATACTACTTATATATATTCGGGCGATTCTTTGATAACTCAGGAAATACAAAGGTTTGTGTGTTTAATGTCAATATATAGTTAATGGTTCTTTAAAAAGGAACTGCATGAGTTGGTTCCAAAGAGAAATGCTGTAAATGAAGTACTGACGCTGTGAAAACGTTTTTCGATAACTAAGTTGAATTAGTACTTTCCCACGTCCGGACCTGCCTAATTTTATAATGTCGAAAAGGAAATCAGGTTGCATATTGTATGCAAGAAGACAAGATATTTAAATTTTGAAAGGTTTTCAAAACTCATTCGGTTAATTTGGTATGTAAAATTCGCTGACATAGCAGTTTGCCTATATTTCACTCCCCTACAGAAGAATTTATAAAAGATATATATTGGCCAGTAGAGTGTGTATTTCAAGAGATGTCGAATGTTAAACAGTCCAAAGGTTTCGTAGCATTCCATATACTCAACCTGTTACAGTCGATATGTGATTTGACAACGAAAAATGATTTTTCCCACAGTACAAAATTTTAGGATTTAAAATTTATTGAAATAATGCTTTAATGAAAGCAAAAAAGCCTGATAACTTATATGTTACACTACCCACACAATAGATATTTAGCCAACACAAGGATTTCTATTTGTTGCAGTTCTTAACCTAAAAATAAATTGTAATATAACAAACGGACATTATGGCTTCAATACTTGCTTGCCTGACTGCTCTCTTATGGCTTTTAACAATCAGGCGGCAGTCATTTCTTTATTTTCTTTTTAATAATGTTTTAACGGAAAACATTACAGGGGGTAGCGGTTTGGTTTTGTATGATTATAAATAGGAGTATGTCTGCCAGCCTGCCTGCCTGCTTGCCTGTTTATTTGTTTGATTTGAAAGCAACACAATTTCCTTTATTTTTATGTTTTCATATAATTTATATTTCTTTCATAGAGTTTGTTTTTTTTTCAATTTCTGTATTTTGTAGTTGTTTTTTCTTTAACTGAAATTCTTCTTTCCATACATATACTTCCTTGAAAGAAAGCACAAACTGACTGTTGCGCTTTTTACATGACTTCCGTTGACGGTCGTTATAACATAATAAAAACAAAAATGAAAAGAAAAACTCCCACATAAACACAAATGTGATGTAGAAATTACAGACTCAGACTTAATAAGACAAAAAAATAACGCAGTTCTGGTCTTGGGCTTTAAAAAATCGTAAAAATATTATTGAAATCAAAAAAAATAAATTAAAAAAATATTAAATTTTATTAAAAATCCCTATAAATGTTTGTTTTAAACTTCATTTCCTATATTAAGTTTTGGTAAAAGAAAAACTAAAAATGTTTTTTTTAGCGTGATGGCTTTATATTTCAGCAGCAGCATATTTTTTGTTACTTTTGGGAGAAATTAAAGTAGAAAGTACTTCTTCTACTTTGGCAACTCGTGACATTTTAATTTTCCGTTTTTTGTATAAAATTTTATGATTTTCTTGTGCAAATAATCGGATGTTTAATTTTTCTTTCAATTAATTTCTTTTTTTTTTCATATTTGTTGCACATTTTACTAAAATTCTCGTGCTATTGATGTTACCTTCAGGAACGTATTTGTATTGCAAATCACTGTTTAAAAGTCATTTAAATTATATAATTTCCCAAACTTAAGCTAAAGCCGAGAACGAAAAATCGATAAAGCACCACAAATTATGCGAATGAAATGGCACGAAGTCAGTGGCCAGTTTACGTAACCTCTACATGAGATGAGCATGCAATCATAACGCTCCTACAAAATATCTACGATAGCATGAGCTGTATGGCACGTAGAGCTGTCCTTCTGAAACCGAATGTCATTGGTATAACAGATCTACGTATTCAGAGCAAAACAAATTGATCACCATTGACTTATATTGCCCACCTCCGACAGTGATGACCTATTTCGTTCTCAAAGCATTATGTACCGGTTACGATGACTACCTAAAATTCATATCAAATAGTGAATTTTTGAGATTTATTAGACGCTCATTGGTCACATGTGAAGAAGCATCATCCCAAATTCGATAATATTGCTTGTTCATGTACCCATTCATTCAGGAGTGGGCATCAGTTGATTTTTTTAACATACATTTGCATATATTATTGAAGGCTATTGTCAACCATGATAGTTTTAAAAAACAGACTTAATAAATGACAAGTAAGTAATTTAATGAAGCTTTAGCTAAACAGAAGGTATCAATTGTCAAATTTTGGGTGTTTATGTTGAAATACTCTATATAAGTTCTGTTGCAGTAAATCTGGAAATACCCTTTAGCTTAAAACGTTATGGTAAATTTTTTGCAATGTCCTTGAATAAAACATGCATATAAGTATTTAAGTTTAAGCTTCAAGATACTAAAACGAACTGTATTAAATGCCTTAAATTTTTTTTCTTTATTAAGACCAATACTCAGGGGTAAAACCACTACTAAATGCTGTGCATTGTAGTGGAATTTTTCCTGGAAAGGACAGTACATTATGACAACAGAACATATATTTTTTGTTTTATTATATTATTAAGCGCTTTAGGAATGACACAAATTGCTGTGAATTGATCATTTAAAGGTCAGTGTTATACCTTCACCTTTAAATGATCAACACCAATTGCCCCATCGTTGCATGGTGATTGCGGTCAGTGTCTTCGCTAAGTAAATTTAGCTGTTATCTGCTACTTCCCAATAGGTGGCGCTTTTCTCATGATCATTCGTTTTTCGTTGTCAAAGGTAAATGTGGAACGTCAGGGAGCAGTTACTTTGTATTGTAGATGGATTTCTTGGCGGGCGGAAACTTCTTATTTTTAAAATATAATTTTTTAAAAAAGGATTATGTTAACCCCTTCTGTCTGCTGTTTTATGTCTTATGCAGTATTGTAAAGAGCAGTGGCACACCTATTATTTCTATGTATTACCTATTAACGAATACTGTAAGACTAGTAAAGGCGTGTAATCAGAATTCAATTCAAAAGCACGAAGAAACATTGCAAAACTCAAGATTTCTGGATAGTAAATAATAATGAAAATCTTGTCAACATTAAATGTTAAAATTGTTTTTTTTTATAAAGTGACATAAGTTTAAATCATCATAAAACATTAAACTATATTTTTAATATCAACATAAGGGGCTTTATGGAAAAGAAAATTTTATAAAATCAATGCTTAAATATAACTTTTGTCATGTGAACGCCACGGCTGGCGTGTAGAAAACGAAATCTAGAACATAAATATTCAATAAATTTACGCAGCATTTGCTGCCGAATTTCGCCGATTACCCTTCGAATGTTGATTTCCATTTGTTCAATTGTTTGTGGTTTATAGAGATTAATAACATTAAATCACACAATCTTGGTGGCCAATTAGTTGAGCCATTACGTGAAAATATTCATTCATCAAAAGATTCTTTGAGTAAATCAATTGTAGCGCCCGCTGTGTGGCATGAGGCTCCGTCCTTTTAGAACCACATATCAGCAAGATTCATGCCACGTATTTAAGGTACGAAAAAATTTCCACTCGTGTTACCATACCGTTCATCATTGACAGTAACATTCTGACCATCATCGTTTTTGAATACATATGAGCCAATGATTCCTACGGCCCATAAAGCGCATCAAATAGTAATTTTCTATGGATGGACTGGTGTTTTGACAAAAGCTTGTGGATTCTCCTCACTACAAATGCGACAATTCTGCTTATTTACGTACCCATTTAATAAGAAATGGGCTTCATCGGTAAATAAAATTTTGAATGGAAATTTAAAATCGACATCAGTAGTATAGAACAATTATTTTGAATAAAAATTCCAACAATTTGCACGCGTTGCTTGGATTCATATTGAAATTTCAAAGAAAACTTAACAAAAAACAACTATCAGCTGTTAAGTAGACGGTCCACTATAGCAGTGATGCCAACTCAAAGCTGTGACACTCTATAAAAACAAGCGATATAAAAGATATAGTGTCGATGCCATCCTCACGGACAATATTGTAGTTAATAGATACTGGGCTATATTCACAAAATGGGAGCTTTAAAACCAACATCAGAGTAATGGTAGTAATTAAGAATTAGTTATATGCTATTTGTACATAGAAACTGTTCATTTAGAGCATTTGTACTGACTACATAGAACTCACATTTTTCAACGGAATAGTTATCCTGCATGCTACTTAAAATCGTTTATATTTCAGTACTATTAGTCTATGTGATCAATGGCCTTCTCTATACCCTTAAAAAATCAGGATGTACTATTACTTTTTTTGTTCTCTTTTTTGAAATTATTCTTTTCAGCATGGGTTAATGACTAGATAAAAAATAATGACGTCTAATATGAGAGTCATATAGCAAAATAAATAAAATGTACCACTTTTTCTAGTAGAGTATGCTAATAAAATACACTTTGTTTTTGATTATAAACACATTTCTATTTTTATTTTTTAAAAATGTTTTATTTTTGTTTTTATATTTTTGTTTAATATATCATTTGAGTGTTTAATTTACTAAGACTATATATAAATTTTTTTTATTTTATTATACCCTTAAATGAACTAAAAAATACAATTAAAATAACTTGTTTAGAACTCTTTTAGTTAGTTTTAAAATTAAATTAAAAAACTAAAGAAACTTTAATAAGATTATGTATCCTGCTATTAAAAACAATTCACCTGCTTTAATTTAATCACACTTATAAACACCTGAATATACTTCTATACTCTACTGTGCTGTTTTTCTCTCTCATCTGTTTTTAACAATTAAATGAATAAATAAATCTGTGGAATCTCTCAACAACTGTCTCTTGCCACTACAAATTAAATGTAAAAATAAAAATTATAAAAAAAGCACACACACACACAGTGAATAATCAAATTGAAAATTATTTTTAACAGCATTTGCATGACCAAGTCCTGGAAGGTTAGTGAGTAGGAGAAAGGGAGAGAGAGTTGGTTATTTAGTGAAAAGCGACAAAAACGTAAAGCTTTATTTAATTTGCTAATTGAGTTGGTATTTAAATGTATTTTTCTAAAATAGAATTGCTATAAAACTAAAAAACAGCAACTAAATGCTTCCTTATCCTTGCACTTCTTTCTAATACCAATACATTTAGCAGTATACTAGTCGTAGCCGAAGAGTGGTTTTTACCAGTTGCAGTGTAAAAACTTTGAACTTTAAATAAAACATGTCCTGCTCGATGTACTTTAATGCTTTTGTGTTTTGTGCTCTATTACTTTGATTTTCTCCATTTTAAAAACGTTGTAGGGCTCTTTGGATTTTTGAAAAACATTGTGTTGGTTTTGTACTGTTATCTGTTGCTATAAATCCTGTCAGCTTTTGTTTTTTGTTTTTTTTTTTTTGCTATTTTTTCATTATACTAATGAAGCAACAGCCAGTTGTTTCGATTTTCTTAGAATTTTTTTTTTTTTTTGTCTTTTTGCTCTTTTTAAGCTGCTTCAACAATAGGACATCAAAATGGCATTGTTTTGTTGTTGAAAAGAAAAAATTAACAGCAAAATCAACGCACGGATTTGAGAATATCTTGCACTTTAAAAGCAATGCCAAGTAATTCGTATTTCAGAATTGAAACATTTTTTAGCCAGAAAAGAATTGAGCATTCCTTGACAGTAAGTTTTGGTATTACTTTAAGCAGTTTAAACAAAATTAGAAAGGATGGTTAAAACACTATTCTGACGATTTAATTGATTAAATTTTCTTTCATAGAATTAAGCATTAGTTTTTAAAGTAAAACAAAAGCTTTAAGCATATGATTTAAATACCATTTGGGGTACATTTGTTTAAATACAAGGGATAACAGTCGAGAAAAGATTTTAAATTTTTCAAACGAATTTAAATTCTTGCTGAAAATTGTACAAAAGTTCCTTTTTTTAAAAATGCTGTGAAAGCTTGGACAATGATGGGAGTTGTAGGTGATCACCACATGCCGCTAAATAAAATGCTGTTTTATGGCCGAAAATCTATTTTTTAAATAGGAAAGGATTTGCTTCGATTAATTGGGAGAGTAGTTTCATTGATGCTGTCAACTATGCATTACATTATTTTGAATGTATATTACCGATATTGAAAATCTTAATTAAAGTGGTAAAAAAACAATGTCGCCTACCGAAAATGTGTGTGTATTGTATTCGTTTAACAATAATTCGGTATTAAGAAAAGTCATTTCAAGCTATATGGCATTGGGTTTTGTACTTACGCACTTAAATCTTTTTATACTCAACTCAGGTAAGACAAAAATGTATTCATTTAAAAAAAAAATATATATAAAGTCCGGTATCTTGAGCTTCATTTATGTGCAAATTAATCCTTCATGGAGGCTAAACATAACAAAACCTAAAGGAAAGATTCCTATAGTAATCGGAGCATAAATGTTAAGTTATATGTAATGATACAAGTGGCATAAGAAGCTTATTTCCATAGATTTAGTTTATGACTTGATAATAATGCTTTTTTATTTTTTTCCCAGACGTAACAAAATACTTTTTGTTTATAATAATTTTTACTTTTAAAATTGTTTTTAAAAATTGTGCTGAAGTCGTAATTTGATTTCCTCACAAATCATTTTACACTCAAGCTATATTATGCTGATCTTGTTATTTTATTTGTTCCATTTGTAGTTAGCTTTAAGAATTTTTAAAACAATAAAACCAGAATAAAACAGACTACAAACTAAATCGGTTGTTTCTTTCTCCGCATAGAAGAGCGAAATTCTCAAATACGTTACTTACATACTCTTATATAATCAGAATGGATCCCGTATTTTCTCAATGTTAAAATATGTTCAATGTATAAAGATAAAAGCTTTAAAAATATTTTATAGTTTAAAAACGTTATATTGCAAAAGTTCATTGCATAAGTTTTTGTAACACAATTTCACCCATATATTGTTTTTTCTATTATAACACCAATACTCAGGAGCTGCACCCCTACTCATGTTGTGCATTGTGTTGGAATTTGTAAAAAAGTAGGTTCTTTTTTAGGCGCCTTATACGAAACAAGTTGCTGTCAGTTGATCATTCAAAGGCCAGTGTTACATAATCTGTTGATGTTAATTATTGTTTTTTGTAAAGTGGTGAGCATATTAGCTAAGTTGTTTCTGGTAGGTTTTGATCCTTGATTTTTCTGTTCTGCCTGTTTACTCAGTAGGTGGCGCTTTCTCCTGATCATTAATTTGATAGCTCAAAGGTGAATAGAGTAGCACATAAGGGGGTGGCGTTTTTAAGGATAAATTTTTTCGGGATCTAGGGACCTTTTATTTAATTCAAAACTTTTAAATAACGAATAAATTTTTATTTTTATTCTTCCGTGCTGGGACTCGAACCTAGGCTACATAGTGTTATAGGCATGCGCTTTAATCCCTGCACTACTCTACCCCTCAAGGTTTTGAAATATATTTTGAAGTCTTTATATTATGTGGGCCAATGGACTACAAGTTTTACGCATAACGAATAAAACTTTATTACCAGAAATACAAATGATTAGCGAATTTGAAGATGTAGACGAAATAGAAAACGTGTAGATTATATACATATATATGTATGTCTTTTATTGAGACCAATTAAGTGAAACTCATATGTGCTACTGTCATGCGTTGGTAGACTTGTGTTATCAAGCAAAAGTCAAAAGTCGTCGAGTTATGTTAAATGTCTAATTAATGGACTGATTGATGGGGATGTTGATTCTGAATTCTTACTTGAAAAAATTAATATTTTTTTTTTCTCTTATTAAAATTAATATTTACAATAACATAAACCTGATTATCTTAATATCGACTTTTTTTGTATTAACTTTAATAATTGTGATCATCTAATCAATTTTTCTAAAAGTAAAGATACTGTTAAAAATATAAATTAATTTGCATTTCCATACCTAATTTTTGATTACTATAAGAATATATTGTCGATAGATCTAAATAAATAAAAATGAATTAAGTGCTGGTTCTATACTAAAAATAAATATTTGGGATATTCACAAGCTGTACTATTTACTACGTTTTATTGTTAAAATGTTGTAAGTTTTTAATTAGTTTTTGTGAATAAAAAAGCAGCAAGTTTATGATAATAAGACATACAGGCATGTTCTGAAAATCACGTGATTTCAAATCACATGTAAGTTTAAAATCACGCAAGAAATTCTTAGGTGTTCTGAAAATCACGAGCTTTTTTGTTTTTAGAAGTGTTTTTCATTGTTCTAAACCACAAACTTTAAGCTCTTTTGTGTCGTTTATAGAGCTGCCACATTCATTTCTGGCATTTGCATTAAAATCGCACATTTATATTTTAAAAATTAACCAATCTATGTAAAGTATTTTACATTATATTAATTTTAATGAACAAATTTAAATAAATTTTAGTTTTTAATAATTAATTTAATTGACAAATTTGGTCAAATTATACATAAAATAAAATAACATGTTGTAAATCTGGCAACTCCAAAAATCGTTTTGAAAAATAAAAGCAAATTGTGAAAAATGTAAACAAATCAAAAAATTTTATGAAAATTGTAATGTGTTTTAAAATTTGCAAATTTTAGAATTTTTCTGCATGAAATTATAATTTTTTTTTGTAAAAATAAATAAAGAACAAATGATGTTATATGTTTGTTTTACTTTTTTCGCCCAATTGTAAGTAAAATAGTGTTTAAAAAGGCAAGTGATTTAATATCGACAAGACTTTACCTGACGATTTCAAATCACAAAATTTCAAAAAATTTTGTGCTCATAACACCTTTCTCGTGATTTGAAATCACTTCTACAAAAAGTGATTTTCAGAACATACCTGATAATAAAACTTCTTGTGAATAAACAAATTCTATGAATGTCAATAAAAAATATTTTTGAAAAAAACAGATATATTTACGGCTGTATTTATAATCAACTCATTAGCATATAGAACAACAAACTGATAAGTTTATCACCCACTACTCGTACAAACTTATAGTATTAAAGGTTTGTATACCTTTTATTTGATAACTGGTCAGACAATACAAATAAATTTAAAACTCGCACGTTTGTGAAAGAATTTCCACGTATATAAAAATAACAAACTTAGCCACTACGTACAACAAGCTGCTAACTTTGTATATTTATAATATAATTGTTAGTTTTCTAAACATAATGTTAACTTAATGGCTTTTATAAGTTCATAAATTTTCTAAAATAATCCAAATCATTTTAGTTAATTTTCTTCTTTCAGCAAGTTTTAAAATTTGCCAAAGTTCATTGCTAAATTATTACGTAGGGATTTTTTTGCAAAACATTAATCATTTATAATATTCATGCTCTTTGAAAGCATAATGTTTATTGAGATAAAAACTCTAATCATAAGGAAACTGTTTACGAATGAATATTTTTATCAATCACTAACAGTGTCTTTTTGGCTATTATTAGAAACTGGCTAATTTATTAAATTAAAAATAAATGACGACAGCAAAATGGCCAGGCCTCACAGACAGGCAATTTTAGCAGCTTAACTTAACAATGAAAAGATTAATTAATTAAAAATAATATTAATAATAGTAGCCAAAAATAAATAATTAGCTTATAATGAAACATACTGACAGCCATGGTGATGGATAAGTCAACTAAAATTGATTTTTTTGAGCTTCTTAATAATGATATTTAATAATTTAAATATTTAAATTCTTTTAATATGAAATTGTAAAACCATTATAAAATATAAATATTATTATAATTTGTAACTGTTCACAATATTCTACAATACAAATCGTAGTAACCGCCCACTCTCCTGATGTTGCTTTATTCTCACTCGCTGTTAATACATAAAAACTATTGAAAAAATATATATTAGGTATCATTCAATAGGCATATCAACCACTCATACCACTCGTTGTCTATTCGTTGCTATTTTTGAGTGTTAGATGACTTTAAGAGACAACAAGTAATGCAATGTATGAATTTCGTTGCACTCACTTTTTTATAATGTTGTCTTGTGTTGCTTAAATAAAATATTTAGAATTGGCAACAGTATACTAATTTTTTTGTGAATGCTTATAAACAGGCAATAAAACTGTTGTCTGTTCAGTATGTTTATTCAACGACTAACAATGTTGTATCATAGATAAGGTTTCTCTATTATGACACTGATATAAGAACCTATCATCATGGGAATTCTTATCAATTAAGCTGCACTTCAAAGGGTTTTATTACTATATTTTTAGTTTGCAATAATTTCTATTTTATAAAAGATAGACGGACCTGTTTCTTAAAATACAGAAAATGAGTATTAATCCGTTGAAATTAATAAATTAATTAAAAAAAAACTCTGTCTTATATCCGCTCATAACCAATATAACCTAAAAACTAATCGTTGTTAGTAGATTATTAAACCTTCAATTATTACTATCGCACATTATGTGCTCAACATGTGAAGAGAAAAATAAAATCATAAAAAGAAACAAAAAAATAAAAAAATAAAAACTTCTTTACAAAATACTACACAAAGTAACTTCAACAGCATTAAACTGTTAAGACAAATAAAAATAAATTGCATACTTTTAAGTGCAAGCCAGGATAAGCAACAACATATACTCATACACCTACACACAAATACAAACACTATGTGGGCTAAAAAAAAATAAGAAAATAAAACCATGACTTACAAACTGTCATATGTTTTGCTAAACCTACAGCCACCATGAAAATAAACGACAATTGCAACACATTTGTGAGGATTAGGTGTGAATAACTTTTATGACTTAGATTTTATACGGAGCACCAACATATTTTTTTATTTTTTATTTTATTTTTTATTTTTTTGTTCCTTTTGGCCATTACTTAAAAGTTAAATTTTTACCACTCGTTTCTGTTCAAGTAGACAAATTATTTGTCTATTTATCATTTGCCAAAAAGGATTTTCAGTACAAAACTTTTGCACTTACACTTGCTCTCTCCCTCCTTCGCCATACATTTCTAATTTTTTAAACAACTTTTTTTTCTATTTCTCTCTTAGTTAACGGCTGTTGAGAAAGTGTTGTTTTATTGGTTGGTATTTAAGACTTTTAATTTATTAACAAATGGCTTTGGACACGTTTGGCATAATAAAAATATATTTTTTAGGCAATGGGGTTAGAAATTCTGGAAATAATTTTTTTTTAACCTTTCTATAGCTTTAACAGAGAAAAAGTTAAATATGAATGATTAAGTAAAAGTTTTGTGGTTTGTTTTCTAAATTCTGTTGGAGAAAGCCATGATTATAAACTAAATAAACAAAGAAAGCTGCAGGTTACACTCGATTATTAATAATTCAATGCAATACGAGCCAGAATTTTATTTCTGTTTATATTCTTTTAGTTTTGGATTAACATTTTTGGAGGGATTTTTAAGTAAGAAAAAAAGTTTGTGTTTTTCGATACAAGCCGCCTCTATTCATGCAGTGTGATGGAGTCATTAAATATCGTTATTGTTATAAGAACTCTCGCAGTAAAACTATTTTGTTAACTATTGGAGAGATTGAACAATGAATTTTCTTTGTAGTACATTGGACACCTAACTGGAGAGTCGCCAATAATCAAATATACTCTGCAAGAAGTACGCATAGTTCGAAAAGTATTCGATTTTACGCCTTAAATTCCATTATTGCGTTAAAACACTTTCCATTGCAGTACAGAAAAAACAACAAAATACGCGATTCTTATGTAGGGCGAGGACTAAATTTGGGCAAATGTAAAAACTCTAGAATTTGTAATCAAAATATGGTAAAATATTCAGAAGTTGCTAATATTAGACTTTAATTTTAAATATAAAATCTCGAAAAAATAATTGTTAGTAAAACCAAAGAAAAATACAATAATTAGTAACTGGGGGTGCTAAAAACTCAAACGGCCCAGGTTAAAATCTTAGCAAAGGTGAAAAATGATAAAGTTAGTTTGTAGTTTTTTCAAAATTATAATTTAAAAAATAAGAGGTCCCTCCGCCCCCCTCCAAAAAAACTATCTACAAAGAAATCACTCTCCGACATTCCACTCTATTCCACCCTAATCAATGTCAATAAGAAAACGAATATTCAGGAGAAAAGCGCCACCTATTGAAAAGTAGTAGATAAAAGCTAAATCTACTTAGCGAAGGCAATCACCACACAATCAACATGCAACAATGACGCAATTGCTGTTGATCATTCAAGGGTGGAGGTATAAAACTAGCCTTTAAATTATTCAATTCACAGCAATATGTCTCAATGCTAAGGCGCTTAATAGTAATATAAGAAAAACAAAATGTATGTTCTGTCATAAATATTCTGTCCTTTCCAAAAAATTCAAATACAATGCACAGCATTTAGTAGAGTATAAAATAAAAATAAAAAATAAAAAATTTCATGATATCTAGCACGCATAACAAATGTTTTTAAATATTCAGATTAAATCGAATTTGGAAAGACCAGAAAGTGTTAAAGAATTATTCCTTTAATATTCAAAATTTAAAAATATTTCTATACTAAGTTAAAGTGCCATATTTATTAATATTCTGACTAATTTTAAGGAGTAGATTGACAAAGACCATAAACTCGGTGTAGTGTCGCATATCAGGATTTTTGCTGAGAATCGAACTCACAACTAGAGCGAGTCTAGCGGTCTATTACATTTCCCACTACACTACTGATGCACCCTACTACTTACCTGAATCACAAAAAAAGAAAAAATAAGTAAAACAAAATTAATAATTATTTAGAGAGAACAATGAAGTTTTTTAGTCGAGCCATTAGCGCCATTCGGAATACTGTTTGAAAATCGGTTGATCTTTATTGTACTTTTACATACATACATACATACATACATACATAATTGGCCATTACAACCCTGTATCAGGGTTTAGGCCTAGCTTCTCGCAGCACTCATGTCGTGTGTGTTAATTTTTATGCATGAGTACCGGGACCTACAGTTTAATATCGACTCCGAACGACAAATTTGAGAAGCTTGTTCATGGCAATTAGTTACTCTCAGATATTTTGCCAGAAAACTGTTAAGAGGTAGCCGCCGGTTCTTGAATCGGAGCTCCCGTCTTAGTAGTTCAACACACTAACCAGTAGACCACGCGACTACATACATAGTCTTTTTATATATTAAGTTCATGTCGGTGTCGGTAAATTTAACAAGTTCATATTAAATTGATTTCACTATATTGAGCCCTGTCATAAAGTTTAATTCCCTGATGAGAATTTATTTTTATTAATGGAATAACTTTTAGTTTCGTTACGGTATTGTCGTGTGATTTATATATGCATAAATTTTTTTTTTGCTTTTTCCGAAAATTAAGTAAAAAATTGAATTCTGTAACATGTTTTACTATTATATCTGCCATGCATTAAATACCATTGTAATGCAGTTTAATTTTCCAGCTGGGGCGTGACTCAAACTATCCAGGTTCGCACATAAAAGCCTGTTTCCTTTACATAAAACACAAAACTGCTTTCATGTAATAGAAACAAAACCTTATTAACGAAATCTTAAGCTGACTCTATTTAATAAAATAGATGCACGAACTGTAGGATTGTTTTATCTTCACATATCGTCGAGCGGGAGTTTAAGTGCTATATACGCCATTTTTTAAATCTCGAGTTATTGATGCCACTTTAGGTTTTTGACATCAAAATTTTCAAAATCTGCAATTCGTTTTCGGCTATTTATCTCCGAAACTGGAAAAGATATCCGGAAATGGATTGCAGACTTGAAAAATTTGGGGTCGAAAACTTAAAGTGGCATCATTAACTCGAGATATATAAAAAATATGAAATGGCGAATAGAGCACATAAACTCCCGCACGACGATATGTTGCCTCTGCTTCCGGGAATTATATTATCTCGCTATGTCACTATGTCTGCAATGTTGGCCTCGAAATGTGTGCATAATCGCCTGCTCTAGATAAGGAGAAATGGTAGAAACCACAGAGCGGGTTTATAATAAATGTTGATTTAAGATTGTGGAATAACAATACTTACACTTCTTTAAATAAATATTTATTTAAATTTTAAATAAAAAAATATGAAATTTAAATAAAAACTTATTCACCTTAGAGTTTAAGGACTGCATTTTTAAAATAGCTTTCAAATTCTATTTAAAGAAATTAGTTTGAAAAACAACATTTAAATCTGCCTGCGAAGAATGATTTTACTGACCCAAATAGTAATTTAAAAACATTTCAAAACAGTATTTTCTTTTCAAACAAACTGGTGTTAACGAACGAATTTAATTAAAACACCCACTCTTAATTCACTTTCAAAAAATTTTCAACAAACAAAATTGCTGCAATTGCTGCATACATTTAGGAAACTTCATACAAAAATTAACAAATTCAACAATTGTAGTTTAAATAGACTGAAATAGCACTTTAACTTACTTGTATTATTCTTTTAAATTTGCTCCACTTACATCTAGATAAAGTTTAGTTTTCTTAGAATAATAAGAGAGAGAGAGTACAAGTTGTTTTAAAAGTTAAGCAACTGCCAGCAACAGCCAGGTACATACGAATGTTTGCGATAAAGAAGATGACTGGCAATGAATAGTTAAACTTGAAAAGATAAACATTTAAAACAGCAGAGGATAACAGAATATCAGAATGGATGTTGGAAATTTTCATTGTGGTTTTACAACACAGTTTTATTTTTTTATTTAAAGTATTAAGTGGTCATTACAAAAGCTAAAAATTTAATATGTTTGCACTTTAATTTTTGTTTACTATTAAGTAACTGATTAAGTGAAAATTTAAAGTAGACCTTTCGATATGTGAGTATATACTCCTGCTTAAATAAGTATACAAGTAAGTAGTTTCCAAATTTGTGGAATTTTTTGAGATTTTAGTTTAGCGGTAATGTCTCTTAAAATATTTTTTATAAATCTCTCCCCCCTCTAGAAAAAAAAATCCAAATTAGTTTTTGGTGAAATATTATTTTCTTTTTTTTTTCACAAATGCCATTTCATCATATTTTTCTCCCCCCATTTGTAGGGTCAATTAAAAATTTTAATTTAATTTTGTATTTTTATGCCACTCTTTTCAATTTAGTTTCTCTGAAAATCAGATTATAAAGCAAGAGCCCGGCTAGGTGAGTATAATTGTATAGATAGTGTTGAAATTGTCTGCATTTTTTTTTCTTGTCGATTTCTATGACATTTCGTTTGAAATTATGTTTCCATAGTTTGAGTTTCTTAATTGAATACTTCATTTGGGTTTTTTTTTTCTTTTTTGGTATTTTATTTAGTTTGGATTTGTTATTATAGTCTTTTGAAGTTTCACCTTTTTTTGTCAGCTTCTCATCCACTTATAAATACACTTTAAAAAGTTTTTTTTTTATAGTGTTTTATTAGTTTTTTTTTGTCATCTGGGGATGTTGAATTTAAAATAATTTTCCATAGAAAAACAGAAATATTGACAATAACAACAAGTATAACTGTAGCTTTTCAACAAGCATACGAATATATGACAGACACACAAACTAACAGAGAGATGGATAGATAGTTATACACACACTTTTATATAAAATCCATTCAATTGCTAACACAGAAACAAAAAAAAATAAATTACGTTTTAAAATACAAACTGTGTTTATGAACAACATAAAACTAAAACTATATACGAGGGCTGTATATGATGTGAAGAGAAAAAGAGGAAAGCTGCTAAACATTTTTCAGAAAATACATATTTTTTTAAAAATTAAATATTTTGTTTATTTGTTATCATCTTACAATCTTACATACATAGTTGGCAATTACAACCCTGTGTTTCAGAGTTACGGCTTAGCTTCACCAAGCACTCGTATTGTGGGTGTCAATTTTTATCTATGAGTACCGGGATCAGCAGTTTAACGTCGACTACGAACGCATAGTGAAAAATTTTAGTCCTTATCGGATCAAAAATCTGTAACCTTTTTGTTCTTAGAAATAAAGTTCTGAAATTTTGCACGAATAATCTTAAGTGTATTATCTATTATTCTGTAATATATGAACCAAATTAAATTTATTTTTTGCATACAGAGATAACTTGTACATGTATTTGGTACAAAATCGCTATTTTGTGGTTACTTCATCAGTTTAAGCGTATCTTCATTCAAACCTTTTGCAAGTTTGGCGGATAGTTTTCTTACACTTGATAAGATGTTGAAATCATTTTCGTTAGGGGCTGATCGCGAGAGAGAAATTATGGTGTATTATACCAGTTGTATTTTATTATATACAATCCTGCTGTTTCTATTGCATTTTTGTATATTAGCTTCTTTACTGCTTTATGATTTTCAGTTAACGCTGAACATTTTTGGAATTCACTATTGTATCCAATGTGCAAAATCATTTCTGTACATCTTATCCACGCGTGGAGGATCGATAAGCCATACTAAAGCATTTTCATCTTCTGGTCTTGCAGGTACTCTCTCTAAGTTATTCATTTGAGTAGATGTCGGTTTTCATATGGTACATGGTGCACTTAATGGAGTATTTGTTAAAACTTGTGCTACTTTACCATCAATCATTGTAAGAAACAGTTTACGGCTACATATTTTTTGTTCTTTGAGATAATACTTGGTAACAACAACTTTATTTGAGTTTCAATATTATCTACCACTTCTTTTGTTTTTGCTGGTTTCTCTTTGCAAAGTTCTATTGAAATGGGGCGACAATATCGAACA
Organism: Metopia argyrocephala; assembly: GCA_963576795.1. Taxonomy (NCBI): domain Eukaryota; kingdom Metazoa; phylum Arthropoda; class Insecta; order Diptera; family Sarcophagidae; genus Metopia; species Metopia argyrocephala. The sequence continues at coordinate 109,636,020 of OY756211.1, read as the reverse complement.
GATGAGCAGACTGGATTTTCCCAAATAATATCACATGTTTCTTCGCATACAAATTTAATGGGTACTAGAGATGTTATAAATAGATTAGCATCTGAAATTATATAAGATTCCTCTGGAAAAGATTTTTTATAATCTGATTGTCAGGTCAGCCATCACAACCCGATTTACAGTAGAGGGTTAGGTTTATTAAGCTTTTATTATCCACAGCATCAATCACTAAAATCCTGGTTGAAGTGTGATCTTGTAAAGACTTAGCTCTAGCATAAGTACTTGTTACTTCTAGTAAACCTGGTTAAAGGCAGCAACTTTTGTTTTCTTTCTGAATTTTATTGTATGGAGGAAGAACAGTATATTTTTTCCATCATAAGATTTCAAAAACATATGTATTGTGCTTTTGTCAGGTCAAGATCAATAAATATACCTAACGCCTCTAATTAATCGAAATATTCAACCATTTCGGAATCTTCCAGATTTTTAAGAACCTCCTTCTTTTCAAGGTCAGAAGAAGAAAACAATCCAAAGCTACTTTAGTAAAAATCATTTGTTCAACTATCTAAATAATTTAGTTTTTTAACATTATTGAATGTAACTTCTGTTTAGGCACGAATATGCAGCTAGCCTTTTTATAGTATTTTATTAATATATTACGCCTTAAAGTTGTATACATATGAGTGCAGAGCTAAGCAGAGCTCCTGATTAAAAGCCTTACTGAAGTATTTACCTGCAGCCAAAACCACATTACATCATACAGCAGCTAAAATTTCAAATATTTTCGCTAAAACCTCATCCGCTATTTATAAAATCGGAATTTACATCAAATTACCTTTCCAAAAAGGTATATAACTTCTTAATTGTAATGTGAATTATATTAAAAATATTCTCCGAAATATGTTTTATTCTTATAGTAATAAATGGTGTCGTAAAAAGCTGTGAATATGGTCCTTATTTCCGAGTATTATTACTGACCAAACATCAAATATTTTCCTCAAATTGTGAAGTTCGACAACTTAGCTTTTCGAAAAAAGAAAAATTATGGTGTAATTCAAACCTTTTTAAAAATGAATTATGGGCTGGTCTTACTTTACGATTTTCCACTGTGGAACGCCAGACTTGAGAATCTTGTTCATGGCAATCACTTGCTTTCAGAGCTTTTTCTATAAGAAGAAATATTTTTTCATGTTTCCTTTTTTTAAAATTCCAGAGCTGGAGTTTGAGCACGGTGCTCTTGTCTAGTAAGCCAACAACAAAGGCTAACCAATAAGAAACAGCGTGAGCAAGACCATTAGGCTTGTGTAGTGAAACTCTGGTGTGAATCCCACTGAGGACTACAGCACTAACACTCTGTTTAAATTAAATGTCCAATATATGAAAGCAAGTATTCAATGCAATTTTTTTTAGTAAAGAGTACGTTGTTAATGTTATGGTTATATATGAAATTACTTGTATATCACTCATAGTTAAAATATTGAAAAAATTAATTACGTCGGCAATAAGCTTAGTAGTAAATTAATGTTCATAATTTGCTTTTTAGCAATGATTATTAATCAACCCTCGCAAATTAATTTTTCGAAGCAAATACATATATTTTTTAGAGAAATAAATGACTCTGTCCCATCTCCTATTCATTTTCGATTTCATTTCTTTCATAAAAACTGGCAACAACAAATGCAACAGCAGCAGGTATTCATCATTGCAACTGTCAATGTGGCATGAAGCGCACTAGCATTGAAAAAGTATTTTTTATGTATTCCCTTGTATTGTAGTAAGTGCGTGCGAGGGTGACAAAAAGCATTTGCTTTTTAGAATGTTTTTCATTTAAATTGTTTTTTTTTTAATTTTTATATATTTTTTTTATGTTTTGTTTTAATTCCTTTTAAATTTAAAACATAAAATATGGAAATTTGACTTTTAGTGCAGGAATGGTTGTTTGGTTGGTTGGGCAATGCTTTGCTTTGTTTTGCTTTGAATATGCTTTACGTGGCTTTGCCTTTTGCCATGTTTTATATTTAATTTTATTAAATTTGTCCCCCATACAGAAAATTGAGGGTAAATATCCAACGTTATAAAACAAAAACAAATGACACTCAAATCAAATTAATTTTGAAGCATAAATCATTAAAAACATACATATTTTATAACAATTTTTCTCTTTTCTTTTCTGTTTTTTTTTCTATATTTTAGTTTGTCGTTTATATTCACTTGTACATACAAATAGTTTTTAGAGAATACATTTTAAATATAAATAAATATTAACCTTTAGATAGTTTGCTGTTGAAGTTTTGAGTTCATCAAACAAGCATTTTTTCACTAATTGCATTAAATGGAATACAAAATCAAGAAAAAAAAAATAATAAAATTTTCTATAAACAAGTGAAAGGAATTACACGTAAATTAAAAAAAAAATAAATAAATAAAAAAGGAACAAAAAATTTCGAAAAATTTATGTTTTGATTTATAAATATGTAGCATAGAAAAGTGTATTAAATTGATTCTGAAAAAAAAGAAAAAAAAAACATAAATGAATATTTCACAGAATAAATTTGTCATGCAACAAAAAAAAAGCAACAAGAAAGTTAAATACTGGGTATTTCTTTTAAAGTTACAGAAATTTAAATAAATATATAAATATGCTTTCAAACACAGTTTTATGTCTCTAATCTTTAAATATGATTTTTTTCATTTATAATTGGCCTATATTTCCAAAGGGTTTTTATCTTACAGGACTAACACAGAGAGTTCGTCAGACAGGCTTTCTTCATTGCTATTCGATTTCCAATTTTTATGAAATAAAGACCTTATCTGAAGTATCAGAGCCTGACCTGTCTGTTTACTATCATCTCTTAAATTTTTCCAACGGGTGAACAAGCAATTCGGTTTACAAAATTTATTTTTTTAAAGCCTGGTTTAAATAGAAATATTTAAAAAATGTCTGTCATTTAATTTTCATAAGCGTACATCCAGACTAACTTTGTCCCCTTTGTTTATCATTTAAAAATATTATCGATAACTAGAAATTTATAGGACAACATATCGTCGTGAGGAAGTTTATATGCTGTATCCGCTATTTTATATATCTCGAGTTTATGATGCCACTTTAGGTTTTTGATACCAAAATTTTTAAAATCTGAAATTCATTTTCGACTATTTATCTCTTAAACTGGACGAGATATCCGAAAACGGATTACAGACTTCAGCAACTTGGGGACGAAAACCTAAAGTGGCATCATTAACTCGAGATATATAAGAAATATGAAATGGCGGATAGAGCACATAAACTCCCGCACGACGATATGTACTTCCCCTATATTTACAAATAAATCATGGATATAATACTCAATTATAAGCAGCGTTCAGGTAGCGCTGTCCGGTGAAAATACCTCAAAACTATATGTATGGTTTTCAACGAATCCAAAAAATATATCGGTCCATAGATATGATACAATGATATGGTATAATCCGATGCAAAAACTTAAGCGTCATACAAACATATATTGTTTGTTAATGCCGCTCTGTAAACATAATTTTCTGCAATAAAATTAGTTGATTAGATTTTATTTATTGTAGAAGAAAATCCCCAAAATTTTTAATCCCAAATGTTTTCTTCTGGTTTCTTCGTGATCCATAATACCGCCTGAGGTGGTCAAAACAATATAGCCGAACGGACGAAAGGGCAACAAGCTGTTGGTCATTTTTCAATACCGTTGATGGGGACATCTAAACAAGAAGAGATGGCACTGCATTTTTTCAAGTGACCTGTGAGATTGACAACAATTTTTCAAGATCGGTGATCATCGACAATTTCAAATTCTCCAATGTAGCCATGCTTCATCAATACAGTCAAGAACTTGATAATAGCTTTAAAGCAAGGACGAAGGAGGACTTGACACTTGCCACGCTTTTCAGCGTGTTTATGCCATAATGGCTTTACGTCTCAATTCAAACGGACATAAAGCCATAATTTTGATATGGTCTTAAGTCTCATATCAATTTTAGTGGAATGGGACATAAAGCCATTATGATTTTAAGTCCCATTTGATGTTTTGCGTTATAAATGCTTTATTTCACTTAATATGCCTATTTATCTATGAAATTTATGATTTAAAAAATTTAAAAATTTGTAGGCTCCAGGAATTAAAACTGAAAACATTTTGTAAAAAGAGAAATTAATAGCTTTCCACTATAATTTTTTCTTTTCCAGAATGTTTAGTCCTACATGACAGCATTTTGTAAAAGGAAAAATTAATAGTTTTCCACTATAATTTTCCTGTTTCCAGAATGTTTACTAAAATACATATAAAGAGCAATATACTTAAGCTTTAAGATTATATATTTCTTTTGTTTATTTTTGTTTTCGGAACTTAAGCCTAATTCTTATAATGAAATTAACACAAAAAAAAAATAAAATAAAATTTGTCCTTCAACAGAATGTTAAAAAAACAATGTAGTAATGTAGTTAATTAAATTAATTATAAATATATAACTTTTAAGAAAAAATTAACAGAACATCCTTTATTATTGTCCGACAAATTGGGCATAACGTTTTATTTCCTTTTGATTTACTTTATTTAATTGCTGATAGTAAGGCTGGCAAACCTTAAAATGCTTACATGGATTAAACACTAATTGCCTTTCCTTATCGCAGCAAATTACGCATAACAGAGTTTTTTAATGTTATTATTGTTTTTCGTACAATTTTCTTCTAGATTTTCTTCATATTCGTTTTCAAACTCATCATCGGATGTATGGACTTCATTAATGTTGTTCTCTGCAATCCTGAAATTTTCAATTTTTGAAAACTGTGTGAGAGTTTCCATCAAAGAAAATTTATCAAATCTCGTTATCAAAAATATGGCTTTATGTCTCATTTTCGAAAAAAAATTTATGGCGTTAAGTCCCATTATACTGAGTCTTTTTGGCATATGCCCTTATGTCTCAATGGAATGGGACTTAACGCCATATGGCTTTATGTCCTATGGCTTTATGACACCCCACCTAATACGCACAATGGCTAAGATTTATTTTGTGAAAATTTTGGACAATTTTACACGAATGCGAAAGTATTAAAAAAATTAAAACCTACATAAAAAATTTCCTAAAAAATAAAGAAATGCTTAAATCAGTAAAGTTTTTCAAGAGCACTCTGCTTTATGAAATGTAATTATAAAGGAAAGTGCTAATAATTATTAGAACAAAATCATATATTTTTGCTTTCACTTATACCAAAAATTAGTGCAACTGCGAAAGGCATACAATATACTCTTAATAAATAATTTTAACAAAAAAATTATTCTATAAAGAAATTCTTAGTAACTCACCCTGAATAACACTCAGGCCATTTAAAATATATTTTATTATATGAAAGCCAACAACTAGACTGTGTAAATCGAAAATTAAAAAAATTATTCAAATCTACAGAAGCTTTACACGCTCTTTTAAAACTTACTGTTCAAATACTCTTTTATTTTCCTATAAACTATTTTAAAAAGGTAGTCGCGTGCTACTTTTTAAGCTAATAAAAGTGGAAATCCTTATAAAAATCTGTTTCCTTTTTATTCTTTTGTAACTGCAATCTCCTTTCCTATAAAATTTTTTAATTTGTAAACACTTTAGATGTTTAATTTTATTATGCTTTTGAGAACACATAATAATACAACAAACGTTGCCAAGTAAAAAAAAAAGAAACAATGGCATGAGCAAATGAGAAAAACTAGTAATAAAAAAACCGAGAAAAAGAAAACTATACTTATAATGTACTTCAGCAAAACACAATGCAACTACAACAATAGCATGTAATTATATAAGTGCTTATAATGGTAAATAAACTGACAATATTAAATAAATGTTTTATATAAATATACTCACAACACATACTAATACGAATAGATTTTTCTAACATGCATAGATGATAGTTTTTATGGGAGCATGTGTGTGCATTAAAAACATACCGAACTTAATAGAAAAAAAAAACAATAGAAGTATAATGAGCAATACAATTAAGAATAAACCATTTCCACTTATATAAATACAAAGCCAAACAAGACAAGAAAGCTTAAGAAAATTGTAAAAAAGGGGGGGGGGGGGGTTCGTGGTTTAGTAGCGCTCAGACGACACAGGTTCAACTCCCAGTGAATGTGAATAAAATGGAAAAGTTGGTTTCCGGTTTTTTCAAAATTATAATTTAAAAATAAGGATTCCCCGCCCCTCCTAGAAATCCATCTACAAATTAACCGCTCCCTGACATTCCACTCTATTTCATGATGAGGAGAAAGCAGCTGTGATAATAACACCTAAAACAACTCAGCGAAGGCACTCACCACACACAATTAACACACAACGATGAGGCAATTGTTGTTGATCATTCAAGGATGAAGGTATAACATTGGCCTTTGAATGATCAATAAATAATAATTTATTTCATTCCAAAGGCGCTTAATAGTAATATAAGAAAAAAAATATATATACTACCCTTGCCAAAAATTCCAATACAATGCACAGTAGGGGTTATCCCTGAGCATGGTCTCAATAAAAAAAAAATTTATTAGAGCTCATACGTATTTTTTTTTTTTTTTTGAGGTGGGAAAATCCCTTCGGATCATCGCATGTCGTCACATTCGGTATGTGGTGTCTCCACTAAAAAACCACCTCCTCCTAATAGTTTCCCTATCCGGGACCACTCCAGCATTACTTCCGATAGCGACTCAGGGTGTATTAACCATTACTCATATTTGCTTGCGTCCAAGCAGATCCTTCTTGTAGATTGTCCATGTCCACCTTTTTAATTTTAAGGATATTTTCTACATATTTTGCCACTTTATTCCAGTACTCTCGGCCTCGCAACAGTTTGTGGACTATATTTTCCGCGTTAGTGGGTCCGATTACGCTTTCAAGTCTATATCTTTCATTTCTCCAACGTCCACATTCAAAAAATGTGTGTTCGGAGTCATCGATTGCTCCATCGCCATAAATACAAATGGAGTCCTCCACCTTCCCACCTCGAAAGAGATATTTCCGGAAATATCCATGTCCTGACAGCATCTGGGTGAGGTAATAATTGACTTCACCCTCTTTCCTGTTATACCAAACATCAACTCTTGGTATGAGCTTGGCAGTCCATCTGCCATTAATAGAGTTGCTCCAATTCTCCTACAATTTTTGCATTGTCTTTGCGAATTTGCTTTACATCTATTTCGCTCATACGTATAAATATGCCAAAACCATTATTAAACAGAGTTGCCGTTTTGTTAATGTTTAAGCAAATAACGAGTAACGACAAGATTCAACCCACAAAGTGAAGTAAGAGTTTATATCTCATATAACACAGTGCTTTCTGCTAAAATTATTGATGAGTGAAACAATAGGCGCTTGCTAGTCAATTTTAGAGAGTTTTTGAGTGTATACTGTAATGGCCACTATTAACGATCGTAATCAGTATCAGTGCGGTTTGCTCTTAGAAAGTAAGAAAAAGATATTCCTTTTTGCCAGCTGTGAAGAATCTCTTACTGTGTTCTTGTAATTACTTAATGCTAACAGTAAGTTTGTTTGTTTGTGTCACAGCCCTGAAATTTTCATGATTAAGTGATCTAATTTTTACTACCATAGTCCACTAGGTTGTTCTCATTCATAGTTTGGTAGAAATTTGTTGTCGTACTCCCATGAACAACTTTTGTCATCCTACAGCAATGTAATCTAAATCTTAGTTTTCTGTGCACAATTGTGCTACAGACGCATTTCATTTATTGAGAGGTTTAGTCAATTATGTCCTAGAGTTTGGTCATGTACTCGTACATATTTTTCAATTCCAGTTTTATTTTTTTCAGAAATAACAATTAGTTTGAAAATATTGTAGGAAAAATTACGTGTTAAACTGTATATTTTTTAAAATTCATTGCTTTAGCCGCTTGTATCTATTAAAAATGGAAAAAAGTAATATTTAAGAAATGCATGTTTATGCCTCAAAAGGTATAATGATAACCAATTTATTCTTTATTTAAAATTTTACAAATTTAGTCCTTTTTATTTTGTTGCTGCCACACCTTTTATATAGAAACACCAGTCCATATAATACACTTAACGTGTGTATTCATTTTATGGTTTCTTTTTTTTTCTGTTTTTTAAATAAAATTTAAACTTTCCATTTAGTTTACGTACATATCTGTAATAAACATACGTTTTATCTTGTGAGAACCTTTTTAATACTTTTTTCTTTGCCAGTCTGCTGTCCTTCTTTTTTTTTTTTTTTTTTTGTTTCTGTGTGGCTACACAGGATGCCAGTTTTTAGTTGAAAACACAAAAGACAAAAAAGTTAAACGTAATGAAAGTTAAAAAGTGCGAAAATATACATTAGGGTTAGCTTTTATTCTACATTATTATTATTATTTTTACTCATTATCTTTCCATTTGTGTCTGTTTCTCTTATGCTTGAGTGTGTTTGGTTATCTTTTCTACAAAACAATTTGTCTTTACACAATAGAATACGAAAAAAAAAAAAAACTATCTTGGCATATAAAATTTTACAAAAAAAAAAAAAAAAAATAAAAAAAAATTAAATAAAAAAGAGAACAGCCAAAGAAAACCAGCAGACAGACAGATCGTCAGTGTTTTATAAGAGAAAATCCGTATATGAGATAAAAGGTTTATATGGTTTTTATGAGCAAGTGGTGTAATTCACCATTTTGTAAAATAATCACTGTTGTATTGAAAAATTAAACATTTATAAGAATTTCAATATCTTTCGATACAGCCATCAACTGACTTGGATAACAAAGTAAGTACAAATTTGAACCCACTATTGTTACAAACTATAAAGCGAATTATAGTTTCGATTTCCTTCACTAAATTTTAATTTGAATGAGTGAAATATGATTATAATGACCACTGGGTTATCACAAGCCTTTGAATTTCCTAAACACGTACATTTATATGCATGTTGAAAAAACTTGGTATTCTCACAACTTTTAAATAAATTTTAAATTTACCCCGTTTTCATAAGTCTGCCAGACAAGCAGTCTTACTGCTTGATTTCGACAAAAAAGCTTAAAAGTCTTCTCCGATAAAAACACTAGAGAAAAAAGTACAACAACAAAATTTATTTTATATACAAAAAAAAGAAAAAATTAAACTAAATACAATTAAAACATATATTTAAAAAGGATTTAGTACTCACAAAAGGGTATATAAAAAAATTTGTTTATATGCATCCATAAATCTGTGTAAATAATTTGCAGGAGTATTCAGTAGAAGCCACAAGATTTTAAAAAGTTTTTAAGAGTTTAAAAAAAAAAGTATATTTTTTTGTTTAAATATATAAATTAAGAATTAGATTTTATAGAAAAATTACCTTTAAGTAACTTAAATAGTAAAAGAGAAAATGGAATCGAAAACATGTTCAGTTTAGGCATCATTTTCTCCATTTATTATCAAATTTGATCTAATTAGAGGGTTTCTCATGGAACAGAAGACACTAAATTAGCACATTTCTTAAACATATCGCCTATATATAAAAGGTTTTTAATGCATTCCTGGATACACTGGCACATTTAAAGTGATAGCATAGCTGGTGCATTTAGTTATTCTCGTTCTAAAATTTAGGTGACGTAGTGTAGAGTTTAGAGCGTTCGTTTAGAACACAGAGCAGCTAAAGTTCAAATCATAGCACTGGAGAAAAATAAAAAACAATAATTGTGTAGTTTTTTGAAGTTTTAATTAAAAAAATAAGAGTTCCCCTAACCCTTCCTCTATGAATTCCATCGTTAAAAAGCCCTAAGACATTCCAGCCAAACCACCTTTGGCTTTGGCCTGAAACGAATGATCAGACAAACTGCCACCTACTGTGAATTAATTGACAGAACTTAGCAAGGATCGTAACCTACCAACTTAGCAAAGATTATCACCACTTCACAATATAAACAATTAATATCGAGATATGGGGCAATTGCTGTTGATCATTTCAGGGTGAAGGTATAACAATGGAATTTGAGTGATCAACAAACAGCAACATGACATAAGTAGGAGTTTACTGCTAAACCCAAAACAGACTTTACATACTCAAATATTGTAGATAAAATAATATAATGTATCAAAGTGTTTATAGACCAGAAAAATCTGGCCCGTGGTGGATATAAATATAATGAAATTTGAGTTAAATTTATACAGATCCCATCTTAGATTTTTGGACGCCCAGAATTTACAGGCAGCAGTTTTTTGACTAGAAGTGATTCAAACCTTCGTAAAAAAGTTAGTTTGGCAGGAGAAAATCATGTGAAATTAGTATAACAGTATCGCAACGGGGTCATATAAAACCCAAGTATGCTATACTATGTAGTCGCAGTGGTCTAGTGGTTAGTGTGCCGGGTTAGAATCTCAGTACCGCGAATCAGTAACTTTTAACAATACGATATTAGCAAACAAAATCGACAATTTTTATTGTTTGCAGTAACGATTATGTGATTCATTAAGTACACTTTAGCGACAGCCGACAACTCAAGTTTTCTTCATGTTTAAATTACAATAATAGGGCAACACCATAAAAAATCAATCGATTTTGAGTAATTGGTAATGAAAATGGATAGAAAGTAAGCAATGTTACAAACCTCTAGTTTCTTTGAACATAAAAGTACACAAGAAGGGTTCTTAAACAAACTAGTTAATAGCGTAGACATATCTTTCTACAAAATTTCAGAATAAAAACTTTTGGATTTTCCAACTGAATAAATAGCATAAAAATTTTTGTCGGTTTACGACAATAGCTATTGGGACTATCGTAAACAAAAGATAATGAATAGCAATATTGACATTTCTGTTGTTTACTGTTGAAAACAATGCGATTATCGTAAAAATGTGTAACTGAATCGCGCTACAGGTCTGACATCTTAAAAAAAAGAGAAATATGAAGAAATTATTTCTTTCGGTGACTACCTCTCAGCAGTCTTCTGGCAAAATATCTAAGAGTAACTGAATGTCATGAAAAAGCTTCTCAAATCTGTCGTTCGGAGTCGACTTTGAACTGTAGTTCACGGTACTCATGGATAAAAAATAACATGAGTGCTGCGAGAAGCAAGGCCGTAATCCTGACACAGGGTTGTAATTCCCAATTATGTACGTATGTATGTGTATGCTTTACTTTATTGCGACTGCCATTACTTAGTTCTTCTAAAATATCGCAAAATTATATAGAAAACGTAGCTCTCTGTCATTTACAATTTTTATTTTTTTTATGCTATTGGAAAACCCTTTTTGCCATTATATATATGAATTTGCCCTATTTTTCTTTCATATTCTCTGTTTTAAAAGCAGATATAATTCAGTTTTATTTATTTAAAAGCAAAAACAAAATGGATATTTACATGTATGTGTGGAACATTTATTTTATTTAATATCTTATCTACTGCTCCGATTAGTGTTGTATAAAACTGTTATAACAAATCCGATTTGTATAGAACAAAAAGTATACATATAAAGAAAGAAATGAAAGAAAAAAGGCATTATTCAATATTTATTTACGCAATTGTCAGTAATTTGCCATAAAAAAATGAAAGAAAATTTTTATTTGTAAAAGCGTATAAATAAAACAGATAATGAGTTTAGATTGCTTGTTATAACAAACACACACAAGAATATAAATAGGAAATAAAGTATTTAAACAAGCACTTAAGCCGACGCTCTAAAGAACACACTCATACAAGCTTACACACATACATACATGCACATATTAAATTATGTAAATACGTGTCACATACTTCGCTGTTAAAAGGAATGCGTGCAGAAAGCTAAAACGAAGAATATTTTCTGTGTAATACAATTAAAAAGAAAAACCGATGGAGAGAGCAAAAGAGAGAGAGAGAGAGCGCGAAAATACAGTAGAAGGAAGTAAATATTAATATGTGCATGTAAATTGTTTATAAACAAAAGTTTAAATAAAAGTTGAGAAAATTTATAGACACGTTTACCATTAAATAAAAAAAAAATAAAAACTTCTTTCATGAAGCTGAAAATTTTCCCCTCAAACAAAATGTCATAAATTCACAAAATAATTTAGCATAAGGCATTAAGACAAAGCAACTTGTACAAAAATGTTTTGCTATAATGAATATTTCTTATTTGTTTCATTTGTTATTTTTAGGTTGCTGGCTTTAGCCAAAAAATATTTTATTTTATTACGTTACTAATGCCAGTGACTTTTTTCTTTTTAATACAACTGGCAAATGAAATCCATGTTTTCTTTGTTTTTCCTTTTTTGATTATTTGCTCAAAAACATTTATGTTTTACGTGAGTTCTGGTTTAGAAAAGATTTAAATATTTGACCTATTTTGCTTTTTTGTCTTATTAATGTAATGGAAAGTTAACTTTATTACCACTTCTTAGTTTAAATGGAAGACAAGGATACGTATACGCAATGTTGCTTTATAAAGTATTATGCCTTCATCATACTTTAGGAAAGATTTTGTTGTGAAAAATCACACTGACCTACAAAATTTAATGTTTTTACTATTTTTAAAGTAAAATTTAAAGATTTGTTTTTATCTATTTCAAATATTTAGAATATTTCGAGTTTTTGGCAAATTTTTCATTCATTCAATCCTCTTTGAATAGAATATTTTTCATATATGTGCCCATAATTATGAAACTGGTCTAGGTCAAAATTTAAAAAAAAATAAGTTTATCAGTTATATCATAACACATTATTTTAAACTAAATTTGTGCAATGTAATTTTTACGAAATTGTCAAAAATGAACCATTAGATAGTGGTTGTAATTTCAACAATATATGGAATTCATTTATTGTTGATTATGAAAGTGGTCTAAGTCAAAAATTCTTTAGATGATTCTAAATTTCACGTTTTGGATCTTTCTCCTATAAGAGGGAGACCAAAAACATACGGAAATATTTAATTACTTCCATTATACAGCATCATTAGACCAGTATCGGAAAAAAACATAAAGATATTTTGAGTTTACTACCGTACATCTTTCCAGTTTTTCAGGAACATTTTAAGAAGCTTAAATACTTGCAATATTGATAAAAATGGATTATTGTTGAAAAATAATTAATAAATGTTCAGTTAAATTATTGTTTTAAATAAAACTCAAAGTTCTTTATTGCTTTAAGTCCTTTATAGGACATTCAGTTAATTTTCAAAATGGTCTAAGTCAATTCAAACTTTGAAAACAATATTATCGAATTAAATTCACACAAAATTTCATATTCGTAATAAATTTCCATTAATTAAGACTAATAAAATTATTAATTAAAATGTCATATAATGTAAAAACATTTTTTAATTTATTCAAATGTAAATCATTAAATATCTCGAAACATGAAATAAATGACTTAGATCCCTTTCAGAATTATGGGCACATATAGTTGTAGTCTAAAGTTATTTTTTTTTTTTTTTTTTTTTTTGTTAAAAAGACATTTTAACACAACCAGTGTATTTTTTTATGTAGACACTTATTCAACTACTATTAAAATATTTCATTTAAAATATATAAATAAAAATGGTATGGCCTCATAAAACAAAATATATCGGGTGGTTAAATTTAAGGCCAGATACTGAATGTGAACCACAACTAAAGGTCAAATTTTTTTCTGCATTTCATTTGGCATTTCTCAATCTCAGACTAACTCAATTGGAACCATGGAAAAATACACAATCGAGCAACACTTTAAAGTTTATCAGGATAATTATGAAAATGGGCGTTCAAATCAAAGTGCATATCGTTCACTTCGTGATCTTTTCGGTTAATTTAATCGCCCAAATGTGCTTACAATTGGAAAAATTGTGCAAAAATTTGAGCAAGCCGGATCTGTAGAAGATTTGAAAACACCAGTGCACGCTCGTACAGCTCGTACTGCAGAAAATATTGCTGCTATTCGCGATAGTGTGGCTTAGAAGAAGACCATCTACAAAATACCGCTCCCCAACATTCCACTCTATTGCACCTTAACAACCTATTGGGAAGTAGCAGATAACAGCTAAACCTACTTGGAGAAGACACTAACCACACAATCAACATGCAATTATGAGGCAATTGCTGTCAATCAGTCTATGGTGACTATCACTGGACTCTAACCCTTTCGGGACGGCTTTCCAATTTGAATGTTATAATGAAGTTTGTGTATTCATTGAGTTAATAGCCTATCTTAGAAACATTCAGATAGGCTCTAAATAATAATAATATAAAAAAAATACTGTCCTTTCCAATAAATTCCAATAAAATGTAAAGCATTTAGTAGGGGTTTACCCCTGAGTATTGGTTTCAAATAAAAAATAGTAAAAATAAAACTTTTTTTAAAATAGCCTTGCAAACACATCTATTATACTGACAAAAATGTTTTATTCTATTTAAACACACACTCGAATTATTTTGGAAGTGAACAGTTTGACCTGTTTAGAATGCCAAAAATTAATTCATGCGCACATGTTAAGCGATTAAAAGCCTATTCCACAAATTTCTGCAATTCTGACTTTATTTATATATTTATTTACTAAATTATAAAACAATATTAAATTAAATTCAAATTAATTTTTATGAGCGGAGTAACTAAGACCCTGAGTTCGCTGTAGTGTCGCAGACCAGCACCTCTGGTGGGAATGGAACCCTTAACTCTCGCACTACCTATCTTACTACTCACTAGAATACTGATGCATCCAGTATATGAAAATTTATTAAAACACTGAAAATATCTACACACATGAGTTTGGGTTACAAAGCAAACAAACAAAAAATCGTTTTATTTTCTGAGAAATCTATTTAAAGTTTCTATAGAAACTCCTACAAGATTTTAAAATTATTTATATGCTTGACAATTCTAAACTTCAGGCAGCTATTTATAGCCATACACATACATATGTATGTGACAGTAGGGTGGTGACCTTATATGTAAAAGCACTTTTTTATGTTTACGTTGTAACTTCCTTACGTTATAATTTCGTAGTAGCCGAAAAAAAAAACATTGTGGAAAATTGTAGGCAGATTGCATCAAAAGAAGTTTAATAATAAATAAAATATTAGGGATTGATTATGGATAAAAACCAAACTGCAGCTGATTTGCCAGCTGTCAACCAAAGATTTGCAGTTGCCGAAAAATTTTCTTTTTCAAGTAAAATTTAAAAATATTTATTGCCTCTCCTTGTCTGTAATACTATTTTTGGTAACTAACAACTTCACCTGAGTTCAGTTGTTATTCATAATAAAGTTGTAATGTAACATGACAAATACCACGAGTCTTCAATATTAAAGAAAATTTTACACTAAAAAAAAAAGAAGCCTGGCTGTTTAAAACACAATTAAAAAAAAAGAATTCTTATTTTATTTGCTAATGACTATTTGTTGTTTACACATTCGACTTTCAATTTGGCAAACAGCAAATTTAAGCCAAATAAACAAGTGAACAAAAGTCAACACAAAACGTGACTAAACCTTTGGCCTGGCTAAAGTTGTTATTAGAAAAAAATTAAAAACAAAAAAACACGAATCAAATCAGCCAATGTGTTGTTAAATTTGCATAATAATCACATGAAAATTACATCGTCATATTTGGCGTAACATTTAGTTGCCTCCCTCAAATAGGATAAGCAAAAAATTAACAAGAATTACTGCGTTCACATGTGGATTAAAAGAATAAAAAATATATAAAAAAATATACTATTGCAACGGATTTTAAATAATATTTGATGAGCACAACCATAGTTTAAAGCTTTAGAAAAGAAAATTAAATACAAAACACAGTAGAGATCAAAATTAACCCTGGGCTATAAAAAAATAGTACTTTTTATTCTGACAAGCAGTTTAAATTTTCATTTTCCATGTGAGTATTTAACTCTTCTCCTCTTCTCTTCTTTTATCCTCTGTATGGCGAAATTTTGGCAATTTATTGATATTTTTAATTCGTAACCAGGAAACATTACCCGAAATCCGTGTAAATTGATGTTTTAATTAAACCGAACAACAGTTGCTTTTATTTTTGTCGTACTTTTATAAGTTTTTCTTTTTGTATCAAATAAAGACTAAAGGAAGTAATCCCTGCCCTTTGAAGAAGCATATTTGTAGATATCTAATATGTTTGCGATGCTTCGAGATAATTGGAAAAGTATGTGCAACTTGATGATTTTCAACTACTTTATCACTTGCAGTTCTTCTGTGAAATGTATTTTTTCTGTAATAAAGCAAAATTTTATGTCTTGCAAAGCAGGTGGAATTCCATCACTACCTGTGCTGTTTCTAGGACACTTTGACCTCGGTATGACAGGGGCAAGACTCTGGAAATCGTGGGGATTTTTCGTCAATCGTTGTCCTTATAGCTGTGATACGTGTCTTTGGCTGATCGGTAAACACACATAGAGGTTGAGCCTTCCCTTTAATCCGCACTGCATAAGTTGCGGGAATTCTTCTGAGATGGAAACTGTGGATCATTTTCTTTGTAATTGCCCAGGTCTGGTAGTCAGACATTTGAAATTTTTGGGGTGCCTTTTTCGATGGCTTGGCGCATTGTGAGAACCTGGACCCCTTGCTTTACTCCACTTTATAGGCCGCTCTGGTTGGCTGTAGTTCTTTTTAAATTTTTAGGTAATTTCAGTTTAGTCCTGCAATGGTTTCAAAACCATTTTCACCGTGTGCTAATTGTAGCTAATCACGTTTTTGATTAACTGGCCATTTGACTTACCTACCTACCTACCTGTCTTGCAAAATTAGATTTTAAGATATAATTGTTTTTAGCTACATTTAATTGTATTTAACACTTAAAAAATTATTATATATTATTATCTAAATTTAGGAAGTTTTCAAGAAAACGAGTTGTTTTAAACTCAAAACTGTAAGTTTTTTTCTATTTCGTATAACAAACCGAACGTCTAAAACTATTTTATTTAGAATCTGCAGGCAATTGTACCCCAAACAAATATAAAAGATTTATTTGTATTCTATATTTTTAAATTTTTTATTACAATTTTTTAAATTTAGTTGGACCGGTCAAAATTGACGATTTTTTGTAAGAACATTCCAATAAGTTGATGTCTGTTCTTAAGGGTTAATATAAGAAAATTTTATTATATTTTCTGCAGATATACAATAATTAAGAATTCAAACGAAATCTCTTCTTCATACTGAAAGTCATAAATTATTTCAAACGCCTGCTATTAAAGTTAGCACTGCTGTTATTGTAATCTCACCAAGGTTGTTAACAAAAATATTAATACCCGTTAACAACAAATAGCATAAAAAATAAAGAAAAAAAATAAAAAAATAAATTACCAGAACCACAATTAAAGATAAATTTACTATAAAATATCAAAAGCCATATAAAAATATACAAAAAAAGGCAAAAAAAAAAAACCACAGCAGCAGCATTAAAGACAAAAAATTAACGACTAATATTCAGAATTAAAATGTATTTACAAGCAAAATTATAATAAAAATAAAAAAATATATTTTAAAATAGTACGAGTAATCAAATAAAAAAAGAATAAAAGTGTAAATTGTAAAAAATAAATTTCGCATTCGTTCATTTATAATAAAAATATTAAATTGTTACACGAGAAAAAAAAAAAAACAAAAAAATCCATATAAAATGTCGCATTAACGTACATAGTACATGTATAAATATACGAGGGCAGATTAACAATTAGATAAAGTTTTCAATCCAGTCAATTTCTATGATTAAATTAAAATTATTTAAAAATACCACAAACACAAAATAGACACTATTTTACAGATTTTTCTTTTTTCTAAACAGTACAAAAAATTTTATTATTTCACATATTTCAGCTCTGAATATGCTGTTTATAAAGAATAGAATATACGGCGCTTTACTAAATATTTTTAACCCCAATTGTTAAGTTAAAAATATTTAAAAATCAAAGAAATACATTTGCTCTTCAGTAATATTTTCTTACCATATCTTTATCATTAAGATTTTTTAAAATTTATTTTCTGTATTACAAACTTTTTAGAATATCTGTAATTTAGTGAATATTTTAATTAACAGATTATTTAATTGACAGGACCAAGTATACACATTTCATTTATAAATTTCCCAATTTAGTACAAAATTACAGTAGGCATAATATTTCTTCATACATATTTTAAAAACGTGTCTTTACTTTCATCACTATTTTATTCTAGAATAAATAATAATAAAAGTATTTAAGAAAAACTCTAATATACAAACATTGCTTCTATACATAATTTTTTAAAAACATTTATAAAATTCAAGTGAATTCTAAAGATTGTAAGAACACGGACTTAGCATACTGTTTTTTCTAAGTTACTATTTTTTTTTTTTTTTTTTGGTCTCCTTACAGATTTTTTAACTACAAAAGTAAACGCACAGTTAGTAAATTGCTCTATAGACATATAAGACATAAGGCGCTTAACATCTATGTATATCTATGTATTCAACATTCCAATACAATGCACTGCATTTAGTAGGGGTTTACTCCTGAGTATTGGTCTTAAAATAAAAAAAAAAAAAAAAAAAAAAACAGCAATGCCCACTCTTTGACTAGGGATCTATATATGACTAAAAAGCCATTTGGACTGGACCTACTCTTACCATTTTGAAAATATAGCCAAATATGATGTTTTCTTTGTAAGGGCGTGGCACCGCTAAATTAGAATACTTAAAATTTATATAGCCTGTAGAGAGGAGAAAAGTGGCAAAGAAAATATTTTTAAAATAAATATGAAACACATTTTACGAACACAATATCATTGTGACTAAGATTTTGAATAGGCAATCAAACAGTCAATTTCATTTATTTTGTAGTCATGTCACCTTCATTCTTAGCGGCACGCTAGCCGAATCAACTACTAGTGACTTCCACGGGGATTTTCAATAATGTAAAATAAAATACACAGATTTTAAATAATATTTAATTTATTAAATCCATGTAAATAATCTTACAATATATTAAAATTCCTAAATAACAATACATATAATTAGGAAATATATAAAAATTTTAGGTTAGAGTACATACTTGTTGGTATGGAAACCACTAGAAACTTAAAATAAATTATCGGTAATAATCCTTACGAGTCAGTGCTTTCGCCAACTTATGACTTACAAGAATGCGTGCTTAAACTAAATATGGCGATGGCTTATGCAAAATGAGCTCGCAAATTTATGTTTTTATAGCAAATTGACAATTGAAATAATAAAAATTTTTATTACAAATATTAAGGCATTGCCAGCTTAAAAAATTTTATCTGGATTTTGAAAGTGGCGTTAACATTCATTATTTAAAATATTTTTCTATTTTCGTTTTTTGTAATTTTCAATAGATTTCTTTTCGAAAACATACAACGCGTTAAAAAGTTCAAATCTAACCAATTTTTTGCACGGAAGTTAGTTTAAGTTCCTTGTCAGAAGTATACAGCTTAATCGTTTTCTACCTTATTTTGAGTACCTTGTGAAGTGATATAATTTGAAGAGCACAATGTTAAATAAATGAAAAAAATTCCTGGAGTTTTATTATATATACTTTCCAATAAATTATTTAAAAAAAAAAACTGTCACTAGCAAGCTACCCTCATAAGAAAACTTTTGCATACATATGCATACAGACATACATAAAAAATAATTCTGTGCACAAAACTTGCAATAAATTCCGTTAAAAGTTTAAATTACTCTTCCACTGACTGCAGTTTTATTTGAAAAATTCTTGTCAACGTTGTGTTATACGAGTAATAAACACAAATAAGAATATGTATGCATAAGAGTAAATAAGTAAGAGTACAAATTTGTATACGTACATACAGGGTGTTCCAGTTTGTAGTGTAGTGTTATATGTTATTTGAAAATGATGGCAATTTAAAATATAAAACAAACAAAAAAATGTAAAGAAAACCAGTTTGCATAATGGTCGTATACGAAATTGTCGTCAAGGATTTTTGCAAACGGTTATCGACAACATCGCGGAGGTATTTGCCCATGATATTTTGTGGTCTATTTGCTTAAGGTTGTCGATAGGAAACAGTATATTGACTGTACGTTTACACACATTCATACAATTTGTAGTCGACGGCAAGTTTAGTGTCGTTTTCGTATTTTTGCATAATTGGTTTATAAAATGTCGTTGACGAAGTACACGTCGTGCATGAAATTCTAATGCCTTTCACGACCATCATTAAGCAGAGCCTACTGGGAAGTGATAAACAATAACGTCCAAAAAATTTTTGGTCAGTTTTTAAAAATTTACTTCTTATGAAAATGTTGAATATTTTCATTGTATTTTCTGGCATTTTTTGGCTCATTCAGGCATTTCATATGGAAGCATCTGATTGCATGCACATAGTACACATACTCATAAACCATTATTTACTTTTAGCATGTGTGACAATTTTGTTGTCTCTTCACTCTCTTTTTTTGCGATATTGTTTATGCAATAACTTTTTAACTTTATTTTTATTTCAGAAAGTATGTGTTTCATGTGTGTGTGTGTGTGTGTGTGTGTGTGCCTGTATATTGGTCCAAATAAAATTTAAAAAATATCTCATATTTACACACAATTTTTTTTTTCAGAGATAAAATAAAAAACATCATTGTCCTCAACACAACCATCAGTTAAAAATTATATAAAAAATGTAAAATTTTACACTCAAAAAATTTCAGTGTTTGTTCGGATATTTAAAAAATTAAAAAAAAAATATATTAAAATTATTTTCTTATTTCAAACTGCCGGAGTAAAATAGATTTTTCCAAAAAAAAAATTATAATTTAACGAAAATAAAATTCATAACCAAACCATTAAATAATTTCTGATTAATTCCAAATTAAAAATTTATTCCTTAATGTGAAAGCATGCCTCAGTAGCCATTTCGTTGGAAACATTTTTCCATAATTTGAAATAAACTTTTAGTTTTAACATTTTATTCATATTATAGGTTTATTAAAGATTTATTTAACAATTTTTCCATAGAAATTTGTCAAAAAAGTTCTTCATAAACTTTAGATATATTTTATGAATAAGGGCATTAGTTTTAAACTTGATCTTTGAAATGAAACTGGTTTTAAATCATACCTGTGAAGTAATTATTTTTAATCGTAATGATTATTAGCTGGATTGCTTTTTTGTTTTGTAGAGTGCGTGGTTTAATGGTTAGAGCGCTGGCACAAAAACTCAAACGGCCCAGGTTCGAATCTCAGCAAAGGTGAAAAATGAAAAAGTTATTTTGCGGTTTTCTCAAAATTATAATTTAAGAATACGAGGTTCCCCCCTCCAAGAAGTCCATCTACAAAGTAACCGCTCCCTGACGTTCCACTCTATACCACCTTAACCTTTGACAACAAAAAACGAATAATCAGGAGAAAAGCGCCACCTATTGGGAAGTAACAGATAACAGCTAAAAAAAACCTACTTAGCCAAGGCACTCTCTGCAATCAACATGCAACGATGAGGCAATTGCTGTTGATCATCTAGGGTGGGTGAAGGTAAAGCACTGCCTTTGAATGATCAATTCACAGCAATTTGTCTCATTCCTAAGATTCTTAGGCCCATTATTAAAACTTGCCGTTAGTTAAAGTCAGGATTTTATAGAATCGATAAATCGCTTTTTGTTATTACAAATAATTTTTAATCTAAAGTGACCGATAAATTTATTGGGAAGATTGCCTAACCTTTAGTTTAAAGTTAACTTATAATAATATAATAACTTTATTGACCTCTTTTTTAAATAATAATAAATCTCTTTTTCGAGCTTAAGGTCTTTTTATATTAATATTAAATATTTATTTTTTCAATATTTCGCTGCCCCTTCGTGTAGCGTCTTCAGGAATTATTATTTTAACAAATTATTATTTTAACTTGTAATAACAAAAAGCAATTTATCGGTCTTATAAAATCCTGCCTTTACCTAAGGACAAGTTTTAAAAATTGGCCTTAGCAATATAAGAAAACAAAATATATGTTCTGTTGTCATAATGTACGTCCTTTCCATGAAAATTCCAATACAATGCATAGCATTTAATAGGGGTTTACCCCTGAGTATTGGTCTCAATAAAAAAGGATGGCGAAGAAATTAATTACAATTACAAATAATCAAAAAATTATCAAAATTACTGGCAATTGCTACAAAGTAATCATGTTCCTATATCGTTCACCATTGAAAGTAACACTCTGACCATTATGGGTTTTAAATACATATGGGCCAATGACTCCGCCTGTCCATAAAGTGAACTAAACAGTAATTTTGTGTGGATGGAATAGTGTTTAGACGAAATCTTGTGGATTCTCTTCACTTCAAATGCGACAATTCTGCTTACTTACGTACCCATTTAACAATAAATGGGCTTCATCGGAAAATAAAATTTCGAACGGAAATTCAAAATCGACGTCAATAGTGTAGAACAATTATTTTGATCAAAAAAGTCAGCAATTTACATGCGTTGCTCTGGTGCAAGTCGATTCATATTGAAATTCAAAACAAACATAACAAAATGCAAGTATTAACTGTTAAGTAGATGGTTCAATAAAGTAGTGATGCGAACTCAAAGTTGTGACACTCTATTAAAAACAACTGTTATTTAAAGTTTCATTAAAAAAGGCTTATGGACACAATTTTCAATACCAATATTTCTTTTATTATAGCTTATTAATCAACTCAAGATATAATTGAATTAATTAAAATAATTAATTGAAATTAAAGTATGAATCTATGAAGTAAGTATTTAATTAAAGTCATATATGAAACAAATATTTCATTCTCTGGCTCTTTTGTGAAACAATCTCTCCGAAAACAACAGATTGTACTACTTCCTTTTGCCTTCTTTTCATACTTTATTTTGTCACACTAGAACAATGTATTATTGTATGCATTCAAGTAATTCTTTGGTTACTGGCTATGTAAAGCTAAAACCATATTAATATATTGGCCTTCTGACAGAATAAAAATAGAACCAATAATGTTTATAACGTTTTTTTTTTTTTATTAAGTTATTTAAAAAATATTTCTAAAATATATGCCACATATTAAAACACTTAAAGTGTTGCTTTTTT
The DNA here is from genome assembly GCA_963576795.1 of Metopia argyrocephala. NCBI lineage: Eukaryota > Metazoa > Arthropoda > Insecta > Diptera > Sarcophagidae > Metopia > Metopia argyrocephala. Next base: position 109,613,028 of record OY756211.1, on the reverse strand, counting down.
ATTTTAAACATTCAAAATAAACACATTAAATTACTCTTTGATTAAAGGGTGGAAACGAAAAAGTTTTACATTTTCCAGTTAAAATTCCTTGAAATGTGTAAACCCTATTTGAAGATACAGTTACTTTTCTTCTTCTGTCATCTGTGAAAAATACAAAACAACAAAAGTTTTTAGTTTATTCTTACACGGCATGGCGTCCACATCAAAATTAGAAAAAATGAGAAAAAACATTTTGGACATATTTATAAATAATCCTAATGCCTCCTACGCATATATTGCTAGGATGGCTGGTGCGTCTCGAGCAACCGCAAGAAATGTCATAATAAAGTTCAAGGAGACCAAATCTGTAGCCCGAAAACCTGGGTCTGGTAGACCAGCTGGATTTATGGATAAAAAATTAGCTGGGAAGAATAAAAGGTTTTTGCTCTCAAATCCCAATGCCTCATTGAGAGACTTATCAAAAAAATTCCACGTGTCTCATACGTATGTGCGAAAGGTAAAAAGAATTAATAAGCTGAGATCATACGCTGTCATAAAAGTACCAAACAGAAATGACGAACAAAACATTAGAGCAAAAGGAAGAGCAAGAAAACTTGTAAAAACAATGCTGAACGTTTTTAATGGCTGCATTATAATGGATGATGAAACATATGTTAAGGCTGACTTTAAACAACTTCCAGGAAAATTGTATTATACCGCATATACGAGAGGAGGTGTAAAGAAAATATTTAAGTGTAAGAAAGTGGATAAATTTGCAAAAAAATATCTAGTCTGGCAAGCTATTTGCAGTTGTGGCCAAATCTCAAAACCACTGGTCATTCAAGGCACATTAGATCAAAATTTATACATAAAAGAATGCCTTCAGAAAAGATTGCTACCAATGTATAAGCGGCACGAAACTATGCCTTTATTCTGGCCCGACTTGGCTTCCATTCATTACTCCAGTAAAACTATGGATTGGTTTAGAAATAAAAATATAAATATTGTGCCAAAGCAATGCAATCCTCCAAACTGCCCTGAGTTACGGCCCATTGAAAAATTTTGGGCAGTTGTAAAGCAAATTTTAAGAAAAACGTCAAAAAGGTTAAGGATGTGAAAAAATTCTATATATATTGGAAGAATGCTGTCCAAAAAGTTGGTAGAGTAGGTGTCTAAAAACTAATGTTGGGCATAATATCAAAAAATCGTAAATTTAGTTTATCTAAAAGGGAAGAGAAATTTTTATTTTATTTTATGTATCTATGGAGTTTCTGTGTTAATTTGTTGTTATGACTTAATTTTTCTTATTATTAGTTTTTATGTTATTAATAAAATCAAATGTAAAATTTTTTTCGTTTCCACCCTTTATTACCCTCTAACAAATATGCTTTATGAAAATTATTTTAATTTGCTTTTATTAAAATTTCATAAAATAATGAAGCTGCTTAGAGTTAAAACAAAATTTAATATTCTTTAGGTTTCAATCAATAAATATTTAGTGCAGCATAAACTGGCATGTATCAAATTCCATTATCAGAAAAAAAAAATGTTTTTTTTTCCTCGTATTTCTGCTTTAATGAGCAGGAGACCAAGTCATAGATTGTGTTAAAAAATATTTGAAATTTTAGAAACGGAAATATTTTGCTATTGATATCCCTTCAATTAAGGCAAGTCAGATTATAAATTCAAATTAAATTTTCAATAAAATTTTAATATATTGCAGGAGTAATATGATTTCAGCATGTATGTATGCAATGAAATTGGTTTTTTTTTTTTTTGTATAATTGTTAAGGTTTATTTGTAATACAACTACATACGAGTATCTATGTGTGTATATGTAAGAGCCTGTTTTTAAACCAAAAAAAGTAAAATTTGTGGTGAAATTTAAATTCTATCTGTTGAAAGAAACATTGCCAAATTATTTGCATTAATGATCGATATTCGAAAAACAGTTCTTTTTTTATATTTTGCAATTTAAATAATAAAACATTGATCATATTACTCATATATGTATGTATGCCACAAATGATATTAAATATTAAAGCGTTTTATTAAAAAACAAATATTCTTCAATTTATCTTTCCCTGCCATTATTCATAGGCCGACATATGCAGTGTCAAAAACAAATGGTATGATTTCTATACCCAAAATACAAAGAGAGAGAACAAAATTGGTATAACTTTTAAAATATGGGTCAGTCTAAAGTTACAAAAACAAACACACACACACACACATACATATGTATGTATAGGCACATATACAATAATATTTGTTTTTAACCGTTTTTGTTCAGCATCCTTTAAATATATTATGAATACATACATACATACTCGTATATATGTATGTACATTGTACATACATACATATGTGCTTGTATATGTGTTTTTGGGTGTTTAATTGTAAATTGTTGTAGTAGTAGACCTGATTCGTAAACAATTGGCCATTCACATTAAAATCAGCTTACAAAAACTTGTTTTAATTAAACAAACAAAGGAAAAAGACAAACTGGCCCCAAAAACAGCAACAAATTGAAGGATTAAAAAAACGTATAAGTCCGAAAAAAGAGAAATTAAAATAAAAAAAAAAAAACAGAAAAATAAATTCCTTTTTTTATTCATTTAATTCGTTTAATTTTTTCTGAAACGAAAAAAATATCGTAAATTTACAGTTCATTTAAAGGGGGGTGAGAGAGAAATAAAAAAATGTGTTTCACGTAATAAAATAAGAGATATAAAAATCTCAAATTTTTCTTTAATTTAGGAAGTTATGGCTCAATGTACAAACGAGGCCAGTTTAAATATTTTGTAACTTTTTTGGATATTTTTACGAAGAATTATGAAGAATATAATTTCCGTGGAAAAAATGCTTTATGAAAAAGCGAAATAAGAGTATATGACGAGGCAACATATAGAATTTAAAAGTATAAAGTTCTTAATATTGTTCATAAGAGTGATGGTTAACTTAGTAGGAAGGTACTTTTTTGATGTTATATGACTCAAAAAGGTACCGCGGTACTCCTCTAACACATTTTAGATTCTCAGACATCTTTACAATGTGTATACTTTTTATCTATTTCCTTTGTTTCATAATAAATTTCATTTCTATGAAAGTTTTTTAAAAATAGTTTTTCTCTTTTAAAAATACTAAAGTACTATATGCACCGCTAAGAAGCTAGGCCGTAATCCTGACACAGGGTTGAAATGGCGAATTATTTATGTATGTACTATATGTACATAAAAAAAGAACATGAGACATACATTTCATACATCGCAAATATCTGAGTTTGGTAATAATAAATTTGTTCAAAACTTTTTTTGTAGCGTTAATATATTTTAGCTCTTAATTGCATGATGTTTTTTATTTTTCTGAAGTAAGCCACTGATAAAATTCATGCACAATTTTAAGGAAAAATATTTAAAAATGTTTTATTATAAATATCTAAAACTACAGTCCAATGGGTATAATCTAATGCCAAAATATTTTAGCAGCGACCAATTTACACTAAAGTTTTTGTACATTTATTTTCTTTTTTGTCAAAAAAATTTATAATGGAAATTTCCATCACAATGCAATGAAGGGTTAGACCTTTGTTAACTTTAATTAGTGCCTGTGACCGTCTATTCAACATCGCGCTAGATGATATCATAAGCAAAGTCTATTCATAAATAGAAATTTCATGAAGTCTCGTATAGAAACTGGAGGATTTGGATAATATTTCTCTACTTGCGAATCTTAAGGACTTAGAAATATTAGCGCGCAATACTAGATTTTGGGAAAATATCAAGAAAACACAGTCATGAGAATTGGCAAGGTTACTTACGATAAGCTCTTTCTTGAAGATCAGCCAGTCAGGTATGTAAATAGTGTTTGCTCTCTAGGCAATACAATAGCGAATAGCAGTACAGAAATAGTCATAGATAAATGACTTATCAAAACTAGGGCGGCATTTTTATGTCTACAATTAATATACAGGCAATATCTAGAGAATATTGAAGGCATAGGCAAAGTCGATTCAATTGAACGGAAGAGTAACTTTAGTAGGATCAAACAACATCAAGAAAATCTACAGCATCAAAACGTGCCAAAAAAGATGATTTGTGCAACCAGTATGCTTCCAAACGTACATTACATTGCCATTACAACTCTTTTTCAGAGATTCCACCTAGCTTTACACATCGCCAAATTGTGTGCGTCAGTTGTTATCAATGAGGCCTACAGTTTCAAGGGTCAGTGTCATACCTTCACCCTTGAATGATCAAGAGCAATTGTCTCATCGTTGAATGCTGATTGTGTGTGGTGAGTACTACCTAAGTAGGTTTAGCTGTTATATCTGCTATTTCCCAATAGATGGCGCTTTCTTACCGATCATTCGTTTTCTGTTGTCAGTGGCTAAGGTGGAATATAGGGGAATGTCAGGGAGCCGTTTCTTTGTAGATGAACTTGTTGGAGGGGGGACCTCTTACTTTTAAATTATAGTTTGAAAAAAGCCGCAAACTTTTTTTTCATTTTTTTCACCTTCGCTGGGATTTGAATCTGGGCTGTTTGAGTTTTTGTGCGAGCGCTCTAACCACTATTTTACGTACCCCCGAATTTTGGCATAACATCAAACCCTGAGCAACTATTTGAAACTTTAACCATATTTTTTGGCAGTATTACTATTTGACACAAGAGTAATACAGATTTTGAAGGCACACAGAATAAGCAAATTTCTACCGTTTTGATTGATTCAGAAAATACAATATTTTGATCAAAATAACAAAACTCTTTTAAAACAAAAATTATTTCACAGTGCTGTTTTTGTAATTGAAATCAGACGTCTAATCGTCGCTTTCGATATGGGGTTAATTTGATCGAGTTTTTGGTTTGGCATCGTGGCATTCGGTATTGAACATTTTACACGAATTATTGAGATGATAGCATACGTTAAAGAGTAGCCGATCGAAAATTTTATCTAACATTTTCATTCGATACATGTGTGTTTATCGTTAACATATGTACGATGTTAATTCTAAAGAAAAAGAAAGGTTTATTTTATTTAAGTATAGATTCTTTTCTTTAAAGTAAATGATTTTAACCAGAGGGGAAAGAATTGCTGCTGTTGACATGTGACCAGTAAATTTTAACTCCTTAGGTTGATAGTTAAATGCATCTTTCGTTACATATAGAAAAAAATTGTATCTAAAAATAAAGATATATTTTGAAGACACAAGTATATTCATCAAGTCAGCCAGTTCGATGACTGAGTATTTGAGTCCCACAAGTCTAAACTGCGATTCTTAAAATTCATATAAAAAGAAGAAATCTGGACAAATAAGCAGGCTATAAACTCAGCCAGTCAATTATTTTTGTGTATTTTAGAAAACCTACTAAAAATTTTTCATACACAAATAACAACTTACTCGAAATAGAACCACTAATAAAGTAAAAAAGACTGTTAAATGACTGCAAAAATATTGAGACAAGACAATAAAAAAAGTTTCAATTTCTCTTGACAAAAGTGTTTTTTTCTTTATCAAGCACTAGAAGCAAAAACCAAAATTTGATAAAGAATTGCAAAAGTTAATAATTAATAAGACTCAAATGAAGCAGTATTGCCTTTAAGTTTATGAACTTGTAAAGCAAATATTTTGAAATTTCAAAACTACCCTCGTTTACGCTGGCTTGCTTATTTGTAAAAGAGTTTTCAAATCTATTTATCGATCTCTTGTAATAAAAATATAAAAACTGGTTATAAATATGCTAGCATGCTTGTTTTTCTTTATAAACGCTTTTATATATATATATTTGTGAGTGTGTAAGAGTAAATATACGAGGAAATCCATGAACTTGTGTGTACGTGTATGTGTTTATTTTCCATTTAAACACCATTGTCATTTTGACCATTTGTATTGTGTGTTTTTTGTTTAATTTTCTCTTTTCATTATTAATATTTTTTTTTTTTTTGTGAAATAATAATTCGTTAAAAAAAATAAATATTTTTGTTTTAATTTCTTGTAAATGTTTTCGCTTAAACATGGATTTCTTTGAAAAAAAAAATGTAAATCACCACGTTTATTTATTTTTTACTTTTTTTATTATAAAATTTATCGCGTTTTAACCATTAAACAAATAAATGCTGAGAATTGTGCCAGTATTTATAATAATCGTATAAAATGTTAAATTTTTTCTGCAGAAATCATTGTTTTCGTTTTTTGTTGTGTTTCATTATCATTTATTAAAATATTTTATTTTTTTTTTTTTAATAAAACAAAGAAAGCAAATTTTTTCTGGCTTTGCTTTTTAAAGGATAATACAAAAATTTTAAGGGGAATTATTTTTATGGGTAATTAAGCCAATGAAAATTAATGTAAAAATTTTATGATTGTTTTTTAAAAAAGAATCTCTGTTTTAAATTACGAGGGTGGTCAAAAATACGTTGTAACCCTGTTATCTTTAAATATTATTTTCTATTAAAATATTACCGAATTATGAGAAAGTAACGTTCAAGCAAAACTTTCATTTATTCAATAATATAACAAGTACCGAGGAAACATCAGAGCACTATATGCACAGAATATGATGTAATTAAGTGAAAAACATAAGTTAAATTTTCTTTGAATTAGGAAGCCTGGTATTGGGTTCAACATTTCATAAGATTGCTGTCAAATTATTTATAAAAATATTTGATATAAAATATTTGTGAAATTGCAAATGTAGTAAATTTTTTCAGCTGCAACAAATTTCTGCCAACATTTTTGTTTTTCTACGAAATAATATGGCCAACACTTCTTTCGAACGAAATTATAAGCCCATAATTTTTTTTTCCTTGTCTCGATGCGAAAGATTTAAGAATTGAGTTTTGTAGAGGATGAGACTTCAGCTTATTAAACAGTGGGTCGAAAACCAGACACAGAATGTCCAAGTTGACCACAATATTTATTACATTTTATATTATTTAATAAATTATTTAAACGTTTTCAATTAGTTTTTTTTTTAATTTATTTTAAGATTATTTTTAAAAATTATATAATTATGTGTGTCCTCTTCGATTGTTTGTCAATGAATGAAAAATAAAATTTTCATTTCCAAAAAATATAACAAAACTCTAATATTCAAACGTTGCCACGTTTACAAAAGTAAAATTTTGTATAAAGTAAAAGAATTGTTTTACAGTCAAGACAAAAACATAATATCATAAACAATATTAACATTGGTAAAAAATAAATAAGATGAATAACAACAAGATCTCTTCTAATGTAATAGTAACAATAACATAATACAATAGTACTAAAATATTAAAGGTTACATACATACATACATACTAGAGACCTGCATGACTTAATTCATCTCTTTAAAACACATTGAATGCAGCTTAACACTGTTACAATACTTTATGTATCCACACACATTAAATAAAGAATGTGAGTAACAGAGGAAGAAAATGTCATTCAACAATGTGTCACTCATAACAGCTTAAAAAACAAAAGAGACCACCAAATCAAAAGTATGAATTTACTGAAAAAAATATACATCCACTTAAAAAACTAGCACTCATTAAGAAATTGGTTTTTGTTTTCTTGCCAGACGCCTTTTGTACAAAGACGTCTTTGAAAAATTCTGTCGTCATTGAGAGAGAGAATATGTTTAAAATGTAAATAAATACATACTATGTATGTGATCTCTGCTTTGCTCTTTTTTAGGAATGTTAAACTATGTATGTAAAAACAACAAAAACAGAACCACAGTACAGTGAATGCTTACTGTTAAGAATGTGGTATTCATTGTTATTTTGAGTTACTGTGATTATGACTCACTCACTTAAATTAAACGAATGCAGTAAAAAATGAATTTGGTACACTATTTAGTCTGTTAAATAGTGAGAGCACAACAATGAGTCATTTAAAAGCATGTGCACAATTTTAGGTTTTTTCACATTCATTGCAGGTCTCTAATACATACATACATAACTGGCCTTTACAACCCTGTGTCAGGATTACGGCCTAGCTTCTCGCAGCACTCATGTTGTGTGTGTCAATGTTTATCCATGAGTACCGGGACCTACAGTTTAATGTCTACTCCGAACGACAGACTTGAGAAGCTTGTTCATGGCACTTAATTACTCTCAGAGCATTTGCCAGAAGACTGCTGAGAGGTAGTCGCCGAAAGAAATATTTTTTTCATATTTCTTTTTTTTTTTTTGAAGATGTCTTAGTAAGCCAACACACTAACCACTAGAACACGGCGTCTTGTGTTTTAGATCTCCTTGTGTTTAGATCTCCTCCTTGTTTATAAGATCTCCTAAATAAATGGTATTAGCTTACATCGAGTTCTACATATGTATAGTTACCTTGACATTTTAAGAGCGGCTACGCGACAATGTAACCGTTTTCCCTTATGTGGGCAATATGTGGACAGTACCACAGGGATTCTTAAGCAGATATTACGAACAGAATAAACATACCCTGAAATACATTTCATTCTATATAATTAAAAATGTCTGCCTCTCTGTCTGTCTGTTGGCTTGTTTGTGCTTTATAGGAGGCCAAACCCTTGGACCGATCTTCCTGAAATTTTCACAGCATGTTAGTGTGACCCTAGAAGGAATAATAGGCTATAGGAAGTTTTGATTGCACAAAGGGGCGTGGCATATAACAAATATAACCCAAAATTTAAAATCATATCTTAGACATTTATTTACCATTGGCGCAGTAATTGTTATATATGGTATAGGCAGGAATAGAAAAGTGTACCAAAAGAAAAGTGGGCGGAGCACGCTCCTTTGTTTGTAATATATTGGAGGCTGGACATGTTAAGCAATCTTAAATAATCACAGCGTGCGGCTTTGACTTATATGATAATATTTTTCGACAATTCATAGGGGTCAGCGAAGTACACCGGATTCAATTAGCTTTATATACAAAAGACAGCATAAAATCTATAGCTCTGTGCGGAGCTGTAGCTTTAAATCTCTGAAAAGACTACAAAAATATCACAGCAATCGCTTGAAATAAATTCTTCGTATCTTCTGGCCAAATCGAGTCACAAGGGAACAATTTATTTTGACTACCAGTCGTAAACAAACAGACGCAAATTAACATGCATTAGCCCTATATTCAGAAGGTTTTCGATAGACATATACAAACGCTTATCTTATACAATCATATAGTAAACTTATCAGCATATGACTGGTAAGAAGAATTCGCCTATGCTCTCCTTTCAGTATGAAAATATAATTTGTTTTGTTTTTTTTTTATCAGTATGTAATATGAAGTCGGTTAGGAATTACTAATTTAGTGTTTTATACCACTCAACTATTTCTTCTTTCGAAATTTTCAGAAATAGCTGGACGATAAGAGGTTGTTTTAAAATAATTGACCATTTTAAAAGTCTTGGAATTTCTAACCAATTGTTGGTAAATAAAATATTGTATATGCGAGAGCCAGGTAGTCAGAGTACTTTACTTTATTTAAAAACTCTTAACTTGCACAATCTTGTGACTACTTCAATTTAAATTATGGGTAAAAAGTATAAAAAATCAAAATCTTGTATTCGTTTTTAATATCTTTTGTTTAACATTTTAAAATTGTATCTTAAATTGGTTACTCTAACATTTTTCCCTTAAAGACTTAAAAAAAAATCGGCAATTACTTATTACAGAACGTTCAACTTCTCACTATTGCAACAGCATGGTTATAACACCTAATTACTATGATACAATTTAAATGCAATAAAATCTTCTTTTTTTCGTATTTCATTAGCAATTCTCGTTAATAAAATGTGTGAAACCTTAAAAAGAAAATAAGAACAATAAAAAACAGTGTTAATTGCAGAACTAAAATTATGCATAAATAAGTCTGGAATAGCAAAAATTTTGTTGCACGTTTTTAATATATATTTTTGGGGAGTTGTTATTTTTTTCCAACATCTTATAGAAAATTATTTTTCTGCCAAAAGCATTGTATTCTAAATGAAGTGCTGCACATACAAGCCACATAAGAAGTAAGAAAAAAAAAATCTTAAAAAGAAATACAACTTTTAGCAAGAAAGAAAGGAAATGAGTGTTTGCAAATACAGTTGCCATATATGTACAGCCATGAAAGGAAACCGGATACAAAGTGTTATTGAATAAGTGAATATTTGTGTATCTCTGTGTAGCACTAGTATTGTATTTTATTTCCTTCTCTTTTTTTGTGTGTCGCTCGATGAGTGTAGCCTTCTGTGTGTGTACGTGTATTTTTGTGGCAAACAAAGTTTTCTGCTGATTGTGTGCAACGAATTGTATGTGAAAAAATTTCTATGAAAAAGACTTTTTTAGTAGTTTTTCATTTAACCAAATAAGAAACAAAAGTGTAAAAAACCATTAAAATTTGTCATGAAAATATTAGGAGTGTTATAAGTGACTAGAAAATGTGCAGATATTTAAATGAATTTCACTTTTGTTCATAAGTTACCTCCTTATTAAATAAAACGTTTTGCTATTCAGTAACTTTGTGAGTGTTGAAAGCCAAAAATACAAAAATTTTCTACCAAAAAATTTTACAAACACTCATTTGAAATAAGTAAATCTATAATAAGCTGCGAGGGTGGTTTGATCTTAACCGCGGTTTGGTGTGTTTTTCCCTCACGCAAAAGTCTTTGCTTTTAAGCCATTTTCTCAACACTACTACTGCCTTCGATTCTTGATATTTAAAAAAAAAAACTTACAAAAGTATATAATATTTAATAAATTGAATTAAATAAAACCATAGTGACAAAGCAATAATTTTTTCTTCCAAAGATTAGTTGGCCTTTACGAGAAACTAATAATAAGCCTTTGTTTTTAAAAGACGAATAATTTTAGACGTTCTTTGTTTTATATAAAAATCATCAAAACATAATAATAAAATAAAAAAAAAAACCCAAACCTTCCACTGTTTTAAGTTTAAGAGGAATATTTGTTCACAAGCTTTAAATAAAATTCGACCATAATCGTATTACTGTATATGCCTCTTTTGCTTATTTTCACATTAAAAGGAAAGCACACACATAACTTTAAACATTTTCCTGAGACGGGTGAGGAAAATTCTATTTTTACTAAAGGAACTATTTCAAGTTAACCACTATGATTGAAAATATTTATGGCGTTTTAATTTCTTCAAAAAATATTTCCCTCTAGTTGTGAAGCTTGAACATCTCCAACTATGCCATTTAAGTTTTATGCCAATATACCCGCTTCCGTCCATTGAACATCGAGAACTATTTTAGGAGTCTAATTCCTTTTTAATTAAGACTTAACATCTGTAGTTGGACCAATTTTGATTTATATGCTTTAACAATTTATAGGCTTTAACACTGGACATCTCAGTGTTGAAAGCTCGACCAAATGTTTTAAAATTAAAAAAGTTTAGTAGCTTATTTTGTCAATCACTAAGGTGATGCATTAAAAATTGTTTTTGTCACAAAAACTAATTGAAAAGAAGTAATGCAACGCTTCTCCTAGAGGATTTACAAAATAAGCCCCTTAATAAATCAGCACACAACCTTTATTTCACTTTACTTAAAATTTTATTTTTTAATTTTTAAATGTATACTTTTAGGCACAGTTGTATTTGAATTTTTCTTCTTTCCTCGTATAAGCCCAAATTCAAAGCCATCTTAACGTTTAAAGGAAATGCAAAAAGGTATTGCAGAGAGCATGAAATTGTTAAAATGGTTAAGAAAGTAAAAAAAGACTAAGAAAAGAAATTTTATAATAAAGAAGCGTAACTATGTATGCTAAAGAATACATTTTCTTCCGAATTTTTTTTTTTGTTTTTTTTATTTTGTTTTTATTTTACTCTAAAACAGTTTTACCATTTTCTTAGTAGTAGTCTGTCAGCTTTTTTTTTGAATTTTATTTTATATAATGGCTTTGGAGACGTTGATATTTTGAGGTATATGTTTGAGAAATAAATGACAGCAGGTACTTAAAAAACATTTCAAATGGTTTTAAAATAAAGATATAAAAATACTTAACGAAAAGGAAAGGGAAATTGTGCTTTTTGCTGTCAGAGTATAAAAATGTGTTCACATAGAGAAACATAAAATGTTTAAAAACTATTACCTGACATTTAAAAATATTTTATAAAAAAAAAAACAATTTTAAAGTCAATTCCTACTTAGAAAAAATAAAATATAACAAAAATAGCATATTTTTAGGATCTAAAAAAATTTTAAATTTGTTTATTTCAATTTCATAAATAAATTTAAATTTAAAACAACTACTGTAACATAAAAGAGAGTATGTTATTAAAGATTAAAGAAATTATATAAGATTAGTAGGAACTTTTTATTTGATTAGAGCGCCTATTTTATAGAAGCAATAGTCCCCGTGGTCTAGTGGTTAGTGTGTTGGCTTACTAAGACGTGAGCCCTGGGTTCGGCACCCAGCTCCGACATCTTAAAAAAAAAGAAATATGAAAAAAATATTTCTTTCGGCGACTACCTCTCAGCAGTCTTCTGGCAAAAGCTCTGAGAATAACTAATTGCCATGAACAAGCTTCTCAAGTCTGTCGTTCGGAGTCGACTTTAAACTGTAGGTCCCGGTACTCATGGATAAAAATTGACACACACAACATGAGTGCTGCGAGAAGCTAGGCCGTAATCCTGACACAGGATTGTAAAGGCCAGTTATGTATGTATGTATGGTTAAAGTAGAATAGAGTGGAATGTCGGGCAGCGGTATCTTTATAGATGTAGATCTAAATTGACAATGCTTTGTATGCATAATTTTTTTGCGGAGAATATGAATTTGGAAGAATGCATACATACATAAGAGCCGGGGCTTCCACCGGAGTTCTCATCTTAGTAAGCCAACACACGAACCACTAGACCTCGGCGACTTGTAAGTATAGATACTCTACGAAAATGGGTGAAATAAATAAAAATCTGCCATTTCATCGAGATGATATATCTCGAACATATTTCAACAGGATAACTACAAATAACAGATTCCAAATTTTTTTTTTACTTTTTTTGAAATATGTTGCTCAAGTAGAAGAAGTGCAAGAATTTCAAAATCATCCTGTTATAATTTATTTCGCTCATAGAGCTATTACCCAGCAGAAAATTTTTCAAATTTGGAAGCAATAAGTAAAATTTTAAGCAATAAAGGAAGCAATCTTTTGTTTATGCATTATTATTTTTTTTTTTATTATTATTTTTTTTTTTTAAGACCAATACTCAGGGGTAAGCCCCATACTCATGCAAAGCATTGTATTGGAATGTGAAGATGGTTGAGAAAAAGTTTTTTTTTTTTTATATGTGTTTTTTGCATATTTTGCGCCTTTATTTGTTGATGAAACAAGTTGCCCACTCAAGAGCCAGTTTTATACCTTCACCCTCGAATGATCAAACACCAATTGCCTCATCTGTCTGTGAATGTTTAATGTGAATGGTGAGCGTCTTCAGTAGATTAGCTGTTATCTTCCCAGAAGGTGGCGCTGTACTCCTGATCATTGGTTTCTGGTGGAATAGATTAGAAATGTCAGGGGGTGGTTTCTTGCTGATGGTCTTGCTGGAGGGGGGGGGAACCTCTTATTTTTTTTAAATTTAATTTTTAATTTAAATTGTAATTTTTAGAAAACCGCAAATTTTTATTTTTATAATTTTGTCCTTCGCTGGGATTGAACCTTGGCCGTGTGAGTTTCTGTGCGAGCGCTCTATCACTATGCCACGACCCCCCTGGTTACTGGTTGCAACATATTTGCATTTCTATTGCATTTTAGCGGCTAATTTCATATAAAAATCATGCATTATTGATGCGCATGTGTAAGTAATTGTTCACAATTTCTCCCTTACAAAATTACTTACTGGTATGCACTAATTTATGCTGGGTATCTCCACATAAATCTAAAAATTTGTTCAAAATAATTATTCTAGCTGTCTATTTTAATTTTACAAATAGTTTTAGATTTATTATACAAAGCAAATAAATGTTACTTAAGGTCAACAGAGTTGCAAAGATTAGTATGAAAATGCATTTGTTTTAAACCTTTATGTGACGTTGCACACAAACCTTTGGAAAGGCAGGCAAAATTTCGTTTGAATTATTTAACTTTCAACTAAATTTTTTTGAAGGTACACATTAAAAGTTTAAAGTCGTATTCATCACAAACACAATCGGTTTATTAGTATCTTATTTAACAAAATTTTATGCAATATTTTTTAAAATAAGCTTTTAACCAGCCTATTTTTACTTTTATTTAATTTAATTGCTGCCTTTAAATATTATTTTTATTAAAAAGTACTGCTTAAACATTGTCTACCATCTTTGCTTAGATGTTGATTAAATTTAACAAAATTAAGCTTCATATTTTACTTCTAAATATTTACTTTTGTATATTAAATACTGTTGTGAAATATTGTTACTTTTAGGCAACAGACGTTGTTACACAATTAACATACTTTTATCAGTCTACTACCCAACGAGATGAAAAGAAATTTTGTGTCTATAAATTAAATGAATATATTTATTTTTTTCTTCCTTTTTGTCCTATTTTATATGAATTTAAGTTTTTAACAACTTGAGAGCAACACTCTTTATGCCTGCCAACACCCAAAATTACGAAAGTTCCCAAAAGAATACTTTTAGACAAATGCAAACATGTGCATGCATGCATGCAAGCATGCATGTTGAGAGTTTATTTTTGTCGTTTGTTTTTTGGAAACATATTTAATTAAATTTATATTTTATATGCGAATATTTTTCATTTACCAGCAGTCTAAATTTTATTATAATAAATGTTTTTCTATATAACTTTTCTGTGTTTTTTTTTTTTCTTTTTCTTTTTTACTACTGCAGGCTACATGATAGCAGAACACTGCTACGAATATGAGTTTTTTGAACCACGGTTAGTGTTATTCTTATGTTTCTAGTCTACAATGACAACTTTAGAATAAATTGTTCATAAAGAGAGATAAAAAAAAAATATTTAAATAACATTATTTTCCAGCCTAAAACACTCCACTCTAATTTGAAAAGCAATTGTTTAGGAACACTATCCTACATCACACACCGTAGCTGAGGTTTACAAATAGATATTAACAGGTGACATGTTGAAATAATTAACAAAATTCCTAAATTCAAAAGCCAACATTTATGAATATGCATATGTATGTAAATGGTAGGGTTGTGATATATTATTTCTAACCTTAAATTTAATATACAATTTCTTCTTTTTTCTATTATAATTTAAAAAGAAAAACTAAAAATGCCAAAATTATAAATCCAATTACTGCTACAAAAATCAAAAAAAAAAAAAAAATAAAAAAAACAAAAAAAGAATATGCTAGACATTCTGTGTAATATGGTTACAGTCAAAAACATATAATTTAAGTTATATTAATACCGGATACAAGCACTTTTCCGGATTAACATTGAATGGCAAGAAAATTTAATTTCTCTTTTGAACTTCCTCTCTTCCTATTGCTCTCATTTTTTTTAAACTTTTTTCTAACAGTGTCAGAATTTTGCAGATATATTTTTTTTAAGTTTCAATAACATTGGGAGCTAAATAGGAAACATACATATCGTTAAGGATGCTTAGGTACATATGAGTCATTTTGCACTAAAGCAGATTTAAAGAAAAAAATTTTTTTTTGAACAAAATGTTTTGTAAAACGCTTGATGAACTCTCACAAATTATAAAACGTTTTAATTAAAGACATAAAAATGTAGAAGCAAAACTGTTGTATACAGAATAACACTCATCCATAATAGGCACTGCGGACTTCATATTAAAATATATACGGTTTTGTCTTCATACTGGTTACTGGTCCCCCCCCCCCCTCCAGGAAGACCAACTACAAAGAAACCGCTGCCCAACATTCCACTCTATTCCACCTTAACCAATGTCAACAAAAAACGAATGATCAGAAAAAAAGCTCCACCTATTGGGAAGTAGCAGATAACAGCTAAACCTACTCAGCGAAGGCACCCTGACCACACAATCAACATGCAACGATGAGGCAATTGCTGTTGATCATTCTAGGGTGAAGTTATAACACTGGCCTTTGAATGATCAATTCACAGCAATTTGTCTCATTCCTAAGGCGCTTAATAATAATATAATTAATAATTTTATATGTACTGTTCTTTCCAAAATTCCAAATACAACGCACAGCGTTCAATAAGGGTTTACCCCTGAGTATTGGTGTCAAATAAAAAAATAAAATACTGGTTACATAAGTTTGCAATCCTGGAGAGATATATTTTAAAAAGGATTTCTCAAATTAGCTTAAAGCAGGTTTGTGCAAAAATAAAACTTTCATAGGCAACTGTCCCTAAGCTTAACTTACATGTGTTCTTACGCTCTTGCTCTTAGTCTTCATTGTAACAGCGATGAGTTAACATGTGTGTTGAATGTATGCTGGTTTATTGTGTACAGTGAAAATAAAATTAATAGCAATGCACACAAATATTTTATTATTGTAAAAACATTTTGAAAATTAATACCATATTAATCATAGAACAGTTAAGAATGTAGTTTTAAAGTTTTTCAGTGACATTTTCATTCTTTTCATAAATTTGTTTAGAAATTGTAGTTGCCGTGGTGTAGTGGTTAGTATGTTGGCTTACTAAGACGTTAGCGCCGGGTTCAAATCTCAGCTCTAACATCTTAAAAAAAGAAATATGAAACAATTATTTCTTTCGGCGACTTCCTCTTGCCAGTCTTCTGGCAAAAGCTCTGGAAGTAATTGATTGCCATGAACAAGCTTTTCAAGACTTTCGTATGGAGCCGACTTTAAATTGTAGGTCCTGCTACTCATTAACAAAAATTAACACACACAGGGAATGGAAAAGAAAAACTTATAGAATTTTTTTTTAGAAAAAAAAATTAAAAGTATTTTTTTAATTCTTTATGGCAGAGTAGTATTTATAAATGAAATATTACAAATAAATTTTAATAAAAAATAAATTTATACAGATGCTAATGTTACTACTCTCACGTTCAGCACTGTAATTCTCATTTTTTCACCAACACAACTTTATTTTAAATTTTGCACAGGCCTGTCCAAAAGTGATGAGAGCATTGAATAAATAAAACAAATATTTTTTGAAATTGACTTATGAAAGGATCTGCAAAGCCCTAAAATTTGATAGCTCATGATTATTACATGAGGGGTCACGTAAAGTGACTGAACTGATGTTGATAAGCCAGCAACAATAGAATCTTCGGATATCAGCAACCCAGCAGAAATTAGTGCTTACCAGTAAGTTATTTTGTAAGGGAGAAATTGTGAACAATCACTTACACATGCGCAATGAAATGAGCCGATAAAATGGAATAGAAATGCAGATTTTTTGCAACCAGTAAGCAAATAGTACATAAAAACAAAAACAATACCTTATTTTATAGCATATTTGGAAGCTTTAATGTATAAAAAACAATATAATGCTTCCATTGTTGCTTACAATTTTATTTATTGCTTCCAAATTTGAAAAATTTTCTGCTGGGAATGTGCGTGCTATTTACGTCATACAGCCAGCAATACTCAAAAAAATAAGCTTGAAATGGAATTTTGAAACATCCGCTGCAGTCATTTGCTTTAAATCATTTCCAAATGCAAAGGTTATGCATACAATCTTAAGAAAAAAAATACATTTTTGAAATAAAAATTTAATTTTTAGCGATATTTTTTAATACAATTTAAATAGGGATCTGTTAGAAAAGGTAACAACAGCCTTTACAGATTTCAGAAATGTAAATACTGAGTAGATGAGTGCTGTTGATCGTCGAAATGATCGCTTTTTTCAAGTGTTGAACAAAAGTGTTTACGTACCTCGATATTTTAAAACGAAACAAGAAATACTTCACCTCATTTTACTTTCTTAATGAGGCTCAAGAAGGAATACAACTCTCATGTCTTTTCGATCACATACGGAATAGAAAGAAAACATGCTTAAAAGTGCTTCTTGTATTTATTCATTACAACACCAAAGCATTATAGAGTGCATTTTGCTGTTCAGTCGTTATTATAGTACTCCGATGAAATAAATATATTAACTCCTAATAATCACACATTCTTGCCTATTAGAAACTTACATAGGGCACATTTTTTATTTATTCGTACAACGAATTAACGAGAGTATTCGTTTCTCGGCATCATAATTTTCTGTACTTCTGATAGAAAAAAATATTTTTATTTGCCTTCATTTTAAAACCTTTACAAGCCTTTAGAAATTTCTCATATTTTCTTAACTTCCTGTGTAAGCGAGCGTTTCCCCTTTTCAAAACGTGCTGTATTTATTTGCTGTTCATATTGCAAATAGTTTTCGTTATGATTTTAATTCTTATATTATTTTCAGATTTTGCTTTTTCAATATTCTTTTTTTTTTCCTCATATCCTGCATTTGTGTTTAGGGCAGACAAGTAGAATGAATGCACGTATTCCAAGGCAGGGTTTAGTTATGCCAGGCATTTAGAATTTTTACAGTACGAAGTTATACATTTTTTTTTTGTATTTTTGCTTGAAATAGCATAGTGGAACAAAAAGAAAATGTTTAGAGGCTAGTAGGCAATGACAGAAATTTAAAAAATTTTTTTTTTTTTTTTTGTTATTTGTTTTAAATTCAAAAACTTTATTTTACATACTTTTTTTCGCTTAAAGGCTTTAGCTGATGGTACTATTTTCAGTACCATTGTTTTTTACATAAAACTGTGAAAATTTAATTTTAATTTCTTTTATAGTAAAAATAATTAAGAAACTGAACTAACTTGTTTTTTAGTCTATGGAAATAATTAAGACTTCTTTTCAATTGAGAGTCGATTAAATTGTTTAAAAAATAAGTTTATTAAGTGATATAGTGATTAGATAATTTCTTAAATGCAAATCTCAGTAAATACTTGTTCATTACTGTTCTGCAAAGTTAAGGCTGAAACTGCAGCTTTTGTAGCTCGGTTTGAATTTTTAAGTTCATCCAATTTTTTCTTTTTAATTATTTAATCACTGGTCTATTACGCCTTGCCTTTCCTAATATATGCAGAATATCAAAATAAATTAAACAAAAGCTACTTTCAGCAATTAAAACGGTTGCCATAACATATAACCGTGATACCAATTCCAAGTTATGACCCTCTATAACAAACAGAGAGTCTTCGAACAGGGACCTACGAAATATAACATTTGATAATACTTATCGTGTTGAAGGTGCATGTTACAAATTAGTTGCCATTTATTCAGACTGTTTTTCCATATCACCTTTCATTTAACCACATTTGCAAATAATATCAAAATAAATGTTCTCTACGAGCAATATAAAAAAAATTTTTACTTACAAATCAACTTTAGTTGTATGGCCGATTTCTATATAAATGAGAAATATGAACAAACAAAATTTTCGAATTTTGGACGTTATCAATACACAAAGGGTTAATGGAAATCCATTAATATCAGGTGGATCGTGGTATATCGGTTAGAGCGCATGCACAGGAAGTCAAACGAATTCGAATCCCATCTAAAGAGAAGAAATAAAAAGAAAGATGTTCCCCCCTCCAAGAAGTCCATTTTCACAAAACCGCTCCCTGTCATTTCAATTCTGTTTGACGAAGAATCTAGTGATCAGGAGTACAGCGCCACCTTCTGGGAAGATAACAGCTAACTTACTAAGTGAAAACACTCACCATTCTCATTCAACATCCACCGACAGATGGGGCATAATCATTTAAGGGCAAAGTCATAACACTGGCCGTTGAGTAATCTACTGATCAACTGTCTCATTGACATAAGGCGCTTAACATCTTCACATCTATCTATCTACATATATATATATAGGAGTTTAGTAGGTGTTTACCCTTAAGTACTGGTCTTAAATAAAAAGAAAATAGTAACAATTTGGTGTCGATTTTTGGCTGGCAGGTTATTGGTTCATTTTTATTCTTTTGAGAACGACGATGACGAAACTAAGCATGCGTTATAGGTCGATGATTACCAACTTCTTCTGGGCTGAACTCTTGCCACATTTGATATTTTGCACAAGCGATTTGATGGCATGGTCACCTTGTGTAGAGATGTTGATGACCTTTTGAACTTTTCTGGTAGGCTGTTCTTAAGTTTAAGGTGCATGAAAATAAGCCACAAACTACAACGGTTCTCTAAGCCAACATACCACATGCCATTGATACGATTTTGTCTAATTTATGCTCATCAAAAATTAGGATGCGTTCCATTTGAAAGAAATTATAAATTTTATAAACAAATGAGCTGTTGAAAATGGTGAGTGTCGGCATAAGTAAAAGGATTTTGATGATGACTTAGGTGGGAAGGGCGGTTGAGGTATTCCACATATCTAACATTCACTATTTGTTGCTTACAAGTGGGTAAGATTTTGATATACTTCGTTGATCTAAATTAATTTATAGTCTACATATCTGACACTGGAGCTGAGGGCTTTCGAAATATTACAAAATTTCGATGACATCTCGTACAAATTTTGTTTTATTTAATTCAAGATAAAAACTACCATATGGAATATTTGTCATCAGTATTAAATTAGTGCATTTTGATAACTTTATTTAAAAAACCGTTCTTTAAATAAAAAAGAACAGTTTTTTCTTTTTATCTTAAAAAAATTAAATTTAAGAAGTCCAATAAATAAATAATCCGTCTCCGTTCTTTATTATCATTAAGATGTAAGTAAAACAATGAAACAATTAAAAAAAAAAGAAAACATTAAAAAAAAGTATTTAAAGACTACACAAAAGGAAAAAAAATCCTTAAAAATCATTGACATTCAAAAGAAAATCTTTCGCTTTTTTAATGTTCATTTTTTCTGTTCTCCCACTAACAAGTCTCTATTTGGTTGGCAGACAAAAAGTCTTTACTTTTTTGTTCTGTTTAAAGAATAAAAATAAAATAAAAATCATCTCAAAACATCTTAACTAAAGCAGGAAAGCAAAAAAAAAAAAAGAATGCAATGCATAGCACTTGTATTTTAAGTGCATTTTTATTTTATTTTTAAAACTTTTTTTTTTTTTTGGATTTCAAAAGAAGTTCATAAATCAAATACAATTTTTTGTTTTATTAAACAAAATTGAAAAAGTCATAGCACGGTAAGTGGATATTTTATTTCTCTTAGCCATCTCACTCGCTCTCTCCCTCTCTTTTTCTCTGAACTATTTAAAGAACAAACCAAATATGCAGAAAACAAAATGAAAACTCTGTCATGTTCACTTGTTAACTATACTTGACATATGAAACTGGAGATTTCTTTTTTATATTCTTTCATATCATACTTAAAACTGTTGCTTATGACGTTATACATTGCACACATGCTGTAAACACCCACCCATATTATAGCGTCAAAAGGGTGTGAAATTTTTTGTTGTCATATAAAAATTTAAAATATCACGGGTGGACCTTTAGAAGGCGGATTGAAAAAAACAAAAAAAAACAAAAAAAGTAATAAATTAAATAAAAATTATTTAAGATATCAAGCACTCTCTCTATTCTTTTAGTTATAAAAAATTATTTTCTTATCAAAGTTTTTTTCGATAGGCAAGACTTTGTAAGAGACCAGAGTAAAAAACTATTCGAATTTCTTATGTATGCTTCACCAAATGTGACATACTGGTCTCAAACAAGTGTTTTACGTTTAACATTTTTCGTTTCCTTATATGTGTGGGAAAATTATTTCTTTTGCTGTAATTAAAAATTGACAGGTTTAAAGTAAACATAGATCAGTTTGATTAGAAAAATAAACTATATTGGCATCTTAGGAAAAGACATGAATACTTATCTTTTTAGCTTTCAAGGTTGCCAAAAATTCAAACAAAGATAGGTTTCGCTTTGGACGATAAAGCACGCCAACAGTTTAGAAAAACTTTAGAGAATTTCTGCTTTATATTTAAAAGAAGGAAGTACATTTCACAGCTTCTAGTGCCTTTTATATATAAGTATGCTTTATAACTTTAAAATTTTTAATTCTAGCTACCAAGCCAGACAAAGGCTACTGCATAAATAACAAAAAAATTGTAAATAATGCCAAAGGCCTGTGAATAATTGCGGCATAAGTCAATTCTTAATTCTTATAGAGGTATAGAATTTTAACTTTTTTTTTAAGACCAATATTCAGGGGTAAACCCCTACCCCTGTGAATGGAATGTGAAGATGGTTGATAGAAGGATTTTTTTGGTCATCGCATTGAGCCGTTCTCAACCGATTCTGACGATTTTTTCTTTCAAATGATCATCGTGATCCAACTTAGGTTTTTGCGGAAAGAAAATTTTGCCCCGCCCACTTTTACTACTACTTTTTTGATTTACCTAAAATCAAAAAACCGCTCCATAAATTTGACTAATTTTTCTTTCAGATGTATGTATTAAGCCGTTTTAAGTTTTCATGGAAAGGAAAATTTTCAACGCCTACTTTTACGCCCACTTTTATCTATTTATCTCTAAATACTGATTCTAGTATATCTTCAGAACGTTTACAGCTAAAGTTTCAGAATTGGGTCTGAATGACTTAATGGCAAGGCAAATCATTAGTCAGAAAGTGGGCGAAATTGGAAAAGTGGGCGTGACACCTCCCATACAAGTTAAAATTTTTATTTCTTTATGCATACGTATCTTTAGAAGGGTTATCAGTAGAAAGTAGTGCGGACGTGGTAGCTTTCAGACAAACTTACTATTGAGTGCAGTATATCTTGAAAACTGTTACTGATTTTTGAATTTGGGCAAAATAACTCCATATTCACTAAAAATCATCAGTCAAAAATAGTGAACAAATGATAGTGATAGGTGTAGAGAAGCACGCCGGGTTTAAAATAATACATAATACATGTGTGCATATGAGCATAATTATTTTAGTGGTAACACGATTAACGACCAAACTACTATTTTTGTAGCCCGTGGCCTACTTAGACTAATTTCTATTTTGTTGGCGATAATAATCATTTTATTGCTGCCAATACAATAAGATGATGAAATATATCCATTAAACATGTGAAAAAAATTTAAGTTGCACCACTAAAAAAAATAATCGTTTATTTACATCAGTTTTAATTTAATTTTTAATTTATTATTTAATTACTTTTATAATTTTCTTAAATTTTTATTTATTTATTTATTCTTTTTTTGTGCTATTAAAGTTATTTAGGCTATGTTCAATGTGTCAAAACAGATGTTTATTTTGTAGCTGTAGTCGTTATTATAATTAAGTAGCTGGCTGCTTGGCTACTTTTTTAGCCAGCGAATTTTGTAGTCGTGTGTTCGGTGGTCGGTAGCTTTGAATGTGTTTATAGCATTGTTTGGTTTGGCATTTCAACATGTCATTATTAAGTAGTGTGTAGATTGTTAATCAGTTAATCCCAATTTTTATAAGTGAATTTTAAACAAACCTTGCTTTAATTGGAAGGATGGTAATGTTTTCATTAAAACGTTAAAAGACTGGTAAATCCAAAAGAACTGAATGTTTGATGTGCTTATTTGGTAGAAGAATTTATTGGTTCGCACTTCTATAAAGAGGATGCTGCTCAGCACTTTACAGTCTATGGTGACCGCTATAGAGCAATGAGTACTGACTTTTTCGTTCATCAATTGAACAACCATGATGTACAGGAGCTGTGGTATCAACAAGATGGCGAAACATATCACACAGTTCACGCCACAAGTGATTTATTAAAGCAAATGTTTCGTAAAGTCATAATTTCATATTTCGGATCTGTGATGTTCTGACCAGACTTAAAAATCACAAATTTTAGATTATGCTCCTGGGCATTAGAAACAGCGGACATATCGTCGTGCGGGAGTTTATGTGCTCTATCCGCCATTTCATAATTTTTTCCATATCTTGAGTTAATAATGCCACTTTACCTTTTCGACAATAAATTTTTCAAGTCTGCAATCAGTTTTCAGATTTCTCGTAAAGTTTTGGAGATAAATAGCAGAAAACGGTTTGTAGATTTTAAAAATGTTGGTGTCAAAAACCTAAAGTGCCATCATTAACTCGAGACATATAAAATGGCGAATAGAGCACATAAACTCCTGAACGACGATATATTGTCTGAAGGTGGATTGGTTGATAGATATTGTGTCTAGGACAGTATATGGCTTCGCTGATGGACATATCCATCACTAAAGTGTCAGATTTGCTGGTGTTCATAAGAGGTCAAAAGGTTTGCAAGGTATAAATAAGAAATACAATCTAAATGCGTAATTATATGGTGTAGAGTCTTAAAACTCTGTTCGTTTTAAACAAAATTACAAAAACAAGTCAATTAAAAAGATATAAATTTCGCTCAGTGTATATGATTACTATCAATGATTCTGTTATAACAATTATAATCCTATTAAAAAGAGAGTAAAAGCCTTGGTACCACCACAATGCATAATGTTTTTCCTCTTCTTATTTTAAAAAATAAATTTACTTTTCATTTATAAGATAATGAATAGGAAAGTATTATGATGAGCTTTTTAAAATGTCTATATAATTTTATATAAATTTAAGTTATTAAAGGAGGGTAGTCACACGATTATTTTTTATAAAAAACTTAATTTAAATATATTATTATTTGTTGAATTTTTTTATTTTTTTTTCATTTTCCTCAATATTTGAAGGGAATTTTTTTTTTTTTTAGAAAAATTAATTTCTAATAGACAAATTTCGTTATTGTTAATATTCTAACAATTTGCCAGTATATAGTATTTCAAATACTATTTTTTTATAAATTTTTTTTACTCAGCAGCATATCAGTTTAACAACTTCCATTGTTGGCAATGGCAACACAGGCATCTTTGTGTAAAAAAAATAAAAAAAAAAAATAAAAAATAAATAACAAAAAAGCATCTCAGAATTCTATGTATTTTTACTACCCATGCCTTGGCTATAATTTCCAGCACTAAGTATACGACTAAAAAGAAATCATTGACTTAAAGTCCATTATCTCAGTAAGAAGTGGTTTGCTTTGCCTCACTTCTTTGCCAAGTTGTATTGTTGAGAAAAAGTAACACAGTTACTGTCACTTAAACATTGACTGCCATGGCATTTTTCCTCGATTTTGACTATTTTTATTGTTATTGTAAGAAATTTTTATTGTATTTTGGTGTGTGTACGTGCCAAGAAGTATAATTTTGTTCTTCCTGAAAATACAAAAAGGAAAAAAAAACAAAATAAAACCCACATAATAGAAAACGTACCACAATCATAATTGAGACATTCTCATCAAGTCCCCTTATAAGACTTTAAATGATTTTAAAGTCTTTATTTATTTATTTATTTTACTTTTTTTTTCTTTTGAAGGAAATTGCACATGATAAATAAATTTATAAGTGTGGCCTTGGGGTGGAAAAGTATTCCATTAAGGATACTTTTCATGTCATGATTTAATAAATTTTTAAATGCTCAACACAAAATTTTATTGTAATAACTTTTAAGATATTTTTTATTATTTTTTTTATTTTTTTTCTTAAAATAAATGAAATTTTTTTGTTACAAAAAAGAAACATTTTAAGGGTCAGTGTTAGCTACCAAATGAAATTATAAAAGAAAAGAAAATCTTTTTGAAGTGTTTACTTCCAGTAGTCCCATAATTTAGAAATTAATTTTTAGTTTCATTAATTATTAATTTTTGTAGGACTTAAGAAATCAATAAAACGAGGTACGCGTTTTTACGTCGTTAATATTCAAAACACATTCATAAGCATATCGCCGAAAGAATTAAAGAACGCTGTAACTGACAAAACATTTAATGTTCACTAGAGCCAAAAAACCTGTATCACAGTAAAAAGAAGTCACTGGTATTTTTCAAAAGGCTGGCAGCTTAAGTGAATTTATTTTCATCATAGAAATCTGGGACCGGGACCAGTCGACGTGTATTTTTTTTTCTGATAAAAATGATGCAAAAGAACCTATTTTAGAATTTTTGTCAGTTACAGCGTATTTTAATTCCTACGGCGATATATTTAAAACGCTTTTTTAGTAACATTTTTTTTTATTTGATTTTATTTATAAAAACTATAATTTTCAAGCAGTAATGTTGCTGTGATTGAACACTGAGGCCTTTAGGAGTCGTGAGACAACATTTTTCAGTGAAATAAAACACAAGTGCTTTCTGTAAGCAAATATTGCGTCTAAAAACCTATTTGCCTCTAACACTTGTAAACATATTTGGTTATCCATTTGGTGGTCTCGGGTAAAATAAATTAAAAAATCAAACGCTATTCACTATTTATCAGACCTAAAATGTACTTCAAAAACATAAATTTTTTAGACTAAATGGGCATTATTATTTTATTCCTGTTTTGTTTTTGAATTGTTTTTAAATTTATTTAAATAGTACACAATGACAAATTGTCATTAGCAATTGCTAGACGTTATGTGTTATAAATTGCTTGCCAAAACAACGAAAAAAACATCAAATTGCACAAAAAATGTCCCCATTCATTTATCATTATAGTACTAATGACAACCCAACAGTAACTTTTCTTTGAGGGGGATACAAAATAAGGTATCAAGTAGACCACTTTACAAAAGATAAGATCTAGAGGATGGAAGACCAACACTATATTCATATTATGTTGTAATTATTACGAGCATAGAGTATCTTGGGATTGATTGATGCCTGACGTTGTACATTAACAGCAAGACTATTTAAATTGTAACCAAAACTCTCAATAAGTGAAATGCGTCTGTAGCACAATTGTGTACGGAAAATGAAGATTTTTTTTTACCCCAATACTCAGGTGTAAACCCTTACTCATGCGGATTTGGATTACTTTGATTTAAATTGTAAAAGTGTGAGTAAGGAGTAACATTGTGGTACAGAAACAGATTATGGCAATGACGACTCTAATTTTATACCCAAATGTAATACTATTCATTCTTTAATACATATATGGGGTACTAAAGTACTTCGACCTGAAGATCTATTGTATAGCCCTCAACTTGAATAGGATTCCTACAATATCTTCCCCAAGTCTAGTCTCTCTGACAAACTTTAAAATGTCTGCCAATGCCAACTCAGAGAATTCCCTATCTGATAACTCATAGCCACCAAGGTACCTCTTCCTACGGTGGATCTATGCTGCACAATTGCCCAGTATGTGCTCTGACATACTCTACTAACAGCCCTTATAATATTTGTATACAACTTCTAAGCAAAGCAAACCCCAATTCTGTAAAGGGACACGTAGCTTTAGTGATTCCACTTCGAACTTTATTTTATAAATAAGACAGTAAGAGACTCTTTTGACATTGATTATATTTTGAAAAAGTACTTTAGAGGCTACTAATGAAATAAAATGAGATGTAGTGTTAAAAAAAGTGCTTTCTTTTTATCAGAAAACGCTTTAATTAGATCAAAGTTAACTGCAATGAATATTTTTTGGTAATTAAAGAAGAAATGGTGTCCGTGAAGGAATAGTACACTAGCCAAACTGAACAATTGTTTTCGACTCCAGCTACGGTAGTCTCATCAGAGTTCTTTGTGTCCTGTGCATATTCAAGACCAAACATCAACTATTTAACTCACACTTTTTCGGAAATCGCATACTGAAATTATTACCGTATGTACATACAATTGTATGAGTTAGTCGAAGTAAAGTCACACAACAGTTTCTATCATATTCTCCTTTTCTTACCATCATTGCTGTTCTTGTAATTGTCATCTTATTTGGATGAAACAGAATTACAAATTTATTTTGTTTTTGCCCTTTATTCCACCTTATCCACATTAGTCGACATAAATGATATGTACGACGGTGGTCGTGGTGGTTAGAGCGCAGCACCATAGCCGGGCGCAATTTTATGTTAAATTAATTAAATTAAATTGATCACACCTCTCCTGAGGCTCGAACCCGAGTCTTCAGCACTTAACAAAAGTGCTTTCTTTTTTTACAAACTAACCAAAAAGCAATTACAGATTTTCTAAATGCCACTGAGAATAAGTTCGTATTGTTTTATAGAAAACGCAATTTCAAATAGAAAGAATATTAACAACAAAAAAATCATATTTAATCGTATATTAGGGAGACCAACATCTGTCTATGCTGCGAATTATTTTAAATTTTTGTTCTTTTGTTACCTAATTTTTTTTTTTTTTTTTTTTGTTGTTGCTGTATCAGCAGTGATGAGATGGTTGAAACCTTCTTGCCATACTTGAGCTATCAGAAAGCTCATCATGTGAACACAGGGTATGTAACATAACATATTTTTCCTTAATCAGCACAATGCAGTGCATGAGTAGGGATCATCCCCTGAGTTCTGGCCTGTTCAACAACAAAAAAATGATCGTCGTGCGGGAGTTAATATGCTCTATCCGCCATTTTATATATCTCGAGTTAATGATGCCACTTTAGGTTTTTGACACCACACCTTTTTAGATCTGCAATCCGTTTTCGGCTATTTATCTCCAAAAAATAATCGAGATATTTGAAAACGGATTACAGAGTTGAAAAATTTGGGGTCAAAAACCTAAAATGACATTCTTAACTCGAGATATATAAAAAAATGAAATGGTGGATAGAGCACATAAACTCCTGCACGACGATATGTCAAACGAAAATTACTGAGTACCAAAATTCTTTAGACACTTCTTCAGAATATGAAGAGTCTGTTACCTCAATATTTTATTTACCCACAGGCATAGATGACAAGATTGCATTTTTAAAAAATACAAATTTTAATTAACCTTCCCACAAGAGTATTTTAGCAATAGTAAAACTGAACGATTAAAAGTACGTATTGCTCGACTAGACACCTTCGACTCAAGATTTATTTCACCCTTAGTTCTATCTTTTCCCAAATCAGAAAAAAAAATTATGTATGTACTATGGATATGCGTTATACGCATTTATCTGTGATGGTGTAATTTTTCTCCAGTGAATTTTGTGTGAATTCTTCTACGTATTCCTTTTCTACATATTATAGCAGATATGGATTGTACACTTAAATGAATAGGGTTACTCTAGTAGTATATAGATTTTTGTAAGTTCAAATCAGAAAAATAATCTATAACAATACTATAATAATTTTTAAAAATAGGTTGTCCGTCTAACTGGTTCTTAATAAATACAAGTAGTGTAGTGTAGTGATTAGAGCGCTCGCTTCCAACACCCAGCAGTCCATGTTTGAGTAAAAGTACAGGAGAAATTTAAGTTTTAATTAAAAAAAAATAAAAAAGGTTCTCCCCCCTCCTCTAAGCAGGCCTCTGGCCCTATCCACCTTTGAGTTATCAAATGAATGATTTGGAGAAAGCACCACTTACTGGAAAGTAGTAATAGGCAGAACTAAGTAAGGATTAAAAAACAACCTGCCATTTAGCTTAGAAAAGATTTTCACAACTTTGCAACAGATAAAGGATTTAACATTAAGAGACGAGGCAATTGCTGTTGATAATTTTAAGGGTGAAGGTATACCACTAGCCTTTGAGCAGTCAATTGACAGCAATTCGTTCCATTCACATAAAATGCTTATGATAGAACTATACTTTCAAACTTTACAATACAATGCACAGCATGAGTAGGGCTGTAAACCCCTGAGTATTGGTTTTACACACAAAGAAAAAAATATAGAAAGAAATATTTATTAATTTTTTATTTATAAAGAAGTGTGAATTTTATAAAGATAAAATAAATTTCCAGATAAATATCCCATAAATCATGAGGAAGTATTTTAAATAAAATCTGCCTATAGAAACCAAATATTTTAAATCATAAATAAGCAAAACAAAAATAAAAAATATTTTAATAAATTTTTTTTTTCTTTTTTTATAAAAATATTTCCAATTGGAGGTTTTTCTTATGTGTCATTGTGCTGTTTTTACGATTAACGTTCAGCTAAAAACTTTTGTTGCCTCATCGTTTGTTGGTCGTTGAAAATTTAGAGGGATGTGGCATTTTTTTTCTTTGGGCCACTAATATATATTTTTAAATAAATATTTAACTTTAGTGGCCCCTGTATAAAATAAAAAACAATTTTTTTTTTTCTCTTAAAGCCTCTTAAAATGCTTTTATTTTGTATTTCTAAGGTTTTTTTGTTGTTTTTTTATACCACAAAGTCATTTGTATAGAATTTGAAATGGTTGGAAAGGCAAGAAAAGGAAAAAAATATATAAATTTGGCATTTTGTCAATTTTTATTTTCTTAAAAATAATACACATTCTGCCAAACACACTTTTTCAACTTTACGCAACATTTTCTCTAACATTAGATTTTAAATTTAGAAAAAAAAACAGAAACAATATTTGTTTTTTTTTTAAATTTAGTTTGTAGTGCAAGTATTTTAAGATTTTCTATTTATTTATTGTATAATAATTTTATTTTATTTTATCACTTTTACTTTCGCATTGTTGGCTTTGTTAACGCTTTGACGTCACATTGTAGTCTTATTGTTGAAAACAAAAGCAGCAAGTGCAGGCAATTTGTAGTGAACGTTTCGAAAGTTATTCACCCCAATTTGTGACTGCAACATATGGGTAATTTTTTTGTCTTTTCTTTTCTTTTAATAACAACATTTCTAATGACAAAAAATAGTTTTTATTTTTATTTATTTATTTTTAAAATAGATTTGTGTTTTACGAAAATGTGAAATTCATGCCTTAAAGATATTTTTTTGATAGACATTTGTTGGGTTTGAGGAGCAGAGATATTACATTACTAATTAAAAAAGCATGTTTTATGCCCCAAAACATTTACAAGACAATACAAATGATGATATGCAAGAGACATTTATTTCAATTTAGTTTTGAAAAAATGCATTGAAAATTGAATTTAAAACCATAAATAAATGAGTTAATTTAAGTTAAAAGCATTCACTTATAAAGATCTCAAAATAATTTTTCACAAAATAAAAAAAAATTGTATTAGTCATCAAAAACATGGGAATGTTGAATGATATCTCTTTTATACATTCTATACAGAAAATATCAGATTGATATGTAAAAGACTGGTGTTTCCCACATACTGGGTATTTTATGAAGCGCCTCTGCGTATCTATAAATTTGAATATAATAAATTGTGTATGAGATGTTAGCGATATTCACTCGTAATTAAAATTTAAATATAATTTATTATTTTATTTCAAATTGACTAAATAAATAAAATCGTTTTTTAGTAATCCATATACTCGTATTTATTAGAATTACTTATAAGATTTGTCCTGTTAAATTTTAGGTAATAAAAAATAATGTTTTTCAAAATGTAAAACAATATTTTACAAATTCTTTTCTAATTGTATGCACTTACCTATTTTGACAAAAATTGTAAAGAGATGACGACATACAGATTTTCCAGAAGATTTTCGTACAACAGATGTAAAAATGAAAAGAGAGAAAAAATATACAAACATTAGATTAGAAAATTGTTTATTTTTAAATTCATATTCTCTTAAGCACTTAATAAGGCAGCATATTTGTAGAGAAAATGGTAATAAAAATTAATGTAAATTTATTTTTTATGACTTCAAATAAATTTTTATAAAACATGATTTCATAAAAGTATAACTAGAAGAAGAACAAAAAAAAAAAAAAAAACTTTTCAATAAATATAGACAATGAGACAGTAAATATTTCAATAAAAAATTAAGAAATCCCATAGCATATGTAAAAAATTAATAGAAAAGATGTCAAAAGTATTTATAATAAACATGTTTTTTAGAATACTCGTATTTATAAACAAATGTTCAAGTTATTTATGATTAGACCTGAAATAGTATAAAGTAGTGGCAGTAGTAGTAGTAGGGAAGCAGCTTATGATGCATAGTATTTTGATTTCATAAAAATGTTGGCCAAAAATAGAAGGAACTAATGTATGAAATTGATTCAATAATCTTTGGTAAGTCCGAAAGAATTAAAAAAAGTTGGGTAAAATCCACCCACCGCCCATACATATAAGTATTTATTACTTTCACAGCCTGTCCTACAATGTCGAACGTAAAACTGTGCGAACGAAAATAAGTCACTCTTTATTTTTGGAAAAAGCGTCTCCCCTACGTTCAAATGTTTGGCTTTTGTGGCCTTATGTTTGAGACGGAAACATTTTTGCATCGTTCAAATTTCATTGTTGTTGAATCAACATTTTACCAAGTTAACCGAAAATTAAAAACTAAAAAAAACAAAGAGTCCCTAAAATGGGTAAATTATGACACTGAAATACTTACGCTATCATTCGAATTTATTTTCGTTAGACTTGTTACTTTGACACAAAGCATCTGGCTTTCGTTCCGAATGCCAACAAACCAAAACGTTTGATATGGTGGGGCAGTATGTCAAAATCTATTTCAATTCTAAATCAATTATTGTAATATAATATTGGCAGCACAACAAAATTCTCCGCTGGGAGTGACAACTTCTGACAGTAATGGTTAACCACATAAATAATTAACCAATTCGCTACCAAGCCTAAATTATATGAAAACATTCCCATTGCCATTTATATTTTGAGTGTTATTGTTTACTAAAACCCTGTTACTTCTTGATAAGTGCACATATATTATCATACATAAACATTTATAAGCAGAAAACTAAAGACGAGTATACTCGTCGTTGGCATTATGAAGGCAGAGAGACTCGATATCCTCGATATACTACCAAATGAAGGTGGGAAATCAACTTTCTGATTATGTGTAAGATCTGGATATGCGACTCCGTTCATGACAATATGGATGTGTTTGCGAAATACATCGTTTATAAACACTAGTATGACAATAGCAACACAATAGAAGGGAAATATGAAATTATTAGGCTTTGTACAAATAAAACGGAAATAAAA
The DNA here is from genome assembly GCA_963576795.1 of Metopia argyrocephala. Lineage (NCBI taxonomy): Eukaryota > Metazoa > Arthropoda > Insecta > Diptera > Sarcophagidae > Metopia > Metopia argyrocephala. The sequence goes on along the minus strand of OY756211.1, from coordinate 109,580,347 downwards.
ATAAAAATAAAAATCATAATAAAAATGTATCCTAAGGTTAAAAAAGAAAGACCTTGACGCTTTTCAAAGTGCGAGTCCTCGATGCAGGACAACCTAGAAGAAACTGGCAACCGTGCCAAAAGGGGTTCAACTTGAAGTAATGTGAATGTGTTTCTGAGGTGGTATTCTTCTCGTGGTAAGGAGATGAGGGGGTTTTTCGTCGATATACCCTTTGGAGCTAATCCGACATATCATGCGAGGTGACGAACTGCGCAAAAGCCTAAAACTTTTTCCCTTTTTCCCGCACAACAAAACAAAGAAAAGTAGTGGAACTAATAGGCCTATATCTCGAAAAAAAAGCTCTGGGGCTTACTTATTCGTATGCCAATATTTTTAGAATAATCGGAATAATCATTGGTCACTAAATAAAAGTATTCGCTGTTGACTTAGGAAGGGATATTGAATCCAATTTTTTATGATTATATAGGTTACCCTTTATTTCTTCATAATTGCTTTTTACACGCTGTTTAATTTGTTTTAAAGAAATGCAGATTAATTGTGCAATCATGGCAAAATATTTAATTTAAGAGGCAGTATTTGACCAATAAATCTTTAAGAAAATTTAGATTTAAAGTATTAATTAATTATGGTCGAATTCTATTACTGGTGTATTTAAATGCTTTTCCTTAGTAAAGCTCTAAACTCTCGTATTTCCTAAAATAACAAATTTTAATACATTCTTACGGCCGTATGTATAATGAAAAGTTAACAACCCGCTAGCATATGGGACAAAAAACTGGCAAGTTTAGCACACGCTATAAACTGATATTATTTAAACATTTCAAACCTTCTATTTGATAACTAGCCAGTGAATCCAAAAAATTAAATATCTTGTACGCTTGTGCAAAAATTCCACATATAGAAATGACAAACTTAGCCACTGTGTACAACGACCTGCTAATTTTTTTTATAAATAAGGCTGTTATTGTCTTTATTTCAAAATTAACAAAATCATAGATTTCTATTATACTTTTAAGTAATAATTGACACTTAAAATTATTTAAAACAAATTTTTATAACAACAAACACTGTGGGGCACACAGCCCTAAAATGATTTCCAATTATAAAATTAAATAAAAAAAAGAAAAATCTGTAATCATTAAAATCATATACAGCAGCAGAAGAAAAAACCAAATCGTCACTTGAAATGAAAAAAAATCTTAAAAAGAAAATTTTAACAAATTAATGAATTTATATTAAGAAATTCACCAGAAAAATTCTTATTAAAGAAAATCAAAATAGCCAAAAGCCATAAATAGGCCAAGACCTATTGAATTAAATAAAACTTCATGGATGGCTATTAAGAAATGATAATTTTTTTCCTCTTAAAAGTTCGTTTATTCCTTCTTTGTTTTATAAGTGGATATTTGAATGATTTTAAGTAATAAAGTAAAAAAAAATAAAAAATAAAATAAAATTCAAGTAAAAATGTATGAAAATTTTTAAAAGCCAGCAGTTTTACAACATAACGAAGAAAAAAAAAATATTTTTTTCAAAGAATAAGAGAAGAAAAAACACGTTAATTTATTTTACAAAAGGCGCCACATTTTTATGAAATACGCCAATACAACGCACTGCGGCAATGGTAGCCTCATGCCCAGCATTGAAAATCAATTTTAATTGAAGCTGACAATTAAATTTAAATACATTTTTATTTATGGCAGACCTTTTATTCAGTCAGTTTTTGTTTTGAGCACAATTTTTTTCTCCTTCTCTTTCTCTCTTTTTTTTTGCGTTATTCCATTGAAATAAAACACAACTGCCATAATCAACACCAAACACTATTAAAAAAAGTACAGAGGCATTATAACGAAAAGTCCTGTGCTCTCACCCCAAACACTTCCCTTATGCAAATAGTGGCCATACATAAAGCTTTTAGACATGAGTTTCAAAATTAAATGGAAATGGGGAAAAAAAATAAGAAATAAGAAATATAAGAACAAAAAGTTATATGACCAACATAAATGCGTAACTGGGTTTCATGCCTCCAGTAATGCTGGCAGTAATACTGACCCTTGTTGATGCTGATGAATAAATAAGAAAAAGAAAAAGAAAATAAAAAAAAAATATGATCCAAAAAATATGAATCCAGTAACAGAATTGTCATACATTTTAATTTAAATAACTCACTAAAGAATGGTGTCATCACCTCTTGGCTATGGCATGGTTTACACCAGCACGGCCCTCTTATCTGTTCCAAACATGATTTATGTATTCATTTGGAATTTTCTTTTTCTATCCGCCATATCCGACATGAGATTTTTATTCCATCAGTTTGTTTGTAATTGTATTTCATATTCAGATATTATAAGTGATAATGATTTTTATTTTTGTTTTTTAACCGTTTCTTTTTTTATTTAAAAAATTTATTTTTATATTTGAATGCATCTACCACTGAAGCATTTGCTTTATTAAATTTTTTCACCGTGTTTTTTGTTAATTTTTTGTTAGTTGCTAACAACTCCTGATAACCAACAGAAAAACTCATTAGTTGTAATTGAAATAAAAACAAAAACATTAATTTTTTTTGTCATAAAATAACCAAAGAAAACTTATTAGTTTAATGGTTAATGAAACTGAATAACGCGTAATCATAATCAAACATTAAAATCGTTTTTTTTTTTATTAATTTTAAATAGTAAGTTTGTTTTATTTTTTTTTTTAATGAAAATGAAAAAGTGCTTTAAGTAAATTTCTCTCTTAATAGGGGCCACGTAAAATTTTAGAAATGATTTCGTTTGATCTGCAATCAAATATAATGCAAATGATCTGCAAGTGGCATCTCTAAACAGCTGATAGTGAACAAAGCGAATGAAAAGCAATAGAGACATTCCGCTAAATGTCAACTGTATCTCTTAAACACTTAAATTTTTAAACATTTTTACTAGTTTAAGTGATGTATGGAGTCTCAAGCAGATGTATGGAGTCTCAAGGCTACCGACCACCGAACACACGACTACAAAGTTCGCTGGGTGCAAAAGTAGCCCAGTAGCTAACTATTTAATTATAGTAACGACTACAGCTGCACTTTGAAAATAACCTTAACAAAACATAACAAACTTATTTATTTTAATAACACAAAATAATAATAAATAAATAAATAAAAATTTAAGAAAACTAAAAAGGTAATTTAATAATTAGTTAAAAATTGAAAAAAAACTGATGTAAATAAATGAAATATGTAATTGAAAACTAAACAAAAAAGGTAAACAAATGATTAATTCTTTTCAGTGGTGCAACTTTAATTTTTTTCGCATTTTTAATGTATATATTTCATGTATTGCGGTTTTTAAACACCTTTTTCATGCATCTTATTATTTTGGCAGAACTAAACATTTTATTGTTGAGTAGAAAAATAGAAATAAGCCTAAGCTGGCTACGGGCTACAAAAGTAGTCGTGTGGTCGGTAGTCGTGTTGCCACTATAATAATTATTCTGATATGCACACATTTATTCTAATTTTGACAACATGTAGTGGATGGTCGGTAGCATTTAATGTGTTTATAGCATTACGATAAAAACAAATTGATAATGAAAAACAAAACGAAATCGAATGAACAAATGCGTAAATATGCACCTGAAAGGATGAAGTACTAAAGCACTTACACCTTGATGCTTACTAACACAAAAATCTAATGGATAACAATATGAGAGAATTAATTTAATTATTTTCTTTTCTATGTTAATAGTGTACAGCTGTTTCAGTTAAAGTCACTGTTAAATAATATAAGAACAGCTTCAGCTTTCTTTAACTTTAAAAAATAGTTTAGGTTTAATGAAAGTTTTTGCTTTGTGGTTGATGACATCCTTACTTTTAGCAAAATTATACTTCAACGGCAGTATTTATAAACATTTTAAAAGATTTCAAAATGTGTTTTTAGGGATATGGCGCTGTTGTCCGTAGTTGGCTTAATTTTAACACTAAAAACAACGTATATTCATCAATATCTTCATATATCTAGTTTAGGGCAATAGCAGCCTGTGGTTAAGCCACTCTTGAGATTCAACAAACAACACCCTTAGCTCGAGAATCAGTTTGTTTTAATAAGAAACCAATTTATATCGCTTTTGCGATAGTGATGACAAAGTTGACAGAAAATGAGACCTCAAGAACTTCCACTGTCTCACGGTTAAGGGTGCAAAACGACACAAAACGTTAAAAATAATTTCCTTCTGATCTTCTGATCCATAGCTATAGCCGAGATTATAGATGCGAGGGGATATTGAGTAAAACGGCATGTTCTACAGTAGAGCTCGCGGGTTATTGATACCAGCATTCACTAAAGGTGCTGGTAGGTTAGTTCTTAAAAAGGACGCTTATACACAAGCGTCAGTTAACATTTTTTGTAAAGTTTTGCCTATCGAGTTTTTCAGACTAAGGTATCTAAAAAAGTCTTCAGTATCAATACACTATATCTTTATATTATTCTGCATAAACTGCATACCGAAAGCATCATGACCTCAGCCTTCTCGACGGCTGAAAAATTTTAATATAAGTGCTCATTTGTCATTTTCTCATCTTCATCACTCAAACATTTGCGACACTGATTGTGGATAGCCATCAGGCCAATATGGTGCCAGCAGAAAATTTTTAAAATTTAGAAGCAATAAATAAAATTGTAAGCAATAATGGAAGCATTATATTGTTTCTTGTACGGTAAAGCTTCCAAATATGCTGTAGGATAAGGTATTGTTTTTTGAATTTATGTACTATTTGCTTACTGGTTGCAATAAATTTGTATTTATATTGCATTTTAGTCTCTCATTTCAAATAAAAATCATGCATTATTGAGACGCACAAGTAAGTAATTGTTTACAATTTTTCCTTTACAAAATAACTAACTGGTAAGCACTATTTTCTGCTGGGGTTTCATATGAGCCAGTGTCCAGTAAGTACAGTCACTAATCTGACTACTTTCTTTCTATTGTGTCACAACGGCAATCTCGTACGTTTAATTAGAAAGTTAATAAAAATTGTTAATAAAATAAAAATAAAATTGTTCGTTGCTGCCCTATGTAATAATTGACTTAAAAATATAATAAATGAAATGCATTGCTTATGTGGTTGAGGAATTGTCGCTGGCTGTTTTGTGTCAGCTTAAGTGACTCCTCAGAAGAGTTTTTTTTCCAAAGATGTTACTTCGACTATAAACCCTTTAGTTTAAAATTTTACATACGAAATGACCAAAAAGCTTCCAGAGAGACTAATCAGAGACTAAGTGGTCGTCAAGACATTCTTATCCCTATAAGCAATGCATTTCATATTATTATTAATATTGAAAGGATGTATGTATGTATGTATGTATAGGGTATATTCCAGTTGTGGATAATTCCTAAATTGGTATTCTCAAATCCAGATCAAATTCAAAAGCTAGATTAATGCCATAAAAACAAATAAAATTGGTTTTTAATTAGCTCTGGCACCTCCAAAAAATAAATATGCAGAAGAATTTACATCGGCGTATACTTAAGTCGGTCAAAATTTATCCGCTAATAATAGTTTTAATAAATTTCTATTCATGCTTTCTACAGTATTTATTATTATTATTATTTTTTTGTGATTTTTTGGGTGAAAATATTTTTTTTTACTATGATTTTTACAATCTTTTTTTATTTAACGCTGCTTACCGTTTGTGTGTTGGAGTTATATCTACTTGTTTATAGAATTTACTCAACTTTTAAGTTTTCATAACAACAGGAAACGCGTAGAACTATTTTCCTATAGTTGTATACATGCTTGTTTATTTGTGCGCTTAATTTGTTTATTTTGTAAAGTTCTAACATGTTTTTGTTTATGTTCATTTCTTGACTTGCATGCTTGAACATTTTCAAATCATATATCGAAAAAATTGATATATTTTTGTTTTAGTTAAGAATATCACTTATTAGAGCATAAGTCTATTCGTTTTACTACTCGATATGTATACGAATAAAAGGATGTGGATGTTGAAGTAATCCACTCTTGAGTGAATTCGGATTTTAGAACATACATATCGTCGATGGAATTAAAGAACGCTGTAACTGATAAAACTTTAAATTTTCACCAGAGCCAAAAAACCTGTATGAAAGAAGAACAAAGACACTGGTATTTTTGAAAATGCAGAGGGCGTTAGGGAATTTATTTTCATCATAGAAATCTGGAACCGGAACCAATCGACGCGTTTTTTTTTTCTATGATAAAAATGATGCAAAAAACGTATTTTCGATTTTTTGTCAGTTACAGCGTTTTTTAATTCTTGCAACGGTATCTACATTTGCAATGACTAATAATTTTTTTAATAAAGAAAGAAATTAAAGAGCATAAGATATATAATTTTCTGACATAAGTAAGTACTTATATCTGCAGTGATAACGATTATTAAAATAATGTTAATTAGCAAATTGCATAAACATTGCACTTCACGCCATAATCTTGCAGTAAAAGTTTTTAATTGATCGAAAAAGAAGAAACAAAAAATATTCTCTAAAAGCATATTCACTTCATAAAAAGCATATGCATTTGTGTTTGTATTAAAGGGTACCTAAAAGTCACCCTCATAAGTCTTTAATATGGTTTCCATGAAATTGTTTTCCTTTTTGCTTTTGTGGCATAAATTCCAGTTAAACGAAAGTTAATAATGGTTGGCCCAAAAACAAACGAAACAACATGTTCAAATTTAATATTGGCCACTTAATTACTAACGCTTCATTAAGAGGCGCCTCAATACTACATTTTTTTTTTTTTTTTTTTGAAGAACTTTATTTGAATAAAAGGAAAACATCACAACAGAAGCAAAACTTTTTATATATTTTTTTTTTTTTTTCGTTTTTTTTTAAGTTTTTTTTTTTGCAGTTTTAATAATGAAATATTTCTGATAAAAACACCAACTATAGGTATATGCGTGTAAATATCTGCACTGAAATTATATTTTGTTTTCGTTTGGCAATAGCGCTGGTTATTAAGTCTGTCCATATGTTTGTTTTTGTTGTGCTTGTTTCTCATTTGATGTTCAGATGAAATATTAAAAAAGTTTTTTTTTTCTCTCTTGTGTTTCGAGCATAAACATTTTTGAAAATGTTTTTATTTTTTTTATATTTTTTTTTATTTTTGTGTTTTAATAAAACATGCGATACTTTTTTACATCTCCTTGAGTTAAATTTACATTTTATTGCTATACATTTGGCCGGCTTCTGACTGACTGATGCTGTTGATGATGCTGATGCTTCTACGGCCATTGCTTTTGCTGGCAGGCAAGCGCGGAACTTAACAAAGCTAAACATTTTTTTGTAAATGATGAAGAGAAAAATATGCATTTAAAACATATTATCCATTTATTATTAATATGAATATGTTTTTATGGATTAATATTTTCTTTAGTGAATCGTACACTGAAAAAAATTATAACTCAGGCAAATTTCAGTACAATAAATAAGAATAAGAAATTTTAGCTTGAGAAAACTTTTTGAAATCATTTTCACATAATCTTTTTATATAAAAATTAAGGCTACTTTTGGTTTACGTACGTTGCCACATATTGCTTAAACTCGAGGACCAATTTAAATCAAATTTATAAAGAGGGTACTGGAGTCTATATGGTTTCTATTAATGCCTGATTAATTTTTAAGTTATTTTTGATTTTTTTATATAATTTTTTTTTTTTGGCAAAGCAGGCCCATTGTCTGCTAATTTTTTATTGAAATTTTGTTTGCATTTTACTGACAACACAAAAATATATTGAAAATTTTTATATAAAAACAAGCTTACTATATGTGTATACCCAGTGGGTACAAACGTCATGCACGACAATGTCGTCAAGTTTGTCTTTAAGACATGTCACTAACGGTTGTCGAAAGCATCGCGAAGGTGTTCGTGCACGATATTTTGTAGTCTATTTCCTCAAAGAAGACGATGATAAACAGAATATTTATGACACGCTTCCATAATTCATACAATGTGCAGTCTACGACAAGTTCAGTGACATTGTCGATCGACCAGTCGTGCGCGATTTTTGCGAGATTTGTTTGAAAATATCGCTGACAAGATGTGCTGGTTGTCGTCTACGTCGTACGTAGTGCAACCATCTTCGAGGATGTCTTTAAGATAAAGCCAACTGGGGAATATTTATTTTTCAATATAGTTATTGATAAATATATATTTTTTTTTATTGAGACCAATACTCAAAGGAGTAAACCCCTAATCATGTTGTGCGCAGTATTGGAAAGGATACATAAACACATACATAAATATGTACAATACCCTGTGTTAGGATTACGGCCTAGCTTCTCGCAGCACTGATGTTGTGTTTGTCAATTTTCATCCATGAGTTTCTCTTAGAGCTTTTGCCAAAAGTGTCTTAGCACACTTAGACTTCGGTAGTCGCCGAAAGAAATATTTTTTTTTTTTTTTTTGAAAAGAATATTTTTTATTATTAAGCGCCTTACGAATATTAAAAGTTGCTGTATATCTGATGATCACTCATAAGCCAGTATTATACCATCATCCTTGAATGATCAACAGCAATTGCTCCATCTATTATAGCATGTTGTTTGAGGTGAGAGTCTTCGCTAAGTAGGGAGCTGTTATCTACTACTTACCAGTAGGTGGGGCTTTTTCTCCTGATCATTCGTTTTTAGATACCACGGCAAAGGTTTAAATAAAGCGGAATATCTGGAGGCATTTTCTTGTGGTTGGACTTCTTAGAGATGGAGGAAACCTCTTAGTTTTTTTTCCAATTAAATTTTTATTCTTCATTTTTGTCCTTTTCTGGGGTTTGAACCTGAGCTGTTTGAGTATTTGTGCCAGCGCTCTAACCACTATATCACTATGGAAAGTCATACCAAACTTAAATTTATTACTTCAGCGGCATTGTTACCGCCACCGTCAAAGCAATTTAACACATTAATTTTTGTTTGTGTATATTTGCACTAAACGCATGTATTATGCTATAAATTTGACACCTGTCAATATTAAAATGACAAAATAATTATTCTTCCAAGCGGCAAATCTAAGCGCGGGTGGAAATATCTCACACAATAGCACGTGTATAGAAAGACGAGTATTGAAATAAATTAGAACAGACATAAGACGCTCGCTCCCAATCCATACCAAAAAAGTTGGTAAAATTATTATATACAATTATTAACTACACTATTATTATAAATATATTATAATTAATACTTTAACTAAATTATAACAACATTGAATTAATATCTAATAATTTATAGGAGTTTTAACACCTCCAATTTGTAAACCAAATCTTGAATAAAATATTATATATAAAAGTTTACTGTAGTGTTCATAATCTATAAGGAAACAGGAGCTTGGGTTGCTTCACCCGCTAACAGGCATCATCAAATATTTATCAAGTAAACAGCGTGTAAGTTCCTTTTTGTTTATTATCACAGTCAAAATATTTGAACTTCATCAAACTGTTTGACATTTCAATATATATGTATGTTTTCATATACCAGCACAAACTAAAAATTTCTCTCACTGTATTTATTTTATAACAGATAATCCCTGTATTTCCTTCCTACATGCTTATATGACAACTGAATTAAGAATTTAATGATGCAGCAGTAGTAGTCCTTTTACATCCACTTGATATTATTATGAGACTTATTTATGTTTTATATTTCTTTAAATTCCATGAAATAATTTCTTTAAAGAGTAGGAAACTATGTATGTGTATGGCAGAATGTCATTTCTTTTATTTGATTTTCTTCTCTGTTGTTTTTTAAGGGGTCATGACATGAGTCATGGGGTCGTTTTGTCATTTTTAATGATATGACAAAAGATAATGATGTTTAATTTAATGTATTTCTTATTCTTCTTGTTTGCTCTACTTCTGCATCAACTACGGCATACTCGGGAATGTACAAACAAACTTACTTACAGCTGAAGAATTCATAAAGTCAAATGGTTAAACAAATTCTTTATAAACTCATATGTAGAAAGATGAATGAAGTAAATGGCATGAGATGGATGGTACGAGTATATATTGTACAAATAAACATGTAAACGTTTATAAAATCATAATTGTCGTTTATATTTGTAGTTCCCAGAAAATAAAAGAAACAACAACACCAACAGCAAAATTGGGGAAAAAAATAATAAAAAAAAGTAAATAATTGAAACAAAAATTGCTGCTTTGATGTCTGTTATTAATTATTTGTTATGTCAACAATTACAATTTGAGACATACTTTTCATTCTTATTTTTGGCTCCTGTAACTTAAGTTTACTTTTTCTTTCTTTTTTTCCCCCCAAATTAAAGAAAAAATTCTTTGGAAAAATTTTGTTACACTATAAAAGTGTTCCTGTACTTTAATAACTTTTAGAGCAACAACAAATAAAAAAAAAACTAAAAATGTGTTCACCATGTGTTTCATTAGCTTATGAGTGTTCATCAAAGTTTAATTAAAAAAAAAATATTTTTTTTACAACTTTTTTTTTTTTATTTTTGTTTTTGTGTGTAATTTTATATTATTTGTTTACAATTTTACAATTTAAAAACGACAAGAAGAGTACAATAAAAAATAAATAAACGACATGTACTCGTACATACGAGTACATTCAAGTTAAATACGCAAAAGTTTTGAGTAGTAAACAAGTGAGCCTTTTAATGTGATGCCTGTCTGAATGCAGCTGTTATGTATGTATGTACTTTCAAAGCACAGTGGGTCAAAGTATGAGATTTTTAGTCATCATAATAAAAGTGCACTTACATAATTGTAATAATGCAAACAATGTGGTAAGAACTCTATAAGAAACACAATAATTTGAAACAAATTCGTACTATTGAGTAATATGAATGCGTGTTTGAAAGTGACATTGTTAAATTTAAATATGTGAAATATTAGATAATGATATAGTATTCGCCATGTATTTGTACTTTAAACTGCAATTAACATCAGATTATTAAAAAAATATTAGGCAGCTAATTGTTGACTGATTGTAATGAAACAGAAAAAATTAAATTTGAATTTTTTTAAAAACTGAAATGTATTGATTTGTAAATATTTTTGTTTGTTTTTATATATAATACGGATTATGATTATCATTTAGTTTATAACTTATGGAACATAAGTATTTGTAGTTTTGAATACCATCGCTGGAAAAAAGTCTTCTGACGAGTCTCTTGAGCAGAGACGAAATAGCCATAGAGACAGGCTTATCCCCAAAAGCAATACATTTCATATACATTAGTATACAGTAAAGTGGTCTGTTTTTTAGTTATTCCTATTACTTAAAGATCAACTCAATAACTAATTGGACACACACATGACTTGTGGTGCAAGACAGATATACAAGATCTTCTTTTAGCAGCATGAAATCTTAAATGATAGCTCAACACAAAAATATTATAAGTAAGTGATTTTTGGGGTTTACTTTTTAAATAGTATTTTCGTCATAGGTTCGCTGAGACCACAAGTGTATGATCCTTTTGAAGAGTACAATGATTGTTAAACCCTAGTTGTCGATATCGATTGTACTTATACAGATAAAAAAATTCCTTTTTTTTTAGAAGATTAAGAAGTTACAAGATATTTACCTCTAAAAAAATTAGATTCCTTGTCTCCAAAATAGTTGAGTATTTGGCTGTCATTTGCATTAACGCAATTAAATTTAGTTTTTGGAATTATTGTCAATGAAATATTGCTGAAACGTAACGTATCGGAATCAGTTGTTAGACACATCACCAAACAATAGCCTAAAAAGTAATGTCGGTGTATGTTCACAAAGAATTTCAAAGCCAGATTTGATGGTAAGTAAGTTCACTTATGCCATTATAGAAAAAAATCAATTCCGGATTCTCGAACTTTTAATTAGAGTGTTAGTATGGAAAAAATAAATAAAAAACGACAATAATAGTTGAATAAAAATATTCGTTTCTTCTATTCAACTTCTAAATGGAGCAAACAGGCATTTTTCTCTACCATTTGACAGAAGGCTTAAATTCCGCATATAATGACCGAAGCCATATTGTATGTTGTTAAGGAAGAATAGGTTAAGTCAAAAATTTAATTCTAAAATCTTAGTAAATTTGTTTAAATGGAAAAACCTTTTTTTATTTATAGTAATAAAATAACTTATAAACTTGTTTAACCTAACATTTTTTTTAAGACCAATACTCAGGGGTAAACCCCAACTGATGCTGTGCATTGTGTAAGATTTTTTGGAAATGACAGTATATTTTTTTTCTTATATCATTATTAAACGCCTTAGGAATGAGACAAATTGCTGTGAATTGGCCAGTGTTATACCCTGGAATGAATGGCAATTGCCTCATCGTTTTGAATGTTGATTGTGTGGTGAGTGCCTTCGCTAAGTAGGTTTAGTTGTTATCTGCTACTTCCCAATAGGTGGCTCTTTTCTCCTTTTATCTTGTTGATATTAATTAGGTTGCATAGAGTAGAATATTAGGGAGCGGTTTCGTTGTAGATGAACTTCTTCTATTGGGGGGGGGGGACCTCTTATTATTTTTCTTTTTAATTATAATTTTGAAAAAAACCGCAAACTAACTTTTTAATTTTTACCTTTGGTGGGATTTGAACCTGGGACGTTGGATTTTTTGTGCGAGCGCTCTAACCACTATTCCACACACGCCTCACACCCCGCACCTTTCAAAACCTAACTGATATGAAGCTCGTAAAAGAGAAACTTAATTTGAGTCCGTGTTGACTTGAGCTATTTTTCTATATTACCAGAGATACAATTATTTTAAGCTTAATAAAGTCTCTACAATTTCTTTCAAGTTTACCCACTGTTTTCACATTTTTTTAGAAAACAAATTTCTGTAAGTCATTTTCTTTATTTATTTACTCATTAATTCTTTGTAGTGTATGACCAAATTTATTCAATTTTTAAATGCATTCTACTTGATCTCATCGTAAAACTTTGCATATGACTAAATAATAATAAACAGCAGAAGAAGAAGAAGACGAAAATTATAGTGCATCATAATCATCATCGTCATCATCATTATTTTTAATTGATTTATTTATTGATGCATAACATTCGGTTACTTATAAATACTTAACAATTCACACAAAACGCATTTACAAGAAACTTGAAATAAAGCGGCAACTGCCACACATATTGCATATACAGATTAGGCATATATACTTACACCAATGGTCATAATAATAAGAACACAAATATATTTTTCATTTTATAAGAAAAAACAAGAAGAAGGAAATTAATTATAATAATTAGTATATTATACAACTGAGCTTTTTTACAAAGTCAATTCTTGCCAAAAATAAATTCAGATTAGACAAATATTTTACGATTAAAACCTAACCACTATTTTATAGAAATATTTTGTTAATTAGTTAGTAACCTTGCTATTAGGTAAAAAAAACTTAAGAATCTGAGGTATAGGACCATTTTGGTCCACATTATTCTTTTTTGTAATAAGTGTCTGTTATTATGTCGGATTATACATATATATGACCCAGTTTGTCTTTGAAGTGTTTTAATAAGTTACCTTTATTTCTGGGATTCCCCTTTGCAAGTTTACATATAACTCGCGGTAGTGAACTTCAGTTTATATTCCGTGTCTGACGTGTTTGCTTTGCTAAAACAATGGAAAATCGACGATTAACAGCAACTAGAAAAAGTGGAATTTACAGCTGCTGCAAAACCAAGTGCAATAGCTAATGAACAACTTTATATGTAAATTGCAACGAAAGATCATTTGCTCATCATGTAGTGAGAAGATTTAATAAAAAAACAATAATGAAACGAAATGGTTCTAAACCCAAGATTCTTAGTTTTGTTGAAAGTTTTCAGGAGTAATAAAATATAAAAATACCCAAATAGCAAAAGTTTTAAGTTGATATGTTGCACCATTTCTTAGTCAAAGCAAAAATAAAACAAAAATTGACCAAAATCGTTCAAAGCTAACAGCAGGGTTAAGTTCATCTGTATTGTATTCAACAAAAATTAAGTTGAAGTTGTTCCAAAACTACAGCATTTTCGTTGAATGTCAAGTATTTATAATAGCTGAATTCTTTATTCTAATGTAGCTCTTTTTTAGCAAAAGGAATACTAAATAGTATTTTTGTTTTTAAATTATTTCCATCCTATAACATGTTAAATTCATTGGTAACTCACCAAAAATGAAACTAATTGAGTTTGACATAATCAGTAATTTTTCTTATGTTCAGTAATTTCTTTGTTTTTTTGCGGATTTAGTATTCCCCTTTATAAAAAACAATAATGAAACGAAATGGTTCTAAACCCAAGATTCTTAATTTTGTTGAAAGTTTTCAGGAGTAATAAAATAAAAAAATACCCCAATAGCAAATAATATAAAAATATATAATATAATAATATAATAATATAATAATATAATAATATAATAATATAATAATATAATAATATAATAATATAATAATATAATAATATAATAATATAATAATATAATAATATAATAATATAATAATATAATAATATAATAATATAATACAAATTTTCTGTATTTAAAATTTGAAAATAATTTACAAATAAATGTATCCTGAAGACGCTACACGCAGGAGTAGCGAAATATTGATAAATAAATAAACGATTTTTATTTAAAAAAGACCTTAAGCTTGAGTAATTCTTTACATTAAATAATAAAGGTCGAAAAACCAGAAATAAAATTATTCCCTTTATGTTACATAATTTTTAAAAACCTTATTATCATACATATATCCATATATACATAATTGTTCCTTATAACCTTGTCTCAGGGTTATGGCCTAGCCTCCCGCAGCACTCATTTCGTGTGTGCTAACTATTATCCATACCGGGACCTGTAGTTTAAAAGCGACTCTGAACAACAGACTTGAGAAGCTTGTTCATTACAATCAATTACGCTCAGAGCTTTTGCCAGAAGACTGCTGAGAGGTAGTCGCCAAAAGAAATAATTCTTATCATCATAGTGCTTATAAGTTTGCGACGGATGTCTGTACAGATTTACTTTTTTAACTATCAAACCAAACATAGTTTTTAAAGCAAACATTTTTTTTTATTTTCCGTAAAATAATAAATTTTACAGTTTAGGAAAAGTTCCTACATATAGGTAAGCACTGAAAAAAGAGCATGCAGTATAACAGAATATATAAATATACATATTACAGGTGTACTTTTTATTTTGACCATATATGTACGTAAGTGGCTTTGCATGTGTCTAGTCATATACTGACATTGACAGTTACTATTGGGGTTACATGAAGTGTTAAGTACGAGTACTTAATGATTTAAGAGAAGAATTTTATTAAGAACTTTAAATTGTTTTTGGAAGAATCTTTAGTCCTCGTAGAGACTATGAAATATTTGTTTTTGTGTGAACCCAAATGCAGTTTCAAAAGTGAATTTAAAAATGTTGAGCAGCAAAAAAAAAAAATAATTGTTTTTGAAATTCTTTATGTATCTAAATATATAAAATTGAATGTGTGTTTGTTTGTTTGTTTATTTGTTTGTTTGTTTGTACCTTATAGGAGACCAAACCTCTAGACCGATCTTCCTGAAATTTTCACAGCATTTAACTGGGACTCCGGCATGATTAATAGGGTACTTTTTTTCGACCACGCCCACTTTTACGCCCACTTTTTTAAAATTATGTAATTGCTCCCATATAGTTTTTAACAGATTTACTTCAAATTTTATACGCATTATACTACAGGCGAGGTATAAATAAATATTTCTTACGCCACGCCCCCTTTCACACTTAACTATATTTGAACGTTTTAAACTTCTTGTTCTCTGTACAAATTTGTTCATTCCAACGGATTTTTTTTTATTTGGTAGTATATTGCTCTTAATACTGTTAAGGTCGCCATATAACTATGAACCACGTCATCGCCGTTAATTTTAACGAGGGGGTAGTGAAGCACAATGGGTTCAGCTAGTTTAATACAAATTTTCGTTTGAGGTATTCAAAACTGGTAATATATTTGTTTTTTTTATTATTTTACAACAATAATACACATCAGCACACTTTGTGAATAGTCCAATTGTGTACTGAAATTAGTACAGCTTATGGCCTCTTTTATAAAATATTTCTTTTTTAGTTTTTTGACATTATTTCGCTACTCCTTCGAACAGCCTTGTCAAAATGCAACAGAGACAGACTTTATGCTATACTAACTTCTATGTGAATTTCATTTGGAGTCCGAATCGCTAGTATGCATTTTTATTTTATGCATTTCATTACAAAAGAAAATTAATTGACAAAAGTTATCAACAATCCATCTCGGATTTTCAGATCATTCAGGCAAAAATACGCATTTTTTTTTTATTTAATTTTAAAATTTCTATTCTGCAATTACAATATTTCTCCTTGTAGAACATAAAACTGTTTTCACTGTTTACGTTTTTCATTCATTTGTGAAAACTTATTGTGTTGTATTGTTGACACAACACACGTACTTCAATTTTCCTGATGTTGTTTACGCGTACAGAATTACTTTTTTTTCCCAATAATTCACTTGATTTAGTTCATTTTGCTTTTGCTTTTTATCTATCATTAAGTTTTCTTTACAGTATTCTTCTTTATTGTATACAATTCTATTAAAGTTTTTGCAGTAAGAAAAAGGCCAAAAGAATTTTAAACTCAAAACAAAATGTTAGTGAAGATTTGCCTTGTTTCTTAAGTGCGGTACACACTATGGAATATGATTGACAGTTTTGCTCAAATTTCTCTTGATCATAAGTGTGCACATAATTCGTTGTACGGCATCCACCAAAAATTTCGAGGTTGAGTGACACTCGGCAGCCTTGTTTGTTTTTTGGCTGAGAGTATGTACACAAAACCTTCAGTCAGAATAATTGTTTTCCATATTGCAAATCAGAGAATACTTTTCAGTATAAATTTATTTATATAAAATATATACTTTTCTCCAGGCTACCCCTTGTTTAGTAGAATATAAAATGTTAAATTTTCTATTAAACAACTTAATAGAAGACTTAAGGTCCAATACAATTTCACTGAAATTTTAAAGTTCTGAGTCAATTTTTAAGCCTGAGCAGACTTACAATATAAGTGTCTTAAACAGATGCTTCATATGTTTCTTGTAAATATTAATACAACTAACGAGATACTGTATAAATCTAAATCATACTTCAGTGCTCACTTTTTGCACTCTCACTTACAACAGCAAATTGTTTCTGTACCGAATAATTTAATTTTTCGTCATTTTAAAAACAACAATTTCTTGTTTGTATTTATTCTTCAAACTAGGAGTTAAGAATTTTGACAGCTGATAACGGCCATTTTTGTTGGAAGCTGCATCTGTCAACTTATTCAGTCGAATTTTGCCAAATCACCGTGGATTGATTCAGCATTCAACAATAGATGAAAATAATGAAAATGTTTTATTAAAATTGATATTTTCTTGAAGCTTTATTTTCGTCAACAAAAAAAAAGTCTTCAGCCACGAGGCCCATTGCTGTTTGAATAGTCATATAAACGAAGAAATTGTTGTTGAATTTTCGACTATACTAAGCCACATGAGGTTTGGTTTGGTGACGTCATCAGTACATATTTTTTGTGTAGGACGTTTTTCATCATTATCAATGTGTAGTATTATAGATCGATTATTACACACCATGTTTTCAGCATGGAGCTTGACCTAGTTGTGATCATGTAATAGAGCATAATACAGCAGAATGAGAATAAGTCTCACTCATTTCCTCTTTAACCAGCTGTGAACTAAACAATAGCCAATAATTTTTCGACTTCAAAGAAAATATTGTTTTTCTTATAACTCACCTTAAAACCGTTTATTGCTACTGTTGCTGTTACTTTTACTGTTGCTATGCTCTGAAAACGTGATGTTTTTCTTTGAATTTTTAGTTATTTAAGTAAATAAAGTATTATGGTTGCACGTACATCCATATGTATGTATAGCGAGTAAATCTAAGATATCGTTTTATGTTCTATTGTTTTGTATTGGAAAAATGAAATGGTGAATGGAAAAGATAAAAATGTTAGTCCTTAAGCATAAACACACAATGCAATAAAGAAAAAAAAAATAAAAAGAATTGCACAAATATGAACAATAGAAAAGTAAAAGCAAATGCTCATAGATTTTGCCAATTCTAAAATAGCAACATGCTAAGTTGAAATGAAAAGAGGAAAAATAAAAACAAATATAGGTGGTGGACTTAAATATGACCACTACAGTGAAGCAAAGCAGTTGGGTTTTAAAAATTGTCCAATTATTCTTTCATAAAATATAATTCTAATTTCACCTCATTTATATAGACTATTTTAAGGCTTTTAAAATTTTTGGATGGCTTGCCTAGATTTAGGCTTAAAATAAAATTAAAGTCTTAATTGCCTAACTATATTGTAAGATTTATAGGGTAATATACGTAAAGTGTTAATAGATAAACCAAATATTTGTAATAATGTTTGTTAAGGATAAGAAAGGAAAAGAGAAAAAAATTCTCAAATAAACCACTGACAGCTTTTCTTTATTTATTATTTTCTAAGAAGCTGTTCCTCAGTTTATACTTCTCTATACACATTTATGTAACTTCTTTTGTTTCTAAAAAAATGCAAGAGACATAGAATTGAGTTGCATTAAATTGCTTTGTAAAAGAAAACCTAGCAAACTAAAGGCAACATGACAGGCATATTTATTACAAAGAAATATATGTAAGTATGTACTCGTATATAAAAAAGTGTTGCATATTTTTATGCTGAGGCACAATAAAGATGCCACATAAATGACAGCTTGATTTATGACAATTAATATTAATTTTTAACATTTACTTAATAATAAAATATACTAAATCGTAGTTGTTTGTTATAGAAAATAAATCATTTGTGAAATACCACTTTGCCACGCCCCATTTTATTATCAAGAGCTTATGTACAATATAGACATTTTTCATATCGTTAGGACCTGTAAATCATATGGAACATTGATTTTTTACATAAAACATTTGGAACACTATAGATTTTTGAAGCTGTTGATCAGTTTCACATTCGAACTGTACTACATCGAACGGATTTTCTTATGAGTCACTTTAAAGTGAAAAGTTGCTGATGTTGCTGTTGATTGAACTTGACCATTTGTTTAATAGGATAAGCGGGTTCCCGGCTACCGCAGAGAAAATTATACGCATTTTTACATTATTATGCAGTATTTACAGAAGGTTAAAATTCTAAAAAGCCATATAAGTTTAGCCAGAAGTTTGTTTGATTTTGTTTAACCCAAAATAAATAACAACGAATTTTTCCGTTTATATATAAACTACAGAAGGTAAAGTAGCTGAAGTCCTCTGAACTTCTAGCAAGCAAAACCTTTAATGATGATAAGATTCATCAATGCATTTAAAATCATAATTACTTCAGCTAAGCTAAAAATTATATTATTTTGTAAATTACAATCTACTTAGAGAAGCATTAAGTTAGAAAAGCACCATTCATAGACTATGGGGATGCTTGGTATAGTGGTTAAGACGTTCGCAAAAAAGCTCAAACGGCCCAAATCCCTGCAAAGGTGAAAAATTAAAAATTTAGTTTGCGGTATTTCAAAATTATAATTTAAAAACAAGAGGTTCGCCTTCCCCCCTCTCCACCATCCAAGAAAACCATCTACAAAAAAACCGCTCCACGACATTCCACTCTATTCCAACTTAACCATTGTCAACAAAAAACGAATGATCAGAAGAAAAGCGCCACCTATTGGGAAGTAGCAGATAACAGCTAAACCTACTTAGCGAAGGCACTCACCACACAATCAACATACAACGAAGAGGCAATTGCTGTTGATCATTCAAGAAGTGAAGGTAGAACAATGGCCTTTGAATGATCAATTGAAAGCAATTTTTGTCATTCATAAGGCGCTTAATAGTAATATAAGAACAAACATATATAAACTGTCCTTTCCAAAAAATTTCAATACATTGCACAACCCTGAGTATTGGTCTCAAATAAAAAAAAGTGAAGTTCAATTTCTGTCACATACATACATACATAAAGGCTATATACATGAAGTTAATGTGGGATGAGGTTCTTCTTCCATTTAGATGTAAGTGTTAAATCCGACAGAGGGTCTCAAAGATTGAAATCTTTATTGGTCATCATTAAATAGGTGATAATGCAATCCATAATTATAATAGAATTTAAACCAAAACCAAAATGATAATCATTAAAAGGTTGTGTTTAAGATCCATAGTGCATTTGGTCAAAGCTCTTTCACTTCAATTTTTAAATTTAAAACAAAAACTGTTAATGGAATCTGAAAATGTATTCCAATTCAATTTGATATAAAATCACAAGAGTAATAAATTGATAAACAAATATTCAAAATAAAATAATTAAAAAGAAAATGATAATAGGGGTAATCACACTCCGTTGCGGATGAATTAGCAATTATTTTAAGCATGGCAACCCTCGCGAATGTGTAGTCATCTTGTCGCGATGCGAGGGCTTAAGTGCAAGGATGGAGCCGTACTGACGGTAGTGATTCAGTCACTACCAGCAGGGTCACCCATGTCAGAGGAGTTCAAGCTGAGCACGAAACCATGAATTATCCCTCCCCTCCTCTGTCCATTAGCGTCTGCTTCCCTAGTTGGGACGGCTGGTGGTCGAGTCCGTGGCCCAGTAGGCAAATCCGTCTGTGGTTCGAATTCAAATCTATCTACGTCTGTACTCTCGTTGAGTGGCTGATGGTCTGAGTCTGTCTCCAATGGAGCGGCAGCTTTTCTTTTCAGCCTGGCAGTAGGCATAAAATGCAAAAGCTTTTAATGGAAACATGTCTGACCGAAGAAAGTCATGCCCTAAGTATCTGGCAGAGGGCTCATAATCTCCAGAGACCGAACAACTACGGTGTCGCTGACAGGCGGTTTTCAGTTGTCAGCTACTGGAACCCCGTGGAATGGTGGCGCCAGGCCTCACTAATCGGCAAGCTACTAGGGCGCCAAAACATACAGCTGTTAACAGCCGTTCTTTGAGCTTGGTACGTAGTTCTTCGAGACCAGATACTTCAAAGGCTCATAAGGTCTAGATGAGAACCAAACTCGTCGAATCCCATTCTTCAGGTACTGGTACGGTGGTAGCATATTTGCCTACATTTTTACATGAATTGGTCTGTTCTGCTTGCAACACTTGCAAGGGCTTGTGCAACGATGAGTGATTACCGCTAATAATACATATTTCTGTTTTCACTTTTGTATACGATCTTACAATATTTACAATATTTTTCATTGAATTTTATTTATTTTTTTATAAATTTGTACCTGGAAATCAGTGTAAATAAATATTTTGTATTTTATTGGCAACCAACAAAATTGTTTAAATTTAATTTCTATAAATAACAGAGAAAAATATTTCGTTTATTTTTTTATTAAATCGACAACTCATGCTGCTGTTCAACTGTTTGTCTGACAACCTGTCCATTAAGGTAGTCAGTCCATCGGTATGTCAATAGCAAGTCCGTCCTTTTGTATTTGCTTACAATGTGCGTGCTCTGCATAGATGAGTTTATGGGGTTAAATATATTTATTTTACTTTATTGTTATGGTTGTTGATGTTGTTGTTTTAAAGATTTTATTTGTGTTTTAAATATTTAGCAAAAAAAAGAAGAAGCCAACATACGCACACAACACTGACGCAAACTTGTATTACTCGTACTAAAATCACTTGCAACATAATGCCAATAGTGTCAGTGGCAACGTTTGTTCACAATTATACTGAAATGCTGTAATAAATAGTGACGAGCTTGAGTGCATTGTGGGAGTAACAATTTTATCATAAATTATTACTTATTTTGTTGATTTTAATTTTCAAAATTTCTCTACTTTTTTTGTTTTGTTTTTTTTTTTTTGCTGCAATTTAAAATATTCCAAAAAATATTTTATTTGTAACGTAATTTTCCCAATTGCTGTGGGCTCAGCAAAATTCATAAAATCTCTGTGTGTGTTACTTAACAAATGTGTACCTTTGGTTAGGTTTTTGGCATTTTTGAAGGGCATACATACATATATGATCCATAGTTGTTAATGGCAAAGGTATTCTAAACTCAATTGCATATTTTTTGTTTGTTTATTAGCCGTTGCATAAGTGTTACAGGCTATATTTATAATAAGTACATATCATTACTTAATATATAAAAGGACGTAAATTGTTATAGAAGAGGCAAAAAAAAATAATAATTTTTATAGAATTCCTAGACTTTAAATTTTAGAATTAATTAAAAAAAAAATCAATATTTAACAAAGCATTAGAACAATAAAAGATTCTAATAGTAATGAAGATCTTTTTAAATTATTATTATTCTGAAACCAAATGCTTTATTAATCTATTCTTGTCCGTTACAGCAAAAAGGTTACCCAATTTAGTGAATCTTTGTGGGTAAATGGTTTTAGGTCTCACCACTAAGGCATACTTTATTGTAGTAGAAAATGGAACGATTGGTTTAAGAAATCTAAGATGGTAAGTTTATTTACCAGTGAACAGATATATTAAGCTTTTACGGGATTGCAAAGAAACATTTTGCCGACCATGCTACAAAAGTGAAGAAATAAAATATGCAGGGATTCTGATATAGTAATCCTGTTTTGATGAAGCCCATTGAGTATGATAGCGCTGGGTTCAAATCTCAGCTCTGACATCTTGAAAAAAAAAAGAAATATGAAAGAATTATTTCTTTTGGCGTCTGTCTCTCAGCAGTCTTCTGGCAAAAGTTCTGAGAGTAATTGATTGCCATGAAAAAGCTTTTCAAATCTGTCTTTCGGAGTCGACTTTAAACTGTAGGTCCCGGGGACTCATGAATAAAAATTAACACACACAACATGAGTGCTGCGAGAAGCTTGGCCGTAACCCTGACACAGGGTTGTAATGGCCAATTATGTATATAGGTATCTATTTAAAGAAAAATAAAAATCATAAAATATCATTTCAATTCTAAAATAACAGTGATTTTCAATCTATTGCAAATGTTCTATTTTAAAAATTGTTATTGTTGGGCAAATAACTAGCATGTTCTTTTTTTTTTTTTTTAACAGAAGCTGTACAATTACGATGTTAGTTATGTTTACAGATCTTAGATCTGAACTTGATGACTAAGATAGGTAATTAACGAAAATGTTTCTACTTTTCTAATTATGCATGCGGTCTCATATCGCCATATCTTTGAATCACATCTCCAATGGATCAAATGAAGAATATTATTTCAAATATGCTTAATGTAAACAAAGGAGTACCGCAAGTCTCTACACTGCAAAGATGCCCAATACTGGCTGATATCAGCAAATTAAACTCACACGTATACTTACGCTCTTTTGTTTGATCGTCAATCAACCAATAGGAAATCAGCATGTCGAGTGGGAGAGACAAACTACACTTGCAGAACTTCTTCCAGTGTTATTTCTTCACTCTCACCAATACTACTACCTTCGGCATTAATGCTATACTATTAATTTTATCTTTTATATAGTAAAATAATACCTAAATATCGTCGCAAGAATTAAAGAACGCTGTAACGCTGTAAAGAATTAAGGCGAATGTTACAGCACTTTTAATCTGAACAACACAACAAATTGGTCATTGATAGTTGCGTTCAAGAGGGCATACAAAGGGAGTTTATACCACCCCGCTCGCCGTATTTCAGAGGTTTATGGGAGAGCGCAGTAAAACAAGCAAAATACTACATTCGAAGAGCTATTGGTCATCACATCCTCACTTTCGACGAACTTCATACAATATGCTGCCAAGCGGAAGCCATTATTAATAGCAGACCTCTTTATTTATTTATTTATTTATTTTTGTCTATGGATTCCACCTTACAGACAATTACAAAGGATATAATAACAAAAAATTAAATAAAAAGTATAAGAATATAAATAACATAAAAATAGTGACATATTAAGAATTTAAATAAACAATGATTAAATTTTTTATTATATTTAGATTTAATGAATAGTCAATGAATCTATAAAATTGATTAAACGCGCTGCACATTCTTCTAAGCGGATCAGCATCAGGATAGTTAGCTCTAAAAGTTCTTACAGATAATGGGACGAAATTACGGGATACTCGCTGAGGTATGTTGAATGTTATTTCATTTATCAAAAATCCCGAACATATATCTCCTCAAATAACATTTAATAAGAATGTTACATTCAGCATAACTCTTCGACTTTTTAATGTTGGTAGTTTAATAAGAGCTAGTCGGGCAGAGTACGATGGCAGATTTCGGGAGTCAAAGTGTAGACTACTCAAGCAAAATAAAAGGAACTGTTTTTGAACAGATTCAATTGCATTAGAATATAATTGATAAATGAGATCCCATATTATTGACCCATATTCTAAAATTGGACGCACAAGTGACATGTATAATGTTTTGGTAATATATGGATCATTAAACTCTTTAGACCACCGCTTTATAAATCCCAGTACCACTCTAGCTTTATTTATTATACTCGTAATATGCGAATTAAAACTCAGTTTACAATCAAATAGTATGCCAAGGTTCAGAAAGTGGTCAACAGCTTCGACTTGATAACTACCCAAAAAATAATTTATGGATATTGGAGTAATCCTCGAAAAGCGCATTATCTTACATTTCTTTTCGTTTAGTTCCATTAAATTTGTTTTACACCATTCATAAAATGAGTTTAGGTCAGTTTGAAGATAATATTGATGTTGATCCAAATGGGTTATGAAAATTTTTACATCATCTGCGTACATTAATATCTTCGAAAACTTAATTATCTGGGGCAAATCGTTAATGTATAATGAAAACAACAGAGGGCCAAGGTGGCTACCCTGTGGAACACCAGAACGAGCATGTATACTCTTTGAAAATAAATTATTAAAGTAAACAGTTTGGGTTCTATTTATTAAATAAGATCTAATCCAATTAATAGCAGGGTCTGTAAACCCTATCATCTGTAGTTTTTTTATCAGAAGCACATGATTCACCTTATCAAAAGCTTTACTGAAATCAGTGTAGATGACATCTGTTTGTTTTCCTTGAAAAAATCCACGATTAATTACAGTTGTAAGATGAAGAAGGTTTGTTGTAGTTGAACATCCTTTTTGAAATCCATGTTGGCAGGGAGAAATAATATTCACAACTTGGTAATATATATGTTCAGTAATTACTTTTTCAAAGAATTTAGGTATAATACTAAGTTTTGCTATGCCCCTGTAATTCTCGATATTAGATTTTTTGCCGGATTTGAACAAAGGGAATATATATGAATCCTTCCATATTTTTGGTAAATAACCGTATTTAAGGGATATATTAAATAAAAATGTTAAAGGAATAGCTAAGGCATCGGCACAATTTATTAAAATACTGCTAGGAATTCTGTCAGGTCCAAAAGTGTGCGAGAATTTTAATTTTTTCAATTGAGCAGCAACTGTATAAATATCCAATACGGGTAAGTTTATTGATTGATGCCCCTTTAATGGATAAGGATAATCAGTATCTTTATTAAAATTAGCATCAGAGTATGTTGCAGAAAAAAAGTCGGCAAACATATTACAAATCGTTAAATCATCACTAGATTCAATCTGTTGAAATGACATCGTATTAGGAAAACCAGCTGTTTTCTTCTTTAAATTAATAAATTTATAAAAAGATCTCGGGTTACGGTTGAAATTATTTTTGATTTTAGTTAAATAAAGCTTGTAATAAAACTTATTTAATCTTGTATATTCTGCCCTGTAAATCGAATATCTAGCGTAATCTACAGAAGACCCAGAAAGTTTATATTTTCTATAGTATTTGTTTTTTCTATTCTTAGCACTACTTAATACTTTATTGTTCCAAGGGGGCCCAGTAGATAATTTTTGTACTCGTCTCGGTATAGATGTTGCCATAAAAGAATACATTTTATCGTAAAATAAGTCGAATATTTTGCACATTGCAAAGGGAGAATTTGACAATGATGAAAAAATATTAATCCAGTCCGTATTTATAATTAATTCATTTAAAGCACTGTAATTGGTATGGGCAAAGGAAAAGACTTTCTCAGTTACAATTGATGATGGTACAACACGGTCGGATGGTGTGGCAATAATTAATTCAATTGCAGGATGGTATCGATCTTCATGAGTCGTAATAGGGTCAGATCGGTTAATAATGCAGTCATCTTTATCGTTTACAAATACTAAATCTAGGATTCTTCCATAATCATTGAAAACACCATTAATTTGAAAAAGGCCAATATCATATAAGTTATTCAAAAAATCCGTATAGGAATAGTTATTTGAGGTTTGGACATAATATCCGTCATCGATAAAATAATCCCAAGATATTGATGGCATGTTGAAATCTCCCATGGTTATTAAAGAATCATTTTCTTTGGCAGAGAATGCTACTTTTTTTATAGCCTCACTATGTTGTACATATACTGACCTGATTTCGAACGATGACAACGATTTACGTCCACTTACACCAGCACACTTTCTGGTAGGACGTCCTTTAAGCACTATTTTAGAACCATCAATGTCTAACACCAATCCTGTTTCATTGAAAAGGTATCAACTTGTTAAGTGGATTCATCAAGAGTATTGGGACCGCTGGCGTAATGAATATTTAAAGATTCTTCAACAAATATCAAAATGGTCAACAATGCAAATGAACATCAAGCAAAATGATCTTGTGTTGATTAAGGAAGACTCAACATCACCATTGAAATGGCCAATTGGATGAATAGAGGAAAAATATCCAGGAAATGACGGTCAAGTTCGAGTAGCCCTAGTACACTCAAAAGAGCTATAACAAAATTATGCAAACTTCTCATAGAGTCTGAAGACAATTTTGAAAACAATGTTTCCAAGGCGAGGGAGAATGTTGATTCTTAATCCACAATAAATTTCCTACTTGGTCTTACACACTGTTTAATTATTTTTTCTAGTTAATATGTAGTCATATATACATACATTACATTTAATTCTATTGCAATATTTAAACCAACAAAAAACACAATTAATAACCGCTAATCGCGACACTCATTTGCACTTTACTTATAAAACAGATTTGTTACAGACCGAATTAAACATTCTGCATAACGTTTTCTAAATTTTTTGTATTTTTGTTAAGTCGATATCAAACCATTGCAGTGTAAAGTACATGCACTAAATAAAAAAATTAAATTGAATTTGAAGTAAAGAAATAAAGTAAATAAAATTTCCTAATTTTTTAATAGGGCAAAAAAAATCTTTTGTCCTCGAACAAATGATGCAAAAAATGTATTTTCGATTTTTTGTCAGTTACAGCGTTTCTTAATTCTTGCGACTATATGCTGATGACGTAAAATTCTACACTGATACTACC
Organism: Metopia argyrocephala; assembly: GCA_963576795.1. Classification (NCBI taxonomy): domain Eukaryota; kingdom Metazoa; phylum Arthropoda; class Insecta; order Diptera; family Sarcophagidae; genus Metopia; species Metopia argyrocephala. Next base: position 109,553,033 of record OY756211.1, on the reverse strand, counting down.
TCTTATGCTTACTTAAGTAATGAAGATTTGGATAAAGTTATTCGCAATTCATCTTCTTTCAAAGTCTAAAAGAGCTTTCATATTAAAATAGGCAATATTTGTATAGATTTTGTATCGCTTTCATGCAATCTGGGAATAACCTTTAAAAAACTTACCTGGTCGCATCATAATAATAATGCCAGCAAAAAATCTTAAAAAAAGGAAAACAAAAAGTTTTACCTTGCTTACCCGCATAGACATAAAAATGCTCTGCAGTATCAACTCAGATTTTTTTGCAGAGTTTAATAAAGCCAACTCAGAAAAAAAAAACAAAAAACATAAAACTCACATGCAACATTTACTTCAAAAATTAATAAAAAATTTAAAAAAATATAAGCCGTATAAAGGTAGCAGCACATGTGCTCTATGCGTGCGTTTGGTATATCTACACACTCATACACATGAAATTTAAGTATTGGTGTAAGTACGAGTATTTATGTATGTGCAGTTTAACACAAGTGGGCTCACATGATGTGAAATCGAGTTACAAACCACAATATAACAAACAAACCAGGCAGGCCTACAAAATTGTTATTGTAATTGTTAGACAAATACAAAGTGCCTGCCCTGCGTAAACATGCATACTCACACGTACATATACATACATAAATAACCATTTTTATGCATACGCCACATACATGTGCACATATGGTTAACAGCTGTGTGTTTGTTTTGCGTATATAAAATGCATAAACTTATGTCAATAGTTTTTTTTTAAGTATTCACACACACACATATTCCATATATGAATGCATATCTCGCTTTTCGCACACATACACTTTAACAATATGGGTCAAAGTTAAATGATGTTGTTGTTTTTGCAAAATAATATTTGTTAACTATAAAAACAACAGCCAAAACAACAACAACTACAACAGTTAAATACTTGCATGATTTTCGGTGAAAAATAACAAAAAACAAAAAAAGGGAAAAAAACAAAAATATGTGCGAATAGAGAGCATACACACAAGGGAGGGCATACCAGAGTATTATTGTCAATAGAAAGTTGTTCCACAATATTTGTTTTTATTTTGCTGCATTTAACTGCTGCAGTTGATGTTTTTACCGCACTATCTTTATTTTTCTTAATTTTACTGGGAAATTTTTTTGTTAAAACTTAATATTTTCATTTAATTTTTTTTTTATTTTCACTCACTATTTACTCGTATTTTCGCTGAAAATATTTGTTTTGAAATTTTTGCAGTTTATTTTGTTGCACTAAAAATAATTGAGTATGTGCTTGTCTGTATGAGTGTGAATGTGTGGTGTTGTGGTTGTGTTTCATGGTAGGGTTAATAAATATGTCTGTTGTTGCCTTTTGTTACAACAGTTCAGTTTGTTGTTCATTATAATTTTGTGTGCTTTTTTCGTTAAAAGTAATGGAAAACATAGTTTTAAAAATAAAAATTTTTCTTTGTTTGTTTTTCTTTATAATTTGAAAAGTGAGTGTTGTGTATATTGTATGAGGTTATTAAGCTCAATTCTAGCCCTAGGCCCTAAAATTTTTTTTAATATAAATATACTTTAAATAAAAAATTTACACATAATTTTTGTTGTTCTTTAAATTATCAAAATTTTAGTTAAAAAAGAAACAAATTATTAAAAATGTATATGGGCAATTTCAAAAATTTTCAACATTTGTTGAAACTGAGTTCAGATGCTTATTATTTCTCCAGTTTTTCGAATTGACCAAAACAGTCAAAAGGGAATGGTAGGCCACACTAGAAAACTAGGAAATTCAAAATTTCAGACCATCAGTTCTTTATCTCTAAAAGTTATGGGCACTCAAATATTGAAAAACTCAAAAACAGGCTTGAAATTTACAAGAGTTATTTCATATTTCATCACTTTTCTACTTTTAGTTTTAAACTTCCGATGCCCACTGATATAAAATAAAGTCACTAGAATTAGTAGATATTTATACTATAAAAGTTATGCCCATACTACTATTTGGGAAAAAGTTGTACAGCGGTTCGTTTTTGAAACCAAAATTTTCCGATTTTTCAATTTTCGCAGTTTTTTCTATAGCGCTTTTGCGCCGTTCAAGAAAATTGCATTTCGTCAACAGTATTTAAAAGATGGTATAATTTGCTAAAATTTGCGCCATATCACGTCGATGTCAGGCTGCTAGTTGCTGAGAACGATGACCTCAAACTTTTATAGAATTGGCGTAAATTTTTCAAAAATGACAGTTTTTCGCGCCTGACATTTGCAATCTTGTTTAAAACTGGTTTATGTATTGCGTGATCTAAACTTCTTAGTAAATGGCACCTCATCGTCAAGAAGGCGTTAAAATATTTTGAAACGCAAAAATTTTATAAAGAAAATAAAAATTTTGCGAAATTTCATGATTTTGTTTAGCGTTTTTTTTAGTTAATCAGTGGTTTAAAATCAATGTATAGTATTGGAAATGAAGTGCGGCGGTAAACTAAAGATCATATATAAATACGGTTGAATTCGGTCCATATTTAGAGGGTACAGTGGCATTTTTCTTCAAACACATTTTGCTTTATGACATCTGCAGTTATGTATAGATTCCGCCGCGATTAACAGCAAATGATAGGTTTTTTTAAGCTTGATAATAAAACCGAATAGGCATTAAAAAATTTTCATGATTTTAAATTTTACAGATCAAAAAAAAAAAATCCTAACCTCAAAAATAATTCTTATATAATTTTTTTATTTTTTAAATTTGCAAGTTAAAACATTGTTTTTCTGTAAATTAGTTATGCGTTATATAAACACGTATTATAACAATCGGTGAAACATTCATATTTTTGCAAAAATTCGCCTTTTTTTAATATTAAGGAATTTTAATTATAATTGATATTTTTATGTGTTTTATCAGTGCATTGATGAATTTTGACTGCACTGATGAATTTGAAATGAGTTTCATGCATCCATACAACATTTATTAAAATAAACCAATAAATTTAACTTTAAATTTTTTTTTAAGAGATTTTAACTTAAAACCTCCATAACTTGCGCGCCGTTTGCAATAAATGATTAACGCGAACTGTTTTGGTATGCTAAAATATCACCCTTCACGTGACCAAAGCGTCATTCGTGTCATCCAAAAAAAAAATTTTGAAAAAAAAAAATATCAAAATGTCGAAAATTTTTGAAATTGCCCATAAATACTTATTAGTAAAAAAGAAATAGAAAAAAATATTTCTTAATCAGTTGAGTTTAAACGTAAATAGGTTGATATTTTCATTTAGGATAAGCAGTTTTTAAAGCTGGTAAAATTTTACTTTGATTGATGGTTGTTTCTTTGCAAAGTAATCATCAAGCATTGTTGTCGTCAAAATCTGAATGGCTGTTGTGCTAGTGAACTTTAAAGAATATCCCATGGAAATCCTAAAGTAAACTTTTTCGATGACGAAATGCTTCTAATGAATGCCTCTCAATGCAATGTTGTAATGCAGTTTATTTTTCCAGCTGGGGTATGACTCAGTCTGTCCAGGTTCGAACTTAAAGGTCTGCTTCCTTTAAATAAAACACAAAACTTCTTTCGTGTAATACAATATGAACGAAACCTTAAGCTAACTTATGTTCTACTTATTCTATAAAACAGATTCACGACCGGCAGGATGGTGTTATCAGTTATGTTGTCTCTGATTTCAGGAATACTATCGTGTCGTTCTATCACTATGACTACGTTGTTGGCCTCAGGATGTGCGCACAATCGCCTGGTCTAGATAACGAGAAATATGAGAAAACAGAGGTCGGATTTATAATAATTTTTAATCTATGATTTAGGAATATAAGGTACCACGACGGCAAGAGGTATTCGGGAGCTCTTGTCGTTGGCTACGGTTAGTACGAGTATAAAATTAATTCGGGGGCTTTTATACTCGGAAAAATACTTAATATACGAATGCAAAAGGAATTCGGAAGCTTTTGCATTCAGCTAGAAGAAAAAAATAACTATTATCAAAACTATAACCATGAAAACTACTATCATGAAGCTATGATCGCCGGAGAGTAAGTATCGGGCTATTGGCCGTCGTGTACCCACTCTCGTTTTCATCCATCAAACTCTGTTATCTTATACAAAAATATACTTTACTTCAATGAGAATTATATACTCCATCATATCATTACAATCCCATTACATGAAATATTCATATTGTTATTATCATTGGTATTATTATTATTAATTTTCTAACTCCTCTTTGTGCGGTGTCCGTAGGTTTGATCGTCATACTGCTGTTTATGCTTGTAATAACTAGAGTTGTTGTTGTTTTCTACTTTTACTCGATAGCAGCAGTGTATGTGGTTAGTGTACAGATACCTGTTCATTTTATATGTTTACATTTATTGGACTTTTGTAACGCCACGTTACAAGGTTAGGTTTATTGTTTAAAGGTTTTTTGAATTTTTGTTCTATACTGGCAATCATTAATTATCTGCATAGAAAATATATCGCTCAACAGACTCTTCTTCCCTTCGTTAATATTATTTCTAATACTTTTCAAAGAAATCTTGGCGTAGTAATGATATAATGCAGTTATTCATCTGATAAAATAAAATTAAACCAACAAAAAAATTTTGTAGTGCCCTTAGTAGACTTATCAAACAAACGTCCTTGCAATTCATGCATTGATAAGCAAACGATTTCGTAATTTGGTAGGCGCTATTGAAAAATGTTTAGGAATTTCTAGTCTCTATTTTATATGAGAGGTACCTAACTTACTGCTAATTTGCCTTGTATACATGTAGAATATTTAGTTTTAACCATTTTAAAGATATACAAATATCAGTATTTAATTTGTACTTGTTCAGTTTAAAAAATTAAAAACCTTCCCAGGGATATAACTCATAACTTTCCAAATTATCACAGCAATTGTATGTACTGTTTTTGAATCTCTCGATTACAAGTATATAGACACACATTCATTTATATATATAGAATTAGTAGATTTTTGTTTAAATAAACTGGGCTATACCAAAAAATAAGCAAGGGTTCTGATATAGCAATTCTGTTTTATTGAAGCCGAGACTACAAGTACAAAAACATATATTTATATTTTATGTTTGCCAGAAAAGAAGAAAAAATTTTAAATTAAAATCATATGAACTGAAAAATAATAGGAGAGTCATAAATGCAAGTTTTGCATACATCATATAGTCACCAAATGAGCAAATAAATTAAGAGCCTTTAACCATAATTATCTATCAGTAACAGCAGCAACTTTACTGTTGGTTAATATGTGTTTTTGCTGCATTAACCAGAAGAAAGTTTTTCTTTATTGTTGAAGAATAAAAAACGCAAAAAACGCAAATAAAAAAAATTACAAAAATAATAAATGATTAAAAGGGCAAAGGACAAAGGCATGCATTAATGTAAGAAGGAATGCGTAACATAACCAACAACCAGCAACTTTCAAATAGAATTTATTATGCTCATTTACACACAAACAAATTCCACAGTCACACATATATACACACACACGCCGTTACATAACCATGCAGATACATTCAGAGAAAACTTTATGGCATAACATTTGATATTGACAATTACTGCCTGATTGTTGTCTATAGCAGTGCTCACAATACCAGTGTTCTAGCAGTTACAGTAGTTTGTTTGCATCTCTGCAGTGGCACGTTCTTGAACAATAAATTTTTAAATAGCACAGCAATACCCGGGAACAAAAACACATCCTTGCCTATAATAAACGTTCATATAAGCCATCAAATAGTCATACTACCTATGCACTACCTACATATGTTGAGTTTTAATATTAACACATCATTTTGTATTGCTGTTTCTATAGATTTTTTTCATTTTAAATTTCTGTTTGTGTAACCTGCCATTTAAAAAAAAAAACGAAAACTATGACAACAACAACTGCAAAGTTACAACGATGTATTTAAACCACAGCCACAAATGTGGTAATGGCAGTAGAACATTTAATTTTACTTTTTGTTTTATTTTTCTGTAATTTTCAACTGAAAAAAGGTTAACTGCACAATGGGACTGCTTAACTTCTGAAGTATTTACAAACTGTATTGTTAAAATTTATTTTCATAAATTTATTGTTTTTTATTAATAAAGCTTTTTTTACTAAAAAAAAGTTACAACTTTATGACATAATAACACACTTTGTGAATATCCCTCTTTATTTATTTATTTATTTATTTATTTATTTATTATCATATCACAATCTAATGTCAAGTTAAATTCTTGTAATTATGATTAAGATAACCGAGATCAGAAACTGTGGAAAGAAACTAACCCCACACTAACAGACTAGCTTTCTATTCACTAGTCCTTTAGTTCATCCTTCGTTTTATATATATTTGGGGTATTCACATGGTGTGCTACTGTGTCATATTATCATACATTTATTATTTTTGTTTTACTAATGAAATGTACGTTACAGCATTGTAGCAATAAGACAATTAGCGCATCTTGTGAATACCTTAATTATATATTTAATTTAAGCTTTTTAAATGAGTTAACAAGAAAAAATTCGGAATTAATTTCTATGTTATTTAACTGACTGTTCAATGAACGTATTTGAATATACGGATTTGAAAATTTTATTTTAAATTTCTTGTGTTTTCTTTAACTCTTTTCGATTACATGCTGAGTAATATATAACTTTAAATGAATGCCGTTTTTGTTATCTAGGCGTGATATATCTTAGTGGTATTTTGGTTCTCTAAAGAAGATAACCGCTACTTTGTAAAGCAAGTTTCCACTTTTGCGTCTTTGTATGGCTTTCTGTTTGGATTAATGAGATAAACAAATTAAGTTCTACAATATATTGAGGTTTTTCTTTAGTTAGCTCACATACATATATGGTATAGTAGTTAGAATTGTCGCAGAAAAACTCAAACAGTACAGGTTTAACTCCCAACAAAGGAGAAAAACAAAAAATAAGATTTGTGGTTTTTTCGAAGTTACAATTTAAAAAAAAAGATGTTCCCCTCGCCTCCCAGAAGACCATCCTTAAGAAACCGCTTCCTGACATTCCACTTTATTCCACTAATTCACAATCAACATACACCATATCTACTATACGAGTATATGTGTACAGTTTTGTTTTTACTGAAGTATAATTCAAAGCCTACATATTGTTCCTCAAGTCTCGCATTTGATTTTCAGGTATTATAATATAATCACTAATTTATTTTCAAAATTCTGGTGAAAAATGTAGTTTAAGTCTCTGTAAAATATCTCTGTTGATTAGTCGACCCACCTGACTTATATTTTTCAATCCTTGTACAGCGCATAGTGCATTTTACGTTAAATTTTAACTAATCGTGTTTTTGTTTTATGGAATTAAATTATATTTGAATACACTTTGCCATACCTTTTTTTTTATTATTATTATTAAGGCCAGTACTCAAGGGATAACCTCTGTTTATGCAGTACATTGTGCTGATCTAGGAAAATATGTTATGGTGTTTGTGGTCATTTGATTTTTTTTTTAAGGCCAATACTCAGGAGTAAACCCCTACTGAATGGAGTGCATTGTATTGGAATGTTGAATATATAGATATAGATAGATAGATAGTTGTGAAGAAGTAATGTTGGGCGCCTTTTGTCAATGAAACAAATTGTTGTCAATTTTATCACTCATAGGTCAGTGTTTTACATTCACTTTTGATTGATGAACAGCCATTGCCCCATCTGGATGTTGAATGTGAGTGGTGAGCATCTTTTTTATGTAGGTTAGCTGTTGTCTTCCCAGAAGATGGCGTTGTACTCCTGATCATTCGTTTTCTTGGTAGAATAGGCGGGAAATGCCAGGGAGGGGTTTCGCGACAATGGATTTCTTTGAGGTTTGGGGGGGGGTGGGGCGGTGAACCTCATATTTTTTTTAATTATAATTTTAGAAAAACCGCAAATTAATTTTTTTATTTTTCTCCTTCGTTGGGATTTGAACATCGGTCGTTTGAGTTTCTGTGCACGCGCTTTAACCACACCACGTCATTTGATTTAAATGTACTGATGTCGTAATTGGTAGTATAGTACTACAAATACAATCATGAAACGCATGCCATATTACGCCAATGCTCCAACGATTTGATAAAGTTGGATACCCAACTTAAGCAACGGCCCATAAATGAGACTTGCATTTATTTTGCCCTAAGTCTGATAAAGTTCTTGTACATATTGCAAAGGTCGGATGGATGAAAGTATTTCTTTTACCATTTTAAAAAACCGAGACACTTGAATCCCTTTTTCGACACTCGAAATATGTGATCATTCCAACGGTCATCGCAATTAATTCTCATGCTCAGAATATCAAGAGCAGCCGCATCCTCCATGTTTAGATTACCCAATACTTATTCCTATTCATTAATTATTCTAATAGAAAACAATAAAAAATAATTTGTAAACAATTAACAACAGGTTGGCGAAGACCATAAGCTGATGATTGTGAAAAATCCAGCATTGCTCAAACGAATCGAAGCTATAATGAATATGGCACTAGCACACTGTGAGCTTTTTAACAAGGTCAACCGTAAAGTTATGTAATTTTTGTAATTTTAACGATGTTAGAACTACTTGAATATTATTTTGTTGACCTTTTCTACCCATAGTGCAATAACAAAAACCTGCGCTACCACTTGCGTATTGGGGTTTATAAAAAGACAATTATTGTTACTCGTACTTCTTTAGCGCACAACCAGTCAATCGCATGAATTGTCGCATGAAGGCAAATGTCATGTTGTATTGTTGTACCAACATTATATGCTCGAGCTTTTAAAAGCACACACATTTTTGTTCATAAACCTGTAAAAATAGTCGCTAATAAAAGTTAAACAAGAGCTAAATTTATTAGTATGAATTGAGGCATATATGAAGGTTCTAAAATTATTTATATAAATTGTATAATGAATTTTTCTACTTGATTTTTATTTAATAGTAACTGTTTCGTAGTAATAAATAAAAGAAAAATTTATTTTTAAAACCTCCTTAAATATAAATATATCTTTTTTAGATTTAACACACCAGTTTTAAGCTCACAGTAACACCGGACACATTTATTTAAAAAGCAAGGGTTATTTAACTAAATCTCCCTGCCATAAAGAAGTACAAATTAGGCCAGAAAAGCAGAAACATATTAATGCTGAAAAAAAAAAAAAAACAGCCAGGAAGTGAAATGTTTATTAAAGGAAGTTGAAAAACTTTTAGGCAGTACTATAAGTAACCACATAGTTCATATACGAACGCAACTGAAAATGCAATAATTTTTTTTTATTCAAAAGTGTATGAATTTATATGTGTGTTGATGCACAATTGCAACTGAGTTACAATTGTGCACTCAATATAAAATTTAATAAAATTCTACCGCATTGTTTTGTGGTTGATATTATTACTCTGTTTCCAACACACATTCATAAGTACGTGTGTTTGAATTTAAGCAAATATTAAATTTTACTATTTACTATTTTATATAAATACATGCATATAATACTTATGTATATACAAATGTATATTCAAAAACACAATCAGAGTGGAATAAAAACACGCATTTTAGGGTGCAAATTTTGCGCGAAAATTATTATCGCTTGCAGAGTAAATCGAATGCATGCTGTTAATGTATGTATGTGTTCCACAGGAAGCAGTTATATAAGCAATGTTATAAAAAATATATGTATACATGAATGTGTTAACATATTAACAAGAACACACCAACACATATACATGTAACTGCAACTGCATACCTTCTCTTGTGAATATTTATGGTTTAATTTGTTGTAAATATGAGCACGTGTGTTACTTATTTTTTTTTTTTTGTTGCCCTACATCAGCCAATATTATTAACGTTCTGCAGATTTTTAAGAAAGTCTTGTCTTAAGAAAAAAAAAATAAAATATAAGTTAATGTTTTAGAAAAAAAGAAGACGTCATAACCTGTAATAATATATATCTAAATATATAATATATATATCTAAATATATAAAATTGAATGTGTGTTTGTTTATTTGTTTGTTTGTTTGTTTGTGTTAGAAAAATTATTGTTAAAGAATAAGAAACTTCAATATTTTTATATGTTTTTTATTCAAAGGAAAAGTTTAGAAAGAATCATATATACAAATTTATTTTTATACTATATTACAAAATGTTACTTGATATTTAAAAATAAAAATTATTATTCTAAAGTAGTGAATGGAAACAAGTAAAGATAAATACATATAAGATTATATTCATGATATTAGGTTTGTCAAAGTTAAAATATTTTATTTGAAGATTTTAACAGTTTGTACCTTATAGAAGACCAAACCTCTAGACCGATCTTCCTGAAATTTACACAGCATTAACTGGAACTCGGGCATGATTAATAGGGTACTTTTTTTCGACCACGCCCACTTTCACGCCTACTTTTTTAAAATTATGTAATTGCTTCCATATAGTTTTCAAAAGATTTACTTCAAATTGTATACACATTATACTCCAGGCGAGGTAGAAACACACATTTTTTACGCCACGCCCCCTTTCACTCCCCTTTTACTCCCCTTTTCACGCCAAAATTTGTTTGAAAGTTTTAAACTTTTTGTTCTATATACAAATTTGGTGTCTCTTTACTACGTTTATTAACGAATTTACCTCAAATTTAAAATACATTTGAATTAAAATAGTGGGGTATCCTCACTCTCTTTCTGCCACAACTGTCTGCAAAATATATAAATACTTTTAATTATATTATATAACGAGCGGGTAGTGAAGCACACCGGGTTCAGCTAGTATTAATATAAAGGTATATTTTAATATAACTTAATACTCCACTATAAGCGCAATAATACAACTACTTTAACGGTTTACTCCGCAACATTATTACGCAAAGAAGATATTAATCAATTTTTAACTTTTAAAGTAAAAGAAATTCGTTTCTGCTCCAAGAAAGCCAAAAGTTTAAATTTAAAAAGCGTTAGTTGGTTGTCGCCGTATATTAATCCGAAATAGCATTCTAAAAGTACGTTTTCTTATTGCAAAAGCAAAAATAATCGATATAATTTTTTTTTATTTTTTATTCATTAAAATACAGAGAAACCTGTTTTTATGAGGTAGACAGGGACCGCATAAAATTATTCGCATAAAAAAAGTTATACATCACTACACAAAACGCTATTAAAAATAGTTTTCCCAGATTATTTCTCCTCCTCTGGTAAGGGTACGCGAATCATTATTTTTTTTTTTTTATTAATGTGCCCATCACTTATTAATTATATTAACTTACAGCTATTTGTACCAAGAATAAATAAATACTTTACGTGAATTTTAATTTTTAAGAAAATAAAACTTTTATTATTTCATCAGAAACGCTTTAATTAGATCAAAGCTAAGTTCTATAGAGAATTTTAAGTTTTGCAATAAATTTTTTGATAGTTCAAGGAGCAAATGATGTTCGTGAAGGAATAGACACTAGCCATATGAACATGAACATATATTTTTGACTTTAGCTACGGTAGTCTCTTCAGAGTTCTTGCTTTCTTATATTTCCATTTTTTCAATGATTCTCTTCTTTCCCTGGGATAATGTATTTGAGGGTATTACTTAGTCGATCTCCATCAGTTGCTGTATGATTACTTATTTTTATAATTGCTTATGTGCTCTAGCATTGTCACTGTCACTGTGGCGGTAGTTGAACTATACATTTTAATTATTGTTGTCAATTTTAATTCATTTTCAACATTTTTTATTATTTTCAATTCAATTCTGTTTTATTTCAAATTGCTGTTGCCTGGCAGCCAGCCTGCTTGCTTTCTCGCTGTGTCTGTTTATATTGACTGGTTTTGTTGCATCACCAACTGGCTGAGTTAATTACAATTTAAATAATTGCCTGAAAATTGCCTATATAATCAAATGTTGCTATAACTGTTGTTGTTGTTGTTGTCGCTGTTGTTGCTACTGTCGTGTCCACTGCTAGTGTTGTTGCTTAATACACACTTATACAATCAATTGTATGTAAATGACAAATAATTTGTAAAATTTTAACATAATTTTCAGTAAAATATGTATGAAATTGAAAAAACCAAACAACAAAAAATATATATTTTTTCATTTATTGTATATTCAGGCTCATTATTATTGCTATTCTTTATAAAAATTTGTTGTATTTTTTAAATTGTTTTTGCTTTCTTTCATTGTCCATATTTTGGTTTTTGTTTTGGTTGAAAATAAAGTAAAAGAGAGAAAAACAGAAATTATTTTTAAATTATTTTTTTTTTTTAATATAAAATAAATGTCAAAATAAATACTCATTTTTGTATTTAATCAGTTTAAAAAAGTCACTTACTGGTTACATACATATCTCGTCTGTTCATATGTATACGATGTATGTTTTAGTGACATGTGACGTATACTTATTAAACGATTTAAATTAATTTTACATCACTCATACGCCACATATGACACCGGTAGGCTTTTTAATTTTACAATTTTGGTTTTAACTAATATTGCAATTTAAAAAATTTGATTATTAATCAGTATTATTATTGCCTGGCTTATATAAAAACTAAAATATAATTAAATTTTCTTTCAGCTTCAGGTCAATTTCCAAAAATTAAATTAATATTTTGTTGTTTTTTTTAGATATTTCACTACAATATTGTATAGCCTTAGATATTGTGATAATGAATTGTGTAAAAAAAATTTAGTAGTGCTTTAAAAAGATTAATACAATTTTGCATTAATTTTTAAATATTAAAAACTTAAAGGATGTTAAAGCTTTCCGTTTTCTGCTATCTATAGGGTGACGGATAAAAGCCGCTACCAAAAAAGAATTTAAAAACTTTTTTTCTATTTAATGATTTTGGTTAATTTTTGTTTATTTTGCAGATTAATTTTTAGGTTTAACAAACCTGTATAACTCGGACACTGAAACAAAAATGTAGATTATCCGCCGCTATCATGCACAGGAGTCCTTAGTCAGTTTAAAGAGATTATAGATGTACTATTGGTGGCATAATGAGACTTTTTAACAACTTTGCCGAGCATGGGATAGTCAAAAGAAGATCTTACCATTGAAGCCTCTTCGTTCAGATGAAGGAAACATTCGCTGCTGTAGCTGCTGCCATGCCAAACAATACAAGAATTCCGACAAAAAGCTAATCTGCTCAAATAAGTATAAGCAGACAGTCATTGCAGTCAATTTCTTTCGACTCAGGAGGGGTTTATTATATAGTAGTAGAGAGCTCTCACAAAAACTCACACGACCGAGGTTAAATCCCAGCAAAAGACAAAATTATTAAAATAAAAATTATAAGTTTTCTAAAATAATAAATAAAAAAAAGAGGTTCCTCCCCTTCCCCCCCTTGACACCAACTTGTCTCTCAAAAACAAAAAGGCGCATAATTATATGAAAAAAAAATACAAAAAATTCTAACTGTCTTTAGATTCCAATACAATGCACTGCATGAGTAAGGATTTTCCTCTGAGTACTGGTTTAAAAAAAAAGAAATTCAAAAGTTTCGACAAGAAGTTTATTGCTCAAATGGGTATAAGCAAATAGGCAATGCAGTCAATTTCTTTTAACTTTGTGTGGTTTCAGCAAGTTGGTGCAAGTTGGAGAATGGCCTGTTATGACAGAATTGCGACAAAAATTACCCAATAAGCTCATATCCAGAACCTGCACATTACATTGCCTTTCCCTCAGATCGCCTAAGCATACTACATCCGACTTTTTCTTGTGTGGTTATTGCAAACAGGAAGGCTGCAAAGCATAACCAACAAATTTGAATGAACTAAAGCAATCCATTCTAGAAACAATTGCGGAAATTCCTGTGTCAACTCACCAAACAGTAATAAACAACTTTTTGGTAAGATACAGCACATGTATTAACGGACAAAAGAGAGGAGGGGAAAGAGGGCGATGAGGGCCCTTAGATTCCATTATTTTTTAAACTAATTAAGCTATACTTATTAAAGTTTTATCAGTTTTAACATGAATAAAAGAGAAATTAATTCCATACACTAAAATAAGTTTCTTATTGTAATAATACTCATCAGCCACCCTGTATTTAAAATACGTATCGTATTCTTAATTTTTTCAATCATTTTACTACAAATATATATAATACGCAGAAGTTGTGCATTCTTAAAATTTTCAAAAGATAAATTTATTAGAATTAATTGTTCAGCTGGTGATCATGAGTTGGACTTACATACATACACTTATAATTGGCCATTACAACCCTGTGTCAACGTTACGGCCTAGTTTCTGGCAGTACTTGTGTTGTGTCTGTTAATTTTTATTTATGAGTTCCGGGACCTACAGTTTAAAGTCGACTCCGAACGATAAATTTGAGAAGCTTTATCATGGCAGTCAATTACTCCCAGAGCTTTTGTAAGAAGACTGCTGAGAGGTAGACGCCGAAAGAAATAATTTTTTCATATTTCTTTTTTCAAGATGTCAGAGCTGAGATTTGAACCCGGCGCTATCGTCTTATTAATCCAAGACACTAACCACTAGATAACAGCGTCTACTTCAGTTGGACTTAGTGGACTCATTTATTGATTTTGCTATATTTTTGGTTAGAAAATTGAACTTTAACGATCATGTTATCATGACTGTAAAAACTTCAGGCAAGATAAACGAGTTTTCTGTTTCAACAACTGTTACTTAACTTGTCAGACCACTTCTAAGATACGGATTAATTGCATGGTAAATCTCTTACAACCTTGTTTTAAATATAAATAATTTTACAATCGATGTTGCATCCCTAAATAAAAATATTTTTCAAACCAAATATTTTATCAATTACACAAGATATTTTTTTAAATTTACCCCGACAATAAAAACCTATTGTTACAAAAGTGTTACTCTATTTAACTTGTAAGTTTAAAAGAGCACTAAACAATGAAAGAAAAGCTAACAAACTCTATCAATTATATAAACATTTATAATCAACAAACAAATATTTGGAAAAAAAATATGTTGAATTTTATTCAACCATGATTAAGTGCCATTGAGACTCTGGGGCTTTAAAGTCATGCTTAAGTAAAAGCCAAACCAAAGGAAAACCACAAAAACGTAACGTTTAGCAAAGAATTTCTAAAATAAAAAGGAATTCAATAAATTTGAAATTGGTGAGTAGTTAAAGGTAGAAGAAAGAGATATACAAAGAAAGGTCATATTGTTGCTTATGGGTTAAATATGTGTGTGTGTGTGTGGTGTAGTTTAAATAATATTTATTACCCAGCTACAGTCTACCACATCATCACCAGCAGACAGTAACCGCAGCAGTCTCATACCACAAATAAGGAGTTCATAAATGGTATGATAAATGAGTTGTTTTCTCTACTTTACTCTAACACTAGTGTACTACCAAACGGTGAGGCTGATTGTCTTTCAGATATTTTTTTCTAGGAACTGAAAATACATTTTTCTAAACGCCTACCGAATGACCAAATGCTTTCAGTTTTACTTTTTTTTTTTGGTTACAAAAAAAAAACCAGACTTTTTTTCTCGTTTTGTACAAATAAAAGTGAAAAGAAGTAGAAAACAAAACCACAAGTAGACTTGAACACATAAATTATTAATTTAAATAAATTGTATAGAAAAAAAATGTACAAAAATAATAAAAATTTTTCCAATTGTGGTAATTCTTGTGGCTTCAATTATTTTGAAAAGCCTTAGAAAAAACCTACAACAATTGTTCTTCAATTTAAAATTATAGGCCAAATTTATAGTCTTTGATCTTTAAGGTTTTGTTTTTCATTTTTAATTATTTAAAGCAAATTTTCTCTTCAAAAAGTATAAATTATTTATTTGTAATTTTTACTTTTTCCAAACGAGAATACATAATTATTTAATTGTTTAAATGAAAACCATTAAAGAAGTGAAATATTATGTTATAAAAATAAAATAAAATATGTCACTCGTGCTGTTTTTGTTGACCACAAACTAAAGAATTCTTGGAAAGTTTTACAAGTTTGTCCTCAATTTTGTTTTCATTAGGAAATATGTGTTTAAAAATCTTGAATGTCAAAAAACTGTTTTTAAAATAATGAAAGCAATTAAATTAAAACACAAAAAAAAAATAAAAAAATTAATTACAAGTAAAATATTAAAATTAATTTTCTATTAAATAAAAAAAATAGTTCCTTAAGGAAACAAATTTTAATTATTGCTTAACAAAATATTTCCTTGGTCAACTTTGGTAAATGGACCCGAAAAAATTTTGGAGAGATTTACTACTTTTTGAGTCAATTCTTCTCGAATATACTTGTACCGAATGGGCAAGTTTGCTAACAACTCTTGCATCTACTGCAAGATGATTGATGACGATATTGAACAATGGCAGGATCCCAGCAGCAAATAGTGCTAACCAGTATGTTATTCTGTAAAGGAAAAATTGCAAACAATCACTTACCCGTGCGCCTCAATAATGCACGATTTTTATATGAAATGAACCGCTAAAATGCAATAGAAATGCAAATTTATTGCAACGGGTAAGCTAGTAGTACAAAAAATCAAAAATAATACCTTATCCTGTAGCATATTTGGAAGCTTTAATTTTTAAAAAACAATAGAATGCTTCCATTATTGTTACAATTGTATTTAGTGCTTCCAAATCTTGAAAATTTTCTGCTGGGATAAAGCAGACGCACTGTGAGTACAAATCGAGGATTTCAATCCTGACAACATAGCGGATAAGATGCATAAATTCGAAAACTTATTGAGCACCACACAGAACTACGTCGAGCACGAAAAAGAAAAAATATGGATCTGGATATGCTATAGCAGAATGCGATGACAAGACAAGCCGATAGCCTGAAGATGCGTTCCTAGACGTGGCAAAGTGAAAATAGTCCTTATGAGAATATCGTTCTGAGCCTCATCAAAGTTAACGCATTTTGTACAGGCGTTGCGTTTTCGCAACACCAATTCTATATGTATATAAAAATGCTTTTACTCGTAAAAGCCTGTGTGGAAAAAAATTTTTTTAAGTTAGTTCACGGTTTTCCAATTAAGACCCTATTCAGGAAAATAATAAACTATTAGCGCTTTATAAGGTTTTTGGAATTTTAAAAATAGTCAAAAAAAAAAGCTTTCGCAAAAATTATTCAAATCCATATACATATATAAAATTTAGGTATCATTTTCATTTAATAAGATTGCTTTCAGAAGTGTTGAAAAATGTTTATAGAAAAAAATTTGTCGAAAAATTTTAACATTTCTTCACTGTAAGATTTCAAAAATAACAGTTGCGAAAACGCAACGTTAGCTAATACGATGTAAATCAAATTTTTAATAATATGTAAGCACATGTTATTATATATTTATGTCCGTATTTATAAAAATATTTTAGATTTATTGAGGGTTTATTTTTTATTTTTTTTTTAAGACCAATACTCAGGGGTAAAGCCCTACTCATGCAGTGCACTGTATTGGAATGTGAAGATGGTTGATAGAAGGTTTTTTTTTTTTTTCGTAGATGTTTTGTATATTACAGTCAATTTGACCACTCAAGTGCCAGTGTTACACCTTCACCCTTTGAATGATCAACAGCAATTGCCTCATCTGTCGGTGGATGTTGAATGTGAATGGCGACCGTCTTCAGTAGATTAGCTGTTATCTTCCCAGCAGGTGGCACTGTACTCCTGATCATTGGTTCTGGTGGAATGGATTAGAAATATCAGGGGCGGTTTCTTGCTGATGGTCTTGCTGGAGGGTGGGGGGGAACCTCTTATTTTTTTAAATTTAATGTTTAATTTAAATTGTAATTTTTAGAAAACCGCAAATTTTTATTTTTATAATTTTGTCCTTCGCTGAGATGGAACCTTGGTCGTGTCAGTTTCTGTGCGAGCGCTCTACCACTATGCCACGACCCCCCAAGTGTTGTATAGTTTTTTTCATAGTAATGATTTAAATGTTACTTTAACGTACACAAAGTGTATAGTATATAAATATTAGTTCGTTTTAAATATACACGATATTAGAAGTTAATTTTTTTTTTCTTTTTAATTGAGGCCAATACTAAGGGTAAACCCCTACTAAATGCTGTGCGTTGTATTAGAATTTTTTGTGGAAAGGACAGTACACTATGACAACAGAATATATATTTTGTTTTCTTATATTACTAAGCGCCTGAGACAAATTGCTGTAAATTGATAATTCAAAGGCCAGTGTTATCTTACCTTCATCCTTAAATGATTAACAGCAATTGCCTCATTGTTGAATGTTGATTGTGGTGAGTGCCTTCGCTAAGTAGGTTTATTAGTTATTTTTGCTACTTCCCAAAAGATGTCGCTTTTTTCCTGATCATTCGTTTTTCGTTGTCAAAGGTTAAGGTTGAATAGAGTGGGATGTCAGGGAGCGGTTACTTTGTAGATGGTCTTCTTATATGGGAAGACCTCTTGTTTTTAAATTATATTTTTGAAAAAAAAAACGTCAAACTATCTTATTAATTTTTTTATCTTTGCTAGTATTCGAACCTGGGCTGTTTGAGATTTTGTGCGAGCACGCTAACCACTATACCACACGACCCCCCCTTAGTATTCCAAAATGGTAATAAATCGAGAGGGTGTGATTTTAACTTGTAGAACCCAGGCGAATCTTCTATTAGACTACTTTTAAGAAAAATTATAGAATTAGTGGGTAAGATTATATACAAAAGTCATCAAAAGAACACTTACATACATACATAACTGGCCTTTACAACCCTGTGTCAGGATTACGGCCTAGCTTCTCACTTAGTGGAGATTATTAAGGAACATTAAGCGTTACTATTAAGCCTATGGTCTTGAATGCTTTTTTTTTCAATGGCATAAAAGCTCTATCATATTGCATTTAACATATGCTAAATTAATCTGCGTAAATGAATTCAAATGCGCTAACTATCTCATATCGAAAGCAACAATTAGATCTGACACCTCTTTCTTAGTCGTTTAAAATTTTATTCTCTCTCTCTCACTCTTTTTCTAAATATTGCCTATTTTTTTAAATTATCCCTTACAGTTTAAATTTTCATTGAAACCCAAACGACAATACGTTCACCCTTTAATTGATAATTTTTCCTATTTAAACTTTTTGTAACTTAAACCACTATCTTCCTTCTTATTCATAAATTTGAAAATTTTCTTTTGAATTGTTTAACCTTAATGACATTTAAATATATTACGACTACATATCGTTATGAATAGACTAACGAGCCCATATTATACTTCATTTCAGATGATATGGGAAGAGAAACAAAAATCTTCCTTTTTTTTTGCCCTCGTTTTTAGCATAAATTGCAAGTAAATAGTTTGATAGACAAAAAGAAAAAAAAAAAAAAGAAAACAAAAATCAATATCAAAATAAAATAAAATCCCAATTTTAGTTTTGCAAACTTTGCTTAAAAATTTTATACAAGAAAGATAATCTTTTTCTCAGCCCGCCTGTACAATCGAACTGATTTTGATACACGAGTGACTATATTTTAAGATGATAAATGAAAATCAAATTAAATTTGTTGCCATAGTTGTTAACTTTTAGAATTTCCCTCATCTCATATATTGTACAAAACTTACTCGGTAAAGCAGTTTTTCAATAAATATCAGTCGAATATAAATAAAAATCACTCGAAATAAGTTGGATTTTCTCTTAATTTCCTACCAACTACATACATTACTGTTAAGGATTTGAAATGTTGTGTGTTGTGAAATGAAAGAAAAAGTAATGCTGTTGCCTTTGAATGTCTTAGTGGCACACAGAATTGGAAAAAAAAGCGTAACGGGAAAATAGAAAAGGAAATATAAAAGGAATGTAGAGAAACCAGTAGACCAAAATCTACTTCAACCATATTGAGCTGCGGTAGATTTTAGCATAAAACTATAATGCCAGTAACGAATATGAATGATGAAATAAATAAATGAAAGAATGACTGTGACTGTGACTGAGTGAATAAATGATGGCAAAACCGTAAGAATAACGTGCAATATGAATTCTTTATAATTCTCTTTTTTTATATGAAAATATAAAATTTCTGTATTTGTATTTCGTTGTTGTTACATCTGCTTTTTGCATAGTTTTGTGCGGTTGAGCAAAACTTTCGATTTTTTTTTTTTTGCTTTTCTTTGCTTGCAATCTACTATTTCGTCCAATAATTCTTCTGTTTTTATACTTAAATTTACGCCATAACGCTTTTTGATATATATTTTTTTATTTATTTCTTTTACTTCTTTTACTTTGGTTAAAAAAAAATCTGGTCCATTCATAGAGCAGCTAAAACTTTTGTTCACTATTATACCCATATGGAGTGTTGAAGGATTGATAGAGTGCTTGAAAGAGTGAGATGGGAAATAAAACTTGTTGTTTAAGTCAAACTAAAAGTAGGTTAAATACGGAATAAAAAACAAGAAAAAATAAAATCGGGCGATAACATTAATATTGCCATAAATAAAAGCAACAACAGAAACAATTCAAACCTTAAAAAAAAGTTAAATAAAAATCCCTTGCTTTTCGGAAAAAAAAGTTAAGTTTGAACGTTAAAATAAAGTTCCTTTTTTTGTAAACTGAAAACAATAAAATGGTAAAATTTAGAAAAGCGAAATAAAAAACATATACAGTCTTGAAAATAATTATATGGTACATGGGTTACTTTGAATTACTAAATCGAGTTGAATTCTGGACTTCTAAAATTCTTTAAGTCAAAGAAAGTTTTATAAAAATAGAGACAAATACTCAGCAGTAAACCTAAACTAATGCTGTGCATTGTATTGGATTTTTTTTGGAAAGGACAGTCAGTACATTATGACAACAGAACATATATTTTGTTTTCTTATATTATTAAACGCCTTAGCAATGAGACAATTTGTTGTGAATTGATCATTCAAAGGAAAGTGTTATACCCTCACCTTTGAATGATGAACAGCAATTGCGCCATCGTTGCTTGTTGATTATGGTGAGTGCCTTCGCTAAGTATGTTTTAGCTGTTAACTGCTACTTCCCAATTGGCGGTGCTTTTTCTCCTGATCATTTGTTTTTTATTGCCAATGGTTAAGGTGGAATAGAGTGGAATTCAGGGAGCGGTTTCTTTGTAGGTGGTCTTCTTGGAGGGAGAGATGTGGAGGGTACCTCTTAGATTTTAAATATAATTTTGAAAAAACGGCCACCTAATTTGTAATTCTTCACCTTTACTGGAAGTTGAAGCTGGCCCATTTGAATTTTTGTGAGTGTGCTCTTATACTACGCACCACGTCTTAATTTAAATAATGTTTTTCCTGAATTTAAATGATATTATTTGCAGCGTTCTTAAAAAACCATATCTTTTCCTTTAATAAATTTGTGTTTTAGAAAATTTTGTTTTATTTAAATCTATTTATATTATTTTTAAATCAAAACTCAACAGATTTTAGGCAATTTTCCTATCTAAACATTTAATTAAATTGACAAACGGAAAAATTCGTATTACTGTTACTCTTGTTATAGACAGTACAATGTGTCATGAGAATGCGGGACGGAACCCGACAATCGAAATCAGATATTCTGCCTCATTCATTAAAAAAGTGAAAAGAATATAATACAGATGAAGTAAGACGGTTTCGTCGTGCGGGAGTTTAAGTGCTCTATACGCCATTTTTTAAATCTTGAGTTAATGATGCCACTTTAGGTTTTTGACACCAAAATTTTTAAAATCTGCGATCCATTTTTGGCTATTTATCTCCGAAACTTGACGAGATATCCTAAAACGGATTACAGATTTGAAAAATTTGGGGTCAAAAATCTAAAGTGGCGTCATTAACTCGAGATATATAAAAAATATTATATGGCAGATAGAGCACTTAAACACCCGCACGACTAAATGTTTAGTTTTGTCAAATAGCTAGTGTTCAGAAACTTAATAAACTACAAGTAGCAACAATGTGCCGCTTTAATTCACAAATATCTATCAGACAAAACATTAGGATTTAAAAATACAACATATCATGAAAAAAAGCATACTTAAGTTTCTTTATAAATCATTAGCTTTGAATTATGCAGGCTATAGCATAAAACCATACTCATACTTTTCACCATGACTGTATATATATATATATGTATATATGAAGAACATTAAAAGCCAAAGTATAAATATTAAAAACAGAACATAAAGTAACATAGAAAACATTTTTCTTTTCACTATGGTGGTCTCCTTTTAAATAGTAAAATTTGAATACGAATTTAAGCAGCTCAAACCTGAGCAACAGTTAAAAGCTTTCTGTGTCATTAAATAGTTAATAATGAACTTGTTTTTAACAACTCAAATCTTTTCAAATATTATATTTGAAGGGACTTTGGATCATAAGTAAAATGATTTGATTACCGCAAAACAATTTTACAAATTTAAGAAAATTATTTAAGTTTAAAACATAAAAAACGAAGGAAATTTAAATTTGATATCTATCATTATAGAACTTCAAAGAAAATAATACTATGGGACAAATGAAGACTTTGGCAAAAATGCACGTACTTCACAGTATAGGTTCGATTGTACTACCAAAACTCAGTAAAACCCTGTATCAGTTTGGTCAGATTGACTACCAAACTACACTCAAAAAAGGTGTTCTAAGTTTTTGGCCGACAGCTAACTCAAACTTAAAGATATTGCTTAACTATGTTGAGCAATAATGTAGTGAAGACTCTACTGAACAAATTTTTGAATATTTTTTGTGCAAAAAATAATTTTTTCTTGCACTTTTTTGCAAAAATGTACGAAAAAAATATAAACTCGTAGATAACTGGGAAGTAGTAGATAACAAAGCTATCCTTTGATGGGGTAATTGATGTTGGTCATGCAAGGGTGAATGTCTTTGAAAGACAAATTCACCGCAACTTGTCTTATTTCTAATTTGCTTAATAAGGAAGACAAAAGAGCTGTTCTTTCTACAAAATTCCAATACAATGTACAGCATTAGTAGAGGTTTACCCCTGAGTATTGTTGTTAATGAAAAAAAAAAATTAAACTAAAGGTTTTAAATTACCCATCAATTCAAAAACAATACGTATCCGTTTAACTATATCGGATAACATACATATTTTGAGGATGGTTTGTGCTTTAGTTTATTTTTTTGGTGATTTCGGCGAAATTTTAAGTCACTACTAAAGTCTTTTTCCCCAGCTTTAGTATTTTTCAGGCAGATATCTTTGCTATTGCAAAAACCTTCTCGCTGCTGCTGCAGGAGCACATCGCGGGCAGCAATAGTATATTCGTGGAAAGCTAGGCAACTCTCCTGGTATTTGGATAGTACACTACTACCTCTCCGCTAGCGCAGAAAAGTAGGGTTGCAGTGAACAAACAGTGGCTTTTCATTGATTCTGATTTGGATTACGAAGCATCATAAGTTTGTGTAAAATTAACGTACAGATAAATTGACTGGGGAAGTTTCAAAACCAGCAATATCCAGTATAATCTTGGTAGCATTTCTAATAGGGTCTTTAAAGAGTGGAATAATAATAGACTCCTACAGGATCCCGAGACTAGATTGACCTGTTTTTGTTATAAAATGCATTAAATAATTGCATTTGTGCAACTGTAGTCAGGATGTTTCCACATTACATACATAACTGGCCTTTACAACCCAATGTCAGGATTACGGTCTAGCTTCTCGCAGCACTCATGTTGTGTGTGTAAAATTTTAGCCATGAGTACCGGGACCTACAGTTTAATGTCGACTCCGAACGACAGACTTGAGAAGCTTGTTCATGGCAATTAATTACTCTCAGAGCTTTTGCCAGAAGACTGCTGAGAGGTAGTCGCCGAAAGAAATATTTTTTTCATATTTCTTTTTTTTAAGATGTCGGAGCTGGGTGTCGAACCAAGGGCTCATGTCTTAGTAAGCCAACACACTAGCCACTAGACCACGTCGACTACGATGTTTCCAGATTAGTGATTTTAGTTATTGGATACTAGCTGATTGGGAGCTATACACACGCCGGATAGGTATTCAGTGGAACAATTGCTCTCGTAACTATGGCGCAAAGAAGGAAAAGAAGAGAGTTGAGCCCTTTTTTTTAATTTTCGACGCAGTCATGATGCTCTTGATTTATAGAATATCGTGGAGATTTTTGGTGTTGATATGGACGACTGTTAATACCTCAATCTGATTAGCTATTGTGACTTTGGTAGCAAGTGGTGAGATATATTTCAAAACCATATGATTCCAATTGACGTCCGGCCACATTAACTAATCAGGCTATTCGCAGGCTTTATTACAGCATCCGGCAAAAGCCAGCTCCGAGCTAAATTTCTGTTTTGCTCTCACATGTACGTATTCACACGTATAGGCAGAAAAAAAACAGTTTATTTATTTTATGCAAATTAGTTAGTTAGTATAAGTGTGCCGGCCGCTGCTTTATGATAAATACGATGGTCGTGTGGCTTTAATTGCTGAATTAGTCAAATCTTAAAAATTTTGGATATAAGATCTGCTATAAATTGAAAGTACACAACACTAATGCCTTCAAATGGTAATAAGTTTATTGACTGGAATCAATTCCAATGCTTCCGTGTACAGCGGCATTAATGTTCTAAGGAATTTTCAGAAAGGGTAAACGGTGTACAAAAGCTATCCAATGTAATATGATTTAGCACTCCTTAATGAATTATATACGTCTTAAAATTAACGATATGCATGATAAGATTGACGAACAGAGCCACAAATTTAGCTAAAATTATAAAAAATTTACAAGTGTTACCCTATTGAGTGTACAATTCAGAAACTTAACAAAGAGCAGCTGTCAACTGTTAAGATTCCTTTCTCTGATTGTTTATATAAATTTAAAATCGGTCCATACATGTAATTAGCATTTCAGGAAAAGAAATAAAAAGCGAAGGTAGGTTTCTTCATAACTCAAGTCCTAAAAAAGGACTATTGTTTTACTCATCAAGAACGTTTAGAAAATTATAATACTTTTCAGGTATTTGAAATTATTTCATCTTTCTGATACCGTGTAATTCAACCATTTTTCTTTATTTTATAATCTGATATTAATTTTTATATCTCGACTTTGTCTACTAAAAGAATCAAAAGTAATCTGCTGAAAATAGCTGTGCTTCTTGTATACATCTATGTCCTTATATATGTTTATACGATTCAAGATGTGCACTCATGTGTCATTAAATAATATATTCTTACTAAGAGCAGAGATTTATTTTTTCCTTCAGATAACGATTTAAAGAAATTTGTTACAACAAACAGATTTGAAATTCCATACCAAAGACAGATTCATTATTTATTTATAAGCTTAAAACGAAGATTCTCTTAAAAGTAACTAACAAACAAAAAAAAAAAAAGAATTTTTTTTTTTAAATTAAAGTTCATTTTACTTTTAGAAATAAAGAAATAGAAAACATTTTGTAGAAATGCGATATATTATTGATGTTGCGCCAGCAACATTCAATGTCATGTGCATACATTTCTACACTACACACAAGCTTTTGCAAAAGCATCAGTAAAAACAAATATTAAAAATCCCATACAAACTAAAGAAACTGCAGAAAAAAAAACCAAACATCTTATGAATGAAACTATACATCTTAAGATTACAGATATTCGTACAAATGTATATGTGAAATTCTTTATAAACACTTCGTACTCTAAGGAAATGAGAAGAAAAAAACAAATAAATATGTAGTATGTATTCATATATTCACAAAAAAATCTTTTCAAAAATAGCGCAAAGGAAATAGACCACTGTGAGTAAACAAAAAAAAAAAAAAATAAATAGTTTCAGAAAAAAAAGCGCAACAGCAAAACAACACCCAACATTTTAGTAATGCACTGTGTTCTATGGCAAGTGCATTTCCAGAGATCATAAAATTCCAAAACAACCACAAAAATATTCTGTTTATATAAAACATTTCATATCCCCTAACCTTTAGTACTACACTGCATAACATTTACGGTGTTTATGCTGCTAAAAATATAAATTTTAAAAGAAGTTGTAAGAAAAATAAAAGAAACCATCTAGAAATTTTAAAAAGTCATAAAAACATTTGATTTAAATTTTATTGGCATTCCCTTCACTTTATTGCACTGCTTGTCATATGTATAGTGTGTTTGCCGTAAACAGTTTCTGATGCCACCCTCATTGCTCTTTCCTACTCTCATTAGACAAATGATGGCTGGCTGCTCTAGAGTTAAACGGTAATACAACCAAAAAGTCAAGAATGCATTAGACTTATAAAATTCTGACTGTACTCATACATTTACAAAATAAACGTGTTGATTTGAGTACAGTGGTACAAAGGCATAAAAATTTCAGGTAAATTATTAAAGTAAACAACTTACTCAGTTTATTTATTTAGTACAGACATATGTATTTATGGAGGAAACTTACCTGCAAAGAAAATATAAATAACAAAGGGTTAATAAAACAATTCATAAACATAAAAATTAATATAAAAACAGAAATTTATTTTAATAAAACAAAAATATTAGTAAATCAATTGAAGAATTTCATTAATATCTAATCACCAATTATTTAAAGATCTAAATACGCAATAAAATTGCGTTTATGAAATACAAAACTTATTATCAAAATCTAGCAGATTTCAACTTCAACTGTGGACTTCCCACATAACCCGAAGCAACTTCGCCGAGAGGTATCACTGAAATTCATTTATAAAACTGAAAAACAGAATTTTTTTATCAATATGATCAAGCACGAAACACGTCTTCTACTGATATTCAGTAATTTAGATACCCTACTTATAGGAAGGACAGTCGGTTTTAATTCTGAAAATTGACACCAACCGCCGACTTTCATTCTGGCTAAATAGGTCCATTTTTTCTTAATTTTATAGCTTAATTTCTTCGACAGGTTTGCTTAATGCCTCTCGTCCCTTGTGTGTGATTTTAATAATTAATAATTACCTACCCAGTACTATTAAATAAGATTTATTATCTTGTTGTACTGAATTTAAGCTTTTTAAATAAAAAAATAAAATAAAAATAATTATTATTCCACACGGATTTCAAAACAATAGACGTATTGCCTGAATATGGAAATGGTTTGACCTCTTTAGATAAGATTGTTTATTCTAGACCACCGCTTTGACTGTTTCTTTGTCTCCAGATTAAGGTGATAAACTAGTGGCTCTTTCATAGTTATAATCATGCCACGGTTTTATTGCGATGAAAAATCGCCCCACACACTTCCTGATAATATAGTCAATGGTATTAGAAAGCTGAACCTGACAAAACCTTAAGTGTTCACCAGAACTAAAAAACCTGTATGAAAGTAGAACAAAAACACTGGTATTTTTCAAAACGCAGACTGCGTAAGTGAATTTATTTTTATCGTAGAAATCTGGGACCGGGACTAATCGACGCGTATTTTTTTCCTGATAAAAATTATGCAAAAAACGTACTTTCGATTTTTTGTCAGTTACAGCGTTCTTTAATTCTTGCGACGATATGTTTAAGAATCATTTTTCTACTATTCATAGCAAACACGGTATCCATCTTCTGCACAATTTTTTAATGAACAAATATTTTCTCAAACAGTATTGTTCGCAATTTCTGTCATTTCAGCTGGCTCAATCACATGCAGCTGATGATCGTATCGTATGATACGCTGTTCATTTTTGGTGACTCATATGATATCATTTTACTTTTGCTGTTGAATATTTTATAGTCACAAGCGTAGGAGCAGGCTCCCCAAAGTAAAACTATGCTGAGTTTATTACTTGGGCTGTGACTTTTCAGAATATTGTCTTGGATTACACAGCGAAAATACATTTCTTTTCTTTTTTAATAACTTTCCTGTTATCTTTTATTTTTTTTATCAAGTCTTAAAAAAGTTGAAACTATATGGCACCTTGCAACTCATTTCATATCAGAGTGGGCAAACAAACAAAACATTTCGCAAACGTTTTTAAAAAGTTATAAACTTTTATATATTTTTTTTAATCGTTTTTTACGTGAGCAAAACCAAACAAATACTTTTTAAATGGGAACGAGCACAAATGAAACAATTCGCTTTTCGTTCTTGTGCTGGCTTTGTTATTTCGTTACATTCGTATACATACATACATACATACATAACTGGCCTTTACAACCCTGTATCAGGATTACAGCCTAGCTACTCGCAGCACTCATTTTGTGTGTGTCAATTTTTATCCATGAGTACCGGGACCTACAGTTTAATGTCGACTCCGAACGACAGACTTCAGAAGCTTTTTCATGGCAATTAATTACTCTCAGAGCTTTTGCCAGAAGACTGCTGAGAGGTAGTCGCCGAAAGAAATATTTTTTTCATATTTCTTTTTTTGAAGATGTCAGAGCCTGGAGTCGAACTCAGGGCCCATGTCTTAGTAAGCCAACACACTAACCACTAGACCACGGCGACTATAAATATTTGTATAACTTGTTCTTTTTTCTCTTCTTCTTTTTTTTCTTTTTATTCCTTTTTTTCCTACCTACGCACATTTGAGTTAGTGTATTTGTAGTGCTCACAAATAAAAACAATATACAAAACTATATAAATGTGACAATCGCTCTTATTGTTTTTGTTTTGTTTTTGTTTTACTCATTTTAAAGAACAAAACAAAATGAAATCAAACGTTTTGGTTTGTTTATTTTCCTACTCTGTTTTATACATTTTAAAAGGTTGCCACTATTCAGAAATGAATTTTTGTTTACAAACTACTGTCGCCCTCATCATATCGGCTAGTTGTAAAATCGTATTAGTAAATGTCGTATATTCATGGCCGTCAATTGGGTTGTTCACTTAATAATTGCTGATTTGATATCAAGTCACACACGTTCAGTTAAATCCACAAGTCAAGAGTTTAGATGAAGAGGGAAATATTCTCTGTGTTCCCTTAGTTCCAATTCGGAAGAAATTTAAAAAAGGGATGGTCTTAAAACTTGAGTCACATGTTTCAAATGAAAGCAAAGAAAACTGAAAATTGAGACTTGTTGTGTGTGAATTAAATCTAAGAAAAAAGCTTCCCCTATATAGCTTTTTTCAAATCAACTTAAGCATTGTCTTTCTTTATATATAATTTACTGGTGGGTTTTACTGCATTATTTCTTTCAATTACGGAAATAATAAAGCAGTTTGTGAAACCATTTATAATGAAAAGATATAAGACAACATGTATAAGAAGATAAAAATCATAACATATATTGATATAACAAAAATGGAAGCGAGACAGCTAGAATTGAAATCATCGATTGTCAATCCAATTCAAGTGTTAAATGTTCACATGATGCCTATGGCAGTCCCACCATATTCTGCACATTAAATATGAACTAAAAATCTTGTAAATGTGTTTTGATTCTATATATTTCAATATAATTTTGACTTCTTTACTACTCTTTTCTGAAACAAATATTAAATGGTCTCTTTACTTTCTGCATATTTTAAAGAAAGTCTTGGTAAAGAGCCAAATCACTAACATAGAAAAATTTTATCAGTCACTCAGTTGAGTAAATTGTAAACAAAACAGTGTTTGCTTGGCTTTTAAATACAATATTTCTACCTTCCTCTACTCAAAGTAATAAAAAAGAAAGAGTTGAAAGCCAATCTATAAAGGCGACTGACTGCAAAATACATACCAACACACATGAGTATACAAATAAATGTTTATTTATATATGTGTTACTATATAAACCGTTATACTCGTAAATGTGTATTTAATATATAAATTTATTGTTACTTTTGTATCCTTTCAATTGCTCTTCTTTCAATACTTTGTAGTAAGCAGCACACATCAACGCATTAGAGATGTGCATGGATTTTAAATAAACAAAGAAATGTGGGAGCCAAAGCTGTAAACAACACCAAAAGACAATTTCCTTAAAAAGTTCATATATTTCAAGACTATTGCAACAACTTTGTTTAGCCTTTGAAATTTGACGAGGGCTGTTCCATAGTTACCAGAAATATTATTAAAAAAAATAAGGTTTTTTGTTCTTCAGAAATCATTGTAAAAATATTATAAAATTTATTAATGAAGTAGATTAATTCTTAGATAATGTATAAGTTTTTCTTAATTAACAAAATTTATTAAGAAAAATGATCACCAAAAGTTCCTGTCTCCTCAGTAATGTACAACAATATATATGTACCGGTAATGCATTGGATAAACAATTCTTATCTGGAGTAGTAACACTATTGTTGGCAATATAATTATTTTTTTTATTGAGACCAATACTCAGGGGTAAACCCCTGCTGATGCTGTGCATTGTATTGGAATTTATGAAAAGGACAGTAAATATTTTTCTTATATTAACTTATTATTATTATTAAGTGCCTTAGGAATGAGACAAACTGCTGTGAATTGATCATTCAGAGGCCAGCGTTATACCTTCACCCTTGAATGATCACCAGCAATTGACTCATCATTACAAGTTGATTGTGTGGTGAGTGCCTTCGCTAAGTAGGTATGAATGTTATCTGCACTTTCTAATAGGGTAGAATTTCAGGGAGTGGTTTCTTTATAGATAGACTTCTTGGCGATCCGGGGGTTTCGGGGGTGGGGGGAAGCCTCTTATTTTTAAGTAATAATTTTGAAAAAACCGCAAACTAACTTTTTCATGTATCACCTTTGCTGGGACTTGAATCTAGGCCGGTTTGAACCACTATACCACGCACCCCCAAAAGGTGAAATTTCGTATCACTGTTATTATCAGTACTGGCAATATACAGAAAGACAAAAACACTCGATTCTTAAAATCGTAAAAGGTAAAAAAAATTCACAATATGATCGTTGTAGTGTAACTGCTGTCTTTGCAAATACCAATAAGGAATCGATATAAAAAAGAAAGTGACATGAAGATGAAATAGAGTTGATGATTTCAATAAATAAGAACTTTACAAGACTGGATATGTTTCAGAATTTTCGTTAATTTAAATTCGCAATATTCTTGTAATACCAGAAAATTTTTTTCTTGCCAACGCCTTAAAGTTTGCTACTCCTTTTTCTACAATTTAATTGTTTTTTGTTCGCCCCACAGGATTTTAGTTTTTTTCCTTAAATCGCCAATTTGTCTAACATTTTATTCCTTTCATTTCTATTTCAATTGAAACTGCTAACTTGGCTTTACAACTATACACCAGAAAAATGTGTAGAAAAAAATTCCAAAAAAAAAAAATTCACTAAATTGTGCATTAACTTTTACGTTTTACGGGCGTATTATTGTGGCATTCTTACATGTTACTCACTGGCTATGTGTTGCAAGGTTTTGATATTTTTATTTTTCTTTTCCCCTTTCTGCAAAGCATTTTATTTCAAGTGACTTTAAAGTCAGACAATTTAGTTGGAAGTATATAAAATCCTTTATAAAAATGTATATTTTATTTCAAGTTAAAGGTACACTTCCGTTGCCTTCTTGTTTTTTAAATTTTTGCAGTCTAATAGTCACTATATTTCTTTTGTTATCCAAAGTTATTGCCATACAATTTTTACCTTTTGCTATATTTTTTAGCAATTTTTTTTTAATACAATTTTTGTTGTAGTGAATGTTGCTGATAAGTACTTGTTATTGTATGAGTCTCTTACTTATTGCTTTCAATTTTCGAAAAACTAGTCACGTTTGAGTGGTCATCATCAGTTGTTATAAAACATAAGAAATTTATTTCAAATAATAATTCAAATTTGGAAAAAAAATTTAACTGAAAAGGGAAACCAAAAACTAAAATTTCCAAAAACGTGTTACTTTTTTATGCACACAAAACAACTGAACAAGAATTATCGGATTTCTTTATAGTGAATTGCTATACAGTGCATTACCCTTTATTACGAATGAATGGATTCGGTGAAAGAGCGTTGACTTCCATCGTATCAGTTTCTCTGTGTCCCTTCTGTCCTAACACAAACACCTTTGTAATCTTATTCCTTAAATTCAGGTCATATATCAGTAGTGCTATGGAATTGAAGGCCGAATGACTGTCCGGGATTACTTTAATATTTTTGCCTCATTTACACGAGCAATCAATTCGATATTTCAAGAACATTTTTAACGCTTATGTCGAAAATTTCTCATCTATTACTTCTGTCAGTGTTATGCACTGTATCCATGGCTCACTTAGGAAAAATAAATTATGCCACAGACGGTTCGAAGATCGCTAAATGACCAATAAGTATTTAAAGATTACATGCATTACATCCTATTCTTGTACAAAAAAATATAAGTTAAAATTAAATTAAGTAATTTCTTGTATAAAACTGTACTTCTAAAATTCGTTTTAGATATAAAGCGATTTAAAAATAATCGGTTACAGTAAACGTACACGTATAAATATATGCTTATTATTTCTTCAGTTTTTCGAATTGACCAAAACGGTCAAAAGGGAATGGTAGGCCACACTAGAAAACTGGGAAATTCAAAATTTTAGACCATCAGTTATTTATTTTTGAAAGTTATGGGTACTCAAATATCGAAAAATCAAAAAAAAGGCTTGAAATTTACAAGAGTTTTTTCATATTTCATCACTTTTCTACTTTTAGTTTTAAACTTCCGATGCCCACTGATATAAAATAAAGTCACTAGACTTTGTAGATATTTACACTATAAAAGTTATGCCAATACTACTATTTGGGAAAAAGTTGTATAGCGGTTCATTTTTGAAACCAAAATTTTTCGATTTTTTCATTTTCGCAGTTTTTTCTATAGCGTTTTTGCGCCGTTCAAGAAAATTGCATTTCGTCAACAGTATTTAATAGATAGTGTAATTTGCTAAAACTTGCGCCATATCACGTTGATGTCAGGCTGCTAGTTGCTGAGAACGATGACCTTAAACTTTTATAGAATTGGCGTAAATTTTTCAAAAATTACAGTTTTTCGCGCCTGACATTTGCAATCTTATTTAAAACTGGTTTATGTATTGCGTGATCTAAACTTCTTAGTAAATGGCACCTCATCGTCAAGAAGGCGTTAAAATATTTTGAAACGCAAAAATTTTATAAAGAAAATAAAACTTTTGCGAAATTATATGATTTTGTTTTTTTTTAGTTAATCAGTGGTTTAAAATCAATGTAAAGTATTGGAAATGAAGTGCGGCAATGAACTAAAGATCATATATAAATACAGTTGAATTCGGTCCATATTTAGCGGGTACAGCGGCATTTTTCTTCAAACACATTTTGCTTTGTGACATCTGCAGTTATGTATAGATTCCGCCGCGATTGACACCAAATGAAATGTTTTTTTAAGCTTGATAATAAAACCGAATAGGCATTAAAAAATTTTCATGATTTTAAATTTTACAAATCAAAAAAAATCCTAACCTCAAAAATAATTCTTATAAAATTTTTGTTGTATTTTTAATTTGCAAGTTAAAACATTGTTTTTCTGTAAATTAGTTATGCGTTATATAAACACATACTATAACAATCGGTGAAACATTCATATTTTTGCAAAAATTCGCGTTTTTTAATGTTAAGGAATTTTAATTATAATTGATATTTTTTATGTATTTTATCAGTGCATTGATGAATTTGGACTGCACTGATGAATTTGAAATGAGTTTCATGCATCCATACAACATTTATTAAAATAAACCAATAAATTTAACTTTAAATTTTTTAAAAGAAATTTTAACTTAAAACCTCCGTAACTTTCGCGCCGTTTGCAATAAATGATTAACGCGAACTGTTTTGGTATGCTAAAATATCACCCTTCACGTGACCAAAGCGTCATTCGTGTCATCCAAAAAAAAAAATTGGAAAAAAAGTATCAAAATGTCGATAATTTTTGAAATTGCCCATATAAAAATTACCCAAGTCTTCTAAAACCCATTTTATATTACATGGAATTTTTCCAGTATGTAACAACCTCGTTATACAAGGTATACCCATACAAGCGCCTTTATAAAGATGCTCATTTTAACGCCATCGCCATTATTTAGCGATAGGAGTACTTTTGTTGTTGTTGCCAGACTCGTTTAGTTTCTACTTTTAAGTCGAGGTTTCTCCAGTCATTATTATACCAATTCAACTAGTTTTTTTAAATTATAAATCTTTCGTTTGATTATAATTATAGCGATTGAGGAGCACTGTATCTGTATTCGTGTACCAATCTTACTTTCTGTATTGAAACCTGTACTAGGCATCCACAAAAAAAGTCGTTATTGGTTTAAACCCCTATAATATCTTAAGCATTTTTTACTCCGCTAACGTTTTAGACTTTCAAGACGGTGTTTCTTTTAGGATCTTTAAACTCCATTGCTATCAACGTTAACAATATAGTGATAAGGGCAAATTTTTTGGCGTTTTTGGAGTTAAACTCCAAACTCAAATTGAATTACTACTCATTGATTTTTTTTTTATTAAGACCATTACTCAAGGTTAAACCCCTACTAATGCTGTGCAATTTACTGGAATTTTTGTGTAAAGGAAAGTGCATTATGACAAGGGGACATATATTTTGGTTTTCTTATATTATTAAGCGCGTTAGAAATGATGTTGCTGTGAATTGATTATTCAAAGGCCAGTGTTATACCTTCATCCTTGAATAATCAATAAAAATTGCCCCATGGTTGAATGTTGATTACGGTGAGTGCCTTCGCTAAGTAGGTTTTTTTTAGCTGTTATCTGCTACTTAACCACAGGTGCCGCATTTTTCCTGATCATTCGTTTTCCGCTGTCAAAGGTTAAGATGGAATAGAGTGGTATGTCAGAGAGCGATTATTATGTAGAAGGACTTCTTGGAGGGAGGGGAGGGGGGAGGGGTGACCTCTTATTTTGAAAAAATCGCAAACTAACTTTTTCATTTTTCACCTTTGCTGGGATTCCAACCGGTGCCCTTTGAGGTTTTGTGCTAGCCCTAAAACAACTATACCACGCACCCTCCCCCCCCCCCTTAAATCGCAATCAATTGCACTTCATTTTATTCTGCTATAGTAATAATTATTATAATATATGTATATATTTGTAAATTTATTATCTGTGAAACTATAAAACGATAAGCAACAGAACAAATATAGCCCAACTTCTCTATAGTGAACTTCTGCACGATTAATCTATCTTATTAATAATTCATTTCAAAACCATAGCTTTTGTCGTTCTAATACTAATTTTTAGTTAAAAATTATACTTAGAAAATTAAAAAATATTTTTGGCAAAACTAAAAAATGGTAAGAAGCAGAACAAAAACTGTCCAACTTCTATATAGTGAACTTCTACAGAATTTATTACTCCTTATTATAAACTAATTTATTGTTTTTTAATTTCAATATCACTGTATATTATTAATTTATAAATATGTGTAAAAATTAATAAATATTTTTGGCAAAACTTAGACGCAGTATGAAACAGAACAAATAGAGTATAACTTCTCTATAGTGAACTTCTATAGAACTTAGTTCTCCTTATCATGAACTAATTTCGGAAATATTGTTTTTTAATTTCAGTATTACTACATATAAACTGTATTATTAAGAAATATAATTTGAAAATTAATAAATATTTTTGGCGAAAGTAAGAAGCGGTAAGAAACAGAACAATTAGAGTATAACTTCTCTATAGTGAATTTCTATACAACTAAGTGCTCCCTATTATGAATTTACATAGATTTTGTTGTGCCAATGTTAATTTTTAGTTAATAATTATAATTTGAAAAATAATTAAATAAAATCACTTACAAAAGAATTAAAATAAGAAAATTTAATTGAAAGTTTTTTTTAAGAAA
This sequence comes from Metopia argyrocephala, assembly GCA_963576795.1. NCBI lineage: Eukaryota > Metazoa > Arthropoda > Insecta > Diptera > Sarcophagidae > Metopia > Metopia argyrocephala. The sequence goes on along the minus strand of OY756211.1, from coordinate 109,517,420 downwards.
GCATGTATTTCAATTACATATTCACCAAATATTTATTTTGTTTTTTATAATTTTTTTCCTACTTTTTGGTCAACCTGCCTTTTCAAATGGAGAAGCACATGTCCAGGTAAATCTATAATTTTTATTTTGTATCAATTCATTGCATTTTATCTACATTTCCTTTTTCAGTTACCTGCAACATCTCATTTCATTTCCAATTTATTGTTTTACAGAGAAAATAAGACAAAAAAAAAAAATAAAAAATCCAATACTGTACAGAATCAAATGTGAAAACAAAACAAAAAGTTACTCGTAATTTTTAGATTTTTACATTCATTGAAATGGAATGTTACATTTACAAATTTCTTCATTTCTTAAAATGGATTCTGTGAGCATTGATTAAAAAAAAAAAAAATATTTCATAGTTAAAAAGCAAAGCTCACATTACATATTAAAGAGTACTTCGTTGTTTAAGCAAATTGGAGGGGAAAAATTAAAAAAAAGAGATAAACAAAGTTGGTCTACCGTTGGTCTACTTAAAGAAATAAATTGGTTTTCATTATGAGACACGACTGCTGAATATTCTGCACCCAATAGAGTTCATTAATGGGAGGAGACTGAGCAATTTTTGTTAAAAACTAACAGTTTGTGGTTTTTATATTTTATTAACCTCCTTTTGCCTTTTGATAATTCATTGATTAAAAATCAGTGCTGGCATGTTAGCAGAGGGTTAAAGAAATTAAGTGCTTGGAATGTAACTTGAAAGGGGTCACAGCAACTGACCACAACCGGAGGTGGATTGCTTGTAATGATTGTAATTAAAAAGAGTGCTCTTTTATTTGGATGAAAATAGTTTTCTAAATGTTAAATCAGTTAAAATAATAGAGTTATTAAATATTAATTACAGGAAAATAATAATGTGGTATAAAATAGGATTATATGACAAATAAGGGAAGTGTATATGCTAAACAAAATTAAACTAAACAGAAAAACAAAGGAATACCAAAAATATAATTAAAAAAACCATTCTAGTTTATAGTTTTAATAGTATTTTTTGTAAAGGAAGATCTTGTAAATGTTTAACAAGTATTCTTCAAGGTATACAAGGCTCAGAATATCCAGTGGCTTATACGAGGTATGATCAAAAACTAACCATGTTTCCAAATTTCGTGAGTTACGTATGTTCGATTTTCGCATTTTTTTTTTCTGTTATGTTGGTACACATGTCTGTTATATGTGTTGGAAATATCAGCAATTTTGGATTGTCAGTTTGTTTTTGACAGATAAAAAGGTTAGTCGTGTCTTGGTGAGCTCTACGCTTTTCTACTACTTATAAGAAAAAATGGATGAAAGAAACTGTATTAAGTTTTGTGTAAAAAATCAAATGAAGCAATTCGTCAGAAAAGCACAGAATTGTGGAAAAGCTAATCATGGATTTAGCGCCATGAGAACGCACCAGCTTACACATCGATGCTTCTGCATGACTTTTTGGCCAAACACAAAATCTTTATCATGCCTCAACAGCCGTATTCACCGGACTTGGCCCCCGCTGACTTTTTCTTCTTCCCAAAACTGAAGACGATTGAGGAGATAAAAGAAAAATCGAAACAGGACCTGTGCTGATAACAAAAAGCGCGTTTCAGAAGTGTTTCAAGGATCGGAAAAAACGCTGGCATAAGTGTATTATATCTGAGTGGGATTACTTTGAAGGGGACAAGATAGTTAATGATGAATAAATAAATATTTTTTGAAAAAAATTTAAAATAACGGTTATTTTTTATCATACCTCGTACAGCTTGAAATGTAATTTCTACAATTGGAACAACTATTTCTGTAATAGGAAGTAACTGAAGAACTCAATTGGTATTTAAGATGATAATTTTAACACATTGAGAATATCTGCGTTCTTGTTGATAGATTTCTGCGAGGTATGTACAATAAAAAATTCAATATTTAAATTTCTCGGGTTACTTTCATTCGATTCGCGATTTTTCTTAAAGAATGAGACGAGACAAGTTGCTGTTACTTTTATTCCTCAAAGCCAGTGTTATATCTGGGTTGAAGTGGTGAGTATCTTCGCTAACTAGGTAGTAGCTATTAACCTCTCAATAGGTGGCGCTTTTTATTCTAAACATTCATTATTGATGGCCTGCCACAGGTGGAAGAGATTGGAATATAAAGGGGTGGTTTCTTGTTGATAGACTTCTTGGAAGGGGGGAACCTCTTATTTTTTATGTAGTTTTTTTCACCTTTGCTGGGGTTCGAACCTGAGCTGTTTTAAGTTGTATGCCTACCTTCGCTGATAAACATCTTCGCCCTTTCCTTTATGTAGTCAAGAAGCCTCAAAATAAAATAGTAAATTGATTTTTAAAATTTGTGCAAGCTAGAGGCATTATTTTGATACACCCTCTTATAAAACTTATTTATCTTGCGTGTCTTTCTGAGAAAGTGTTTCAATGCTTTTTTATCTATTTTAAAAGTCATACTTTAAAATTTCTATAATATTAAAGAATCATTGAAATATGCAACTTTACATTGCCAGTATACGAGCACATACATGCATATACAAGTCTTCGTCATGCCCACGTGTGTGGCATTTATCTCTTTTTATAGCAGATTTCATCAAAAGGATAACAACAGATCATGCAAAAGCCTTTTAACTTTGACTGTTAAAAGCTATAAAGGAAAATATACTTTTTAAAGAAAAGAAGCGACTCAATGGTTTAAAATACCTGACCACAGAGCATAGGGACATACATATGTGGAGCAATTAGAGAAGAAATTGTGGCCTTTCAAAAGAACCCTAATTAACAGCACATACTTATAAAAAGAAATATTAATTATAAAAAGAAAAAGAAAATATTTAAATTGGGGCTAAAAGAAACTTTAAAAATATTTTTAAAGAAAGAAATTGTTCATTAAAGCTGCATTTAAATTTTGGATTTTGCCGTAAAATGTAAAGCAAGTATGTATGTTGGGTTTGAAATGGAATACATATTTTACGTTATCTCATCACATTAATATTTTACAAATATAAAAGAAAACAGAAAACAAAGAAAGAAGAAAATTAATTCAAACGGTGCCTGCAAATGTAAGAACTAAGGGTAGTTGGTAAAGTTTCGTCATAGATTTCATTTCATTTAATTTTTTATTTTTTTAATTTAATATTGATTGTGCATGTCTCTTGCAATAATTGCATTTCAATGTAATTTTTCATATTCATATGTGGGTATACTTTTATAATTATAAGTAAAGGGTGCTGTTATATTGCAAGTACCATTGGATAATTTTTTTTAATTTTTGAAAACTTTTTTCCCGGTTACCACTTTTCATACAATAATTTTAATATTCCTTTTTATTATTTTCGATATTTTTCTTTTAACTGTTTTCTTTTTTAATTTTTCTTTAAAAATATGAGTGATTCTTTCAATTTTTTTTGCGTTATTTAATGGAAATATAAAAGAGAATATTTTAATTAAATTAAAAAGCAATTTATATGCAGCAACCCAAACATTATTTTGAACAAATTTATAAAATGATTTTGTATACCAAACATGTACATACACTCCTGTTTAGTTGATTAAAAGCATAACAATTTGGTACTTTGCGGGCCATATAGTGCTATTACGACAAGAACAATACAATCAGTAATACAATTGCAACGCATTTAGAGCCTCTCTTATTGTAAAATGTATTTGAGGTTTCGTTAGACGTTTTCTATACTAAATTTAAATGAAACATAGTGTGAGCGAGATATCATCGAAGGCTTTTATTCTTTTGAAAAACCTATACACACAGCAATATATAATATCGTTAAAATGTACGCCATGGCTCCCACAGATGGATTCATGATTCCCCAGCATAAATCTGGCAGGATTTCACCAATGTCATCGGCCATTATAGCTTTGAGAAACGCTGTAGTTTGTAGCTTATTCGAATGCATTTGCAATTTAAGAGAAACCTAAAATATAAAGCCCAACGGGGACAAAATGCATGATATCGGTGGATTATTTACATCACATTCACCTGAGATGATCATGCCATAAAATTGCTCGTGCAGAATAGCCAAAGTAGCACATAGCGCCACCCTGTTAAAGACAAACATTGTTGGGGTGTAGACTATCAAATTCAGGCAAACATAAGATTGTCATCATCAGCCCATAGCACATACTGGTGACAGTGTTGGCCTGATCAATGTCACTCTTTATGAAATATGGATCGATTTTATCGCCACCACAAATTTTACGCCAAAAAGAGACTTTTTCGATATACAGTAATAATTGGATACTTTTTTTTACTTGCGCTAAAGATAATATTTTTCAACAAAAATACTTGCGTATGTTTAAGCTATTTTTTGTTTAAAATGAATTCTCTATAATCGTTGTGCATAAATTTAAATGCTCTATCCGCCATTTTATACATTTCGTGTTAATGATGCCACTTTAGGTTTTAGACCCTAAATTATTAAAATCTTCAATCCGTTTTCGTCTATCTCGTTTAGTTTTTGATATAATTAGTGTATGTTTTGTTCTATATTCTTTTAAGCAGAATTTTTTTGTGCTATTTTTGATCGATTTTCTAAAAATGCATTTTTGGCGCATAGAGCACTAAAACTTCTGCACGACGAAATTTTGTATGAATGCCTATCAGACAATTTTCATAATTTGAAGCATTTACAACAATTGGATAATTAATTAATTAAGCTAAATAACAGTAGACAAATGGTTAGTGTGCTGGCTTACTAGACAAGAGCTCCTGGTTCAAATCCCGGACTTTCAGCGACTACCTCTTAGCAGGCTTCTAGCAAAAGCTCTAAGAGTAACTGATTGCCGTTCGGAGTCGACCACAACTTAAGTCGTTAACAATATGCGTACACTCAGAAAAAAAGTGGTAGAAAACTACCGAAATTGATACCATTTGGTATCAAAATTGAGTTAAGTCCGTTTGTGCTTACTTCGTAAACGGTTGGTATTGATTTTTTTTTTTTATTAACTTATGATATTTTTATACAATTGTTCACGATTTTATTACCGGTTGTTCTTGAAAAAGTTAACGAAATATTGTTCACAATTTGTTCTTAATTTGATAGCTTGGATAATAATTTTAGAACGCCTTTTTCCCTCTGTGTAGTGTTGATTTTTTCTACTGAGCACACAAAAAGCACTTTCTTCCGTATTCTGTTTAAATACCGAAGCTAAACTTCCATTTCTTAAAAAAAAAATGAAAGGAGTCAATTAACAGCAGGATTTTCGTACATTATATTGACTCAACTAACGTCAAAAGAGAAAGGGTAAGTGTATCATATCCTATTCCGTGTACATATACATAGAGAATGCTTGATACTTATAAAGTCAAGTATATTTAAAGCATTCTATTTTAGGTAGGCAAATTTAGGGTAGGCAAATATGATTATTAATATACATAGATGTAGTAAAAGTATAGTCTTAAGTTTTACCAGAGCATCGAAGTTGGGAAGTATATTAAAAGAAGATTTTGTATCAGCAGAAAAAATACTTTCAACTTTATTTCATAACACCAACAGGCCTTCTTCACCCTGTGTAAAGATACCCATATCTCGTGTATTCCTCGGCTTTACATTGAATTCTCTTTCACGCAGCAACACTTGATCTTCAGGTGGTAATGTAAGCGTAGTAAACTTTCGGTAACTTTGTTAGTATTCTCTGGGTTTTTTTTATTGATTTCTCGATACCGTTAGTACTGCTTAAATATCTCCTTCAAATCATTTGGATTATAGTTCGAGCAGCTACAGTTAAACTTATTTCATATAAATAAATTCCAAATATTTATACTGTAGTTTAAAATTATATCTTTTTTTCCAACAAATATTTAAAATTTAAATAAAATTCCATTTTTAACACTCTCGGTAATTACATTTCCATTTACAACATGCAAAACATGTTGAATTTCATATTTTTATTTTTATTTATTCTGTTATCGGTTGAAAATTATCATTTTTTATTATCAACGCTGAGGAAACAACACAACAACTTTATATAACAATGAAATGAAAACTATCTTGTACTACTGAAATACGTAAACCAAAAAAAAATGGCATAAAAAATCTGAAAAAAAAACGTACCAGAATAGTGTTCATTTTTATTTATAAAACTAAAACAAAAGAGAAAAGAAACATACACAGTGCAGATTCATATTCGGGTAGTTTTCAAATTTTTATACAATTCTGGAACAACAGAATTTATTTTTTTTAAATCATCCCATGAACTAAATATTGACTCCATGTAGTGAACTGAGAATAAAATTAAAGAAAATTTTGGCTAAATTTTTGCAAATCTATGGCAATTTTTTTTTTATTATTTTACTTTTAACTTAAAAAAAGTTTTAAGAAACTTAAAAAAAAAATAATTTTTACTTTTAAAAATTTTATATCAAATTAGGGAGACACAGTAGAGGTAAAAGAAAAGGCTTTTTATAAAGAACAATTTTCTAAGAAGGATATTAACATGGTTTTAATAAAAAAATATTCGTAATGTCTTATAAATAAACATTCAAATTATTTACGATTAATGGCAATAAAAGTTTCAACAAAAAAAAAAAAAAAAATAAAAAAATTATGGAAAAATGGCCATTCGGGCATTCAATTCCATTATTGAAGCAAAAAATTTATAAATAAAAATATATAAGGTTAGAGCGCTCGAACAAAAACTCAAACGGCCCCGGTTCAAATCCCAGCAAAGGTGAAAAATAAAAAATTTAGTTTGCGGTTTTTCTAAATTGTAAATTCTATATGTTGTGAACCTTTTCTTTATCTATATAAATTATACAAACTTTCGGCTTTTTCTAAATTTTAATTTAAATATAAGAGGTCACCCCCCACCTCGCCCATCCAACAAGAAGACCATTTACAAAGAAACTGCTCCCCAACATTCCCATCTATTTAATCTTAACCAATGTAAACAAAAAAACGAATGATCAGGAGAAAAGCGCCACTTATTGGGAAGTAGCAGATAACAGCTAAACCTACTTAGCGAAGGCACTTACCACACAATTAACATACAACAATGAGGCAATTGCTGTTGATCATTCAAAGGTGAAGGTATAACACTGATCTTTGAATGATCAATTCACAACAATTTGTCTCATTCCTAAGGCGCTTAATAATAATATAATAATTAATAATAATATGTGTACTGTCCTTTCCAAAAAATTCCAATATATGGCACAGCATTTAGTAGGGGTTTACCCCTGAGTATTGGTCTCAAATAAAAAAAATATATGTTAAGATATAATAAAAATTTGTTTTTAAGATTAGGCGGTTATAAAACTAGACGTTCTAACAAAAAGCACAAAATCAGTTTAATAAAAATCTCTCTTTTGCAATAACTCTCTTTATAACTCCTTTTTTGTTAGTGATCTGTCATAGCTTTATAACAAATGTAGTCTAGATTTGTTAAATAACAGTTAACCATGTGGACTCCATTTCTTTATTTTTGGCAAATCGTTTGTCATTACGATATTTTTTAAATTCAGAATAATCTGCGAGAGCTTCTGTCGTTTTGAAACGATTGAATTACTCACTCTCAATACGCAACAGTCCTTAGAGAGAATGACAGTCACAGATGCAGATGTTAGTAGATTGTGCTTAAAGGTATCAGAAACGGAGGAACCCTATTATGTAATTTGGTTTTTTGGACAGATTTAGATAGATGTGTTTAGGGAACCACTAAAGTGTCAGACTTGCTGGCGTTCATTAGGAAGGCAGTAGATCTGCTGAACAAACAGTAGACTGGAAGAGATACAATAGCAATGAGGAGAAAGTGAATAATGAATAATAATGATAATTAAGAATGTTATTTGGCCTGACAATCGGGGCTCGAATCCCAGTAAAAGTGATAATTTTTTAAATTACTTTTTGTTTTGTCAGAAAGGTTTTTTAAATAAATTTTTATTTCTGACAAAAAAAAAATAAAAGTTTTAGTGTGACTGCATATATTGGCTTATTTAGTAACTAAAAAATCTTACTTCTCCGAGGAGAAGTATCACCGTTTCATACACAACTAAAATCAAAACTACTGTCGAATCTGTCATTCATATTAATTATACAGAATGAAGCCGATAGTACTCTCACATCTTGTCCTCTCAGTATGTAAAGTTCGATAACCACTAGATTTACTTAATTAAAGAAAATTTTGCTCATTGACCAAAACCTCAAAATTTTCATGTTGATTTTAATTAAAATCGAAACAAACAAACAATATCTTGTTTTATTTTATCAAATTTATTTGAAATTACCCACATTTTTTGGGGAACTGATGGATCTCGAGATGTGTAATAAATGGAACAAAAAAAAAAACTGGAGAAATATGTATGAATTTTAACTACTACTATACAACTACTCGCACCAAAAACAATAACATCATAATACAAACAACAATGGTAAGAAAAAATAAAAACAAGTAAAATAATGTTGTAATGTTGAAGGAATAAAATGTTGCATAAATTCCATATGAATGACATTCTGTGGCAGGCAGTCATGCTTGCAGTCAGGCTAACAGCCTGGTTATTATTATTGAATATGTGAATGTGCAAGACAAATGTCAAAACTTCATTACAAAACCATCAAAATATGTTTTCTGCATATGGATACATAAATAATACTACAAACAAACATACATTGTATATAACACATGCAAAGTATGTGCAACATCATACTCCATAACAAGGAATCTTTTCTTCATACAAGCTTGCGTTCATTTCTTCTGTGATGTTGTGAAACACATGTTGGTAAACCATTGAAGTAGTGAAATATGAAATAAAACAAAGTACGTACAGAGGAAAGCATAACAGAATCAAAAACCAAATACAGCAGTAGTTATATTATGCCACAATGGGCCACATATTTTTTTATTATTTCTTCTTTTTTGTTTTTTTTTTCGAAGAATGCAAAAAATTTGATTTTTTTTTAACGATATTAACAAGAAAGAAGCAATGGAATGAAAGGAAGCACATGTCAAAATATATTTAAACAGCATCACTGACAATGAGTGATAAATAAAGATTCACATGCACATTCCCATTCACACACACACACCCATATACAATACATATTCACCCTCTTATAATTACAATACGAATATGCAACAACCAATACTCTGTGCACATGACACAAAAATGCAAACAGTAAATACTCAATGATACATGACACAAATGACAGAAATGAAAATTGCTGCTGTTGCTTCACTAACAACAGTAAATGATTTTTTGTTTTTTTTGTTTAATTTGTAATTTTGTTTTAAAGATGGATTCTAGAGGGAGCCGTTTCATGGGTTGAATGAGGTGTGGGAGAAGACACTCTTACGTTTGTTCTTTGTGCGTGTATTTTATTACATGGGAAATTCAAATTATTGCCTTATATAGAAATTGCATTCATTTATTCCGTTCACTTTATGTGTTGGTTTGGGAGTGCATTGTGTGGTAAAAACCAAAGTAAAAACTGAAAATGAAAAAGGAAAACGAAACAAAAGAAATCGAATGTTTTTAAATGAGTGCCACACAGCAAACAACACCAATATACCCTTTAAATAAATTAATGACAACAAGGCGGTATTTGATTTCAGAGTGTAATTGGAAGGGAATCAATAATTCAAATGAAATGAAGAAATTTTACATTTTTTGTGTTTTTTTTTTTTTTCTTTTTTTTTAATTGAAAGTATTGCTCAGTGCAATCATGAATAACAATTAAGGCGTGATTATTAAAACATAAAACTCTTCAAATTGTGTCACATTAACCAATAACTGTTGAATTGATTAAAATTTTAAGTAATTTTTTACTGCCATATTCATAGAAAAATAGAATCTGCTTGAAATGCACTTTAAGAAATATGTCTATAGAAATATATTTCCTAATACACGTTAGGAAACAATGAAGGTTGTGATTCTGATTTATTTTTGATTGCAATTACTGTATCCAGTTGGAATTTTATTCGATTTATTATGTCTTTATGGTTTCAAATTAAAATTATTCATCCTTAAATCCACAAATATTTGTAGAAATAAAATAGATGAATTATGGCGAACAATAGGGCCTGTGTCTATATAGCAATATATAGTTTCCTTTTTGGAAGTAATCCCTTAACTCCTGCTCGAAGGCTTGCACGGCAAGTACTTAGTATATGTAATTATTTACTACTAAGAGCTTTTATAAAGAGCTTTGAGAGATTCATAGAAATTTGATTGTCCAGTACCTATCATACTCCCCCCGCAAGGTAGGGACAAAACGCTGCTGACGATACACACGCCAGTAACACAAAACTCCCGGGGAATATGGAGTTCAACATAGCTTTGAGTGTCCTGGCGCTCGCTATACACAGAGAGTGGTTGGTGGTGCATAGCGCTGCGAATGCTATCGGAGACTTGGCTGGCATCAGTTAAGGGGGCTGTTGTACCCGAGACAGCATAGGGTACTCAAATGGTTCCTGGTGGTGTTGGTCTTGTCTCTGTATGTGTGCGTGGCAGGTATTTTCTGGCGTTCTCAAGGACTGACCAGAGATGCCTTAATCTGGTACTACGGGCATCAGGAAGCCCCCGGATTGCTTGTGCAGGGAGCGAAGCAATTCGGCCTGATGGTTTGGGTGCGGCCCTTCGGGGAGTACACTTAGTTGCAGTGGTATATGCTAGGTAGTAGTTTAACCTCCTCAACAAGGGGGGTTGCTGGTATCCAAGAAATGGTGGTGACAAAATTGTTAACCCAATGTGCATGGGCTCTCCTCTTAGCGGTGTGTGTTTGACATATTCGAAATTAAAGGGTACCGGCTTTGGGTGGCGTTGGTTGGACGCTTTAGTTCAACTACCGTCCGGACACGAGCGGCATGTGATATGTCTAACTACGATGCGCTTGTAAAATCTACCTATTTGTGTACCCATCATAGCGAGATCAAGAGTTTTTAGAAAGAGCACAGTTGGTAAGAGAACTCTATCTGTTCTATGCTTTCCATCAGAGTAACCCGAAAATTTCTCCTATGATGACAGTCATAGAGAAAAAGTTATTGGATTAGGAGGTAAAATGTATACAACTACGAGTCTTGTTAAACAGTGCCGGGACATTTTCAGAAGATTTTAAGTCCGGCACTCATCAAACAGAGGACAAAGGAATTCAAAAACAGCTCAGAAAGGGCGCAAATTCATTTCTCTTGTGCATTTTCATGAAAAAACTTAAACAGTTACCACTTAAATGAAAGTCATAGTACCACAAATATTAAAACAGACGTTAACCGATACTTTAGCAGCAGTTGAAGAGTTCATCTAATTTTTCATTCTTCTCTGCATGCCTATGATCTGGAATGCAGATGAAGATAATGAGACAGGCTTTACTAATTAATTTCCTTAAGTCTAAGGATGCATTATTATAAAGCTGCGTCGGGGGTGTGATAACAACCTGACTATTAGAGAAAGCACCAATAAGATATACAGTACCTAGAGCCCATGGCATCTTCAAAGCTTGCAGAATTTTTTTTTTTTTTGTTTTTTATTGAAACTAATAATCAGGGATAAATCCCTATTAAATACTGTTCATTGTATTGAAATTTTTTGTGGAAAGGACAGTACATTATGACAACAGAACATACACATATTTTGTTTTCTTATCTTATTAAGCGCCTTAGGAATGAGACAAATTGCTGTGAATTGATCATTTGAAGGCCAGTTTTATACCTTCACCCTTGAATGATCAGCAGCAATTGAACCATCACTGCATCCCAGCAGAAAATTTTTAAAATTTAGAAGCAAAAAATAAAATTGTAAGTAATAATGGAAGCATTATATTGTTTTTTTTTCATGCATTAATGCTTCCAAATATGCTACAGAATTTGAAATATGGCCATTTTTGATTTTTTGTTCTATTTGCTTACTGGTTGCAATAAACGTGTATTTCTATTGTATTTAAGCGGCTCATTTCATATAAAAATCATGCATTATTGTTGCGTATGTGTAAGTAATTCATAATTTCTCCCTTACAAAATAGCTTACTGGTAAGCACTAATTTCTGCTGGGATGTTGATTGGGGTGAGTGCCTTCGCTAAGTAGGTTTTTAGCTGTTATTTGCTAGTTCCCAATAGGTGGCGCTTTTTCTACTTTTTCTATAAGTTGCCTTAAGATACTACTACTACTGTGGCCTATGAAAGATCATCTCCACAAGCTAAAATTTCTCAATTTAATCACACAATTACGTTAAAAGAAGTATCCTGAAAACGTCGGCATGCTTTAGTAATTTCTATACACGCAGTCTTCGCTACTCTTTCTAGCTTAGTGATAATATATCTCTTTTGAAGAGCTGTCCACTTCATCGGCAATCAGAGCAGGGGTTACCAAAAATTTTTTGGTTGTGTATTAGTGAGTAAGACAGAAAAAAGAAGTTTAGAGAATTTATTTGTTTACAGTCATAGAAGCTTTTTAGTAACATACGCTATTCTGACATTCATTTTATCAACATACATACATATATAAAGTTATAAATGTTTGACTCCATTTAGGGCATGTTTTTTATATATTTGCGGGGAAATAAAAAATTCATTTATTCTTCTTAAAAAAAAAATTCTTTAAAAGTACAAGTATATATGTATATAACTGGGATAAAGTAAGACTTTTAGAAGATAAAATCTTCTACATTTATTTTTGTTTGACAGTTTCGTAATTGTAGAAGTAATTTGTTGCGTTGCTTGAACAAATATATTTTAAGTCGGAAAATATTTGTATTATAATTAGGCCTTTTCCAATTTTTTTTCAACAATTGCTTAATAAAAACACCAACACTAAATGATCTACCCTTTCTAACAATTTTTAAGCTTATTAAACTTGAAATCGCGATTTTCAATTTAGGATCTAATTTTGGTTCATAACTACTAACCATGCTTTTATTGTTTCTAAAAAAGTTTAATTTATTAACGTAAAATATTTTTTGAGTGTAATCGATCAGTTTATTTGAGTAAACCTGAAAAAAATTAAAGAGCGTAAGCAATACGTGTGAATGCTCTCTGCACAATTGTGCTATGAAATGGTAATCACTGAATCAGAGGTACCTTTGAGTATTTGAATTGTAATAGTAAAACAAAATCTATATAATACAGGTTAATGTATGGGATGCAGAACACGTTTAAATTATTAAATTGACTTTAGAAAACTTTCACAACCCTCATAAAAGACTACAAAAAACTACATTCCAATATTCTTAAATGTGTAATAATTTTCCTCTTCCTTCTTCATATGCAACGAATCATGAAAATTGATTAGCGTGTCAAATGAAAATCAATTTGCAGTTAAACTCATAAAAAAAAAACAACACATAATAACGTAATGAATATAAAACTCCCCTTAATTGTTCGTTTTCTAAGAAATTTAATTTCTAATTAAAATTCAATTAAAGTTTTTAGTTTGGGGATCATTGATTACCAGACATCGCATGTTTCAAAGTGTTTAAATAACCTTTTGAAGGGGTTAAAATGTGTGATTTTTTTTAACTTAAAAGTGTCTTGAACAAACACTTAAATTTTATTTAACAAATAAATTCAGGGAATTCTGTACGATGATGATATGAAAACAACAAACTTTTTTTATTAGCACTCTGGTGTTGAGCTCTTGCACTTATTGATGGCATTGATTTTTCATTAATTTGATTGTTTAAAGAAAGCCACCTATTGGCTTGTTTTTCTTTGTGTTTTTTTGTAAAATATAACGCCTTTTTTTACTTTCACAATATTTGCTATACCAAATTATTTGGTTACGCACTTAGCGTGGCAAAAGTATTTGTACAGCCGTAGGGTAGAGTAGGAGTAAATTTTAATTTATTTAGTGGTACTTGTGCCACAAGTACATGTTTGTTAAACATGACACAGACACACTCTGGCCATCATCGTCATTCAATGACAGGCTACAGCAGTAATTGCAACAGCAGACATACATAAGTGGCAACATCATGGTAATAATGTTTATACCACCAATACTGTTTTTAATGATGTTACAGTTGATAAAGTTGATGTTTAATGTGCGTGCATTCATTGTTGATTAAACACATTAAATTTTATTTTTTTTACACATTTTTTTTTCTCTTTCTATCAAATCCATAATTTTATAAGCAAACATTTTTTGGTGGTCACTCTAAACATATAAAAGAAAAACATATGTTACACACATCTATTGCACGTTCATGTATAACGAAACATGCATGCCTGTTATCATATAGCCATTGAAAAACAAGGTGTTGACCACTAAATATTTTCCATTTGACTGATCTTTGACACGTTAATGCTATATTAGCAGTATAAGCTGTCTAGTCTATTTATACTTATATCCTCATGTCTGGTTTCCTCTTTTTTTTATTGTTGTTCAGTATATGGCTGCTCCCTTTAAAGATTATACAACGAATTGTTTATTTTTCTTTCTAATGCTGTGCTCAATATTAATGGGTTCTAAGTGTACTGGAATTAATTTTTAACATTTATTTTTGTTAAAAAATTTAATATCAATAAGCACTTATAACATCAGAAGTCATAAAATATTTAAAGTTGACATTTATGGTTTTGCAACGAGTAAGTAAACCTTAAAGGGTTTCTTTATATTTTTGGCACAAAAACTCAAACGGCCCATTTTTAAATCCCAGCAAAGGTAAAAAATGAAAAAGTTAATTGGCGAGTTTTTTTAAATTAAACTTTAAAAATAGGAGGTCCCGCTCTCTCAAAGAAGTCCATCCATAAAGAAACCGCTTCCTGATATTCCGCTCTATTCCACCTTAACCATTGACAACAAAAACGAATGATAAGGAGGAAAGCTCCTTCTTTTAGGAAGTAGCAGAAAACAGTTAAAACCTACTTAGCGAAGGCACTCACCACATAATCAACACGCAAGCATGAGGTAATTGCTGTTGATCATTCAAGGGTGAAGGTATAACACTGGATTTTGAATGATAAATTTACAGCGATGTGTTTCATTTTAAGGCGCTTAATAATAATATAAAAAAATTCTAAAAAATTTCCAATACAAGGCACAGCATCAGTAGGAGTAAACCCCTAAAAGTTTTTCTATAAAAGCCTGAAAAATTTCATGGTTTTTAAAGCAAATTATATTGAAAATATTTGTTCTAATTTAATAGTTTTGTCACGCAGAAAAAAAAAAGATATATGAAAAAAATATTTCTTTCGGCGACTACCTCTCAGCAGTCTTCTGGCAAAAGATCTGAGAGTAACTAATTGCCATGAACAAGCTTCTCAAGTCTGTCGTTCGGAGTCGACATTAAACTGTAGGTCCCGGTACTCATGGATAAAAATTAACACACACAACATGAGTGCTGCGAGAAGCTAGGCCGAAATCCTGACTCAGGGTTGTAAAGGCCAGTTATGTACTTAAGTATGTATGTATTTATGTTACGCAGAAATAACAGTGCTTCCCAAGTTACAGCGTCAGCTGTCAGTTAGGACTGTAAGTAACTTAAATTAGAGTGCCAACGCAATGTCGTAAACATGAATTCTAAGTTATTTGGTTTAAAAAATCCTACTGAATAAAAAACATTGTAGAGATTAAGCAGACTTCTCTCAAAAGCTCTAAGAGTAGGTGATTGCCATGAACAAGTTTCTCAAGTTTGTCGTTGGTATTCGTCGTTAAACTGCAGGTATCGGTACTCATGGATAAAAGTGACACACACAGTATAAATGCTGTGAGATTCCGTGTGAATTCCGTAATTCTGAAAAAATGTTATAATGGTCCCTAACCTATGAATGTATATCATACGTTTTTTATGCTTATTAGAATCTTTAGCGGTTTTTAGACTCGTGAGGGCGCTCAATAAGTTAATGAGTTTACTTCCAACTACGGAATATATCGGCGCTAATATCTTTATATAGTCTCTGGCAAAAGAAAATAAAACCAATGATTTATAATAATAAGAACAAACAAATTATTATAACTTGAAACCTAATTTTTACTGAATATTATATACGAGCTTGGTAAAATTTATTTTGAACTAATTTTTCTATACTCTATGCGATCTTCTACACTAGAACTAGACTGTTGAAAATTGCTGTGGCGGTCACTGGAAGCAAATCTTATTACTATGAAAAATGCAAAAAAGGAGATTTAAATACTTCTGAAGAAAAAAAAAAGCAAGGATCAAAACCTGCCAACAACAACTTAGCCAAGATCCTCACCACTTCAATAGAAACAAAATTAATATCACCTGATGTAGGCAGAAAACAAAGTTTATAAGAGAAATCGTACAAATTGGTCAAAGAAACCTTTCTATATGTGTGACCATTTTAATGGTCAAAAATGATCATTTATTGTAAAATATAACCACTGTACAGGGTTGTTATTCAATACCTACAACCCTGTTTTAGTAGGTATAGTAGCGTTGCAACTAAATTATGCATGACATTTAACTTAACCACGAAGTAGTAAAGATGTTTGCTTAATAACTTTATTTAATTTAAAATATAAAGTAGTGTAATAGGCTAAAGTTTCTGTTGGAAATTCAATTGACAACCCTAGCACTACCAGTGTAGAGCACTATACACTGGACTACTAAATTATAGTTCAACTGTTGTTAAAAGTTATTTAAATACACGATTTTCATAAATTTTTTTTATAAAAATATTGAAATAATTTTCATCAATTCAATCACTTGCTCGAATAAAAATAAAAACAAAACGGAATTTAGTTTTAATAATTTGACAAATACAAATCCGACTTCAAGCCATTATTGCAAACGTTTGTTAAATGCTCTATTACTGTTGTTTTTATGGCTGTAATTTACATTTATTTTTTTATAGCCTTCATTTTCATTTGTCAGTTTTAGTTTTTTTTTTGTTGTTTTCTTTTTTAGTCCTGCATCCTGTTGTTTTACTTCATAAATTACATCCTAAATACACCATGTAATTTATTTAAAATTATTCTTTTCTTTTTTTTTTTTTTGCAAAAACACACATACATTTAAACATTAGTAGCCGTAGCGTAGCATTGGTTAAAATAACAATAAAAATTATTACAACGATTATACGAATTTAGTTGACGCCACAAATGTCTAACAATACAAGCGAGAGATCCAAAAAACAAAAAAAAAACAGAAAGGGGTTAATAATGTCACAGACAATAAACATAAATTGCCACTGACATTAGGGGTGGCCATAAATTAAATAAAAAGAAAATATTTTGTTTTATTGGTAAACGTGGTATGAAAATGAAAACAAATATTAATATTTAATAACTTTTAAATAAAAAACTGTTTTTAATAAATTCGAATGATTTAAATGCAAATGACAATTACAACAGGAAAAAAAATTACGGTTATTCGAAAACAACTATAAGTTTTCAGTATGAGCATAATTTTTAAAACTAAAAATCATCAAAATTTTGAACACCAAGTAAAAATGTGTAATTTTTTTTTTGTTAATTATTAACCGATTTAAGGAGTAATTGGGATCTTTCAAATTATATAAGAGGGCACTACGAAATTTCCTTAGCCTGATATAAATAGAACTTTTATTATTCGTATGAACTCATGCTTAGTTTAATTTAGATCTGACAACTCATACGTTCAAAAAACAGGTATTGACAAAAAATGCTTCAGTGAAATTCAAGGCATTGTTAATAATTTACATTAGAAAGCTTTAACAGAATAAGGCCTATTATTACAACTTGCCTTTAGTTAAAGGCAGGATTTTATCAGAGAGATAAATCGCTTTTTGTTATTACAAATAAATTTTAACTTAAAGTGAATGATAAATTTATTGGGAAGATGGCCTTACCTTTAGGTCAAAGTTAATTTGTAGTAACAGATAGCAATTTATCGGTCTGATAAAATCCTGCCTTTAACTAAAGGCAAGTTGTAATAATGGGCCTAAGTCATTCATAAGAATATGGTGAATGTGTTACATGAAAGTACTTCTTTATCAGAAAAATTAAAAAGCTAGCACCAAAATGTACTTCGCTCGTCTTGCTCTAATTTACCGCCAGACCCATTTGAGCATCCTCCCCTTCAATAACATTTTAGGCTGTGGTGGCATCTCGCTTGAAATGTCCAATAATATTTATGTCGTCTGTATACACAAGGAGCTGGACACTTTTGTTAAAAATAGTGCCACCCGCCTTTCACAAAATACTCTCCATGACGAAATTGAAGAGGTCGAAAGAAAAGGAATCGCCCTGTCTGAAACCTCACGCAGTGTTAAGAGGCTCGGAGAGGTCCCTTCCTACCTTGACAGAGCTGCAGAAGTTGTTCAGCGTCATTCTGCATAGCCTTATCAGCTTAGCAGGAATACCGAGCTCAGACATTGTGGTATAAACCCAATCCCTTATTGGGCTATCGAACGCTGCCTTATACTCAACAAAAATATAGTGTGTGTCGACTTGACTTTCTTCTACAGGATTTGGAGCAGTGTAAACTTCTGGTCAATGATGAACTCATCAGGTTTGAAACCGCACTGATAAGATCAAATCAGTGAGATGGCGAATAGCTTCAGTCGTTCACACAAAACGCTCGTAAGAACCTTATATGCGATGGTGAGAAGCCTTATACCCCTGTAGTGGTTTTGAGAATAAGACAGAGGGCACTGAGATTCTAATCATTGGATCAGACAAGCCGCTCCAGCCGCTTAGTTGCTTCGAGATCGCTGTATGGCAATCTTGATCTTTTCAAAACTGGGCGACAGGATCTGAACGTCGTCATCATTAATTTTTCCCGGCAAAGCATCTCTAAAAGCGAAATTTGTCATTGCCTTGCAGTATCGTCATTGCCTTGCAGTAAATTAGAAAAATGCTGTGCACATAATCTCAGTGTCCCTTGTGCATCCATAATCAGATTACCATATTAATCTCTGGTGGTGGTCGCCGTGGTCTAGTGGTTAGTGTGTTGGCTTACTAAGACATGATCACTGGGTTCGACACATAGCTCCGACATTTAAAAAAAAAAGAAATATGAAAAAAATATTTCTTTCGGCGACTACCTCTCAACAGTCTTCTGGCAAAAGCTCTGAGAGTAATTAATTGCCATGAACAAGCTTCTCAAATCTGTCGTTCGGAGTCGACATTAAACTGTAGGTCCCGGTACTCATGGATAAAAATTTACACACACAACATGAGTGCTGAGAGAAGCTAGGCTGTAATCCTGACACAGGGTTGTAAAGGCCACTTATGTATGTATATTAGTCTCTGCAGGAGCTTGCTCCGGGTTTAAAACCAGTAGTAAGACGCCTTGTTTTTATATTTACAGCATCATTTGATCTCCTGCACATTTCGATTTCTTCCCGATCAGGCCTTTTTTGCTTCCTTTTTTTGTTCTAAATAGGCGTCTCTCTTCCCTCCTCTTCTCTCTGTTCTTGTAGTGGTGGACTGCAAAGTTCTTCTGTAGGCAGCTTTCTTTGCCGAAGTGTCCTCACGCCAAAATTAAATTGCCTTGCAAAATTGAAACACCCGACAAAGAAATGATAGTAAATGTGGGAAAAATATTTCTTTTCTCAACATAATCTCCTTTTAGCTCGATCAACTTTTTTTCAATAGCTTGAATGCATCTACTTGGCTATTCTTAAATGACTTAACTTTTTTTGTTACTTTAGCTTTAAAACCACTCTATATATCATCTTTGATAGTCAGTTTCAAAACTTTTTCATTAAAGTTGCCATTTTGTAATCTTAGTATGAAGACATACCTCAATCAATAAAGCATATATTAAATAAATGACAAGATTTTTACTCAATCTTGAACCTATTGTCATCAGATCTTGCCTGATATCTAAACCAATTATATTTTAATTTATATCAACCTGTTAATCACTACCAATATCTATCAAATTTAGGATTCCGATAGCCAACTTTACAAAAAAAGTGTCCAAATTAATAAAAAAAATCTGTGGGCATTCATAGAAAAGGTTTTGTTTGTTTTCTTTTAGAAGAATTTGTTTATCAAGATTTTAATTTAAAACCTTATTTAACATTAAGCATAGCCCCCTATTATTGTTATATGCTCAAGTTTAAACACAATTTATTTGAACTTTATAGCGCCACAAAATAAGTATTTGTCTTCATTTTATTTATTTTTTGCTTTCAATGTCAGTCACATTTTGTCATTTCAATTGTAATGCGAACAGTGGGGTGTCAAATAATCCAAAATGTCATTAAAGACTATTTATCGTTTGTCTTCTATTTGTCACTGACATTCGATTAAAAAGTGATGCCAACAGAAAAGAACATGCAAAAAAAAAAAACAAATAGAAACGAATTCGTATTATATTTTCTGTCTATTTATTATGCGTTACTTTGAAAATAAATTTGTTTGACATTTAATACCCACGTTTTACAATGCCATCCATGCACAAGTATTATAATGTCCGCAGTACAAAATATTTTACGACTGTATTTTGTTTCAACTTAATTAAATGCTTGAATACAATAAATGTGTTGGGAAAATTAAAAATTCTGGTTGTCGTTAAAAAGAACCTGAAGGTTTAATGATGTGCAAACAAAGAAACAAAAATTCTAAAGAAAAAAAGTTACCTTTACGTACACCTTTATTTATACAAATTGAACAACAAGCCTAGAATTTTCTTTGTTTGAATTTTTCCCAAAATTTGGGATGCCTCTGACATAGTAAGTGGAGTAGACAGTGTGATTTCCAAGTATTTGAAACACTTTTGTTTGAATTGGAAATGCTTTTAATATTAAAAACAAATTAGCTTTAAATTACAGTAACAAAATTAAGCAAAATTCCACTTCACTCTAATAAAGATTGTCCCTTTTTTATACTTATTTTACTTCAGTGACGTAATTAATTAATTTAATATGTTTTTGGCAAGTATTTTAAATATTTTGAGAATTTACTGATAATTTTTCATATATTTTTAATTATAAAATCCTTCTCCTAAAACATTTTGTCTTTCAATTCAAAAAACAAATTTTCAAAATAAATAAAAAAAGAGTTTTTAAAAAATTTAAAAATAGTTTTATTTTTTGTTTTATAATTTTTATTTAAACTGCTCGTAGCTCTAACATAAAAAACGTCTATTGAAGAGTTAAAAATGTTTAGTTTTTTAAATAAAAGATACATTTAAATAATCTACTTAAAAATAATAATAAAAAAATAAAACATTCGAAAATGAAAGGATTTAACAAGTATTTGAATATTAAATATTCGCATATTTGTTCAAATCATAACCGCAGATTATACAAATACCATTAAAGGCAATACCAGTTTAGCCACAAAAAGAAATTTATGGAAAACACAACAGTATTTAGTATATGCAAAATTTATAGAGAAAAAAATATTAAAATATATTGAAAATGTTATTATTTACAGTAATGAGCTAAAAAGTAGCAGCGAATCCCCAAATAATAATAATAATAAAGACAAAATAATAAACAAGCGCAAAAAAGTAATGCCTACTTCTAGGCAAATAAGTTTACTATTATGTGATCAAAATAATGTGATGTGATCTTATCTTATTAATAATTTGTAATAATTCTATGGAAGAATAGCTAAATTGGCCCGCGAAAGTATGCCGTTTTGACCTCATAGTACAATCCAGAGGGTCTTTAAAAAGCGATATTCTCTGTTACTTTTATATGTGGTATAGTATTTAGAGTGCGTGCACAGAAACTCAAACGCCTAAAGTTAGAATCCCAGCGAAGTAGAAGAAATAAAAAAATTAATTTGAGGTTTTTTAAAAATTATAATTTTAAAAATATTGCTTCTTCTCCCCATCCTCCCCCCTTCCAAGAAGTCTGTCTTCATGAAACTGCTCCCTAATATTTGCAGTTTATTCCACCAAGAAACGAATGATCAGGAGTACAGCGCCACCTTCTGGGAAGATAACAGCTTAACTCCATAAAAGATTTTCAATACTCACATTCAACATCCAGATGGGGCAATTGCTGTTGATCATTCCAAGGTTAAAGTATAACACTGGCTTTGATTGATTAAATTGACAGCAGTTTGTCCATTGACATACAGCGCCTAACATCTTCACATCAATCACGATCACCGAATGGGTCTTTAATACAGGGATCAGTACCGTGGAAATAAACTTGAGAACTTCGTTAACAATTGATTGGCTCTTCTTAGACAACATCATTAATCTCTCGATTTGGTGTTTATAGAAGATATCCTGTATTGATCTGGAGATACCTTAATCTCACGAATAGTATAGTATAAGTCAGTTTAAACCGCAATTCAAGGAAACTTTAAAATGAATTATAATATTTTCCCAACTTTAAGAAAATATTTCCCTACTGATAACTGTAGTGTATTGAAGGTAAATAAGTTACGAGGTCGATTTCAATTCAGAAATAAAATATAATAATCGTGTTGTAGTGGTTATCGCGGTCGCAAGAAAACTCAAGCGGCCCATGTTCAAATCCCATCAAAGGTGAAAAATTAAAAGGTTTAAGGTGTTTCCTAATTTTAATTAAAAAAAGAGGTTCCCCCCCCCTCTCCAAGAAGTCCATCTGCAAAGAACCCTCTCCCTGATATTACACTCTATTCCACCTTAACCATTGACGACAGAAGCGAATGAGCAGGAGAAAAGCTCCACCTATTAGGAAATAGTAGAAGCTAACCTACTTAGCGAAGGCACTCACAACAATCACTATAGACACGATGGGACAATTGCTGTTAATCACAGGCTTTTTAATGATCAGTTCACAGCAATTTGTCTCATTCCTCTGGCGCTTAATAATATATATAAAAAAATATACTACCTTTCAACAAAATTTCCGATACACTTCACTTCATTAGTAAGGGTTTACCCCCCAAAAATTGGTCTCAATACGAAAAAAGATAATTTTTGATATTCTGGATATGCCGCTTAGCAGCTCTTATATAGTATATCAGAAAGTACACAAAGCAAAATTCCTAGAGGGCCATCTTTGCCAAACCTTGAAATTCGGGTAATTGTGGGAAAAGTTTTGTAAATATTTTCGCAAGGTAAAAATAAAGAGCATCTATACTTTAACCTGTAAACAAAATCAACAACAACAAGGTAGACTATTGTGAGAAGTGCAACAAATAAGTTTGTTTTAACATTTCACCGATTTTAAGCTTAAATTGTTAAAAATTAATTGCCAAAAATGCCATAAATCTAGGCTATTTATAAAAAATCATTATTATCACTTTTATTATAATGGTACAAGAGTATATTCTACAAAACTCGAAAGAATCTGTCTGCAATGTATACTTTCTATCTGTACTTTAGTCATAAATTACCTTACAATGTGATTCCCTACAAATATATCCTTTTGGTCTTCTTCGGGTTGTAAAACTTTTAAGAGAATAACCGTCCTAAACTCTAATGGAAACCAGTACATTGTGATCATTATATTGTAGAAGGAGAAGTCCCTCACACTATCGAACTTCATAACGGGAATCGAAAACTAGTTCAGTTCTGCTAGTCTTTATACGTATTGTTTAACAGAAAAGAATTTCAGTTTTAGGATTTTAAGAACAATATAATAATTATAAAATATAATATATTTAATTATTGCGAGAGAAGTGTTTAAGATCTTTGCTCGGTGTAGGTCTCTGGTAAGAATCGAACTACAACCCTCTCACTAGTAGTCTAACACACTACCCACTACTGGGGCAAATAAAAAAATTTTTTTTTGCTCTTATTTTGTACACTACTGTTAATGTATACGTTTATTTTAACCACTAAGCCGTTTAAATGGTGTAACAGATATATTAGAGAAATATTCTTTTTAAATAACTGAAATGTTATTTCTTTTTTTTATTTATTATATAATAGAAATGAATAAAAAAAAACGAAAAATATAAATAAATATGAAAACAGTATTCAAAACTTATCGAAAAATATATAAAATCATACCAAATAAAACCAAATGCAAATAAATTAAAAAGCGTGAAACAGCAAAAATGAAATTGAATTTAAATTAAATGTACTGTATAACAGTTTACGTGGTAAATGTTATTATTTTTAGTCAAGATAAAAGTAATTAAGCTGTACGGGAGGTAACAAAGTATCCTTGTTATAGAATTCTAATTACATACAGAAACTAATTACATACGAAACAAGAAATATACAGACTTATTTACAATAAAAAGTTAGCAGCTCTTTATACGTAGTGGGTAAGTTTGTCATTTCTATACATTGAAATTCTGAAACAAACGTACGAGTTCTTTAATAATTTGGATTTTTTGACCAGTTATCAAATATTTTGTAAAGAAAGTTGTAATAATATCAGCCTATAGCGGGTGATAAACTTACTAGTTGTTTGTCTTATGTTCTATGGAGTTGCTACATTTTCATTATAAATACAGTTGATCTGTGATATGACAAGTTTCCTTATAATGCTGGTCATGTAAAATGGAAATAATCGGGTGTGATGTAAAAAAACGTATAAAAATGGAAATAAAATCAAGCGTTTTTCAAACAAAAATAAAGCTTAATTACGTAAATTATTCCAAAGTTTTTGTTGATATGAAGGGCTAATCCAGGATGAAAGTTAATATGGGAATCGTTCCAAAAACCTCTGAGCCGAGTGTAGAATATGAATTCTCCAATAAACCCCAATTAAAATCCCAATTGAAAATAAAAAACTAGTTGTGTAATTAGGAATAGAATTTTTGATGGAGAGCGAATGTTACCAACTTTATTCGGTGATGGTTGTTATAAGAAGAAAAAAAGTTAGAACAAACTCGTATATAAAAAGAAAGTAAGTATCACACTCATGTAGTGTGTGTAAATTTTTATCCATGAGTACCGGGACCTACAGTTTAATGTCGACTCCCAACGACAGATTTGAGAAGCTTGTTCATGGCAATCAACTACTCCCAAAGCTTTTGCTTATTCATAGTTCTTTTTTTTCAAGTTGACAGAGCTGAGATTTAAACATATCGCTATCGTCGTAGTAAGCCAACACACTAACCACTCGACCACGGCGACTAGTTTCAATTTTCATTCTATTTTAATTTTACTCGAATTTGTTTTACAGAACATAGCCGAACATATCTGTTAATCAGAATACTATAGTGACTTTAACAGAATTCACACGAAATAGTCAAGAGTTGACGATCGGGGCTATATACCGAAATCAACCGTTCTAGAAGTGATTTTATCTGTAGGGAATATCGTGTACTTGGAAAACGAAGCAATTTTAATTCTTAACTTACCCGTTAAGCTGAAATTGAGTCTAATAGTACTCAAAAACATATTAAACCGTTAACGCAAAAACTTCGTTCGATAATTGAAAGGAATCTGGGCCGTATGACTCTTGTAGATACTCGTATATATTTTAAAGAACAGAAGAAATGGAATTTATTCTGCATGACTACATTAATCTACAGCAGACCAGTTTTAGGTATCTTGTTACATGATTCTTCAATGATATGGATTGCCATAGTTATAAGAGAGGATAAGAAAGTTTAAAACTAAAATAATAACTGGTTAACAATACATTTTGGGATTCACTCCCAAAAACGGAAGTTTTATTTCATTGCAGGCAATTAAAACAATATATTGTATTTCATATACATTGGTGTTGAAGTCAGCATTGTCATTGGTGTTAATGCTTTATATTTTCATAATATTTAACAGTAATTGAGTTTAAATAACAAAAAAGAAGGAAACATTTATCTCTATATATAATTTTTATGACCACAAAATCCTTTGCAAGTGGCACATGTTGTTTAGTGGTTAATAATAATGTTTAATCTACAATCTAAAACTAAATCGTATATTTAAAAACAAAAAAAAAAAACAAAAAAAAAAGAGGACAACTAATAATGAAAAAATATTTCCACCAAGTTTATATGTATGTACAGCTATACAAAAAAAAAAAATTTTAAAGGATGGTGCCACTCGAAAATATACCATAAAGATAAACAAAATCGAATAGGGTAGGTAGGTAGATTATATGGACAGTAAACCATATAGTTGTATAGTGGTTAGAGCGCTCTCACAGAAACTCAAACGACCCAGGTTCGAATCCCAGCAAAGATGAAACATTAAAAGTTAGTTTGCGGTTTTTTTTAAATTATATTTTAAAAATGAGAGGTCCCTGACATTCCACTCTATTCCACATTAACCTTTGACAACGAAAAACGAAAAATCAGTAGAAAAGCGCCACCTATTGGAAAGAAAACAACTAAAAACCTACTTAGCAAAGGCACTCACCACAATCAACATGTAACGATGGGGCAATTGGTGTTGATGATTCAAGGGTGAAGGTAGATATAACACTGGCATTTGAATGATCAATTCACAGCAATTTGTCTCATTCCTTAATAATAGAAAGAAAACAAAAAATATCTTCTGTGGTCATAATGTACTGTCTTTTCCACAAAAAAATTCTAATACAATGCACAGCCTTTAGTAAGGGTTTATCTCCGGAGTACTGGTATCAATAAAAAAATATGTACAATCATTTTCTTACTATAACTTTACCTGTTTGTTTAAATTTTCGTAGAATTAAGTCCAAAGCCTCTTAACAATACTGATTTTTTCAAAATCCTTCCATCAATTTTTTTTTATTTTCACTATAATACGAGTACTATGTGATCCTATTATTGCTTGTGTTCTAATCGCATAGAATAATATTTTGATAATTGGCAAGGAGATATATTCAAAATTGTGCACGGTATTTACAGTTTTAAATATCAAAAAATGAGTTCACCCGAGAAAAAGAAGCACAGCCAAAAAGAGCTGGTTATAAACTCAAATAAAGCGAGGGAGTCTAACCTCGTGCACAGCTTCTAGCTATTAAATAAAGGCACCTCAAAAAACTTCAAACGTCTGACTGACCGACCTAAGCTAAAAAAAAATAAATATAACAAAGACTCTATCCCTAAAATGTATTCCCTCAACTTCTACAATAAGAATTAAAGTGTATGATCCTACGATCCGTATACACCGTTATAAGGAAAGGATTGGCAAGTAATCAGCAAAATTTATAGAACCCAAATACCCTGAACCGAGTAGAAGAAACAGAAGTTACACAGAATTATATAAAAAAAACTCGTCCAAGATTCCTGCTTTTTTGAACTTTGAAAACAACTCAATGCAACTTTTAATCCCGTCAGTGTTTTTGAGGGCCACACTTTGCTAATATAACATACATAAATGGTTGGCTTTACATATATTAATAAGCACATGTAAGAATACCTTGTTTTTTTTTTAATTCGTTGGAATAAAATGCATGTCTGTATGTATGTATGTCTTTAATTATGTGTATTTTAGAGTATATTTGTGTGTATTTAGCAGCATTGTGGTATTTAGCATTATACAGATAATAATGAAGCCTACAATGCATAACCAAAATTGGAAAAAAATAAAAATTATAAAACCAAATAAAAGCTTTAGCCAAAGGCCAACTGACCCAAGAACAGTGGGTCTTTTAAAAAATAAAATAGTTATTGATCTCGACTTGTTTAATTGCTTGCAATTTTTTATCACTATTTTGCTATTGTTTGTGTAGTATATTGTAGGATTTATTTCTGTGAAAATATTTTGACATTCGAAGACTTTCAATTAATAAGTTCGTTTTAAATTAAAATGTTTGAAGCGCTGACTTTAGCTTTAGAAGCTTAAAAGTATTGAGGAGTACATATAAACTTTGCTTGAAAACGCTGCCAGTTTATTCTATACATCTAGGCCAGCATATTTCATCACATCACTTCCAAATTATAAAACTAATACTGTCATAGACTAGATAGATTTATTACTGGAAAATCAAATAGATTTATTATTCATTTATTTACTGACTTACAATACAATTAATATTTATTTTCTAATTATTATTATGAGCGAAGTGTTTAAGATCATATGTTTTGTATAGGATCGTAGCCCAGGATTACTGGTAGTAATCGAACACACAACCACTAGACTAGGGCGACTACATACGAATCAGGTAAATTCTTGTGAAGAATATTTACTTCACTTTAAAATATTATGAAAACATTGGTATTCAATAACATGGTGGCCGCAAACAACACGATTTCGAGCAAAGGAGTAACACTGAAATAAAATGGGACTGAATTGAAGACATTCTGATATTCGTGCTACACTGACTGCAAGGAATAACCGCCAAGATAAGCAAGGGATAAGTGATTATTGCAAATGTCCAAGAGTTTGTACAGAGTGTTTTTTATAGAGTATCACAGCTCTGAGTTGGCGCAACTACTTTATTGGCCCACCCATTAACAGCTGAGAGTTTCTTTTTTGTAAGTTTGCTTTGAAATTTCAATATGAATCAACTTACACCAAAAATGTTGAAATGTTGATGTTGTTGAAATTTTAATCAAAATAATTGTTCTATTCTATTGATGTCGATTTTTAATTTCCATTCAAAATTTTATTATCCGATTAAGCCCACTCCTGGTTGAATGGCTACGTAAATAAGCAGTACTGTTGCATTTGGAGTGAGGAAAATCCACCAGCTTTTGTCACAACACAGATAACTACTGTTTGATGCGCTCTATATGCCGCAAGTGCTGTGAAAAGTTGAAGAAAATTGGTGTTCCAGATTACGCTTTCTACGCGCTCGCTGTGGCGGCCACATGACAGAAATTATAGTTAAACATTATTTCATATGATTTTCTTTTCAATAAATCACATTATACATATATACATAACTGGACTTTACAACCCTGTGTCAGGATTACGGCCTAGCTTCTCGCAGCACTCATGTTTTGTGTATAAATTTTTATCCATGAGTACCGGTACCTACAGTTTAATGGCGACTCCGAACGACAGACTTGAGAAGCTTGTTCATGGCAATTAATTACTCTCAGAGATTTTGCCAGAAGACTGCTGAGAGGTAGTCACCGAAAGAAATATTTTTTTTTATATTTCTTTTTTTAAGATGTCGGAGCTGGGTGTCGAACCCAGGGCTCATGTCTTAGTAAGCCATCACACTAACCACTAGACCACGGCACGGTAACTATCCTGTAACTAAAATAACTGGATATTGTAGATACTAATTCCAAACTTGTAAAGATATAATAGGTATTTGAATTCAGTATTAAGATCTTTAAATAAAACTGTACTTCAATGAGCTGGTAGTGGGCATTATATCTTGCTTATTTTCATGCAAACTAAATACATGCATACATACATACACAATCAGCCATTACCAGTCTGTTTCAGAGTTATGGCCTAGATTCTCATAGCACTTATGTTGTGTGTGTCAATTTTTTTTATCCATGGGGACCTTCAGTTTAAAGTCGATTCCGAAGAGCAGACTTGAGAAGATTTTTCATGACAATCAATTACTAACAAAGCTTTTGCCAGAAGACTGCTGAGAGCCGAAAGAAATATTTTTTCATATTTATTTTTTTCAGGATGTCAAAGCTGAGGTTTGAACCCAGTAAGCCAACAACTAACCACTTGATCAGGGCGACTACAACTAAATAATATAATAATACGTGTATTCAATGCTTTTGAACAATTTTAACATTTTCATTTAAAAATTTATTGACAATAATAAACGACAATCGACCCATAGTTTTTCCTTTTTACACCAATCGAAATACCACATCTAAGCCTGTGTATCTTTAATTCATATTTTGTATCATCATACGATATGTGCGAACAAGTATATATTGAGTATTATTTTTTAATCCTGCTGATAATGGTCATTTATAAATGTTTTTAATATTTTTGTGATCCTATTGTGTGCTATTGGTTTGAAATGGTTAGTTGGCTGGTAAGTTTTTATATTTTTTTCAAATATATTTTAATTCATATTTTATGAACAATTTTATATATATATAAATAATCCAATAGTTGCTTTTTTGTTATATAAAAACTATTTTTGCTATTGTTCATGTAAAATACCAGCAGGCCAAATATACATGTACTTTAATTTACATTTTTTTTCTCCTTTTGTATTTCAGATTTTTAAATTATAAAAGTGGCCTGTTCGATACGTTGATAAAAAAAGGAAGTAACACAAAAAATTTTTGCGGTCAACGTTTTTTATAAAACTTTTTTTAAAAACTTTCTTTTTTCGTTAGCAGTAACATTTTTAAATAATATATAAAAAAAAATTATTTAAAAGGAAAATACAACCAATTTTTGTTAAGTAAAATTGCTTTGAGGCTTAAATCATTTAGGTCAAATACAACAATTAAACAAATTTTAATATTTGGTAACAAAAAAATATATAAGTACTCGTATATATGTATGTATGTAAATGCATACATATATGGCTAAGTGTATATTTTAAAGGTGGATTAATGCTACTTTTAAATACTCTATATTACCTTGAAATGGCGGCAAAGATAGTGGACCCAAATGTTTAGCTTTTTTCATGCTAGATTTAGCATTTAGAAATTACTTGGTTTTTTAGCATTTTTATAAAAATATCTAGCATTATCTAGCATATCTTAGGTTTTAGTTATTTTAAATACACATATCGTCGTGCGAGAGTTTATGTGCTCTATCCGCCATTTCATATTTTTTATACTTCCCGAGTTAATGATGCAAGTTCAGGTCTTCGACCCTAAATTTTTCAAGAATGCAATTCGTTTTCGGACATCTCGAAATTAAAAATTAGCACATTTTTGGCATACTTCCCACAAAATTTAGCATTTTCCATACATTTGCAAAATTATATCTGCAAGAGTATCTAAAATTGGTCAACATATCTTCATGGTGAAATGCACAAATGGGCAGATATCTCCCATAGAAAGTATATATTGATTTTTGTATATCTTTAGAAGGATAATATCACAAATTTATAAAATGAGCTCAAATATCTTAATAGTTCATACAACTCTTCAGTTAAAAATAGTTTAAATTAGACAAGTCACACGATACCTTGAGAACGGTAACAGGAGAAGTTTATAACCTTAGATTAAATAATCCGTTTTCAGTTAAAGAAAAGGGGCGAAATTGGCAAAGTAGGCAATGGTACCTGTCAATTGAAGTAGATTTCGATTTGGTATGTATCTTGGGAACGGTAATACAATTTCTGAAATTGATACAAACAACTTTATTATCAATATACTTCATGTTCTGAGGGGCAATGTTAGGTTTTTGAAGTAGATCTTTCCCTACTAAATAAATATTGATGACTGCGGGTTTAAAAAAAAAACAATAAAAGAAATTTCTGAATTAAATCCAAATAATACTGATCTTATAAAACACTTAGATTATCAACACAGAAGTATTAAAGAAATAAAAATATAATTAAGTTTTTAATTGTTTAAACAATTCTCGCTAATCGAAGGAATTTCAAGCAAAAAGTAATTGCATGTATTCTCTTTTAATTTTCTCTCTAAACTAACAAAAAAAGCATATTAAACTTTTTTTATATTCAAATGGCAGCAGGCATGCACACGAAGAATTTGGCAAGTTGATAAAACATTTCGTTGATCTTTCACTGTTTGCAGAGAAGATTTAAATCATATATTCAACGAAGGGTAGCAGCTAACCAGCCGATATAAATAGAACTTTTTAAGGCTTTAAATACTGACAATAGAAGTAAGCTACTGGTTATAAGTTTTCTAAATTTTTTTGGTTACTTTAAGCGTGCAATATCAAGTAAATAGTGGCCTAATGATAAAACACGATGTTAATTGAGAGTCACACCTTAACGACAAGTTTTAGCCCATTTTAATTTGGCATTTTTTTAGTTCTGTGTTTGACATAATTGAGTAGATTATTGAAACCATTTACAAAAATGGGGGTTAAATTAAAATGCATTTCGATCATTCTTTTTTTTTTTTTTGGTCACATAATCGAAGAAATTCGCCGCCAAACCAGGGGAACTATTCTGTAATTCTCTTATGCTAAAATAATAAAATTTTTGGTTTTTAAAATAGGCTGGGCGTCAGAATCAATAAAACTAAAAATTTTAAAGATGATGGACATGAAGCTTTTAAATTACAATACTCGTTAAAGAATTGTATTCGCAGCCAATAAATCCTGAAGAGATAGGAGAGTTACAGAATAATATATAGGAAATGTGAAAACGCCTCTAAAGTGTCACTCTATATGCTCTTCGAAAAGCATGTCAGTTGTTTGCCATAGGGTGATAGAATAGCCATCTACCTCGACTCGTCGTCGTGCCCAGCAATTGACCACGTTACAATTATCACTGATGCAAATTTTCAATGAAGATTAAAATTTTTAAGTTTACAAGATTTAATTGAGCGAAGAGCTTATCACTTCAAGCATCGTCCATACGCCTGATGGTTAGTCGAATAGTGAATATTGACTCTACAAGGAAAATCATCAGTAGCGAGGAGCCACATTTTCACCTCAATGGATTCGTCAACAAGCAGAATTGCCACATTTCAGCAAATCAACACGCACAAGTGTTTGATGAACAGTCGATGCAACGACAAATTTTCACTGTTGGATGGCTTGTGGCATCAACGAGTCGTATTCATTCGAAAATAAGGTCGGCTAAGCAGTTACGAGGAATTTTATTTGCTATCAATAGATAATAACGGACTTATTGTGGCCAGTAATTGAGTATAAGAGCCTGGACGATATTATTTTCATTGTGCACTACGCAGTACGACATACCGAGTAGTAGATAAATTAGCGACTTCTGAACATATTATTAAAAAAAAGAATATAATATTTCAAACTCTAGCATTTCCTTACGTGGAAGCAGGTTGGTCAGTATGAATGTGAGAAAATAACTGCAGCAATAGTAAATTCAACAATGAACTCTAATTAAAAAAAATCTCCACGATATTCTACAGGTACTGTACTGCATTTGATATGCGTCAATAATGTATTGCTTCAAAGTAGAAATGCGTAAGCTTAAATTCTTAATTCCGTAAGCGAGATAGTAAGCGAAACTTTTGATATCTCTGTCTTACAAACACACTTAATCCGAAACTCAAGTTTTACTGTGTTTTGTTTTTGAGTAACTCAGCTGCTATATTTCTAATTTTTACTTATGTTTCTTACTCATGTTTCATTTTGCTATAGAAACTACATATTGCTCATTTGCGAGAAGAGTGGCATACCTAAAAAAAGCGATTTTGTCATAAATACGTTTAAACATTTTAATTCAGGCAAACTTATATGAAAAGTAGAAGATACTTCTACAATGAAAAAAATATAAAAATAAAATTTTTAGATATATTTTAAATTAAATTCGCCTCATATTTCCGAATTTTTAATTCAAAAAATTTGTTTTTTGAGTTATACCACTCTTCCTGTTAATTAGCGATATGTTGGTAGTATATTTCATACGTCGAAACATTAATGCATGAGTCCTATGAGTTAAAATAACTCTTCACAGTTAAAATCATATTTTTATAGAGATATTTTTAGTGCTTTTAGCGCTCCTGGTGTGTGGGGGCAATATATCTAATTTATGAAATAAACAAAGTTGATTTATGCCAGCCACCTACATAACATATAGGGTATTTAAACAAATATGTATGTACGTATGATAGATAATAAATGATTTCTATTTATTTTTTAATGCCAGCTGCCAATGAGGCCAATAGAACTTCACAAGCGTTAATTCATTATTTATTTTTCAACAGTGCCCAGTTCATAGTGGCCTGCAGGTGTCGTTGTTTGTTTATACAAATTCTCATGCCATAATGGTATTAATGGAATAAAACTTCCAATCAAGAGAGAATTCTTTTTTTTTTTAATAATTTTTAGCATTTATTTTTATACATTTGCAATTCATAAGAGTATTTAAAATTAAAAGAAAGAAACAAAAAAATATAAATTTTTTATTTGCTTGCATAGCTTATCGGTATTGTTGTAATTGCATATGGTGGCGTGCTTTTGTTTGTTAAATTAGTCGTTTAATATACAAAAAAAAGAAAAGTAAAAATAACTTTCATAATTGAACCAATAATATCAAGTATTCCACTATTACAATATTTATGACAGTTTTAATTGTCTCTGGTGTGTTAAAATCCAATTCATTTTTTGTCGGTAATAAAATCACCCCAAAGACTCATTAAAAGTAAAAAAAACACACACAAATAATAATCCATTTAAAAAGCCATATGTAACCAATATTTAAAATGCAATGAAAGTGCATTACAATCATGGTAATGTGAACTAATAAAAGTAGTTTGTAAGCTGGAATTTGTGCAGTTTTTCGATTGTGACACCATATTGAGCTATTTAGCTTTACAAATGCTAAAAATTTTTAAAAATATTAAACAAACCGAATAAGTTTGCTGGGATATTATAGAGTATAATTGTGTATTTTATATTTAACTAAAAGCATCTCTTAACTATGCTTTTACTAAACAAAAAGCTGACAAGTATAAATAGATAGCACACACATACACCCACACATATATTTCACTTCCGTTTCCTAACATCTCTTCTTAATGTTTTTCCGTATTCTTTTCCTTACACTTGCATGCAAAAGCAAAGCATATAAAGCTTTATATAGTCGTATAAAAGTACATATCTGGTTAACTTGTGAGTGAGTTTAAAAAAAATGTTTTCTATTTATTTTATATTTATTTTATCTCAAAACTAAGCCGTATATGTAAACAAAACTAGTAGACTCGTAAATACATTTTTTGTTTTTTTTTTTAACTAAACCAATTTAAGAGTATTGAAAGATATATGTAATTAGTAAAGAATATTAAAAAAAATTTAACAAATTAAAAATCTAAAAATTAAGAAAAACTCAAAAGATGGTTGTATGCTCGTTTTTTACTTTTGAAAATACAAAAAAAAAAACCTTTACAATTCCAGTTAAATTTGTTTTAAATAAAAACTCAGCAAATTTTAACTCACATGCTTGAATTTAGGTTTGAATCTGGTTAATGTTTAATTTTTTAGTGACTTGAAATTGTCTAAATCGCTACACGGAAATAATTTTCACCTTTGATTATCAAAAACCACTGCCAGAAGCAATCTAAATTCGTAAAAAAATGTATAGTTTTGATCTAATTAAAGCGTTTCTGACGAAACAAAATTAATTGAAAAACTGGTATTTTAGCCCGGATTTCCAGACATTTTTATATTTTTATGAAATTTTTCATTAGAACTGATACTGGAATAAATGTGAATACTTTTTTTAGTAAAAATAAAAAAAGTTATAAATAAGTGAAAGGTAATCAGAAAGCCAATAATATTTTCTTTAATAAAAAAGTTCTATGAATTATATTTTTGTATAAAATTTTTAATTTTATCATACATTAATCGGTTTCAAAATTATGTGACCAGTTTTAAATAACAAAAATTCAAAAGTCTAGGTGTGCAGAACAGTGTTGTCACAGATTTTTGCTATTTTTTGTGCTTTGAAAAACTTTGGGCAATAAAAAAGTTTTAAGAAAATGTTTAAAAGGCAAACATTTTAACCAGTATTGAATGAAATCAATACAAAGGCATCGGCAACATTGAGAGTTGAGAGTTGCAATTATTTTTTGTTACAAACATGGTACAATGATTTATTTTTTCTAATAAAAGCTACAATCTCTCTTCAAGCATAGTTTTCAGAAATAAATAAATCGCCGTAAACCAGTTAGTGTGTTGGCTTACTAGATAAGATCTCCGGGTTCAAGCTTTAGCTCTTGCATCACTTGTAAGCAAAAAAGTATAATAATAAAAGTTTATTCGGTTCCTCAATAGTGTAGGGAGTACTGTACTAGATTGCTAGTGCAAGGGTTCGATTCCCGCCAGAGACCCTAATCTGCAAATCTAAGCGGACCATAGGGCCTTAGTTACTCCATTTCTGATAACAATTAGAATTTTAAAGGGTGATTTTTTAGCTATTATCTTTTTGGCAACACTGGTTTATACAGCTGACGCACGTTTCGTGTTTTTTTCCACTGTCAAACATCTTCAGTTTGGTCTATAATTTAACCATGAATCGTCTTATAAACGAATAACGCTTGCAAATTATTAAATTTTATCACGTTCACTGTCCACAGCCCATATATGGGCTATGAACGGAAAGCACCAGCAGTCCACTTCAGTTTGGTCTATAATTTAACCATGAATCGTCTTATAAACGAATAACGCTTGCAAATTATTAAATTTTATCACGTTCACTGTCCACAGCCCATATATGGGCTATGAACGGAAAGCACCAGCAGTCCACTGCCCATATGTGGGCTGTTTACCCATACAAATTTAAAGATCTTTAAAATTGTGGATGTTGAGCGAACATCGTTTATTTGACTTGGACTTCACAGAACAGACCATAAAAAACAAAATATGTGCTGGGACATGGAGGAAATCTCGTTTTTTTTTTTTTGCTTTTCGACTCATTAAAGTCGTTGACTTAAAGTCTAATTAATAGTGTTTTATTTTGTCTTGATAAATAACGCTGTCTGTGAAAAAAAGAAAATCGCTATAGAAAATGTATTATAAAAGCTAAAAATATTCGCAGCTCACACGTGGTCTGTGGACTCTGAGGACGATTTATAGAAACTTTTGTTTCATGGAGTCCACAGCCCATATGTGGGCTATTAACAAAAACACCCTTTTAGCTATTTATATACATTTTAAAATATGTAGGTATTAATATTTATTGGGGCTTATCCGAAATACACCGATTATGCAAAAAAAAATCAGACATGTGGGGCACTCCCCAGTTTTTACCTTGGACAGTGAACGTATTATAATCAAAATGCGTGCTCTATTAAGAAAGATCATCTCGCGGTTCTTCAATTTTATGGTCAGTTTAATCGACCCACTGATGGGGCTTTTCGGGCTATTGTGACTAAATTCCGCACCAAATTTATATTGTTGGACATTAAACCACCAACAGGCTTACGTAGAGTGCAAAATGAAGAAAATATCGCAGATGTATCGGCCAGTGTTAATGATGACCATCAATTATCGATTCGTCGCCGGTGAGTGCTACCGTGAGATGATATCCAACTTTTTTTTCGCCTAAAATGCAAAAGCTTGACTTGCATGACATGTGGTTCTAACAGCACACGTAACAATGGACTTATTGAGAGGCGAGTTCGGTGAACATTTTATTTCACGTTTGGGATCGGTCAATTGGCCGCCTAGATCATGCGATTTAACGCCTTTAGACTATTTTTTGTGGGGCTATATTAAAGCTTATGTCTATGCAGCCAAGCCCGCTTCAATTGACGCATTGGAAGACAACATTGAAGCATTTGTTCGTGAGTTTCTGAAGCTTCGGTATATCAGAGTATAGGTCTCTAATGACTCTAACTTTGAGAGTTTTAGAACATATATACCTATTACTCGTATTTACGGTTTCTGCCTAAAACATTTTTCTTTTTCAACCAAAAATTTAATTCTGAGCATTTTACTTATAATTGTGTGATCTGATAATTTGATTTATTCAACAGCAATTATTTGCAGATGTATTTGAAAAAATAAGGGAAAAAAGCTCCTTTTATTTAATATTAGTTTTGTGCTTTATTTTAATGGTTTTTTAAACATTTCCATATTAATTGTTAGTCTGTCTTGTTGTTAATAAAATTCATTTCCTCTATACAGTTATGCATACAACTAACAAAACGAAGAGAGGCAACTTTAACAGCAATAATAATAATAATAAGCAAAGAAAATCACAGGATATCGTCTTATTAACCCAAATACAAATTAAATGTGATATTTACATAGAAAATAAACAGAAACAAAAAATATAGAATGAAGATGTAAGAAATAAAAGGAAATTTCCATTTTAAGCATCTTTGTTAACTGAAACTAACGCACACATACTC
Source organism: Metopia argyrocephala (assembly GCA_963576795.1). Taxonomy (NCBI): domain Eukaryota; kingdom Metazoa; phylum Arthropoda; class Insecta; order Diptera; family Sarcophagidae; genus Metopia; species Metopia argyrocephala. Next base: position 109,479,815 of record OY756211.1, on the reverse strand, counting down.
TTGCTGTGTCGCTCTCTTTATCTTCCACACGTTACTACATAATACACACACCTACACACAAAACAAATACCTTTAATACACACACAGTATGAGAATGAATAAATAAAATTAAATAAATAACCTCAATAATGAATTGAAGGAAATGAAAGATTTTGTGTGTATGTGTGTGCAAAAGTAGATTTTAATCGTTATATTGTTTGCTTGTGTTCAGCGTGTATTTGTATTTAATCATTTACTCTCTTTTTTTATTTCATTGTTTGTTTATCTGTTTGTACTCACTGTTCTTTTGAAAATCCTGGGATTCGTCGCAAACAACCAGACCACTTAATGCGATCAATAATGAGCCAATCACAACCAAATGTTCCACAATTGATGAAATACTTCGAGGGCGCGGAGACAAATAATTTCTTAAACCATTCCACATTATTTTTGTTGCTGTAGGAATTGTTGTTTCTACTGCTGCTGCTAATGTTTGTACATGATGATGACGATGATGTTGTTGAAGATGGTGGTATTTTTCTGGATAATGTGTCTCTTGTTGATGCGTATGTTGCTGATGTTGAAATTGGTGTTGCACAGTTGACGTTGACAATGATGAGGCTTGTAGTTTTGTGCATTGGCATGTTGTTGTTGCTGTTGCCACATTTATTAATGCTGATATTGATTTGTTTTGTTCGTTTTGCTTTTGCAGCACTTGCTGCTGCTGTTGTCTCATTTGCCTTTTGTGGCACTGTAGCAGAAAGCTGGAGGCATTTAAATGATTTTGTTTTGTCTTCGTTAAAAGACTTGAATTCTCTATATATTGTGGACGTTGTATTTGTTCGCTTAATAACTGCTGCTTTAATGGCTGTTCTTCTAGCTGAGGTGGTGCATGTTTTAAACAACACAAATGCTGTGGAGTATACTGATGATGTTGATGATGATGGTGATGATGTTGTATGTGATATTGTTTTTGTAAGATACGTTGCTGCTGATATTGTGTAGAGTCTACAAGAATATGCTCTGTAGCCATTTTTAATAATTTTAATTGCCAATAATTTTAAAGTTATTTTGTGCTTTTGTAATTTTTGCTTTAACCTCAATAGTTTTTTATTTGTCTGATAATATTTTTCTAATTTAGTCACCTTGTCATCAAAAGCATACGTCATTTATACACGAAAATTCTTAAAACACTTTTGCAAATTTTTATTTTTTTTTTATCACTACTGACAACTTTTGTTTTTGTATTTTTTGTTTAAAGCACCTTTCTTTACAAGAGCAGCGGCCTGTATTTTAAACTTTTATTATTGATGACTTTTACTTTCTTTAAGCACAAGCCAAATTGCCGTCAATAACTATTTGCTTTAATGTGGATATGTTGCCAAATAAAACTGCAATACTTTAAAGTTTCATCATCTGCAAGAAAAAAACGAAAAAGATGGAAGAAAATCATTAAAATTAAGGATCAAAATTTAGCCAAAAGTCAAAAGCAAAGCAACAAAATAATAAAAAAAAGAATTATACAAATTTCTCCTACAAAGGTGTTCAAAGTAAATTTTAAACAAAAGTTACAAAAAAATTCAATTTGTTTTGCAAAAATAAATGTTAACTTCTGTATTCATAAAAAAAATTTACATTTATTAAGAAATTAATTATTCCTGCATCCTGTAATATAAAACTTTGTTTTAAAAAAGGCAATAATTTAATATTTAGATCGCTCGCACAGAAACTCAAATAACCAAGCGAAGAACAAAAATTATTAATAAAAAATTTTCTGGTTTTCTAAATTATAATTTAAAAAAATAAGAGGTCCCCCCTCTCTCCTAGAAGTCAATCTTCAAGAAACCGCCGCCTATAACTTCCAGTCTATTCTACCAGAAACGGGTGATCAACAGTACAGCACCATCTTCTGGAAAGATCTAATCTAATCTAAGATCTAATCTACCAAAGACGCTCACCACTCACATTAAACATCCACCGACATATGAGGCAATTGCTGTTGATCATTCAAGGCTGAAGGTATAACACTGGCCTTTGAGTTGTCAAATTGACAGCAATTTGTCTCATCAACCAAAAAAAAAGAGACTTATTGTATAACTTCGTCAGATTAATTATTTTGCTAAATTATATAGCAAACTGGATACTCATTGAATGCATAAGTTACAGGTAACTTTAAGAAAAGCTACGCGGTACGTCTATTATCTGGCTCGGCTTGGCAGCAAATCATCATGAAGAAAAATGGGTCTTGGGCTGTGATTTAGGCGACTACATTCGTAAGCGAAATATTATGTTTTTACATAATCTGCTTTATCAAAGAAAAATTTTTTTATCTCTATGAAAAATTCGTATTTGGTATATCAACTAGATGGACGGCATTGCTTCTTCCTAGGCATGCCTATCTTAATACAAGCAGATTGTTTTTTGTTAATGCTATTCATTTATGGAACTCTTTATCAACATATCAATCATATCGAGAAAAAAAGTTTTAAAAAATCATTTTATAAATACATATCTCCAAATATTTGATTTTTTTCAAATCTAAGGGGCTAAATATTGATTATTATACAAAATCTTTGTCATTTATGTTAATTTATGTTAATGTGTGTGTTTTTTTTTTTATTTGATACCAATACTCAGGGGTAGACCCCTGCTAAATGCTGTGTATTGTATTGGAACTTTTTAGAAAGGACATTACATTTATAACAGAGCATATGTTTTGTTTTTTTATATTATTAAGCGCCTTTAGCTCTAAGTAGGTTTAGCTATTATCTGCTACTTCCCAATAGGTGGCGCTTTTTTCCTGATCATTTGTTTTTTGTTGATATTGGTTAAGGTGAAGAGATAATTGGCTTAATTTATATGAGAGCCGTACGACTGTCAAATTTTCATCCGTATTTTCTTTCAATGTCGTACAGTCTCATTACAAATCAAGTTTACATGATACTATTCATTGTCTTCTGCACAAAAATATGACATTTCGTACGACTTGTATTACCGTCTAAACCCCCTTTATTGATCATCAGTAAGAGTTGTTTGCTTTTCAGTCTGTTAAATTTCTTTATATTTATAAACAGAGTGAACAAATTTTGCGAAAAAATGCAACGAAATTTATTAAAAGTAAGTAAGTATGTCAACTAGAGTTATTAAAATAAAAGTTTAATTAAAAATTTTCAAATCGTGAATTTTATAATAGAAACAGTTGTCAGCAGATAGCAAACTTGCGATTATCAGTGCTTTAGTTGCTCGTCAATTCAGTAGCAATAAACCAATTGTTTGTCGGATTGCATCAAGGTATCGTCAAAGAAATAACTGTCGAAAGAAAGCCACGAAGTAGTCTTCCTCGTAAATCTACTGCTCGCCAAGACAGTCAAATGGTAAAAATTTCAAAAATTGATACTCGGAAACGGTAGTAGGGGTTACTAATTATGCAAACGAGCACTTAGGGCTTTCTATTGGCGACCATAAACCGACTAAAAGAAGAAAACTTATTAGCTAAAAGACCAGCCATGAAGCCACTTATAAGTAACGTAATTAAGAAAAAATGGCTAGACTTTGCGAGACGGTTTCTGCATTGGTCAAGCAGCAGTTTGCGACCAATCAAAGTTTAACTTATTTAGCTCTGATGGGTTAAATTATATTCGTCGGCTCCCAAAACCAAGATATTGGTCCAGATGTCAGTTACATACATACAGACATAATTGGCCATTACAACCCTGTATCAGGGTTACGGCGTAGCTTCTCGCAGCACTCATGTTGTGTGTGTTAATTTTTATCCATGAGTACCGGGACCTACAGTTTAATGACGACTCCGAACGACAAATTTGAGAAGTTTTCTCATGGCAATCAATTACTTCCAGAGCATTTGCCAGAAGACTGCTGAGAGGTAGTTGCCAAAAGAAATATTTTTTTTCATATTTCTTTTTTTTTTCAAAGATGTCAAAGCGGAGATTTGACCCGGCGCTATCGTCTTAATAAGACAACACACTATTCGCTAAACAACGGCGACTACATCAGTTGCGAACTGTTAAACATGGCGGGTGTTAAACATGGTGTTGAACAAAATATGGCATCAAGTTGCATTTATTTTCTCGCTACCTTATATCCTTCTGAAGTATAAAAGAAATATATTCTTAAGGTTCTTACGAAGGGATATAATTAAATAAATAAATTAATTAAAAATGACTGCTATTTTAGACGAAAAAATAAAAGTTCCAAAATGAGTTTTATCTTATGATTAAAAAGTAAAGCTAATTTTTAAGGATACATTATTTAGAAACATTTTTAACAACATATTACTCCAAACCAGTTGCTAATGATCATTGATTAAATCCAGGACCTCTTAGTTGATAAGTTAATGTTTTACAAAAAATTGAATATATTCTTAAAAATTTTAGCTATTCTTAGCAATATAATAGTTAATAATCGTTTGTAACAATAATTTCTCTTATAAAGGGGAAGATTTATATGATTTAGTACCAACATTTACAAAACATGTGCAGAAATAATTTTTACTTTTTTTCTATTGCTTAAAAATTTCTATGACTTCCAATTACTTTCCTCTGACCCTACTCATAAATTTTGACTAAATAACTTCCTGCTTAGCAACTAAAGAAAAAAAAAAGGAATAAAATGAAAACTTTTCTCCTTAATCAAGGGAAAACTTAAAGTAGCAGCATAAATTAAAAAGTTTGCCAACAATCCATAACAAAAGTAGAGTTAGGGACAATATTAAAAAAAATTTATAACCCTAACTTAGCCTTGACATACCCTTGTCATCAATGGGTCATAGCTATAACAAACAATTTGAAAAGACATAAAGATAAAAACAACAACAACAGCAATAACAATCAATTGAAAATTTTTATTTTATTGACATCTTCTGGTCATAAATAATAAGACTTTGCTCGTAAAAATTACATATCCAGCCATACACATGTACACAACTGTGTATGTGTTTAGGTATGTACAACATTAATAATTTTAGACAGCAAATGAATGTTCCAAAACAATACAAAACAAAACTCTCGTTATTTTCTCAACATATTGTTAAAAAAAAAGTAAATGAACAGCAGAGGAATAATTGATAAGAAATTATTATTTTTTCAGTTTGAAAGCCATTATTTTTATGTTTTTATGTTTAACATAAAAATGTCAATAACCGTATAATAAATGTCTTCAAATTCTGCTTAAGACAGTTAATCGGAGGCGTGTTTTTTCATTGGCTGATATTTTTACAAGGTGGGTTTCAAGCCCTACGCACAATCCAAATTTAATTAACACGATAAAGAGGATCACGAGGAGGCTGTATGATGACTTGAATACAACGGGAACAACGATCGTTCTGAAAGCCGCCAGGTTGACCTTAATAAGAGACTTTGTCTTGTCCGAAGTATCCCATCTAAGTAGACGTATTTTCTAATTCAGTAGGTTTTGTTTAAGAAGAAATTTCTCTTTTTTTTCTAAAAATTTATTTAATTTAAAAGCTATTGGAAAAGTTATGAACACAAATTAAGAAAATTACAAATACATTAGAGCGCTGGGAATTCTAAAACGTACGGAATTATCAAACGGCCAACGTAGTCTATGCCATATACATATGTATGTATCAATATCCTCTATATCTTTCCCTAAGATACATGTATACCTTTTACACAGCCTTTTATTATAATATATAAAGAACTTCCTCTTTTGTTTCTCTCACACATGATGATAATGATGTTCCTGAGTTGTTAATTTATTTTTTTTTAAGGGCAAAAGTTTAAATCAACATACACTTGTTTACACAAATACTAAAACACATACATATGTATGTGTGCGACAATATGTAAACGAAAAGCAAAAGTTAATCTTTGCCGCTCTCCTCTATTACTTTGTTTTTAATTTTGTTTTTTGTTTTTTTGTTTTATTAAGACAAGATTTACGCGCATTAGTTTTGCGATTTGTTATAAGTGAAAAGGCAACAATAACAACATCAAGATAAATAACAAAAACAAATACATTTATTTATATAAAAAAAATAAATAAATAATAATACAAAATGACATCATAAACTGAATAAATTTATGATTTTTTTCGGTTAAAATAACAGTTAAAAAGGAAGGAAATGAAAAACATTAAAGTGTGATTAAAGAAAAACAAAGGGAAAAGTAATACAGAGAGAGAAAGAGAGAGAGAGAGACAAAGGAAGCAAAAAGAAACTTAAAACAAATAACTGGCATCCTTTTGTTATTTTAACAGGAATTAATTTTGATCTGAGAAACAACAACACAAATAAACAATAACACTGAAAGCGACAACAACAAATAACGGAGTTCAAGGGAGTATAGGGAAGTAAAGAGAACACACACTTCTTATTGTGTCACATAACAGAAAAAAGGAATTTAGCAGGAAAAATCCTATTTATGTCTGTACGTGTGATTTCTATTTAAATTAGAATTAATCCCAGCAAACACAAAGGTTTGAATTCAATAAAACATACTAAAAAAGAATCATAAGCGTTTTTTTGCTATCAAAAATTCTCATATCCATCAAACAGTTTCCAATAAGCAGCAATAAATAGACTGTGGCTGTTTAATGTCAATCATAATGGCATGGTAGTAATTTTTTCATCACCAACATATTTGATATATTTACTTCTGGCCATAAACGCAGCCTTTGTGAAACATGTGAGAAAATTTAGTTTTGACAGTACGTTAGGAAGTAAAGTTTGTTATAAAAAAAAATAAAAAAAAAAAAAAAAAAAACATTTTAGAAATGATTACAGAAACTGTTCGTATAGCCAAATTAAACACAACACAACAACAAAATTTGTTAATCTGCTAACAAAAGTTATTGATGATGAACTTGTGAAATTTAGTTATTCATAATTAGAGTATCTTTATTTTTAGGAACAATTTAGAAATAATATTTGAGTACAAATTTCTATTAAATACTACGAATTTTTTTTTTTTTGAGACCAATATTCAGGGGTAAACCCCTACCGATGCTGTGCATTGCATTGGAATTTTTTGAAAAGTACAGTAAATACTTTTTCTTATATTATAGTCTATGAAAATAATAACAGTTTTCGAAGTACTTGTGTAAATTTTAAATCTTAAGTAAAGAAGTCTTAAAAAAAAAAATTAGTTTAATGGCCTGTTTTTTTTGTTTTTCGTTTGTTTGTCTCTAAACATTTCATTTGAGTTTTTATAAAACAATTTTGATTAAAAACTTAAGAGCTGTAAATAAATTATCTCTTTATGTGATTTCTATATCACAATTTCGTTTGTTAGAAAAGTCAAAAACACACAATCAAAAAAATTTAATTGGGTACGAACAAAATCATACAGGCCTGTTCTGAAAATCGCTTGGTTTCAAATTACAAGGAAATATAATATTTCATATTTTGATGATATTTTACTTTTAAATTGTAAAATTATTTGTATTTTGATCCAAATAAGAAGTGAATACAAAGATCAATAACTTTGTTGATATAATTGAGAGCAAATTAAAATTCGAAAAACATAAAGAAAAATTATAAAGGCAAATACCACTTTCTTAAAAAAAGGCCTTCCATTTAATTGTTTAATTTTTTTTTTATTTTTAATACATTTTATATATAAAAATTATAATTTCATAAATTTCGTAATTTTTTTACAAAAAGCGATTTTCAGAACAGGGCTGTAATGAAAAATTTATTAATAGGTAATATTTTGTTTTTTTTTTTCTCTACAACAAAAATTATATTTTCTCTAATTGAATTTATTTTTTCAACAAAAAATAGGGTTGCCATTTTTATATGTAAAAACGATTTTTTATAATAGAAAAATTGAGCAAAACTGAAAATTATATACCCTGGCTAAAAGAGAAAATTTGAGAAAATAACCTAAACAAACATAAAGGCCTCGTTACTCAAACGTAAACGTTGCGGCTACGTAAACGTTGTGGCCGAGTTCAGCGAATGGTAGTTACTGGTTTACAATTTTTAAACAGCCGATACGTAAAAACGAAGAAAAATTTTAAATTTATTGGATTCGCCCGCAACGCAACGTTACGTTTAGGTATGAGTAATCATTTACACATAGGCTTGATAAGCAAAACTGAACAGCTGTTCCGCAACGTTTACGTTTACGTTTGAGTAACGAGGCCTTAAGTCAGATAATTGTGTTATAAAAACTCAATTTTTTACGTAATTGTTTGTGTATGGATTGTCTGTCGAACCGATTGTAATATAGAAACAGGCTATAAGTCAAATTTCTCATACATTTTTTTTTTTTAAATAAACTTAAAATCCATTTTAATTTTTTATGAATATGGGGGTTAATCTATAAAGATTTAGTCCATAGGCCTATAAAAACAAGTCAGACAAAACTTTTTTATCTCCAATTCTATTTCTCATATGTATATCTGGACGATTTTCTCTCTCTCTCTCTCTATTACTTCAAATTCTATTTCCTCTTTTGCAGGTGACAGCAAGAGCTCAAATTCATTATTGTTGGATTGGTAACCCAGTAGTATGGTGAGCAGAGAAGAAAAAAAATCTTAAAAACTAAAAAAACTGACTAACGCACTAAAAAAAGAGCTTAAGAGTAGAGTTGGGCAAACATCGTCGATTTTAACGTCAATTACATAAATTAAAACACTTTTAAAATTTAAATTAAAAATTACAATAAATATGTAAAACAACATAATTTTCAATTATAAAATAAAAATTATTTTATTATATCTAAATAAGTAATTGTTCTCATTCATGCGACGCAGTATTTATTTACCTTCAATTATACTAATTAACCCTAGCCCTAACAAATATCTTTGTTATATAAGAACTGTTTTATTTTTTTATAAATATAGGGGCCTGTTAAAAATTCAGCATTAATTGTGGCATTTTAAAGTAAATTAATATTAAAAAAGAAAATTTTTTTCTGTAAGAAACAATAAAAAAAAAATAAAATCGTTTGTTTTTGAACCTTTATTTACGCCAGCATTAATTAATTTTTCTTAATAACTTATCAACAGCTGTTAGCATGATATTCTAATTTTATGATGATGTGGTATGTATAAGTATATTAAAGAAAGAAATTTTAAAAATTTAAATTAATTTTTTAAATTCTTGGATTACTTGACAAGTACAAAAACAATTAAAAATTAAAATGAAATATGTAACTCAACTTACATTTCCTAACATCATATCTCTTACACGGGCATAATTTATATTATTATGGACATCAAAGAAAATATTCCAAATAACCAACAGAGAGTGCAAACTATTCTATACCATAATCTTAAGAAAACAGAAAATATTGGATAAAATTTGTTGATGCAGTGTTTAATTTCTTCTTGCAATGCTGATATGGTTGTGGCTCTCAAGACCCCAAACACAACAATTTGGCGGTTAAGACAGCCATCGATGTAAAAATATGCTACATCGCTTAAGATTGTTTTGCTCGAGATATCAGAATACTCTTGTTAACGATTAATAAGCCCTTCCATAAGATCTCTTCGGTGTGTATGTTAATGGGATCTTAGGTTTTGTATTTATTGAATTTTAGAATCTAGAACATACCGATCTTTATTGAGTATATGCTTCTTTGAACTTGCAGCTCTTGTTCACCACTCCGAATTAATGTTCGAGGGTTTTCATCAACACTATTACGCACTGCTTCGATATTGACATTTGGATGACCAGAATGTGTAAAACTAATCAAATCTCTTCAAGATTTCGGTTAATGTTTTAAAAGTTGACGAGGTAATCAATACCATAATTTGTCTACAATTCTCTAATTGTGGTTACCAATCTTTCAACATTTTTAAAATATTTCAAAATTTTTTTATGGTTGGGTGGTATAGTGCACAAAAACTCAAACGGCTCAGGTTCAAAACCCAGCGAAGGTAGAAAATGAAAAAGTCAGTTTTCTGTTTTTCAAAGTTAAAATTAAAAAATAAGAGGTCCCCCCTCCAAGAAGTCCATCAGCAAAAAAAAAGGTTCCTAACATGCCACTCTATTCCATCTAACCACTGACAACAATAACGAATGATCAGGTGAAAAACGCCACCTATTGGGAAGTAGCAGAGATCACAGCTAAACCGACTTAGCAAAGGCAATCACCACACACAATCAACATGCAACGATTAAGTAATTTCTGTTGATGATTTTAAGGGTGAATGAATGATCAATTCATACCAATTTGTTTCTCTTCTAAGGCGCTTAATAACAATATAAGAACAAATATATTTGTACTGTCCTTTCCAAAAAATTTCAATACATGGCACAGCATCAGTAGGGATTTAACCCTGAGCATTGGTCTCAATAAAAAAAAAAACACAATCATGAAAACACATTATTGTATTGCTTAGAGCTCCATGTATATTAACACTAAACTCTCAGCAGTCAAGTTCTTCTTTTTTCATTGTTGTCAACAACTTAGTGAAGAAATGACGGCAAATTCAAATGTTTCATTAGTTTTGGGACATCGTTTTTATATATTCTGTAATCCCTCGATAACCTGTGTAATGAGTTGGGAGCATAAAAACTTATCTCCAAACTTAGGCTCGTGCGATTATTTTTCTAATTTCTTTACAAATTTGAGTAAAGTGAAAAGAAAGCAGACCATCATTAAGAAAATACCTATTTTAAGGGCATTTAAATGTGTTATACTATAGGGTTAACCAAAAAGATATAATAGTGTTTCATTTTCGTGTATCGAGCTTATAGCAGACTTGCTTTTTTTACCATAGAAAATATTTTGTATTTAAAAAGTTAATAAACTATTAAGCTAACGTCGAACATTCAGAAGTAAATATATGAATTTTACTTCAAAATGTGTCAATTCTTAAATTTGTTTTTGTGAACCATTTAAGGATAAAATTATGATGTGAATCGCAACATATGCAGTGTTCCTCTATTCTTTTCTTTCTATTTCCTTAATTTTACTGTGAATTAAATAAAATTGTCGGCTGTTTATAAGTATAATCATTGTTATGGTAGTGCCTGTATGTGAGAAGGATGGCGGAGACTATTACAACAAACTTTTAATTTAAACTACTTTTATGAAAGGAATACATACATGCGAGTATGTATGTATGTTACTTTTCTTGTGTTAATTTCTTTTTTACTCGTAGTTATGTAAAGCGTATGTGTTATTTGCTATCTATCTGCTATATTTAACAGGGTTTTGATGACATAGTTAAAGGTGTTGTTTTTAATAAGGGAAGGCAGTCAGAGAGTGACAACTGTTAAATAAACAACAACATTAATAAGAACAACCTAACACACAACTTCCAATTTCATAAAGTTTTCATATTATTATTATTATTTATTATAACTGTTGTTTATTTATTTATGTTTCTGTCTTTTAATTACTCCAACAGGAAGTTTTAGTGGGTGAGCGTGTAATATCTTTTTCTCTTTAGGTTTTTTAATTGGATTTACAGGATATTGAAGTCTCTCTTTTATTCATAAATGAATTAAATATGTGTCACTGTGTATCACTTAATGAAAGTGTCTATTGAAAGTGATTACTATGCAAAATGGAATATAAGAGTTAATTATTGTATAGCAGAAAATAAAATAAAGAAAGAAAAAGCAAACGGTTTAACAACAGGAATTAAATGAAATCTACAAACAGAATTTAATTTTCATGTATTTAAATATTTTTCCAGCAAAAAGTATGGAATCAATAACAAATTCAGATCCTTTTGGTTGAAAACCAAGTATTTCTTAAAGATGAATTTAATATCCTAAAACATCTCTTTCTTAGCAACAAGAAAATTATTCAGCTTTTGAATCATTTCCCTTGTAAGACAACCACTTGTTAAATTTATTGGTGATTTGTAGAAAATAGAACTATTTAAGATTGATTTCACAAAGATCTCTCTTTTTTTTTTTTGTTTTTTGCGGGGTTGCTAGGAATTTCAATTGAATTTTTAAAATGTTTATTGTTGGTTTTACTACAAATTCCTGAATTTTTAAATAAAAAAAATTACCTGTCGATTGTAAGCCATTTATGTTTGTTTTAATATTTGCTGGATTTGTTTTAATATTTTTGAAACTTTTTTTAAATAAATTTATAGTTTGCATTATGCCAGAGATTTGATATACAGTAGAACCTGTTTTTATGCGGACTATTTTTGGCGATTTTATTTTTATGCGATTCCTTTTGTGCGATTTCTTTTTTTGTTGATGTTTATTTTTATGGTAGTTTCTGGTCGCTATATGATAGTTAAACATAATAAACAAATTTATCAGCAGTGTTGGTAAAAGAAATATACAGAATTACGAGATATTTCGGTAATCTTTTGTGGACAAAAATATAGGTTTTATTTCTTTATATCGATTACTGATATGTTTTCATCACAATATGTAATAGTTCACACTATAATATGAACCATTTGTTTCACTCTATGAACCACGATTGGGAATCCCAATTTTCACACGAGAGTTTAGCTTAAATTGTTACCAAATTAGAGAATAGAAATTCTATGAGGTTCGCAACAAGATTAGAAATGAATAACGATAGTTTGCTTCCAAAATTTGTATGGCAAATCTACTTGTTTCAAACAAGATTATGCCGCTAAACGCATATGAGATACAACCTGATTACCTAGTACCTGCAGGGTAAGCGAGTTTGTTTTTTTAGTAATGAAAGCCATTGAAAAGTTTAATGATTAAGTTGATTTTTTTATGTTAAAGAAGTAGATATATAAATAAAGTGTTTAACAATATCCACATGTTAACTTAGTTTAATGAAATAAAAAAGTTTTGGGTGATTTTCGAGATAAAACTTTTTTATATGCGGTCCCTATCGGTCGCATAAAAACAGGTTCTACTGTATATGTTCTTATTTCGATAAAATAACAACAAAGTAATAATATAACTTAATAAAATCATATTTGCTTTAATAAATATGTCCTTAAACTTGAGCTTAAAATTTTTATTTATTTTTCCTTCTTAATTCCTACAAATCGAACATATATAAAAACATATACATATAAGGCAAGAACTCGCACAGAATCTCAAACGACAGTGAAGGAGAAAAAATTTAAAAAATATAAATTTGCGGTTTTTCAAAAATTATAATTAAAAAAATAGGAGGTTCCCCCATATTCAACGCCTCCCCCACCCCTCCAAAAAATCGTTGCCTGACATCTATAATCTATTCCACCAAAAATGGTTAGGATTACAGCGCCACCTTCTGGGAAGATAACAGGCTAATCTACATAAAAGATTCTCACCACTCACATTCTACATCCAGATGGGGCAATTAAGTACTCTTGATCATTCAAAGGGGAAGGTATAACACTGACCTTTGAATTATCAAATTGACAGCAATTTGTCCCATTGACATAAGGCGCTTAACATCATCACTGAATTGATTAGGGGTTTACCCCTAATAAATAAAAAAAAATGTTTAAATCCCTGCAAAGGAGAAAATGAAGAACAAAGTTTGCCGTTTTCAAGATTTTAATTTAAAAAAACGAGAGGTTTCCCCAGCCTTCCAAGAAGTCCATACATAAGAAGCCACCCTCTGACATTCCACTCTATCCACCTTGGCATTGGCACAAAAACGAATGATCAAAAGAAAGCGATACCTACTGGGAAGTAGTAGATGACGGCTAACTACCTTAACCAAAATCCGTCACCACTTCTTAATGCACAGTCAACAGCGAGGCGTCGTCTCTATCCAACGATAGATTGGGTAATTGCTTTTATCATTTAAGGGTGAAGGTATAATACTGGCTCTTGAAGTGATCCACTGACAACAACTTGTCTTACCCCCATACTGTATAACGTCAAAAAGCGTTTTATGTAAAAAAAGGAAGAAAATTCCCTATATAAGTTATTGATTCCAATACAATGCACAGGCCCTTCTCGTTGTTTATTCTCCTAAGTATTTATCTTAGACAAAAAAATTATGTTTAGAGGTTTTTTAAATTTCAACGTAAATTTTTAATTAACTAAAATCACCTATAAAAGGCTTAATTCTATATAATCCTTATGTATGCCATAATTATATTATAGTGACTAATTATTTCATTCAAAATTCAATTACCAACGAAAATTTTTGCACCCAATGCAACACCTTTTTAATTGCATTAAAATTTTCAAATTTAATGATTTAAACTTAACAGCTCTGTTTAGCAACAGGCAATTAATTAAATGCATCGGAAGTAAAATTAAAAATATATACCCATAGACACAGGCACACACACACACATTCACACAATTGTAATACTTTATGCGAGAATAACAGCATCAGCAGCAGCAATAAAGCAAAAGGAAATGACACAGTAGGTACGTGCATATAGCAGCACTATCACTCAATAATTGCCTCTTTTTTATTTTGGTTTCCTGTCTGGGGTACGAATACAAGCAGGAATTAGAGAATTACGTATTTGTCACACATTTAATAGCGAAATGCATTAATAAATTGAAATTTATATTAATTAGTTTTCATTTCTAAAAACAAATTAAAAAGCATAAATGGATTTTGTAAGGGAGCTTTTAAAATGATTAAAATTGTGTCTTTAGCAAAGCAAATTTTTAAAAATACATATTAACTTTGTGTTTTTCTGAATTAGTTAATGGAGTTTGTGTAACAATTAAGTTATCAACTCTTGGTCTTAAAAGTTAAATTAAAAATTTATAAATTATAGGCCATTTAAGTTAAAGAGAAAAGATTACCCTTCCCTGTAGTTTTCTTTTCGTTATTCAATACAAAAGCAAAAAAAAAAATATAAAAAATTTTCTGAAATTTTCCAGTTAATTACACGCAGCAGCATACAATTATAGTTTCTATAAAGCAGAGTAGGGAAACTAAAAAGACGAAAATTTCTTTTAATTTATAAACTTTTGCTCACTCCATCATTTATATTCATTTCTTTGATGTGTGTGAGTGTAAGCGTTAGCATATATAGTGAATGAAATGAAATTCGTATAAAAACCAACTACTGTCAAATACACTATAAGTCAAAATGATAAAATGTTGTTTCATTCTCTTCGGTTTTTTTCTTTTACTTCTATAGTGAGAGACTAAAGGGATCAGGCAGAGTTATACACCCACTCATTAAAGTAAACATACACTAAGGCTTTTGCTATTAAACCAGCAATTAATTTAATGGTATTCCAGTAAAGAAACAAAAGACTGAAGAGAACTACATACCAAAGAGTGTAAAACAGACTATCAAGAACTGTAAAAATTTTAAATAAAACTACTTGCCAAAGTAAAATTTAACCACAATTCAAGATGCCAAAAAAGAGAAAAAGAAGAAAAAAAAAAAGAATTGGTAAACTTTTATTATAAATTTTTTTTCCAACCACCTTTCTCTCTCTCTCTCTCTGTATGTTAAAAAAAATGTAAATCTTACAAAACCATACACCGTTTTTCAAAGCTAAAATTAAAACGAAATATTCGTTTTCAAAAATGAAGAAAAAACCTCAACAATAGTTAGTGACTGAAATGAATTTAAAAAAAGAAATTATATCCGTTGAAAGACAATTTTGAATGATTTTCTTTTTAGTTTAAATTTAATTATTATTTTTAATAAAGCTGTTTTCGATTGTAAAAAAAAAATTTAAACAAATAATTTTCTAACTAAACGATTTCATTTTTATTTCCCATTTATTATTATTTTTTTTTTTTTTATTTATCTCTTTTAGGCTCTTGAAAGGCGAGCACCAAAAAAAGTTTGCATAAATTTTTTTCCATTTTTCACTTCTCTTAACAAATTATGTCTGATTATGACATATTTGAATGATTTTCTATAAAATTTTTAGATTTTTTTTTTTTTGTAATGGTATACAAAGGGATTCATTTATGGTAATAAAAAATAAAAATGGTGGAAAATTTTATACATGCATACACCAATTATATTTATAATATAAAAACTACGAAAAAAGAAATAATAAAAAAGGTAATTTAGAATATAATTATTTGTAATTTGTTCATGTTTAAACAAAAAATTCAAGGTTTTAGGCAACGCTTGGGCATTTTTATGACATATTTTGAATTGTTTTCAAATTTTAACGTTTTTAATTTTCCGGGCAACGTTAACATATATTCCGCTCGAACAAATATCTTGTTTTTAAGTAAAACTAATTGTAATGAAAATGTTTTTTTATTTACTTGTTTAGAACAAGTGATAATCAAACAGTTCCCTGTATGCATAATACGATGAATGAGGAAAGATTTCTTAATATCAGGAATCTTCATGCTAAAGCATTTTTACGCAGCACTCTGAATTAATTAATTTTCTTTAACAAGTACTTAGAAGAGTAAAGAGTTTTTTCAAAAAATCTTTGAAAGAAATTATATTGTTTAATAGTGGCAACCTAAACTGTATAGTCATACTTCCGTATACTGACAGTTAATAATGGCCATCTTGTTGAAGCAACATCTGTCAAATTATTTGGCGTTTATTCAGTCTATTTTGACAACAACACGTGCAAATAAAAACATTTTTTATAAAAACGGGGGACAGTAGAAAACTAATTTTCTTAAGAAATTCATCTTCATTCACCACTGATTTCATCCATTTCTGGATGAATGGGTATGTTAACAAACAAAACTATCGAACTTTAAACCCCACTAATACACATGAGATACCTGAGAGTCTAAAGCATTCTGAAAAAGTTAGGGTTTGGTAAGCATTTTGGTTACCGGCGTTATCGGTGCATATTTCTTTAAGCATGACGATAGCCAGGCCATCATTGTCTAAGGCGAATGCTATAGGTCAATGATTACCAAATTTTTTTGATTTTGAATTAAATGATTTAGAAACCGACGATAACAACCTCTAGGAGAAGTCCATATACAAAGAAACCGCTTCTTGACATTCCACTCTATTCCACCTTGACAACAAAAACCGAATAATCAGGAAGTAGCAGATAACAGCTAAAAACCTACTTAGCTAAGGCACTCACCACAATAAACATATAACGATGAGGCAATTTCTGTTGATCATTCAAGGGTGAAGATATAACACTGGCCTTTTAATGATCAATTCACAGCAATGTATCTCATTCCTAAGGCGGTACATAATATAAGAAAAACAAAATATATGTTCCGTTGTCAGAATGTACTGTCCTTTCCAAAAAAAAAAAATTCTAATACCACTTAGTATTGGTATTAATAAAAAAAAAACCAACGGCATGTGCTTATGCCGTATTGGATATTCCACATGAGTGATCTGGACACCGAAATCGTATGAAATGACCCTTTAGATCCTCTTCAATCTTTGTTCAGGCTCATTATGATATACATTATGATTATGAGTCATTGGATGAGCACACTGAAAGATTATGTCTGGCCTTTAACCCCTTTGTGAAAATACGTATGAAAGGCAGATTATTTGTAATATCTTATGTGACTACCCAGGCTTTGCATTTTAAGATTTTTTTGTGCCTTTTTTCAAGGGGTTGGCTATGTTCACGAACTTGAATACGCTCGTTCCTACTTTACTTTAAAGACAGCTCTAGTCGACTGTAATTCTTTTTTTGCTTGAGTTTATTCAGTGTGAGGAGCTAGGCCGTAACCCTGACACAGGGTTGTATTAGCCAATTATGTATGTGTGTATATATCGGTATCAAAATGGCTCTTTGTGCTAATTCTACATATAATATTTTGGTTTTAACTTAATTACCATAAGTTTAAAATCAAAGCAACACTCTCATTTCGTGTATTGCTAACTCATGATACCAGCATATTTTTTTTTTTTGGAAAATGTTTAGTTTAAAAACCATAACAAAAATAATTACAATTAACAACTTGTCTTGTCATTTCTATGTAACTTTAGAAATTGTGTTTTATTTGATTGTTTTTAATAAAATACCAGTGTTAATGAAAAATGTTTTTAATTTTTTTTCGTGTCTACTCAAAAATGTTCCCACAAAAATTTTATTATTGTTTGATATAAAATTTATGAAATTTATTTGCAATTTAAAAGCCACAAATATAAATAACAACCAAAAGTCTTAAAATAGGCAATAAGAAGTGTAATAAGAATATACATAAACACGCCAACTGAAAAATCTTAAAAGAGAAAATACTTAAAAAATAAGAATAGGGTTGTTCGATGTATCGATGTATCGATAAACAGTAAACATCAATGTTTTGAATACAATGTATCCCATATATGTCAATATATCAAATAATACAATTTCAATGTGTAGAAAAGCAATAATTTATCGTATTAAGAGTCATTTCTGTTGTGTCTTGATTGGAAGGGAAGGACTCCTACTCCTTGTGCTATTCTAGGAAAATAAAGAACTCAACGTCAAGTAGAAATGAGATGGCAGGATTAATTGTAAACATCATAAGAAAATTTAATAAAAAACCTATCCCATGCATTTTGAAAGTTATGGGCCTTTAAAATGTAGATGTATGTTATGGAAGGACGATAAGAAAAAGTAGTCGTGTTTTTTCTTTTGTTAAGATCAATACCCAGGGGTAAACCTATACTTGTGCAGTGCATTTTATTTAAATTCGAAGAGTCATAGATAGATTTATTTAATTTTTTTATTATACGCCTTTTTGTTGATGGAGACAAGTTGCTGCCGATTTGACTACTCAGAAGTCAGTGTTATACCTTCACCCGTGAATGATCAACAGCAATTACCCCATCTGTCTGTGGATGTTGATTGCGAGTGGTGAGTGTCTTCACGAATTAGATTAGCTGTTATCTTTTCAGAAAGTGGCGCTGTACTCTTGATCATTCGTTTCAAACGTGAATTAAGCTGGGAATGTGGAAATGTGAAAGGGAGCGGTTTCTTGTAGACATTAATAAATTTTGTCATTGACAGGAGAAACCTTATAACATAAATGAACCATCCCCAGCAGAAAAAAATTCTTACCAATAAAACAATCACTTACTCGTGCGCATCAATAATGCATGATTTTTATATGAAATGAGCCGCTAAAATGCAATAGAAATGCAAACTTATTACAATCAGTAAGCAAATAGTACAAAAAATCAAAAAGAATACCTTATCCTGTAGGATATTTGGAAGTTTTAATGTATAAAGAACCATATAATGCTTCCATTATTGCTTCCAAATTGTAAAAATTGTCTGGGATGGGGCAAAGGAATGAGTTCTCTGTATAATATATTGTTACATTTACTTATCAATCAACTACTAAAGTATGCGCTCTACAAATAATAATATATAGTATGAAATAGCATTTTTTTGTCCGATAAAATCCTACCTTTTACTTTTACTATCGGTAATTTGTAATAATGACTCTAAGTTTTTCTCAGAAAGTAATGACATTTATTTAGTTTTTTTTCTAATTGCAATTTAACACTACGATTCATTGAAAAACACTGTCGTATATTCAGCATTTGGCGGATGAGTAAAAACTTTGATGTATTTTTTACATGAACTTCCCTATTAAAGAATAATGACTCGTACTACAGCATAAAACAAACATGTGTCATGACCGTCAATGTTAGGTTACACTTACACATATGCATACATATGCACAAGCATACCTGGTGAAACCACTACACTGGAATACATTTTAGTGGTTCCCTGTAATTAGACACATTCTGTAATAACTTAAAAGTGGCAATAACAGTAATCAACAGCCATGATAGTGGTAACACTTAACATTGAACATTTCAAAACGCGCACATGTGTACATATGTTCACACAAACTATGACTTAACAAACACATTTGTTTCAGACAATTTGCCAATGTTATATGTTTTAAACAAGTTTAGAAGAAAGTGAAATGAATGTGTAAAAGAGAGCTGGAGAATGATAGCTTATGTTTGAAAATGAAAGCGAATATTTCTGTTTGCTTTCATTTTTATGAACTTTTCAAGCCATAAACCAAAATACAAATAAATTTGTTTTCTTTTTCATCTTCCACTTCTGAATGAATTATTTTATTTTTTCGCTGTTAAGCTATTTAAACGGCTCTTAACATCAGGTATCCTTTATAAGAACTAATACTACAAAATAAAAAAAGAAAGGAAAATAAATTAATTAAAATGTTTTGTTTGCTTGTGTGTGAATCCAATCCAAACTCTGTTAAATAATGAAGATAATTTGAACATTGCCATGAGATTGAATTGATATTTTTGTGTAGTTTTAGTGGTAAAAAATGCCGAAAGAGATTATTAAATAAAACGAATGCTAATTTCAAAATACAATTTTGGGTTAAATTACTAAATGTTTTACACAATTCGTTAGCCTACAGCCACAAAAACACACAAAAAGTATGACAAAATAAAATGGCAATAAAATAAAATTGGTAAAATGGTATGCAAGTAAGAACGAAACCCAAAAAAATGTTTCTAATTGTCCTACTTTTTAAGTCCAAATTGCCATCGAAAACTATTTTTGCTTTAATTTTCTTTTTTTCGTTCTATTTGTCTTTATTTTCAGAATAATTTTTCCAGATTCCGCAAAGTTTGTTCATTACATTGTTATTCGTAAGTATGTTTTCTGTTCTGTTTGTTGTTAATCAACAACTGACGAAAACTTTTAATAAAATCTTAAAACAAATGAAACCACATTTCTTTCAATACAACGGCTGTTGTATATCATCAAACTGACTGACAGTATTTGATTGACAGGAAAATATACACACAAGTGTACAACATGTCTGTAATAATTTATGACAATTAGACGAGGCATCCATCTGCTTGATGTTTAACATTAGTTTTTTAATAATTTAATAAAATTGCAACGACAGACATCTGCCGCCAAAAAAGAAAGAAATTTAAATTTAATTTTAAAATAAAAATTTGTTCGTGGTTAAATTATTTTACCTTCCATATTAATTATTGTGAAATAAAAGAAAGAAATTTTTTATTAATGATTTAATAAATGGAGTACTGGGTATGTAAAAAACAAGCAGAACACATCAGTCAGTTCTAATTACATTACCAAATAAATATTAAAATTTAGCTTACTATCTAGAATAATACATTCAGCAAGCAATTTGTGGTGAAAATCATAATGAAAGGGATGTGTTTTCTTTTCTTGTTTTACAAAAAAGGGAACAACTATTGCCAGACAAGTAAAAAGAAGCCGCAATTATAAGAATACCACTGACGTATTGATATAATTTTTTTTTCTTTTTTTTTTTGAGAATTGTTAAAATTCCCAGTCAAGCATAAATACTTGTAAAACCACAAAAATTATTTTTATACATAGAAAAACCTGTTAAAAGAAAACCGCAGTTACTTATTTCAAATTCTTCTAAAGAATGTTCTCTTTACGAAATTTGTTTTTCAGCCACAATCTTTTCTATACAGCTATAGACAGAAGGTAATTTAAAATGCTTTTAATTTAATATATCACAGCAATATGAATAGCACATAACCACACAAACTGCCAAATAATTGTTTCATGAGAGATTTATGAAAAAAAAAACCAAAACACCTTTTACTGTAAACATATAGAAAATGTGTTAAAGCAGGGGAAATTTCTTTTTTTTGGCAAAATTGAAATTCTTTTTCTAAGACCTTAAGAATTCTTAAGAAAATTCTTCATTAAAATCTAAATAAAACAGTATCATGGGATTATAACTTTTTTTCTTTTGTTTTTGTATTAGAGCACAGATTAACAATTTTTGTGGTTCAACCCTCATGTGTTAATCATAAATATTTATGTACTTACGAGTACATATATGAGTAGTGAATATGTGACATAGTAAACACGTGCTGTAGATTAGTGTTTAGAAAGGAGACTGTAAGAGTGAGTGAGCGTAAAAGCACATATAAATCTGTGTTTAAGTATTAATGTATTCGCATATCCATATACGTTTGTTAACAGTAAGAGTCAGACAACTCTAAAGTTTTAGAAAGCGCTGAGGTCGAAACTTGTTTGGCATTTGTTTTCACTTAAGATTATTCTGTTATACACTTAACCCTCTTTAAATATGTTCTCGAGAACACCATTAAAAAATCTTTAAACTTTGTCTAAAAAAATCCTATACTATTTCGTTTAAACGAAAAAATTCCAATTCAAAGTTTATAGAAAAATTATAAACAATTTTAGCAATAAATTAATATTCTTGCCATAAATATGCACAAAATAAGAAAGAAATGAGCCGGTGTTAAAATTTTTTTATCGTCGATAAATTCTTAATACTCGTATTTGCAAGTAAGCGGAGTTCTTTTTATATAACTTTGTGCTTTTTAACACAAAATCTGTTTGTTTTAAGCGGTTTTTTTAAACGGATTTTCTTCTAAACGGCGTTAGGTAAATACCTTTGAATTTAATAGAAAAAAAAGTAAATACATTTGTTTTGCAATTATCCGATTTTTTCATTTAAACGGCGTACTTACATCTGAATTCGGCTGTTCGGTTGACTATTAATAGTGTAAACTGACAGAGCTGTACTAGAAATATATTCCGATATTCAATAAGAGTTAAACTTGAAAAAAAATACTTGTATTAATTTGATAGCTATAATGAAGTGCAGTATTAGGTGTCAAGCAATTTTTTTATTTTAATTATTGTAATTATTTAGCTACCATGTGCCTTTAAGTCTTTAGTCATAAAAATTTGTTTCCTGCTTTTTCCTTGCCAGACTCTATAATGGAAATTGAATCAAAGATTAGCAAACTATCCACTACTCTTAACGCGTAACTCCTTTTATTAAACAACTACCACGAAATCATACTCCAATCTGTAAATTATTTTTTACTTAAACAATATGATTATAAATTTAATGCAATCTTTAATGAATTTTATGAGAACTTCAAAGATATTTGAAGAGCGTTTAAAGAGCAGGTCTGCACACTACTAAACATTTTTATGTAAAGGTTTAGTGTTACCAAAAACAAAGAAAAATAGTGTAGAAATGCTAAATTTAAATCACTAAGCAATAGCTTAAAAATTGTTCATGTCGAAAAGCACTAAAACAATGCTAAAAGCTGTAAAACTGGCGTTAAAGTGAAAAAAATAGTGCTAATAACACTAAAACCAGTACTAGAACCCCTAAGTTGAAAACGCTGGTAGGAGTGTATGTTTGAACATGAAAATATATAGGAAGATCTTAAATTTAAAAATCATACAATGTATTAAAATAATGATAATAAAATAAGGGCTGTCGGGCTTTAGGTTTTTGTCCTAAAGTTGGGGATTTTTACTTTTTGTTAAAGTGACAATACAATCGATTTAGGAATTGAGAATTTTTTAGAGGATTTTTAAAAAATTTTTGGGAGTTTTTTTGTATCTGCATGCTCCTATTCATGTAGCTACTAAATAGGACCACTAGGTATCTTATATTTATTTAAAAAAAAATTTGTTTTTATTCTTACGCGAATGGCCCATAAGAAGGTTTGTCGGAAATCGTCAGCAGGTAAGTCCATAGTATGAAGAAGTTCATACCTCAAGTGACTCTTAAGAAACTTTAAACTTAATTTAGTAGTAGTTCTTTTTTTTTGCGGCAGGACAGATATGCTTGCATTTTTTTCTCACAATAATTCATTTAAGCATTATAAAAAAAAAAACTTGCCAATAAGAATTGATTAGATTCTTTTTGGATAACAATTGGTACTTTTTCAAGTGTAATGTAAGCCCCCCATGTAAGATCCTGGCTGGTATAAAAAACAATTTCAAAAACTTTTAAAAATTGCGATTAAGACATATTCTGTGAGACTCTTCATTTGATCTGCAAATGCTCTGCTTATGGAGGTAGAGAGTATCAACTTTAGGTAAACCACTCTTTGATAATATTAGGGAGCTGACTGATGTAAACATTAATGGACTTATGGAGTTTCGGAGTCGCATGGACTGGATATAGTTGTATGGTGCATGAAAGTTTCTTTTAACAAGTTGGTAGCGTAGATGTGGCATTAGAACGACCCGAGGGCGTTATATAAAATTTGGATCACAGCGGAAACCAACTAACTGAGTGACACCAAATTCCTAATAAAAATAAGGGAGTGCGTACAAGATATTTTACTTGCTAAAATCAACAAATTAATTATTTTACTAGGCATTGATGTTGGTTTCGCTTGTGCTTTTTTGCAGATAAAAGTATTGCTGTGAACTATTTTTAATTACATCTGTTAAAGTGAAATCTATTTTCCTTTTCTTAATAGTTCGATTTTAACCTGAAAAATTATCCCATAAGAGTGCACGATTTTCAACTTCAGCGACCTCATATGCTATTATTGGGTTATTTTTTATTCTTTCCAAAAAAATTTTATAAAATTTAAAAAAAAATTGTATAAAATTTTAAAATTTTTTAACTCAAATACCCGTTTTTCAATTTTGAAGATTTTTGATGTTTTTAACAAATTTTTGATGGAATAGTGAGAAAAAGCATCTGGGGCCTCAAGTGATGAGTAGATGTCTTGCTATTTTAACTGTGTATGAATGTTATTTTTTTTTATGTTGTTGTTTTTGCTGTTTATGTTTGATATAATTTTAAATCACATCTACGCCTTAATACTACTTACTCTGGCTTATCACTTTATAAACACATGGGTAGCCTAGCTATATAACTGTCTGTCTTACTGTTTGTCTCACTCATACATACTTTAATATTCTATCTTTCGCTAATTCAGGTAGTCATTGTTGTTGTTGGCCTGCCTTTTAATTTCCACCACCACCATTTCTACTTTTTGTTGTTGTTCTTTAACTTTTTAAAACAGTGTCTCATACGTATAGATGGCCTCCTACATAGGCACACATAGGTATGTACGAGCATATAGAGTTGAGAAAAATAAAAATAAGCCTTTATTTCAAGAACGACAGTTAGTGTGTTACCTTTAAATTATAACCACAGACGACAATGTTGTGTCAACTTGTACTTGATTTTGTGTTCTAGAAGTGCCTGTTAAGAGTGTGAGTGCACGTGAGAATTTTATTTTTCTAAAAAAACAAGATGAAGAAGTATTTCTTATACATATTTAAGGTTGTTACTTGGGTTAGACTTAACTTGACAATGTTATAAGAAATTATTTCTACACATTTTTCTCCTTCAATATTTATGTTTTTTTAGCATTTAACAAATTATTTTTTTTTGTACTTAAAAACAAGAAGCGTAAAACCACTTTTTCAAGCACACTTTAAATGATTATAAAAAAATTAAATTATATTGAAAAAATGTAAAGGAGCTGAAAACTGACATACATATAGATGTTGCGCTACTCGTAATACTTACAAACCAAACACGTATGATTAAATAAGATATTTTTAAATAAATTTTTAAACAAACAGATTAATTAATTAAAAAAACAAATAATATGGTTGTGGGTCATCATGGTATGTTGCATTAATTAAGTAAGTGGGTATGTTTTTACTATGTTTTTACAATAGCATTGAATTTGGAATCTAAAACTTGACTTTTCAATTTAAACGTGTTCATAGGTAAACAAAAAAAAAACTGCTTCACTCTAAAATAAGAAATATTGTAATTTGTGTGTTATAAGCCAATTCCTGTCGTTCTTGTCTACTCGTACTTAAGTTAAATAAAAATTTAATATTTCAAATATAAACGTCGAATTATTTATATCTTTTTTTATTGGCGATGTAGGTATGCATGTATATTGGCAACGAAGTTGTTTGTATCAAATTTGTAAACTTTTTCTAGAATTTTTCTCAAGATACACAGAAAACAATATGTATTTACTTTCTTTGTCATATTCTATACTCACTTGCCTATTTTGGCCTATGTTTTCGCAGGTGAATTTTATTTAGCTTGAGACTATTCGCACCCCATTTAAGATCCTTATTGTTACCAGTTTGAATATATAGCCATGTGATATAATAATTTTATTGGGGTTTGTTCTGCCCAGTTGAAATTTTTAAATTTTATATAACCTATAGTTCTTTCAAGGCATACAGAGAGGCACTCTAAATATTTCAAAAGAATCAATTCAGGTGTTTAGCTGTGTATAGATTTCAAACAAGCCCCCAAATAAACACAAGATCAGTTTTAGATATAAAATGTAAATTTAAGTCTTTGGCCTATTTCTAGGTGAATTGAATGAAAAAATATTTTCTTCACAGGAGTCTATATCACAAGAGAAATAATTTCTCAAAGATTGAGAGAAATGAGCCAAAAAGTTGCTTTTGTTCTATGTTTTGTCAATCCGATAGTCCAGGGATGAGCAACACGCGGCCCGCGGGCCGCTTGCGGCTCTTTCAACCTATTTATGCGGCCCGCCAAATATATGTTGCTGCTTCTCTAAAATACACATAATATATATTAATCAACGAATTTCAATTACGAAGAAACTGAGAAGAGAGCAGTTTCCATGAAAATGTTTTCCTAACCATTAATTATCGATATGGATACAGTTCCGGAAGACTTTCAAAGGGAAGTGATGGACATGCAGAATAATACTGATGTAAAAAATCTATTTCTCGCAGTAAACATCGAGAATGTTTATAAATCCGACCACCGACCAATTACCACCCATCAAGACTGAGTAATGCACGATTAGAAACTTGTGTATGTGTAGCTACCTCATCAATTCCAGCTGATATTGATCAGGTTGTATCGAAAAAACAGTGCCAAATTTCTCATTAAAAATTTCAAGCAAATACTTTTTTTTTGGCATTAAAATGTATATATGAAATTTTTACTCTTTCTTAAATTTTATATTTTTTATTATAATTTTTATTATAAATAGAGTTTTGTAAATTATTAGTATTTGTGTGCGGCCCGCCAAAAAATTTTAAAATTTAAAGTGGCCCGTTGATTAAAAAGTTTGCTCACCCCTGCGATAGTCAGTAGCGCTATTTTCTACGACATTTTACCGACCATCTTTGTTTAAACAATTTTAATTTTTTTAATAAACGATTTAGTCATTTTTTTAAACACTTTCTTTTTATTTTCCAAATGTTGCTTCTATTTAAGTTTTTAAAATAAATACAAAATTAACACGAAAATTTCAGTTTCTATATAACAAAGTTACCAGAATACCTGCAATTTAATCAAGAAATCAAAAACCTTAAAATGGTTTTAGAAAAATTAGTAAATTTAGTGTCAAATTACAGTATGACAAACCAGTATTCACACATATTTTAAAAAAATATTCTTCTTAAATCACTGGTTTGTTATAAATTTTTTGGAATTTGCAAAATATTTAAGTGAATATTTTTAAAGGGTGGAAGGATCTTTTCGTATCAATAATAATTAATTGAAAAAATTTTTCCAACAATTTCGTTGTTCGTACAATCCCAAAAATTGTTTTTAGCCCACCTTTGCTGAAGAGTGACGAAAATTTTAATTTGTGGGGATGTAATTTGATCCTCAATATTAAGGGCGTTAAACTCTGATCCAGCAACTAGTTCTAAAATATGGTGGCGACATGTCGAAAATATGACGTCTTTTTTTATTTTTTGGAGAAGTAAAATGCATGCCCCAATCCGCCGTCCTATATTGGAGCTTGTCTTGTCCGCACACATAAATTGGACATTTGCAGTTAGATTCCAGCATAAAACCTTTTATCTCAAGCCGTAAAATTTATCTGAAGCACTAATCAAAAACCGCTATTTTACTGTCCTGCACTTATCTGTTTTTTAAGGCATTACAGGAAGCAAAACACAAAGTTCAATAATTGCAAGTTGTAAATTATGTCGCAGAACGTGGTGTAGCCTCGGCTAGTAGTTATTTTAATATCACAACTTCTAAAACAGACTTTCAACATTTACTGCAGAGCATAGAGCAGCATCGCAAGAGCCCAAATAAATGATTTATAATAAATCTAATTCTTTTGTTGTTGTTTATAAAATTGTTATATATTTAATTCCGATGCCAACCTAGTTCACACTTTATAGTATTAAAAATGGGTATAAAGCTTTAAAATGGTATAACTCGAGAACGGTAAAAGAAAATTTATGTTTTTTCTGCTAACTTATTTAAAACTTAATAATCTTTTAAACTGCATTATTAGTTTTTTTAGTTTAAACCATTGTTTTCCATATTTGTTGAAAATTTAGGAAAAACTGCTATATAATGTATCAAAATGTGCAAAATCATTGCCGAAACTTATTATTTATGCACATAAAGTTAAAGATCGGAATATTTTCTTTAACAATATTAACTCAGTTGCCGAGAAAATATCGATTATTTACCAATTCATAACCAAAATTTAAATAGAGCCCAAAAAGCTCGATTTTTGATTAAAATTCAATTTGCGCGACCTCTAAACCAATTCCGAAAAATCTGAAAAAATTCCCAAAAATACTTTACCTTATGAGTATCCAAATTAAGAATGATCTTCCCACGAATTCTAATTTTTAATTTTATTTGGGACACCCTAATGTATATATAGAAATAACTTACTTTTTTTATTTTTTTTTTTATTTTTATTTATTTTTTTGGTATTGAACATAACTTTGCGGAGATGGTTTACATGTTTAGGTACCAGAACTCAGATGGTAATTAGAGAAGCTAGAGCTCACCAATATAACCTTCTGTCAATTTAAGAGCTCCATATAATTTTTGTTTGTAGAATTACCAGCAAATAACAAGTTAGATGTTTTATTTTTAAATAGTTCTTGAGCTTTGCCGTAGTTTTTAGCTTTATTTTTAGATTTAAATCTGACAAAAATTTTTTCATGGTTTTTCTAATTTGCTAAATAAAAGACTTTAATATCTATCCAGATACTCTGCTAAGGAAGATCCACTGCTTGTTCAGCTCTGACGAACAACTCAAAGAGGACAACATCAACAAGAAATAAACATCGTCATTAATGTTTGACTTCACTAGGGTCATAGAGATGAAAGGCAGGAAATCTAATCACTATTAATACACAAAGAGTGTTGTCAACCAGAAATGGTTGTTTCGTCATTTTAGAAACTTTAATACTAGATTAATCATCTGTTTAGTAGTAACAAATACTAAGTTAATGAAACTAAAGCATATCAAAATCGTAACGACAGTGTGCTTTATGAAAGATATATGTATACTCCAAGCAGGATAATGCAAACAAAATCTGAAGAGTGTATATTACAAAATAATTTAAAAAATATTTCATTACAGAATGGCAACATTCTTTGTACCATTTCCCAGAGAAAAGTGGATTACTTGTACAGAGTAGCACAATACGGGAGAATTAAAGATGAGAAGAAAAAAAGAAGAGAACAACATGTACAAGTACCCACTTTCTAAAAAGTAGTACTTAAGAAAACAATATTTTTTATCACTTCCTTTCTCTAAGACAAGTACAACGTATGAGTGTAAAGTAACAGTTACAAACAGCAACAAACAACAAAATAACAACAAGGCATCTTAACAACCTGTCACTACGAGTACGTACAATAACAGCATTTTTCTTTTCTTATCAACACAACAGCTGCTTAGATGAACGTGTTTTATGTTTTATAGAAAAGAAAAAAATATAGAAAGGACCCCAACAAGAGGGATAACTAATAAAAAAACCTGTTATAAGGCGGAGATGTAAACAGATAAGTACAATCGGCACCATTGTAACTTTTAGAGGTTATACTGTGTATAGAAAATAAATAAAATAAAGCCATACACAAAGCGATCGTACTATTACTTTTAATTTAATAATTATAAGAAGAACTTCGACCAAATTAGCTCTTTTATGCAATGCCCAATCCAATTTTTAAATTGCTTTCATTTTTGAAACTTAATTGCATAATTAAGGAATTTACGCAATTAAGGTTTTAATTTAGCTGACATTACTGTCTAAGAGTTTAATTTATAAATTGCATAATTAATACTTAACTGAACCACTAACTCATTCAGTTTATAAATGCAAGCCTGTATAAAGTACCTTTAAGGAAAAAGTGGCAACTCACAACGTTGTATGTTGAGTAAGAATTGATAATGCGAAAACGAAATGCCATTAAAAAAAATAAAAAGTAAACAAATATGGCAGTTGAATTTACTGGATAAAATTCTTAGCAAATATATAATTATTTGAAAATGTATTTACTGTAAAAACCATACATACATACATAATTGGCCATTACAACCATGTGACAGGGTCACGGCCTAGCTTCTCGCAGCACTCATTTTGTTTATGTTCATTTTTTTTCCATGATTACCGGTACCTACAGTTTAATGTCGACTCCGAACGACAGATTTGAGAAGCTTTTCCATGGCAATCAATTACTCCCAGAGCTTATGTCAGAAGACTGCTGAGAGATAGTCGCCGAAAGAAATAAATTTTTCATTAAACCTGTAAAAACCAGTAAATTTTTGTTTCAAATACTTAGTTTTCAAGATTTCAATCACAAAAAGACACTTTCAGCTGACAAATAAAAATTGATAACTAAATTAACGGCTAAATTTGCTCAATTAAAATGTATATGTGAGCACGACTTTACAACTTTTATTAAAAATCAGAGTGGGCAAACAAACAAAACATTTCGCAAACGTTACCACAATCTCATAAACTTTTCGAATTTTGTTTAATCGTATTGTACATGAGCAAAACCAAAACAAATACTTTCTAAATGAGAGAGAGCGCAAACGAAACAACTCGCTTTTCGCTTTTGTGATTGGTTTGTTATTACGTTACATTCGTATAATTTGCTCTTTTTTCTCTTCTTCTTTTCTTTTTCTTCTCATTCATATTTTGTGGTACTCATGCACATTTAAGTTAGTGTATTTATAGTGCTCAAAACAAAAACAAAATACAAAACTAAATGGGACAATCGCTCTCACTATTTTGGTTTTGTTTTTGTTTTACTCATTGTAAAGAACAAAACAAAATGAGATCAAATGTTTCGTGTTGTTAATTTTCCTACTATGTTAAAAATAGAAATTACTTTAAGCACTTTGTGATGTTTGGTGTGCCACAAATCTACAAAAATCCAGAAACAAATTTGAAGGGTTTTAAAGTCAACGTTTGCAGAGTACAGAGCAATTGCATAAAATGTGATTTACATTCCTAGTGCGATTTCAACAAAATCAACAAAAGTTAGGGTCAAAATGCCCATCTTTATTAAAGTATTATTACAGCTATTAAAGGCTTTTAAAATATCATAAAAAATTCATTCAAAAATACCTTCTAAAGCACAACAATTTTTTTTTTCTTAATTACAGATTGTAACTTTTTTGAAACCATATGACGATATGTTGTGTTGAAGTTCATTCTTAGCTCTTAATTTATAATAATTTATAAATTCAAGCACCAAAGCCAATACTTTAACTTCAATTTTATCTTTGTTGTTTTTGGAAAAAAAGCTCATACCGTTTACATGTGTTTTAAAAATATTTTTACTCTCTAGAGAACTTCCTTGTAATAAGTATTTGCCTGTAATACAGGTAATGATACTCGTAATGGTTGGTTGATTTTGTAGTTCGTTGTATAATAGATTTTCTTTAACTTGACATATGACAAAGATAAGAAGATTTAAACGGTAAATAATTTTATTTTGCATATTCTCTCTCAGATGGTTAATTTTTTAGGAAAATTTCCGTTTTTCCTAATTTCATAGATTTCAGTTTTCTTTAAAAAACTGTCTTGAAAACATCAACAATCACTGTCTTGGCCTACATTCTTATTCCTAAAAACAAGACTTTAAAATAAATAAATTTTCTTTTAATTTCCTTTTTTTTTACTTTACATTTAAAAAATTAAATAGACACTATCAAACATGACAACACACCAATAGAGAAAACAAAAACCAAAAATTCATCTTCTTCAAAGTGTGGCATGTATGTATGTCTGCATGCCATACCACACCATACTCGTACCATGCAAATTCAACAATATGTGGCAAAACAAAAACAAAAACAAAATGAAAATTGTAAAACAGGATAAAGAAACCACAAAACAACGACACACGTACTGTCTGTACATATTTTGTAAATGAAAGAAATTCTATTAGAGAAAATAAAATTTAAAATAACAAATTTTTAGAAAATTACATTAAAATGTACATGAAGATACAGACCGAAGTAAACGATGATTACGAAATATACTTCCTTGTTAACTGTTAGTGTGTAGTTGCTAAAACAACCAACTACTTAAAGTGTATTGAATGGATGGATGAATAATAAAATGAATAAATGAATGAATGAATGAATATATTTATTTTATTTTTTATTATTTAATTTTTGGTTTCCACCTCAAACATTGTCAGGTTGTTGTACAACAACACATTGGCTGCCAGGTTAAGATATCAAGCCACGCTCACAACGTAATATTGGTAAAAAGCAAAAATTTTTTTAAAAATAAAAACGAAATATTCATTTAGGTCAGATGTACAAAAAAACAATTAACATAAATAAAAATTCAATCAATCAATTAATCAATTCAATCAGTTAATCCCGAACTAAGTACGCTATACTTATTTACTTATTTTTAATTTAAACATTTATTAATAAAAAAGTATGCATTTATTTATTCCATTAATTAGTAAATTACAATAGAATATTGAATTATATTCTTATTACTTATTATTACGAATACAATGCCTAAGATCATATGTTCGTTGTAGTGTTATAGACCAGATTGTCTGGTGGAAATCGAACCCACAAGCTTCGCACTAACACTCTAGCACACTACCCACTAGGCTACTGGAGTGCCCTATGTACATAATACATAACTGGCCTTTACAACCCTGTGTCAGGATTACGGCCTAGCTTCTCGCAGCACTCATGTTGTGCGTGTAAATTTCTATCCATGAGTACCGGGACCTACAGTTTAATGTCGACTCCGAACGACAGACTTGAGAAGCTTGTTCATGGCAATTAATTACTCTCAGAGCTATGTGTTTAGTGATATTTTTCACTATATATAAATGAAGTTTTCCGCGTCCACTTATTTAGTTTCTTACACTACTAATGTTACCTTTTAGAAAATTTTGACAGGAAATGTTAGTGTTTTAAGTAACCTTTAAAGCAGTTTGAAACAGCTACGGTATTTCGTCATAAAATTCTGTTTACGACTGGTCAGAAGCCCAGTCAAAGTTCTCAGGTTAATTCTAGACAGTCTGATGCAAAACTCAAATCTTTTCCTGTTATAATTAATCAACAAAAATTTTGACTGTTTTGACCAACATGATCTGGAAATAGTGCTGATCTTTTTTTGTTAATAAGTCAAGTCACATTGCTTGTTTTCATTCATAGAAGTTCTTATCAGAATATTCTTGCGTCCGCCAAGATTCTTACATAATTTGGGATTCAGTTTAAATTGACTTTATTTATCTTACCCAGTTAGTTCAATTCATTCATTCAGAGAGTTATACACTAGCTTAGATGCAATTTCATAGAAGCTTAGTGCTCGAATGCTGCCGAAATCTTCCCTTTGGAAGATAAAAATTCTATTTTCGAGCCAAACATTAGCACTCCTATGCCACTTTCAGTATTTTATCTATTCTTGCATATTATAATTGTCTTTTCCCTCACGAAATATGCAGCCTCTAAATGGTTCTAATATCTCTTAAAACTTAAAAATTAAACAAAAACGCTACAAAATGTAGTCGTGAAATAGATTATATTTTAATGACTAAACAGAACTAGGGCATAACGTTTTTTCATACAAATTGTCGCATAAGAACGCTGGAGAATGCAATTCTGAAATAGATTAAATTTTAGAGTCTAAACACAATGTAACGATAATATGTTGCGGTGCGGTTTTTCATATGACTTTAAAGTAAAAAAACCGTAGTGGGGGACGGCATAAAATTAAAATCTATTTTATTTTCATTGCAGACTTTCTTATTCTGTCAATTTTTGACTCTCTTCCTCTTTCTGATGTTGCCATAGTTTTTGAATAATCTGCGGTTTTCATAACATTATTGTAAACAAAAAACATGTTTTTGAAGTTTAAACTGGGGCATGACGTTTTTTTCCATACAAATTGTCAAATAAAAACGCTGGAGAATGCAGTCGTAAAATAGATTCTATTTTATTTTGACAGCGATTTTTCTTATGCTGTCATATTTTAACGCAAATTCTCTCAACAAAGTTACCACATTTTTATTAAATTTCATACATTTTGTAAACAAACCCATTTGTTATTTGTTGCTAGCGCAAAGAAAATAAAACAAAAGAAAATCAAAGAAAACATTTGAAAGTTTAAATAAAGTAATAAATTTTGGGATTTGTTAAATAACCGTAGTGATATTATAAAAAAATAATTACATAAGTGCGTAAACCTGCTTTAATTATAAAATATAAATTCAGTTTTTAACAAAAGCTCTCATAAACTTAATTTTTAATAACTTTACATTCAAGTAGTGTAAAAACATTAAATTACAGATCGTGAAGTTGCAGCCGTCGTTTTAATTATGGGCACGTTTTCTCTGAAAGTCGTTTCTGCTTGAAGTTGCGGTCGTATTCTGTTTAATCATTTAGTCTTACTCTAAAGCAGCTTTAAAATTGTGAAATGTGTCTTCAATTTAATAGGTTTTAGGTTTCTATTTTTTTCCCTTAGTTTACTTGCTGTTTATTTACGTCTTTAACTTTTCGAGTGTATTTCAAGTGTTATTTTCAAGTTTTCTAAGCATTTAAGTCAAATACTTTTATTTATTTATTAGAACGTAAAGTTATGCAAAAATTTAATTTTGTGGCATCTTCTGTACAGACTTGTCAAATTGATATATACAATACCACACACATACACACACACATGAGTTGGTATTTTCTTTTCCTGTTGGTTTTTTATCTTTCAATTTTCCTGCCCTGCATGCAAGTAATTTCAGCATTTTAACTGACTCAACACACAGTTGGCTTTTGAGAATTCATTTCTCATACTGTCTTTATAGTATTTTCAACCATAAGAAATTGTTAAGGTAACGGTATATGTATGTACAGGTAAGTATGTTTTGGCATCATACGAGGGACATTTAATACCAGCTTCTGGTAGTTGATACATGAAATATAATCTGAAGAACCAAAAAAAAAAAATATTTTTGGATTCAAGTCTCGTCGTTACCCTTCAATATCTATTCCAAAAGAACTTCGACAAACGCACTTGGTTAGTATAGGTACACCTTGCTATGGTTTCAATCAAAGCGACTCTTTTGACAATTGAGGCCAAGAAGATGAAGGGTGTGTACTCTCAACAATGCACTATCCGCAAGGATAGACAACTTTTAGAGTAATTTATTGAACCAAAAGGTACCGAAATGCAACTATAAAAGCAACAATAAAATGGTTAATGATCATTTACTCAATGTTAGGCATTTATTGTAACATAAGTAATCCACTTGTGTACTTTAGCTGCAAGAGTAGAGCCAAAAAATGTTAACTCTCGTAGAGGATTATTTGGCGTAAAGATAACAATTCAAATCATACACAAATAGACACTTACTATCCAATATATTTGGAGCTTATTATACATAAGGCAATGTCTAGGTCTGTGTTCAAACGTAGGGAGTCGTACTTTTAAGAATGCTAGTTTATAATAGAAAGAGGCGATGAGTATAGGAATGCGATTATTCTATATTATACTGACAATAAGCTTTAATATCTCATTCATAATGTTACATATGCGTGCAATAGGCAGGATCGATTTGTAGGAACGCAAAAAATCACCCAAGTGACAAGGAAAATCGTATTCTACGGAACAAAATAAAAAACTCTATCCAGGGAACCATACTTCTAAAATAAATTCTGATGTTCCTTATTTTGACCCAAAGGTCAAATTTTGAAAAATTCCACTTTGACCCATTTAAAGTCACAACATCGCATCTATATGTATGATCTACCCCCACTAACTAATTGTTCAAACAAAACAAAACTTTAGACTTGAATTACTTAATTCTTAAAACTATCCTCGTATTATTTACACCAGTTTTAGTAGTGGTACCTTTAAAACACCAGCAAGATTGATGATATTCTTTTAAAGTTTATTTTTTTTTTTGTTTTGTAAGTCAAGTTATTGTTTATTTTCTTATTCTTGAGTTATCCTTGTAGCCAGGACCCCTCAAAAAAAAATTTCCTTAGCAATATATTAAAAAGCCAAAATGAAGAAAAGCTTTTTCTCTTTGTATGCCTTTGAGCAAAGTAGAGGCCGGCCTCTTTTTTAATTTATTACGTCTTACAAAGTTTTGTTTTTTTTTTAATTTTTTCCTAAAAATATTCTTAATTTTCTTAAACTTCCCCTATTTTTTTCTTTAATTGTTTTTTTTTCAGTCTTTGGTTAATGCGTTTAAATTAAGAGTGAAAATAATGCAATTTATAAAGAAAGAAGAGGCGTAAAAACAAAGCAAAACAAACAGTTGGGTTTAGAGATTGGTTAAGTTACAACAACATTAATAATTATAATTACAACAACAACAACCGTTTAATATTAAAATTAGAAAGAAAAATACTTAAAACAGTTAAGCAGCCACTAAACCCAAAGAAACAAAAAAACCAGCTGAGCCGCTTTTCAAAACTCAGGAAGTTTGTTTCTGTCCTCATGCTTCATTTATTATAATTTTTTTTCTTCTTCCTTTTTTTCTTCCTTTTTTTATTTACTTTTTTATCATCACGCCCACTGTATTCACTTAAGCAAACCATTTTTTTTTCTTTAATATTGCGGGTAAGAAAAATACCCTTTTTTCTCTGGAAGTGTAAGTTTATGTGTGTGTGTGTTTGTTTTTTAAGGCTGCTTAAACGTATTTTTTTAATTTTATTTGCAGATTAACTTGTTGGTAAAGCCAAATATTTTTTACTCTTTAAATGAGGTTCTAGAAAAGTATTTTTTGTTTTAAAAATTTTTGAAAAAAATTTACAGTTTTGTTTCAAATACCCTAAAATATGTCAGATGGTAGAAAAGTATTGGCTTTGTTTTGCAGACTATTAGACGACGTGGATGTATACCTTCACCCTTGAATCATCAACAGCAATTGCCCCATCGTTGCATGTTGATTGCGGTGAGTGCCTTTGCTAAGTAGGTTTTTAGCTTTTATCTGCTATTTCCCACTAGGTGGCGCTTTTCTCCTGATCATTCGTTTTTCTTTGTCAATGGTTAAGGTGGAATAGAGTGGAATGTCAAGGAGCGGTTACTTTGTAGATGGACATCTTGGAGGTAGGGGGACCTCTTATATTTAAATTATAATTTTGAAAAAACCGCAAACCAACTTTTCCAATTTTCTCCTTTGCTGGGTTTCGAACCCGGTCAGTTTGAGTTTTTATGCGAGCCCTCTAACCACTACACCACACACGCACACATTCGATATTGCACGAATGAATGCAGGTTCTTAATGTTTAGGACTCAAACGATCAATGCTGCAATCGGTACTTTTTTCTACAAAGTTTTAGGCGACAGAAAACGTACTTCGTTAAGTTTTACTTAATTTTTTATTTTGTTTTCAGTTCAATGAAATCAAATTTTAAAGGTTTTGAATGAATTTATTAAAAAGGTAGCTCAAGATATTTCCAATTAATTGATTATGTTCTGTAAACCAAAAACGAGGGAAATAAACACAAATTGCATCTACCCAGCAGAAAATTTTTCAAATTTGGAAGCAATAAATAAAATTGTAAGCAATAAAGGAAGCATTATATTGTTTTTATACATTAAAGCTTCCAAATATCCTTGTACAATATTTGCTTACTGGTTGCAATAAATTTGCATTTCTATTACATTTTAGCGGCTCATTTCATATAAAAATCATGCATTATTGATGCTCACGAATAAGAGATTGTTCACAATTTCTCTCTTACAAAATAGCTTATTTGTAAGCACTAATTTCTGCTGGGTATTGCTTCTAAGTTTTGACAATAAAATAAATTATTTTGATGAAGCGAAAAATAAAGAAAGATACCAAAATATTGTCAAATTTAAAAATCATAACAACTTGAAACTTCATTTGAATTTAATTTTATTCGTTTTCAGTTTACAGAGCAAACCATACTAGTTTATATATCTTCGTGCGGGAGTTAAAGTGCTCTATCCGCCATTTCATATTTTTTATATATCTCGAGTTAATGATGCCACTTCAGGTTTTCGCCCCAAATTTTTCAAGTCTGCTATCCGTTTTCCGATATCTTGTACAGTTTCGGAGATAAATAGGTTAATAGATTAAAAATTTTGGTGTCAAAAACTTAAAGTGGCATAAATAACTCTAGATATATAAAATGGCAGATAGAGCACATAAACTCCCGCACGACGATATATCGTCGATGGAATTAAAGAATGCTATAACTGACAAAACATTAAATGTTCAACAGAGCAAAAAAACCTGTATGAAAGTAGAACAAAGACACTGGCATTTTTCAAAACGCAGATGGCGTAAATGAATTTATTTTCATCGTAGAAATCTGGGACCGGGACCAATCGACGCGTATTTTTTTTCTGATAAAAATGATGCAAAAAACGTATTTTCGATTTTTTGTCAGTTATAGCGTTTTTTAATTACATTGGCGATATAATGATAAATGTAAGTATTGAACTGAAATCAATTAAAAATGTAATTGATACTGCAAATATTTTGTCTGAAATTTATATTTTGCTGTCTAATCTTATAGAGTTTCCATAGGGAATTTAGAATTATAATTTTGGTTTCAATATTTTTTAATAAGGGTATATATTAATAAAATTTTAAATTTTTTAAGGCCACAAATGAAGCATGTTGCATTGAGTATAACGTGAAACCATTTAACCGTAATTTCCATAACTTTTTATTCTCTTTTTATGACATCCTTCTTAGTTCTTCTTCATTATTTTTTTTTCTTTTTCATTGTTTCCTTTTCTTTTTTACTTATTCTTTTGCATGTATTCTTAAGATTTCGAGTGTTTTATTAATTAATAAGCCGTGATTACAGAATTTTTACCTTTTATGTAAAAATTTTTTTTTTGATTTTTTTTTTGTACCATAATATCGTAAAAATGTTCTTATAAAATTCTTAACAAAAACAAAAGAAATAAAAATAATAAAAAATTAAGCCCAATTAAATTGATGTTTCAATAACAATAAACTGAAAGCTCCTAAAAAATGTTAGACCTTTTCCAAACAATGTGCTTGTGTTTGTGTATAATTTATTGTTTTAAAGGCTAATACCGTTTTAGAAAAACATGTTAATGCCAATACCTGTCTAAAACACGAAAGTTATTTTATTTGGAAATTAAAATTAAAACAAAAGGATGTATGTAAGTATAGGTTTTAAACCACTTTAAAATGGAATTTTTTTTTTGTGTTTAATAAATTTATTAAATTATTATAACACTGATAAAAAAAAGCCAGAAAATAAAAAAAAGGTTAAAATTGTTCATGCTATTTTTAAATACAAATATTTTATCTATTACAGCTTTTTTTTTGTAAAATTTTCTAATATAGAAAAATAGGTGTTTGTGTGTGTGAAATATTTTTTTCAAACTTTTCGAGAATTTTTTTATTTCTTAAAAAAAAAATATTATTAAAAATGAATTTCAAAAATAATATTCTAAATTAGTGAAAAATTTCATTTCCATTTTGAACAAATTCGTAGTTTTTGTTTCGCGAAAAATTAAAAAGCAGGGAGTTGGTTCGTAGAATGAAGTATAACGAATCAGATTTGTTAGCATTTTCATTCGATGGGAGAAAAAATGACGCACTAACAAGGAAAGAAATAAGTGGAAATACCATCCGGAACTTAACGAACATACAACGCTTTTTTCATAAACAGCCATCTGTCAAATAATTTATGTGACAATTTGAATCAGCTCCGCCATTTAGCTTGTATTTGACAGCAGTTGATAATAGAATACGTATTTCGTGCTGAAAGGAGGATCCCAGCACAAAAAAAAAGAATCATTAATGAAATCAACTCCAAGTAGGGTGAATCATACATACATATATACATAATTGGCCATTACAATCGCAAGAATTAAAGAACGCTGTAACTGACAAAAAATCTAAAATAAGTATTTTGCATCATTTTTATCAAAAAAAAAAAAAAAAAAAAAAAAAAACATACGCGTCGACTGGTCCCAGTTCAAGATTTCTACGATGAAAATAAATTCACTTACGCCGTCTGCCTTTTGAAAAATACCAGTTTCTTTGTTCTACTTTCATACAGTTTTTTTGGCTCTGGTGAATATTTACGACCGTATGTATAATGAAAAATTAGAAACTCGTTAGTATATGGGACAAAAAACTGGCAAGTTTATCACCTGCTTTAGACTGATATTATTAAAACTTTCCATACCCTCTATTTGATAACTAGTCAGATAATCAAAAAAATAAGTACCTCGTACGAATGAGGAAGAATTTCCACGTATTGGAATAACAAACTTAGCCACTGTGTACAACGACCTGCTAATTTTTAATTATATCTGTGGCAATTTGGAAGAGTAGCTTAAGTCGACATAAGAGAGAAATGAGTTAAGGCGTTTTGGGCATTACAGAAGAAAAGGCGCTTAAATGTGTTTAGTCCGTTTTGAAAAATTCTATTTTTTATCAATGTTAGGTACGTTTACTTTTTAGCCTAAGTTTTTTAAATCAATAATGCATTGAACAAAACAACTTATGTACACATAGATTTGTTTACATATTCAGATTTTCGATTTATCATATAACTTATATTTACCTTAATTTTTTTAATAAAATGTGATTCTTGTATACAGTTATCTTAAGTGAATGTAAGTTCTTGAATAAATACTCTTATGTTTACTTAAAACTACACAATACGTACTTTTTATTTCAACAGAAGAGCTTAAGTTACTTAAGGACCTGTCCAACGCAGATTTCAGTTTCGAAAAAGCGCTTAAGTAGAAAAGGCGTAAAATCTTCTAAAATTAACCATATTTTTTAAAATATTCATCCTTCTTCTCTAATGAACATGTTACCAATATATTAACTCATAAATTATTCGCAAAAAACATACAGAACAAAACTTCAATTTTCGACTTAAGCTACTCTTCCATATTGCTACAGATATATACGGCCGTTAATGTTTTGTCAGTTACAGTCTTCTTTAATTCTTATGACGATATAGCGGTTCAGATCAGAATTAAAGATCAGAATTCTATATTGCAAGACCCTTTTCTCATATAAAAAACCTGTTATTAATATTCATGATGTAATTGTTTTTTTATTTGAAACTGAGCATGTAAGTTTGTGTGTTTATACACAAACACACATATTCATATATATTCAATTTATGGATAGCCTTAAACACATATTTACATTCATCTCATAAAAGCAACACATTTCAAGTGTTTGATTACATGTTTGCTGGGTAAATAGTTTAACGCTGTTCCGTTCGAATGTGTAAAACCTCTTTATTTATTTATTTTTCATATTTTTCCAATGGCTGTTTATTTATTTTTTTTATAACTGCAGAAGGCAATAAAGTTTACTGCAATACAGAATGCCCAATTTTAAAGCATATAGAGGTTAAATTTAAAAAAAATTGAAAGCGCTGCACGAACAACATTTTAATAACTGAAAATAACATCTTGTAGGCTATCACAGAATAGTCTCTTTACTTGATTTGAGAGTTTGGATAATCAGGCAATGTCTTAGTAACAATTCTATGAGTTTTAGCTTTTCGTTTAATAAATCAGAAGGCCATTATTTTCGCATTCTAATTCACTGCTCTAACTGCTATTTTGTCTAGTGTATGAAGAAGTGGACTCATATTCTATCCAGGATTATGAAGCGACGCAATACCTCGGGTTTATTGTGTTGAAACATTGCGTTTTGTTTAATTAAGATCTATAGTCGTGGCATTCATCTTATGTATGTTTTTTTCATCATTATCATTTTGAAATACCTGTCAATTCTAGTATCCCCAACGCCATTTAATGTATTTCGTTAGCTTGGTTTTGCACTTTTTTTATTTGAGACCAATACTCAGGAGTAAACCCCTACTAAATGCAGTGCATTATATTGGAATTTTTGAAAAGGACAGTATATTTGTAAAAGAAAATACATTTCGTTTTTCCTATATTACTATTAAGTGCCTTAGGAATGAGACAAATTGCAGTAAATTGATCATTCAAAGGCTAGTGTTATACCTTCACCCTTGAGTGAGCAACAGCAATTGCTTTATCGTTGCATGCTGATTGTGTGGCGAGTGTCTTCGCTAAGTAGGTTTAGCTTTATATCTGCTACTTACCAATAGGTGGCGCTTTTCTCCCGATCATTCGTTTTTTGTTGACATTGGTCAAGGTGGAATAGAGTGGTATGTCGGGGAGCGGTTTCTTTGTAGATGGCCTTCTTGGAGGACCCTTTTGCTGGGATTTGAA
The DNA here is from genome assembly GCA_963576795.1 of Metopia argyrocephala. Classification (NCBI taxonomy): domain Eukaryota; kingdom Metazoa; phylum Arthropoda; class Insecta; order Diptera; family Sarcophagidae; genus Metopia; species Metopia argyrocephala. The sequence goes on along the minus strand of OY756211.1, from coordinate 109,437,793 downwards.
CCTGGACCATTGGAGTTTGTGTGCGAGCTCTCTAACCACTATATCACGCACCAATTGGAACTTGCAATGTATGCTTTAAAAGGTTTCTACTGTTTTCACAAAATATTTGTTTTCACACTGCTACCTTTAATTAATATATTCGGTCGCAATATGTCATGAATTTCGCTATCCTATCAGTACTATCATGAGAGGTGCTTTCACAGAGCATACCCTCTTGTAGTTTTTTGTGCAGTGTATGGCGTAATGCTTTACAGAGACACAATGTGTTTTAGCCGAACTGTTCTTCTATAGCATAATGTCCCAGCGAATGTTTTTCCTGTCGTTCATGATATGATCAAGTTCAAATCTTATATTCAATACTCTCTTTCTTGCATCCGATAAGATATTTTTCTAACACTACTACAATAGACTTCATGAGTATAGGTCATCTTTTGGGTAATAGTCACGGGTAAAAATAATTTGGTATCGGTCTTATAATTAAAATTGTTATTCATGAGCTTAGTCAGGGACTCTTTGTTTTTCATCACACAAGCTTTATGGACACCGACACAAATATCAGTGAGACTTTGAGCATAAAAGCATTAATGCATTCACAAGAAATGCATAAAAACATTTCAGTTATTAGCAGAAACAATATGCAGCCTGTTATTTTTTTTAAGGCCAATACTCAGGGCTAAAGCCCTACTTATGCAGTGCATTGCATTGGAATTTGGAGATACATAGATAGATTTGTTTTATTTTTTTATTATGCGCCGTTGGTGTTGTTGCCAGCAGAGTTTGGCATAAATTGTTCTGTATTTTACCGTTTTCGCCTATCAAAAGACAAGAAATAAAAATCACGAAACTAGTACTTCAAAGCAAATTGTTGTCTGCTTTAAAGCTATACATCATATCTTGTTTATGTTGGTCTTTAAGCTCATTATTATCTTCATATTCCAACTTCTTCTTAACTTGTATTCTGTTTTGTTTTGTTGCTATTGCCCTTAAGTGGACTTCTTTCAAATCATTGTCTACAACTTGAGGATGTAACCCTTTACAATTGTTTTCAAATTTAAAAATTAAGTGATACTTAAAAAAATGCGCTCGTGCGTTAATCGTGTCTCAGTTTAAATTTTATTATAGGCTATAAAAGAGGTCGGTTTAATAACTTAACAATCTTGTTTTCTAAGTTTATTGCTAATTTTAAATCATTTGGTAATTAAAAAACTTTTTAAAATGTTTTCTAGTCTTCTTTATCTCTCTATCGCTCTCTTATATTTCTTCTTGCCATTTAATTGCAATTTTTATATTAAGAATGTTTCGTATTATTTTTTACATTCTTTATATTCATTATACATAAATTGCTTTTTTTTTCTTTTGTTGCCGTTAATATTGTATTTACGTTTTAACAATTTAATTAAAATTGATTTGCAAATTGTTGCTTGTGTTTTACTTCTATTTTGTTTCCTTCCTTCAATTCTCATTCTTGTGTGTGCATTTAGGCGTTAATAAAAATTGTTAAAACATATACTACTACACAAACACACACACATACACGCATATATACAAGTCATACACAAACATAGGCACACCAAATCTCGTGTTCCATAAAAAGTTGCCTTGACCCATGTGCTAAGTTGAATTGAAGCATAATAAGGGGCGTCATAATTGTTAATACATCGAAGAAAACAATTTAAATTTGCTTTTTTGTTTTTTTTTTTTTTTTAATTTTAATTTTTATTAATTGTTAAAAAGGAAACTCTTGAGAGATTTCAAGTTTTAAAATTAAAGTTTGTGTTCTAGAAAAACCTAAACACACACACACACACAACAACTAAATAAGAGTACAAGATTTTGTATGAATATCGTTATAAGAGCGTAAATGTTTTCTCTAGTTTTGCTTAAAACAGATTTATTAAGAACAAAACGTTATAGTATGAAAATAAAACAGAATGAGTGGGCCAGAAAATAAGAACAAGTGGTCAATTTGTATTTCCATTTTAATGGAATCCATAGCAATAACAGCATCCTTTATAACAAATGTGCATTCAGGATTAAAATCTGGTTTCTTTACTCTGTTCAGAGATGGGAAGTGTACTGCGAAGAGTTAAAAGTATAGTGTGCTAAAGAAAATTTAATAGTTTTGCAAACTTTAGCCATTTTATTATTAAAGAAATTAAGTTGTTAATACTGTTGTTGTTGCTTTAAACACTAATTCTTTAAAATGTTCTCACATTAGTTCATGCTACACTTCAAGACTTCCTATCTAATGCAAGAAAAATGCTTTGGTTTTAACGAGTATTTAAACAATAATTAAAAGAATGCACTCGTTTAAAAGCCTGAGATTATTTTCTTAAATTTGATGTTGAAACCATTAAAGAGTTTTTCTTTTTGATTATTTTACGTATGTGGCTGAGTTTTAATGCTGCTTAAAGTTGACGAAAAAATAAAGGGTGTTTCTTTAAATCCTTTCTTTTTTAAAATTTATATAAAACAAGGCAGGGGAAGACATTACGACTGAAATCAAATTTTGTTAGATGGAAAGTGTTATTTCTGGAATAAAATATCGCTTAAATGTTCATTTAATACAAAAAGCAAAAAAAAAAAAAATTATTTAAAACTAGCATACCTTGTACCTGCTTTGCCAGGCCAAATAAAATAAGACATTTTCTTCATAGGTTACAACGCTATCTCCCTTGTCCAATTCCTTTCACTTTCTGAATGATTATTTGCTTTGACTATGAAGTCATCTAGACCTAATTTGGGGGAGTCGTGGCATAGTGGTAGAGCGCTCGCACAGAAACTCACACGACCAAGGTTCAATCCCAGTGAAGGCCAAAATTATAAAATAAAAATTTGCGGTTTTCTAAAATTACAATTTAAATTAAAAATTTAATTTAAAAAAATAAGAGGTTTTCTCCCCCCCTCTAGCAAGACCATCTGCAAGAAACCGCTCCCTGACATTTATAATCTATTACACCAGAAACCAATGATCAGGAGTTCAGCGCCAGCTTCTGGGAAGATAACAGCTTATCTACTGAAGACGCTCACCATTCACATTCAAACATCCACCGACAGATGAGGCAATTGGTGTTTAATCATTCGAGGGTGAAGGTATAACACTGGCTCTTGAGTGGGCAAATTGACAGCAACTTGTTTCATCAATACAAAAAAAAAGGCGCAAAATATACAAACATCTTCTATCAACCATCTTCACATTCCAATACAATGCACTGCATGAGTAGGGGTTCACCCCTGAGTATTGGTCTTAGAAAAAAAAAAAAAATTCAAAATCTTTAGCTTAAACCGTTTTTAAGATAAACAAAAATACAACCACGCCCATTCAGACAATTCTGGTCACTTCTGACTGAACGTTTTCATTGATTGTAAAGTCATCCAGACAAAGTCCAGAAACTTAAGTTCTGGCTGTTCTCAAAAATCAATATGTAGTGTGTTTTGGAGGTACCACACCAACAATTTCGCTCACTTTTTGACTAACGACTTGCCATGAGGTCTTTCAAACCAAAATTTATAAACTTTAGTTTTATCCGTTTGGAAGAAATACAAAAATCAAGGACAACTTAGGGGAGATTTCTGGCACATATGCTAATCAAAAATGAAAATGCAACACAATACAATAAGAAGAAAGAGAAGAGATTTTTATAAGAAAAGCAATATTTTATACTTCAGAAGACGATGAGGATTTACTAGAAGATATTCTAAAAAAGAAGGAAAAATTTCGTGATTCAATTATTGAATACCAATATTTCCAATTCAACTAATTGGCTATTTAAAAATGTTATTGTAATATATCAAGAATATCCAAGGATAGATAAGGAAAAAACCATTTCACTATTTTGGGAGCAACATAAAACGAGAATGCCATTATTGTATCAAGCGGCTCAAATTATATTTGCAGTACCTGCTACGTCGAAAGGGGCTTTATATTATTAAAATTGATTTTAAACGCCACGAAGAGCAGAAACTAAACGAAAGTTACTTTGGCAAATAAATAAATTTCATATCAATGAAACACTTTTTTTATAACTTGAAACCAATCCGAACCTTGAAACGAACCCTCAACAATATTTTAATAATTAATTAAATCGAACCCGAACCTGCACCCTTTCTTCTTTTCAGGGTTTCAGTTCTTGTTTTCTATAATTAAATTTACGAAAAGCACAAATAAATCCCATAATAATTTGCCTTAGAGAAATAATCCCTTTAAGTATGCTTTATATTAATCGTCTTTTCAAAGCCAGTGTGTGTGTATGTACGCCTTACATGGATATATGCGTTACAAAGTGGGTGTTTTTGTATATGAGATATATAAATATATATGTTGGTCTGTATATACACTTACCACACATTAACAGGTGTTAAAAGAAAAAAAAAAATTAATTGAAAAAGTACTCCAAAATTAAAGTAAACATACACAAAGCCAAAGAGGGAGCCAATGTAAAAGCAACAAGAGAAACAACTACAAACAACACAACTACACATACAGGCCAAAGTACTCGAACAAACAAAGTTAATTTTAAATTAATTAAGGATGAGGTATGAGTATACAAAAACAACAACAACAACAGCAACAATAACAAACTTTTCTATAAACAATTAAATTCTTGTAATTCATTTAAAATTTTTGTTTTTTTTTTATTCTTTCCTTTTTTGTCCAGCTGAGCTTTTTGTTTTCTCCATCCACTGTTTTTGTCGTTAAAAATTTTCAACATTTGAAAAGAAAAATATAGAACTTTTTTTGTTTATAATTTTGTGCCTTTTATTGCTGTTAAATTAAAAATATTAAATATTTATTTGTTTTAAATTTTTTTTTCTTGTTTGTACTTTGTGGCTGTTTGTTTTAATTTTGGATCACTGAATAAAAGATTAAAATTTTCCCAAAGCAAAAGCGGAAAATAAATTCAAAGGTAGAATGAATCTATATAGGCATTAAGTTTAATAAAATTCTGCTGGATAATAATTAAAAGTTAAAACAAATTTTTATTAAGAAAAAAAGACAATATTTTCCTACACTTCGGTTCACTTATTTTTTTTTTTTTTTTATTAAGACCAATACTCAGGGGCAAACCCCTACTCATGCAGTGCATTGTATTGGAATGTGAAGATTGTTAATAGATTTTTGTATATTTTGCGCCTTTATTTGTTGATGAAACAAGTTGCTGTAAATTTGTCCACTCAAGAGCCAGTGTTATACCTTCACCCTCGAATGATCAAACACCAATTGCCTCATCTGTCGGTGGATGTTTAATGTGAATGGTAAGCGTCTTCAGTAGATTAGCTGTTATCTTCCCAGAAGGTGGCGCTGTACTCCTGATCATTGGTTTTTGGTGGAATGGATTAGAAATGTCAGGGGGCGGTTTCTTGCAGATGGTCTTGCTGGAAGGGGGGGGGGGGGAACCTCTTATTTTCTTTAATTAAATTTTTAATTTAAATTGTAATTTTTAGAAAACCGCAAATTTTTATTTTTATAATTTTGTCCTTCGCTGGGATCGAACCTGGGTCGTGTGAGTTTCTGTGCGAGCGCTCTACCACTATGCCACGACCCCCCCAAAGGCAATTTTTAACCGATTCCAGAATTTTAAAATAGAAATGGAGCTAGACATCTTGAGATAAAAACAAAATCATGACAATGGTGGTTTCTTAACTAAGGAACCGTTTTTGAGGAATTTATAAAAAAAAAATCTAAAAATGTGGTATTTTTTTTTTGGTTCACTTGAATAAAGGCACTTTAACTAACTTTAATGAAAAAAGCTTTCCTTGTTTTTTAAGTTATTATTACTTTATTTGCTTTATTAAAGAACTATTAGTAATGGGTACAACCCCCTTTGTTTTTAATAACTTCAAATATACGGGTTTTCATTGACAGATAAAGAGAATTGATGTAATCCAACGAAATTTCATTCCAAGCATCCTTAATGGCCAAAAATATTCATTGCAGTTAACTTTGATCTAATTAAATCGTTTCTGACGAGACAAAAATTGAGAAAAAGGAATGATAAGGAGAAAATCGCCACCTATTTGGAAGTAGCAGATAACAGTTAAAACTACTTAGCGAATGCACTCAAACAAACAATCAACATTTTACAAATGCTGTTGATCATTCAAGGGTGAAGGTATAACACTAGCCTTTCAATGATCAATTGATAGCAATTTGTCTCATTCCTAAGGCGCTTAATAATAATAAAATTAATAATAATATATCTACCGTCCTCTTTAAACTTCCAATACAATGCACAGCATTTAGTAGAAGTTTACTCCTGAGTATTGGTCTCAAATAAAAAATAAAAAAATAAAAAATTTTGCTACCGTTTAAAATGAAAGAGGTAGCAGGCATAAATTTTTCGTATTTAATAGTTATCGATCTAAATTTAGGCGAAGGAATTAAGGCGTGGCATAAGGGCTCTTATTATTCTCGATGTATTGGAACAATAACTTTTGTGTGGCAAAAGACAATTTTGGATTTTCTGATGGTAACCAGCTCTTATTTTATGAAGGGCAAACAGTGAGCTTGCTAATATCGATCATTACTAATGTTTTGTTATTTTAGGATATGATTAAATAGTTCTCATATGAACTTATTAGTTGTTTTGTTAGAATAGTTTTGTAGGAATTCTTTTTACAATTTACAGGTGACACTTGCATGCACAGAATAACAGCTTTAAGTGTAATCATTGATTTATAATTATTATAACGGTCCTAAAACTGGTAGTCTCTCACAAAAAAATCCTATTAATGATTCCAATTAGGGGTTCAAGAAATAAATAATCGTTGATGATAAACTTAACTTTACTATTCAGATAAACAAAGTTTTATCTATTATAAATTTTACTCTTTACCATATGTATATACAGCCACTATATTTGCCCTATCAAGTCCAACATAAGATTGTACATTCGTTATTGCGTTTTTAGATTCTGTCATGCATTAAAGAATATTGTTGTTCGGTTTAAAGCAATGTAATCCAAATCTTCATTTTCAGTATACAATTGTGCTACAAAACAACAACAAAAATTAGAGTTTTGGTTAACTATGGTTTAAGCCATTTTCTGCCATTTTAAATAAAAGCTTCAAAATACTCAATGTACTCGTTTGAATGCATAAACACCATAACCAAATTTAAATTCAATTTTATTTCTTTAAAATAACGTACGCCATTAACAAATTCGAATGTTATGAATTTTTTTTTTCTAATATTTTGTTTTATCTTCAGAGAAGTTAAAGATAACCCTTCTCATTACAGCGTAAACCAATTTAATTTTTTTCTGTTTTTTTGACAACGCGTCTGATAAACAGTTAAGTCTTAAGAGGTCTTAAGTGGTGAACTGGCTTTAAAAAAAAATCCCATCAATGGGAATATTTTAGAAATTGTACTTTTTTTGGTACTATATAATTTAAAAAAGTACTGTGTTTTGTTTTTCGACAATTCTGTATGAATTTTCAGCGGTTATTTTCTGTATCTTTATGGCTAGCCAAACTTGTAACAAAAATTTGTTTATTTTCTATATATCAAGTCTGTTTCAGAGCTTTGAATTAATATACAACGAGCATGCTCATAAATTTACAGGAACATTTTTCAAGAATATTGACTGCAAGTGATTAGTAGTACATCAAGATATAAAATTTTTATGAATTCGGTCTTTGACAATATTTTTTTTATCAATTTGAAAGCTTCAGGCTTCATAGAGATTTATCTTAACAAATTTTGGGGGGTGGCGTAGTGTAGTGGTTAGAGCGCTCGATTACAACACAAAGCAGTCCAGGTTTGAGTGCTGGAGAAAATAAAAAATCAAAATATATGTGCTGCATTTAAAGTTTTAAATAAATAAAGTAAGTAGTCCATTATTAAGAAAGCCTCCCCCGACATTCCAACTTATCCTTCCTTGTCGAATCAATTGAATGATCAATTGACTAAGCGTCACTTACTAGGAATTAATAGACAGAACTAAGCAAGGATCCTAACTTACCAACACTTTAGCAAAGATTCTCACCATTCCACCATAAACACAATTGACATCAACAGATGGGGAAATTGCTGTTGATCATTACAAATGTGAAGGTATAACACTGGTCTTTGAGTCATTATTGCCTTATTAACATAAGGCGCTTAAAAAAATATTATTATTTCTTGTAGCTTTCAGCCTGCAAAAATTATTTAAATACAACTAACTTTAACCAGTTATTGATCACTGTAATATACCTCAAACATACGGTGTCGGGGTTACGGACTATCTTCTCGCAGCAACAATTTTAATTCACGACAGACAGATTTGAGAAGCTTTTTCATGGCAATCAATTATTTCCAGAGCTTTTGCAAAAATACTGCTAAGAAGTAGTCGCCGAAAGAAATAATTTTTTCATATTTCTCTTTTTTTTTCAAGATGTCAGAGCTGAGATTTGAACCCATCACTATTGTCTTAATAAGCCAAAACACTAACCACTAGACAACGGCTACTACATTCAACATTATCTTGCCTTAAAAAGTAGAAAGAAAGTTCGTTGAGTTTAAAAGTCTTAATATTTAGAAAATGTTGGAAGTCGCAAATATGATTTTAAACGAAATTGAAGTTTTGAATAAAAATTAAATACATTTTATCTTCTAGTTTTAAACCCGTGGGATCTTACTCCATTCAACACTTCTATTGTGTTTTCTGTTTACGACTTATCTCTAGAAATTTTTATGACAAAAACGTATTTGTTTGCTTGTGTAGTTTATATATCAAGTTTACATAAAAACTTAGTGTTTCTATCAACTTCATATAATATGTTTTGTTTTGCCTATATATAAATACTATAGGGAAATGAACTGACACCAAGCTAGTCACGAGAGTAGTTTCTAAGTGATATAGACCGGTTCATGTTCTAACATTTTGTATAAAGAGGACTTATCATATTTGCTTGGAGATGTTATGAGAAGAGTTCAATTGACACTCTTGTGATTCTTATGTTACGTTTCATATCTAACCTAAACTAATCAGTTTAATTTCATTTCAAGTAATAGTTGTCCTAATTATGGTTTTTTAACCCATTAACCCCCAAATGAAAACCAAGAACAATTTTTAAAATTCAATATTTATTACTAGATTTAAACAACATTTTTTACAGTACGGTAAAAGAAAAAAACCAAAAAAAAATATTCTGAGTGGTGTTTTTCATGTGTATTAAGCTTAGAACAGCAGCACTTAATATGCTATAGCCCAAAAAATTCTATACGAACTAAACCGTTTTATATTGCTTTTATTAGAATGTGATGTTATCAAGTAAATGAACTGCTATTTAACGTTCTTCAAAGTTAACTGATTTAAAATAAACTACATGACCATTCACAATCTCACAAGAAATTAATCACCAAAATGGAGATTCTTAGATAACTAGCCAAAATGGAGATTCCCATAACTGATATTTTTCAACTATGATATGATAAGTTGATGAACAACAGCTACGTGGTTGTTGCATGTACTCTTATTGACTAATAAAAAACGTTTCCCGAGTAAAAAAACTGCATTTTATAATTTTTACTTGAACTTTAAGTTGTGTACTATATATAGTACAGCGGGCGGAAATGGGTTAATGCATATCAATGAAAACCTTAGTTCAATTTTTTCAATTAAAATTTTTGTTAATATAAGTATATTTTAAGAAATATTAATGAATTAATATTCAATATTTTCTTATAAACATGCCAGCAAGAGCTTATGAGGTATAAAAGACGTTAAGCAAATTAAATGCTTATCCCCAAATGAGCTTAAAAAAGTACAATTTTTAAGATTATTGGGTACAATTTGAAAATTCCTTATGCCGCCTCTGGCGCAAAAACTTTTTAATCAAATCGTCAAACAAAAAAGAAAAAAACCGATGTTGATATATTTAAAGGGATTAAAAAGAAAGTAAGAGTAATAGACTTATATAAACGCACACATGTTTATCTACATACATGTATATATGTATACATAAGTATACAAATTTATAAGTATATATGTATGTTTTATAACTTTGAATACATAGTGTGTATAAAAGTTTTTTATATTGTGTAAATAAATTAATAAAAGAGTGTACATGACGTTAACGCAACACCCGTTTAATTAATGAACACAAATTGTCAATTAATCAATCAACATGAGTTTTGTCATTGGGATTTTTATTTTTTTTTTCTCCATTTTCTGCTGACCTTCTTTTGCCAGACTTTCTGCTAAACGAAGTCAGTGTCAATGTGCTTACTTTTATTTTATTAGAGAGATAAAAACAGCAAAAATATCCCTGTATACGTATAACTTGAGCTGCAGAAATAACAACAACAAAAATTTTTTGGTTGTAGACTCTATACGCAGCATACAATGACGCACTCTATCAGCTGTTTCATTAACCGCTTGATTTTATTTTTTTTTAAGGGAAATTGATGCGGCAAATGAAAATAAATTTTTTTTTGCAATATTTGAAAATTTAAATTTTTAAATTAATTAACTAAAATGAATACATTGTATATGAATGTATGAAAAAAATAACAAATAACTATTCCCATAAGCAATACATTTCATATATAATATTTTCTTCTAAATTTTAAACTTCTTAGGCTTTTTTCTTTAATATTTTTTTTATATTGAGACCAATACTCAGGATTGTAAGATATAGATAAAGAGGGATTTTTTTTTTTTCTTTTTTTTATTAAGCGGTTACGAATGAGGCAAGTTGCTGTCAATAGATTTGATCACTCAAAGGCCAGTGTGATATCTTTACTCTTGAATAATGAAGAGCAATTGCCCCATCTATCATTGGAGGTTGATTATGAAGTGATAAGCATCTACTCTAAGTAGGTAGCTGTTATCTTTCCAATAGGTGGCGCTTTTCTTCTGATAATTTATTTTTGAAAGCATACCAAAGGTAGAAAAAAGTGAAATGTCAGCGGGAGGTTTCTTGGTAATGGACTTCTTGGAGGAAGGAGAACCTCTTATTTTTTAATTAAAATCTTTACAAGCCTCTAAATTTGTATTCTACATTTATTGTTATGCCCGCGCTGTAACCACTTTACTACGCAAAGTTTGCATTTTTAGTACCAAAAATATATTTTTTAAATACAGAAATCAGTATTGAACTACAACATCTGCTGAATTTTATCGATATCTCTAGAGATGTTGATTTTGTTTGTATCGAAAATCACTAACAAAACTTTAATGCTTTCAATATTTGAATTTGGTTTTACAAACTTTAGTTCTAAAGCTCTTACAAAACCAGGTAACAGATACAGTAAACTGTGTAAATTTCATAATTGTCGACATTTTTATAAAAAAAATATTTCATCAAAAGACAAAAAAAAAAAAAACAAAAAAATACATTTATAAATAATTAAAAATTAAATTCTCTTGCAAGACCTTATCTGTACAGAATGAAACTTTGAAATTAATTAATGAAATGCATGTGCATATAGAAAAAAAAAACGGTTAAATTAAAAATAAAAATAAATTCTCTCACGTGCCATAACAAAGGATATAAAAGAGAGAAATTCTCTTTCTGTTTGTAATTAAAATAAAAATATGCATTTATATGTACATACATATGTATGTATATACATATGTATATATGCATATATGTACTCGTACATTGAAACATAAAAATTAAATTTTAATTTTTATAAATTGATATGTAAAATGAATGCTTTTTTTTGTATTTAAAATTATTTTCATATTATTTTCACAAAATTAACAAATTTTTTTTTTTGTTCAAACAAATACATATTTGTTTTTAAAAATTTGTATTTGAACAGAAACAATTTTATTTGAAAAGAAAAATTTATTAAATTTCATGTTGTAGCATAAACATATCTTTTTAAAGAGTCCTTCATTAGGCGCTTCATATCTAATATATACAAATTAATGTACAATTTTATGTCACCACTAACCGCGGAAATGGATAGATCGATGTCAGTCAAAATTCAAGGGTACGTTAGGGATAGTCTGTAGATTATTTATGTGAAGTTTGCGCGAAATCGGCAATTTCGTTCCGGGGAAATGGCATTTAAATTTTCCTATATATTTCCATAAAAATTATGCTAAAATTATGTCTTGAGAGCTGTTAAAACTAAATTTTCTAAATTTGGTCTGAACTACCATGAAGGTCAAGGAAAATCATCAAACAGAAAGTAGGCGTGGTACCTCCCATGCAAGTTATATATTATTTTCTTTATATCTTGAGAAGTGTTAAAGCTGAAGTTTCTGAGTTTGGTATAATTGATTTCGTAGTCATTAAAAATCATCAGTCGAAAAATGTGTACCAATGGTAGCTGTAGATGTAGCGAAGCACGCCTAGTTTAGGCTAGTTTTTATATATGATTAAAACATCCACTGTATAGATCATCCACTAAAACATTGCCAATCATTCATCTATATTGCTCACCGTTGACAGGGATGAACCAACAATACCTGCAGCCGTGCAACCACACCAAACACTAATCTTTTTTGAATACATTCATACACCAATTCATCCAGAAACGGGCCTCATCACTGAAAATTATTTTTCGATAAAAATTAGGGTCAGTTGCCAACGGCTATTATGATGAAATAATTTTGTGTTGTTGCCATAGCAGAATATATTACTGAATATATATATTCAGTTGGCATATGCCAACTAATTTGACAGATGTAGCTTCATCAAGATCACCGTTATCTACTGTTAAAATTCGGTAGTCCCTGTTGGAAGACCCTATATGAAAAGTTTAAAATTTTTGGCAAATAATATATGCATGTATGTACATACATATGTATGACACATTTAAACATTTAAAAAAATTAAATAAAAAAAAAATATATAAAAAAATTTATAAAAAATAAAAAGTTATTTAAAGCTGCATTAGAGTCTAAAAGCTTTTAGTAATTACTTTTGAAATTACAAAAAAAATCTATATATAGATATATTTAAAGGCTGGCCAAAATTAACGTAAGATTTCAAAATAAAAGAGAGTTTTAAGTCTTTATATTTGTATTTTTATATTTAATCCTTAATTACATTGGATATTGTTCTTTGTGAATTAACACTTCGGAAAATGGTTTCCAAGGCTTTAGTGGTATATATCCACACTTCTGTCAACATTTTTATAATCTTTCGGCATAACTGCAGATAAATGCCATTGATTCGCTGTTTAATTTATTTTGCAATGTTGGTGCGGTTATGAACTTGCTGACATAGATCTCTGATTCTAATAGCCTGATTCGAAGAATCCCAATGGTGTTATATCACATAATTCAGGAGGTCAATTCTGAGCACAGAAACCAGAGAGTACTTGACTAAGCACCGTCTTTTTGAAAGCATATTTGATCACATTAGTAGCACCCAATTACATCAACATAAACTGTGTTATCATGTCTCGATATCAGGCACCAGTAAAAAAAAGGTGATCTAAAAGCCCTTCCTGTCTGAAATGCTCACCAAGCAGTGATACATCGTGGGTGCATTTGTTGTTTTCTAAACAGACGTGGGTTTCCGAATCCCAATACCGGCAAATTTGGAGTTTAAAAGGGACTAAAATGTGCTTCTTCGCTTAGAATTATTTAACCTAAAAAATTAGCACCAACTTGTTGATGATAAAACGCTCTTTACTGTTTGTGGTATAGGCTATAGATTTAAAAGAGAACACTTACTCGTACGTACTCCATAACCAAGATTGGATAAGTGGTTTTGGCGTTGTAAGCTTTTGAACATGAACATTCAAACAGGTTGTCAATTGTTTGAGTGACTGTATATATATTCTGGTCTTCATTGCCAGAAGCAAATATGAGTAAAGAATATGGGTGTGTATTCAAATTAAAACAAATGACATAAACTCATAATATGTTGCTCAAATAAGGTTTCTTTCTACAGTAAATATTTCAGAAAAGATTCATATCCAGGTTAGTTAAAACGACTTTGATATTATAGATGAGAACAGATTTCATTCCGCTTTTATTTCGAGTGACCACCCTACACCCAACAAAAACAGAAGCTTTCTGGTAAGTAGTTTTATAAAGAAGATTTTGCTTCCCTTAAACAGTTTATTACGGAAGGCATGATTTTTATATACCGAGTTTCTGCTTGGAAACACCACCTTCATCAACAGGGACTGTTTGTATGTAAGAGATTAGTATTCGCAATTTATTCAGTGTCACTTACAATAATTAAAAAATTATTTCAGTGGGTTTAGCTTATTGCCTGCTTTTCGGTTAGTAGACATAGTAAGCCAATGTATTAGCAATTAAGTCTCTTTTGAGTTTCCAAAAGAGAGAACTGGTTCGGTAGCCAAATTTTTGCATTTTATTCACTGAAAACTAGACTGCTTGAATCCTTCAATATTAAATGGTGCCTCAAATAGTAATCCGATATTACACCGACTTATGTCTACAAATACACATATGTATATGAAACGATATATTTCCAAACTGGTAAAATGAAGTCAAACCTGGCACCATGATACGAATATTGCAATTATTTTAAACAGTAATTTCAATATTTTTGTGTGTCCCTTAAAAACAAAAAACTCTTAAATATTTCGCTGTTTTTACAATTTACCTTTACTTTGAAAAAAAAAAGAAAAACTGTGAAACGCAAGTACGTGATGTTTTACAACACCAAAGAGACTTGGCGACTGACTATTGGTACCAGGTTTCATTTGTTTAATGGAAATGCCATCATCATATGAAATGAAGATACTCATGTCCCCAACGATTTGCGTATGAATGTATAATAATAAAGAATAACAACAGCTCTAGCCCCAGCTATTAGACACGTGCAACACCATGTGGCATATACGTAAAATGTCTTTTTTTTTTAAATACAAAACTAAACAAATACACTTGCCATCATCAGAAAATAGTTTTTCAGTAAAAAACAAAATTGCACAGAAGACATGGGTTAACAGTTTCCAATTCACACATGCCGCAAATTTTTGTAAAATGTCTGCTGCAAAAAAAAAAAGCAGCCTAAAAACAGTAACAAGTAGCAACAGAGCAAGTCTTTGCTTCTGGCAAGCATTTACACAAAAAAAAAAAAATAATAAAAAATGGGGAATTTAATCAGAATAAAAATAAAATCTAAAAATAAAAATAAAAATCCTGCTGCAGTTTATTTTTATTTTAAAAATATTTTTATTTTTTTTTTTTTGCCTGTATCAGAATTTTAAGCCTTTAAAAAAAAAGACTTGCATTTGCAGCATCACCATTTTCATAGAATTTCCCTTGTAATTGCTTTTAAAAACCATTTCAATTAATTTTCATTTTTTTGTGGTACATTGACGAGCTGTGAGTAGCACACAAGCCTAAAGGGCGCAAACCATTATATTCTCTCATCCTTTTTGCTTTGCTTTAGTTGTATTTTGTTTCGTTTTTTTTATGTTTTTGACACATCATGCTATGGCGCGAAACAGGAATGGACCCACCAACAATAAAAACCGCATCTTTTATGCTTCAACTTTAGTTTGTTATTTTATTTTTTGTCTTTTAATTCGTGTGCCTTTTTTTCTTGCTCTCTCTCTCCCTCTCTCTCTTTCTTTCTGTTTATGTCCCGTTTTCAACACCAGCTGTTGGCAATTTGTCAGCATTTGCTGTGCAATTGTTAAAGGGGAAGGTAAGGAGTCAGAAGGAAAGCATACAAACGGATTTCCATAAAACTTTATAGAATTTATAGGGAAACATTTTTAAAGTTTTTCTCTTTTATTTTATAGAAAATTAAGTGCAAGTTTTTTTTATATGTTGATGATGATTTTAAAAAGAGTAGAGGATTTTGGCCAAAATGACTTTCTTTGTTGGTTTTAAATCATACTCGTCTAGTCGTTAAATTTATTTTATATATGTAATTACAAATGGTATGAATTAAAGTTTTTGGAAACACTTTTCAAATAAATGAAAATTTCTTTTTGATTATAAGAGAGTAGTGAAAAGCTGTCTGAGTGGCAATTTTCTGCGAGCATACGAGCAGGCTTGACAACTCTGTGGTAATGTTTATTTATATTGCGTAGCAACAATGGAACATTGCTGCCATTAAGTCTATTTGTATGCAGTATTACCTTGCCTTGGTATCAAATTCTGCTTTTGACAGTCATTTGCCGAAGACAGCCTTATCGAATATGGTGGCAAATTATCAATGAAACCAAATGATGAAAACCAATAAAGTTCATAAAGAATATAATTAAAACAAACTGAATGAGAGACTAAAGTTAGAAGTACATAACATGCGTTGTGCAAATTATGTGTTTCGCCCGTAGGTCAAAAAAAGTTAAAACAAGGAATTTTTATAAAATAAGTTATTGGCAAAATTGTCAACGCTTCTAGCGTATAGAAGTTAAACAAATTTTAACTTTCAGATGCGTTAACAGTTTAACAGTTGACTTACATTGTAATCGCTGTTAACGCCGTAACGCATGCTGTGTATTTCTACGTTAATGAAATAATTTTGGAGTACGGCAGTAACTGTATACTGAGGATGATTCATGTTGAGAAAGAGTCGAATGAGCACTTCTTTTGCAATTGTCCAGCTTTTCTTACCCATGAACATGATGCTTCTGAAAATGTTGTGTACTGATCCGGATTACATCCTTAGATAAACAAATATCACAATCTGAGTAGGTAGAACATTCAGACAGTGCATTAAGGGTAAAATGTTGCTATTTTTTGCATAAATTAAATTTTTTTTTTTTTTTAATTTAAAATCTGCTTTCGTTTTTTGAATTCGTATACTCTGAAGGTTATATAAACGTTTTTTTATAATTTTTATGTTGCACCCTGTTATTTTATGAAAGAAAAACGTAAGATGTTTCATGGTCGCATTATGAACAGAGAATGCGCGCGAAATTTTTACAAACTTTGATCGTGAGTAAAACATTAATTTTAAAGACTATGAAAAAGTTTAAATATGGAAGAAGTTAGACAAGGTATGTAAAACAATTTTTGATATAGTTTAAAAAATAGTTATGTGTTATTGTCTAGTAACTCAGTGTGTTCTTAGTGTGTTATTATAGGTCGAAACTAACAAACATACGTGTATTGTGTGGAATATAACTTCTGTGTATAGAAAGGTATTTGCAATGTTTCTGAAAAAAGTTATTAATAAAACTGTTTATTATCAAACACCATTACCACTTTTTGCTCCTTTTTGTTCCTTTTAGGAAAAAACGTAATTTTGTAGTTTCATACGAGTTTTGCCATTCAACACTGCTTGAAGTTTGGAGCAGCTAAAATCGACAAAAAGATAGTGTAAAAGAATTTATTTTGGAGAATATTACACAACAAAACTTATCAGATGAGCAACATCAGTTAATTACCCAAGTATTGTTTTCATAAATTTAAATTTGCCAAAATGCAATGGAATACTTGAACGATTTAAAAAAAACACTCGCGTTTGCTTGCATCCAATTATTGAAATAAGTGATTGCGGCTTGCCCGGCAATAAACGAGGTCGGAGGCATTTAGACTATACTGATGCAGGGCCTCGTTTGAAAAGAAAGTTAGCATCTGAACTTGCCGCAGAACAAAAAAAATCAAACGAAAAACAAACTGCATTTCTGCTGTTAGTAAAGAGAGTATAACAGGAATTAAAACGTAAGCATAATTTAAATATCTCTGGTCTTTGAAGGGTTAATGAGCATTTTATACCTTAACAAAAAGGCTGAAGCCTTGTCTATTATCTGAGTCTACCAAAAAAATATAAACACTTAAGTGGTTTTTTATAAAAAGTGAGATTAAGAAATAGTTTTTTAGTACTGGCCATTAATGGGTTAATAAAATAAAATAGTTTTAGATGCAAACTTAGATATTTTGAAACACATATATTTCAAATAACGAAAATAAAAAATTGCGAGGTGCACCCAAGCCGAATTTATGCCAAAACCTGACTTAATGTTTTAATGGGGAGGCGGAAGAAGGCATGGTCCAAATCACAAAAAAACAAAAAACCAAAATACCAATTTGTTGTTAGTTAAATTCGTGCAAAATTTTAAGTCTCTAGCTTTAAAGCTGCAATTAATGCCAAAAATTTCAGTTTTTTGCCCATAGTGCAGTGGCCAGAAGGACTATGATCTTTTAAAAAATCAGTGTCGTAAACTAGTAACTAACGCTCATGTATGAGTGTTTTTAAAAACTATACTTTGGTTTCCATCTTCTATAGCTTAATTCCTATATATATTGGTCAGTATAATTTAATCTTTTTCCTAAGTCTTACTATTCCTCCCAAGAACTGCAAGAAATACCTATACATGAATATATTTCAAACTAAAAACTCCCTAGTTTTTAATAATTAATTGTCTTGAAATATCCATTTCAGTCAAACACTTTTCCTCTTTGACATCAATTTTATTGCCTGTAAAAAATTTCTTTTAAATTTCTTTTCAGTAGAAATAAATAAATTTCAATTTGTAAAGTTTTTTGACCTCCTAAACAATTCTAATTGGATACAATTTGTATAGAAACTTGTAAAATGTATGTATAAACAGATAATTTATTTGCCTACAAAAAAAAAAAAAAAACAAACAAATAAAAATAAAGAAAAACATGAATAAAATTAATATTTTATAACTAAAAGATGTAAGAGACCTAAGGACTCTTTCTACAATAATTTAAAACAAATAAATGTTATGGTTTTAGATTTTCTTTTTTATTTTTTAAGTAAAAAAAAAACACTTTAAAGTTCTAAAGTTTTCTTTTTGTAAAAACAAAAAACTTTCTTTAAAAGCAAAACAACAACTAAACGATTTTCTTTTTTTTTCTTTTGAAAAAACATGGTATGTTTCTCGCATTCATAAGTTTAAAAAGTTTTCTGTTTTTCTTAGAAAAATTTATTTTATATCATTCCCATTTAATTTGTTTTATTTCTTGTTGATAATATTTGTTTATCATTTTATCCATTTTAGGTATACAAATAATGGAAATACTTAAAAATAAAAAAATATAAAATAATAAAAAAAAATGTGTTACTAAAGAGAAACAAATTCATATACCGAAAAGGTCATTTAAGAATGAAATGGAAAGGAAAAAATTAATCAAAATAAAATAAAAACAAAAAAAAAAAAAAAAAAAAAAACCAATTATGACAACCTTATAGACAATCGACTCTCTGCAATTTGGAATTGTAATTTCAACTGTGGTTTCTATGTGGAATGAAAATTTTTCGTCAGACCAGATATATCTTTCTTAAGCCAAATACTTACGTACATACGCAATTGGCCATTACAAACCTGTTTCAAGATTACGGCTTACCTTCTCGCAACACTCATGTTGTGTGTGTCAAATTTTATCCATCAGTCCGGGACCTATAGTTTAATATCGACTTCGAACGATAGGCTTTAGAAGCCTGTCAGAGCGTTTGCCAGAAAAGTGCTAATCGGTAGCGCCGAAAGAAATATTTTTTCATATTTGTTTTTTCAAAATGTCAGAGCTGGAGTTTAAGAACATTCAAGGCTTGCCACACTGACCATTAGTGTACGGTGACTGGAAGCCAAATATAATGTCCCAGCAGAAAATTTTCAAGATTTGGAAGCAATAAATAAAATTGGGGGGGTCGTGGCATACTGGTAGAGCGCTTGCACAGAAACTCACACGACCTAGGTTCAATTCCAGCGAAGGACAAAATTATAAAAAAATAAATATTTGCGGTTTTCTAAAATTACAATTTAAATTAAAAATTAAATTTAAATAAAATAAGAGGTTCCCCCCCCCCTCCAGCAAGACCATCTGCAAGAAACCGCCCCCTGACATTTCTAATCTATTCCACCAGAAACCAATGATCAGGAGTGCAGCGCCACCTTCTGGGAAGATAACAGCTAATCTACTGAAGACGCTCACCATTCACATGTAAACATCCACCGACAGATGAGGCCATTGCTGTTTGATCATTTGAGGGTGAAGGTATAACACTGGCTCTTGAGTGGACAAATTACCAGCAACTTGTTTCATCAACAAATAAAGGCGCAAAAAAAAAATACAAAATCTATGAAAAAAAAAAAAAAAATCTATCAACCATCTTCACATTCCAATACAATGCACACTGCATGAGTAGGGGTTTACTCCTGAGTATTGGTCTTAAAAAAAAAAAAAAAAAAAAAAAAAAAAAATAAATAAAATTGTAAGCAATAATGGAAGTATTACATTGTTTATTCATACCTTAAAGCTTCCAAAAATGCTGCAGGATAAGGTATTATTTTTGATTTTGTATAATACTTGCTTACTGGTTGCAATAAATTTGCATTTCTATTGCATTTTAGCGGCTCATTTCATATAAAAATCATGCATTTTTGAAGCGCACGAGCAAGTGATTGTTTACAATTTCTCCCTTACAAAATAGCTTACTGGTAAGCACTATTTTCTGCTGGGGTAAAAAGTTTATTTATTTATTTTTTTTTCTTAGCAATCTGTATAAACATTCAGGGACAATAAAATTGCGTTTGAATACGTGCTTGTACGTAGAACATACATATATACATACATACCTGGCCATTACAACCCTGTTTCAGGGTTACAGCCTAGCTTCTCGCAGCACCAATATTGTGTTTGTTAATTTTTAGCAATACGTACCGGGACCTAAAATTTAAAGTCGACTCCGAATAACAGATTTGAGAAGCTTCTTTATGGCAGTCAGTTACTCTCAGAACTTTTGCCAGAAAACTGTTGAGAGATAGTTGCCGAAATAAATATTTTTTGAATAAATTTTTATTCAAGATGTCAGAGCCGAGGCTTTAACCAAAGCTCTGGTCTTAATAAGCCAACATACTAACTACTAGACCACGGCGACTACAGGTGTACGACTTGTAGGTGGAAAGTTTGCAATTAAAAGAATGATAATGCAATCACACATTCAAACC
The DNA here is from genome assembly GCA_963576795.1 of Metopia argyrocephala. Taxonomy (NCBI): domain Eukaryota; kingdom Metazoa; phylum Arthropoda; class Insecta; order Diptera; family Sarcophagidae; genus Metopia; species Metopia argyrocephala. The sequence continues at coordinate 109,416,987 of OY756211.1, read as the reverse complement.
TTTGGACATAATGAATACTACAGTTATTACTGATTGGATAAGATTATAAATATCGAAAATAAATCAATAGAGTGCAAACCATTTTTTATGCAAGAAATGGTTTTCAGGAATTATAGAATGTGGAGATGGAACCCTTATAAAACTAGTGGGATTTTGTAAAATTTCTTAAGACTTGTACTTTGGAAGGAAAGGGTTTTTCCTTATAAATGCAATTATTGCAGCGTCTAGCATTGTTCTTCAAAAATATATCAACATTTTATCTGGAACTCTTAGCATATGCGCGAAACTTTTTCAATTTAAAAACTAAAATTTGAAATTGCGACACTGTTGTTATTTTAATTTTTTATTCTGCTTGTTTCTACTTCGCTGTTCAAACTTTGTTGATCTTAGAAGTTTTTTCGAAGCACAATTTTAAAGGGGCTTACTTTTTGTTAACCCCTTATTTTGTTTAAAATATTTAACAATGGCTTCTAGTTGCGTCATTTGAAAGCCTTTTTACGAAAGCTGTGTTGGTTTTAAGGCAGTTTATTAACGCATTTCACTCTTACATGACCTGTTTGGTATATGAAATATTTAATCTTTAGTAAAATTTTTCTTTTCTTTAATTTCATATTTTATTTATTTCCATTATTTGTATACCCATAACGGTTAAGAGTCGGTAAAATCTGACTTCTTTTAAAGCTCAAACATAAGGTATTGAGGTCCCCCTCCTCCCCCTCCAGGAAGGCTATCTTCATGAAACCGCTCCCTGACATTTGCAGTCAATTCCACCAAGAAACTAATGATAAGGAATACAGCGCCACCTTCTGGAAAGATAACAGGCTAATCTGCATAAAAGATGGGGCAAGCGCTGTTGATCATCCAAAGGTGAAGGTATAACACTGGCCTTTGAGTGATCAAATTGACAGCAATTTATCCCATTGACATAAGGCCTTTAAAATCTATCTATCTATATCTAAGTATATATTCAACATTCTAATACAATGCACTGCATTTAGTAGGGGTTTACCCCTGAGTATTGGTTTTAAATAAAAAAAAAAGATCAATTAATTTTGTTAAAAACACGATGCATGGCAACACATTGTTCTCATATCCTGCGAATAACGAATGTCGGTATCATACGAACCGAGAGGTGAGCTACACGCAATCGAAATGCAGTAAAAAGAGTCAAGAGCCACTTGGAGGGAGCAAATGAAAATGTTCTAGTGAAGAAAGAGTTAGAACGTGATCCCAAGGGAAAACATAAATACAGCAGCCCTAAACGTCGCTGTAAAAATCAACTCCAAAAAAACTTTTTGAAACACAACAGAGATATTGAAGAGAAATAGCAAAAGATCGAGGCGTATAGAGCCCCATTCTTAATTTGGTAAATGACCTACATGAATTGCTTTGAACTGCTAAGAGGGTACTTGTTAATTGCAGCTATCTCTCTATTATTTTTTATATTTTTTAGAAGACAATAAAATTTAAGTCAATGAATATAGCATGAAATGCATGCTTTTGGGGATAAGCATGTGTCTATGGCAAGCATTTCATAATATATTGAATGTATTTGCCAATAAGGCGAAAAATATTTCTGTTTTTTTAATTTAACTCAATTATTTTAAATTTAAGTAGTCGTATATTTAACAATAAATATGCTTGTAAAGAAGTGACATTGAAGTCTCTATTTATAGTTGTCTTGGGCCACCTTTAAATTTTAATTTAAAAAATTTTTTTTTAATAACCCAGCAAGATATCACATGGTAAAAATATAATCAAATATTATAGCTTTACAGCCTGTTTATAGAACACGAATGGTTTTTGACATTCGTCTTTTTATATGAGAAAGACTAACAAATATGAGTGCAAATTAGAGTGTTTTTGTTAGTGTTTCTCATATAAAAAGACGAATGTTAAAAACCATTCGTGTTCTATGAACAGGGCTGTTAGTTTATAAAGAATTCATTTATTTAGTATAAGTGAATAACACAAACAAATTAAAGTCAAATGGGTTCTGATAAAATAAATGATTAAAGTCCATGCCAGTTACCTAATTCAGAAACATTTTTTTCGCAAAAAGTTCATAAAGGTTGAATAAATTGTTTAATTCATAGCCTGTAATTGTGACGGCTTAATTAGAATTTTCAGTTAATTTCAATTAACCAAAATAAATTTCTTTTCGCTGGGCATGACTATAATTTGTTTTTTAATTGAAATCAGTTTAACACATAAACGCAAACTACCTAAATATACTCAAAAATCAAACCCTAAAAGTATGCAAAAGAATTGAAAAATGAAATAAGAAGGTCCCTACATGTCACCCCTGAATGATAATTTACGGCGACAGTTACAAAGTAATTGTTAAAATTTTTATTTCAAAAAAAAAAAACGAAAACGGAACGAAGAAGAAGCAAAAAGAAAACATAAATATATGGGTTTCTTTAAAAGTTTATAATATATGTTTGGCGGTGGGTGTGTATGTGAGTGTGTATAAACTATTAACAAAGCATAGGTACATGTGTGTATCAGATAATGCCTTATACACATACTTACACACTATCAGATATTCTTACATTGAAATTGTTTGTAAAATACTGAAATTTTAGGGTCATTTTGGGATCAATTTGAAAGATGAATGTTTTCATTTTCTTAGTTTTTGGTTATATTTTGTTTTTTTCTTTTTATTTTTTATTTGCTTTATTTTGTCATATTATGTATAACGTACAAAAATGAAAAATAAATACAAAAATAGAATAGAAATAAAAACCATAGAAAATGGTGATATATTTCTCCCAAAATAATACAGGCATACAGTGTGGCTCACAAGCTAATTGTGCGTATATTTAAAGTAAAACTTTATAAGTCAACAGAAGAAGTAAATTACTGATCATATTATTCGTATATCGATTTAAATGCAGATTTTTTATAAAAATATTTTAAAGGAAATATAAGATATATAAAGAAGTCATATTTAGTATGAGTTTGGTTTGATAGCGGAACTAAGATGTTTGAGGAGCTCCAGTCACTTTTTGTTCAACTTATTTCAATGTAAACTGGTCACCAAATCTACAAATACGATAAAAAATTTAATTATTCTGAAATGAAGACAATTGGTATAAATATATATTTAGTGGCACCTTGCAGAAAATGGCCCAACCGTATCAAATAGCAGTTTTTTGGATGGAAATCAGCATTTCAGCTATTTAAACGGCCATCAAACAACAATGACACACTAATCGTTTGACACAATAAATCGATTGTGCCAGGAGAATTGTGGAAAGTTGCACCATCTTGTTTAAACCAAACATCAATCACATCAAAAGCAGGGAGAGCGGTTACAAAAACATCAGTTATCATGGTACGATAGATGTTTCCATTGACTGTAAGGGTGGCGTTGCATTCATTTTCAAAGAAATGAGTGCATTGGCTTCTGTACGACCACGTGTGTGTTTTCTGAACCCCAAGTATGGCAATATTGCTTATTAAAGTAACCACGAAAATAAAAATGACCCTCATTTGAAAAGTTGATTTTTTTTATAAACGGACATCACCGTGCAGTTTTTATTTGGTGCAGCGAATGCGGCTTCAAATCTAGAGCAAATTGAGCTTTCGAAGGCCTAGATTTTTGTGCAAAATTCGACGTAAACTGGTGTGTGAAAAGTTCAAGCCTTTAGATGGCGATGATGAGTTGATGTTGATGGATTCTCATGCACACTCTTAGCCACAGCTTCGAAATTTTCGAATGTATGCTCTGTGTGAGCACGATTACTTCTTGGCGAATTACGACAACAGTTTTACTAACTGAAGCAATTAACTTGCTTCAACAGGGCACTGTTGATCCTTATATGTAACCAAATTTTTTACAACATTTTCGTGTAACTTCCGAAAAATTTTAAATTTTCAATATATCCCAACGTTGCTCAATCGTAAAGAGATTCATTTCATTTCATTTAGTGAAAATAATTTACTGAGTTTTGTGACAGAAAAGAACGACATAAGTAATGCCAGATTTAAATGAACCGGTGGTTAAAATTTAAACCAAAAGAAAGGGAGTGTTCAAATAAATATCATAACACTTGTAGTCTATGCTTGCATTATTTCACTGTAATAACTCTTTAAAAATATTTTTGTGAGAGCCTAAAAACATCCCCTTTTTTTATTAATTTTGATTTGTTTTCCAGTTTTTACTGTCTGTTTCTCGGAGACGAATAGTTTTATATAAAAAACACCAAAATATTATGAATGTTTTTGGTTGTTTTCCATGTAAAGAAAACGAACGTGTAAAACCATCTTTTTTTTTTTAGAAATAAGAGTTTAAATAAAAATAAATAAAAAAAAAGAAATTATTTAGAAAACTTCTTCACGGGAAGTTAACAAGCTATACAAAATAAATTGTAACCTCTTTTTCATAACCCTTTGGCCTATAACCACGAGTCTGACTCATGGTAAAGAATTTCTGCCATAAACAAAAGCCACAAGTCTAACTCGTGGTGAAGAATTTAGGCATGAGATGCCACGTACTATTATTAGAACAATCGATTAGAGTTATCCCACATCGAATATTTTAACTTTGATTGTAGCGGCAGTATTTTGTTTTTATCATTCGTTTCTGACGAAACCAGATGATATATTACTTTAGTTCCCTGTTAAGCTTCGTTACATTCACTCGTTTGAAATATAACTTCGTATAAAGAAAATGTATACATTTTGCGCTAGTTAGTGTACACGGCTGAACAGTTGAATGGCACATCGTACGACCTACCGTTTTGTTTACTATAGCTTGCGCAATTGGCAGATATCGTACAAGCCAAGAAGTTAAAAAAAGGAAAAATGATTTTTTGTCTTTGTTCTTAAAGGACCATTTACCATCTTTACAATTATATATTTATTTTTATTTTTAAAATTACATATTTATGTATTTTTTTAAAAAATAGTAATTTTCCGGGAATAAAAAAAATATTTATTATCTGCACAAACTAAGCTGTGAGCCACTGTACCTATACACACGCCAAACATGTTTACAAAAGTTTCCAACAATAATTTTATTTATGGAGATTTATATGAATACTGAGTTCCATTATAACAATAATAAAAATAATAATAATGTTCTATAATCATCACAATAAACGGAAACAAACATTAGGAAGAGCAACAATATTTGCCATGTGTTTCAATTTTAAGTTGACAATGAATCTGTAGCAAAAACTAAATAACATTGATGGATGTGGAAGGCATTTCATTCCCCAAAAAGTATTTATTTTAGAATTTTTTTTGTTCAAGTTTATACATTTCAATTTACAAGCACCCAGGGGATTTTCGGTATTTCTTTTTAATAAATTGCATAAATTTAGTTTTCTTTCGTATGTATTTTTTTCTTGATGTTGTTTTGTTTATTTTTGTATTTCTTCTTCTTCCAAACTACCTCTATGAGGTACTCTATTATAAGAAATTTATTTCTGTTTTGTTTCTTGCTCGCCAAATAAGTTTGCGGGTTCCTTTTCGCTTTATTTTGTTTTGTCCCCTTTTATTAAATGAGAATTATAAATATTCAATGTGTAAAATATTACTTCACTTATAAGTTTTCGGTTAGAAAATTATTATTTTTGAGAATAAAAAATTATACTCGTAAAACAAACAAAAGCAAAAGAAAAATTATTGTATTACACTCAGTAAACAGCAATACAGCAAATGGTGAGCGTCAAAAAACTAAAGAGGTATGAAATACTACTGAAGTGGTCACGCAGTATGCGGCAATTTGAATCGTAGTTGCAAAGAAATGAGATTTAATAAATGTGTGCAATGTAACAGAAGCTCAATGGAGAATTCAACTACAGCGTTGTCGACACTTTTAAAATTTTTTTTTTTTAATTTTTTATATAATTTTCTATATAAAAGATTCTTGAACTTATTTTTTTCTATTGCTAATTGTCATATTTAGATCATAATATCAACGTCTGTTTGGAAGCAGATTGAATAGAAATTTTAAAACTTTTGACAAAAATAAATATTTTTAATAGATAAACTTAACTATAAAAATAACAGTAACCGATAGCAAAATGTAATCACGAATAAGAAAATAAGCAACAATAACAACTTTATTATTTGCAAATATAAATAGCAGTGTGACGATAAAACCTAAGGGTAACGCACAAAAAGAAACTGAAAATATAATGAGATATTAAAGTACGTTGGTAGTCGCCGTGGTTTAGTGGTTAGTGTGTTGGTTTACTAAGACATAAGCCCTGGGTTCGAAACCCAGCTCCGACATCTTAAAAAAAAGAAATATGAAAAAAATATTTCTTTCGGCGACTACATCTCAGCAGTCTTCTGGCAAGAGCTCTGAGAGTAATTAATTGCCATGAATAAGCTTCTCAAGTCTGTTGTTCAGAGTAGACATTAAACTGTAGGACCCAGTACTCATGGATAAAAATTTACACACACAACATGAGTGCTGCGAGAAGCTAGGCCGTAATCCTGATACAGGGTTGTAAAGACCAGTTATGTATGTATGTATGTATGTATGTATTAAGGTACGTTGAAACATATCATTCTCATTAAGGTAAAATATTTATTTGGATAAGATTTCAGAATTTTTTCACCAAAGACAAGAATGGGTGGATAACCCCATACATGCTCTTCGGTGTAGTTGACACTTGTTGCAGTTGTTTTCAGTAGAAACTATTTTTTATTTTGTAGTTGCCTGAATGCAAAAGACCCCAAATTCCTTTTACATGCCCCTTGCTAACATACTGAGTGTTTATTACTGTAGACTTACCATGTGAGAGCGCTCCTAAATTTATCCTGTACTCGTATTAAGCGTAGCCGAGCTGTCGCTGTATAAATGCTGTGCACTACTTTGGAATTTTTGTGGAAAGGAGAGTACATTATGAAAACAAAACATATCGTCGCAAGAATTAAAGAACGCTGTAACATACAAAAACAGAAATATTCACCAGAGCCAAAAAACCTCTATTAAAATAGAAAGAAGCCACTGGTATTTTTCAAAACGCAGACAGCGTAAGTGAATTCTTTTCATGATAGAAATCTGGGACCGGGACCAATCGACGCATATTTTTTTCTGATAAAAATCATGCAAAAAAACGTATTTTCGAGTTTTTGTCAGTTATAGCATTCTTTAATTCTTGCGACGATATATCTTGTTTTCTTATATTATTAGCCGCCTTAGGAATGAGACAAATTGCAGTGATGTTGTCATTCAAAGGCCAGTGGTTATATCTTCACCCTTGAGTGATCAACAGCATTTGCCCTTTCGTTGCATATTGAGTGTGGTATGTGCCTTCGCTAAGTAGGTTTTTAGCTGTTATCTGCTACTTCCCAAAAGGTGGCGCTTTTCTTCTGATCATTTGTGTTTCATTGTCAAAGGTTAAGGTGAAATAGAGTGGAGTGGAATAGTGGAATGTATTTTGTTTTATTGAGTACAAAAGGGTTCGAATTCCTTTTACGTTCGTACAAAACATAGGTGACGATAGGAGCTCCCATATGCCTTTCAACGTTTCTAAATTTAATTTATTTAAGTTTTTTTTTTTTTTTTTTTTTTTTTTTTTTTTTTTTTTTTTTTTTTTTTTTTTTAAGACCAATACTCAGGGGTAAACCCCTACTCATGCAGTGTGCATTGTATTGGAATGTGAAGATGGTTGATAGGTTTTTTTTTTCATATAAGTATGTTTATATATTTTTGCGCCTTTTTTATTGTTGATGAAACAAGTTGGTGTAAATTTGTCCACTCAAGAGCCAGTGTTATACCTTCACCCTCGAATGTTCAAACAGCGACTGCCTCATCTGTCGGTGGATGTTTAATGTGAATGGTGAGCGTCTTCAGTAGATTAGCTGTTATCTTCCCAGAAGGGTTCAAATTGGTTTCGCCAAATCACAAACACAACTCAGTATCAACACTTATTTTAAACAGGACCTGCCTGTATTTTATTATCAATACTAAGGGATTGTGGGCACATACCAAACTAAACACTCGAAAAATCGCACTCCTAGTGGCATCACGAAACGACACCATTCCCGAATTCAAATACAACATACCTACACCTAGAGATTATTCTACAGATATTATGAATAAGTAGTTAATAAGATGACTCATATATACAAGAAAAAAGGTTTTGTGTTTCTAGTAGACAATAACACCAAACCTGACCAGACTGAGAAATTTCTCAGCTTGAAAACTGTATCTACAGATGGGAGAAATCTGCCTATACTACACAAACCTTTTCGACGATATTGCGTTATATTAAGACAATTAACAGGTACACGTAAGTACGTGTTGTCTTACTGCAATACCGAATTTTAACATTCTTTCTAGACCAGTGATGTCCACTACTACATAAACACACTTGCGCTTGTGTATGAAGCAGAGAAAAGACTCTGCTTACTTCTACCAGATATGGGAATGTTCGAATTACTTTCTGTTTATAACTTCATAAATATTTTTTCATAATTCTGAGTAAAGTGCGTAATCGATTGTCCATGTGACCGATCTATTAAGAATAAAGGAGTACCGAGGTCACATAAATTTGGAGGAAATAATGAATAATTATTTCAGTTAAATAAAAATGACACAAAAAGTATGCACTATCCAACCCTGCACTATGTTGGAGAGAAGCTAAAATCTTAAAAGAGCAAGAGTAACAATATTTCTTTTTATTCTGTACGTGTTTGACTTCAACGTAAGCAGAATTTGTTGTCCTATCACGCGTTATAGGGAAAGAGAATTTTGGACATCACTGTTCTAGACCAACACACTTTCAACTAAATTTATGCTTTCAAATGTAAAGAAACTACTGTGTTATAACACAAGCAAACAAATCTCTTTTTCCATGTTCATTAAGAAATTTCATTTTTGAAAAGGAATAAAAAAGATAGAGAGCCAATTGCGCTTATTAAATGAAAACTTTTAGAGTGACTTCCTTGAGAAACAAAATCGTGTTTTATATACTTTTAATTAGTCAACAAACTTTGAAATTTTATTTCATTTTGTCAGAGCAACGTATTCTTTTTGCATGATTTTATTTAATTGATTATTTAAAATTATTTCTAAAAAGAATGATTTTTTAAAGTTTTAATTTTTCCCTTTTAATTTTTATCCAATTATTGGCATTTTTATTATTTTTCTTTTTTCTTCAATTAAATTTAAAAAATTTTTTGTTCAATCCCTTACTTATTGCTTACTTTTATAAACCATTTTTTTATTATATTGTTTTTTTTTTTTTTTTGGTATTTTGCGTTGGGGGTTTTGTTAAATGAAAAAAAAAATAATCCCTTTAATAATTTCATAAGTATGCCACAGGACAACAGCAGTATTGCAGCTTTCGATAAAATTGACCGATAAACCTATCAATTAAAAATAAATATATATATAAACGTTTATTAAAAATTAAAAGCATAATTTTATTTTTTCTTTCTTTTTTATTTTTAATTTTTCTTAACCGATATGCAACCAGTGACAATCAGTCACTGGCTATGAGGCCGAAAAGGCGCTTTATTTAAATCTCCTTAATGAGTTGTTATTTTTAAAAATAAATTTTAAATTTAATCCCTCGATTAATTCAATTGGCTGTGCAGGAGAGACAATATTTATTAATTATTTCAAACCTTGTGAAAAAACAGTAAAATAAAATAAAAAAGAAAGAGTGAGAAAGACCATTAATATGAAAAGAATGTAATTCTGCATCATTAAACTGAATTTGCAGACAAACAACAACAAAAAAAACCGATAAATAGGATTTTGTGTCTAGAGGTACTTGATACTCATAGAGTTGAAAGATATATTTTTAGTTAGAGTATAATTTAATAATATTTTTTTTTAGTATTTGTGGGTTTTTTTGTTAATGATAAGACTTTTTAATTAATTAATCTTATTTTTTTAAGAAATTCCAATCAAGGCTCTTTTTTTATTTCTGCAATTAATATTAATGTAGAAAATCAAGAAACCTACAACTTTAAATGAGCCAATTATAACACCGTGAATTATTACATTAATAATGTTGACTTGAACAACATGTTCAGCAGGAATAATGGTCATCCCGGTACTATGCGACATATCCTGAGTAGCTGCAGTTGTAGTGAAACTATTTTTTTTATTATAGAAATGCTTCGGGGGCTATAGTTTGTAATTCTCTTAAGCTAAAATGCTTAAATTTTGGATTTCTGAAACAGGCTGGCCGTTAGAATATATAAAATTAAAAAGTTTAGAGGTAATATAGGTATGAAGCTTTTAAGTCGGATTTTACAATGTTGAAATTAAAAGGCAGACATTTTTCAATACTCTTTTGCCTTTGCCTACAATTTTGCAACATAGACAAACATAATAACCTATAATTACGAAAGGTTGACATTTGTGTAGCACACTCTTCACAATTTCGTCCCCAATTCTACTGGCTTCGTCTCTCTGTCTTTCAAAGCCTGACTAAATTACAATATGTATTCAAGAATTGTAGCCAGGACTTAGGACTTTAAAAAGTTAATAAATTTTTAGCGATGGAGTTTTAGCTTAGGAGAGTTACTGAGTAAGGCCTCTGTTTGCTCTCTAGAATACTAAACAAGTATAATGTGGAAACACAAACGAAACAAACTATTTAAAAATATCAAATATTTTTTGTCCTTTCTATTATCTTTGGGAAAAAGTCTTCTGGCGAGTATTTTGAGCTGAGACAAAATGGCCATAGAACCATGCTTATTCATATAAGCATACATACATACATAACTGGCCTTTACAACCCTGTGTCAGGATTACGGCCTAGCTTCTCGTAGCACTCATGTTGTGTGTGTAAATTTTTATCCATGAGTACCGGGACCTACATTTTAATGTCGACTCCGACTCTCAGAGCTTTTGCCAGAAGACTGCTGTCGGAGCTAGGTGTCGAACTCAGGGCTCATGTCTTAGTAAGCCAACACTAACTACTAGACCACGGCGACTACATATAAGCAGTAGATTTAATATTATAAAAATTTATAAAAAACTAACTACACAATTGACTATGCATATGAGTAAAAAAGCTAAAGTTCTGCACTCTACAATAATAATCTTAACTGGATAAATTCTTTTTTTATTCAATTCAAAATCTTTCTTCAGCTTTGGTAACTCCAAGAGAAAATTTCATAACTCTTAGCCATTTATAAAATAAAAATCCTATCTAATTACTGATAAGTTTTCATAGTTCTATCGGTACTACCAATAAATATGCTCTGATGATATAAGAGATTTGATTCCGGTTAATCGAATTTTTTTGCAGTGAATCGTGAATTGTTCAGTGCATTACAGAGAAAATTCGTTCTTTAGCCGCACCGCCAGTTTATCGAAAAATGTTCCAGCGAATGTTTTTGCTGCCAGTTATGATATCAGTAGGTTTAAATCAAATGTCCAGAAGCACTATTCCCTTTTCCCCTTTTTCCAAAACATATTATTCTATACCACCACATTGCATTGCAGTTCTCTCTTAGCAAAATTATTAAAACTGAAACCGCCCAGCAGAAATTAGTGCTTACCAGTAAGCTATTTTGTCAGAGAGATATTGTGAACAATCACTTACTCGTGCGCATCAATAAAGCATGATTTTTATATGAAATGAGAAGCTAAAATGCAATAGAAATGCAAATTTATTGCAACCAGTAAGCAAATAGTACAAAAAGTCAAAAATAATACCTTATCCTGTAGCATTTTTGGAAGCTTTAAAGTATGAATAAACAATATAATGCTTCCGTTATTGCTTACAATTTTATTTATTGTTTCCAAATTTGAAAAATTTTCTGTTGGGCGAATTCTAACCATTGACCAGTAACAAGTCACTTCGGATTTTTAACTTCCATCATTTAAAAATTTTGTAAATTCGTATTTAATTACCAGCAGTGCTGCTGATCAAAAGCTTTCAATTTGTAACTCAAAAAACAAGCTAAAGAAAAAATTTTCGGACAGTAGGACCGCAAGGTGTTAATGGTAGTATTACAAAATCTCCATGACGTATGAGTAATATTTAGTATAATAAAAAAAATAAATCATACGCCGCATTTCACAGAGCTTTTGCCAGAAGACTCCTAAAAGGTGAGATCATATTTCTTTCTTGCAAGATGTCAGAGCTGGGGTTTATACCCGAGGCTTTCATCTACTAGGCCAACTTACTACCTACTAGAAAATAGAGTTCACAAAGCTCTCTTAAGCCAAAACATAATAAGTTTAGATTTGGATTTGGTGATTTTGCAAGCACTAGAAATCATCATTAAAACCTACGGAATTTTATCTTTTCTTTCTTTGGGATTTTTTAGTACTCGTACAAGGTTATTAATTCAAATATTTATAGAAAATTTATTTTTTTTTTGCCTAAAATGCTTAAAAGCATTTATATTTTATTTGTAAATTTTTAAGCACTTGTCTTATCCAAAATTTTGTTGGCATTTGAAAATTTGTTAAACAATCTTTTCAAGGTTTTATTAAATTAACCATAAACAGATGGCTGTTCTACAAATGTTTTTAAAATGTTTTTTTATTGTCAATTGCATTGTTTACAGCAAAAATTTCTTTAAAAAAAATTTTTTTGTTCTCTTGTAGAATACAATTAGTGTGGCATCTGCCATTAAAATCAATTGTTTCAAATGAAACATCTAGCAAAAGGAAAAAAAAACTTTTAACCAAAAAACATGGTCTAGAAACTTGATAATCAAATAAAATGTTTAGCAATTTTTGTTTTATATTATTTTTTTTTACATTTCTATCTCGTAAAAATGGCTTAAAAGTTTGCTTTTAAAAACAGAAAAAAAGAAGACTTTTAAATATAAAATTAAAACAAATGCTTAATTCGTCAAGTTGTAAAATATCCATCGTCTTTGTCGAGTTTTTATAAAGAAATTTAACTTTTTGTCTCATTCGCTTTATCAAAATGTTACCTTTTTTACACATTACTGGGACCTACAGTTTAATGTCGACTCCGAACTTGAGAAACTTTTTCATGGCAAATAGTTACACCCAGAGCTTTTTCCAGAAGACTGCTAAAGGAAAGTCGCCGAAAGAAATATTTTTCTTTGTATTTCTTTTTTTTTTTTTTTTCAACATGACAGAGCTGAGGTTTAAACCAAGAGCTATCGTCTTAGTAAGCCGAAACACTTACCACTACACCAGGGCTAGCGTTGTAGTTTTAGCTCATAGGTTTGACTTGTCACTTGTCCCCAAAAAAACCATACAATAACTTAATGAAAACCTTTAAATTTGACTGACTGAAATGCATATTCATGGAGGTTTTAAGCAAGTAATTAAATTGCTAAAATACTACTAATATTTAATAAAGAGTCATCGTTCATAAATATAAATTATTTGATTTCCTAATAATTTAAATAAATTCGTATTTACTTTAATAAATTCTTTTATGTTATTTCTCTCTGACATTTAATTAATTACAGGCAACACAAAATCCAATTAAATACTGCAATATTTAACGCTTTAAGATATCATCAATAAAAAAAAATAAATAAATAAATTTATTTGAATTAAAAGTATTAATTACAATTTAATATATAATACTCTATTATATATAGCATTGTGTGTGCATTCTTTTTTTTTTGTTTCAGTTATTCGTAATGCCTATGAGTGCGTCGAGTTCAAGTGCGTTTACTTTTTTTAGTTTCATTAACACTGTTTTCATTTCAAATACATATCAACCCCCATGCCTCAGTAAATAAAAACATCATTATTAAATTTTAATTAATTTGTATAAAAAAAAAATAATAATTTTTATATTACAAATCACCTGTGGACATCAAAATTTACCTAAAAAGAGAGGGAGAAAGGAAAAACGACAAATATTAGTAAAAGAATTTTATTTAATTAAAATGAATTATTTAAAAATAAATATATTTTACATAGATTTGTGGTTTCAATTTAAAATTAATAATAATTATTTGATATATTTTTTGTTTTATTTGCAGTTCAAAGAAGAAAAAAATGTTTTATAGCATTAATGTCAATATTATTTGTTGCGGTTGAAATGCACAAAAAGAGAATTTTTTTTCAAGAATTTCTATTTAAAAAAAAAACACTCTTTACATAACTGGTAAAATGAACAATCAACACAGCTTTTGTATAACTCATAAATGCTTTTTTAATCTATATATAAAAAAATGAATGTTTGTCTGTCTGTTTGTTTGTGTTTTATAGAAGGCCAAACCCTTGTACCAATCTTCCTGAAATTTTCATAGCATGTTACTGTGACTCTGTATGAAATAACAAACTATATGAACTTTTGATTGAACAAAGGGCCAACATTTAAAATCGTCATATCTTGGACATTGTTTTGACAAACGGCGGCAGTATTTGCTATATATGGTATTGGCGTGAATAGGAACACGTACCAAAAGAAAAGTGGGCAAAAAGAAAAGTTAGCAAATCTATGTTTCTCGCATGGACAGCTTTATGTTACAGCCCGCGTTTAATAAAACCCACCGATTTATATATGTATGCTCCTGATGGGCAAACTAAAAATATTCTATATCTTAGAGCATTGCAATATTTAAATTAAAATTAAATAAATAAATTTGTGTTAATATATAAATACTTTTAATTTTGTTTTATTACGAGGGGGTAGCGAAGCACACCGGGTTTAGCTAGTAAGTCTATAAAAAAATATTTTAATAATTTGTCAGATTCAAATCGAATGTCCTATAATACTACTTCCCGTTTCCTCCTTTCCACAGTATATTTTGTTAGCACTTGTATTACTTACCCGATTACTTCTCTTGTAGAAAAAAAAATTCTAGAAATTGCTTCTTGAGCCAAACAGGTCGTAGACTTCCAAACTTCGACTGTATAACTATGATAGAAGGAGATTCTGAATCTGACCGGATACCACAGACCTAAAAAGCACTTAAATAAAAGAGAAATCGTTTCGGGTAGTTTGCGCAGATGATCTGATGCAGCATTCGAGTTACCAGAGCACATACTGGGAATCTATGCAGCATAGATGCAAAGAGGCACCTTGATGGTTATAAAATATCGGATGAAGAACACATACAACATAAGTGCTGTGGGAAGCTAGGCCGGAACCCTTAAACAGGGTTATAATGGGCAATTATGTATGTGATATATTTTTAAAGAAGCTCAGGGCGATGAAACGAGAGCTATACAATAGATCTTCAGGTCGAAGTAGTTTAATTACCTTATGAATGAATGGCATTATCTGTCAGTGTAAAGGCAAAATAAACATATCAGAGGATAGATTGAATGTATTCACATTTGCTAGGTATTCATGCATTTGTTGCTTTTGCTAAGCATTTATTAAACATTAATTTCTACAGTTGTTGCTGTATTCACACTACTTACTTTTTTTGATTGTCTTTTGCATACTCTTTTTTTTAAATGCTCTTACATGTTGTCCAATGAATAATTTTTCAGTAATAATTCTTTTATATGTGAAAAAACAACAGGCTATAAATACACATACATACTACATACATACCTAAATACTTTTCAAAAACATATATATTGAGTTTCATTCATTAGGCATGTCAACCATTCATACCATTCGTGGCTTTGGTTGAGTGTTAGATGATGTTTAAAGAAAACAAGCAATGAAATAAGATAAGATTCGCTACATTCACTCTTTTATTATGTTTTCTTGTATTACCTAAATAAAATAGTGACAATTGACAACAGTACACTAATTTTGTGTGAATGCATTCATAGCTTATAAATAGCTTAAACTGTTCTCTGATACATACATAATTGGCCATAAAAACCCTGTTTTAAGGTTACTGCTTAGCTTCTCACAGCAGCCCTGTTGTATACATCAATTTTTATTCATTCGCCAAATTTAAGAACCTTTTTCACAGCCATAGCTTGCTCTCAGAGCCTCTGTCAGAACACTGCTAAAAGGTAATCACCGACAGAAATATTTTTTCATATATCTTTCTTTCCACATGTAAGAGCTGGAGTTTGAACCCGGAGTTTTTGTCTAGTAAGCCGAGAAAATAACTACTCAACTACGTCGACTACCAATTTATTTTTTTTTAAACTGGATCAGACGTATGTATGAAGTGAATTAAATTAACATTTTTATTCACTATTTATTTATTAACTAAACTACAACACAATATTAAATTATATTCTAAATAATTATAAGGAGCAGAGTGACAAAAGATCATAAGCTTGGCGTAGTGTGGCAGATCAGGGTGTTTAGTGGGAATCCAACCCACAACCCTCGCACTAGCAGTTTAGCAAACTACCCACTAGACCACTGGGGCACCTATGAACATTTCATTTTTTTCTTTTTTTTTTTTATTTAAATTTTATTTGTGAAAATTGCTTTTACAATTCTATCCCATTTATTATGTCCCAAAAAAAGCAAGTGTCCACTAATTATCAAGTCGCTATCTAATCGCTAGAAATACGAGTATAAATAAAACATTAATTGAGTGCCCATAAAAAAAAGGTGCTAAAGGTGCAGGAATACAAATTATGTTCTTGTTTGTAATTTCATTCTCTCCTAATTCGGCGATAATTTATGAACTTGAATATTTTATGGTTCAAATTATTTATTATTTATGCATGCTTTGTAAAACATACATATGCAAATTTACACTCTTTCTCTCTCTCTCTTTCTCTCTCTTTGGCCTCCTCTCTAATATATAAATTATTATTTTTTGTAGTGGTTGTTTATTATTACGCATTAACTCGTGTATGATAAATTACAGCCCATGTTTATAGAAAAGAGAACAAGAGAAACAAAAGAACTCAAGAGAGCAGGTGAATGTTTCATTATAATGATGGGCGATGGCATTGTTTATGAAAATGTGTTCGTTAAACAACATGATAATTTTCAACACATTCAAGGCTGTGGAGAGTTAAGAAAAAAAGAGCAGTGATAAAAGCCACAAATATAAACAAAAATCAAAATACAAGAACGTTAGAAAAACAAATTAAACCAACATGCTCACACATTTTTAAATAAAACACACAATCACGCACACCCAACTAAATGCATTTTTTTCGGTCTACCATTCAAGAATGGTCTTTGAAATAATGTGTACATGGAATGATTGCATACAGTTGGTTGAAGAAAGTTAGAAATGACGTTCCTTAAAGCAACCAAAAAAATTTTTCTATTTTTAGCGTTTTTATTAAAATGTTAATATTCCTTAAAAATAAATACAAAGTATTACGCACCGACCTTAAATGTTTTTCAGACGATTATCAAATCTTATAATATTGTCATGCCGTCAATAAACAGGCAATCAATAAAATAAATAATAAGTTGCCATCACTAAAGATTTTGCCCGGAAAAAGAGTAATTTAATATTAGAAGTTAACCCTGCTTCCATTGTCAGAGTTGCTAAAAAGCCAAGATTGTAGAAGCAATAAAGAGCGAAAAAAATGATAAAAACTCAGCAATAGAAAATTTTTGTAATTTTAATTATTTGAAACGGATGACAACTTTAAAAGTGCAATGGAGAATATGACGGAAAAAACGTGATTTTCTTAGCAATTTAGCATATATAAGAGTGTTTCCATATTTTTCTATTTCTTTTTTTTCATCTAAACTTTTTAAAGGAGACATTTAAATTTCAGTTGGCATTCAATTAGACTTTTTAATTGATATTACAAATATTTTAATTGAAATTAATTTTTGTTGTTCCACTATGTAACTAGAAAAAATAAAAATTTCAGTTGCAAACGAAATGCCACTTCTATTTTCTTAAACACAACTGTAAATAATTTATGTGCATTAAATATCTGTTATAATGTTGCTCATCTTTATTATCACAATATTGGTGTCAATGTCAGGTTATTGTTGTTTCTGTTGTTGTTTTTAGTATTTGCTTAACGGCCCACTAGTCTTTTTTAATTGTAAGTCACTATCATTGAGACTCTTTTTATGTTTGAGTTTCCTCTACTTGGCTTTTTATTTTCCTATGCTTTGTAGTTATTTGTGTTAAAGAGCAATGGCTGATGTTTCATAATAAATATGTACGAGTATATTGGTTTATATGTATGTACGTATGTGTTAAGCCATCTTAAGCCCCTCGTAAGTGCTGTTATTAATGCCAATTCTGTTATAAAATCTCTCTTTAATAAACACACATAAATGTGTGTAAATTTAAATTTATTATTAAATATTTAATGCATATTTTAAGGCTAGCAGAGCATTAAAATAATTTATTATTCTTTCATGAATTATTATTTGTTTTTTTTTTTGTATTATTATAAGTACAATTTGTAATTTTATATTTACAAATGTAATCTGTAGAGCTTTATTTTACAGATTTATGTTAAACAGAAAAAAATTTAAAATTTATGGTAAAAAACCTGATAAATTGAGAATTTGAATTCATTAATGACTATTTTAAGGCATTATTTTAGCACAACAAGTAGTTTTATGAAGTTCTTAATTATATATGTTCGTCTATATATATGTATGTGTACATATTCCACAGTTTTAAGTATATTAAAAAATTTTAAAAAAGTTTTTAAACAGTCTGTTAAATTTCATACCAAAATTAAACAAAAATTTTAAACTGAGTTTCGTTTTCTGGGTACAATAGTAGACTATTGGGTTATAAATCTGAATTAAACACAAGTTATATAAAAAGTAAAATTTTTGAATCAATTTCTTCTTACGACAACAATAAACACTATATCTTGTCATTTACATATATATTTAAAATTTATATTTATGTATTTGTGTTTATACGACGAAACTGTAATGTTTTTAAAGTCTTTGAAAGTAGTGTAATCAGTATATATCAGACGATTTTTCCTAGAAAAAAAAAACACTATAAAATTAACATACTTTTAGGAATTGTTTAAAATATTTTTAGATTATTATTGCTGTGTATTAAAGTGGTAAATATTTGAAAAATCTACTATTCATCTATATTGTCATCAACTGCAGCTTGAGATATTTACATTCGAATGGCTTTTAGGCAATTTTGAGTTTTTTCAGATGCTTTGCAATGGCGTAATGTCGGCGTGGAAGTTGCCTTTTTATACATTCTGCAATCAAATTTGCACGCACAAATATAAAAAATTGTTTTTCTAACTAAATCCAACCATTATTATTCAAAATATTAATGTGACATAAGAGAAAAATTAGAAGACTTGTAAAAAATCATATAAAACCTAAAGGAAGGCTGATTCCTAAAACAAAGAGTTACTTTAAAAATTTACAACTGCATCAAGACGAACTGCCATTTTCGAATGACTCAATTTTGATCTATTATAAGCTTTAATAATTAGGTTCTGTTACTTCAAAGCTACTTTTTCTTTATCTTTTCACAACAGGCACTACAAAATTCATTAAAGCCTTACTGAACAAGAGCACTTCGTAGAAAAGTGTTTATATATTTTCACTAGAAAAGTGTTTATATATTATACTTTGGATGTTTTGTAATAATGATAGAACTTTTCAGGAACTAAAGGAACACCATAGAAAAATTCTTATAAAACTACTGACCTTATTTAATGCTTAAAAATGAATATCGTGGCCTACAGTATGGCAGTACTAAACAATTGTAGAACATATCCAATACAGCAGACATAACACATTTTCTTTCAATGCCTAGATAGAACCTATTACTACAACCGAAAAGGAAATTATGCAATTGCGTTCCACAAAGGCTCACTTATAACACAAACTTGCATATTTTCGAACAAAATGTACTGCATCAGTAGGGGTCATTCCCTGACTGCTGGACTCAATCCAATAAAAGAACTGTTAATTGCCAAACAACACATTGTTGAATCAAATATTTTACTGATAGCATACTTGCAAAAGTTTACAGCAGTGTTGGCAATATTCAAACAGCTTACATGCAGCAATGTTGCACAACGACTGCATTTCTGAACGTTCCCCTTAACCATATTGATGCAAAATAAAAATAAAAATTTCTCGATTATTTGAGATGTTTATGGTATTATATATTGCCTTTAGCAAAAAATGCTGGAGTTTTTGCAGTTTTGCACGTCATCTGCGTTTTTCATATTCAAATGCTTGTACAACTACGTTTCAATTAAACAACCCTGTCTTTTACATAATATGCGTTGCGCCAATTGAGTGTTTCGCACGTCTGTCAAAAGAAGTTAAAATAGAGAATTTTCATTAAGCAAGATACCGGCAAAATGGGCAGGCAATGCATCTAACGTAAAGAATTTGAACATTGTACATTGTAACCGCTGCTACATACTTATAATATAAGAACATTTATAAGAACGTATATTTTTTCATATTTACAGTAAAATATTTTTCAGTGTGATGAAGTATTTGTAAATCTACTACAGCTCATATAATGCAACATTTATTTTGCAGCATTAATTATATTCCTAAGCTCTATATTGGAAAAAAAGGAATAGTATTTTATATTACTGGGGAGCTACTAAAAATCTAAAATTTCACATCGCGAACATCTTCACAAATTCTTTAAATTCCTTTACATTTCTGATCCTCATTTTATTGCATGCAACACAAAAAGACATGCATAATTGATGTAGGCGGTATATAAATTAAACGAGAAACAAAAATATAACAATTAACTCTGACACTAAGACACACTTTGCGTGTGAATATGAACACCAAATTGTTTTTCTTTTTCTAATATTTTCTGACCTCAAAACCTCTTCAAAAAGTAAAATAATACAAAGAAACTGGCACACAAAAAAAAAACATCAAAAGACAACCAAAATAATTTTAAAATATTTTCATTTTTACTAAAAGAAAAAACTGAATCTAGTGAGAAAAAAAACAACTGAGGGAAATATTTATTTTAAAAATTGTACACCCTCAAAGACACCCCTGCTCTCAGAAAACATCTTATCTTCTTAACGCCTTCAGTCTTTGTAGTTCATAAATAAAAAAAGAAAATATTTTATATTTTTATTCGAAAAAAACAAACAAAAAGCAGGAAAATAAAATATATTTTAATGGAGTTTCGTTGGTAGTTATAAAATGTGATAATTTATGTTCAACTCTGGTCCATTAAAAATTAATAAGAAACTAAAAAGCTATCAACCAAAAAGTCAGAGAAATTGTGATATATTGTGACATTTTAGTTGAAAAGGGATTCAGTGTTTTAAAAAGAAAAAACAAACAAAGAATTTCTTCTACAATATGTCTACGAATACAATAAATTTTTATTTAAAGAAAAAAAATGTAAATTAAAAAGCAAACAAACAAAAAACCGTAAAGGCAGTATACAGGAATGTTTAAAAAACTAGTAGTGAAACACATCACCCATATTGTGGACATCTAATCCGACAGATAGACTTGGGAAGCTTGTTAATGACAATCAGTTTCTCTTGGTTCTTTTGCTAGAAGACTGCTAAGGGATGGTTGCCAAAAGAAAAAATCGTTAATATTTCTTTCTTCAAAAATGTCAGAGCTAGGGTTTAAATCCAGAACTTTCGTCAAATAAGCAAACACACTACATACTAAACTACTGCTATCATGAAGCAAAATAATTAATTAAAATACAAATTTTTTACTTCAATATAATCTGTTTTTAAATATAATTCAAATGGAAAAAGTTCTTTCATTATTTCACTTGATGCTGCAACTGTATACATATGTACATACGTCGGTTTAAACTGTATCCTTTCAAGTGGTGTGCATTTGACAAATCCATTATAACAAGAAGTAAAACAATGAGTGTGAAGAAGGGTGTCAGGGAGTACGAAAAGAAAAATTTATATCATTTTGGTATTTTACTTTTTCTTAAAACATTTCACATTCAAAAAGAATTCAACTCAAAGAAACAGTTCTTGTTACAAATAACGATGTGGGTTAAGCTTAGATTTTAATTGGTTTAGTCATTACTTTTGAGTATCGAGACACTACAGTAGGCAATCAATTATTTTAGGTAATCATAGTATTGCATAAATAACTTATAGTCCAATGTTTTATTACAGAATTGCAAACATCAGATTTGATTAACCACCACGAATTAAGCAATACTCACCTATATGATGTAGGTAACTACACTGATATTAGAGAACGAATCAAAAAATTCTACGAACCAGAGATCAAGATAAGCATATGAAGTTGGATACACTTCTTTAAACAAATATGTAAAAATTATATCACTTTAATAATTCGATAATAAAACACTGTTTAACTGCAATGAAACTTTATCCACTTGTACAAAATAAATGTATCTTTACTTGTTTAAAATCTTTAGACAGCTAAATACATAAACCGATCTTCTTTAAGTATATCGATATCTCTGTTTAATGTGCTTAGCCCGTATGAAATAAATATTTCATTGGCCGAAATCGAATTAGTGGGTATGGTACCTCTTATATAAACTCACGATTAGCTTTTGTATATCTAGAAAATACAATAACACAAGTGTAGAAATCTCATCCAAATAGCTATTTCATCAATACAAATCATCAGTTTAAACCTGAACGATATTCGAGAAAGCGGAATGGTACATACCTTCCATACAAACAAATTTCCATCACTAAAAACCATCTTTTATTGCGCTGCAAGGTTTCTGGGTATCTATATGGAAGTTATATAGAAAATATGCATTTAAAATGCTTTTCTGGGTATTTTGATTTTCTCTAATGTTCACAAATAAAACAGAGAACATATATCGTAATTGTGGAAGCCCATTGTATGGGTCGGCAATATCATAAAATAGATTCAGAATTGTTATAAAATCTGTAAATCATTTTTGGAGTCCCAGTAAGAGTAATAATTTTTTCAATTAATTATCAATTTCTCAGAAACTCTTTTTTAAGTATATCAAAATAAAATTCTATTAAGAATTTAGATTGTTTTTTTGCAATTATTTTTGATAATTAAATTCGTGAAGGTATTGTACATAGGGTAAACTAAACATGTTTTCAAAATGTTTTAACGAAGTATGTATACGTTTTAATAATAATTCAAATAAGGATACACGTCCAAATTCGGATAAAGAAGATCCATTTCGCAACATTTGTACGCTAATTAATGTTAGAAGTTACAAGACTGACGAAGAATGCATAAAGAATTGTGAGTGGCTGTGTGGATACCATGGAAAAAATATGTCATATGTGCTTGCGATACATGTAACTCTTATCCATTTTATGACCTATTATATACCGATTAAACATCAAAAGGTTAGTGTCTTAATAAAATAAATAGGAAAAAGATTTAGATTTGGTTGTGGCTTTAAAGATCTCAGCAAGAAACATTACTATAGAAATAATTTTTTATACAATTTTGAAGTTTTCAAGAGCTCAGAATTCATGGAATCTTTTACTTATCGGCACTATACAGGAAAAAAAGAAAAAGATTTTCATCACTTAATATGCAAACAAATAGGTAAGGGTTCGTATTTTTTTTTTAAATATTTGAATACAATATGCATAGATTAAATATTGGCTTATATGACCCGATGTTTCAAATATACTCTACAGCTTTTGCCTTCATGTTCATATAGAATACCAAAATAGAAGAAGACAATAGTTATGCTGCCAAATATACAGGCATATTGACATATTGAACGCCATTTTTCAATGAGACAAGTTGCTATCGGTTAATCACTCAAAGTCCAGTGTTATACCTTCACCCTTGAATGGTCAACAGCAATTGCCACATTTGTCTGTGGATCTTGATAGAGAGTGGTGAATGTCTTCACTAGCTGTTATTTTTCCAGAAGGTGGCGCTGTACTTCTGATCATTATTTTCTGGTGGAATAGACTGGATATTTCAGGGAGACGGTTTTCTTGCAGATGGTCATCTTGAAGGAGGGGGGGGGACATCTTATTTTTTTAATTATAATTTAGAAAAAGCAGCAAATTTTATTTTATAAATTTTGTCCTTCGCTGGGATTTAACCTCGGTCGTTTGATGATAATAATATTGTATTTTAATTATAACGAGCGGAGTAATAAGACCTTGGCTCTAGACCAGGGAGGGAATCCAATTGTGTCAAGATCCAGTTTACAAGCAAAAGACAAAGACGGTCGTACTTCTGTAGTAAAAAGTTTTAATGCTGCCTAAAGCATGTATCGACTGTTTCAAGCTAATTTGTAGATTCACTACCTCCAATATACCACTCAAAATATCACTCACTAACAGCTGTACGACTGCGAAAATATTAAGTTTTTTTTTTTAAATTATTAGCACTCAGTTTTAGATAAGCATACTGTCGAAATAAAGAACGTTGTAACTGACAAAACCTTAAATGTTCACAAGAGCCAAAAAACCTGTATGAAAGTAGAACAGAGACACTGGTATTTTTCAAAAGGCAAACGGCGTAAGTGAATTTATTTTCATCGCAGAAATTTGGGACCGGAACCAATCGAAGCGTATTTTTTTTTTTGATAAAAATTATGCAAAAAACCGGTTTTTGTCAGTTACAGCGTTCTTTAATTCTTGCGACGATATTATTAATTTAAATTAAAAATGTTTTTTTTGAAATTGCTGATGGTACAAGAATATTTTGGTGCTCACATTAGGGTTAATATCAGTATATCAAAAAGTAACATATGTATGCTCTTTATTAAACTCTTCTTATTAACTTCAAATAGATATAGCGAAATAGGCCTTGAATTAGCTTTTTGCTCTTTGAAAACTCAACAAAATTTTTACTACGAACCAACATACAAAAAAATTCCATCTATTCATGATGATGACCTTAACGACAGCGATTAAAAGGAATTTTTAAATACTGCACCAAATTTGGTCAGGCCATTATAGCTTTCAGGCTTTAGTGCAGCATATAGAAGAAAAAAAGAAAATAAAACGTGGTATTTTACTGTATCATATAGTCGGACTTGGCCTTTTAAAACTTTTTTACATGTCGATGTTTTAGGTTTTTTATTTTTTTATTTTTTGTGTGTTATTTTACTTTACTTTGCCTTAGTTTTGTACTGCTTTTAATCCTTTCAACTAAAGCCCCTTTGTGTGGTCCTGTTTGTAGTCGCTTGTTGTTTATGTCAAATGTCAAAAAGTTAGCAGTGCTCTAAAAAAAAAACAAACAAAAAAATAGTCACAAGCAATTTTTCTTTCGTACTCTCTTTAGTTGGTTATACCTTTTATTGAAGGGTTTAACGAAAAATAAAACAAAAAAAATTCCAAAAGTTTTTGAAAGAAAATTGTACTTCTAAATTAACAATTTAAAAGTCAATATAAGGCAAACGAAAGACGGCCAATAAAATTTTTTAATCGAAATGTAAAAACCTTATATTTATTTAAACGCTCATAAGTTCATGGAGAATTAAAACTTTTATTGAAAAAATTTCTTTAATTAAAATATTTTAAGGGATTTAAAATTAATTAAAATATTCTTGTAAATGTTTCAAATCCATAAATATTTTAATTAATTTTAAATCCCTCATAGACTGTCGTCTAAACCCTATCCATAACAAACAAAAACTAAAATGTTTACAAAACTTCTTCTTCTTCTTCTTGTTCTTTGTTTAGAATTAAACAAAAAGGATTAAAGTTATAGATTAAGTTTCCACATATAAGATTTTAACAAAATGTAAAACAATATTGACATAAAATGTCTTTTAATTTTTAATAGGAGTACGTTAGAAAACACTAAGACTGTTAATGAATGTCTTAAGGAAGTCTCTTAGTAAATGCAGAAGTATTTGAGCATTTCAAAGGTTTCTAAACTATACTGCAGACTACAGACACTGGGTAAGAAGGCAGGCAGCCGTAATTTAAAAGGCCTTAAGATAACTTTATTTCAAATACTTTGAATATGTCATTGCCGTAATAGATTTTAATAGATCATCATAATATATAATAATTTTTTTTTAAGAAAACTCTATTAATAATTAAAATTATTTTATGCAGGTTTATTGAACTTTTTGTACTTATAATGGCATTTATTAAATATAAAATTTTTATTATTTAGTTTTAAGCTTTATGCAAAGTACTCTTTAATGACACAGATTTATAAGAATATACATATAAAGGCAATAGCGAGTAAATCGGTAGTAGTTTGTCATTTGTTATATGCAACCCTTTCAATATAATAATGTATTCCTTAAGGCGTTCTCTTTCCCACAAAAAGTGTAGCCATACATTATATATTACAATACATTGGCTAGATAACTAGCCAAACACCGGCGGGCTTCGCTTACAGATACAAACGATACATCAATACACTTTATAAACAGACTTGCGCTCTATGATAAATCATTACGATAACTAGAAATAATGAAAGGTTTTAAATTTGAAAATTTTGTCGTTTATCAGATATGCGTGGTATAATGGTTAAAGCGCTCGCAAAAAAACTCAAACGGCCCAGGTTCAAATCCCAACGAAGGTGAAAAAATAAAGTTAATTTGCGGTTTTTTTCTAAATTATAATTTAAAAAAATAAGGGGTTTCCGCCTCCCCCTCCCCTTCAAGACTATCATCTACAAAGAAACCGCTCCCTAAAATTCCACTCTATTCCACCTTAACCATTGACAACAAAAACGAACGACCAGGAGAAAAGCGCCACCTATTGGGAAGTAGCAGATAACAGCAGATAAACCTACTTAGCGAAGGCACTCACCACTACACAATCATCATGCAAAATTAGGCAATTGGTGTTGATCATTCAGGGGTAAAAGTATAACACTGTCTTTTGAATGATCAATTCAGTTTTACCCCTGAGTATTGGTCTCGATAAAAAAATGCCAGTTGCCAAGTTGCCCCAGCACTAGTGCAACCAGATCCAAGAATCATCACACTAACATGACGTTTATACCCACATTCAAAAATATTTGGACATACAGCCTCTTCTGATACCGTATGAAAGTTATGCAGTTTAATTGTCGGAGCTTTTGTTCTGAACCATTGACGTTTGCTATGCATCTTAAATGGCTAACGACTGTCTTGCCATAAAATATCGATATATTAAAGAATATACAATGTATATTGTTTTAAATTTTCTAAATCTTCAATGCTACCTTTCTAAAAATATTACATATGTATGGGAGGTGCAATGCCTACTTATGCCATTCCGCCCACTGTTTAACTGAATATGATTGTTTGTATTGAATATGAACCTATTTTGACCAAACTTGGGTATTCTTACCGCTGCCATATTAAAAATATAGCGAAATGCCTATTTCTTTTGGTATGGGCGTGGCACCACCCAGTTAGAATTTTATTATTATTATTATTTTATTACACAGTGACATATTATAACATTTTAAAGAAAATCGTTTCAGCCGTTTAGCTGTTTGTAACTAGAATTGAAACAAACAAGCGCATATTTATTTATTTATTTATTTTTTATAAAATAACTGTATTTTATAATTATTTTTAATCTCGTTTTAATTTATTTATTAAATTTCTGTCCAACAAAAATAAACTCTATAGCTAAAATACAGATTTAATTAACAATAAAGGTATTTAAATAAGCTTAAATAAATAGATAACAGAAAATATAATATGTGTCAATAAGGAAGAAGAGCTTAAGTCATATAAAGAGTTTTGAAATATTTTCAAATTTCAAAATTCCACAATTTAACATACTCATTACAGGCCTCTTAGTCGAAAAAAATGTATTCTAATACTTTACATTTAAAGCTCTGACCTAGTTTCATAATTAATTAATCACTACGCACTTATTTGGACTTAAGCTCTTCTTGCGCATAAGCACAGATATATACTACAGTGACAAGTTTTAAATTAATTAAATTTTAATGAAAATAGAAAATAATTGAATTTAGATAATAAAATATATATTTTTTTAAATGCATTACATTACCAATTAGTTGTAGGGCCAGAGGCAGTAAATTTCATAGTTAAACAAGAAATAAGAAACAATAATCTGACTATCAGAGATGAGGGTATGATATATGGAAAGTATCAATTTCTTCCTTCCATGTAATTAAGAAAAGATAATGATTTAAAAGAGCTTTAAATATCTCTTGTATAAATGTATTTTTTTTATCAAGAGTACTCTTAATCTTATTCGGTGAGGACAACATATTATTTGCAGATCAGAGTAACAATGGATTTACAATATTTAAGGATTTACCTAAGTCGTGAAAAATTAAAAAAATAGTCAAGTTTCATAATTAGAGTATGAGGACTATCAGAATCAAAAGCCTTAAAATGGTCAAGTAAATCAATAATATTTTATTTATTGTGATCCAGTTCCTTTCTAGGAAACTCTTTCACATCAACTAAAGTCATTAGGCAATTGTTATTCTCATGGAAACCGGACCGTATAGCGCACAAGATGATTGTCAATATACTCGTAAGTCTGTGTTGAATTATAGGTCGTATTTTAAAGTTGAATTATTTCTAATTAATTTCGACTAACTTCTGAAATATCCTTATATTCCCTATTTTGATTATAGTTTGTATATGAGAGTAGAATTATTGCCGTAATTAGAAGTAGATGAATATAAGGTCTGCCCCTATTTTCTTATATTCGACGTAATTGTATTTGAACTACAAATAGCCGTTTTGTAACCATTGCAGGACCAAACCGAAATTGGAGTAAAGCAAAGGGGTCCAAGCCCTTGAAAAGGGGTACCCCAAAAACTTCAAACGTCTGACTGCCAGACCTGGGCACTCACAAAAATAATCGTCCCCAGTCTCCCTCTCAGAAGAATTCTAGAAAATTCTGTAGTGCGGATTAAAGAAAAGGCCAGTGATCCGTATACACCGCTATAAGTTTGGACAAGGTTTCCAGAGTTTCTTTTAGTTTTTAATAAATTTTGCATAACTTTCGATTTAAGGACTCAGTTTCTATAATTACAGCAAACGCCATTTTTTTATAAGCCGGTTTCTTTTTTTGTAATTCAAGGAACTATGTTCGGATTATATTTTCTATATTTTTTATTCTTAAAAAAATAATATCGAAGATTTCAGAATCGTTTTGATTTTTGCTCATACAGTGTCAGACTTGAGTATTGAATTTGCATAGTGTATTGGCAGCATTAGAAAAGTTAAATGACACTATTTAAGCGAAATATTTTTGAGAAAATCGATAAAATAACAAAAAAATTTCTGCATAAGCTACTTTATAATTCAACACCTAATTATGTTGTTCACTGTAATTTATTACTCATTTATATATTTAAATTTGGGTCTCTAATGATTCTATATTTTTGTAACAAAGTAGCAGAATGTCATTGAAAAGTTCATTTGTTTTTATTGTTATTTTA
Source organism: Metopia argyrocephala (assembly GCA_963576795.1). NCBI lineage: Eukaryota > Metazoa > Arthropoda > Insecta > Diptera > Sarcophagidae > Metopia > Metopia argyrocephala. The sequence continues at coordinate 109,387,888 of OY756211.1, read as the reverse complement.
AGTGTGTATTTGTGTCAAAGTTATATTATTTTTTGTTTCTCTCTCTCCCTCTCTCTCTCTCTCTCTGAGCATTTTTTATATGCTTTTTATTTTGGCATAATGGCTTAAAACAACAACGTCTATAAAAACAATATTATTAAACGACTATTGATTTCATATGTATATGCACAGTCACGTACTTTTTTTCAAGTACTGTGATACTGTGATACTCACTCTTGCTATAGATGATAAGACTGCTGTTTGGTTACTCATGAGAAACATGATAATATGGATGCAGTTTTCAATGATACGAGTACATATGCATACGAAAACAACAACAATATAAAGAATATCTTGGAATATGAATGGAAAAATAAGAAGTAAATCTAAAAAACTCAAACATATGTTTACTTTTAATCTGTCTCTCTCCCTCTCTCTCTCTTCGCTCTGTCATTCAAACATAGACACACGAATATTAAAGAGAAGGCTTAATACTCGCACAAACCTTAACTATTTCCAGTAGTAAAAACTAGTGTGTTCAAAGGCCACTTGTAAGGCCTTATTTAATAGACACAAGCTCTGCGTGCCCCATTTCAGATTTATTGCTTTTTTAAAAAAGATGTAAATGCCGTGAAGGCTTTGCACTCTCATTTTTATATCCCAGTCAGGCAAAAGGTCTTCTAAGAAATGACTGCTGCAAAGCTTTTTAGGACAGCATTTCTGAAAGGCTCACAAAGTGAAGAAGTCCATTGCTTGACACTTTATTTGAATTTTTTAAAAAATTCATTTTGCATTAAAAGAAATTTTGAAAGAAGTCTCCTGTACGAGGTTTTAACACCAATTGTCTGGTTAAAAAATTTTTAACATTTTAACAACCAGTTCCATTGTTAAGCTTTTTCCAAATTACAGCATAATACGAGTCGTTCAAATAAACACCAACTGAAGGAAAAAAATTGTTTTTTCTATTACAGAGAACATATGGAATTTAATCAATAAACTATTAAGGAAACAATTTAATTGAAAAACATATTTTATTTAAAATATTCTAAAGAAACAAATTATATTTAATGCCAAATTACAGTATGCAAAATCTGTATTCATACAAAAGTTGAATAAGTGTTTTTTCTCAAATAAACTACTCTTTTATTGAATAAGTAATAAAAATAATAATTAAAAGAAAAACACAAAATACATTTCAATTATATTTTAATTCTTTATAAATGTTGTAATATTCGTGTGAATATTTCTAAAAGATGTAAGAAAACTGACTTTGCATACTGCTTTTCTTTAATTTATTTTTTTCGTTTATATAGAGTTACCAAGGAGTTAGTAAATCGCACTATAGCACAATAAATTGGTTTTACTTGTAATTTTGAACAGAAAATATATCGTTAATAATTATTGAATTGCACAGCTGATAAATTTCTGGAGCTCATAGGAATATACTTTTAAACATGGTATAATCATCATAAGGTAGTCCCGCTTTACCAAAACAATTACAGCTGCTTACTTGGGATTGTCAAAATCTTGTTGTTCTTCTTTGTTATTTATTTTGATGTTAAGTAAATTTGAAATTAAAATTTTTTCTTTGACAACAAATTAAAATTTAAAATGATGAAATGCAATACCAAATTTAGTTATTTAATTTTGTTTTCAACATAAATTGCAAAACGTTTATATTTTTATTTATTTATTTATATTTTTCGACATAAACACACATATACACAATATAAATATTTTTTTTTAATACAAGTTGCATATTTTATAAAATATAAATTTTTACAATAAAATTTATTTATTCATTCAGAGCTACGAGTACTGTTGATGCAATCATTCAATGCGCCATGAGGTAGCCTCTGGATAATTATATTTTACAACGGGTGAATGTATTATATTGCTTATAAACTATTTTTTTACAGAATAAAAGTAAAATTTTTAATTTTAAACAAATTTTCCACAAAAAAAGAAGAGGAAGAGCTTGTTTACAATAATATATTTATTTGTGTACAACGGTCAACCCCAGTGTTGCTTTTATTTGACAATTCTAAGAGCAGCAGGGTTGCAAAACCACAGAGTTCTATGCTATTTCAAACTGGGACTACCTTATGATGATTATACCATGCTTTTAAATTAATATTTTATTCATACTTTGAAATTGTGTCATATTACAAAATAAAATACAAATATATATTGATAACAAGAAAAAAGAATTATTTTTTCTTAAATGATATGGGAATCCAAGTTTGAATACCAGAACTCTAATGAGACAACTAAAGCTGGAATCAAAACATGTTCAATTAGTCTAGTGTACAATTTCTTCACCACTTTCATATACTTCTACGAAAGAGACATCATTTCAAAACAATCTACCAGAATACATTACTGATCTAATCAGACATTTCATCATTATTAAACCTTCTAAGAGAGAGTAGGAATAATGTGTTTTACACCTTTTAGAAGGGACATCTCCAACCTGCTAAAATACCTACTTTATAAGGCAAATTAAATTGAGAATTAATTCTTTAAGAACGGAGTCTGCAGTTAACCAAAAAACTCGGCAACGAAAAGGCCTTTTATCATTCACCACTAGCACTTTATCAAAAACATTGTAAAGCTACAACTGTATATGTGTTAGTAAATTAATGTTTGTAGTGTTGAGACATACCCAACAATGAATCAATGAATAGATAAAGAAGTTTTTTCTGCGAAATGCTTAAATTAATGTGCCCACAAATACAGGCAAAATAAATGCGTTTATATGTAAGAAAAAAAAAAAAACGAGGAAAGAAAACAATCGGCGAAAACACATGGAAGTGCATAAAACGATGAACATAAATAATAATGAGAAACACAGTATTGGTATGCAAACATACGAGTATAATACCCAGCGGGCACAAAATCTAGTATTTAAAAATATGATCCTTTCGTGAGTTATCTGTAGAGGTCTCTGTTAATAAACTGCATACTGAGACCGTGGTAGTATCTGTTGTCCAGTGTGATTCTTCACATGATCTCCAGACTGAATTCATTCTTGAGCTCCTTGACTACATCGAGTTTATAATTGACGGCTGTAGCCTAGTAGCTGATACATTCAACATATCGAAAACGCTGACAACATGTACTTCGTTTGAAATACTTTAGCGACATTTAACCCTAGGAGTTATAACCAGGTGTTTGCAGACTTTTTGTATATAAAAGTGTGTATTACTTTTTTGTTTTTCATATTGGAGATAAATCCATCCATGACTTCCTGTAGCAACTATCACCAAACATAATAAGCAAAAAATTAAAGCGATTCTGGATCCGGGTTCGAGTTAATCCATGTTTACAAATATTTTTTAAATTTTTAAATTTTGTTTGTTTAGAGGTACGAGTAGCTGCATTCCCGCCCATAGATGACCATCCAGTCCATGCCGCATCATCTGCCAGAAGACTATCGTGCTTGCTGTCTTTTAATTGAACAAAAAACCCGCTTTCATTGGATACATTGCAAAAAGCCGGTATGCCAGCAACTCTCACATGCCAAGTACTCCTGCATTAAATGCATACTTTTGCAAATATATGTCTTAAAGCTCTCAGATACCTGCCGCTTTTAGTGATCTAAGGTTGATCTTAAATATTTATTGATATATCGAACATTTTTTCATTGCTTAGTGTCAACATTTAATCTGTGACAGCACAAGCAAATCGTTTTATGTTAAAAATTAATTAATACTTCTCTTTTGTATGTATTTCAAAAGTGTAACACACATAAGAACTTTATTTATTATTGGCCTAATGTCAGGAAAATCTTTTTTAAAATTTAAATAGCAAAAAATTTTCCTTTAAAGAATTGTCCTGTTAATAATGTAGAATTTAAGTATTGCATTATCTAAAGATTTCTGATGTTTTAAGTAGAGAACAGAATTTAAATTGATTTTTTTTAGAAATATTTCCATAAGAGTTTTGTTTTCTAACAAATTGTATTCTGTTGAATACATGAATGAATGAAAAGATCGAACTTTTATAAATATTCAAACACATACATATATGCAGATACATACATATGTACTTACTAGCACAAAGTCATATTTTATAAGGCTTGAAACATCAATCAAAATCAAAAACAAAACTACTCTGTGACATTAATTTATTCAAAAGGACTTGGAAGTACTAATACCCAGTCAAATACGAGCAATGATGATGATAATGATGAGAATCAAGAATACAAAGTTTTACTCTAGCAAGCAAATACAAACATAAATAAACTTCTATGTGTGCATGTAAACATGTATTGTTAGTACTTATGTGAGTATATGTGTGTACAGGCATAAATTATTGTATCATACGTGTAACACTCTTACACACACTTAAAGTTCATGAACATACAAATATGTGATAAAGCCAACAAAATTGAAAACCCCCATTTGAAAATTTAAAGAAAGAACCATTTGAAATAAAAAAACAAAACAACCTTAACCTGACTGTACTTCTGCTACTGGAACAATGTAACTACGAGGGTGGATTTACAATTTACTTTTAACTTTAAATGTACGTAATATTACAAACATTTTCTAAATATTTTTAATAACCTTCAAATAAAAAAATCTTCGAATTTCTGCACTATTTTGTTTATGATCTGAAAATCAGATATTGATAAAGTATACAAAGAAACAGAAAATATAAAATCAATGTATTACTTCTATAGAAAAGAGTGAGTCGTCTTGAATATGTAGAGCTGAAGTTGAAGACAAGTTCAGTTCAGCTGGTGTACATTTTAAACAGACTTGTGATGTTTCTCCTTTACTTTAGAACTCATTGAAAAAATAACTTCAAAATCATTTAAAAGAATTTGATTCTGATCTATTAAGGCGTTTAGTTAAGAAATGAAGATCTCTTCGCTACTTAAAAAATTAGCGTATTTATTCCAAATTTTACTAACCGGAAATTTTTTTACCTTAAAAAAAAAATTATAGTCTTAAGATGCTTTGTGTGCACAGTATCCTTAATCAAAAAAAAAAAAAAAACAATATTCGATTGCTAAAAAATAAGATGAAAAGAAAAACTAATAAGTCCTCTATGGGTAAGGCCACCTTAGTCAAATATTTAATAAAAAGTGATAATTCTTGAACGTAAAGGGTGACACTATTTCATTTATGTTCGAATGTCTGAAACAAAGGACCCATACTTCCCTCAAATTTACAGAAAAACTATGAACTTTATTTTTTGTTGACAACTTGATAAAAATTGTCGTCAGTTCCCCAGACATTTTAGGGTTCTACACTTGTGATACCGAGAACAAAAATTTTTAAAAATAGCACGTAGGTAATAAAGCATAATTTTTCCTATACTTTGCTGCAAAAACTCCTAAACACCACACTTAGTCCCTACAGATCAAAATTAGCTGAACTACTTGGCTCTACGACTTGAGCACAATTGAAAATTTGCATAGATACTTAATATTCAGCATTTTTATGTTGACTTCTAAGTACTAGGCATGTCTGCGACAGTCATAGATTTTGGTAATTGAACCTATACCGGTAGGACTCTGTGATGATATAAAACACAAATAATTACACAGAGGGAAAAAAGGCGTTCTAAAATTATTAACCAAGGGTATCAAATTAAGAACAAATTTTGAACAATATTTCGTTAACTTTCGGTACCAAATCAACCTTAATGAAATATTAAAATAAGAACAAATGGCACAAAATACCATAAGTTAACAAATCAAGAGCAACAGGTAGTAAAATCGTGAACAATTGTATAAAAATATCATAAGTTAATAAAAAAAAAAATCGATACCAACCGTTAACGAAATAAGCACAAACGTACTTAACTCAATTTTAATACCAAATGGTATCAGTCTCTCTCACGTTGATTGTACAACAAACCGTTTAATGCATTATAGAAAAAACTAATTTTTTAGCCATCAATTACGTTGTTAATAAGTTTAGACCAAATGACCACAAACACTATTCACTGTTTCCTACTTCCAGTAACCTACTTTCCTAGACCAATACAATGCCTCGCATAACTAGTGGTAGTCCCCTGAATGCTAAGCTGTTGTATCTTACTATTCACGGTCTATGTTTATAGCATCCCTAATTCATTTGGATTTCGTTTTAAACCGTTACTGGATTCTGTATAGAACTTCATGAAAGACAAAAGTCACATACCACCTTCAGTTTCTTTTATATCAACAGTAGTCAAGTTGTCTTTCTGCTCGAAATTCAGCCGTAGTTCAATATTAAAAAAAAATTTTATTTTTTTTTTTTTATACAAAGAATTACTCAAGCTTAAGGTCTTTTTTTTAAATAAAAATCGTTTATTTATATATCGATATTTCGCTACTCCTGCGTGTAGCGTCTTCAGGAAATATTTATTTTTTCAGGAGGAGTAGCGATATATCGATATATAAATAAACGATTTTTATTAAAAAAAAAGAAAAAGACCTTAAGCTTGAGTAATTCTTTATATTAAATAATAAAGGTCGAAAAACCAGAATTAAAATTATTCTTTTTTTATTATTAAGACCAATATTCAGGGGTAAACCCCTACTCGTGCATTGCAATGGAATTTGAAGATATATAGATAGATTTATTTTATTTCTTTATTATGCGCCTTTTCATTGATGAGACTGCCAGTTTGACCACTCAAAGGCCAGTGCTATACTTTCACCTCGAATGATTAACAGCAATTACCCCATCTGTCAATGGATGTTGATTGTGAGTGGTGAGCATCTTCACTAAGTAGGTTAGCTGTTATCTTCTCAGAAGGTGGCGCGCTGTACTCTTGATCATTTCTTTCAAAGGTGGAATAGACTGGAATATCAGGGAGCGGTTTCTTGAAGATGGACTCTATGAAAGAGGGGCGGGGAGGGGAAGGGCGCCTCTAATTTTTCAATTATAATTTTTATAAAACCGCAAATTGTGCCGGTTTGAGTTTTAGTCCGAATGCTCTAACCACTATACTGTTGCTTTAATAGCTACTAAGCTTTTATTGTTATAAGTTATGAAATAGAATTAAAAATAACTTCCCTCGTAAAACAACTTTATATGAGTTCAACAATTTTGTTTGCTATATAGTAGAGGACAAAAGGGAACTCTTGGCTTTTGATCGTCTACTCTGGGGACTTTAGAAGCAACTGTCAATGTAAACATGCTTGTGATATACAAAAAAAAAAAAAAAAACAACAGCAATAACACACACACAAAAAACACAAAAACAAAAAAACTACTAAAATGAACATCAGCAGCAATAAAACACATCAAATTTGAATATTTCCCATTTGCATACAAATTAATGAGTAATATGGAGTATAATTTTGGAAAATAAAAACAGCAACAACAACAATAACAACCAGCAATACAATCATGTTACGATATACTATGTACGAGTATTTATCAAGAGAACCATGTTTATAAAGCTTTTTCCTTCTTTATCTTTGTAGAGCCACAATGCTAAAGTACTTAGTATCCATATTACAGAGAATTGAATTCCGGTATTTACAATTCTCATATTTCTTGAAAACAGTATGAAAAGCAAATATTCTTAAATTGAATTTTAGTTATGTTGTGAACAACAAAACTGATATCTCTAATCAATATACGTACACATACGAGTACTTGACAAATGAAATAATGCTGAGTTGAACATTAAAAATTTTAAACGTACAATAGAAGTGTTCATATGAGAAATTAAATTGAATTTCTTATAAGTCTGTAATAATTAAATTTTAATTAAAACATTTAAAATGAAACTTTGAAATGAATAATTTAAAAAGGAATATTAAGGCAGTTTCATATAATCTTTTTTACACAATGAAAGCTTTGACATGCTGACAGACAGACAGACAGACAGACAGCTTATAAAGTAATTTTGGAAGCGTATTTCTACTATTGGTATTACAAAAGCATTTTGCATCACAAAATATATTTATTTGGTTGCTCAGTAGTCGTGGTCTAGTAGTCTAGTCTAGAGGTTAGTGTGTTGGCTTACTAACACGAGAGCTCCGGTTCAAGTCCCGGCTCTGATATCTTGAAGCAAAGAAATATTAAAAAAAATATTTCACTTCTGCTTCGTCAGAAACACGAAAGGAACACTGACATCATTCCTCCTTTAATTACCAAAAATATTCATTGCATTTAACTTTGATTTAATTAAAGCATTTCTGATGAAACAAAAATTAAATAAAATAATTGATCACACTTTTTCTGTTGCTCTAACTTCGGGCCTCCAGCACATAAACAAATATTTCTTTCGGCGACTACCTCTCAGCAGTCTTCTGGCGAAAGCTCTGAGAGTAACTAATTGCCATTAACAAGCTTCTCAAGTCTGTCGTTCGGAGTCGACATTAAACTGTAGGTCCCGGTACTCATGGATAAAAATTGACACACACAACATGAGTGCTGCGAGAGGCTAGGCTGTAACTCTGGAACAGGGTTGTAATTGCCAATTATGTATGTGTGTATGCGCACATCTTACAACTACTTCTTAAGGTAACATTTATAATTCTTTAATTTGATGTAGGTGTGAGCAACTCGTCAAAAAATGTATACATTTTATGAAGGAACTTACAGTTTAACCACTTCTGAGATTGGCAGATTGTTTATTTGGAAAAGTTTTCACCTTTTTACCAAAAACCTGACTCTGTTCTTTGTAAGAGATATTTTCTTAAAACTTCTGCATGTCTTTTAAAAAATTTGCTGATCTCTGCATGAAATTTCCTAAGGGGCCGGCAAAAAATAGTAAGAGAGCCTATAGGAGAGGAAACTAAGCAATAAGAGGGCCAATTTTTGTGGATCATCAGCTCTTAAAATTAAATTCGCTGAAAACTGTGGTAAAATATTGTCGTATTCAAATCTTTATCTTGGCTGTTTCCCATTTGACTATGATACGTCGACTTTTGGAATATAATTTAAATGTTTGTTTAAAGGAAACATTCATTGTGCTGAGCTAATTAATAACTGAAATATTGTTTGAAAGAGAGTAGTGGACAACACACATGACTAAGATGGCTCTGTCGGACTCCTACATTATTCGACATACTTTTTCAGATTTCTGCATATACACATAAAGAAGTTATTTTATCCCCTTTCTGCAATATGCCGAATCAAACAAGGGTAGCTTCACTGCGTTATACTTAGGACAAATCTCTAACTTTTTTAATGTTATGAATTGGCGTTTTTTAGAATATACGAGTTCGAATTACAACAAGATTATTTAAACAGGTAAGACTTACTTGCAACACGAATTGGCTCTAACACGGTCAGAAACTTGTGTCAAAACATCTAACAATACGCTAGTGTTACCACTTACCCAAAAGAAAATAGTGCTTACCAGTAAGTTATTTTGTAAGGGAGAAATTGTAAACAATCACTTACACGTGCGCATCAATAGTGCATGATTTTTATATAAAATGAACAGCTAAAATGCAATAGAAATGCAAATTTATTGCAACCAGTAAGCAAATAGTGAAAAAAATTAAAAATAATACCTTATCCAGTAGCATATTTGGAAGCTTTAGGGTATGAATAAACAATAGACTGCTTGCATTAATGCTTACAATTTTATTTATTGCTTCCAAATCTTAAAAATTTTCTTCTGGGTATAATGCTTGCAGGCACTACCCGAATATGTTTTTTCTTTCATTTTCGTATAACACTATTACGTACAATACGGCACACAGTGGGATTTTTTTCACAATTAATAATTTTTTCGACACATAAAATTTGAAAATGTAATGATGCAGTTTTGTAGAAAACTGATTCAGTATCAGTTATCAGTAAATTGTATTCTAAAAAAAAAAGTTTATTTGTCTTTAAAATAATGAAGTAAAGTCACATGTAAATTTTAGTCCAAAATATCGAAAACTGTTTACGCACTTCCATAGTGTTTGTAGGTAAATAATTTTATTACTCAGATTTAAATAGTGATTATTTAAAAATATAGACCTTTCTGCGTATTTTAAAAAAAAATTATGAAGTTCGATCATGTGGTTTAATAGATATGATAGAATAAAATTCGTTCTATAATGTGCTGTGATCGCAAACTTTCTAGGAAGAAAAAAGGTTGCTTGGTCGTGCTAGGTGCTCCCACTAAAATAAAATGAAAAGTATGGCTCCATACTATCAATTAAAAAATAAAAGTTTAAATAATTAATAATCTTTTATAAAATCATAAAATTTATCTCCAAATTCATAAAATTTTTAATTAAAAAATTTAAAAAATTAAAATTAAAATTTAATTAGTTTTGGTAGAGAAACAAAAAGTTGTGGAAAAAAATATTATATGGGTTATATAGGCGGTTAGTGTGGGTGTTAATTGAGGTAAGACAGGCTCTGTGACAAATTTCAAAAACTTTGGGCCCAAAATAAATTTTCAGCCTATGGGCGGTGGGTAGTGGGCGTGGCCAATTTTTATTAATCTTTATATTTTTCTTAGTTGAGCTAACTAAAGGTTCAAAGCAAAATTTCAACATTCTACGAGCACTATTTTTATTTTTTGTCAAATATTGTATGAACAAATCCCACTGTGCGGCATAACGAAATTGTTAAACAACCTTCGTATATTATAAAAATTATATACTTGAACATTTTTAAATCTTTTTTTAGTATTTATTTTTATTGTTTAAGCAACCCAAACAAATCAAAACAAAAGTTGTCATATTTTTAGCTACTCCACACGACTAATTCCGGTTGGCCATCTTCATTTTTGATACCAAAACGGATATGTAAAGAATTTTGCCAGAAAACAACTTTTTTTTATGCATAAATATTTCTTCTATTACGGTGAGTGAGAATTGTGTTGAAATACAAACAAAATGATTTGAAATCATCAAGCTTTTGTAGTAGCAGGAGTAAAGATTTCAAAAAAAAAGGTCTAAATTGGATTTTAAGCCAAAAAAAAATTGTATCAAACCATTTTGAATTTTTGGTGTGGAAAAATAGAAAAACAAACAAGTAAACAAATATGCAAATAAAGACACATAAACATATACTCGTACATGTACATAAAATTTGATTTGGTGGGATTTAGATATTTTGGGCAACAGCAAAAGGAAACAGACAAAAAAAGAAAAGGAAAAATCACAAAAATATGGAAAATTCAAACGTGCATATGAAATTTAATATACTCCTGAAAATATTGTAAAATAATGTTTTATTTTGGAAAGTAGAAGTTTCTTTTCTCAGGCTTTGTGTGTATGTATATGAATGTTTGTGGGATTATGCCGGGATTTTGTAAAATAGGCTTTTAAGAACTTAAAATAATCAAATGGGTAAATAATAAAAATTTTGATTTAAAATTAAACTACAAACAACCAAATACAGTTACTTAAGAAGAACACTTAAGAGACCGAAACAATAAAATTATAAAATAATAGAATTACGCAACACTTACTTTCACTCTATGGTGTTTGTCAATAAAATGTAAAAAGCAAAAAAACAAATGTTTTTATTATACGAGAGAAATTTTGATCTTTTTTTTTTTTGTTTATTTTTGATTTTTGCCTTTAAGAACAAATAGAGCAGAATTTTTTAAGGACATCTTATACGGAAATAGTTGAATAATTCCGTAGAAGCTTTTTTGATAAAGATTTTTTAAAGAAACATCTTTTTTTTAAAGTACTTTTTTTAGTCGATATTTTTTATTCAGAATCTTTTCGAATTTGTATTTTTAATTCTCTCAAAATAGTACTGAAATTTACTCGATTTGGTACTTATATTTACTTTTGTGTGACCCAAATTTTCTACCGTCCAGGAAAACATAAAAAACACCTTTCTGAACCTTTCTATACCTTTCTATTTAAATTTAAATAAAGATTCATTTGTTTCTTATTATTTTTTTCTTTCAAATTAAATTTCAAAACCTTACATACACACATAAGCTGCCTCTACAACCCTGTGTCAGCGGAAGTCTGCCAAGGGTTAATCGCAGAAAGGAATATTTTTTCATATTTCTTTGCTTCAGGATGTGAGATCGGAGCTCAAGCCTTAGTAAGCCAAAACACTAATTACTAGACCACGACGACTTCAAAACCTTAATAAATGAATTTTTTTATAAAATGAGTCCTTAAATCTGATAAGTTTGCTAAAAAGTTTTGCAGTTAGAGGTTCTACTCAGTGATTTGTGCCTTTGTGACTACACAAATTCCAGAAGAAAGTATCAGTCAAATTAATACTAAGCCTGATGCAGCCTATGCTATAATAAAAAATTGTAAAAAATGGTTTGGTGAAAACATAATCGCCGCTTTTCAAATGCGCAATACTGACGAGTTTTTGTCTCATTTCTTAATAGCGAAAGAAACGTGAGAAACCACCATAATAAACAGAACATCGAAATGCTGCAAATCGGTATAAATACTTTTGCCAGGAAATAAAATCATTATGATCACCTAGTATAATTCACATTGACTTGTTCCAAAAGTGTATCCATTTAAATAGAAATAGTTGGGATTTGGCCAATGAAAGAGTTCCTTTGATAAAGAACAATGTAAAGATTCATGAATTGGGCTTAGAACTACTCCCTCTACCATCCAAGTCTGCGAATGCAGTTGCGAGTGACTGTTTCTTATTTTCAAACTTATAGAAGTAACTTGGTGGATTCAGTTTTGACTATAACGAGGAAATCATCTCATAAATAAATGCTTGATTAATGAATTCCATAATATTTTTCTTTTTTGTTTTTCTTTTTTTTGTAAGGCCAATAGTCAGGACAGATATGTTTGCATTTTTTTCTCACAATGATTCATTTAAGCATTATAAAAAAAACTTGCCAATAAGAATTGATTAGATTCCTTTTGGATAACGATTGATACTTTTTCAAGTGTAATGCAAGCCCCTTAAAGATCCTGACTGGTATAAAAAACAATTTCAAAAACCTCTAAAAATTGCGATTAAAACATATTCTGTGAGACTCTTCATTTGATCTGGAAATGCTCTGCCTAATGGAGGTAGAGAGTATCAACTTTAGGTAAACCGCTCTTTGATAATAAATATTAGGAATGTTTATAGATGTAGTTCAGTTTTTTAAGCGTCTTATATCATTGGAATTAGTTGCTGATAGTTGGCCACTCAAAGCACAATATTATACCTTCACACTTGAAATGACCAATTTCAATTATCTGTCGTGAAGTGGTGAGGATCTTTGCTAAGTTGTTAATCCTTGCTTATTTCTATTACTTCCCAGTAGGTCGAGCTTTCTTCTGATTATTTGTTTGATAACCCAAAGGTGGATAGGGTGGAATGTCAATGACGGCATTCTTATTTTTATTATCTCTTAAGGATAAGAAAATTAAGAAATGTTGAACAAAGTGTTGAAAACTCATAGGAAGTCACTTTAAAAGGCAACATGATTTCTTATTATAAACTTTGTGATTCAATTAAAATTCATAAAATTACTGACCCTTTTTCGAAACTTAAATATCACAATTAGATGCGTTACCTTTTAGAGGTTGTTGTCAAATTAAAGTAGAGTTTGTAAAAATATTTGTAGTCACTCAAACATACATACATACATAACTGGCCTTTACAACCTTGTGTCAGGATTACGGCCTAGCTTCTCGCAGCACTCATGTTGTGTGTGTCAATTTTTATCCGTGAGTACCGGGACCTACAGTTTAATGTCGACTTCGAACGACAGACTTGAGAAGCTTGTTCATGGCAATTAGATACTCTCAGAGCTTTTGCCAGAAGACTGCTGAGAGGTAGTCGCCGAAAGAAATATTTTTTCATATTTATTTTTTTGAAGATGTCAGAGCCTGGTGTCGAACCCAGGGCTCATGTCTTAGTAAGCCAATACACTAACCACTAGACCACGGCGACTACTACAACTACTACTACTACCACTCAAACAGCAATTATTAAATTAAAGCTAAAATCATCATTGTGATTAAAGTAATACTTTGTTTTTGGTGTCATAAGAAATTCTTTCACCATATAAATATCGAATTGTAGGAGTTCCTGAACACAGTGTTGCATTAACAGTTACTGACTCACTATCCTCAAAGTAAAAATACAGCTTAAAAATATTCCGCAATACTCAAGCAGCTGTTTAAATCTAAAACAATTGTTTAAATTTTTCATCACAATAGAATAAACAAATACAAAGTTTTGTTTTTAATAGTCTCTCTTAAAGGACATTTAAACTTATTTTAAATAAATAGCCTTGTAGGAACTGTGGAAAGGCCATAAGTATGGAACCGATTTTACCAAACTTCCATGTATTAAAAGTCATAGCAGACATCAAACTAGAGACAATCATTGACTTTGTGAATATATAAAAGTGGGTTTAGCGGTTTTTCGTGCCAGGATCATTGATTAGCAATATCAGTTTACATTATGGGTAACAACGAATTTTGTACCCCCAAGTTTTATTTTTGTAAAGTTCAAATAAATTGACTAAACCTTTAATCTAAACACTATTTCATTGTCAAAGCTAAAATTAAACACTTACAATTGATAATACTTTAAATTTACACAACTTTGTTTCCTTGTAAAGCATCTTTCAGGTATAGTTGTATATAGAAGAATAAAACTACATATCAATCAAAGAACAATTAATATGTTTATATAGGTCAATGTATGGTCGAATGGTATCACAACTATTGAAACATTATTTGCATATTCAGTTTACTTGATTTCACTTGCATTCACAAACAAAAACTTGAAATCATATTAACGTACAAAACAGAAACTAAAATCGCTTTAAGCCATGTAATGGAAATGTTATGGTAGCTTTTGTTAATGAGTTGTAGTAGCGAAATTATTATTTACCATTTTGGGCTTAAAATTTGAAATTTGCCCCGTTTACTACTTATTAAACAATATTATGATTTGAGGATTTTTAATTAGTATTTGCTTTTCAATTCTCTTTCCCTCTCTATATATATCTAGTGAATTTTACAAAATTATTACTGCTTGAGGGTAAGCTTACCCCAATCAAAGAAATTTTGTTAATGATTTAAAAGGCATTGATGGCAAATAAACCAAAACAAAGTTTAATTTTAATTAAAAAATTCGAGGCTTATTTAGTTGGCAACGACTGTATGAATTTATATATATTTGTTGTGTAAAATGGTCACTGTTTTATAAACACTTTTCTTTTATAATAAAACGAGTAATAACAGCAACAATGGCCTATAATTTTAATACTCTCATCAGTTCTGTATGGCATTGTTATAACAGTTTTGTGTTATTTTCTTGCTTTCCTACATACTCGTGTTTTAATCATAGGCTTATGAGAGTGTATTTGTGTCAATTGCTGGAATTGTTTGTTCTCATGTGTATATGTATGTATGTATATGTAGATTTAGCCATTTAAACATTGTGCGGGTGTACATATAAGCGTGTGTGTGTGTGTTTGTATATACATTCATATATAAGAGCAAGTATAAGAGTTTATGACCATGAACTCAAAGGATTTATCTTAAATATAAATAAAGTTTATTTAAAAATACACAATCAAGAGTTGCACATATAAGTACACTGAGAAAAAATATGTTATTAAATGTAACAGTAACGATACGGTCAAAACCTTGCTAGTGTGGGATCAATGAAGATTGAATATTGACTTGCAATGCTTCAAAGATTGCTGGTTTGTCTATATAAACCAATAGCTTAACATTGTCTCATAAAAGGTAATAATCGCACATTGTCTCCAAATTGATTTTGCATAACTGCCAAGAAGTTATCTACCAGATTATCGTAAAAAAATATTTTTCCAAAAATATTTTCGTCTTGTATTATCATTGTAAATCCTTAGGCTCTTATACCTTTTAAGAAAAGTATAGTTGTGTACCTCTAAGCAAACTTTTTGTAGCTTTTAGCACTACCGTGATTACTGAAACTGCGTATACTTACGTAATAGCTTATCAATTTTCTTCTTGATTCAAAATATTTTCACTTAGAACTCACCTGAAAAAAGAGAAGTAATAAATTTATAATTAGTCAACTAATAAGTTAAGTTATAAATAATAATAACATTTTAAATGAAATAATTATTTATAATTTTTTACTATAAAATTTCACAATTATTTTAATTTTTTATTCAAATTCTTATCCAATAACATCAGTGTTTTCTTTAAGTGCTTTTTGATTTTAAAGTGTATTGTTATGTGGAAAAGATTTTTGGAATTTGCAATGAAATAATACAGATTTTAATGCAAAATATTTGCTGATGCATAAACATATATGTGTTTGTGTGTTTGCATAAGTGTACAAAATAAAAATTAAACAACCAATGTGTTTGTATAAGAGTAAATAATTTTTGATTAAACGTTTAATTTTTTGTGTTTGTTTTTCTTTTTATAGATTTTTTACGAATTAATAAAATAAAAAATGACAGAGAGAGAAAGAAGGAGAGAAGAATGAAAGTAAGATTAGTTTTTATATATACATATATTATTTAATTTCTTCTACACACACTTACATATTCATATATTAAAATCTGTATAAATTAAGAATATCATAATTGCCACAATTGTACATTTTTATTTCAATTCAACATAGAAAAGTGCAATGGTAGTACCATTGATGAGAAACAAGATTATCATTTGAGTACTAAAAGATTTTTTTCAGAGTACTTCTTTAACTCCACTAGAACCAAATATATAGTTTTCCTTTCTAATGTGATCGCCCTATCTTAACACAATTGTGCTAATTTAAGGTGATCAACGACATTTTGATCGCATCGTCTTGAAATCCATAAAAATGTTTTATACTCTGGCTGGTCTCAAATTACATATATACTCCTAACATGATCAAAAATTAGACTCTGACAGATGTTACCCGTGAATTAAAAAGTAATAAAAATAAAAAAAAATTTAAACTTTACATATTTTAAAATCTTAACTAAGATGCATATTTCTGATGTACGATTTCTTCGTTTGTTCCCAAACAAACTCGTAATAACAGCAAAAAACCTCTCAAGCAAAAAAAAAAAAAAAAAAAATTCATTGGGATACACAAACTTTATTTCATTTAAATTTAAATACAAGAAGCGCTTAATTCAGCACCCTATATTATCGAAAATATACTCACACAAAAGACAAGACATTCAACATCATTCGGGTCCACAAAATCTTCTTTGTCCAAGATCCAATTTTCCATGATTCTAGCGCATTAACTATGAGGGGTTTGAGAGTTGATTTATTTTGGGTCGTGCTGGTCAGAGCTCTCGCAAATAAACTCAAACGACCGAGGTTCAAATAAATTTGCAATTTTTCTAAAATTATAATTTAAAAATAAGAGGAATCGCTACCTGATATTTCCATTCTATACTACCAAGAAATGAAAGATCAAGAGTACAGTGCCTTCTGGGAAAATAACAGCTAATCACTTAGTAAAGATGCTCACCACTCACATTGAACATCTACCGACAGATGAGGCAATTGTTGTTGATCATTCAAGGGTGAAGGTATAACACTGGCCTTTGACGGGAACTTGTCCCATTGACATAAGGCACTTAGCATCTATCTATCTATCTAAGTAGGGGTTTACCCCCGAGTATTGGTCTTTAAAAAAACAAGAAAAATAAATATAGTCTAACGGGGTCAATCTGAACGAGGTCGGTGACCAGTTCACACCACATCTACGTTAGATGATCATACCCTCAAATCAATGTGGTATGTGCTATGTTGCACGATGTGCCATCTTAGTAAAACCGCACGTCGTAAGCACTCAAATTATTCAATTCAGACCTACAGCACTCATCGTTGACAATGAAAAACCACGCAGTATTTTTTTTTTCGTTTGGGTTTCGTTGCTCTAACAAAACACCCATTTTAATAAAACTATTTTATAACTTGCAGGGGTTGTTGAATTCTATATCCATCCATGGTGATTTAGGAAAACGGACTGAAGAAATGACAACTAATTTGACAGATGTAGCTACAAAAAGATGTCCGTTAGCGACTGTCAAATTTTGGAAGTCCCTATGTTACCAGTAATTTGTGGACAGCACGTTTATGAACCTTTCCCAGAGATTCTTTTTTAAATTCAACTTACTCTAAGAGACTAAGATATTGCGTTTAAGTAATATTATAAATAAAAATTAATATAAAAGAAAAAACACAAAATTTTTGGTATTCTTGGAATTATAAAAGTATTCTGAAAAAAATTTTACTGATATTGAAATTAAAACAAATATGCCCTTTTTATGATAATTCTCTCTCTCTCTCTCTCTGTGTCGCTTTAAACTGCATGAAAGAGTGTGTGTATGTGTGTGTTTATCTAAATTTAAATACAATTTAGATTTGCGGTTTTTTTTTTCAAAATAAATGTTTAATTTATTTGATTTTCCAATGACTTGTTTTACATTTTATTAATATTCATTTCCTTAGAAAAAAGGAAATTGTATTTACCAAAGGACTTTTTCAAATATAAATGTATTTCTCTATAATAGTAATAATAATAATAATGAATAAAATTTATATAAACACAAAGCTACATACATACACACATACACTAAAATATTTATTTAAAATTGTTTTATTTTTGTTTTTCTAAGACTTAATTTGCATATTTCTTAGAATAAGGCAAACATATCGTTAGCTTAAATGGAAAACAGGATTTACTTAACACAAGGAAACCAGTACTATTGTTAGTCTTAGAAAGTGTGTCTACATTCTCAAAGATCTTAATGATCGCTTTACTAAGACGAGAGCTCCGACTCAAGTCACGGCTTTGACATCTTGAAGCAAAGAAAATTAAAAAAAAATTATTTCTTTCGGCGACTACCTCTTAGCAGACTTCCGGCAAAAGCTCTGAGAGTAAATGATTGCCATGAACAAGCTTCTCAAGTCTGTTGTTCGGAGTCGACATTAAACTGTAGGTCCCGGTACTCATGGTTGAAAACTGATACAAACAACATGAGTACTGCGAGGAGCTGGGCCGTAATCTTGACACAGGGTTGTAATTATCCAGGCACTAATGCGTAGGTTAAATGAATAAAATATTTTTTATGAAATATTAGCAATTTATTAAATACAAATATAGATTGCAAAGCACTTTGTTGCTTAGCAGGTATGTTATAAACTCTTCCCTGATCTCTCGATTAATGAAAGATGAAAGAGAATGAGAGAGAGAGCGAAAGTCTAAAAGTTCTTATGGAAATACATCTTCATTTGATAGTTTCAGGATATGTTATTTTATTATTTTATTGCCAATAATTCTCCCTTTTTATTTCGGTTAACCATAATGTTTTGCCTTTAAGAGTTCACAGTTATACATTTGGGCATTTACCGGGCCATTTGTGGTTTAATTTACAAAATTTGTAAGCACTTGTAACGTCCGATTATGATTCATTCTTTATTTAGTTTTTATTTTTTTTATTGCCTTTTTTGTTCTTTAGAAACAATGTCGGAAAATTTCAGCAGCAAAAGATCTAAAAAATGTTTAATTTTGGTTTTTCTAAACATGGAAAAGGAGGTTTTATTTTATATTTTTGCCAAAACAGCAAACTTGTGTATATTTTATCAAGTGTCTATAGTTTTTCTTTTTCATTTTTTCACACAAATATTTGTACAATTTTAATTCACAAATAGTTTGTGGGGAAAAATAGAAGAAAGAAACAGAATATTAAAGAAAGCAAAAAAAAAAAGAATATGTAGAGACATTTCTTTAAAATATGCTTAAACATTGCTTTACGAGTTATGTTTTTGTTTTTTTGCTCTATACTTTGATTGTAAAATTTAATTGTTTTAAGTACTATTTTTCTAACAGGGGCGTAGTTAGTAGGAAAACAAAGAAAAATGTAGAAGATTTTTAAAAACAACAACTTAGTCTGCATATATGTAAGTACTACTCCAATTGAGGTCTCTGTTGCATATCTTTTAAATGTCCTTAAAAAGAGATTTTTACATGTTTTTGCAAATACATATTTACGCAGCTACCATGTAGCTCCCAGGACATGTACTCGTATTTTTACATGATGATGAAAACTATTTTCAATTTCTGTTTGTTCTACTTTCACTAGATAATTTCAATTTAAAAATCAAATTACAATTGTCAGACAGCAAACGAAAGAGAAACACGAGAGTCCCACAAGACGAAGAGACAAAAAAGGACACTCACAACATATACACACGTATAAACAATCATTAAAACATACCATCTTACACTACATATCCTTCGAAATTCGTTATGTGATATAATGCAGCAGCAGTTTTGTGCATAACATTTTAGTTTTTTGTACCAAGTTGTTGCTGCTGCTACTGCCACTGAAGACGGCAGCATTTCGTTTTAGCAAAAATTCTCATTTTCAAACAAATTTTCTTTTCAAAACAAGAAGGCAAAAAAAAAAAAACACATTTTAACATGAATTGTTTCTTTAATTGTAAGTTTTTCTTTTTATGATTCTTTCTCTGGGTTTTGGTTGCTGTTGCTGCTACTGTTTTTTTAATTTTCAGTCTAGTTGTTGCAACATTCTAAGTTGTTGCTCTACTCTCATGTTCATTAAACAAAAAACAAAAATTTGAGATTTTATGGACAAATGTAGCCTCTAAAGGAGTGTGTGTACAGGAGAAGAGTTTGGTGATTGAAAAATCAGCAAAAATTTATGCAGCAATAGCACTGTCATGTTTTGTTAAATAATATGTATGTGACTGTGTATCTTCTTTTGAGGTGTTAGTGGTTTGTTGTAACCCCAGCATTCAAGCTACAGTGGTTATAGTCTCAAAAAATTAAAAAAAAACGTTATAATCGAATTCTTAATTAAGAAAGGACTCTGAACCCTATTAAGAACTATATTCGCATGGAACTTAAAAATTTCAACATATCAAGAATGAATTTTTAACCAAACGCAGGTATCTTCATATAACACTGTGATTACGTTACAGCAAGTTTCTGCTCTATGTGGTTCATGTTACACTACAGAATTTACAAATTTGCACGCACATACATACATACATATATTAAAAGATTTGTTTTATAATCGCTTTGTAAAAGTAACGACGCGTTATCTGAGAGGTACCTGTAGTTGCATTAGATTTAGTTACATATCGTCGTGCGGGAGTTTATGTGCTCTATCCACCATTTCATATTTTTATATACTTCGCATTAATAATGCCACTTTAGGTTTTTAATACCAAATTTTTCAAGTCGGATATCTCGTCCAGTTTCGGAGATACATACATAACTGGCCTTTACAACCCTATGTCAGGATTACGGCCTAGCTTCTCGCTGTGTGTGTAAATTTTTATCCATCAGTACCGGGACCTACAGTTTAATGTCGACTCCGAACGACAGACTTGAGAAGCTTGTTCATGGCAATTAATTACTATCAGTGCTCTTGCCAGAAGACTGCTGAGAGGTAGTCGCCGAAAGAAATATTTTATTCATATTTCTTTTTTTTTTGTAAGATGTCGGAGCTGGGTGTCGAACCCAGGGCTCATGTCTTAGTAAGCCAACACACTAACTACTAGACCACGGCGACTACAGAGTTTCGGAGATAAATAGCCAGAAAAGAATTGCAGATTTTAAATATTTTGGTTTTAAAAACATAAAGTAGCTTCATTAACTCGAGATATATCAAATGGTGGATAGAGCACATAAACTTCCGCACGACGATATTATAAAAGTTCTTTAAGAAAAAAAGTTATTTTTCCAAGAGCTCTTATTTCTTTAAAAATTGCAATTCATAAGCTGGTATTTAGTTAAAATTTTTTTTTTGAGATTAGCTTAGGTTTCGATGATGATATTTCCTCTTGCAACAGTTTATTACCACATAAATGAAAACGGTTAACTAATATATGCCTTTTTGTTGTCTCGTTCAGTTCAAGCCACTTTATATTGCGAACAGTAAGTATCATTTGAATGTATTCTTAACAATTTAAATTTAAATACTAGAAAACGGTTCACAGTATGTTCAGAAGCTCTAGAGCAAGTGCTAAACTAATTCGGAATTTGTGCAAAAATTGTGTAAGCCATCTCCTTTGTGCATAGAGAGAACTTAGTAAGAGCAGAGCAAATTGTCTACTATAATCATTAACATCCGTTCAGATTACTTTAATAGTCTTTTTTCTTTCTTAAGGCGGGCTTAGACGGTAATACAAGTCGTACGTAAAATCAAATAGAAAAAATATTATGAAATTCCATCCGTATTTTAAAAATGAAAGTAAAAATCAATGTCCGCCTTGATCAATATATCCGCAGATCATTATGTAATTAGCAGCTATTTAGATGAAGATAGTCGTGACTAACGCTTGCGTAATTTTTTCTCAGATATCCACGACATTTATTGACAAACTCAGAATCCAATACGTTGTTTGTAAAGGACTTAATGAATGTTAGAGTAGATCAATATATTCTCAGGTATTATTTTGCATTGAGAAGTCATTTAATATTTAAAACGGTGGCTATGCGTACCTGCGGGGAAAACACTGCAGTGGTCTGGATGACTGAGTAGAGATCCTTCAAGGAATGTTTTGCTATAGAGTAGTTATAAGGATAGTAATGACTACCGACTAGCAATGATCAATGATCACTGCAATAGTCTAAAGAAGCTAGGAGAACAATATATCCCCATACACATACATATGTTACATACATACATGCATAACTGGCCTTTACAACCCTGTGTCAGGATTACGGCCTAGCTTCTCGCAGCACTCATGTTATGTGTGTCAATTTTTATCTATGAGTACCGGGACCTAGAGTTTAATGTCGACTCCGAACGACAGACTTGATAAGCTTGTTCATGGCAATTAATTACTCCCAGAGCTTTTGCCAGAAGACAGCTGAGAGGTAGTCGCCGAAATAAATATTTTTTTTTCATATTTTTTTTTAAGATGTCGGAGCTGGGTGTCGAACCCAGGGCTCATATCTTTGTAAGCCAACAAACTAACCACTAAACCACGGCGACTACAATATATCCCCACGAAATAATTTTCTACTGAGAAAATGGCCGCCCATATGAAAGCTGTTTGGAAAATACTGCAATGATTTTAAAGTATAACCTGTCCAAACCCTCCATATACACACCGAAGGCCATTTTACCCATACAATATCGAGAAATTATTTTTAATTATTTTTAATATAAAAAAGAAAGAAAAACTAACTAATGGATTGATAGAAATTACTTTGAATTCAACTGCTTTATTGAGTAAGTGGCACTGCTAATTACCGATTGATTGAGAATATCCATATCTGAAATTATTAAAACAAAATTAATTCCTAATAAGAGAAAAGTTTGAGTGTAAAGTGGTTTAGAGTAATTTTACTCAAAGAAATTTATGCCATAGTGTGTTATTTTCAAATTTTTCTACATTTAAGGATACTTAGGCCACTGTTTCTTAAACAACCTTCCTGAACTGTAATAAAAAATGTGTTACTCTCTCTACTACAGTTTTTCTTTTTTTTTAATTCCAGTTACATTTTATGCAAAAATGTAAGCACATTTTGGTATGTGGAGCATAGAAAAATGTTGTTCTCATATACCAGGAGTTACACATGGAAAACATGTAAGTGTTATCAAGAGAAACGAGAAAAATAAAAAAAAAACTTGAAATATTTAGGCCATATCCTTGGCTAATTCCTTAAAATACATAAAATTCATGTTAAAAATTGAATAAAATTTGCAACCAAAGCCATAAATAAAGAATTCAAGAAAATCTTCAATTACACACAAATTTAAAGAGAAAGAGTCTAATCAGAATGTCAATAAAAACATTATTTGGTGGGGTTGCTCATAGCTTTTATAATCAGTTTACATATAAAAATATATTGAGCAGTCTAGTAATAACGTGATAGGTATTGTTAAGTATAACAAAACACTGATCATGAAATTTGGAAAACACTTTTGAAATATTGAGTCACGTTACAGGTTAATTCAAATCATAATAACTCTTTTAATGGCCGATTTTAATATTATAACCACCATCCGAAGAAGTAGTGTGGGACGTACCGATTGATATCTAGATATCGTTTAAGTAAGATATAAAAATTTGAATGTATATCTACATAAACAAAAATTTTCCTAATTTTTGTCACAATTTTTAACATTTGTAGATGTTTTAATGTAATACTTTATATAGAAACTCTGTCCAAGATTCAAATCTCAGAAAAATTAAAAAAAAAAAATATTTGCGGTTTTTCAAAAAATTATAATAAGAGTTTCCCCCTCTCCCCCTCTCCCCCTCTTCCCCTCACCCTCCAGAAACGCAGTCGTGAAGAAACGGTTTCCTGACATTTTCAGTTTATTCCACCAGAAACGTATGATCAGTAGTACAGGAAGATAGCAGCTAGCCTACTTAGTAGACACTCACAATCAACATCTACCACTACCATCGTGGCATAGTGGTAGAGCGCTCACACAGAAACTCACACGACCAAGGTTCAATCCCAGCGAAGGACAAAATAATAAAAATAAAATTTGCGATTTTCTAAAAATTACAATTTAAATTAAAAATTAAATTTAAGAAAATAAAAGGTTCCCCCCCCCCCCCCCTCCAGCAAAACCATCTGCAAGAAATCGCTCCCTGACATTCCTAATCCATTCCACCAAAAACCAATGATCAGGAGTACAGCGCCACCTTCTGGGAAGATAACAGCTAATCTACTGAAGACGCTCACCATTCACATTAAACATCCACCGACAGATGAGGCAGTTGCTGTTTGATCATGCGAGGGTGAAGGTATAACACTGGCTCTTGAGTGGACAAATT
This sequence comes from Metopia argyrocephala, assembly GCA_963576795.1. NCBI lineage: Eukaryota > Metazoa > Arthropoda > Insecta > Diptera > Sarcophagidae > Metopia > Metopia argyrocephala. The sequence continues at coordinate 109,363,266 of OY756211.1, read as the reverse complement.
TTACACCAACTTGTTTCATCAATAATAAAAGGCGGAAAATATACAAACATCTATGAAAAAAAAAAAAACCTATCTACCATCTTCACATTCCAATACAATGCACTGCATGAGTAGGGGTTTACTCCTGAGTATTGGTCTTAAAAAAAAAAAAGGGGGCAATTGCTGTTTGATCATTCAAGGGTGAAGATATAACACTGGCCCTTGAGTTGTTGAATTGACAGCAACTTGTCTCTTCAATAAGAAGGCGCATATTCACATTTCAATACAATGTATTGCATGAGTAGCAGTTTACCCCTAAGTATTGGTCTTCAAATTCAAAAATCGAACGATCTTCCATTTTGTTTGTCACAGACAGGAAAACAGAAGTAGTGGTTTCGAAAGAATGTCAGTTTCTAGACTTCTATGTCAGTAAAGGAAATAGAATTTATTTTTTTAAAGGGGTCCCAAATTCGCATAAATTTACGATTGTTTAAGCTATTAAATTTAGCATGAAATACAAGTTATCAAATCTGGAGGTTTTCAAAGAACATTCAATAACGTGAACACATGAATAAAACGTCAAACATTCATTTCAAAATAGTTAAACGTCTCTATTCATTACCTATTTCATGCACTTTCACTCGTTGATCGTCCAATACCAAGACGCCTTGTTATAATACAATTTCATGAATTTCTTTTTAACCTTTTATTAATTGACACGTGATTTGTCTGTCAGTTTTTCAACAAAAATATAAAAAACAATTTTTTTGAATTTAAAAATACTTACATAAAAATATTTTAATATACAAAGAAAAAACTTCTATGTGTTTCTTTTCAATATCGTGATGATAATGAATAAAATTCTACAAACATTACTTCCGGTTTATTTCAAATTGTTGGCGAATGCAGTAAAACAGGCACTTGCTTTGTTGACATTAAAAATTTGGCAAAATTCACAATCACAAGTTTCGCCTTGATTTAGCTGAAAAATAAATTAAGGAAAAAAAGCAATAAGTGGAACCGTCACCAGACGTGTTTGGCGAAATGACAACCAATAATTTCGCTCATATTTTTAGGAAAAATCCCCGTTTATTAGCACGAAATTCGTATTTGAATTTTTTACGTCTTCACTGTTTGCAGCATCCTCGTTATGGTTTAAGAAAAATCTTACAAACTGGTTTTAAAATATGGAGTAATATGAACAAGACGGAAAGAAAAATGTTTAAACAAAAGGTACATATGTATGCAATTTTTAGTTTTTTTAAATAAAATATTCAAATATTAAATATTGAAAGAACCTATTTTTTAACAGCACGTTATGGTCAATAAACATTTGAGACCTCGTTTATTTTGGCCTGCAAAAACTGGACGATGTCGGAAATTACCACGTCGACATATGCCAAATTATTATAGAAAACGTTCCTTAAGTGCTAGAAAGACTATAGAACGTAGAAGAAGAAATAATAAACGTGTGCTTAAATATAGACGAACAAAATTTCCAGGAAAATTTAATTAAAAATATATTTTTTACATTCTAAAATAAGTTTCGGTTAAGATTTATGCTCTTACATATATTATTATTACATAAATTCCCGACTACGTTTAAATTCAGCAACTCTATTTCTTTTGATTGCATATGAATTAGCACCTTTACCATAACATTGTGCATTCCTTATGGAACTATTTATCACACCCCGAATTTCTAACTTGTCCGTGGTATAATCACCATACGGTTTACCAAAACAGTAACAGCTGTTTTCTTTCGATAGTCAAAATCTTGTTTCTTCTTCTTGCTTATTTTTTTGACATTAAAGAAATTTTAATTTAAAATTGTTTCTTTAACGACAAACAAATTGAAACAAGAATAGATTTTTTTAAAAGAGAATTTTGTGTTTTAGAAAACTAATTTGTAGCTACACATTAACACTGTGTTTACCTATAGTGTTCCTCTATAATAGTAGTGTCAAAATTCTGGTTCTACTTCTGCACATCATTGAAATTGATCTCTGGATATTATTCTGTTGTTCTGGAGACTAATAGTTTTTTTTTTGGAAAAATAATTTTCAAAACGTTTGACAATTTAAAAACGTTTTTAAAGAAATTTTTTTCTACATTTAAAAAACATATTCACAAAAAAAAAGACTAAAAACTTGTTTCCAAAAATAATTTTATTTGTAGACAACAGTCAACCACAGTGTTGCTTTTATTTGACAATCGGCAGAAAAACAGGGTTGTAAAACCACGGGGTTGCATGCCAGGGTTGAAACTAGAACAACCTTATGATGTTTATACCCTGAACTTGTCCATTATAAAAAAAAATCATCTACAGCTTGTTCTTGGAACACGAACGGTTCGTCTTTTTATATTTGAAACACCAAAAAAAAAACACTCAAATTTGTTGTTGTTTTACATATAAAAAGTCGAATGTCATAAACCATTCGTGTTCTATTAATAGGTTGTTAAACCCCTTTTTTGAACATCTGTTACTATACCAATGACTTACCAGATCTAAATGAAATTTAAGCGGATAGAAGTTTCCATTATAAAAAGTTTTTTTCTATTTATACTGCCATCACTAAGTCAGGTTCAGAAAATTTTGAACTGCAATGGAGTCTCTTGTGATTCTAATCAAATCGAGCTAATTTTTACATAGAAATTTTTAACAAACATTGTCTATACATTTTAAGGAATGCAATAAAAAAGTTGATTTGTTACAAATTTATTTCTAAAATAACAAAATTTGGTGAAATTTCGTACACTTTCAGGTGTGTTCTGAAAAACGAATTCGAGTGAAAATAAAATCGAGTGTTTTTCAAAGACAAAAAAATTTGTATAAAAAACACTCAATTTTTCAAATAATTTTGAGCATTTTTCATATACATTTTCAATTGCTTAAAATTGTTTGTCATACAGAAACAGGCCATTAATTGGGCAAGTTATTCTATAGTCGCCGTAGTCTAGTGGTTAGTGTGTTGGCTTACTAAGACATAAGCCCTGGGTTCGACACCCAGCTCTGACATCTTAAAAAAAAAAGAAATATAAAAAAAATTTTTCTTTCGGCGACTATATCTCAGCAGTCTTCTGGCAAAAGCTCGGAGAGTAATTAATTGCCATGAACAAACTTCTCAAGTCTGTCGTTCGAAGTCGACATTAAACTGTAGGTCCCGGTACTCATGGATAAAAATTTACACACTCAACATGAGTGCTTCGAGAAGCTAGGCCGTAATCCTGACACAGGGTTGTAAAGGCCAGTTATGTATGTATATAATCTATAGCTTCGATTAAGAAAGATGTTACGGTGATGTTAATTAATCGAATGAATAACAAAAAGCTATAAAAGATTTTCATATTTTAAAATTATAGCAGTTTAAAATGTTATTGGATTTTAATTTCACTCGAATTCATATCTTAGAACATACCCGTTTAATTTTTAATTCCCAGGGGTGTCATAGAATCCAATGTTGATTTAATTTGATTTGAATACGGCCTTAAATGGCATGCCGGTGTAATTAAAACCAATGTTTTGCAATAATATTGATTGGAATTAGTCCGGTTTCGAACAATAAAGAGATAAATTAAACATAAAATTTGTAATCGGCTAAAGAAGTTTTATAGCAAATTTTATGTCATTTTTCAAGAATCTCAAATCTTCTGCATATTGCTGCTTCTAGTAATTTCATTGAATAGGAGTTCTTTCGAAGAGTCCAACTGAATTATGATAAATCGTAATGAAATTATCAGTTCTGTCATCATTGGATTGTCAAAGAAGCAAACTACCATGTAAAACAACAACAAAATGTATTCATGCATATATGCAACTATTTGTTGTTTGTTAGGTTTGCGAAGGCATTTGCACAAATATTTTCTATTTGTTAAAAACTTTAAGTAATTTAAAAATAGTTAATTGAAGATTTTTTGTTATTTATTCCATTATGTCTGCCCTTTATCGTATGTAAGTGCAAAACGCCCTTTCTAGTTAAAGCACTTATAAACAATAACAATAATGTTTAGCCACCCAAAATATAATGAAACCTCCTTCTCAACTTCTTGGAATAAAAGTAAACCAACAGCTTTGCAAACATCTTGTCAATAATATTAGATGACAATGATGACGACGATGACAACTAATTGAAATAATTGGGCTTAAATGATAATCACTGTTTGTGATATTTTATCACCATTTTAGATTCGAGTATACTTTCTAGATATGATACAGATGTACGAATGTATATATATACTTATAGATAAATTTATGATTATTATTATTTTTTATTATTGTTTTTGTTGACGTTGACGTTGTCGCTTTTGCTATACAGTTGTTATGTGAGATGTTTTTGTTGTTATTAGCATTTTCATTTGACAAAAGCTACTAATGACCATCAATTAGTTACAGAGTCATTACAACATATGCATGTATATGTACATACATGGTTACAATACAACCAGCCAGCCGGCCACTAAAACAACATTGACAACAATAACAAGTAAAAAGTGTTGATGAATTTTACATCGCTATAAAACTGAATAGGGCAACTGTAAGAATTGCACATGATGAAGATGCTAGCATATAGCATTATGCAACGAATAATCAAATACTATGTTGCCCGTAAGTGTCGACAATAAAACATTTCAAAGGGCTATTTAACAGATTTCTTTGCAATACTTGTCAAAGTAGCCCTTTATTAATTTTTATGAATACAGCAGTTAGGCTTTATGTCCACATTAGGAAAATGTGATGATGAAAAAAGCGCTACCACTATTTTATGAAAATAGTAGCCTAAACCCGGCGTGCTTCGCTACACCTACCGCTACCATTTGTACACTTTTTCGACTGATGATTTTTAATGACTACGAAATCAATTACAGAAAACTCAGAATCTTAAGCTTTAACACTTCTCAATATATAAAGAAATTAATATTTGACTTGCATGGGAGGTACCACGCCTACATTCTGATTGACGATTTTCCTTCACCATGAAGTCGCTCAGACCAAATTTAGAAAATTTAGTGTAAACAGCTCTCAAGATATAAGTTAAGCATAAATTGAAAAAAGATTTACATTGAATTTTTATGAGAATATATAGGAAAATGTAAATGCCTTATCTCAGAAACCAAACTTCACGTAAACAATATACAGACTATTACCAATGTACCGTGGAATTTGGGCTGAAATCGATCCATCCGTTTTCGCGGTTAGTGGTGACATCAAAATGTATATTAATTTTTATATATTAGATGTACTCGTATGCCTTTGAATAAAACTAATTTAATTTTTTTTTTTATTTTATTTCTACCAGAGACTAATACCTATGTAATAAATCCTCTACGTGGCATAATAACCTTGTAGTAGTGTAGAGGCTTACACTGCAAGAACTCAACTGGCTAATCTGGCGGAGAGCAATAGCTGTATGGACGTGTCTCCCATACCAGAAAGGCAGTTGAGAAGCAGTTACTGATCCCAGGGGCTCGATCAGGGACAACATCAACTACAACAACATCATCTTCAATATCATTATAATATTTTATTCCTCCCATAATTAAAACTTTATTGTGCGGACTTCTTGGGGTTGATTGCTGTTGGATTATTCAGCGGTTAAGGTATAACACTGGGCACTGAATAATCAATCAACAGTAACCGATTTCTTTGCGGTTCGCATTTTAAAGTAGGACCTTTGTTTGTTTCTGGCTGGTGTCAGATTTAGTACTAGTGAGTTTAAATCAAGGGTCCATACTCACTTTGCCCCTTCCCATCACATTTTCCTAGGCCAGCACAATGTACTGCATTAGTAGGGGACATTCGTTGAGTGCGGGCTTAAAAAAAATAAGTCAATTATCAGCACCACCTGTATTCTTTTGTCATGATTCTCAGGCTAATTTTATTATAAAAAAATATTAAATTGTCAATTATATTGTTGATTGCGGTGAGTGCCTTCGCTAAGTAGATTTAGCTGTTATCTGCTACTTCTCAATAGGAAAGTAAAAAACCGCAATTTAACTTTTTAATTTTTCACCTTTGCTGAGATTTGAACCTGGGCCGTTTGAGTTTTTGTGCGTGCGCTCCAACCACTATGCCAATTATTTCATTTTTTAATGGTTGTATTTTTGTAAAATTGGGATGACCTTATAAATAGGCCTAGCCGAAGATTTTGTTTTCAGTTCTTGCATAAAATGAGTACTTATGTAAACATTTCAGAGTGTTTCAAAATCTATGAAGATGAGAATAATTTTTTTTTTGTTTCTCGCTCAACTGATGTACACAAAATAACAACATGATACTCAACATGTTATGTGGGAGTACAATCTAATCTTATCATACAACTGAACTGACTCGACTCCTTCTCTGCATAAAATAATTAAAATGAATGGTTCCAAAAAAAAACAGAAAAACAAGCAGATGGAGGCCATACGAGAGCTAAAAAAAAGTTGATGACACTAAGGAGGAGTAGGGCATGAAAATCATGTAAGAGTATGAAAATTAAGTTTTGAAAATTAATTTGATTTAATTGTGGGGTTGGACGCATGCCTTTGCGTTTAGCTAAGGATGCCTCATGCAATTTTTGCAACCAAAATTAGAAGATTATGAACCACATGAAAAAAAAAGAGAAATTAAACCAAAAGACAGACTGTTATAAAACTCAAAAAAAAAAAGCTGAAGGCAGTGTAGTAGAATTAAAACAACATTTAAAAACCTAATGGGATTTATTAAAGATGTTCTTTTTTTTTTTTTTTTTTTGAAAAGACACTAGAAAATAATTACATTTTTATCTATTTTAGCCAAGGGCAGTACGAGTAAGTAGAGTACAAATGAACACTATTTTAATGCAATTGAATTTTAATTTAATAGAATTACCTAAAACGTTGGAGTGAATTGCTAAAAAGTTTTAGTAACACACATTGAGGCAAAACACATTATATATGGCTTTTAGTTAAAAGAAAGTTAGGTAATGTGTTAGCTTATTAGACGGCAGCTCCGAATTAAAACCCCAACTCTGACATCTTTAAGAAGGTTATATTAAAAAAAAATATTTTCTTTGCGGCCACTAACAGTAGTGTTCTGGAAAAAGCATTGAAAGTAACTGATTGCCATGAACAAAATTCTCAAGACTGTGGTTCAGAGCGAAATTAAACTACATGCCGATACTCACGAATAAAAATTAAAATGCACAACATGGCTGGTGTGAGAGATAGGCCATAACATTAAAAAGGTTTGTAAAATTTTTGAACCCGTATGTACAAAAGTAGCACTTTCATTTCGACGAATTTCTCACAGTATGGGAGGAAAATATTTTACATTCAATGTGCTATAGTACGAATAGCAAATTTTTGATTTCCATAATGAAAATAAATTTATTTTTAGAAAGAATACGTTTGTTTTCTCTGTATAAAAGGGTTTTTCTAGTGCTTAATAGTTTTTTTTTCGGTCAACAATCAAATATATAGTAGCAGTTTTAAAGGGATAACAATTGTGATTTCTTGGTGCTTTACATTTAAAACTTACAAAATGAAGTAAAAAAGAAAGAAATTGCTGTAGAGTAGCTGACCACGCTTGTGTAACGGACATATTCTGGTGGCATTATAAAACAGACAGAAAGAAGAACAACACTGATTAACCATTTGCAAAACAAAAAGACAACTCAGTTAACAGTAAAGCATGATTTAGAGTGTATATGTGACAGGACAGTATACAGTATATATTAAAAACAATTTTTTTTTTTAATTTTTTATTTTAAAGGTGACTTAAATTAAATTTAGATTTTTATTTTAAGTTTCTCTTCAGTTGCAGGTGGAAAGTTTATTGAAACCTAAAAATCTTTCCATAAAGGCTCTTCCATTGCTGGATAATACCTCAAATCATTCAACTGCAGAAGAATTAGTGCAAAGAACTAAAGACGGAAAAATTTCTGTTAAGTCCAGTGTGATTCAAAAAGAAACCAAAACATTCTGTTAAAATAGTGGCAGAATGACTAAGCTTCTAATGAAGAGCGCTACCAAAAAGCTCAGATCTCAATCCGATTGAAAATGTGTGGGCTTACTTGAACTCAAAGTTTTCCTAAAATAAATTTTGTAAATTATTCTATAATACAACTTAAAAACTAAAACTTATGTTTTCATTTTACTCTTTAAACAATAGATGAACATAAAAAATAAATTACAGATGTCTTTTCATATAAATATAATGGTTGATTTTTGCAGCACAGTGTATATATTACTTAAAGTAACTACACTAAGCCAACAAAAGAATCGGAATGCGTTTAGATTAGTACAACTTAATTATCATAATAGTCTGCTATCGAATATTATGGTGCCATCTAAAAATTTTTTAGCATCCCTCAGAAAGATAGATTTATTTAAAAACTGTATCTATAGCAGCCTTATCACTAGTGCAGCCTTATCACTAGGGTCTCTAGTGTTTTGATCAGATCGCAAACGTTACCACAAAGTCATAAATAAAATTTTTTTAATGGTATTGTACATGAGCAAAACTAAAACAAATACTTTCTAAATGAGACAGAGCCCAAATGAAACAGTTAGCTTTTCGCTTTTGTGCTTACTTTGTTATTCCGTTATATTCGTATAATTTGCTCTTTTTTCTCTTCTTCTTTTCTTTTGCTTCTCATTCATTTTTTGCTGTACCTACGCACATTTGAGTTAGTGTATTTGTTGTGCTCAAAACAAAAGCAATATACAAAATTAAATGGGACAATCGTTCTCATTGTTTCTGTTTTGTTTTTGTTTTACTCATTGTAAAGAACAAAACAAAATGAGATCAAACGTTCAGTTTTGTTTATTTTCCTACTCTTGTTTTGATAAAAAAAATGATGTAAAAACATTTTTTATGACAAGGATTTTGATATTCATCCTTTACCTTTCAGTTAAATGTGATTCAGTAGAAATGCTTACAATCAAGCATTGATTATATTTACTAAATTATTAATTTGAAAACTATAGTTCTACTTTTGAGTAGCTAAATTTTTTTAATCATTGATCAAGCAGTGCAGGTATCTATTGACTTTAAAATAACAAATAGAAAACTGTAAAACTAAAAAAATAGCATAAAAGAGGGACTGACATGATATTTAGGTCTTATTCCCAGAATTACATAGACTTTGGAAGTTTGAGTATTGTTTCCTACATTAAAACTATAGACTGCTTTGGATTTAAAATCAAATTAAAATATTGTTTTTTAATGATTTGATTTTTGTGAAAATACGAGTAGTTTAGAACGCAAAAAAAAAATTAAAAACAACGAACATTGTTGTAAAAATTGGAAAAAGATATCACAATTTTCTCATTTCAATTTAATTAAAAAATTTTAAACTTCATTTGCAATTTCTTTGGCCTTTCGTCATATTTTAAACAATTTTATACTACTTTTTTCTAAAGCCTTCAAGTTACCAAGGGAGGAGTTATTCATACACCAAATGATAATTAAAGATACAAATTGTATGCGCTGTGCTGTGATTTTTCTACTTTTTGCATAAATTTATAACAAAAAATACTTGATTTTATATTCAGTGTTCTGGTCTGGTGTGGAATACAATATTACAGAAAAAACAAAAAAAAAAAATTAAAACGAAAACAAACCGAAATGAAACAATATTGGAATTACAAATCTAGCAGTTGTTCAGTTTTTTTCTACTGTAACTCAACGTTTCTGTTGTTCTTTTCGTTTTTCTTTCGATTATTTTTAACTCAGACATAAATTGACTATTCAGTAGATTTTAGTTTTCAAAATAAAATTCATAAGGAATACAAATTCTAAAAATAAAGGCAAAATATTTCGACATTGTTTTTTCGTTCTTTTTGGACGACGATTTGTAGAGTTCACAATATGAAATCATGTTGTAGATGACTTGAGCATAAGTTTACTATTGTTTTCTATTCTTTTTTGTTTTCTAGGGTGTTATTTATTTTCCGCATTTAAGATTTTTTGTTTAAGATGATGTTCTTCTTCAGTAAGACAGTGGCATAAAAAAATAAAATATTAAATTTGTAATAAAAAAAAAACAAAAACAAAAAGACAATGCAAAGGCAAAATTTTTCATCATTAGCTTAAAGATCAATGTTGCTACTACTGGCTACATCAAATACTGCTATTGCTTCTATTGCTGTTGCTGCTGTTACCCTCTAATATTAATGATGATGATGTTGATGATGACTGTGAAGTCGACAATAAGTATGATTATAGTTTTGATGATGGCAATATATAATATTATTATTATTTTTGTTTTTTAGAGTTTTTCCTGTTTTTTCTGCCTGTTGCCTTTGCAATTTTCCCAGCTCAACTGTTATCCAGACCCATCATCAGTTTATATACTTATATATGCCTTATATGTTAATATTTATTAGGGAGCAACCAGCAAATCTATAAAATATTGATGCCATTACATTCACACAAAAGCGGTGTTATTATGTCAACCATTAAAACAGGGTTGTTAATCATAACAACTCTGTTCAATTTGGTTTTTTTTTTTTCTTTTTTTTTAATTTAACAAATCATGTAAATCATGTATGTTTGCATTTCAAAATATATCTTCCAATCATAATTTGTTTTCCATAAAAGATTTTAAGTAAAAAATTCTTTTGCTACAAAATTCATTTTCTAAGTCACTGTCATAACCAGATTTCTAAACATAAATCTGTGGTGTTTCTCTTTCCGTATCTACTACATGTGAATAAGGCTATGGCTACCTTCCCAAACGTCTATAGGCAGCGTCAATGCAGTATTTAAATCTAGTAGTTATACTTTACTACGTTGTAGACCAAATGCATTGTTTATAAAAAGCATTGTCAACTTAAATTATGCCCAAATTGCTTTTGTTTGCGTATCCACTGAGAAACAAGTTACATATATACATACATAATTGGCCATTACAACCCTGTGTCAGGGTTACGGCCTAGCTTCTGGCTGTTTGTGTTAATTTTTATCCTTGAGTACCGGGACCTACAGTTTAAAGTCGACTCCGAACGACAGATTTGAGAAGTTTTTTGATGGCAATCAATAACTCCCAGATTATTTCAGATAAATTCTAGTTTATCTATACTTCCTATATTAGTTACCACCCTATTGCCCATTGGTTGTATTGAACACTATTCCATGATGGAAATGTTCATATGGACGTGCTGTGAATTGGTGTGTTTGCATATTAATGCATTAATGAATACAGCGAGAAAATTGATGAGAATGCATTATGGACGCACACATGTACACGCACACACACACAAACACGTATAAACCTCTATCTTAAAGTAAACACTTGTACTAACACATAAGCAAACATCTACAAATCTATAGCAATGTATAGGAAATCTATATTAATGGTTTTATTGAAAAAAAAAACATGGAAAAAGTGGAAAAACTAACAAAAATCGCATAACTTGTATGGGATGGATAGAAAAAAAGAACGATATGGAATCAGAATAGTAAATATATTGAATGAAAACTAAGTAGATAGATAGAGAGATAGATAGAAAATTGGCAAATCCATCCAGGCATAAACGAGGGCCGTTCGAAATATTTTAAGGCTGACATAGTGATGGCGTTACAAACAACAAAAGGCTTTGTATAATGAAAACATCCGTCCATCATATGAACACTTGTTAAGTGTCATTTAGGTCTGACAAGCTCATTCGTATAGCAACCGGTGTTTAAGAGAGACGTTTCAATGATTTTTTAATGGAAAAATTACAAATTCGTTGTGTGAGTAAATGTTACCAAAAGCAAGATTTATCGTGACAAGTAATTCATAATGATGGTACAGTGTATACAGTGACGAAACTCCAACAACTATAACAAGAACAACACAGTAAGATAGCCACAACAAAGCATAGCTGATTTTAAACTTTTTAAGCTGTGATTTCTTTCATCAAAGTATACACTGCGACGATAGGGTGACAGTGTTGGGTAAAGGTGCTTCTTTATAGGCAACAATAAAAAATTGGATTATTGTATTTACCACTGGTCATACAAGTATTAACCTTCAAAAACAGCAACAACGCCAGAAAGCATAGCTAAACTGCACGCTATGATATTCCACGATCAATGAATGAAAGTGCTTGAAATAAGTGACGCCATTAGAAAAATATACATACATACATAATTGGCCATTACAATCCTGTGTCAGGGTTACGGTCTAGCTTCTCGCATCACTCATTTTGTGTGTGTTAATTTTTATCCCTGAGTACCGGGATCTCCAGTTTTTCAGTGCAATCAATTACTCCCATAGCTTTTGCCAGAAGACTGCTGAGAGGTAGTCTTCGAAAGAAATAATTTTTCCATATTTCTTTCTTTCATGATGTCAGAGCCGGGATCTATCTATCTATCTATATGTTCAATATTGCAATACAATGCACTTCTTGAGTAGGGGTTTACAACTGAGTATTGGTCTTAAAAAAAATTGAAGTACAGCGTCCTGTGTTGAATCCATGATTTAATTTCATTTTTGTCATTTAATGTGTTGCTCGGCCTTTTTGTAGTTCTTGTCATGCTTTTTTATCTAATCAAATCTAACAAAAATCAACTTAAAGACACATCAAATTCAACAATGCACCTTTGTACTGCAATACAAAGGGTTTCAAGCTCAAATTACGAAATTTTCTAACTGCTCTCGTATGCACACATATTCCTAGTCAGGCTCACACACACTTGTACTCATGGAAATATAAGCGAATATGTACGTTTGTGAGTTTAAAACATGAATACTGAGCAGCTAAAGTTTATGTGTAGGCATGTACACATGGTTATATGTGTACAGTGTGGAGCATAAATCAAGGTACCGTAAATAATATAAACATTCTTCATAAAATTTTAATAAAATATATTAAAAATTAATAATAGAAATAATTAATCACACTTCCTGGGGCTCGAACTTCGGGCCTTCAGCACATAAAATATATTAAAAATATGTATATTTAATATCGTCACTTTGTTTTCTAAACAACCTAGCAGGTCTTGCAAATCAAGCAAACCATATTAAACAACAACAAAATGTAGGCATATTTGCCAGGTATCCTACGTTTGCAAAGATATGCCGGGGCGTTTGAAATATAGAAGTATAGCTTGAGTGGACAACCATTTTAGAAGATTCATAGAAGTCAGGGAAAACATTATAACTTAAAGTTTTTTTATATAGAAATATCGTCGTGTGGGAGTTTATGTGCTCTATCCGCCATTTGATATTTTTTATATATCTCGAATTAATGATGCCACTTTATGTTTTCAACCCCAAATTTTTCAAGTCTGCAATCGGTTTTCGGATATCTCATTCAGTTTTGGAGATAAATAGCCAAAAACGGATTGTAGATTTTAAAAATTTTGGTGTCAAAAACCTTAACTGGCATCATTAACTCGAGAAATATATAATATAAAATGGCGGATAGAGCACATAAACTCCCACACGACGATATGTGTTCTACTTATAACAAACTATTATATCAGTTGTGCGTTGGCATTTGTGGGATAACTCGTTAAGTACTCTAGAATTTGACAATATTCGTAAAAGGGTAAATCTATTTCTAAAAATTTAAACTAAAAATGTGTTTCTTGAAAAATCAAATTTTTGGAGTTATAACGACATTGCAATTGAGCGATATATCTTTTTACATGCTTTGTAAGTAGTGACCGTGGAAATATTTTTGCTTACTATTCCTATGACACAGACTATAGCAATAGTGGAAACTCTTTATTCTAATATATAAAATTCTCGTGTCGCGTTGTTTGTTACCAAACTCCTCCGAATGGCTAAACCGATTTTCATGAAATTTTGTGTGCATATCCGGAAGTTCTGGGAATCGGTCAATATCTATTTTTTATACCCCTAAATGTTAAGGTGACCCGCCCCAAGGGAAAATATATGCCTCGTTTAAATAATGTACCGACTTAAAAGAAATTTTAAACTAAGTAGATAGATGAGCGTACCGTAGACCATACATGGTTTACGTTTTTTTTTTCCCAGAAGTACTTAGAGTGGGCGAACAGGGGGTATTTCTCTCTATTCCCAATTATCAAACTGAAGTACCGAAAATGGCGTATAATCAATTATTAAAATTATTAGACATTGATTGCCCAAATCAATTTTGATTTTTGTATTTCAGTGAAGAGTATTAAATATATTCGAACTAAAATAATGTTTCCTAGAGCAAATTTATATAATTGAATTATTGAATTATTGAATTGAATTATAGTTTAATTATAACATTTCACTCTTCAATAGAAAATATGTTCATGTCGTTATAATATCGTTATGTTGTCACTGTTACGAATAATGAACATTCTAAATATTCTACTTATTCCTTGTTATTTGTATTTTACAATTTAATAATTTTTCTATTTTTATTTGACTGTTAAAATAAGACATTAAAACAAATACTTTGTTTTAAGTATTTTTGCAAAAAATTAAAGACAAAATGTTTCAGTCACTAGGGCTGCCTTGATTTATGCTCCACACTTTATGCGCTTAAATGATTACATATGTATGTACATGTATGGGAATGGATGTGTAAGTGTATTGGTGGTAGTAAAACGATAGTTTTTAATATGTTTTATATTGCCATCTTATCTACTAACGTGGCAAAATTAAAAAAAAGGGAAAAATCATGCTACAGCAGCATGAAAATATTATGTATGACGATGTAAAACATCTTGCACTTGCAAGCGTTGCACAAACACTGATACCCCTGTATAAGGGCCAAATAGTAAAGGCATGTGTTGTACACACACAAACACATATACAAGCATATGCTATCTAACATATACATATGTAATATATGTATTAAATGTATTGTGTATAAAGTTATATTTTACAATGGGAAACAGTATTTATATCCCTTTACATACATACATACGTAAGTAGGTATATAGAGTTGCTTATTCAGCAACTAATGGATGTGAAATTTACACCAACAGCAACTACAAATTCTATACAAGAAATACTATACTGTATTATAAAACCAATTTTTTTCTTTTTTTTTTTTTTGCATTTCTTTTACATAATTTTTACTGCTCCCCTTTTACCATCTTTCGTACAAATCTAAGTGACTTACACGTAAGTGTGGTATTAAATGAATAAATGAGAATAAAAAAGAAAAATCCTTGATACCTTGCAACATGTTTTCTAATGCTACAAACTATTGGCATTTTTTAGTTTCATGCTTTCTACTTGGCAATCCCAGTCTGAGCATACAATGTTCATCCAATGTTAGTCAGCCAACATGCAACGATTCAGTCATTTATTTGGTTATTTGTTTAGGGGAGCGTAAGAAGTAATCGCGCTTATTATTAAATTGAAATTTGCATCAATAATTGGTAATTTGCAACAAACTATTTGCAACATATATTCTAACACACACACACACACACACACTTACATACACATTTAGATGTTTCGGCAAATATTTTTACATTCGCTTATTCATTCATCTGTTTTATCTGTGTGTCTGTCCGTAAATTTTTAATGAAAAAAAAAAGGAAATATCATGTTAAAAGCGCCAAGTATTGGCGTTATTTTGCCACACTTTTTCATTTTGTTCTTCTATTTTGAGGGGTTTTAAGTATTTGCAGTATGGCAAAGTTTGTTTAGGTTGGTGTTACTGTTACATTTTGTTGTTTAGCATGTAAAATGTTGCAGGCAAATTGTATGGAATTAATGGCAAAATTTTTAAAAATACTTAAAATGGTTTTATACCCATCACGCTCGCAATTTTCGATTATACTCGTATTGCCTTATTTTATGGGTTTACTTATCGATTGATTAGAAGGGTTACCAGCAAGCTATAATAGTAAGTCTAAAGCAAAGATGCCCAGTAGTGGCTGATATCAGCAAGTTAAACTCTCACGTATACTTACGCTCTGTTGTTTGATCGTCAATCAACCAATAGGAAATCAATATGTTGAGTGGGAGAGACAAACTACACTTGCAGAACTTCTGTGTCTTATTTTTTTTATCTCACCAATACTACTACCTTGGGCATCAATGGTCTAAAGTATTGGAGGGTTGCTTAAAAAGTTCACACTGCTCTCTTAGTTGACTGCTAACAAACTTGTTTATTTCTTCTTGCAGCTTCTTGTGATTGACAGATACTGACAGCAGATTATGTCGTAAAGAGAAAATAGAAAAAAATTCTCAAAATAGTTGCTCACTCAATACAAGTCTTAAGCATGATGTGAATTTCCATGAAAAGAAGGTTTTTTATTGAGTTTATTTACAATATAGATTTGGATACCCTACTGACAATAGTAAGCAATTTCACATCCGTGACGAAGATATTCAAAAACAGACTTTAAAATATTAACGCCACTTTAAGTCTGATAAAAGTCCGAGTTAGATGGGTTGGAGTATTTTTGTGCACCATTTTTTTTTTTTTCATTAAGGCCAGCACTTAGAGAACAACCCCTACTTATGCAATACATTGTGCTGGTCTAAGAAAATATGTTATGGGAGGTAGCAAAGACGAAGTAGTGCTTCTGAACATTTGATTTAAACATACTTACATCCTAACTGACAGGAAAAATATTCGCTGAAAGCCCGTTCCATAAACAAGCGGTACCACACTACCATGAATTTTCTCTTTAATGCACTGTGCGATTCGCTAGACAATCAACTAGAAAAGGATGTGGTCTGAGAGAAGTACGAGTAGCCCGCATAAAAATGCGATTATGAGCCAATCGGGTTCTTTATTTCATCAGATTACCACCCAGGGTAGTACCGATAGAACATAGAAACGCACGCTACATTGCTCCAACGAATCGATAGAGTTGGACACCGTTGCTTATAAGCACCTTCTCCCTTTCCTCTACGCTTTCGAGAAGCCCCGATATAGACTTTGAGGCACCGGACTTTGAAGCACCCCCCATAAATTAACTTTGTATTGTATTCTAGGGGGGATAAAGGTCTTGTAGATATTGAGAAGATCAGATGAAGTGAAGTATTTTTGCACCGTTTTAAAAAACCGAGGTACTTGAATGCTTCTTTCGACACTCCAAATATGTGATCATTGCAATAAACACATACATACATACATACATAACTGGCCTTTACAACCCTGTGTCAGGATTACGGCCTAGCTTCTCGCAGCACTCATGTTGTGTGTGTCAATTTTTATCCATGAGTACCGGGACCTACAGTTTTAATGTCGACTCCGAACGACAGACTTGAGAAGCTTGTTCATGGCAATTAGTTACTCTCAGAGCTTTCGCCAGAAGACTGCTGAGAGGTAGTCGCCGAAAGAAAATTTTTTTCAATATTTCTTTTTTTTTTTTTTTTAAGATGTCAGAGCTGGGTGTCGAACCCAGGGCTCATGTCTTAGTAAGCCAACACACTAACCACTAGACCACGGCTACTACAATAAACATTACAATTAATTCTCATATCCAGAACATCAAGAGCGTCCCTCTCCTCGATATTTACAATACCCATAGTCACAGATGACAAGATTCCATCATCACCACCACGCCTATGCGTCATATAAAAACATTAGGTCTTAGGCGCGTTAAATTTGTGACCAGAATCAGAGATTATCTGTAGGCTTTTTGTCAGTGTGTCATTTATATTCATATATTTAGAAGCCAAGGCATTTGAATGCTTCTTTCAACACTCATCAAATGTAAGAAATCATGCAGATTTTGACAATTTAAGGCAAAAAGCCAATTTTTTTATAAAAATTTTCCCCAAAGGAATGTAAATCGAAAACGAAACCAACTGAAATATAGTTCATTTTCATTAAAATCTTAAATCAAGACGTATAGATTATAAGGTTCGGTTAGTCAATCAGCTGTCTAGACGTTTGTTGTTAGTTGACGTATGGATGTGGAGACTGCCATTCCATCTTATAATCAATTCGTCTTGACTAAAATATTTAAATTTGTTTTACAAGGCTTATTATTAAATATTAGAAGTATGTCAGCATTGAAAAGTCTAGCAATTTGAAGTTTCTTTTGAATAAAACTTGAAAACTTAAAACGTGAAAAGCAAACAATCATTCCTCTTCTGTATTCAGAGTTGAATTAATCCGATTGGAATTATAAAATTACTCCAAGAGTTGTGTAATGTAGAAAACCTTTCAAAATACGGACCACAATCGAGTTTTAACACATTCGAGAAGTTTAAAAAAACCTGATTCTGTTTGATTCATTCGGAAATGTAATACAGAAAAGCCCAGAAATGCCAAGAAACTCATCCAAGTTTTTTTAGAAGAATGTTTGGCTCATGGTTACCCTATTTAATAGCATTAAAAAACAACTTGATTTAGTTTGATTGATTCGTAAATATGATATTGAAACCATTGAATATTTTTAGTATTTAAAAACTGATCCATATTATCTACAAATTTTTTGACTCATGGTTACCCTATTAAATAGCATTAAAAAACAACGTTAAGAAATAATGAGTAATACTTGTATTTTGCAGCACATTTAATTAGTTTTCATGGAACAATTAACAAGTTTTAGCACGATTTTCACACGGCTCTTGATGCTGCTGCAGTCTATAATAAATGCAGTAGATGGTGCTCTAAATATATATATTTTTCCCTTCATTATAGCCGTATATGTACATAACCCTGATACACTTTCCTTATATTTTATTTTCTGCTTTTTTCTTTCAAGTTCTTAAAGTGTTATTATAATTTCTAAAATAACTTTTTAAAGAACAGCATTTAAGGAAAAGTGTAGACGCACACATACATACACAAACACAGAAAATGTGCCTCACATTTATATTCCCAAGTAAGAGAGTAAAAGAAACAAAAGAATCATTAAATATTTCTTCAAAATTATATTTAAAAGTTACTGGAAAAGAACAAAAAAATAAAAGAAGGAAAAGTGGAAATTCTTTGCCACTCTAGAGAAACAATGTGTGTTTAAAACGTAAAAAAAAGTGCGAAACTAAAGGTCAAGGGAACTGAAAACTTTAATAATGTGAGAAAAATTCAAATTGAAAGGGAGTTTCATTTTCTTTCTATTTTTTGCTTTATTTGCATGCGTAAATATTTCAATTTAAAAATATAAAAATAACATAATAAAAAATCTCTTTAAAAATAAAAGAGTTTTTTTTCTAGAATTAAGGAGAATAAATTATTCGAACATTTGGTGGTTTTAGCACCTTTAAATCTGAATACAGTAATCCCTCAATTTCTGTCGTCTTGATTTGCATACTTTGTTTTGATTTACTTCGTCAAATTTTTTGGTCACGTCAACTTCGATTTATGTGGCCTTAGTTGTTTATAACTTACGTGGAAAACCATAAAATTTATATATTTTATATAAAAATTAATGCGTAATTGTTAAGAGTACTTTTATATAGACAGCTAAGCGGTGGAGTCGACTTTCGTAAAACTTTTACAGTATCTGTCCGTATACCTTGAAGGAATTATGTACAAATTTTAAAAATTCCAACTGGGCTGTATCATGCCTCTACAAAGTATTGTAAATATTTATTTGTGGATATTTTAGTCACCGTGGTCTAGTGGTTAGTGTGATGGCTTACTAAGACATGCGCCCGGGTTCAAGCCCCAGCTCTGACATCTTAAAAAAAAAGAAATATGAAAAAACTTTTCAGCAGTTTTCTGGCCTCAGGTCTGAGAGTAACTGATTGCCATGAACAAGCTGCTCAAGTCTGTCGTTCGGACTCGACTTTAAACTATAGGAAAAAAATTAACACACACAACATGGGTATTGGGAGAAGTTAGGCCGTAACCCCGAAACAGGGTTGTAATGGCCAATTATATATGTATGAATGTATGTATATTTTAAACTAATAACAAGAAGAATCTGTAAATTTGATCCAAATAGATGCAAACCAAATCATCGGCTGAAATCGTGCGATAATGGACAAGTGTGAATCGTATCTCTTATACAAAGGAAAAGTTATTTTGTATACATCTTGACAATTGTAAAAAATTATAGTAGAGTTAAAAACAACTTATATGTTTATACAAAAATAAATATATAACCAATCCATGTGTGATCGATATTGTCTTGTTGGAAGTAACTTAGTAGGATTTTCTAAATACAATCTTATTTAAAGAGCGAAGTATTTTTTGGTTTGGTGCCGATGTTCGAAACAATTCTCCAGCAGAAAATAGTGCTTACCAGTAAATTATTTCGTACCCATCTTAACTGTATGATCACGAGGACCGGTAGTCTTGGTGATTTGACCACCTGCAAACAAGACCGGTCTTGTCATCACCTGCAAATGGAAGAGGTTGACACATCCCTTCAATTGGAATTGGGACGTTTGAAGAAGATCCGCTCTCACCCCGGTTTTGTCACTACTGGGGTCTCCGTGTACGTGGTCAACACACCATGACTATCGGTTGGTTATTTTGTACCCTTTCGCATCAATAATGCATGATTTTTATATGAAATGAGCCACTAAAAAGCACAGTAAACAAATAGTACAAAAAATCAAAAATAATATCTTAACCTGTAGCATATTTGGAAGCTTTAAGGTGTGAAAAGCAATATAATGCCCCCAATATTGCTTACAATTTTACTTATTGCTTTCAAATTGTAAGAATTTTCTGCTGGTCATTATTACTCGAAATATTTTGTGTCACCTTTAACTCGCTCAAAAATTAAAGCCGACTGACCATTGTCAACGAGAAACGTTTGTGAATTGGCTGTCTAAAAATCTGAACGAAACAAAGTTATTTTTCAGAAAAATTTATTTACATAATATTCACAAAAAATTCTCTAAAAACCCATTACATTCTAAGAATGTTAATGCAGTTTCTAGTAAGGTAGAATAAGCGGTGCATATTTTTCTGATAATGATCAATGATAACGCTATTATCATGAAGTCTCTTAGCTGCAAAACCATAAGAAATATTTTCTATAGAGTCCATTAAGTAATCTGACCTATGGCAAAACGCCGTCTGTAGCCATATAGCCAGCGAGACAGGAATAATCTGTTGCAATTTAAGTTTCCAGATCGCGCAATTACTTTTAATGTGGATTGGCTCCCATGAACTATTTTCTCTGTGGCCATTTTTAAGATCGTTTTAACATTAACCAACAAGAAACAACTGACGATCTGTATGTTTAAATTTGACGCTACAGTACCGAGATGGACAACTTGCTAAAGATGGACAACTATTAGAATGTTACATCCATTATAAAGATCCACATTTTTACTTTACATTGATAACTGCAAGAGTGAATTTGTTACGAAAAAAGGAGTGTTATAAATAGTGATTTCTTTTCTACAATAAAAATGCCGCCCTGTTAATAAGGAAACTTAAAAAAGGTTTAACCAACCCTGTAATAATGGCGTTGATTATTTGGCGAGAAAAAAACACAAATAAGAAAAAAAGGGAGCAGCATTGTTTTGATTGATGACTTCGTTGAAATAAAATAATTAAATCGTCTTCATCAGACGAAGAAGATGAATCTAGCAAATGATTCAGTTCAATATTTTCACATAAAACATATTTTGATTTTTATTAAAATTCTTATAAATGCTTCTTAAATTCTGCTGTTTCTTTAAAAAATGTAAACAAAACAATAGCGTTGCCAGATTGCTGATTTGATGGCTTAAATTTATAACGCTTTTTTTTATAAGAAATTTAATTTTATAACACTTTTGTAACACGAAATATAATTTGTTTTATGACAATGATCATTTAGCTTTTCCGATATAATGTTCATTTAACAAAATAATGAAAAAAATTAACTTTAAAATTTGATAAAGATTTATAGCGATTTTTTCCAAACTCTGTATGGTAGCCTTATAAGTAAATAAAAATCATCTGTTTCATAGGGCAATACCAACACTGTCGATTTATACAGGGCGTAAAATGCAATGCCTTTCGCCATTAGTAAGTGTGAATTTTGTAGAATAAAACATGAAACCCTTTCAGAGAGCAAAACATTTTTGAGACACAAACACAAAATTGCAAATTTTAAATAAAATGACGCACCTTTTGGTAGAAAAGAAAACATTATAAGCCAATTTATATTTTAACCTATAATTTACCACACTGTTTAGCCTTTTATTGTTTGAATGCATTTGATCCAATGGCCTTAAAAGCAGAGATATTAACAGGTAATAGCTACATATAAGTAAGTAAAAAAAAAATGAAATCCTACTTAAGTATTGCTTTAACAATAAGGATCTTACACTAAAATGAAAATCATAAAAAAAAATTTGCATATTTTAGGGAGTTTATAATTTATTTTTTTCTCTCTACCATAATAAACTAAAACTAATTATTTAAATTAATATAATGAATTAATATTTATATAATAAAAAAAAGAAAACTCTTAACATCAAGTGCCATGCACTGCAAACTATAAAAAGTTTATTTGAACTTGACTTGATGAATAGAAAGTGTTTTATAAACTATTGAAAATTTTAAAAAAAGATATTGCGTGCGTATATGTAAAGAGAGATAAAGAGATGCATAAACCTACAGTAGGTATTGAAAAACACAAATTGTTTAAAGAAAAAAAATATTTTTTTTTTTCTTTTGTAACGCGGAAAAATTTTTATCTGCATTTTGTTTTAGTTTTTTTTTTTTTTTTTTTTTTTTGGTTTTTTGTTCATTTTTATCTCAAGTATTTTTGTTTAAATTCTAAAAGCGTTTGCTGGACCAGCAGCAAACATTTTAAACAACAATTTTATAAAAAACTTTTGGTTTTTCTCTCCTCATTTTTCATTCATGCTCGTGCTGTCTTTAGAAAATATTTTACGCGAAAAAATGTTGAAAATATTTTGCAAGTCCAGCAGGGTCTTCATAACAGATGGGTAGACTCTGTAATGTTTGTTCTACTTTCTTGTTTCCCCAGTTTTGTGCTAAAGCCATTTTGGTGCATGTAGCATACGTAACAGCAGCAACACCAGCAGCATCAGTAACAGCAATGCTGGAGTCAAAAGTTGTTGTTCTGTGTATTAAACTTGTTTTTAAATAGATAAAATGAATGTATGGCTATAAGTATTTATGTATGTTGGTGGGTATGAATTTTTGTGATTGTGTTTATGTGTGTATTTTGCATTTGTATAAATTTTTTTTTCTTTTTGTTTTGTTGCATGTATGGGTATATTCATGTGGCACAGAATCATGCCTGTGGCTTTATTTATTTATTTTAATAAAGTTAGTCTCTGATGTTTTGCGTTTGTATTTAATGTTTATATTTTTTTTTTGTTTTTATTTCTCTTTTTTGTTTTGTTTTTTCTTTTCATTTGTTTTTTTTTTTTTTTTCTTTTATAGAAATATTTTATCTTTCTGCTTGACTGTGTACGTGTTGATGTGTGTGTTGGCCTGTGTATGTTTAAATTATCCTTTCGGCACCACTTTTATATAAATTTTTCATTCATTTGAACGCATTTCTATGAACATTATGTGAACAGCAAAAAACCAACAACAAAAACAAAAACAGAAGAGAAATATATTGCTGTGAGTTTATGAAGGATCCTGTGAGTTTATATTTGTGTGTGACATTATTTTAAGTATTTGCTGAACTCACAGTGGCCTCAAAAAATTTAGATTTTATAATATGATTTGTTGCTTTTTTGTTCTTTTATTTACTTATAAATTTAAAAAGTATAATAAAAAAAGTGCATTTAACTTTGATCAGTATAACCTAGGAGGCATAAAAATATAATTTAATTACAATGATTTTCACATTTTGTTATCTAAACTAACATGCTTTTAACACTTTGGGGATTTTTCTCATTTAGTCCTTTAATAACTAACTTTTTTATTTTAGAGGCAATAATTTTTTGGAGTTTTTAAAATAACTTTCAAATGATTTTAAACGAAACTTTGAAACAATAGAGAATAACGTGGTATTTGGCAATTATTTTTTAAAATGATAAAGCAAAGTTTTCGACACGTAGATTACAGAAATATTGAAAATTTTTTATACAAAATAAAAGGTCGTGTTATAATATGTATGTACACAATAAGAGAAGTATTTTAAATATTTTACATAAGAAATTAAGCTGCACACAAATAATTACCCAATTCACAAAATGTTATAGTTGTCGTAGATCGGTAGAAACTATGACAAACTACAACTATTGTACATAATGTTGTTGGTAATTTCCATGTCAAAAACTACTACAACATGTACGACAATTTTTCCTGTTTCCGAAATGTATTGGTTTACATGCTATTAATGTAAAGTGAATGCCTCTTAGCAAGAAGAAATACGTTTATTTAAAAGGAGAAGATAACTGAGTACATAAAGAAAAAAAATGAAAATTAACGGTGATAAAGTGGTGAGATTATAAATAAGAGACACATTTATTTATTTGCGAATAGTATTTTTCTTCTTCTTATTTGATTTTTGACGTTTTCAATGTAACGTACATGAGCACAATGATACACTAGCTATTCACAAGAAAGTAAACAAAAAATGTTTTCAATACAGCATACAACAATACAAAAGCTTGTGAATTCGGCAATTGTTTTTTGTAAAACTTATGTAACGTAATAGTGTATGTATATCGTAATAGTAAAAATGTCTAAATACTCAAATAACAGGGTTCAACATGAAAAACATTACGGTGTTCTGACGATTGATTCTGGTAGAGGAGCCTAAAAAAAACATACGTGTGTCGATGTTTTGCCAGATCACATCGGTATTTTATTTTAGAGGCGGTTAAAATTTTCCATCTGTGGCCAACCCTTTCAGCATATCGGTGTATAAAACTGTGTTTCCCTTACTTCTCCGAGGTATGGTATGTTCAACAACTTTGAAGAAAATATCGCGACAAATATTTTCGTAGAACTTATTAACCCTCTATCTTCCCGGCATAGCTGCGTTTTGCGGCTTTATTCTAACAAATCGTAAGAAGCACCCCGAAAAAGGGGAGGGGCGGGGATGAAATACTCTACAAAAATTTTGGCCATAAAATTTTACTATATATGTATGTAGTAAACTTAAACACCAAAACCTAAAACTTAACACAAACACCTAAAAACAATGAAATTAATAGTTTCCCAACGCAAAAGCACAGAACAGATGGAGTTCCATCTTATCCTGTGCTGTTTCTAAGACACTCGGTATAAACGTGACAAGAATCTAGGCATCTTGGTGATTCCTCGTCAGTCTTTGTCCAGGCTTATAGCGGTGCAGACCGGTTAGGTCGGCCCTTCAATCCGCACTGCAGAAATTGCGGGAATACTTCTGAGAGGGAGACTATAATTAATTTTTTATTGTCCAGGTCTGGCAGTCAGACTTTTATGGCTTTTTGGGGTACTTATTTCTATAGCTTGGCGCAGTGTGCGAACTTACCCCCCATTTGTTTTATGCCACTTTATAGACATTTCTGGTTAGCTGTAGTTCTTTTCCTATTTTAGGTGATTTCAGTTTGGCACTGCAATGGTTTAAAAACGGCACTTTGTGTTAATTGTAGTTGATCAGTTTTACCTATCTACGGTAAATGGTAAACTTACATTTGACAAAAATATATGCTTGATTGGAATGTACTCTAGACAATTTGTGCATCAAAGATATAACTGGGAAACAATATAACCACTAAAAGTTGACATCGTTAGGATTGTATCTACTTGTCTGTATTAAATTTTGAAGGCCTAGTAATTTCAGATGTACTATAAACAATACCTTACTTTGAACAGAAACCACTTGCAACTGTCAAATAATTATTTTCTTACAGAAATAATCAAATAAACATTATTATGTTGATTTTTCTAAAAGGCAACAAAATCGATTAAAATATTCGTCAGAAAAAGGTTTTGTTTTTTGCAAACTTTTTTAGCTTTTGAGCTACTGTTTGATTATAAAAAAAATTTAATTTTTAACGTTTAAATTTTAAAATTGTTACAAAATTAAAAAAAAAGTACATACATAGTATATGTATATATGGATGTAAGTATACATACATATATAATATATTTTTTTAGTTTTTAAACGAAATTTATGTTTAAATGCAGTGTAACTCTTTCCTACGGGTGTATTAATATTTAAATAAATATTAAAAAAATTTATTATTTTTTGTTTTTTGTTATTACCGAAAAAATAAAAAATAACAATCAAAACAAAAGCGAAAAAGCAAACAAAAATCGCATGTTTCTATAGTTTAGAAATATATTTGACGACAAATTTAACACAGAAGTAGTGAAAACGAAAAAAAAAATAAGAAAGAAGTAAAAGTATGAGTAGGTGTTTTGAGTGTCAAAATACACATCGCCGGCTTAGTGTTTTCTTTCCCTCACAAAAGGATATAAATTTGTTTATATTTTTTTTTCTGTGTACCAAAATACTTTTGTAAAGTTTTTCTTTTTTTTAGAAGAAATTGTATAAAAAATATTTTACTTTTTGAAAGTCCTTTATTTTAATTTTTTTCTTTACAACTACAGTTGTGTCCCGGTTCAGCAAACTTTCTCATATAACGAATACACTGCAATTTCATTTATGGACGACTTAATATTTGTTTGAAATAACAATCACTTTATTATACTTTTGGTTTAATGAATGGCTTTTACTGAGAAAATAGGAATTATGATGAAAAATTTTCAAGAAATTGCAATAAAAAAATAATTTATTTTAAACAAATTTGTATTAGAAAACCAAAATTTTTAAGATTATTATACAATCTTAAGAAGCTTTTTAGATAGTTTGTGCATATTTCTGCATATTTCGTATAAAAATTTTATCGAGATAAGCCTCTGTAATTAATTACACTGTGCTCGAATTTGACACTTTTTTTTAGTAAGCTGGGCACCCTACTGGTAAAGCTAAATTAGGTACGCTGAATTCAATGGCATTAGCCGTTTTTAAAAGTAAGCGCTCGTGTTTGCGATGTTCGTGATTTAAAATTTATACGCTAAAGTACAAAAAAATTAGTATTTTTTACTTTTGGGATAATTTTTAAATTTAAATAAATTCAACGTTGTTGAATAAATACAAGATTACATGACAATCTTATTTTTTTCTCCAAAACCAATTTTTCTTCGCGAAGAATCAATACAAACTGCTATGCTACTCTTGTCATGTTCCATATTTAAATTTTATCAAAGTAGATTGATTAAATTTCAAAGATATTGAATATTGCTAACACGTATTCGAATTAATTTCAAACTCAAAGCAAAAAAAAATTTGTCTAAAAAAAAATCTCGAAAAAATTCGCCTAAAAAAATCGCGAAAAAAAATTTTGCTAAAATTTTCTATTTATTGATGAGCATTTTTAATCAAAATTTATAAATTAAATTTAAAATTAAAATATGGTCAAAAATTTATAAAAATATCGTTTTTATAGTACTTTAGCATACAAATTTTAAGACGCAGCTAATGCCATTGAATTTAGCGTACTCGAGTAAGCTTTACCAGCAGGGTGCCCAGCTTGTTAACATTAATTAATTAATTATTTCACTTGTTTCCCCAAAATATTCTATCTGAGATATGGAATTTTTCAATAAAAAATCAAACTCAAGTATTTATAAACATAAGCAACTACTTCATTCCATTTTTTTTTTTCAAAGGATTTTGAAAAAAAAAACACTAGGCTAAGACAGGCCATTTGCTCGTCAAGAAGCTTGTGAAAATAAAAAAAAAATTGAAAACTATGAGCTTTTTATTTTCCTTCTGCTTTTGTATCAATAATTTTAGTTCTAATTATTAATAAATACCTAAACTTTACCAACCGTCACTTATCAACGATTTTTAGAGAACTAATTTATTTCAAAAATTTAAGCCAAATAACAAGTTTATTATTTTCTAATACTGGGGTTCGTCTGTGCCTTCCTTACTGCGTTTTAAAGCAGGAGACATATAAAGTCTTTATTTTATTTTTTTTTTAAGTTTTAATATCTTCACGCTACAAAAATATAGGTGGTTTGTTAGATTATATTTAGCAATTAAGCGACCATGTTTAAAGCGACATGGCCACACCTCAATCTGTTGTTTAAAATTTATTATTTTTGTAATATTTTATTTGGCTTAGCCCAGCAACATTTCAAATTTGTACCCTCTAACTTCCAAGTCGAAAATTAAGACGCGAACAAATTTTTAAATTGCTGCCTCTACCGAGAAATCGCTAGATCTAGCAACCTTTTAATATATATGTTGGCATTATGGAATATTATATGCTGGAGGCCCGAAGTTCAAGAGGCCCCCAGTAAGATTAATTTGCAGTTAACTTTGATCTAATTTAAGCTCGTCTGACGAAACAAAAATTAAGTAATATTATTTGTAATTTCAATAAAAAAAATTGCATTAAATTTTACAATTTAAAGTTGCATTGGGTTAAAAAAAACTTACTTAAAAGGGAATAATACGTTTAACAGCATATATTATGAATAAATTATTTCTTTCGGCGACTACCTCTCAGCAGTCTTCTGGCAAAAGCACTGAGAGTAACTGATTGCCATGAAAAAGCTTCTCAACTCTGTCGTTCGGAGTCGACTTTAAAAGTAGGTCCAGGTATTCATGGATAAAAATTAACACACACAACATGAGTGCTGCGAGAAGCTAGTCCGTAACTCTGAAACAGGATGGTAATAGCCAGTTGTAGTGTAGGGTTATCAAATAGTTCTGTTAGACCTTTTAAAAATTTGTTATGCTTGTTTCCCATTTTGCTACTATTTTAAGTTTTATTTTAAAATAAATTTTTTTTAGTCAAAGTATTTCTCGTTTCCTTTGTTTGGAGTTAGTTTATGTCATTGCCCAATATTAAGCCATACATTTTAGAGACAGTTTTGGATTTTTGCGAGTTACAACAACTACAAAAATATATATAAAGTTTTACTTTATTTGAAGAATAGTTTTTTTTTTATTTTCTTTTTTATGAAAAAAGTAGGTTAAATTTATTGAAATTTTATCGAAAGTAAACGAGAGTTTTACTTTTTTCTATTACATCGTTGTAAAGGAGGTGAAGTTGAAAACATGAAAACTTTAAGTATAAAAGGAATATAGAAAACATTTTATTTATAAAAATGTTAACCGTTTTATGCTTAAACGATTTTTAACATTGTAATAATATTTTAAAGAGAGAAAATAGGCAAATATGTTTATATTCATAAACATTAAATTGTTTATTTTACATTTAATAAACCTGTGCAAAAGCTACACTTTTATATTTAAGCCTCTATCCTTTTTTATCTTTTTAATAAAGACAGAATATTTCTTTCTGATTTGGCATGTAATATTTGCATTTAATAAAAATTTTTAATTTGCGAACAATTTAGACTTCATTAACTGAAATAAAGACAAAAAAGCAATAATTTTTGTTGAAGTTTTTCTTTCCCCATATTTCATTCCAATTCTGTTTCATCCAAAAACAAAAAAGAAAGGAGATAAAATATGTATGTCCACTTCAGTCATTGGACGAATTCATAACAAAATATTTGTGTTTCATCAGAATTTTTCTAGTCTTTTTTTTTAAATTGTAAAAAAAATTAAATTCGCATAAGTAGAGAAATTTGACATTTTTATAACAAAAGAAGCTGCAGAAACAGATAAAATATTTTGAAATAAAAAATCAATTATATTTGATTGAGCTGTGTTGCCATAGTGCTGTTTTAATGGAAATTGTTTGTGACTGACAACATAAGCTGTTTTCATGCTGAAAATGAAAAATATTGCAAAAGAATGTTTCATATATTCAGACAGCATAAGCAATGTTGACAGCAATGCATGGGTGCAAAAAATTTTTGCTGTACAAAAAAAATAACCAATTTTAGGAAAATAAATATTTAATGGAAATATTGATTTTTGTTTTTTAATTTAATGTTTTTCCATATTAAAAAAGAAAAAAATGTTTTTAAAAAAACATGTTTTTGCACAAAAACATTTTATTGAGTGTACAAAAGTTTTTAAATTATATTAAAATTTAAATATAAATTTATTTCCTAAAAAGATAATTTAATTACACCGACATGTTTACTGTTTTTGACACTCATTGTTTAAAATAAAATAAAAATAATAAAAAAAATGGTTAAAATTCATTTTAAATATAAATTTTCATGTACATATGAGCTGCAAGTTTTAAATGCATTTTACATGCATTTTGAAATATTAAGGAATGTAAGGTGCGTTCTATTGTTCTATTGCATGAATAAAAAGAAAGTTAAATAAAAAATTTATTTTTTAATATCCACTTTATCAACTGTTAAGTTCCAAGCTGGGGATGTTTGTGCAAATATATGTCTTTATGAACTCTTACTGCAGCAATTATTCTTCCCCTTCTAGATATATTTAGTTCTAGCCTTTTTTGTTTTATATTTATAATTAAAATTTTTTTTCTATATTTTTCTGGCTTTAGTGATTTCGAGTGTCAAAAAGAGCACTCAAGAGTCTCGGTTTTTTAAAACGGTGTAAGAAATACTTCTCTTAATCTGACCTTCTTAATATTTATACACGACCTTCATTCGGGCTAGGATGAAATACTACTCTCATGTATGAGCCGGAGCCTCAAAGACAATTTTGTAGCCTCTAGACCACAGGGAAACTCAAACGACCAAGGTTCAATTCCAGCGAAGAACAAAAAATTATAAAACAAAAATTTGCGGTTTTTCTAAATTGTAATTTAAAAAAATAAGAGGTTCCCCCACCCAAGAAGTTCATCTTCAAGAAACTGCATGAGTAGGGGTTGTCCCCTGAGTATTGGTCTTTAAAAAAAGCGAAGGTTCTTGTCAATGATGGTAGGGTATCCAAAACTATTAATTGGAGCATCAACGCAATGTGGGGTGTGTTCTATTGTTCTATCGATACTACCACAGGAAATGCTCTGATGAAGTAAAGGCATCAGTTCCCAATAGTCGCATATTTTTACGTAGTGCTCGTATCTCTCGTATCGTGTCGTATCGTGTCGTATCAGCTTTTATGGCTGATTGTCCAGTAAACCGCACAATACAGTACTACAGATAGAATTCGTTTCTTAGCCGCACAGTTCTTGTGTGGAATAATTTTCCCGCAAATGTTTTTCCCACCAATAAAGATATGAACAGATTCCAATCAAATGTCCACAAACATTTCTTCCTTTTTTTCTCCTTCCTATAATATACATATTTTCACAACATTTAGAGCTGGTCTCTTATAAAAAAAAAAAACAATACGTCGTGCGGGAGTTTATGTGCTCTATCCTCTATTTCATATTTTTTATATATCTCGAGTTTATGATGCCACTTTAGGTTTTTGAAACCAAAATTTTTAAAATCTGCAATCCGTTTTCGGCTATTTATCTCAGAAACTGAACGAGATATTCGAAAGTGAACTGCAGACTTGGAAAAATTGGGGACGAAAACCTAAAGTGACATCATTAACTCGAGATATATAAAAAAATATGAAATGGCGAATAGAGCATATAAACTCCCGCACGACGAATAGTCTATATAATTTATCCCTACTCCGGTGACTCCGATATCTCTCCAGCAAATCTTTAGTTTCCATGGCATAAAATATTTCGCGAAATTTTTCCTTAAAAATGAAATAGGTTTTTACCTCTAGAAAATTTTCAAAATGTTGTACATCGATCTGACCTAACCACGCCCACTTTCAGTAGTAATTTTGTTTGCCACGTTCCACGTTTGATTCAAATATGTGTTCCTACTTCTAGAGTGCAGTTTATTAAATAATAGATCTATACAAAATATATATGTAAGTATTTCTAGCAAATTTAGAGCGCCACCTATCAGAGATATTTAAAAATAAGCCTATAACTTATATATTATGCAGTAAATGAGCCACGGTTTTTAAGTTTTCTTTGTTTTCCAATATAAATTTAAAAATTTGATTAAATAGGGCATTTCTTTTTATACCCTCTCATACCTCATCAAGCAAATTTCAAGACACTGTGTAACGAAGTTTTTCGTTACATAATATAATTTTGTTATTATATTATTGGTATTAGTTATTTTGTATTATTTAATTCTATATTTTATTATTAAAATTGTTTTCATTTAACATACCATATTCAAAGTATTATCATAATTATGGTATTAATTATCTTTTGTTGTAATTATCATTAACTCTTACTTTAATCATTACATATCATTTAATCCACTTTGATATCATAATTATGTTATTAATTATGTCTCTTTTGATAACTTAAATTGAAATTAATATTATACTCATTTTATTATTATCATGGTGTGTTCGGCATTCTCAGTTAATAAGAGTGTAAAACTTATTTCATTTATTTGCTCTTAACTCACTCTTTATTTTTTACTTTTCGACTCATATGACTCTTGATATCAGTTTATTTACCACTACCTTTGTATGTAAATAAATGGTTCTCTTGTGTGGTAATTCTGGCTCTCTGAGTTTACCGACACAACTACGCTTATGGATTTATCGTTGTAGTGATAGTAAGTCACTACAGTTGAACTTCTCTGTGCACGACTACTCTGTTGCGAAGTGTTAGTAGTGACAAGCTCTACTACATATTCAGTTGGGCTTTGGCTGTCGTAGTGATCGGACAGCCGG
Organism: Metopia argyrocephala; assembly: GCA_963576795.1. Taxonomy (NCBI): domain Eukaryota; kingdom Metazoa; phylum Arthropoda; class Insecta; order Diptera; family Sarcophagidae; genus Metopia; species Metopia argyrocephala. Next base: position 109,330,901 of record OY756211.1, on the reverse strand, counting down.
TACGAGTTTTTACAGCTCTGCTCGCAGCCGGTTACGAATACAGTCAAGCCCAGCTCAATGTAGTAGTGCAGAGGGTCCCTACTGATACAAACGGTCATAGGGCCCAGGCAACAGTAGTAGTGCACAGGGTATAAACTGGTACTTACTGCCATTTATCCCAGGCGTAGTGGTGTAGAGAATAGTACCGGTACTAATACACTAACACCCACAAAGAAAACCAATAAAAATGTCTGGCTTTGGGACTGAAAGGTCTCTTCTGGACTGGCCGCCGAACGCTGCACATCGTCACACGGGTAACCTGCGCCACTTGTTTTTTTAATATACTTTCTTTTTTTTTCATTTTTTGAATGCCGATCTAATTACGCCTCTATTTTTTTTAATAATATATTTTAAATTAAAATAAATATTGTGAAATATTCGAATCTATACATTTTGAATTTAAAATAAATTAATACTATAAATTATACTGTTTGCTGAAATCTGGTGTACTTATTTTCATTTAATCTGGTGGGCTAAATAAATTCTCGTCGACCCTGGACAACTACTGTACCTACCCCGGAAATACTGTTACAACTGTCTGTCTGCTTTATTAAGAATGACATTTAAATAATTCTCATACTACAAACTATTTGGAACACAAACCAAAGAGTTTTACGAAAGAAAACTATAGTTAAAATAATTTATTGTTTTTGAACGCAATGCTAAAACTCAGTGTACTAATAATTGCTAGAGTAATAAAAAATAATTGTGGAGAGATAGCTGTTTTACAGTCAGTAGAAATGGACTTATTCCACTGTAAAAAGAATAGAGAGAAATTTTTTAATAGCATTTTAGGATCAAAGTTCCTCTGTTACATCACTGATGGATGGAAGTTGTCTATATTTTACTAAAATTATCGTGATTTAATTTTTTTCCAAAGTGGACTTATACCACTTTTAAAACTAACAGCTCACTTATGGTATTTCTTTAGATTTTTCTTCAACAAATTTTTACTTTTTACATATTTATGCCTCGAATTGGCCATAGAGACATGCCTATGCCCCATTTCAAGCACTTTATTACCTGTTTCCTGTCATGACTTTTTTCCTATTTTTGGCTTGTCCTGTTTGTTAAATTATTAAACTATTGCAAGAGTACAATGAAAACTCATCAGTTTTATTCTCAATCAAATAATAGCAAATAAAAATTATTTATTTATAAAAGAAAACAAAATTAATCGAAAATTACACGCCAATTCAATAGTTTAAAAGTTCTCCCCTAAAAGCTAAATACAATACATAGAAAAGCCATAAGAAAACTTTAGAAAATAACTTTATTAACATTTGTATATAAAATCTAACTTTCCTTAATTATTGTCCTATACTTACGAGTTTCTTTTTTTTTTTTTCTTGCTTTTATTCTCAATTGCTTACAAAAGCCAATTAAGGAAAGAAGGTAAAAAAATCTATTGAAAGCAACAAGTGAATAATTCACTTTTGAACCAAAAAAAGAGAAAAAAAAAAGTTTTCTATTGCCTTCCGCTTATAAACTCAATTAAGTATCTATAATTTCTTATTGTATCTTTAGAAACGCTCTTATATCTTTCTTATTTATCGCTTTATAAATTAAAAACTTATTCTTTTTAAACGAAATACAGTTCTTGAATAGGTATTAATTCTAAGAAAAGGAAGAAAGAAAATAATCTTCATTTAAGGTTAAGTGTTTATATTTAAAGGCCACAAAAATTAAATCGCTTTTGGTATAGAAGGTAGAAGAAATTCATTTTATTAAGTTTTTGTTATCATAACACTACAACCTGAGACAGTATAATCATCTCAAACCATGACAATAATGGAACTCGCTCAACAACCTACTGGTTGTTTATGGTAATAAGAATTATACATAAAATTTCCCAAAATAATTAACACGTATTACATACAGGGAAAGCAGACATTGAATCGTCAACAATATTTTGTTAACTTTGGGCATCAAATCAAGGCTCAATGCGTACAAAATTAGAATAAATGGCACACAAAAAAAACATGAGTTGATAATTGAACGATCTGCTATTAAATAAAGGAGGAGGTGGAATTCAGTCACTTACAGTATTATTACATCAATAACGATGTATCGATCTCTTTAATTCCAATTACGCGTCGTTTTTGCTTTAATAACACACTTCTTCTTCTGATTCCAATTCTTGTTAATTTCAAAACACAAATAAATAAGAAAACAAAAAATAAACCATTAAAATCCACGAATAGTAAAATTAATCAAAAAAATTTTATTAATTAGTTTTTAATTAATTGAGTAATTACTCTACATGTCTAAAAAAAATTCCATCAACTTTTTGATTATTCCAATACTTTTTGTTCACCGTAGAAATTTCAAGCAAAGTGCACAATTTGCGTAATTGAAATCAGTTTTCAGATTTTTTTTTATGTAAGTGTTAATGTATAATTACCAATAACAATTAAGTAATATTCACTTGCACTGGCACAAGTAATTACCAAACCTTTTATACCGTTTAATAATTACAATTACAAATTAAAAGTATTTCTAATTAAATATTTGCTAATTATTAAATCAAATAATTTTTAAGACAAAAGTGTTAATGGTACCAGAAATTTAAAATCATTTAACAATAAAAATAAAACAAATTTTGCTGGTCATATGCAATTTCAATACTAAAGAATAATTATTTATAATTATAATATATTATAAGTAAGCATTATTAATCGGTTAAGGACTACTATGATCTATTAAGTCATTTTACAAGTTGCCATTTAAAACACACAACCTGGGTGCTGCGAGAAGCTAGGCCATAACTCTGATACAGGGTTGTAATCGCCAGTTATGTATGTACTATATGTATAAACAAAATTTGAGCCCGTCAGAAAAATACTGAAAACGGATTTGATTTCAGCGTATCAAAATCTTTATATTCTAAATAAGTAGTTTTACTTAAACGCTGGAAATTTTTTTGTTTTTTGTAGACTAGTGTTATAGCGATTGGTTATAAATTATATTAACAATTATATCCCCAAATGGTGTAAATTGTTACAAAAAGGAAAATTTACCAAATTTTTTTAAACGTTTTAAGCAATTCATATTCAAAGTGTTTGAATCCAGAACATTCGTTGAAACATTTAAAACAATTTGTATTTTTTTTTTTTTATTTTTTTTTTATAAAAATTTTGGCAAAAGTTGTCGGAAATAATCAGTTTCTTTTTAAATCTTAGAAATTTTTTTTAGTTGAAGATATAGTTTACATAAAAATCTATAAATTTCTGTTCACTTTAATATTAATAAAAAATGTTTAACACAAAGTACTAGTTTTATATAAAAGTTTGATTTTTGTTCCGTCAGAAACGCTTTAATTAGATCAAAGTTAATTGGAATGAGTTTTTTTGTTAATCAAAGGAGTTGCAGTTAACTTTAATCTAATTAAAGCATTTTTTACGGAACAAAAATTATTTTTAAAAAATTTTACACTTTTCCTGGGGCTCGAACCGGAGCCTTCAGCATCTAAACGTTTAATTTTTATTTTTCAATTTTGATTTTAAACTTATCAGAGGCCTTATTCTGTAACTCTCCTAAGCTAAAACTCTATCGCTAAAAATTTATAAACTTGATTTACTGATTTTTGGCTACCAATAGAATTCTTAAACGCTTATTGTAATTTAAAAGCTTCATGCCTACTATCATCTCTAAACTTTTTAATTTTATATATTCCAAAGCCCAGCCTGTTTCAAAAACCCAAAATTTTAGCATTTCAGCTTAAGAGAATTTTTTTAAATTTATTATTAACTGTTAAGTACCCTTATTGAGTTTCCTATATAAAATATTAAATACTAGAGTATAAGATTATGGTGAATTGTAAATTTCAGAATCTGTTAAGTAATTATGAAAATATAAAATTGTATTTTTTAAATATTGCAATCACTAGAGTTTAACTGTCATTTACACAAAAAATATTGTACTTTTATGAAGGGTTTACGAGTATTGGACAAGTATTGCATAGAAATCAAACCCTTAAAAAATGTATTTAATTTTAATGAATACGAGGGAAAAACTTTTATTGGCAAAAAAAAATTAAACCAGAGAATATTTACTCAAACTAAATAGAAATTGTTAATTAAATGAAATGGGAAATCTGCAACTGAAAACAAATTAAACAGACGGTTATTATTGGAATTAGTTCATATCTTCAAAGTGTATATCTAACAAGTATACAAAACAACACAAATACTTAAAAGGTGATCTTAAACACACAACCCCATATACATATGTAAATAAAAAGAAACTCTTGCTTAATAATATCTGTCTGGAGTCCTATTGTGAAACTATCCTAAGCTAAAATGCTAAAATTTTGGATTTTTGAAATAGATTGGGAGTTAGAATATATAAAATTTTAGAGGTAATAGGCATGAAGTTGTTAAATTACAATAAGCGTTCTAGAATTGTATTCGTAGCCAAAAAGTCCTAAATTCAAGTTTACAAATTTTTAGCGATAGAGTTTTAGCTTAAAAGAGTTACAGAATTAGGCCTCAGCTTCCTCCTACGATGGAATAATTTCTAAAATTTATGAGAAATTAAATTTTAATAAGATTTGGTGTTAATAAGAATATTACAGTTCATTTAAATCTAAATTCATAGATTTCATCAAATTTATGAAATTAATTAAAATAACACGGTGTATAATTTTTTAAGTCATGGAAATAAAAACATATGTACGTAATAAAAGAACAAAAAGACTAGTTTTGTCCAAAATCATGAAACTTTTTTTATGGCCCCTAAAATATTTGGGGCCTCGGTGTCATTTTTGTAAAAAAGTAATCATTTTCTCAGGCTCCTAACTTGCAAACCGTTCGGCATTTTAATTTAATTTTTGAGGCAGAGTTGTAGCCCTTACCATTAACAACAAAAATTGTGAAGTTATAAAATCAAAAAAACTTTACTTTCAAGACCAAAACCGCAACAAACTTTAAAAAATTAGATTTTATTAAACTTAAGGTCCATAGGTAGCAAACCGTTCTAAATTTAAGGAAACAATGTATTCTAAAATTAAAATTTCATGAAAATGGGTTTTGCCTTCTTTTTTTTTTGTCTTTTATTACGTAGTGGTGTCCGTATATGGTTATATTTGTTCGTGTTGCACTGTGTAATAAAATCATTTCTGAGAACAATATACAAAATAGTACAGTCGAATTCGAGTATAAGCACACCGTTTAAATGAAAAAATCAGATAATTGCAAAACAAATGCATTTACTTTTGTTTTCTATTAAATTCAAAGGTATTTAACTCCGTTTAAAAGAAAAACCGCTTTTTTTTATTTAAGACCAATACTCAGGGGTACACGCCTACTAAAGGCAGTGCATTGTATTGGAATGTTGAATATATAGATAAAGATAGATAGATGTGATGATGTTAAGCGACTTATGTTATTGAGTCAAATTGTTGTTCGCTTAGTAGAAACAGATTTTGCATTAAAAAGCACAAAATTATATAAAAAGAACTCTGCTTAATTGCAAATACCAGTAGTGCGATTCAGTAACATATTTTTACGATAATCGCATTATTTTCTACAGTAAACAACAGAATTGTCGATATTGCTATTCATTATCTTTTGTTTACGATAGTCCCAATAGCTATTGTCGTAAACTAACGACAAACACTTTTATGCTGTTTATTCAATTGGAAAATCGTAAATTTTTTATTTTGAAATTTTGTGTGCTTTTATACCCAAAGAATCTAGAGTTTTAAAACTTTTCTTACTTTCTATCCATTTTAATTACTAATTACCCAAATCTGACTGATTTTATACGGTGTTGCCCCATTATTGTAATTTAAACATGAAAGAAACTAGAGTTGTCGGATGTCGCTAAAGTGCACTTAGTGAATCACTAATAGTTCTGCAAACAATAAAAATTATCGACTTCTTTTGCTAATATCGTATTATTAAAAGTTACTGAATAGCGGGACAGTATTAAGAATTTATCGACGACAAACAAATTTTAGCATCAGCTCATTTCTTTTTTACTGTGTGCATACCCACATTTTCAAAAATATTTTTTTATGGCAAGAATGTTTATTTATTGCTAAAATTTTTTGTAATTTGTCTGTTAACTTTGTCAGAATTTGAATTTTTCTAAAACATATCGATTTGTTTTATTTTTATTTTAATCATATTTTAATAGTTCGTTTAAAGGAAATAATATTGTATTTATCCAAAGTTATTTTAAAGGAAAATTCCACTTAAAAGAAAAACAAATGCTGATTTTTTACATATTCTTATAACCGAATTCGACTGTATTGAAAACTTCAAAAAAAAAATATTTTTAAAAATCAAGTCAAGCTTTCTGCATTAAAATAAGATTTTTATTCAATTTTGCTAACACTTATAGTATGGTCGTTAGTTATACATTTTGTTCTATAGAAAACTACAAAAATATTTAAAAAAATTCAAATTATTTTATGAACTTTTCTTTCGTGTATACCTTTTCAGGTATTAGAACTTATAATTCGAAATCGCTCGATAAAATACAACATTCCTCTTTACAATTACAATATTTTCGTTACAATTACGCTAATTTGTGTATGTGGAGTTCAACAGCTATTTCTATCTCCATCTATACTCATTGGATTATGCGACAATAAGAAGACGCTTAATTGAAATCTTGAATTATTAATGTTGAATACTTAAGAAGGAAAGAAAGAGTAAGAAATTACTTTTAAGATTGAATAAATAAATAAAATTTGCCACGTAAGTAAGTATAGTTTTAAAAATCAATTCTGTGTTGAGTTTTTTCAAAAGCACTTGTGTAAAAATAGCATTAAAATAAATAAATAAATAATTTTAAATTTTCTAATTTAATTTTTAAATTTTAGCTTCAGTTTAAGCACTAAGTCGTAACTTACCTTAAAATAATAATTCAGCTTGCCATGGTAATTCCCAATATTCGGGTTTTTTTGCAGTTTTAATCCAGTTTTATTTATTTATTATTATTTTTTTTTAATTTTACTTTATTATTAAATATTTTCTTTAATTTTTATATTTATTACTTTTTTTTTTTTTTTTTGTTGAAAACACATTTAAATTTCTCGATTTTTCACAATATTTAATGGTTTCAGCATAAATTATGGCATTTTTTTTTTCAACAACAGGCCATATGATGTATAATAAAGTTGTTTTTGGCACGCGTCAATATAGCAAAATGCACTTAATCATGTTGCAAATGATAGCGTAGAATATAAAATTATAATAAACTGAAGATGATGGAGATGTTGCAAAACAATAATGGAAATACAGATGGTTTTTCTTGCTGAGTGAATAAGAAATAAAAAATTTTTACAAAAGGAACTATAAATTTTCTTGTAATAATTGTGCTTTAACTGTATTTTTATTATTATTTTCTTTATTTTATTTAATCAAGATAAATTTCATTTTTATTTCATTTTTTATTTATTTTATTTTTGTTTTCGTTTTCAATGAATTGGCGTATTTTTTATTATTTTATTTCAAGTGATATTAATGATTTTGTTATTTAAATATTCTAAATATTTTTTTTTTTTCATTTATTTACACATTTTTTTACATATTTTCCTTTTTTGTATATATATTTTGAAGATTATTTTTAAAAGTTTTTATTTTATTTTTAAAATTTTTTGTTTTTCATTTTAAAAGAGGGGGGACTTTCGATTTATTTTTATTTCATTTCACATTTTTGTTCTTTTCGTTTTACTTAATTTTGGCCTAAATTTTTTTAATCTTTTTGTTTTTGTTTTTATCACTTTTTTTTATTGCACGAGCAGTTTTCTTAACTTTAAAACAAAAGTATTTAGAAAACTTTGCTTTTTCTAAAATTGAAAAAAATTTCCATTTTTATGTTAATTTTTTAGTTTTAAAATTGTCTCAGGAAACACAAAACACTCCAAATTCCTACACACTCAGGCATTCATTTACATTTATTTTTACTCTTAAAAAAGCCCCTATACACCCGTACGTACGCACATTTTTTTCTTAAATTAAAACACTCATTTCAGAGATTTTGTTTTTGTTTTTACGCACTATGGACCAACAAATAAAAACAAACAGCCAAGTTTGCTTTACAATGTGAAGAAAAAATATATAAATTCACAAGCACACACACTTTGTATTGTATATGACAAAGCATCAATCATATACGCATACATACACATAAACACATGACCATATGATATAAAAAGTTGGCGAACGAACGAATTAGAAGTATGAGCCACAACAAAAAGACCGAGAAACCGTTTAACCGATACCGTTCAAATGTGACTGTGTATGTGTATTTGGACGTATGGCAAGAAAAAATCAAAACAACAACATCATATAAAGCGCCAATGCTCCCACAATTATCTTTTATTTACCGTTAAAATTTTAATGACCTTTTTTAGTATTTTTTTTATGCGTTTTTTTAACAAATTTTCGTTTTATTTCATTTTTTAATCAAAATGTTGGCACCATTTTAGCTTAAAACTTCACAAATTAAACTGTAAAAAACTGTTTTTTTTTTTTTTGTTTTTATTGTTGATTGTTTCGGTTTTCCTTGTTAATTATATTTAATCCACTTTTGCTTATTGTACACACACTCAGCACTTTTATGTGTATGTGCTTTTCACGGTACGCGGCGAGTGTTTGCATACGACCGTCTTGTAAAATATTCGTTCGTTTTGGTGTGAGTTTTTTTTGTTTTCCTCTATTCACTCTGAAACAATAACCGACTGATGTTGCTGAAACGGCACACGAATATCAACTGAGATAGTAAAATCTTGGAGCAGATACTTTTTGATATCAGTCGCATGTGTCGTGTATTGTTGTGTTGATGTGTTAGCAATAGCAACAACAATAACAAAAAACACCACCACTAAAAGAAAAACAAAAAAAAAAAAAAATGGGAAAATACATCACAAGGAAGAGTAAAATATTTTATTCGTCATACATACATACTACATAAATAAGTACGTATGCCTCTGTACTGATACGGCACAACAACACATCGTTGTCGACATCATCGTCGTCATCATCATCTCTTCTACATCGTTGTAAGAGACATCGTCATAACTTCGTATGCCTGCTTAAATATTTTTGTGTTGTTTCTTTTCTCATAGTGATACATTCAAAATTATATTGTTTTTTGAATGAGAGTTGCAGCAACATGTGTTACAACTGGACATAACTTTGAATCTAAAGAGAGGGTATAGATTGAAAGAGATTATTTGAAAACATATGAATATGTTTATAAACATTTTTAAAAAGAGTCTTTTATGAAAATGTTTAATACATTGCTTATATTTATAGGCAAACAGTGGGCTTTAAGGCTTCAAGTTATTTTAAAAAAAAAGCATTGTAGGTAGAAAAAATCAATTTAAAACAAAAAATGATAAAGAACTGTGTTTATTAAATTTATTATTATTATAAAATAAGTTTTAAGAAATTTGTCACATAATTCCTAAATAAATTTAAAATAGTTTAATGAAAATTCACTACCGATCATTCTAAAAAATGTTATTTATTATATACAGTGGTGGCCATATAATTAGAAACGATGTTTAATAAAAATTAAATCAAAGTGTAACTTCTTTTAAAACCATTACTAAAAATTATAAGCACCGCTATTCGAACAGCCCACAGTCCACATTATTGCCGCTGAAAAAAAACTTTAAATTTAAAGCTTTCACTTTTAAAAAATTTTGGTTAATTTCTAAGTACTTGGTTTTTAACTGGCCACGTAATTAGAAACGTTCAGGTTTTCTTTAATTAATTAACTTTTTTTTATTATGAGTCCTAAATTTAAAATTCAGTAGATCGTATTTAAATAACCTTAATACGTTTTAGTTTTCAAGACTGGAAGAAACAAGTGATGCACTCCATAAATAAGGGAGGGCTTCTTCAAGGCGTATCCAATGGAATAACTGTCAATGGGGGCTATCGCACAAAGGTTTTCATAATCCAAACAAGTGAAGTTTGGTGCAGTTCACTTCTAAAATTAAACAAAAGAAGTTTGTAACCCCAGCCAGGAAGCCCAGTGCTAGAAAAACTCCTCAAGTAGAAGATAAGATTATTTACAGCATAAGTAAATTTCTGAATTCACACAAAATTGGGGCGAAACTGGGCAACAAATGAGAGAAGAAATATTTACACGGACAATAACAATGCGTTTATAAGCATTTTGGCTTTCGTAAATGTATTGTATAAAAAAAACCGCATGTGGCAAAAAAATATTAAAAACACTGACTCTTTGCAAGCAAAATGCTCAACAAAGATGCATGTTATTTGAAATAGAATTCTTACAAGCAATGAATTTAAGAATATATTGTTTTCACCTGACGAAAAATCTTACGTAAGATGTTCCTCAGTAAAATCCTTAAGACTTTAGGTACTTTGTTAAAACAGTGGTGGTGTATTATAACTTGGGATGCAATTTCGTGGTGTGGTGTGAACCCATTCTAAGACTAAAGGGAAAAAGTTGATTAATATCAATATAAAAACAATTTTTTTTTTTTTTTTTTTTTTTTTTTTTTAAGACCAATACTCAGGGGTAAACCCCTACTCATGCAGTGTGCATTGTATTGGAATGTGAAGATGGTTGATAGAAGTTTTTTTTTTTTTTTTTTTTTTTTTTTTTTTTTTCATAGATTTTGTATTTTTTTTTTTTGCGCCTTTATTTGTTGATGAAACAAGTTGCTGGTAATTTGTCCACTCAAGAGCCAGTGTTATACCTTCACCCTCAAATGATCAAACAGCAATGGCCTCATCTGTCGGTGGTTGTTTACATGTGAATGGTGAGCGTCTTCAGTAGATTAGCTGTTATCTTCCCATGATAACGACTCAAATCAAAATTCTAAGTTATTGACATACTGGATTTCGTATAAAAATATTGAAATTTTGTACTTATCATCGTAAAATTTTTATCTAAACCCAATTGAAAACTTATAGGCAATTGCAAAAAGGAATCACACGAACAACAGTCCAAAAAACAAAAAGTGTTAGAGTTCCAAATGATACAGCAAACCTAGGGAAACATGTCTCTGTAAACACATCAGCATTTAATACAAAATTTACAAAGAAGACAAATATAAACCAATATTGTCAAAAATAATATATGTAAGAGAATATCCTATTAGAGGATATGTCAATTTTTTTTTACTTTTGTGGAAAAAATTTTAATTTTTATTAAAGTTAATTTTTTTTAAAATGTTATCTCAGCTGCAAATATTTTTATTATAAATTCAATAATGATTGAATACTTTACAATTTATAGTATTTAGTTTTGGTATTGTGAACTTAATTTTAAAAATATATTAAGAAAAATGTGTTCTGCTAAGTCGTTTCTAATTATATGGTCACCACTGTATGTACTATATTATTATTATTGTTTTGTCACATACAAATATATATTCCTGATGATGCTACGCAAGGAAGTAACGAAATATCGAAAAATTAATAATTTAAATATTCATTCGGCCTTAAGCTCAAATAATTTAGCTAATAATAAAATTAATAAAAAGGTCAAGGAAAATAATACAAATATACTATATTATTTTAATAATGTAGAAATACGCATTCGAATTCCAGTAACAACCTTGCCTAATCATTTTTTTTATTAATTAATTTCTATTTTATCATTAAATGCCTTTATTGGACCAGAACTAAATTCCATTAAATGAATAGAGATTATTTTTGCAATGATTTCTCAATTAAAGAAGCCTAATTTATGTTTTTGACTCCTGCTGCGGCAGGCAGTCTTATCACAATTCTTTGTAATCCGTAGAAATACATGGTAATCAATGATTACTAATCATCAAATCAAATTATATATTGAAATTTTATTGTTTTAAATAATTTTTAATTAGTTATTGGATGTATTTTGTCCATCATATACTTTTTGTAGCATTTTTTCTTTTAACTGAGTGCTCCACTAAACTAGTGGCTAGTGAAGTAGACTGTTTGATTGTCAACAGGAACATCGTTGTATTTCACTACACTGAACATAATGGTCTTTCTCGTATTAAGGTAACCATAAACTGCACAAAATTATTGAGTTCTTTATTGCGTTTATAGTTTTGGTCTTAAATAAATTGCAAAATACAAAAAATATATATTCCGCATATTTTTCTAAGAATTGACAGGCATAGGATGTATGGATTTAAAAGTAAACAAAATCTACTCATACGTGTGTATTTAAGAAATTGTAAAATTAAATTTTCGTTTTAATAGAAACGTAAACAAACTAATTAATTTGTTCCAGCGAAAATAAAAATGCAGATGGAGGAATGAATCATGCAGGAAAAGTGAAAAACTCATACATGAAAATCTTATAATATAGTCTTTTTTATATAAAATGGAATTAATATTCATACACACACTCATTGCATGTTAATATCAGCTGTTGGGCTTAATTTTTATGGGAAATATGTAGTTATTGTACACATTTGTTGTCAACTTAATACTCAATGGCCCATAATTATAGTAACGAAAAAATATTATATTTTTGTTTTCTTTTTTTTTTCTCTCTTTTTTTGCTACTTTCACAAAATATTTTACATATTAATCAGCTGTAAACTTGTGTAGTATATGAACGACCTAGTTCAATTGTACTAGTCTTTCAATTGAACTAAGTGAGTCGCTCTTTTTGCTATATTTCATTCATAAATCTCTTTTAAACTATTTCTTTTTAGTATACTTGTCAACTCAACACTTACATACTTTGGTGGTGATAGTTATTGCATATAATAAACACAAACAGTGCTGCCACTCTGCATTTTTTGTATCCAACATTTGTGACAAAATAATTCACCGAGAAAAGTTGTTCGATTATTTTATGATTTTATAATAGATTATTGTAAATCTCTAGTTAGGTTATTTGGTTAGTTTTCCATTGGTACCATGGATGCATCAGTTAGATGTGCCGTTTGGTCAAATTTTATATAATAAATAAATAATGGCCAAAAGTCGGGCTTTTTCGCGACAATTTTACACCCTGTCTTACACTCTGGAATTGTAGAAAATTTCTAATTCATAGTTTATAATAGAGAATTACATATCACCGTTTAGCTAAGAATCTCAGGTTTCCATTGGTATAATGGGCATTGTAATCGAGGGTTTAATTTAGCCAGACTTCAGTAGAAAGACAGTTTTTTTACTAATTGAAAAATTTATGGTATATTTATATTATTTTTATATTTTCGTTGTACCTGCAAGTAAATGCAAATAGCCGTTGAACTAGAAGTTCAACCTACTTCATATATTCCCTTTGAACTAAAAAGAGCACTCACTTAAATGAACTATGAAGCACAAGTCTAAACAGTTGTTCTAGTATTTTGTTTCACATTGTATGAAATCATTTCTCAATTTTGAGGTGACAACCACCTAAAGCTGGTTCAACTTAAAGCATACTTTTATTTTCACTATAGTAAAAAAAGAGAATTTTAATTTAAATGTGTTTTTAAAAACAACCGATTTTAGTGGCTGACTACAACTACGGACCAATATTTCATTTTGCGCATTAAAAAATTCCGATTATAATAATATAGACACACGCAATTTTATTAGGGCATATTCGCAATTGCACAATTGCTAACGTATGGGTACTTTTAATTAGAACTGATAAGGGCCGAGTTAAATAAGAGGAGTAAACGTCAAGCAAAAACTGATGTACGTATACATCTTTCGTAACAAAATACGAAGGCTTTTGCAAACTACCCTCGTAGAGCATTGCTTTACCATTATGACAAATAAACATGTTGCCTAAAGAATGTTTAGAAACATATAAAAATGTTGTTATACATTTTTTTCTAAGAGAGTTAAATTAAAATTTAGCTCATTTAGCAAAGAGCACAACTACATATATATTGAGGTTCTCAACTTGGCATAATTTTCGTGTAAACAAAGTTTTCTGAAACAATGTTGCAATTAGAATGCTTAACATTTAGATATGAGGATATAGATAAAAAGTTGTTTTTTTTTCTTCCTTCGGTTTATTTCTATTACTATGCTGTAGATGAATTTTTTATGATATCTTTGGTATCTGTAAATAATTTTTCTGTAAGATTTTCTTTCAACTTTTCAGTTTTTTTTCTTATTTTCTCTCTTTAAGTTTTTAAAAGAAACAAAAAAAAAATTTTTGTGTTTTTCTTTGCCAGTTGGTATTTTTAAAGCTTGTGTATAGGAGGTATATACGTATATGTGTGAGTGTTTGTGTTAATATTCATGGATATTATGGCGCCACAACATCCGCTTTTATGCCGGGTGTGGTACAGAATTATTAAAAAATTTTCTATAATAGACACACATATGTGAGTGAGTGAGTGAATACAAGAACCCCATTATGTTTTTAATAATAATGAAGACGCAATTTAATTTCGATATCATAGAAGTATGTATGCTTTAGAACAAAAAAAAAACAAAAAAGCATAAATAAATCGCATGTATGTGGCTTTGAAGATACATAATCAAACTCCTTTTTGCAATATAGGAAAAGCCATAAATTATGACGCCAATGTGTATCGTTTTAATACATAACTTAACCGGATAACAAATCATATGCTTCAATATTTACTAATTGCCGCAAATTAAATCTAAAAATGAATTATGGCCTTAATTCAATGGAATTCTGCTTCTTTATAGTTCAAGTGTTTCAAAGCAAAAACACAAATTCTATTCCCATCTATTCTATCAGTGAAAGTGATTTAATTTATGCCTCTTTTTTGTGTTGCTCTGTGTTAAATATGTGTGTGTATGTGTATATCCGCTCCTCCATTTGTGGGTGTTGTTATGGGCCTATTTATCCTGATTAGTTATAGACAAAAAGCATTTTTGTTTTCCTCTTTTTGTGTTTTGTCCGCCTTGAAGCCATTCAGTAAATACAATATGTTGGTCTCGTATTATTCTTTTTATCTTTAGTTTTCACTTTTTTCCTCTCGTTTATTTAATTCTGTCAATAGCCTTATGCTGCTAACAATGTGACGTATTTTCTTTTTAAAGGAAACTGTTTCCTTTTCTTTTACATTCGCCTACATATATGCAGACAATATTCATCTTTGATAATCGCAAAATGTTTAAGAAAATGTTGAACTGATGGAATGGAAATACTTTGGTTTTCATCATCTTTAAAGATGAAATCTTTCGTATTTGCCGCTGGATTAAATAATTAGAAATAGAGCAAAAGTAGAAAAAACGCAAACATAATTAAAAAAATATGCAAATGAAAAATAAAAAAATATGCAAATCGTATGAAATTCTTTAAACTTAACAGCATAATTATATATCAACTATATACCGATTTATTATGTTTTAGATTTGAGATTGATAAGAGCTGCCTATTTATAGAACGCCCGACTGCCTGAATTGAAAAAATCATTCTCAACGTTTAACCAAATCTTCTTTAAGAGCACTAAGAGCTCTCAAGTTAAGAGCATGCTTTCTAAAAACAGGGGTATAATCATACCTCGAGGTCATTTCGCCTCTGCTTAAGCGTTTCCTCAGGAGAGTATTGAGTATTGTAGTAGAAACAATATCAGAAACCGGGTTTCTGACCAATCCTTGCAGTTTAACGAACATTTAAGCTTTGATTTATATTTTCCAACTGTGGGTCAGGGAAACAAAATAATCAGAGCACATACTTGGTAATTGTATGGCTTCAGTACATTCTAAAAAGAGGTATCTTGGATTTACAGAGTTTTGGGTATACAAATATTAATGGTGGCACCAATTCTCATTGTAAATTTCGTAAATATATCGAAAGTAGGATATGTATTATAGGAGAAACCCTACTTCAGTAAAATGCTATGATACGGGTCCTTAATTAAGAGCGTCCTATCTTTACATTTCAATAAAACAAAGAGTTTGTAAGATTTCATCTCATTGTAAGATTTCATCTCAATTGTTAATTTATTTGAGAGAGAGAGAGAGACCTATTGATGACATTATGTGTGGAGTATAAAAACATTCAAATGTCCGCCACGATTTCCCTAGGTGAAGCACATCTGAAATGTTTAATTATATAGGACTCTGGCTCATCAACCAGACTTAATATGATCAATAGCATGGGTTAAGTTGTCTTTGACTCCCGCAGACATTTATGGCTTTTTCCTATACACCTGCTTCTTACAAATAATTTTTCTACAAGAATAACTTTAACGAGGCCAAAGTCACGATTTAAATGGCCAGTAAACATCACCTGCAAGTGAGATAACCATACCATTAAATTTCTTGTGCAGAATATTCAATGTGATATGAGCTATGTGGCCCATAGATCTTATTCATCCTATTGAAACCACATGTCGTGTCCATATTATTCAATTCAGACCAAAAGAAGTTGATAGACAATGTCCTATAGCAATCGCTATGATGCACACCAAAATGTTGTTTTTGGGAATGCATTTTATGCTCTCGGATTTCAAGTGGATTTGAATCGACCCAAATACAACAATGTTGTTTGTTCAGTAGGTAATTCATCCAGAAATGGCTTCATCGCTAATGATTGTTTTTCGATTAAAAAATTAATTTTAGGTTACCCGAACAAAGCATCCATTTTGTTAATTGAATGCCATATTTGTCTGTGACGATTTGGCAAAACAGACTTAATAAATAGCAAAACAAATGGCCGTTAAAATTTTCAAAGGCATTGTTTAGAAACAGAATGGCAACACTGGCAGTATTCTGTTTCAAACTTTTTTCTTCTCATTTTTGTCAACCACGATCAATCGTGTTTGTGAAGTCGACAAATCCAAATTAGTTTAGTGGCGGTAAATAAATAAATAAATTAAAACAAATACTTTAAGACAACAAAAAACAAAAATTGTGAGAAACTTTTAAAATTAAATTAAGAATAATAAATAAGACAATTAAATTTATAAACTACAATTAAAAGTGAACCGTGTTTTATTTAGTGTTTAGGTTCGACCCTAAACAGGCATAAATACAAAATTAACGCTTTTAGCTAGTGTATCTGGTGGATTTGAGCATACAATTTTAAGGTTAGTAGGTTTATACCACACAAAATAAGTTACTCACATATTTGGCTTAATAAAAAAGTTTTGTTTAAAAATAAACTTCTATGAGATTCTCAAAAACATACTTAAAATCATAATTATTTTCAATTCTGAATTTTTAAATTAAAAAAAAAAGCTTTTAATTAATAAAAAGCAAGTAGATGCTTTAACTAAAACTTAAAACATAAAAAAAAGAGAAATGCAAACCCACAATAATTTTGAGGTCTGAATAAATTAAAGAAAACAAAATTTTTTTCTGAGAAAAATTATAATTTTCGGTTTTCCTTTTGTATAAAAATGTTAAAACATTTCAGCTTTAATTTGCATATGTATGAGAGTACTTCCTTTAAAGACTAATTAAAGTTGTGTATGTGTGTGAATTATAACAGCCACCTAAAATGGTTTGTTAGTCTGATAGTTGGTTGCTGAATTTCATGTTTTATTTTCTGGTCATCATCACTGATATCAGTGATGCTTTACTAAATACATAATAAATGATATGAAAAACACTTTAAAGGGAATACATACTTACGTATGTATATATGTAAAAAGAAACCTTAAAAACTTAAGCATAGAAAGTTTAGATTTCTAAAATTCACAAACACATCGGGTTAATAAATTCTTTATTATGGCTCGCAGCTGTATCGCTATAGAAAGCAAGGCAATAACTATGAGTACTAAAGGAAGAAAGAAAAACACGGCAGCCTGCCAAAATTGCAAATAAACCATCATTGTTGTAAACAAAACTTGATGTTTAAATACTTAAAATCTCTCTTAATATTTTCTTAAATCTCTATCTATCTCTCTTTATTATTATTCTATTTATCTCTTAAGTATTAAACAAAAAAAGTTGTTGGCAACATTGTTGCTTTCGTTAAAATTTCTAGAGAAATGTAATATTTGTTCTCTTTCATTTCATGCTCCAGTTTTAACTTATAAGAACTATAATACAAGGTATGGATGTGTGTGTGGAGGTTTAACAGCATCTTTTAAGGACACAAACTAACCTAATGTAACCTAAACAGTTTTAACCTGCAACAACAACCACATAAGAAAAGTTTTATGTTTTAAAGCAAAGAAAAAACAGGAATTTAAGCAAATATGGAACAAAATTCATTCATTCATATATTCTCTTTCTCTCTATATCACTCTCTCTCTCTCTCTTGCTCCCTTTATCTAACATGATAAAAAAAATTTTTTAAAGTGTTTGTATGTACATTTGTATTTGTTTGCAAATATTTTAGGCAAAACACAGCTGTTGTATGTTTTTAAATTTTTTGTTTATTGTTATTTTTTTATTGTTTTCATAAAATAATTATTAAAATTATTGTTTATGTTAAAAAACAAAATCTAAAAAAATAATGGAAAAATAAAAATAAAAATAATTTTTTAAAACTTAAA
The DNA here is from genome assembly GCA_963576795.1 of Metopia argyrocephala. Lineage (NCBI taxonomy): Eukaryota > Metazoa > Arthropoda > Insecta > Diptera > Sarcophagidae > Metopia > Metopia argyrocephala. The sequence goes on along the minus strand of OY756211.1, from coordinate 109,312,495 downwards.
CTAAAAATATTAGTTTTAAATATGTATTTGTGTGATTTACACGGGTATGTGTAGGTATACTAAAAACTATACATTTAAATACGAATTCTTCTCTTAATTATTCAAGGCTTTCAATATTAGGTTTGTTCACTTACTTTTCTAGCAAAAGCTGGCAACGAAACAGTAAAATGATTTTATTTTAAACTGTTCTCGAAAATATTAAATGTTTTTGTTTTCAAATTGGACCTGACCGTAATGTCCCCCATACAAAGATACGATAGGAGAAAGTGGCAGCCTCGTTGAGAGCCCTGATATTCAGAGGCTCCACGCAAGAAACAATATTCCTTAGAAAATTATGCTGGAAACCAGCCAGAGAGCCTAATGAATTTGGGAATCGATCCAACGTCCAAGATTAATAGGTCAGTCAAGCCATCGAGAAAAGGAGATCCTAACGTAAGAAATCTATGTCGAGCCAGAGATAGGCACTGCAAATATAGTGAACTACAGTCTCCTCTTCCTCAATCGACACACAGCTACGACAGAAGTCATTCTCGGGTAAGTATAGTCTCTCTGCATGACTGCACATCACGCAGTAACCTGTGAGGATAGATACAGCGGAAGAGATATCCCTGCGATTTACTTTAAAGAGCTGATTGGTACGCTTCAAGTCCAGCCTAGGCCAGGTAAGTCTAGCAACGTCACAAGACTCCTCTCCTACGCAGGACAGGTCGCGTCCAATAAATATTTCCGCCAAATAAGGACTCTAACAGAGAAAAGAGGTATACCCACTTCCACATGAGGATGAAAATTTGCCAGAGACGTACCCGCCCTAGCCAATTCATCCACAGTGCAGTTACCTGATATATTCCTGTGGCCAGGAACCCAAATCAGATAGACGCCGCACTGTCGCGAGAGTGTCCCAAGGGAATCGCCACAGTCGCTGACAATTTTACTAATGCAGTGCATTGTATTGGAATGTGAAGAATGTTGATAGATAGAGAATTTTTTTTAGAGATATTTGTATATTATGCGCACCTGTTTGTTCATGAAACAAGTTGCTGTCAATTTGACCACTCAAGGGCCAGTGTTATACCTTCACCCTTGAGTGATCAACAGCAATCGCCTCTCTGTCGGTGGATGTTGATTGTGAGTGGTGAGTGTCTTCAGTAGGTTAGCTGTTATCTTCCCAATACTTGGCGCTGTACTCATGTTCATTAAGGAGCGGTTTCTTGAAGATGGACTTCTATAAGGTGGGAACCTCTTATTTTTTTTTTTAATTACAATTTAAAAAAACTGAAAATTTTTTTTTATTTAATATTTTTTGTCCTTCTATTGAACCTCCGTCGTTTCTGTGCGAGCGCTCATAACACTATATCACGAACTTCCCCCAAGTTTCAGAAAATTAAGAACCTTGCTTACTTAGCAAGTCAGAATGGATTTTAAAAGTGCAATAATATTTATCTTTATTTCATAATTAAAATTTGGGCATCTGATCGCATGAGAATCTGTATTTTTTATAAATTTCTATATGTGACAACATTTTACTACTCCCTTTAACATTTATTACCATGTGTTCCCAGAGTGAGTTCTCAGACTGATTATTGCAAATTTTGTTCATGAGCATCCGTTTTATTTGTTGGCATGTATAGAAATAGAAATATACTTGAAGTATAATAAAAACAAAATAATTCTTAACATTTTACAATATATTAATGAACAAAAAAATTTAATTGCTAAAAATTTAAAATTAAAAATTGGTACTCAAAACCACTGTACTCGTTTATACTCAGACTTTAAACGATTCTTAATATTTACAGGCCAAAAATATATGGCCATTTCAATTACTAATTTTTTTTCGCTCTGCCTATTGTATGTCGTTTTTTGTTTTCAATGGTAGTACTAGAGTAGTAACAGTTGTTGTTGTTATTTTTATATTTGTTGTTTATCGGAAAAAAAAACAATTTTTTTTTGGTGATACTTGAATGATGCCAACATTTATTACATGTAATTGAAATTGGTCAAATATTTCAATTATTCTATGCATTACTTTACAACACATACAGTTGTGTTTATAAAAATAGCATTGATATCCTTTATAAGAAAAATTTATGGTTAAGAAATATTGAAATTTGAAAGTATGCAATTTGGAATGGAAAAATAGTTTTGTTTGGGTATTAGGATTTAATTAATCGTATCGATATAACCGTAACACTACTAAAATTCTAAGCAATGCTGTATAAATAATTGTAAATATGAATGTGTGAATTTATGTGCTTGGTAACACATATAAACATGTGTAGTAATGCATACAAAAAATAGAAGTGTGTTAGTATGTGTGCTTGTTTTTTTTTCTGCTTTTACACATAAAGTTTTTCGATAGGTTTTTTGCAACAATTAGTAGTTGTTATTATTGCTGATAGCTGTTTTGTAGTTGTTGTTGTTGTTGTAAATTCCTTTCAATTTATGTTTCTAAAACATTTAAATTATCCCTGTTTGGGTTATAATTTGTAGGATTTAACTGCATTGATATGATGTTTTATTAAAAACAATACGAAACGAAAAAAAACCTTTACAAACGTTGTAAATAATTTAAAGTTCACATTTAATATCCACACACTGAGTATAATTCTTTTCATTGATTTATTTATTTTTTCTTTATCAAAAACATAAATTTTAAATGATAAATTGAGAGTTTTTCCAAAAAAAAAATTTAGCTTTCGTTTGATTGAAATAAATAAAATAATATTGACTGTGGTCTTTAGAGTAAATTTAGTTTTTTTTTGTGTTTTTTTTTTTATTTAAATGTACAGCACACATGTACGTATTAAAAGCAAAAAATTAGAACAATTATTTTGTTCTAAAATTAGAAATATGATTTAACAAATATTTAAATAAAAAAGGAAATAAAATACCAGGATATAAAAACTTGAAAAGAAATAAAAATTAAACATTTATAAGGTTTTGCTCTAAGAAATGTTGTTTTAATAAGGGCTCTGTGTTGCCGCGTTAAAAAAAAACACAAAATTTTTAAAAAATCTACCAATTTAATGAACTTTTTTTTAATTAAATATATACAGTCGGGCCTCGATTCTTTGCGATGGTCGGGACCAGAAGCATGACTGATAATCGATTTTCACGGTTAATCGAATAATACTGTTGATTATAGAGTTTTTTTTTAATATTTTCGTATTATTTAACAAGTGGACATTGGTGTACATACACATTTACATTAAAAAAATTAATCCAATATGATATGAAATGTATGCTTTTGGGGATAAACATGTCTCTATGGCCATTTCGTCTCTGCTTAAGAGAAATAGAGTTTGAATTTTTTGAAAAACCGAAATGTATTGCTTTGTAAATGCTTTTGTTCGGTTGACAAAATGGCAAACGATGCCATACTAAATATATTTATACCCGCACTTCTCAAATTTCAATATCAAACTAATCACTTGTAAATGCTTCTGACCCATTGCATGCAAATAAGGGAACTCCCCGTTTTCATCACTGATAATAGGGGTACTCACGGTTAATCGAAGCAAATAATTTGAAAACATTGCACACAGAAAACACTATTGTTTTCTGATCTTTGGATATCACGGTTAATCAATGTTACCGGTTAACTATGATTAGATATAATGGAAATATATTCTTTACCCGAATATTATCCAAAGATATGTGGATAAAGCTTCTGCTATTATTGATGTAATTATGGCTATTCAGCCTAACACGTTAAAGTAACAACAAATCTTTTTCAATTGGATCAAAGCCCTAGTACAATTTCTGCTGATTCAATTGGGTCCTTATTTGCTCCAAAAAATAAACTGTCAAAATAAGTTAAATTATTACACACTTTTAAATAAATTTACTTGGAAAAAATGTTTTGCACAATGAAGTCGGAGACGCAAATGCTTGCAAATACTACAGTAAAAATATTCCAACTCCGACTCCGACTCTAAGTCCATAGCACTCGTTTAGGTCGTGGTATAGTGGTTAGAGCGCTCGCACAGAAATTCAAAAGACCGAGGTTCACTCCAAGTGAAGGACAAAAATTATAAAATAAAATTTGCGGTTTTTCTATATTATAATTTAACAAATAAGAGGTCTCTCCCCCTTGACAGCAACTTATCTCATTAACAAAGAGGTGCATAATAAAAAAATAAAATAAATCTATCTATGTATCCTCAAATTCCAATACAATGCACTGCATGCGTAGAGGTTTACCCCTGAGTATTGGTCTTAACAAACAAACAAACAAAAAATTAACAAATTGGGACTGGAAATTATACTTGACCTATAACCAAAACTCTAAAGGTTTAACTTCTAAGTATCGTAATCTTAGTACTAACTACTGGTATCTACTTGAAGAATTACAGAAATATTTGTGTAACGAAACCAGTGATTACCACTAAGTACACTATTTTGTAGCAAAGCAGTATTCTCAGATTAGGGGATTTATCTGATATGGGGATAAAAAAATTCATTTGGTAATGGGGATTTTATTAGGGATGATTTTTAAAATTTGTTTGCTTGTTTTTTATAGACTTCTTACATACATACACAGTGAACTAATTTTAATAGAATTTAAATTTTCCAGACTTGGTTATAAACTTGTTTAAAACTCATACTTTTATATAAAATTTTTGCAACGTGTGCTCTTGGTTTTAGTGTGATTTACTTTCTCATATAAATAAAAACATCCCCATATCATATGTTTAAGACACCGTTGTTAATGGTTTTTATTGTGAAGGAATTCAGTATTAGAGGGTTTTCTTACAGCTAAATTACTTCTTTCGAAGACAAAGAAATTAATTTTAATTTCGTCCGACAACAATTACTTCTCCACTTATATTTTATGGTATTGGGAATGTTTTCCATACTATGGCACAGGGCATCTATTTAGAATTGAGATACAATAGATGACTTATACTATACAAATATTTCAAACGACATCATGATGTCTTATGCTCAATATAAAATGGCACAGCGATCGGTATTTCAACAAAAAAACTAACCGAAAGACACATTGAAGCGAGTAAGAGGTTGGTTTAAAACGAATGTCTTAAAGATTTTAAGTTGGGGGTGAACTAATCAAGGTTTTGGAGATATGAATTTCGAAATTGGGGATAAAAATCGAAAACTATCTGACAATCCTGTACCAAAGTTCGTTTTAAATAAAAATATATGGAATATAAAGGTTTGGACCCGCTAAATTCAGATCTCTTTTCAGTTGTTTGATAATCTTTTAATTTCGTAATTGACAGAAAAACCTCCAGCGGGAAACCTGTTTGACATACAAACAATGAATGAATTCTCTCTATAATACATTGTACGATTCACTGTATAATCAACAACAAAAGGATGTGCTTTAAGAGAGGTACTAGTAGTCCTTAAACATATGCCATTATATGGAATCAAGTACTTTATTTCATCAGAGCATCTCCCATGATAATACCAATGAAACAAATTGCATTAATACTCTAAAAAATAAATAGAGTTGAATACTCTACCATCCGATTTTGAGTCCCTAATAAATTTTGTTTTATATTTTAGTGTTTCTTTTTTGCTTTCAAAAACTCATAAATAGATAATGTCGTCGATGGAATTAAAGAACGCTGTAACTGAAAATCTATCGAAAATACGTTTTTTGGAGCATTTTTATCAAAAAAAAAATACGCGTCGATTGGTCCCGGTCCCAGATCTCTACGATGAAAATAAGTTCACTTACGCCGTCTGCGAAATGAAAAATACCAGTGTCAGTTACAGTTTGTCAGTTACAGCGTTCTTTAATTCCATCTTCGATATGTACAAAGATTTAACATATTTATCATTTATATGTAGGCTATAAGGCTATATTTATCATTTATATGTAGGCTGGCCTCAATGTTCTATTAATTTGTAAAAAAAAATATTTTCTAATGCCTGAGGTATAATGCTGTAGCTCTCTTAAGCTAAAACTCTATCGCTAAAAATTTCTAAACTTGATTAAGGACTTTTTGGCTACGAATACAATTTTTGGCCGCTTATTGTAATTTAAAAGCTTCATGCCAAATATCTTATCATTTTAGCTTAAGAAAATGACAAAATAGGATCCCTGCCCTGGTAATTCTAGCAACTTTCAACAAAACATTATTTGAAATTAAAATTGAACATCTTATTTTTAGAATTTGAAATCACGTACTATGATTGGAAATCTAATACATTTCAAAATATGCCATGTTTTGTGGACCATTCGAGCATAAAGTTTATGCTACTTAATCGAATTTTTCCTTCAATTCCTAGGAGAAACCATTTTTTAGGGAAGTAAGGGAAAACTTTAAATAAAATTATTACGCATTTGTATATATTTTACAATTTCTGAATTTTTTTTTTTCTTTTTTTTTTTATTAGAGAAACGAGGTCTCCGAATGCTGTAAAGGCTGTAAATTGCTACCGCATAAAAATTATATTTGGAGACCCAAATGTATAGATGAAAGTAAAAGGCAAAGAACAGGCAGCTGAAGACTATAGTAAACCACTATTATTGACGGATTTTGAGGCTTCAGATGATAATGATGATGATAAATATGAAAGTGGCAAAGCGTTATATATATATATATATATATATATATATCTATTGGAATATCTAATAAAAACTCAAAGTCAAAAATGTTTTAAATGCAACCAATAAATAAAGCAAAAACACGTTTAATTTAAAAAATAGTGGGAAACAAAATTTTTAGGGCCCAAAGTGGCTTTTGTAAGCTATTTTTAATGCTTAGACACATTCAGATTGTATTGATATGTTCACGAAAGTTTTTCAGACGTACAATGGCTACAATGAAAAATCGTAAGTTCCTACAGTATTGCAAAAAAGTGCAAGAAAAAATTATTTTTTGCATATAAAATGTTTTCAAAATTTGTTCAGCAGACTCTTCACTAAATTATTGCTAAACATAGTTAATCAGAATCTTTAAGTTTGAGTTAGCTGTGGGCCAAAAGCTGAGGACACCTTTTTTTGAATGATGCAGTGATTTTCAAAATCTTTTGAGGTAAATCTTTTGTTAGTAAATCTAAAAAAACCGAGTACAGGGTTTTACTAACCTCTGGTTGATCAATTGAACCTATACTGTCGAGTCCATGTATTTTTCCAAAAGTCTTCATTTGTCGCATAGTGTTATTATTCGTATATATGTAACCACAGTCACTTTAAAAATATTCAAATATTTGGTTGCTAATTAATGGCATGGCGTAAAATATGTTTTAAATTGAATTATGAAAAACATGATAACATGGTGAAGAAAAAACTATTTGTCGCATTGCATAGAAATTAACTAATATGGCCCGTAAATTTACCAATTTTGGTGGCAGCTTAAAGAAGAAAACACTATCAAATAAACACAATCCAAAAGAAACACTGGGTGCCAACTTTTGCGTTACCTTGTAAATTTTTACATACACGCACACACATATAAGTATATAGTACATATGTTGCTCATGATAAATTTAATTAATTTTTACTTTAGAACTTCACATACATAGTTGTTCTTTTTTTTTCATTTTTTGGGTTTGAAATGTTTGTCTATTTTAAGGAAGGCATAGCCAGCATTTACATACGCATTTATGTAAATTTTTATCATGTAATAAATCTTTTCATTGGTAGATAATATTTACATTAATTTATATAAATTTTAAAGGTAAATATAGAACGGATATACAGGTGGACAGACAGACGGGCTGTGGGAAAAAACAGCACGTATTTACAATTAAAAATTTAAGTCTTTAATGTGAAAATAAACAACAATGAATGATAAAATCACAACAAAAATGTTTACTAGATTAAATTTAAATTAAATTAAAGTAAAATTATTTTACAAAAAAATATATATTTGTGGTTAAAATTGTTATATATTAAATTAAAGTTATTGTCCTTTTTTTTTATTAGTTTTATATAAAAAACAAATATTACCGATGAAATTTTTGCAATTTTTAGTTAAATTTTTAATATTCCTTTTTGCAAAAATGTGTTCAAACAATTATTTTCTATATTTTTATAATAAATTTATAACTGCTCATGAATTAATAATAATGAATAATAATGATTTTAAACTATTTGAAAATTATAAAACTGTAAAAAATAAAAGCAAAAAAAAAATTTGTTTATTTTAGCTTCTAAATTATTTAATATTCGAAAATATCACAGAAAGAAAAATAAACAAAATATTACAGAGAAAAAAAATTGCCTCTAAATTAACCAAATATTTATTTAATTTGTATATGTATGTGTATGTGTGTGTTTATTAAATTTTAAATAACAAATTCCCATGAACAAAAATTATTTAAAAAAAAATAGAAACTGTGTTTAATTCAACAAACGCTTACGCTATTTGGCTGGCTACCAAATGCTTAGCAGCAACAGCTATTGAATGCCATTGGAGCGCGAAAGTGAAAAAAATGTAAGAAAAATCACTTTTTCAATAAAAGAAATATTTGCACCTCCATGCACATGTAGAAATAGCAGCAGCCTATGCACCCTCGCTTTGAAATACTTGAACTTTTGATCAACACATTCTCTTCTTATTTTCTTTTTTTATTTCAGCATTTTGCTCTTTAAATAAATACATGCAATTACATATTTAAAAGTAACACAGAACAGTGGGGCAAAAGTACAGAAATTTAGCAAAAAAAAAAAGTTTACATACATACATACATACATAATTTTCCATTACAAACCTGTGTCAGGGTTACAGCCTAGCTTCTCACAGCACTCATGTTGTGTGTGTTAATTTTTATGCATGAGTACCGGCACCTACAATTTCAAGTCGACTCCGAATGACAGATTTGAGAAGCTTTTTCATGGAAATCAGTTACTCCCAGAGCTTTTGCCAGAAGACCGCCGAGAGGTAGTCGCCGAAAAAAATAATTTGTTAATATTTCTTTTTTTTAAGATGTCAGAGGTGAGATTTTAACCCGTCGATATCGTCTTAGTAAGCCAACACACTAACCACTAGACCACGGCGACACAAAAGTTTAGCAATACAAATAAAGAGCAATTTGTAGCAGCATGAGAATTTTCAATAGCGATAATTATGGTCTGAGAGCTAAGAATGTCAAGCTGGTCAACATATCTGCTTAGAAAAATTTGGCAATATGAATCATGTACAGTTTAGTGTCAGAATAACACTTCCAAATGTGGAAAAATTTGTTTACGAAGTTCATACATCGCTTTGTTTATTCTACAGACAACATAATCGGCTTAGTGAGCAAGCAATTCATGCAGTAATTTATCGTTTTCGCCTTAATTTTAATTTTGCTCTATTCGAATCAAAATCATCATCAAAAGAAATTAATATGAGTACCGAAGAGAATGTTACCGCTGTATCGTGTTAATTTGAAGAAGATCCTGCATTATCTTTTCATTGTCGTCCTCAACTGGTTGTTCGACTACGTGCAACACATTACGTAAGGGTCTTGGCTTACGTACCCACAAAAAGCTCGTGCAAGAATTAAAGCCAAAATACCACAATTTTTGTCTTATTTTGACTAAATGTGCTCATTTGAAACTGGCTGGAAATGAGCATGTATATCAAAGAATTGTTTTATGTTGAAGTTCCTTCCTGGTTTGGCCACAAACCGATAATTTATTCAATTCTCTAAGCTAAAAGCTGTTATTCATATCAAAATGCCAACCACATCATCACCTACAATATACTACAGTTATTGCGTTGGATAATTTGAGTCACAAAGTTTACTTTCTGTTCTAAAATATGTGCACATTTGGAATGAAATATAACCACCATGTCAAGTGAGATATCGTCGGTTGACAAGTAAAACTCACTAACTGTAGTCATATAACATAGCACTTAGTGAGTTTTACCTGTCAACCGACGATATAAGAAAATCTCCATATTTAATTCTCATTAAAATGTTGCATTTACACAAATTGTTTTAAAAACTTATGCCCGTATTCACAAAAATTATTTTAGGTTTATTGAGGGCTTATTTGACATATTTCTATGCGATACTTAATAAACCCCGATACGAAATAAACCCCGCAATAAACCTAAAATATTTTTTATGAATACGGGCATTCACCAACAACCATTTCTAATATGCCATTGATTATGAAGGTTTATATATGCTTTGCTTAGGACTACACTGTCATAATCATAATGACTCGAAAAAATTAAGAAAAAAAACTTAAGCAATAGCATCTACACATATTTAGTCTTTGCCAGCCTTTACCACAAAAGAGTTGTTAAAATCTTGTCTTCGCAGTATAGACTCAGTATACCTGTCCACTATTTCTCTGAATCTCTTTTAGATATGGTTTCCTTCACACTTTGTAAACCCTCAAAATCATTCATGTACAGATAAATTTTCATACAAAAAATTTTTCATGGCCAATTTTTCTTTTTACGTAAATTTATAGAAATCACTTGTATTTAAAACAAATACAGAGATGCTTTTATATACCGTAGACAGATGACAGACGACAGATGAGAGACCACAGTTTTTACATTTATAGCGTAAACAGACGACGGCGTTAGTTTGTTTATGAACTATTTTGATTTGATTTTATACCTATTGAAATGAGAGCTTTGTAACTTTGCTTACTTTCTATCCATTTCAATTACCAATAGTAAATAATTAACCAAAAACTGACCGATTTTTGCGATGTTGCCATAATAAAAAAGCTTAATGCAGTATAAATTCAGTTTGGTTTTGTGCATTTACATTGGAGATAATGCGCAAATTAGTCTGAATGAACTCAACTAATGCACATTAACGCCGTCGTCTGTCTGCGGTATTAAAGTATTAAAGGTAATCATAACAATAATGTTATTTTCGTTTCTACGAAAAATGTTGCCTTTTTAGTATATGCTACACAAAATGCTACACTTCTTAAAAAAACGAAAATCTTCAGTAACTTTAAAACACACTTTCTTAGATAAGACAATATTGGCTTAACGATAACAATATAACATTTCATCAAACTGAAGCATTTAAAACTCACACAAAACAAATATTTAAAAATACCTATTCAGATTTTTTAATTGCAATGCACACAGTGCACCGGAAAGTATGCTACATGCATGCCTAAACAAAACAACCACATCTACATCGATAACTACAACTACATACATACATACATAACAGAGTGCCACCATCATATTAAAACTAAACAATGTTTGAAAGTGAAAACAATAGAGAGAAAAAAAATCTGTTAAAAATAAGCGCAAAAAAAAAAAAACAGAAAATTTAAAGGAGTAGAAAAGAAAACACGTTGTATAAAATGCATTTCCACACACACACAAACATATAAAAAATTAATAGAAAATAAGAGCAAGGATAAACATAAATTGTTAAAAATAGTAAATAAAAAAAATAATAAGAGGAATAAACACAATCACAGCAGGCAGCAGCAACAAGAGCAACTTAAAACTACACAACAGCCTTAACAAATACAACAATAGTAAAACAGCAACAAAAACAATACAACGATGGTTGTTAAAAGAAGAAAAAAAAAAAAAAAACACACACAAAATCAACGGTGACGAAAACAATGTCGCACAGTACTTTGAGACAGATAGTGAAATTGAAATAAAAAAAACTGCATCAACCGACAAATACAGGTTTGGTTTTGATGTTCTATGTCGCGAAATTAAGTTTTTTTTGTGGATGCTCCCCCAATGCTTTCCTATTTGACTCAAGTACTGGTTCATTTATATTTAAAAATACTCGTACGCATAAAGGAAACGATGTATGTGTAACAGCTGCAAGCTAGCGGCAATAAAATTTGCTTTACATGAGGCAATCGTGTGACAGTAAAAAATTTAACTGTGGCAACTTCTGCAATGTGTATTATTAAAACGTGTGTCAATTTGGAACACTGTGATAACCCTGTCAGTCCGCTTAAAAAAAATTTTAAATAGTTGAGTATCTGTTTCTAAATGCCACTAAAACTTAGAATTACGGGTAAAAACCCATGTCTTCAGTATTTTGCACTAATTAGGAAACTATAGGGTGGGCAAATTCGAGGTTAGAGAGTAAATGGTCTTAAAAACATATTTATTTACAAATTTAGTTTTATTGATACCCATGTAAAGTAGAAATATGGGAATTAATAATGAAATATGATGCCTGGCAGACGTCTTCTGTTTGTTACAAAATTTTTAACAACACTTTACAGAAAATTTTCGCTTTCAGAGCGTCAGTTGATTGTGGATTTTTTCATGTAAACCCAATCACAAATTATAGGAACGAGGCGGCCAATTGACTATGCCAAATCACGACTGGGTAAATTCTCACGCAACAACTGAATTTTTTGGCCAGCTGTATGGCTTGTGATAGCGTCCTGCTGAAACCAAGGTTCACTGATATCAGCATTAGCCAAAAGTGACCACAAGAAATTGGTTATCATGGTCTCATCACTCATCATTAGATGATTTTGTTGAAAAATGCGGATTTCGTTTAGTTCTCCAAACAAACGTTTTACAAACGTTCGACGCAAACAATGTTAGTGTAGCGTTCCCTGGGTAAAAGTTCTCAAACGATTACTAAATTAAGGTCAAGGGATGACTGCTCATTTCTTTTTGACCTTAAATTTTCCCACCCTGTACTTTTCTACTTAAAGAGTTAGAAAGAAATTCCGTGTTCTTGGCGCATGACTCTAAGTCATAGTCTAAATATTGTGATACTGCGCAGTTTAAAGTTTTACTACAAATAAAATGGGGGGGTCGTGTCATAGTGGTAGAGCGCTCGCACAGAAACTCACACGACCCAGGTTCGATTCCAGCGAAGGACAAATTAGAAAAATAAAAATTTGCGGTTTTCTAAAAATTACAATTTAAATTAAAAATTAAATTTAAGAAAATAAGAGGTTCCCCCCCCCCCCCTACAGCAAGACCATCTGCAAGAAACCGCCCCCTGACATTTCTAATCAATTCCACCAAAAACCAATGATCAGGAGTACAGCGCCACCTTCTGGGGAGATAACAGCTAATCTACTGAAGACGCTCACCATTCACATTAAAACATCCACCGACAGATGAGGCAATTGCTGTTTGATCATTCGAGGGTGAAGGTAGAACACTGGCTCTTGAGTGGACAAATTTACAGCAACTTGTTTCATCAATAATAAAAAGGCGCAAAAATATACAAACATCTATGGAAAAAAAAAACCTATCAACCATCTTCACATTTCAATACAATGCACTGCATGAGTAGGGGTTTACCCCTGAGTATTGGTCTTAATAAAAAAAAAAAAAAAAAAAAAAAAAAAAAAAAAAAAGCACTAAAACAGGTGTTAGAATTTAAACTAAAAACGTCCTATGTGGTCAAGACAATAGTATATAGACGATTGACGCATTGTCGTATTACTGTTTAAAACTTTTTTTTAAATAAATGTATTTCACTCGAATGTGCCCAATGAAAACAGGAAAAGTTTTCTCCCATCACTGTCAAAGCTTAAAACACTGTGCGAGGACATCATCAAGAAGAGGCTTTTGATTTCTGTGTTACGCTGCTTTATTTCAAATTTTGTTGTTATTTTTATGCCTCTGTTTTTGATGATTTAATTTTTTTCTCTAAATTTCTTCCTTACTTTCTCGTTTTCTTGTTTTTAAATTGCTGAATAAAAAAAAGCTAAAGATTTAAAGCTTTAATACAAAATTACTATCACCCCTAAACACGTTTTATTGCACTTGTACCACTACTATTGCATTCATGCTCGTACATACTACCAACAACGACGATAAATACTACCACTTGTACCTTGTTTATGAAACTAACAACAACACCAGCAACACCAAGGATAATAACAGCACTAACAATGATGTTTGAAAAACAACTAAAAACATAAACAAAACAACGAAAAGCATAAACACGAAACATTGCTCGTGAGTAAAAACATGAATTGTTTAGTTTTGTTTTGCTTTTATTTTTTTTTTTCTTCCATTTGTATTTTCATTTGTTTAGGTCTGGGTTATTAAGTGAGTGTAGGTGTATATAGTAGTGAAGTGGTAAATGTGACTGTAATTGTAAAGGTAGCTGCGACTTGCCTTTTGTTTTTTTTATGTTTTTTTTTTTTTTTTCTTTTTAACAAATTATTTTCAATGCTATTGTTTTTGTTGCTATTTTTTTAGCTTCACTGTTGCTCTTGTGCTGCATATATTTGTTTTCGTTTTTGTTGTTTATAATGATTAATAAGCTCTTACCTGTTTTTATTTATTTTTCTTGTTTTTTTTCCTCTCTACACTCTCTTAGAAATCTTTACAAATAATTTCTTGTTTTTCTATATTACTTACTTATGAACAGTTTAAAAGTCAAAATAAAAAAATTAAAAAAATAATTGGGTGATAATTTTATGCTTTTAAAGTTTGCAAAACTTAAGAAACAAATTGCCTTGAATGAGTTCTGTGAAGTCACTCTAAAGTACTATACTTTTGTGTTCTATATCATCAACAACAAATAAATTAGAATCCATATTTTTACTGTTAGGCTGTATTTTCATTTACTTTTCAGAAAATTGTTATTGAAATACAAACTCTATGTTGGTGAAATCCATTAAACGGTTTAAATGTAATGCCCTTAAAGTGTAACTCTAAAGTTTCAGTCTCATTAGTCAAATATTTGGCAAAAAAGCGTAATCAGTACTTTTTTTGGAAATATATTCCGCAAACATTTACGGCTGTATGTATAATGAAAAGTTAGCAACTTGTTAGCATATGGGATAAAAAACTAGTAAGTTTATCACCTGCTATAGACTGATATTATTAAAACTTTCCATACCTCCTATTTGATAACTAGTCACATAACCCAAAAAAATTAAATAGCTTCTACGTTTTAGTTAGAATTTCCACATATAGGAATGACTAACTTAGCCGCTGTGTACAACGAGCTGCAAATTTTTGCCTGTTAGATTTATGAAGATGTAAGTTATTTAAAACAAACTTAAATAAGAAAAAATATCAGACAAGAAACCATTCATTCATTCTTTCAAATATGAGGGACTGGAGTACTTCGACTGGTAGATCTATTTTACAGCTCAACTTGACTGGGATCCCAACAATATCTCCCTCAGTTTCATTGCTCTGATGAACTTTAAAATGTCGGCCGGTGCCAACCGCGAGAATTCCACATCTGGTAACTGATAGTTACCAAGGTACCTCTTCCTACTGCACATCAATGCTGCACAATAGATCAGTATGTGCTCTGATGACACGATCGCCTTGTCACAGAATCTGCCCATATCGCTCTAAGCGATACCTATTTGAGCGTCCATTAAGTCTGCAGTGCCCGTTCAGAAGGCCCGTTAATATTCTCAAATTATTCTCATAGAACCCAATGCACGACTTATGTAAATATTTTCTTATTATAGTTATTAAGCAAAAGTTTGGAAAATCGAAGACCAGTCTGACCCAAGAAAAACTGGTGTCTCTACCTGTCCTGTTTTCTCGTAGTATGCTTTTCCAAACTCCCCTAGAAGCCGTGGAATTTTAGGAAATTAAAATTTTTATAAAAGAGTGGTGACTCTTTTTTGGTCAAATGTGAGCGTAGCCTAAGATGAATTAAGGCCAACTGTTGAGCCAATTTGCTATTTAATCCCGATAATAAGTTTCATTGGTAAAGTAAAGATTTCAAAATTCTTATAACGTTTCTACCATTTTTACCAGTTGATTCATAAATGCATTCAATCTCGTGTATTTTAAACCTTTAACTTCAGAATTAGGCTACTGAACACTTAACCTATTAATTCTCAAAGTGTCATATGTGTCATGCCCTAAGAAAACCGATCTTTAGAGTTGATCGTAAAGTAATATTTTATATTTTATTCATATTTATAACACCGTTCGTTTTTCTTTAACCACTTTTCTTACAAAATGTTTCCTGTGACGTATAAACCCTGTTAAAAAGGATTGGGTATACTATTGTTTGTAAAGTAAAATGTAGTGAAAATTAAAAACATTACAACCATATTTCAGGGTTACGGTCTAGCTTCTCGCAGCACTCATATCTTGTGCATCAATTTTTAACCATGAGTACCGGTACATACAGTTTAACATTGACTCCGAACGATAGACTTAAAAAGCTTGTTCATGGCAATCAGTTACTCTCAGAACATTTACCAGAATACTGTTAAGAGGTAGTCACCGAAAGAATATTTATTTCATATTTCTTTTTTTAAGTTGCCAGAGCTGGTGTTTCATCACTAAACTACGATGACCACAATGTTTTAAAATTATAACAAGAGTATGAACAAAGTTGATAAAATATATCAATCCGCTTCATTATACAGTTGCGGTATTGATGATTCAAATGGTGTTAAGATTTTTTTTACATACTTGACAAATATGGTTTTATCAAGTACTTGGTGCTTACATGTGTGTAATAAAGAAAAAAGCATGGATCAGCTACAAATTCGAGAAAAACAGATAGTCTTAATCTAAAATAATGAAATATTGAAGGCGTGCAACTAAATGGAGCTGATCATAATAAAGCTTTCAAATTATCATCGTTTAGTCATGTGACATACTAGAAGCTGTTGCAGCTGTAAAAAATGCAAGAACACATTTTGCACTGACGAAAGGTGCGGTTCAAAATTTCACTAACACCCTGATAGGATATTTTTTTAAATTTCATTCTGTGTTGGTGTGTTTTTTTTTTTTTTTTTACTTTTTATAAAAGTTTTCTTCGTCACCTTGACGTGGCTTTAAATGGGTTAAAAATTATTTTAAATCTTGATTTTTGAAGCTTACATTTTTATTTATTTTAATAACCCACAGCCTGTGGGCTACAGGATATATAATTTCATGTAATTTTTTTAAGCATTTCTGATGTGTTTTAACAATAACAATAATGTCTTATTTGCTTTTGTTTTTTTTTTTTTTCAACTATTATTGATTTTTGGGAATTTTTTATTCATTTTTTTTTTGCTTTTTTTCTTGCCTTTTTTTGAAAATATAATAAACCACCAGTTAATACAGTTTAATTTTGATTTTATAAAACCAATTTTTTCTTCCTTTATTTTTATTTTTTCGGTTACAGTTCATTTATTTCCGCAGAAACCCCAAAATAGAACTGCAAAATGGAAGTAATTATTGGTTTTTATTGTGAACCACAGATTTTTAAAAGATAAAAAAAAAACTTGTTTAGGAATTCAAAGTCTCAACTCAAAGGAAGTGTTAATGTTTGCACATTTATTTCAATAATTTTTTAAAAAGAAATAAAATAAATATGGGTCTAGGAAAAACCACTATAATTCATGTTTAAGTTAAAACAGTAGGAAGGGTTTCTGTAAAAAAACAACAAGCCGATGAAATCTAAAATGGCCAAAAGTCACGAAAAAGAATACCAAAATAATATAAATTTTAAACAAATGATGATATTTTACTCAGGCAATTATTAATGAATGCAATATTAATTGAACAACAATTTTAAATAAAATTTGTGCTGTTCCCCATTAGTAGAGTGGAGGCTCCTTACCTAGTAAGTTCATTTACTCTTTTACTCCTCAGAATTTCAAAAAGGATATGAATAGATTAAAAGCTTTTGATATATAAATATATAGAAAATTATTTAAAATATCTAATGGTGAGTGTATTGACTTTACAATGCAAGAGCTCCGGGTTTAAACCCCAGCTCTGGCATCTTAAAAAAAAAAAGAAATATGAAAAAATATTTCCTTCGGCGGTTAACTCTTCTGACAAAAGCTATGAGAATAACTGATTGCCATTAACAAGTTTTTCAAGTCTGTCGTTTGGACTCGACTTTAAACTGTAGGTCCCGGTCCCCCCCAGGGATACAGTAAAGGCTGCTGATGATTACGTCCACTCAGTGGCCTGTTCTCTCCGGGGAATATGGAGTTCACCTAGCTCTGAGTGGTCTGGCGCTCGATATAGGTAGAGAATGGTTGGTAATGTGTGGTGCATGGCCTTTATGCCACGTGTGCTATGGGTGCTTGTCTCTGTAAGTGCGCGTGGCAGGTATTTCTGGCTTTCTCAAGGTCTGACAATAGATGCCTTAATCTGGTACTACGGGCGTCAGGGAGCCCCCAGTTAGGCTGGGCTCCCCTGTCATTCGAAAAGTGAGGCTAATCGGCCTGATGGTTTGTGTGCGGCCCTTCGGGGAGTACACATAGTGGTTGTGTACTACCCAGGAAGTGGTGATACTACTTGCTAATTCGTTGTCTATTGGCCTTCTTGTAAAGTATGGCTTCGAATAGAGGCCGCCCTGGGAACGGGCGTCATGTGGTAAGTCTCAGGACAGGAACGCACGATAAATCCGTATAGTTGTTGTAGGTCCCGGTACTCATGGATAAATATTAACACACACAACTTCAAGATGCTTATCTGTAACCGTGAAACAGGGTTGAACTAGTCAATTATGTATTTAAAATTTTTATTAGAAACGAAACTGCTTTAAAGGTTAGACAGAGAACAAAACCTCTTAAGATATATTAAACAAAGGACAATAGCACTTTAAAACCTTAATTGGGCACTAATGACATGAGGTTTCAATAAGACGTCGCTAAGTACTGTACAGTTCATGCTGCCTTAGATACTCTACACTAGAGATTAGAGAGCAGGTCCTCTCACGTTGAGGTGCTTATGCTATTTTACCCCGATTGTATTTATTTATGCGAATAATCCAACGGTCGTTAAAGCCATGAGGGGTATATAAACGATGATATATGGCACACATAATGGCATTAATGTCGAGCAGTCTAAGTGAAAAACGAACTTTAACCCTCTTGTTCTCTAAACAAAACAGGTATTCATTGGAATTGTTAGCCATATATCTCTACGGAATGAGAACGCCACTTTTAACTACTGTGATCTGAATTCATTTGAATTTCACCTACTAATGCTGTATGTATACTGTCTTTTAGAAAAAAACATACTTGAACCCATTGTTCTCCAAGCCCCCTTCCAAAAACAATTTCTATAGATTTTCTAAAAACCAACTGGAAAAGAAACTTTAATCTAAACGACTTTTTCTAACACCACTTTGTTAAGCCATAATTAAATTCTGTCCAAATTTGTCTCATTTTTCATAGAGTTAAAGTATTTATGTTTTTAAATCGTTTATGTTGCTGTTTATTCAACTGTTTTCTATAATTCCCTTTTATTTCCATTTCAATAGTCAATTACACTTCACTCATTAGATACGAGTGTGTACTGCCCAAAAGTCAAAATAATAAAAAAAGAAACTGACCACCATACCACAACAGCCTTTTAAAATAAAAAGGAAGCAAATAAAGAGCACAAGTGCTCTGTATTTGAAACGCATGGCATGTTGCAAGTTGAAGATTCCTGTGGTGCAGACGTTGGCACGACTACACATTTGGTGTGAAAAAATTTAGAAAGAAGAAAAACATTTTTTCTTTTTTTTTTTGGTTTGTTTGTTTGACTTTTTAACAGGTCAGACGATTATTGTTTGGCAGTGCAACCAATACTTCTCTCTAAAGCCAAGGATTATGAACAAAAAATTTTTCTGTCTTTTGTTGAATGTTTTGCCTCAAAATATTGATTTTCTATTTTACAGGTCAAATACTTTAAAAATTATCGTTGATTTTTGGTAAAACGATAGCAAAAAAAAAAAAAAAATTCATTGTTCATTGTGCCTGCTTAGTCAAATGGTATAGATTTAATGAGATTATAAGGAAACATATGGAAGTAGCAAAAGTAAAACAGATGGTGGATTATAAAATGTCCTGATAAAAAACGAAAAAAAAAAAATATTATAATAAAAGAAAAAAGTTATCGAAAACTTTTGGGCTATTTATTGAGCTGTAGTTTTAGAGAGGAACAAAAAATGTAAGAAAAATATTTGGGAGTAGCTTTTATCTGAGGAATGTATATATAAATGGATATTTTTATGTCCTTTTTAAACCCGATACCACTTTAAATTGTAACAAAAAAACGCAAAAAAAATTTATTTTTAATCCTTAAGAAGCTACACAAAGGAACAGCGATAAATTTTTATTTTATTTTTCGAGTAATTTAATAGGATTCTGTACCACTGTGCTATAAATATCATAAACAGTGATTTTAAAGACTTTAATATTTAATTTTTTATTTGTTTAAGAAGACATGAATACAGCCATTTAAAAGTCATTTAAATGTAGCGTTTGACTTATTAACGAAATATGCAGCATTAAGGAACCCTTTTCAATATTTAAATTTCCCCTCTTTAACAAAAAAAAATAAAAAATTAAAAATATCGACTGGATATGGATATTTAAAAACAACTGCTGCCAATAGTAGACACACATTAAGTGACTTGACATTCATTTTAATCACCACGAACCATTAACAGATGTTTTTCGTAAATAATTCAAAAGTAAATGAACTCTTCATATAGAACGACAACAAAAGACCCTGTAATGTTCACATGCATTCATTGATGAAGTATTTCTATAATATTTTTTAATTTATAAACTTTCCTATACATTTACAAGGGATTTTTACAATAAATTAAAATTGAAATATTTCTTTTTTTTATAATTTTTGTAATTTCATTGTTATTGCTATGGGTGTTAGTGTTGTCACGTATATGGTTATGGATTAGTGATCAATAAAAAAAAATTGTTTTAGATTTGACATATACCGTGCATACTCATCAAGCGTTGCATTAGAAATAAGCATTCGCTAACATCCACCCACCCTTTTTAAGCCGCAGCAGTTTTGTTCCCTTGATAGGAAAGATTGAAAATGGGATAGACTGAGAATTGTTAAATACTTCTAGACAACCATTTGAAGTTACAAATTAAGGCTTTACAACAAGACTTTAAATGAGGGTGTTCATTTCATATTTTATATGTAAATTTTTATTGATTGACTGCAACCGCAGTTGCATTTAAAATTAAAAGTGTGAGAGAAAAAGTTTTTTCTATTTAAAAGCATTGTTTGTTCTTGATGCCATTGTATTGTGATCAAATTTATTTCTTATTTTATACAACTTGAACGTGCAAACTATATACTTCTCGCCACTTTTAGATAGAAAATTATTTTTTTAATTAAATTTAAATTCACACAATTTAAAATCTTATAGTTGATAGTGGACACAAGATGACAAAAATTAGTTTCAAGGGGAATTATTATAAATATTTACAATAAATGGATAAAAATTGACACACACAACATGAGTGCTGCGAGATGCTAGGCCGTAATCCTGACACAAGGTTATAAAGGCCAGTTATAAATGTATTTACAAGAAATTAATGTCTGGCGTAGAGCTACACAAAAAATTAGCGAAAGATCATTAAGTTCATTAAAATTACTTAAAGTGCTCAAGCTGAATACATACATAAATAAGTGGCCATTACAACCCTGTGTCAGTGTTACAGCCTCGTTGCTCGCAGCACTCATGTTGTGTGTTGTAATTTTTATTCATGAGTACCGGGACGCACAGTTTAAAGTCGACTCCGAACGACAGATTTGAGAAGCGTTTTCATGGCAATCAATTACTCCCAGAGCTTTTGCCAGAAGACTGCTGAGAGGTAGTCGCCAAAAGAAATAATTTTTTCGTGTTTCTTTTTTTCAAGATGTCAGAGCTGAGATTTGAACCCAGCACTCTCGTCTTAGTAGTTTAATACACTAACCACTAGACCACGGCGACTATTACTTTACTGTTTAAGTCTTCGTTGTCTGCTTCTATTAAACCTGAAATAAAGTCTGACTTGAAAGATTCTTAAATAGTCCTAGAATAATTTGGGATAGCTTATGTGTTCTGCACATCAATTCGAGGCTTTTTGGGTTATGAGGTCGCAGTTAAGGCCAAAATAAGAAATCTATTCATGGGAGAACCAAACGAAAAGTTACCGATAAATCAAAATATACAATCTGTTTGATCGTACTCCGTAACTCCTTACGAATTTAAGCAAGTACGAATATGAAACAATACAAATCTTCAAGTTACCTTAACTTAAGCTTAT
Organism: Metopia argyrocephala; assembly: GCA_963576795.1. Taxonomy (NCBI): domain Eukaryota; kingdom Metazoa; phylum Arthropoda; class Insecta; order Diptera; family Sarcophagidae; genus Metopia; species Metopia argyrocephala. The sequence continues at coordinate 109,290,597 of OY756211.1, read as the reverse complement.
AGCAAGCGAGACTGTCACAAAATAGCTACTATACTAAGTTCTCTATCCTTTCAACTTTACATCACTTATATTAGCCTTAAACAGGGTATATCATACGATTCAGCATGTGCCAAATCAAACAGTGTCAGTAATTAAGAAGCCCTATATATTCCTATTTCGGCAGTTAATACTACATGTTCAATACACAGAACAAAATAAAAAGTAAATAAATTTAAAATATTTGTAGTATCGATTAAAAATTAATATTGATTTTGGATTTAATTCATAAAACCAAAAATTAAAGAAAAATTTTAATTGAATAAATAAAATAGTTTAATTGCAAACAAAATCAAAAATTTATTAAAATTTAATTGTTTTAATTAAAAAGTTTAATTGAATCCTATTAAAAATTTTATTGAATCAATTATTAATTTTATTGAAATTTAATCACGGTTTATTTAAATATCTGGTAAGAAATAAAAAAGTATTTATGAAACATAAAACTTAATTCTGCTTGCTGTGTGGCAGTAGGCATAATACTTTCAACACAGTCCATTAATCAATTAAACACATAACTGAATACAATACAATTAATTAACTGAAATTAAAATCAATTAAATGTTTTGTAGAAATTAAATATAAAATATATTTTATATTTACTGTTCTTTCGTATAAAATATGCGATTAAAATTTTTTGCTTTATTTAAAAAAAACACTCTTTCGTTCACAGAAAAAATATACTTTCCCTTAGTAACAAGCCGAAATTAAAATTTTGTTATTATTTAATACAGAAGTATACAAAAGTACACCTAACTCTCTTTTTACACGATAGATACGTAAGTTGCCAAAAGAAAAAAAAATCGTGTAAAGCGAATGATAGATAAAGAATATAGAAAACTTCACTTGATTTTCAGATTTTATTTCTCTCTGCCTTAGTTCATCCAAAACTTGATTATAAACTAGACACTCAAAACGGTCCTTGTTCGGATAACAATAATTAAGCAGATTATCGTAGACAAAGTCAGGTGTTCTCTATGAACAGGCGTTAAATTATATATTTCTCTATAAGATACAAGAATAATTTACAGAATATTGAAATTGGTATCGGGTAAAAAGAGAAATTTTTGTTTTAATCTTTAACTCGTGTAAACAAAAACTCATGTAAAAAGAGGAATAAGTGTATGGGTATATACACTTTCTCCTCACTAATATTGTTTTGGAAAAAAAAAACCTCTTTAAACTCTTGAGTATAACAATCGATTCCAATTATTGTTTCTAAACAAAAACAAATTTACGCACTATTTCATGACACTACAAATAAAACTCAACCAATAAAACCCCCAACTTGAACAAAAACTTAAGTGAAGTAGTAGAGGCAACAAAAACAACTACTAAAGAGGAATACAAAGATAATGATGACGATGATGAAGGATAACAAGATTTAAGTACAGGAAGTGATTTATTGGTGACAACATGAAACCGAAACCATTTTTTGGTCGTTTTAATCTCATGGAGAATTGAGAATATTGACAGTCAGTCGACTAGAAGTACTAGGCTGCTGCTTTCACAACTATCACAATAATAATACCAATTATTAGCAATTATGTCAGAGGCAAAGAATCAAAGAGTCAAGGGAATACAAGAAAAGAAATGTGGATATCAAAATCAAATTTAAAACAAAACAAGAGAAAAAACGCTTTTACAAAAAAAACTTCTGGGACACAATTTAAGAAATCAATGAATTTAAAGTGAGAAATACAGAAAAAGCAAAAAAAAAACATAAATTGGATTTCTTTGAAGTGATTTTCTAAGATTGTTTTTCAGTTTTCTTTTCGTTTTATTTTCTTATTCATATTTATGACACACGTACACATATGTGAATCATGTTTTGCGTATTTTAAACCCTGTGTTGTCGTATAGTGTGGCATTGTGTCTCATGTGTGATATGGTGATGATATCGATGGGAATATATTAACAAATGATATATGTGATGGTAGGGATATAAAAGAAAAACTCTTATTTTTACATTGAAATTCTTACATAGTCTCTGACAGACGCATCATATTCCACATTTCAAATTTAAAAAACAAAAAACAGCCAGAAAAACACAAAGAAAGAAATGATTACGCGTTTAAACGCCTACCAACCACTACACGTACCCCTGACAGAGGGCCTCATTTACTGAAATACTTTTAACACACTTTCGTTCTCTTTTTTTGTTAAATTTTTTTTATCAATTTTTTTTTTTTCGGCCTTCTTTTTTTTCTAAAGAGTCCTTGTGCTAAACAAATGTTTCCTTTTATTACTCAGTCCCTTATTAGTTCGTATAAAAGAAAGAAGAAGATCGACAGACATTTGGGACGGACAAACATATTTATTCAATATTACGCACATGTTACTACTCTCTGTTGTACTGAAACAAGAGTAAAAGGGTGTGAGTGAAAAGGAGCTGAATATCATACAAAAAGGTGTGAGACTTTTTTATTTCTATTGTCAGTTTTTCTAAAATTTTTTTTTTCTTTTTTATTTTTCTGTTTTTTCTTTTGATTTTTCTCGCCATGTACATGATAAATGGCGCCTGTGTTAGGAGGGGGGCATATTTTATTTCGAACAACAGAACAACAGATAATTATTGAAACTTCAACCAGAACTGTTGTAGAATGAAGAACAGAATTTAAAATCCTTACAATCCTCTTTTTTAAACTTTTAATTTGAAAGTAATTTTTGTCAGGCAAAGTCATATAAACACAAGCAAACAAAATATGAAGAATTTGTTTAAAATTTTTCGTAAATTTAATTATACGGCACAAAATCTTAAATAAAAATAAAATAAAATTACAGAACACAAGTAGTGCTCAAAAAGAGGGACGTATTACTTTTAAATTATTTCGTTAATTTTTTATATTTCATTTATTTATATACTTATGAGGTAATAAAATTACTTCGTCCTGATGATCTCAACATAACTAGAGTTTCTGTGGTATCTTCCCAGTATCGTCGCTCTAACGAAATTAAAGATATCAGCTCATGCCTGCCACAGTTGACAGTTCCGTTTCTAATTTTTAATTATCATTAAGGTGTCTCTTTATACTTTACATCCATGTGCTGCACAAATGCCTAGTATATGATCTAATAACTCGATTATCTGAACACAAAATTTTCACAAACTGCTTAAACCGATTCCCATTGCCCCGTGAGAAGTTCCGTTAAAACCCTCAGGCTTTCTCTAGAGAATCTAATGCACAACTCAAATCTGCGTCGATCATAGTTACTAAGTAGTAGCTTATAAAGTCTGAGATCTTGTTCTATCGGTACTTCAATGGGAGGTGTTTTGATGAAATAAAGTACTGGATTCCAGATAGTCGCATATTCTTACAGACTATTCGTACGTCTTCCTAAGAGCACATTCTTTTGTATTTGATTATCCAATGAATCGCACAAGTAATTATCGAGAGAATTCGTTGTTTAGCAACACCGTTCGATTGTGTTACAATCTTCTCGTGAACATAATACTAAATACATATTGGTTATTACAACCCTGTGCCAGGGTTACGGCCTCGGTGCTCGCAGCACTCATGTTGTGTGTGTCAATTTTTATCCATGAGTACCGGGACCTACAGTTTAATGTCGACTCCGAACGACAGACTTGAGAAGCTTGTTCATGGCAATTAGTTACTCTCAGAGCTTTTGCCAGAAGACTGCTGAGAGGTAGTCGCCGAAAGAAATATTTTTTTTTCATATTTCTTTTTGTGAAGATGTCAGAGCCTGGAGTCGAACCCAGGGCCCATGTCTAAGTAAGCCAACACACTAACCACTAGACCACGGCAACTAAGTTTAAATTAAATGTTCACAAACGTTACTCACTCTTTCACTCTTACCACAACATATTTTCCTAGACTAGTATATCAATAAAAGTCATCCCCTTAGTTCTGTATCCGCCTCTGAGTATGCACCGCTCCTCTTCTTCTCTTTCCTTCAGTATGTCCTGTATTTTATTTCCCTGAATACCAACACGGTACGGGATCAAGCATAGACTAACCTTATTTTCTCTACTTAGCCGGTTCGGTTTCACCAGTCAATTTTAAAGAAGCCAAGTACTCGTATGCTACCTTCACTATCAAAAAGTATCGTCATGCTCTATACGCCATTTTTTAAATCTCGAGTTAATGATGCAAATTTAGGTTTTTGACACCAAAATTTTTAAAATCTGCAATCCGTTTTCGGCTATTTATCTCCGAAACTTGACGAGATATCCTAAATCGAATTACAAACCTGAAAAATTTGGGGTCGAAAACCTAAAGTAGCATCATTAACTTGAGTTATATAAAAAATATGAAATGGCGGATAGAGCACTTAAACTCCCGCACGACGGTTTGACTATTAGAATATTTTTTAAACACTAAATGGGATTTATTTCACATTTAAACCAAATATGGGCTGTTTTGAGATACAAGTTTTTAATAGAAGTTCTAAATTTTCTGAGTGCAAAACTGATTTAATCACAGTAATGGAATTACTCTAAAACGAACAGGAATAAGTATTTAAAATTGCCAGCCAATATGAAGCTGTTTTACTATCTTGTATGTGCTGTGACGTTGCCATAATATTAAACATTTTATTAAATTGCTATCCTTAAACCTTTGGATTCAAAATCAATCAATTAATCTCACCAGATAACATAGGATTGAATTTTTTTAAGTATTTCTTGGCCACGCTACCTTTTGTCAAAGTTTATCTTTGTACTTTTATGATATTTTTTGTTTATACTTAATTGCTTTACGATAATTACGATATATATCTGATAATAGCCGTTTAATCAACTAAACTCATAATTGAATCTATTAAAACAATTAATTGTAATTAAAACTAATTAATTGTGTAACGAATTCAAATATAAAACCCTTTGTGAAGTTCATATTTACAAAACGGTAAAGAAAATCAATCTTTTAAATATTTTTTCCAACTCGAAGACCAATAACCTCAGTGCTAAAGCTTCTTGCACTTATATTCTTAAAACCTCAAATAGCATTAAAAAATTTTCAGTTTTTCCGAATGACCTTAATATTAAATGTGTTCGACCAAAGGTATGTATCTGTGTGTGTGGGTGGGAGTGACTATCAACTCAACTCAAAACCTGTATTTGATGATATAAGAGAGCTGGGGCCTTATTCTGTAACTGTCCTAAGCTAAAGCTCTATTGTTAAAAATTTATAAACTTGATTTAGGACTTTTTGGCTACGAATAGAATTCTTGACCGCTTATTGTTATTTAAAAACTTCATGCCTATTACTTCTAAACTTTTTAATTTTATATATTCTAACGCCCAGCCTGTTTCAAAAACCCAAAATTTTAGCATTTTAGCATAAGAGAATTACAAAATAAGGCCCTTGGTTGGTGTAAGAATTGATCGCTTCTGAATTGCATATTCCTTTTCACAAGTTTTTAGTGAGGATGTGGTAGCTCTGAAATGCTAATTTGTTTTTTGGAGCACCACGAAAACCAACTAACCAACCAACTATATTACTAAACTTCTTATGTCAACAAGAATATACATAAATACTGCTTATAAATATTACTCAAAACTTTGTATCACTTAATACCTGTTACACTGTATACTGAGTACCATAAGTATTTATTAAATGATGTCTGTATAGCCTGACTCATGCATGCCTGTTTGTCTGTCTTTAAGTATTCTATTGTTGATTCACACATTTGTAAAAACACTCATTATATTCATTCATTCATTCATTCATTCATGCTCGTATATTTAAGTAATTTAAGTTTGTGTTTTTTTTTCTGTGCTTACAGGTCCCTTGTCAAATGTAATATAAGCTGTCAAAAAATTGTGTACCTTTATGAAAAGTCATTGACAGCTACGGGTGAGTGTAACATCAGTAACAGCCACCTACCAAAAGCCCCTAAACGTGCTACTAACTAACACCCCCACTTCTTTTAACAATCGACCAACTAGGCCACAGTCACATAATACTAGACAACTTGTGGCTTATAAGTGGTTATAAACTTAATAGCCAACCACAATAGTTGTTGTATTTTATTTTGGTAGACTTACTATTGTCATGGTACACTATGCCACTGCTGTAGCAATGTAAGTTTAAATGTCAAGCGTTGCAGGTTTTCAGACGAAAAACAAAATCAAAAAAAAAAAAAAAAAAAAACTATATATGGAAAACCTACAAAAAAAAACCGTCTATGAAAAGTGTTAAAGGTTTACAACAGCAAGGCAGAGGTGAAAATGAACATGTTTTCTATTTTTGTTTATTTTTTTTTTTTTTTGTGGTTCGAAAAGTGTTTAAGTGGTTTAACTTTTGTTTATATCCTTAGAGGATATTAAATGACGTTAATCGCTTATATAGAAGACCTTAAAAAGCATGTGATAACATTTTGTTAATAGTGAACGTAACGGATATATTAAAAGAAAAGACTCCCAATTCAGTCAATTAGTAATTGTACAAGTCCAACATTTGGTTGTCTTCTTTGGTCACAATTCTCTCATTTTAGCCTCGTAAGCAAAGCCTTTTAATTTCCTTAAGATTTTTCGGTTTGGATTAATTCAAAACTACCAATAGGACCTTTAAGCTGTAATAGGTTTCGATGTTTTAGTAGGAAATCTATTTTAGATCGACCTACATTATCATTTTTTAAGCATATCATTTCAAATTTATTGACCTTTTCGTTTTTCTAATGTTGACAAGAAAAATTATTATTCAACAATGGAAGGGTAACCTTTTGCAAGAATTTACATTTCCGTTTTATTTGATTTGGTTTTTTCTTTATTCTTTTTTTTTGTGCTCTTACTTATCATCACCTGTATTTGTATTTGGCAAAGAGTTGTTGATAGGGATTTGAAAAGTATAACGTAACTGCTATTGAGCCTCTTGTGTAAATGTTTAAAGGGCAGAGATGCAAGTGTTTAGATTTCAAACTGTCATAAATGTTTTTCAAACAATGTTCCCAACAGCCAGTAGTCTGCCAGCCATTCAAATACATCCACACTTAAGCCTGGAGTGTGTTTTTGTAACAACTCTTGAACGAGAGGGAACTCTTTTTTCTGATTTTTTTTTTATTATTCTTATTTCTAATGTCACATAGACTATGTGAACCACCTCTGGAGTAAACTTTTCATTGTTTTTCCCTATTTTTTTTACATATTTTCTTGTGGCTTTGGTTTTGGTTTCAATTTCCATCCATTTGTTTATTTCAAGCATAAAAAAGGTATTGAAAAGGAATATTCATAACTTATGAATATAACAGTGGATATCAGAGATTATTTGGATTAGACAACCAAACCACCAACCTACCATTGCTCTCTAATGTCTATATTCTTTTACATATTCATAAAATATTTATAGACAAAAATATAAACTTTCAAGTGTCAGCTTATATCTGTCTGTTTAGGAAAATATGAATGATTGCATAAAATAATTTTTTGTCTTTTGTTTTCTTTTTTTTTTGTATATAATCTCGCATTTAAGTGATTAAATTTGCTTTTAGGGTGTTAAAATGTATTCTATATTGTGATTTAAGCACATGTGATATATATTTATATTTTAGGCACATACTTTTAACATGTCTTGTCATGTTTATTTATTAATAATTTTTTCTCCCACGAGTTTAAGACTGAAATAAAAGACAAATATTTTTGACATGTTTTTTTGACAAAAAAAAAAAAATTCTTGCAAAATACAAACAAACAAACAAACAAACGAACCAAACAATGAAATGTATTGACATCGTGAGAAAAATATTTTAATAAGAGAGAATATAATTAAAATTATAATGGGATGCTACAATGATATGCCATTAAAAGAATTTATTAATTGACTCTTAAAAAGGTATATTAATATTTTTATTGAGTCTGTATAATTAGTAAAAAATATTAATAAATTTTTTACTTCACGAATTTAAAATTAATGATCTTCTTCCCAAGCGCGCTACACACTAATGAATAGTCAATAAGAAAAAAATGGCTTCTGAATTTTCGGATATAGAACAAAATTTGAGTAATTAAAGCGTAAATATGGAATTTAAAATGGTATTTAGTATCCTATACGAAGATTTAGAACTATGAATAATAGCTTCTTAGAGACATCTCACAATCAATCTTACTGAGTTTTAAATTACTAAAAAAAGAAATATTCACAAATTTTTGTTCCGTCAGAAACACTTTAATTAAATCAAAGTTAAATTCTCTAAAGAATTTTATATTTTTGCAATGAGTTTTTTGATATTCAAAAGAGAAAATGATGTCCGTGAAGGAATGGTACTCTAGCCAAACTGAACATATGTTTTCGGCACCAGCTACGGTAGCTCGAACTTCGGGTCTCCAGCATATAAAATAGACAAAGAAGAAGAATACGATGCTCAGTATTTGAGGCTCCCATATAACTACATACATATGAACGCTGAAGTTTAGTTAGTAGTGTATTAGCTTACTCGACGAGAGCTCCGGGTTCAAACTACATATCTGACATCTTGAAAGAAAAAAAAATCGAAAAATATTTCTTTCGAGGAACACCTCTCAGCAGTCTTTTGGAAAAAGGTCTGAGCTTGCCATGAGCAAGTTGCTCAAGTCTGTCGTTAGGAGTCGACGTTAAACTGTAGGTTCTCACATTTGTGATTAAAAATTTAAGAGCACAATATGGCTGCTGTAAGAAGATAGATCAGCCGTTGGTATGACCAATTATGTACATACTTTTGTATTTAAATATGTTATTAAAGCATAATATTTTATACGAACTACGTCATATTCGTGAAATATTCCTGCAAAAGTGGTATTCTGTTATTGTTACAAAAGATGAACTGTTTTGCTTCAAGAGAAAAAGTAACCAAAACGTATAAAGTTCCTCATGAACATACTGGAGTAAAAATAATCCGAAAAGGCCACACTTTCAATAAACGCAAAACAAAATGCACGTGTGCACAGTATTGGAATACTCTGGAATAAAATGGAGAAATCCGCTACCACCATTGAATGTGCAGTTTAGCCCAATAATTAATATGGGCCACCTTTTGAATGAAAAAGATTTTTTAAATATGATGTTATTTTTTTTCTTATTTGAGACCAATACGCAGGGGTAAACCCCTACTAAATGCTGAGTATTGTATTGGATTTTTGGAAAGGACAATACATTTTATATTATAATTATTAGTCGCCTTACGAATAAGACAAATTGTTGTGAATTGATCATTCAAAGGCCAGTGTTGTACCTTCACCATTGAATGATCAACAGCAATTGCCTCATCGTTGCATGTTGATTGTGTGGTGAGTGCCTTCGCTAAGCAGGCTTAGTTGTTATCTGCTAATTTCCAATAGGTGGAGCTTTTCTCCTGATCATTTGTGTTTTTGTTGACATTAGTTAAAGAATGTCGGGGAGCGGTTTCTTTGTTGATGGTGTTCTTGGAGGGGGGAGGGGGAGAGGGGGGACCTCTTATTTTTTTTTTTTTTAAACCTACTCATGCAGTGCATTGTATTGGAATGTGAAGATGGTTGATAGGTTTTTTTTTTATAGATGTTTGCATATTTTGCGCCTTTATTTGTTGATGAAACAAGTTGCTGTCAACTTGCCCACTCAAGAGCCAGTGTTATACCTTCACCCTCAAATGATCAAACAGCAATTGCCTCATCTGTTGGTGGATGTTTAAATGTGAATGGTGAGTGTCTTCAGTAGATTAGATGTTATCTTCCCAGAAGGTGGCGCTGTACTCCTGATCATTGGTTTCTGGTGGAAGAGGTTAGAAATATCAGCGGGCGGTTTCTTGCAGATGGTCTTGCTGGAGGGGGGGCGGGAACCTCTTATTTTTTTTAATTTTAATTTTTAATTTAAATTGTAATTTTAGAAAACCGCAAATTTTTTATTTTTATAATTTTGTCCTTCGCTGGGATTGAACCTTGAAATTATAATTTTGAAAAAAACCGCAAACTAACTTGTTCATTTTTAACCTTTGTTGTAATTGGATTTTTGTGCGTGCGCTCTAATCACGTTACATATATTAATTGGTAAAATAAGTAATTGAAAAAGTGAAGCGCAAATTCTATTAACTTGCTTTTGTTCAATGACAAAACCTAAATTATGTGTTTTTTTTATTTCTCGAATCAGTTTTGAATTTGAACTTTGATTTCGTGTTTTAGTTTGGAAAAAGCTTGTTGAAGAATAACTCCCAAATTTATATGGAAGCTAAGACTTCTACCATGGGAATCACATAAAGCAAAATTTTGATGGAACATAACTATCATGTTATATTCGGTATACTTATAGACCCTCCCCATATTAACATACATCCATGTGCCGCAGAATTCATTTTGATCGTTCTAGTGGTTTAAAAAACCAAATAAAAAAGAAGCAAGTCAAAATAAAACAATTATTTTGAATTAACCAAAATTTAAATCAGGTTGAGCTCCTTAACATCCCTCAACTACGCTTACTCTGCCAAATTCGGAAGTAAGAAATTGCTTCAGTTAAAAAAGTTTTTGATGCAAAGGTTACTGGACGTGAATTGGTCTGAACAACTGGAGAAGAGGCTTGCTAAGCAGAAGCGCCTAGAGACTACTGTTGAGACAGGCCTAAATCCTTTAAGGGGTTGTTATGTCCAGCTATGTAAGTAAGCAATCTTCTCTATTCTATTGCTGTCCATAATTATTTTCTTACCAAAAAATTTAAGGTGAAAAAATATTTTTAATTGATATTCCATCATCATATTCAATATGCTCAACATCAATGGCAATATTTTATTATCTTAAGAATTATTTTTTTTTTCCTTTTTGTAATCTTATTTGATGAGTATTTAATATAATTATTATGATATATTGTTAAGGGAATTAATTTTATGCTTCTTCTTCTTTTTTTATTAACTTAAACAACAACAGGAAAAAAAACTTTTAAGACATGATTCAAATTATTAAATCATTTTTCAAGAGAAAAAGATGTCTTTGAAAAAGGATATTAATAAAAACAAACAAATGAATCATTGCATTTGGTTTTTTGTAATAGAAAAGAGGAACATAATATTTCACTTGGATTAAAACATGAAAAAAGTCAAGGTTGGGATATTAAAACAGCAATGCACAGATTCTTGACATCATTAATTAGGAAAATTGTAAACTTTTTTGGTTACAAAAAAAGATTTTTAAATAAAATCCTAAATCTCTAATTTTAGATTCATTCTTTTGTGTCTTACACAAATACAGCATACAGCTGATGTTATAATTCCACAATGACTTGTAGTTTAAAAGTCAACTAAGGTTTAGTTAATCATACAAATTATTGTACTGCGGTTTGTAATTTGTTTAAAAAACTTCGATAAAGTTCTTATTGTTAGGCCTTGAGCAACTCTTTTCTTTTTCCTACTAATCTATAAAAACAGCCCCTAGAATAACAAGTTTTGCCTTAAAACCTCTTTCAGTAACTAAAAAGGATATATTCTTACCGGCCAAGGGAAAAAATTATAGCTTTTTGGAAGCCAATATGCAACCAAGATATAGGCTAAAAAAATTATTATCAACTACAACATTGAACTTCTTGAGTCAAAAGTTCTTGTTTGTTCTACAAAATTACGAGTACGGCTAACACGTTGTCCCTAGAAGATAATGTTCATTCACTGGTTTTTCGGTTTTATCAGTCTGTGCCCCCAACAGGAAATGGTAAATTTATCAGCAATTTCTCCGTTTTTCACTTAAATTTCAATAAATCTCTGTTAGAAGAAAATTTCATATCTCCCTAATCTATTGTAATTGATTCCAGTTGCCAATATGCTATCCGGTATTACATAAATACATAATTGGTCATTACAACCCTGTGTCAGGGTTACGGCCTAGCTTCTCGCAGCAGTCATGTTGTGTGTGTTAATTTTTATCCAGGAATACCGGGACCTACAGTTTAAAGTCGACTCCGAACGACAGATTTGAGAAGCAATTTCATGATAATCATTTACTCCCAGAGCTTTTAACAGAAGACTGCTGTGCAGTAGCCACCGAAAGAAATAATTTCTTCATACTTTTTTTTTAAGATGTCATAGCTGAGATATGAACCCAGCGCTCTCGTCATAGTAAGCCAAAACACTAACCACTAGACCACGGTAACTACGGGTATTACCCAGAGTATTACAGTTACAAAGAGCTCTTTGTGGTTTTATTATAAAGCTGCCACTCTCTTACATTCAAACTATTGAGATGATATCACAGGTAACGATGTGCCTATAGAATACATGCTATGCTACTAATGGCGATTCTCTGTAATTTTTATGGCGTTCTTCTATACGGAAAAAAGTTTTGCTACATAAACTCGTATAGTTCCTGTTCACTCTGCCATTTTTGAAACAGTATTCCCAACTATTTACCCTCGACCTGATTGTATCCAAATAATTGCACAGGTTTCAACTGACACATGCCTACTCACAGGAGCTGTGCTGTGCTTTTGGTTAATAAGCCCTTATTAATGTCGAAAGAACCAACTTATTTTGGCTAAACCTGCATTAAAAAATGTATGTAGACTTGCAAATTGCATGTGTCATTGACCTTAACTACCTAAAAAAAAGTAAAACAGCCGTCAATGTTTCAGTACATAATTGAAGCAAAAACAATTAGAAAAATCGTCTTCTTCCGTCTTCACTCTAAACACTGTACGGTGAGGTATTTTTGGAAATATCGGTGATATTTTTATTATAATTTTCTTTTACACGAAACCAATACTCAAGGCATGATGCCTATTCATACAGTGCATTGTACTAGTATACATAAAATATGTTACAGAAAAGAAGAAAGAGAAAGAAGTAATTGAGGACATTTGATTTGAACCATTTTATATGGTAATTGGTAGGATAGTCATTCGTTGGCTGTCGTTAAGCCAACCGTGCGACTAAAAAACAAATTCTCTTTTTAAGGTATTGTTCGTTCTACAGGACAATAAACTATAAAAGAATGTGATCTAAGACGACAGATTGTATCATAACCAAAAATATAATAATTAATAATAATATATGGACTGTCCTTTCCAGAAAAATTCCAATTCACTGTACAGCATTTCGTAGGGGTTTACCGCTGAGTATTGGTCTCAAATAAATAAAAAAAATAAAAAAAAAAAAAAAACAATGTTGTGCCTTTCATGCATTAAATTCCTGTTTACGCGATCCCACTCTGTGATTTTCTGCAGGTCATTTAATTATTAATCTTCAAACGACTCGATCTACCATCACATGAATATGAATCACAAGTATTGATGTTAGAAAAAAAAGATTGTTCAATAACTTTCAAAAATAAAATTGGGGGACAGAGCAGGATCTTGCAGAACTCTCGTTGAGACAGAAATGAATACTAACACCAATTCCAACCAGTTTGGAAATAAAAACCTCGTGTCAGATTCTATAAAATACCTTGGAAATATTTCGTTGTGTGGGAGTTTAAGGGCTCTATCCGCCATTTCAAATTTTTTATGTATCTCGAGTTAATAATGCCACTTTAGGTTTTCGAACTTAAATGTTCAAAGTCTGCAATTCGTTTTCTGATATCTCTAGTCTAGTTTCTGTGATAAATAGCCGAAAATGGATTGCAGATTTTAAAAATGTTGGCGTTAAAAACCTAAAGTGGCATCATTAACTCGAGATATATAAAATGGCGGATAGAGCACATAAACTTCCGCACCATGATTTGTAATATCTTTATTTGAGTCACGAGATAATAATTCATAAGACTTTCAATAACCTTGGAGAGGTCGAACAGACGGCTAGTGGACGGTAATTTCCAAGATGACTTGGCTTATCCTTTGTAGGGATTGGCGATAAGCCGCACTAAAAAGGTCAAAGCAAAATTTAGGTACTCTTTGGTCGAATTTCCTAAAAAGTACAAAGCAATAAAACTGAACGTCAGGCTTAAACAAAACTATGTTGAAAAGATCAGCAGTAAATTTTTTTTTGTTTTTTTTTTTGTAGAATAGAAGCACAAGATATTGAAATTTTAATGTATTTTAGAATCAAGCGTGTTTAAATTCCTAATTGAATGCTATATTTTTTTTAAACTAGCCTACGTTTAAAAATATAAAAAGAACAATTTTCCTATTCGCCAATACCTTCACTAACCTAGAAGAGAAAAAAGGTTTCAATCAATTGCTATATAGAACAACAATAAATCATATTATTTTCTTTGCTTTACATTATTGTTTTTAAAAATTTATATAAACGTATAAAATAGCATATTTTATGGCGTTTTTTAATTAAAATTTATCACATAAAAATTACAATTTAAAGTGTCATAATATATAATAAAATTCAAAAATTTCTTTCGTAGATGTTTTTATGTCACCGTTATCCTAAAGATACTTCAGTTTTAATTAGTTTCTTGTTCCCATTTCCTGTGAGGTTTGTGTTCATATGTGTGACAATTTCGTCCTTGTACTACTGTTTTTGGTACCAAAGAGTACTTGTATAACTGAATATGATATAACAGTTTTTGTTGCCTGCAAACTATTATTTGCGTTGTAGTAGTTTTTGTTTAGTTGTTATTGTTGTCATAGATAAAATATGTTTTTAAATGATCAATTATCAGTAATTAGCTAATACGGGCCTGTAGGGTACTAATTAGTGTCACATTTTTTTGCCATTGTTACACACATCACAGGTTTCAAAAACTAAAAAATTTTGTTTTTTTTTTTTACAACAAAAAGAGGGAAAAATAAAATAGAATTTTAAAATAATGGCATACATATGTAGAGAGCTTCGATATATAAAAAGAAACGATAAAAATAGTATTACTGGTGATATACTCATAATAATGATGAAATAATCAAATAATGATAAAAAATAAATGAATTTGAAACTATTCTTTACCTATAAGCGTGTATTGTTGAGGATTCCATTCTGTTCTATTATTATTTGTTTTACACCAAACGTTGTCACTCTGGGCTAATAATATAAGAATGGATTACAATACTATAGAAATAATAAATTATATAGAAAAAAAAGCAAATAAAGAAATGTGCGTACGAGTATATATTTTATATACACTTATAAGTTTTATATTATAAAAGCATGCAATAGTTTGGAAACAAAACTACTCAGAAAAAAAAAACATAGAAAGTCTATACGGCATTTCAGCGCCATATGTTATGGGTTACTTTACTTATTAGAAACATAAAAGAAGTATAACCAAGTGGAATAAAATTTTTGAAATAAAATTTCCCATTTGATCTAACACAGCTGCTAAATACTGCAACTAATAAGATCCGATCTATAGTTTGTTCAGCAGATCTACTGCCCTTCTAATGGTTCCTGTATTTGCTGAATTTAGTTGTCAAGGAATTATTGTTATTGGTATTTGAAAATCTAACCCCCAAACCTTACACTTTTGATTTCAAAACTAAGACAAAAAGCTGCGATGAGACTTTTATTTCATAATAATATCTGGATCTTGAAATACTGTACGAAAACAAATGACTGACATTAAATAGGTTGCGACAGTCAATCCGTTATTTTAGAACACTTTAGGATTAGCACTTCCACACACATAAGGTTTAATTCATGCAGTTATTAAAGATCATTCTGAATACCATTTAAATGATGACTGGCCTTTAGAATAGTAGAAGACATAAAATTCTGATTTTTCAGAGCGGAAATTCCTTCTTTCCTTTTTGGTTACTTCAACAAAAAAAAATTGTCGCTTTTGTAGCTCCGAAATTCAAAATTAATTGTGGAAAAGATATTAGAATTGGCAAATGTGAGTGTTTAAGCGCCTCCTTTAGTTTGATGTAGTTATTCGAGAATAATTTTTTTTTGTATATGATATTGGAAGAACCACTACCGTCTACTCAGATTGCTTTGTTACCCTACAATTAAACATTATGAATAGCACCATATATGGTTAGAGTGAGTCGTTACTGCCCCTTAATGCAGTCACATACATACATACATAATTTGCCTTTACAACCATGTGTCAGGGTTACGGCCTAGCTTCTCGCAGCACTTATATTATGTGTGTTAATTTTTATCCATGAATAACGGGACTTACAGTTTGAAGTGGACTCCGAACGACAGAATTGAGAATCTTTTTTATGACTGCTGAGAGGTAGTCGCCGGAAGAAATAATTTTTTTTTTTCATATTTCCTTTTTTAAGATGTCAGAGCTAAGATTTGAACCCGGCGCTCTCGTCTTAGTAAGCCAACACACTAACCACTAGACGACTACAATTACACGATTTAATTACGTGAATTGATCATCAAGATAATAGGATTTGACCGCTTTCGATTTTTTTTTTAAATTTCTAAGACCGTGTTTACACTACAACCCCTTAAAATTGCAGAATTTGGAAACCAAAGTGGTTGAAGACTACTGAAACTAAATCAGAGGCTATAATTTGTATGATTTCGTACATAAAGTAAAACTTGCATTGGCCACATACCCATCTTTAATTAGATCAGAAAAAAATTATATTAAATAGGATTATTTCTGCAATCAAAGCAGAAGATGACATACGGAGACGATGGAGACGGTATCCTCATCAGATATTTTAGTGGTATGTACATATGTATATGTACATGACACCATCAACCATTTAAGTCATACTTTTCTCTAGAAATCGTATTTTTGAATTTTACTTTCTGTACGTTCTTTGTTATGTGTCAGTCTAATTCTTGTAAAATACATCACGTGCTGCTATGTCCTATTCTTTTATGACGGAACAAAATTAATTTAAAAAAATTATCAACAATCTATCTGCGGCTTAAATCAGATTTCCAGATTATTAACCAACAAATTTTTATGCAAAATAAATAACTCTGTTTTTCAATAGGCGCTTCTCTAATGTAAAGGATAAACAAATAAAAATTAAACAAAATAAAATTTTTCAACATTTATTATTCCCACAGTGCAGTTGTAATAGTAATTACTAAAGGCCATGACTGACTATCATACAAAGTCGTGCGATTATGTCAAAAAAAAATCTGATAAATTTGCGTCCTACAATAGAAAATCGCAACAAAATGTGTGTTTGGATGCCACACTGTCATACAAAAAAGATGCAAAAACATATTTACCAATACAAATAAATAGAAAAATGAATATTGTTTTCAATTTTGAAAGTAAAAAATGTATATTTATATTTGCCGCGTATACAATATAAATAAATAAATGATTTGCATTTTTCTGTACAACTATTCCACAAATGGCAACTCTGATCTCACAGAAACTCTCATTTTATGAAAAATTTCAAAAGATTATAAAATCGTACACACTTGTCAAAAAATCTGTCACACTTATATAATTTTTGTACACACTATCACACAATCTGAACACACATGTAATGTTTGACATATCGAACGACTAAATCTGATAGTCAGTCATGGCCTTAAGAAAAGAAATAAGTAATCTGATATGATATATTAGGGTGGCCGTTATTTTATTTTTTTCGTATTTTCACTTGGCAAACCCCTTAGATTGATTCCAAATTAGAAAAAAAAATATATATAAAAACTTTTAGATCGTTTGCATAATTATTGGGCGTGCCTTCAGCCCACAAAGTTTGCTAAAAATGCTATTTTTCTCACTATGGCTCGCTTTAATTGTTCATAACTTTAGTAATATTTATTTTAGAGAAAAACCTTATTCACAAATATTTTGGGGCTATATCTGATGAACAATGTTGATCCGTATGGTTTTCTTTAACATTAATATTAAATCCAGAAAAAACGAAATTAGAAAATAACAGCGAAATTTTCACTTATCTTCGCCTGGTAATTATTGTTTTATTAAATGGTGTAATTATAAAAAGTTTTGTGTTAAAATCTCCTTCGTGCTCATAGGAAAGTGTTTTTGATAGTTTTTGACTACTTGCAATATAACGACCCCTTTGCGCGGAATTATCGTATGTACCAAAATCCAAATTTTACAGGAGAGCCATTTATCTACTTTTCTCTGCTTTCGCTTGCAATATCAAAATAAAAATTTAATGTGGTTAGATAATTAACTAATATAACTACTCCTACAAGTATTCTAGTGAAAAAGTTAAAGTTTTATCAGAAAAACGTATTTTTTGGTGTATACGATAATTTCGCTTACAACATTTCGAAGATGCGTCTGTAGAAAATGGTACTTACGATAATATTATTTGTCAGTGCAAGAAATAATTTGAAACAAAGATTTATTTATGGTTTTATGTATTTCTTAATTATTTTTTTTTAAGACTAATACTCAGGGGTTAACCACTACTCATGCAGTGCATTGTGAAGATGGTTGATAGAATGGTACAAATCATTGAATTTTTGCAAAGAGATACACATAGGTGAATTATACAACTTTTGTAAATTAAAGGTAAAATTAAAGTTATTTGCAGTCTTGTTAGTAGAATTTTCGGAATATCCCTAAATGAGTTCAATTGATTTTGATTTTTTATTTAATAAAGCTATGCGAACTTTATTTATGTTTAGTTTAACTTTTTTTGATAGTAACAGATTGCAAAGGACTTCCAGTTTTCAAACTCTCAGTGGCCTATTTTAATACAGTTGTACCCCAATGGATTAGTTGCGAATAATTATGGGCCATTCACTTGGCGCCTAAATGTTACTGTACGTTTACCACGTTAATGTCATTAACAATTTGAAAAGCAGTTGTAAAATTGTTATCCGCAAGCCATGTAGTTTGATCATTTTTCAAAAATGATATATTGATTTTAAAGCGAAGAAAAAAATTGTTTGTCTCAGACGAATTGAACTGATCCATTCCGCCTTCGAGAACCTGCGGTCCATTTAAATTTTGAATTCTGCTCTGCTGCTCAGTAAGAACTAATGGTAAACTGTTACAAATAATTCGAAAGAAATTCACAACAATTTGAGTATTTGCTCGACTTAACAAGCCAGCGAATGAAGGTTGTTTTGTTAATTATTACTCATAATTATTGTTATTCTGTTTTGTTTTTGACTTTTTTTAATAATGATGATTGAGAAATAAAAAAAAACATAACGCAGATGAACAAAAGCAATAAATACTAAGAAAATAATTTCGTATGCAAAGAATGCGAAGATATGTGAAAATTTCGCTGTTATTTTATAATTTCGTTTTTTCTGGATTTAATATTAATGTTAAAGAAAACTAATACGGAGCAACATTGTTCATCAGATATAGCCCCAAAATATTTGTGAATAAGGTTTTTCTCTAAAATAAATATTACTAAAGTTATGAACAATTAAAGCGAGCCATAGTGAGAAAAATAGCATTTTTAGCAAACTTTGTGGGCTGAAGGCATGCCCAATAATTATGCAAACGATCTAAAATTTTTTTTATATATTTTTTTTTCTAATTTGGAATCAATCTAAGGGGTTTGCCAAGAGAAAATACGAAAAAAATAAAATAACGGCCACCCTAATGATATATTCTCTTAATAGGGCTGCCCTAGTGGTCTAGTGGGTAGTGAGCTTGACTAAAGACCCTATCCTGCTGTACTACGCCGAGCATATGTTATTAGTCACTCTGCTAGTAATAACTAAGTAATTAGAATATATTTCTATATTTTTTGTAATTTAAATAAATAGATTCTCTTAATAGTTAATTTGAAAAAAATCATGGTGTGACATTTTTTAAAGAAATAGGCTTCTGTCATACTGATATATTTTATTTATGATCAACAATTTGAAGAAATTATAGAAAAAGAAACAAAAAAGAAGGCTTTTTAAGGGCACACTTGGTTAATACAATACTTATGCTTGCTTTTATTTGCCAAATTTTATTTAATTCATGCCTATTTATCTCATTTCATTTCATTTCAGAATCTTTAATAAAATTCAATTTATATTTTGTATTGTTCTCTCCAATGTATGCGGAAATGTATTTGTAATAAGAAAAATTCCTTTTCTTTTCTTCTCTTTTTCTTTTTCTTTTTCTTCTTCTTTGTTTGAAAGTGACAGTCTGTTAACCAGTCTTTGTTTTCTTTTATTATTATTATTTTTTATTATACTACAGACCTCTTGTTAATTTTATTATTTATGGCTTAACTCATTATCGCATTTTGGCTAACAAAGAACCCAATAGAAGAGGTGTAATGTTATTAATTCTATAAGTGATACTCATGACACGATAACAATTTGGATTACAAAACATTATTTAGAGAAATATAAGTAAATGTACTCTGCTGCTGTGTTCTTAAAGGTTTTTTGTTTGTTTTTCTTTTTTTTATTGAATTTTTTTCTATACTTTTATAATAGTAGCCCCTTTAACACACAGATGATCACAAAATGAGGGTCAATGAATTGTTGGCTGTCCCAAGGTTAGCATGTTAGAAATTTATGAAAAACTATCCTCGAAATACATGACTGGAATACTGTTACTTGAGCAGCTATACTCATTAAGGGCCATAAAAAGGTTTACAACTGAAACACTCTAAAATAAAATATTGGATATTTTGTTTTACAACAATGTAATGGTTGTTTAAATGTATTATTTAATAAAAAAAAAACAATACGATATTTTGTTCTACTACCGTCATAATTTTGACTTTAACTCTTATTTTTTATTTTTAACAGTATCCTACAGATTGTTAATATTCAGCTGAGCTTGTTTGTAACTTGTTAATACATTTGTTTTTAACTTTTCCACACAAATTACTTCTACTGAATTAGTTTCTTTTAATGGGAGTCTTGAATAATTTCCTTTAAATATTATCTAACACATGGTTTACAATATAAATAGATAAAGAGAAGAAGGACCAGAGGAAATAAGAGAAATTTTTACACGGACATTAAATACGTTACTCATAAAATATTTTCTGAAACTTATACCAGACAAGTTACATAAAGAAAATACAAATTATAGTAAATTCCTACTTACGACTAAAACAAAAACTTTAATTGAATTTAATCATCATCACATCATTACATCTTGTTTTTTATGCTTTTCTCTTGCATGCTTTTGTATTCACAAGGTTGACATAAGAGAACTTGCTCTGTATTTGGCTTTTTTTGTTCCGAAATTAATCATACGATGTTATAGCGATGTTATAAGCATAACTTTGAGAAAAGAGAAGAATAACTACTTAATAAAAGAGTTCAGTAGCACATGGTATTGAACTAATTTGAGGTAAAAAGAGTTTAATTAGAAGTTTTGGAATAAATTCGAGTTTTCATTACTTCAAATTGTTGTTAAATATGAGAATCAGTGACGTTTTTGGAAAGCATTAAGCGCTCTTGGATCTCACGTGGATTTGTTTTGTCCCAAATTTTGTTTTTTTTTTTTGTGCACGTGAACTTGCGTTTAGAAATGGACCTCATTGTTGGAATTGATTTTTCGATGAAATCGGCGTTATCGTCTTAGTAAGCCAACACACTAACCACTAGACGACGTGTAGTCGCCGTTAGTGTAGCTTACTAAAGGCCCAACCATAATGTGCTTAGGCTAGCTTAAACAACTATGCGCATGCATGCAATTAAATGTGTATAACCATAATGTACATAACAAACGTTTCGTTGAGTTTCGTTCAATTTCATTTGTTTATGTTTGGAGCGAAGCCGATCGTACCAAACGTACGCAAACAGCTGTTTTTGTGTTTGTGTAAACAATAATAAACAAAAGACGGTAGTGTGCAATGGAAACCGAGGATAACTTTATTGAAAATTTGATAGAATATGAAAAAAAACTATTTCTCTGTGACAAATCTGTATCTTATTCATTTTCAACCATTTAAATATTTTTCTTTTCTGTTCATTTTGTAGCACATTAATAACAAAATGTAAACAAATGTGCTTGAGTTTACATTTGGAATGAACGCGCGGTTGCATTTTTTAGTACTATTTTTTATTTATGATTTATTTTTTTTTTAATGAACAAAAATAAGTATAACTGACGTTTTTTCGGTAAAATATTTAACCGTTGTAGATATTAAATAACATTTTGTGATAAAAATCTGTATATTTATGAAATTTAGAGACAAATCAAGTTTTACATAAGTACTAATGTTTGCAACTAAGAACAGCTTGCACTTAAGTTCAAAAAGTACATTATAGCCACTCGAAAGTTTCGTTGATTTTTGACATTAACATACGTCTACGAAAGTACATTATGGTTGGGCCTTAAGACTACAGCGCCGGGTTCAAATCTAAGCTCTGACATCTTGAAAAACAAAGAAATATGAATAAATTATTTCTTTCTGCGGCTACCTCTTAGCAGTCTTCTGGCGAAAGCTCTGAGAGTAATGATGCACATGTTGTTCAACGCTTTATCTATATATACCAACATGCAATTATCCAATGGCAGCTTTGTTAATCAAAACTCATTGAGCACACATATCTGCCCATACGGATGCAACATGAGATGACGCTTATGATTTAATCAACAAATTGGGATTACCGTACTCGTTAATCAGATCAACTGCTGCTCATAAAAAAGCATAACTCTCCTAAACTTTGTTGGAAACGATCGTTGGCAGCATAGTCAGATAGCAAACCATTTGGGAATTTATGCCAATCTAAAAGAATCTTCTAAAGATGTACGTTTGTTTGGACGATTTTTTACACGGATATCCCTGTAGCGTATATACCTTGTTAAATTAGAATTCCGTGTATTTGAAGTATCAGATAAAGGGCATTAAACATATATTTGATCAAGTTGTCACTACTCGCCAAAGTATTTCTTTTTTAAAACTACTGACACCATTTATACGATAAATTGAATGTATAGAGAGGTGCGTGGTATAGTGGTTAGAGCGCTCGCACAAAACTCAAACGGCTCAGGTTCAAATCCCAGCAAAGATGAAATATGAAAACCTTAATATGCGGTTTTTTCAAAATTATAATATAATTCCTCCAAGAAGACCATCAGCAAAGAAACAGCCCCACGACATTCCATTCTAACAAATGTCAACAAAAAAAAAAAAAATAAAAAAAAGGAATGATCAGGAGAAAAGCGCCACCTAATGGGAAGTATCAGATAACAGCTAAACCTACTTAGCGAAGGCACTCACCACACAATCAGCATACAACGATGAGGCAATTGCTGTTGATCATACAAGGATCAAGGTATAACACTGGTGTTTGAATGATCAATTCACAGCAATTTGTTTCATTCCTAACTGTCCTGTCCTTTCCAAAAAATCCCAATACAATGCAAGCATAGCATTTAATAGGGGTTTACCCCTGAGTATTGGTCTCCAATAAAAAAAAATGGCTACTTTTGTGTGCAATCTTGTATTCAGTTTGAAAGTATGCAATATTTCTAAGCCTGAAGAAGTTATATTCGTCAGTCAAATGTTGAATATAGTATTTAAAGTTGGCGCTTTAAGTTACTGAGCTATATGGTTTAAGGCTCACTCTACTTTTAATAGCCTTACAGATGTTTGCTGGCGCAGGATTTGTAAGAATTCTTTCAAATTAAATATACAAGTCGGTTGTTAATGACAACCAAACTAAAGTTGCGTTATTAAAACACATTAACTAAAAAATTTATAGTATTTTCTTGCTTTAAAAAACGTCTTTTTACCTATAAAATTATTAATAAAAAATATATATTTTACTTTGACGCCTGCACGAGTCTACATTGCTGTCATTTTGTCATGAATTAGTTTTTTAAAAGAATTTTTTTTGATAAAAAAAACGCAATAAAAATCATTAAACTTTATGAGTAATAAAATGTTCAATAAAACATTTGATTTCTAAAGAATATATTTTTTAGATAATAAATTAACACTCAACTAATTTAATGACAATATTCTACCTTTTTTTTACAAAATAAAGAGAAAACTTATTGCCATAGGAATATGGTCTCATTTAAATGCATCATTAACGATAATTATGAACATAAATTTAGTTTTATTTTTAAAATGTTGTACCTTAAAAAGTTCCAAATAAAATGTTAACGAATAATTATCAAATGATTTATGTTTGAATTTAATTACTTACTTGTATGTGTTTGGAACCTTTCATTGAGGCCAGCCGGCCGGCCATAAGCGTTAATGACTCTGAAACAAACATAGAAAAAGAAAAACGAATTAAAAATATTACTCAACATTGTTGACACACTAAATAGCCTCTGCTAACTCGGAATAACAAAACCCTACCATACAAATCAAATAGGCCAATAACAGAATAAATATTCTGTTTCTATACAAGGATTTAATGCCGCCCAAATTTGGTTTGAATTTCTAGGAAATTTGTACAACAACTACGAGAAAAGCAATAATTCAAAAACATATAAAATGAAAAAAGCCTTATGGCATTCATTCATTGGCCAGTTAAAACAAATATTAGACAGTTGGACAGACAATTACTGCAACACGCTTAGGTTAAGCCCAGCTGGACATCATTAGCACTGTTGTCATTATTATTAGCCCGTTCAGACTTAAGGGGTCAGCTGTTAAATGCATGTAATGCGTGTCATTGTTCAACCCCTACATATGAGAGTGTTAAGAAGCATGTAAAACTCAAGTTCAGATAAATTGACCAGCTTGACTTGCTTTATTAATGACATGGTGCATGCATTTTAGGCAGCCACCACTATAGACAGTCAAAGAAATTGATTGTATAGAAAATAGCGTACGGTTAGGCATGCAAAGGGAAATTCTGCAGTCAAAAAGGGGCACAAATTAACAAAGTCATAGTGAGAGAAGAACTGCAGAGGGTTTGTGTGTAGGTAGGGATGTTGTGTGCATCTAAATGAAACTGTTTAATTATAGTCATGATAAGGATCTGTGTGTTTAATCAAATGTATCTTTTTTGTTATTTGTTTTTTTTTTTTCTTTTAAAGTAAAAATTGTTTTTGATATTTATTTTCTTTGTATTTTTTTTTTTAAATTTTTTTTACCACATAAATCTCAGTTGTATTATGAGACTCTTTGCTAAAACCCTCACATTATATTCATAATGCTTTGAAGGACAATAACAGACAATAGGGGTAATTAAACGGATAATAATCTCAAAACAACTTATTTTGATTAAAAAATAAAAATAGTTTATCTGAATATAACGTCTTCGTTTTGTTTTGCTAATATTTTATAAATAAAGAGGAAAGAGGATTTTAGTTTCCCTTCATCAAATAATACCCCGATTTAAGCATTTTAAAAGAAAACATACATACATAACATATATAACTGGCCTTTACAACCTTGTGTCAGGATTACGGCCTAGCTTCGCGCAGCACTCATGTTGTGTGTGTAAATTTTTATCCATGAGTACCGGGACCTACAGTTTAATGTCGACTCCGAACGACAGACTTGAGAAGCTTTTTCATGGCAATTAATTACTCTCAGAGCTTTTGCCAGAAGACTGCTGAGAAATAGTCGTCGAAAGAAATATTTTTTTTATATTTCTTTTTTTTTAGGATGTCGGTGCTGGGTGTCGAACCCAGGGCTCATGTCTTAGTAAGCCAACACACTAACCACTAGACCACGGCGACTATCAACAGGATGGAATATACAGAATTTCCAAACTCTTCTGGACTGACATATAGATTTAAGCAAATAAAATGAAAACAAATCACTCTTCGCTGCAAACAGCCTTGCAAATCTTGCAAACGTAAAAAACTAAGCAAAATAATAACAAAATGTGGTCAAACATATCAGGTGTATTACGTTTGCAGGTAAACACGCTGAAAGATTGGGTCTGTCCTCTAAATCTCACTGCAAAAGTTGCGGGAATACTTCGGAGAGGCAGACAATAGGTAATTTTCTTTGTGATTGCCCAGATCTGGTAGTTAGACTTTTGAAGTTTGTTTTGGTGTGTGGGTTTAGACACCAAAATAATAATTAGAAGTATTAGGGATATGAAGTAGGGTGAGTATATATATAGGTAAGTATATAAATATAGGGTTTAAGGGGTTAATTGTGGTTAGATTGGTATGGGTGTATACCATAAATAAACATACATATATATTCTTATGTAAATGTACTTACATTAGGGGGTGATCTGTATAGCAATAATAAGCCAAACCTAGATATATCTTACTTCGCAAATATGTAGGTATGTATGTGAATTTTATCCAAAGTTTATTTTCAGCTATGTATAAATAAATGAATTCCACTGATTCAGGTAAGTATATATATTTTAATTTTAATGTAACAACACTTTATTTTCAGGTGAGTATATTTTGTTTTAATCTTTAATTTAATTTAACTTTAAGTTTCGTGTTAGCAAGAGTAAATATTTTGAATGCAAGAATTATTTTTTACATGCCTTCCTTAATTAGAGAACTTGACAGTTTGAGGAATAAAAGGTAAGTAGTTAATGTTTATTAGAAGTAAAAGCTAAGATCTAGCCAGTTAATACTAATAGTTTCGTTAAGTTCTCTCTAATTAAGTATGACACAGCAGCCAGAGCTGCAAAACAATCAAAAACAAAAAAACAATTTTAGAAATTTATTAATGAAATTCTAAATAATTTAATTTCGATTTAATTTAAATACGAAGTTATATAATTCAAAAAAAATATATTTATATATTCAAAAGTAATATAGTCCAAGTTTACTTGGACAAAGTTTTTTGGGGTACCTTTTTTTGATAGCTTGGCACAGTGCCTAAGCCTGGACCACCTCGTTTTCCTCCACTTCATAGACAAGCTCTGATTGGCTATAGTTCTCTTTCCGGCTTAGATGAGTTTGGTCCTGTAATGGTTATAAAACGGCACCTTGTGCTAATTGTAGCTGATCACGTTGATTGACCTACAGGCCTACCTACGTAGACAAAATTTGCAAGGCTGTTTGCAGCGAATAGTGATTTGTTTTACTTTTAATTGCTTAAATCTTTTTGTCAGCCCAGAAGAGTTTGGAAATATTGTATATTTCCTCCTGTTGACAGCAATCTTGATATTGAGCCGGACCGAGGCAAACAGAATACCTATTTCCGGTTCCAGTTAAAAAATTGCAAACTCACTATCCGCCTTCGCCAGTTGACGCATTTTCGAAAGTTATATGAATTACCTTTCAATGTATCGAAACCTTCGATATTTTTGAATAACTACAGGGGCCCTATTCTGTAATTTTCTTAAGTTAAAATGCTAAAATTTTGGGTTTTTAAAACAGGCTGGGCGTTAGAATATATAAAATTTAAAAGTTTGGAGGTAATAGCCATGAAGTTTTTAAATTACAATAAGCGTTCAAGAATTCTATTCATAGCCAAAAAGTTCTAAATCAAATTTATAAATTTTTAGTGATAGAGTTTTAGCTTATGAGAGTTTCAGAATAAGGCCTCTGACCGTGGTAAACGGAATACCTATTTTTGCTTCCAATTAAAAAATTGCAAATTCAATACTAGCCCTCACTAGTTTACGCATTTTCCAAAAATATAAAAATTACCTTTGAATGAATCGAAACATCCGATATTTATAAGATATCTAGATTATGGTTCTAAGAGAATCAGAATATTCCCAGGGAATATTTTTTTACTCAACAAGCATTGTGCAGTCTAACAGAATGGCAATGACTTCCAGGTGAAATACACTATACTGATCAGACAGGCCAATGTCTCACTCTGTACATGATCTGGGCCATCGGTATTAACTGCACGTGTTTTGTTAGGCATCTCTGTTTTGTTGGATCAGTAGGTTTTTAAATGCAAATTTTCTGCTGAGAAAATTATAAATAACCATGTAATCGAGAAGCGATTTTACACAGAAAAAAATTCTCTAATAGATAAATAAGTAGTCGCCGTGGTCTAGTGGTTAGTGTGTTGGCTTACTAAGACATGAGCCCTTGGTTCGACACCCAGCTCCGACATCTTAGAAAAAGAAATATGAAAAAAAATATTTCTTTCGGCGACGACCTCTCAGCAGTCTTCTGGCAAAAGCTCTGAGAGTAACTAATGGCCATGAAAAGGCTTCTCAAGTCTGTCGTTCGGAGTCGACATTAAACTGTAGGTCCCGGTACTCATGGATAAAAATTTACAAACACATCATGAGTGCCGCGAGAAGCTAGGCCGTAATCCTGACTCAGGGTTGTAAAGGCCAGTTATGTATGTATGCATGTATGTTCAAGAGTTGTATTCGTAGCCAAAAATTTCCATCATAAATTTTTTTGAAGTGTAAATTGGTCACTGCTGAAATATTTCGGTATTAGATTATAGCCACTGAACTGTGGTTTTAGATATTTATAATAAAATATTTTTAAATATTTTTTCTTACAATTGTGCATGAATTTTATCAGTGGTTTATTTAAGGAAAATAAAAAAAATTCATGCAATTAAGGGCTAAATCAAATTTATAAATTTGTAGTGATAGAGTTTTAGCTTGGGAGAGTTTCAAAATAAGGCCTCTGACCGTGGCAAACGGAATACCTATTTCTGCTTCCAATTAAAAAATTGCAAACTCAATACCCGCCCTCATGAGTTTGCGTATTTTTCAAAGATATAATAAGAATTACCTTTGAATGAATCGAAACCTCCGATATTTATAAGATATCTAGATTATGGTTCTAAGATAATCAGAACATTCCCAGGGAATATGTTTTTACTCAACAAGTGTTGTACAGTCTAACAGAATGGCCATGACTTCCAGCTGAAATACACTACACTGATCAGACAGACCCATGTCTCACGCTGTACAGGATCTGGAGCCATCAGTATAAACCGCACGGTTATTGTTAGGATTGTCTGTTTTGTTGGATCAGTAGGCTTTTAAATGCAAACTTTCTACTGAGAAAATTACAAGGAACCATGTAAGCGAGAAGCGATTTTACACAAAAAAAAAAAATAAATTCTCTAATAAGGAATTCCTCTAGAAATTAAATAATTTCCATTAATTTTTCAATTAATCATTTGATCAAAACAAAAATTTACTTCACAAAAAATAAATTCCATTAACTTTTTAATTGTTTCAGCAATTTTCTTCTATTGAAGAAATTTCAAATAAAAAGTCATTGAATTTGTTGTTTTCGTTATTGAAATCAATTTTGAAATTTTTTCTGTGCATAGGGCCGTTAAGCTACAGCATGCACATGTATTGCGAAAAAAGCAACCACAGCGGAAGTTAAATGCCAGGGTTCTTAACTGAAACTATATTTGGGATGTTTAAAACTTAAATTTGCTAACGGTGGACTAATGAAGATAAAATCTCTTTAAGAAAAATATTTATTAAATATTTTCCTTTGCAGCCAATAAATTTTAGCAAATCTAAATTGTCTCACCAGCAAAGCCAACTTCGCTGCTTTTATCAATCTCTTATAATCAATTTGTGTAACAAAATTCATAAGAATCGATTTATTCGCTAAAGTTACCCAAAAAACAAATCTAATACTTCCATTAGATTTTACAAAAATTAATGCAAAACAACAATATTTTCCCATATGGTTTATGTACACGAGTATGCATGTGCCGACAACAAACATATGTATGTGAACCATCTGTGTAGCACATGAAACATAAGCAATTTAATGTCATTTATTTGCCACCCCCACTAATGCTGCCACCATAAGAACATTACAAATATATGCAAATGCAAACATCTTGTAAAAGTCGCTTCATGTATGTCTCACTTGGTTGCAGCACACCAACAGTGGCAGCAAACGAAGTGACAGCTATAAGAATAACCGCCAACAACGTTTTGCAAAAGGAATAAAAAAAGGAGAAAAAAAAAATGCTGCAATAGACTATAAATTTCAAAATGTATGAAGAGACTAAAGGACTTCTAAAGACTTTTAAAGAGAAAAATGAATGAAATAAAACGTTTAATATGGCTACCAAATAGCAGTGACGTGACAGTGGTTGTTGGTGGCAATGTTTTAGCCTATACAGCTATTTTGAAAATATATTAGTATATATGTGTTGTTGGTGTTGTTGTTGTTGTTATTGTCATTGTCGACTTATTACAACTAGCTTGTGTATCATTTCCTTATTTAAAGTCATAGTTACTTTTGGATCATTGCCAAGAAAATTAATTTATTTGCATTATTATTATAACCATGTATTAGTGCCAACAAATTTACAGAAAACTTTAGGCACTCACATTTTCACGCATACATACACATACACATACACATACACACACTCAAACTCTTTCCAAAGGTTGCCCTCATGTACTTATACAACAACAGCAAATAATTCTAAATTCACAGTTAAATCATAAACAAACACAATTACATAAAATGCTTTTAAAAGCCAAATTAAATGTCTGTTACAGTGGGACAGTCGAGAGAAAATACACCAAAAAATAATTTTTATGGTATAGTGGTTGAACGCTCGCACAGATACTCACACGACCAAGGTTCAATCACAGCGAAGGACAAAATTATAAAAATAAAAATTATCGGTTTTCTATTTAAATTAAAAATTAAATTAAAAAAAATAATAAGGAGAAGGCCATCTTTAAGAAACTGTTCCCTGACATTTCCAATCTATTCTACCAGAAACCAATTATCAGGAGTGCAGCACCACCTTCTGGGAAGATAACAGCTAACCACTTAGCGAAGACGCTCACCATTCACATTCAACATCCACCGACAGATGAGGCATTTGCAGTGTGATCATTCAAGGACGAAGGTATAGCAATGCAAACAATATGAAGTTGTTATTGTTATATGATATGGAAATCGGAGTGCGAATCCCAGTAAAAGTCATATTCTTTTTTAAAATTTTTCATCGTCAGAAACGTCTTAATTAGATCAGAACTAAATTCTATTCAATGAATTTATTATGTTCTAATTAAGACGTTTTTAAGAAACAAAAACTAGTTTTTATTTAAAAATCTCTATAAAACTTTTTTCTGTTTCATTTTGTAAATAAGAATGTCACTTTTAAAATAGTCATGGAGAGCTAATGGCACTGCCTTTACTACTACTAGCGAGCCATATGCCTTGTGATGCTATAGTCTATTGATATACAAATAACAACGTAGGTGTGCCATTAAAAAATTAACCAGCAGAACAGACTGCATAACTAGTGACTAGGTAGTTCTTTTGGGGTCATATAGTAATATGAAAGCAAACGACTTACCAGTACAATGTAGCGCCCTTTGTCTAAAAGTTGTTTGCTTCTCTGTTAATACTCATACAATATCATTTTATAATTTCTATAGAGTCATCCAACGATATTTAATATGCCGAACACCACGTTAGTTATAGACTTGACAGCAATACTGCCTATAAAACCTATAAGCAACAGTTTAAAAAACCGTTTCGTCTCACAATTGTAACTCTTTTCTTTTGCCACTTTCTTTCTACGAAATATTTGTTCAACAATAAGTCGATTTACTGCATGATTCCGTAAGACAAATAATTTCAAACAATTGAAAACGTAAAAACTTTTAATATAAGTTTTTTATCGTTTAATATTGTTTGTCATACTGAAACAGGCAGTTAATTTGCTTTGCAGGGGTTATAAGAATCCTGCTAAGCAATTCTCTTAACAAATAGACTAACAAAGTGATATATAGATATTTATTCCTTTCTACATCTGTTGTTTTGAGGAACTAAATGCTTAATATATTAAAATCAAACTTAGCATATAAAAAATATTAACAGCACTACCATACCACATAAACGTCTATATAACAAATTCAGTTTATTAAAGAAGCCTTTAACTATTGAATCTGCATCAAACCCCTTCTCAAGCTCTGGTTCTAAAACACTTCTTACAGTTTCCTGCTCTATAGGATCAGTTAGCTCAGCTCTGACATCTTGAAAAAAAGAAATATGAAAAAATTATTTCTTTGGGCAACTACCTTTCAGCAGTCTTCTAGCAAAAGCTCTGGGAGTAATTGATTGCCATGAAAAAGCTTCTCAAATCTGTCGTTCGCAGTCGACTTTAAATTGTAGGTCCCACACACATAACATGAATGCTGCGGAAGCTAGGCCGTAACCCTGACACAGAGTTGTAATGACCAATTATGTATGTAGGTATGTATACGATCAGTTAGCATTTAAATTTTGTCGACTACTAAAACTAGAAGAACTAAAGGAAACGAAAGAAAATATTTGAAAAGAAAAAGAAAACATAGCAGTAGAAATAATTTCTTGGAGTGGTTTGAAATAAGGCCTGTTGAAAAACGCGTTTGTGGCAAGAAGACAGGCAGACATCCAAAAATTATTTTGGGAAAGAAATTATTTGAACAATGAGTTCGATTTAAGAGTGGCGACAATTTGTCTCGACGTGCCCTTAAAAAATGTTTAAAATTTTTGAAAACTATACGTATTGAAAAGAATTCAAAAGTAATTTTAATATGTTTATAATGCCAGCTTACTATAGATGCGAGTAAATTTCAAGGCTTTTGTATATACAAAAGTATCCAGTGTTACCAATGGCAGCTACTAGCAGTAAGATTTTTGTACATTAGAGGGAAATTATTGAGTTAACCGTGATAGATTGCTTCTTGCATATAATCATAGCCGTATGAATAACCTGACAGATGTTTTTAATAGAGAATTAGACACATCAGATCCATACATTTCCAGCCTTTTGTTAAAGAGACTCATTGACCACCAGAAAATTAAAGTTTTCACCAGAAGTGATAGAACTATTACTGAGATAATAAGACCAAGATCTTGTAGAAAATTGACAAACAGACGAAACAAAAAAAAAAATTAAAAAATTTACTACCTTTTCATAGAAGACGAATGTTAAAAACCATTCGTATTCTATGAACAGGCTGTTAGAGTTGTGGCAATTTGAAATAAATAATTAATAATGGCTTTATAAACCTTTTTTTACGTGTATTTTTGTAATAATCATGTCCAAAGAAAGTCTTTTAAATTGGCTGTAAATAATTTTGGCCCCAAAAAGGAGTAGAATTTCCTATAATGCATTCTAACAATTCAAAGAAGATTATTCTAAAATATCTTTTAAAGACTTGTAAAACATAAATGGTTACCTAAATTGGACATCTCTTAATAAAATAAAAAATACTCTTTTATACTATTTTTGTTTAGTTCCTGTACAAAAATTCTTACCTCAAATAAAAAAAATTTTTTAAAATATAATCCGCTCTATAAATTACATCAATTTTTTATATCAATTTTTACCTTTCACAACAAAATTCCACTGTGCTTTTAAGATTAAAACGTCATTCTTTTTTCTATGTTCTGATATCAGTAGTGGTGGAAAGATTGGAAAAATTTACTATTTAGTACCTCAATATGGCATTCATGTCTTAAAATGGCCATTAGGTCGGTTATTTTATACGCTAAAGCCTAGGATTGTAATATGGCTGTAACATTAGTTGTTCGTGGTGTTATTGTTGCAACAACTATTGTCATTGCTATTGCAGCACAAACAAATACGAATAAAAACAAACCATAAACATTGTATGACTAACAAAGTGGCAAAAGGCAATTGAAAACTGAAAACTGAAAACTAAAAACTTTATGCATATTTGGGTTTTGTGCCAACAACAACAACAAAAAAAGTAAAAAGAAAGTATTTCCTTTTATTTAATTTTTGCTATTTTCCCTCTCTCTCTCTCTCTCTCTCTCTTTGTTTTTTGTTGATTTGCAACATTTATGCATTCTTTCAGTATTTTTTTGTTCTTTTTTTAAAATCATGAATGAACTTTCTATTGAATAATATTTTCTTTACCCTTAACTTTTAATATATTTTTTTTAACTCAGATTTTCTATTTCAAACTTGTGAGAGAGAGATAGAGCGGGAGAGAGAATATATGTTGGGGCATGGAGTGGGCAGCATTGTGTTGATGCCACATCCATATTTACGCTTGTTGCGGTTTTGCATTAGTAGTGCTGACAGTAAAATATTTTTGTTGTTGGAATAATAAGTTTGCGGTTAAAGTGTCGGTTATAATGGCGGCTTTTAATTAGTTAAGTACGTTTAATTGCTTAAAAATACCGACCGACTAATTGCGGTCAGTAATGCAGATAAACACTATAAAACTTAAGATTTTTGTAATTTTTTTTCTTTCTTTCTTTAACATTTCTTTTTCTCTTTCTCTCTTCTATTTCTCTTTGATTCAAAAGCATAATGAAATATAGAAAAAAATAAATGAAGAGTAAGAATACTTAATTAGTTGTGACAAATAATTTCAAAATAAATAGAAAAAAAACATTTACTTTCGTTTTTATTGCGACCGGTTTTGCTTTGAGACATTTCTTTATGCCATCTTTGTAATGCAGTTGAGTTTGGCACACTTTAAGTCAAAGAGTTTTGATTATAAAGGGTCAGAGAAAAAACCATTTTTTTTTTTGTTTAGCAAAATGAAGAGTATCAGTCAAGCTGAATACACTCTATAAAACAATACCCTTTACTACTTAATACTGCTTTGTAAAAGTCTGTTCTAAATTAAAAATAATGGCAGACATACAGCTACCGCCTAGTGGCAATATCGACACAAGTTACAGACAGGACGTATTACCATAGTTGGATTTTGTAGGACTTTTGTACTATCAATTTTACTCTTTATGGGTTTTGCCTCTACAAAGATTATTAAATGTTTTAAAAGGTTTGGAACAAAACCAATCAATTTAAATTTTAATTGATGTAGTTAACCAACAACAAACAAAAAATATTTTTGCCTACACTCTATATGCAGTATATAGTTTCGCTCGATATATTTTAATGTTCTTTTTTAGGGTTCCAAATGCAGTAACTAAGCGCTACTAAGTCATTTACATATGAATGCTTCATTGTCAAATCGATTAACTCCACTTTTAAAATTATATTAAATAATACTTTCAAATCACTTTATTGATTTTTAACTGACTTTTAACTTTTTTAAAAATTTCTGTGTTATTAGGAATTGTTTTATAATATTTAGCAATCTTCTGGCAAAAGCTCTGAAGTCTGCCGTTAGGAGTCGACAATACTCATGGCTAAAAATTGACACACATAACATAAGTGCTGCGAGAAGCTAGGCCGTAACCCTGATGTATGTGTGTATGTAATCAATCAAATTTGTTTTAAATATTAAACAATACTCACTCAATAAAGTGCTTTGAAATAACTGTCTAATAAGATTTTGAAAGCGGAGTTAGTCGATTTGGCAAGTGAAGTTTTTATATTGTAAATGAGCTTTCAATTTATTCGTTATTCTTTAAATTTAGGCATAGTTTTAAAAAAAATTAATGTTTCTTTCCCTTTAAATTCAATAATATTTTCCACGTTTTATTATTTAAAGATTTTTACTCGTATATCGCTTTGTATGTTTGTTTGTTTGTCGGTCAATCACGCCTAAACTTTTGTACCAACCACCGAAAGTGCAATAGGGTATGTTTTTTTCGTAATTGGAACCTCCCATACAAACTAAATAGTAATTTTTTACATCTTTAGAACGGTTAAAGCTAAAGTTTCCTAACTTAGTCTGAATGACTTCATGGTCAAGGAAAATCATCAGTCAAAAAATAGGCGGAATTAGACGAGTGAACGTGGTGCCTCTCATACCAACTAAATACTGATTTTTGTGTATCTTATGAACGATTAAAGCTAAAGTTTCTAAATTTGGTCGAAACAACCTCACTGTCAGAAAAAATCTTCACTCATAAAGTGGGGGTAATTGTGCAGGTGCGCGTGGTACCTACCATACTAGTTAAATATTGATTTCTTTATATCTTTTTTTGTAAAGGACAGTACATATATATTTTTCTTATATTATTATTAAGCGCCTTAGTTATGAGACAAACTGCTGTAAATTGATCATTCAAAGACCAGTTTTATACCTTCACCTTTGAATGATTAACAGCAATTGTCTCATCGTTGCATGTTGATTGTGTGGTAAGAGTCTTCGCTAAGTAAGTTTAGCTGTCAACTGCTACTTCCACATAGGTGGCGCTGTCATTCGTCTTTGTTGTCGATGGTTAAGGCGGGGAAGAATTGAAGCTATAGGCTAAATTATGTCGTAGCCTATAAAAATCACCAGACGAAAATTTGTATAAATGGTGTAGCGAATCATGCCAGATTTAAACCAGTATATGTATATGTACGTGTAGTATGAACATATACTTTTTTGAAAAAACAAAACATGTTTTGCTATAAATTAGGAAAGTTCTCCTTAATTTTCAAAATTAAATGCTTTTAATCTTTTTAATCTTTTTTCTGAGAGTCTCTTTTTTTGGAATTTCAGCATGCGGTGTTGTTTTGTGATTTTTTTCGTTCTTTATTTCTAGAGAAATGCAAAATAAATGCAATTTTGGCTTCTATAATTAGCCCCTATACACACAAATAATGATGCACACACTCTCATACGAATACATGAAATTTTCGAAAAAGTTTTTAATTATTTTATAACTCTATTATACGAGCATAAACGCCATTGCTGACAATATTTGGCGTATTTATTATATAAATTTAAATTCAAACTTTTCGAGTATGTCATGCCAAATTAGCATTATACCACATAACAACAGCAGTAACAACAAGAAAAAGTTGGCTAAACTTTGCTTACTAATGAGCACAATAACAGCAATAACAAATAATGAAAAATAAAAAGAGATTTTTATATTAAAAATGGACTTAATTTAGAGTATAGGAAAACCAAACTAATATGTTGTCAGTACATATGGCAAATATTTAATGAGAAAGAAAAAAAAAATAAATCTCATAAAAAACAAAAAAAAACAAAAAAAAAAAAGATTTCGACTTTTGTACTTTTAAAATACGGACTGACAACATTTCTCTGCAAAAAAAAAAAATTAAAAATAAAAAAAAACACTTTGACGTTTTGTACGTTCAGTTTATTTGCAAATATTTCCCGGCAAAAAATTGCAATAAATTGATTAAAAATTGTATGCCAATGCTTGTCATATACGAGATTTGTTAAAAAAAAAAAATAAAAATAAGACGACTTTGTAAATTAGGCCAGAATGTCATTTTTAGCTTTTACCAGTGTGGTTCAAGTCTTTGCTAAATATGATGTACTTTCATCGGCTTGGCAATCCTTCTCTTTGCTTAAGTTTACGGCATTGTTATCTTTATTCACCTATTTAGCGCTATAACAAAGCGATGGGCATAAGCCTTATTTCCCAATGCCAACGGTAATTATTTTTGAAATCGAAGTCGCGGAGTGAATACCAACGCGGAAGATGCTGGTTTTTGAGGACCTCTAATATGTAGGCATTTAAGTACCCTACACCTCTTAACTTAATCCTAATACAAAACCTTAAATTGAGTCCTTAAATATAGCGTATATTATAAATGGGAGTGCTGGTTTTTGTATGGTACTCATTCTTACGAAGTGCTTTCAGTGAAATAAGTCACTTAGAGTCGTATTTATAATAAAAAATTAGCAGGTCGTTGTACACAGTGGCTTAGTTTTTCAATCCTATAAGTGGTAATTCTTACTCAAATGTACAAGGTATTTAATTTTTTTGTTTCTCTGCCGAATTATCAAATAGAGGGTATGGAGAGTTTTAATAATATCAGTCTATAATGAGTGATAAACTTGCCAGTTTATTATTATACTTTCATTATACATACGACCGTTAGAATGTCCAATATTTACGTAAATATTTTTGTTTAAGTAAATAATTTTCAAAATTTATAAAAGAAAAAGTTTCAGTTTATTTTTTGAACACACCTGGTAAACCTATACTTTCCTTTACCTTAACGCTCATAGAGAGAGTTATCTCGGCATATTTCTAACAAATTAAATAATAATAAAATTCTTGTAAAAAGATAGCAAAAAAAAAACAAAAACAAAAAGAGATAGAAAATTAAAAAAAAATGGAAAATAAAATTAAAAATCATTCCACACACCATGAAAACGTTTCTAAATGTATAGGCTGATTTTTTAAGACCAATATAAGCTTAGATTCTAACAGAAAAGATCAATATGTATAATGCATGCACAAAACGGTTGAAAATGATTTCGCAACTGTTGTTGAAAAAGCAAATTTTAGGCTTTTAATTTTGTGTCACTTTTTTGGGTATTGCCAGAGGCCTTATTCTGTAACTCTCCTAAGCTAAAACTCTATCGCTAAAAATTTATAAACTTGGTTTAGGACTTTTTGGCTACAAATAGAATTCTTGAACGCTTATTTTAATTTAAAACCTTCATGCCTATTACCTCTAAACTTTTTAATTTTATATATTCTAACGCCCAGCCTATTTAAAAAACCCAAAATTTTAGCATTTTAGCTTAAAAGAATTACAGAATAAGGCCCCAGGAATAATATAAATCATATTAAACTTCAACGAATTAATTTTTGTTGGTTTCTCGGTGTAATCCACTTACTGCACGGGGCAGGATAGGAAATAGTAACCAATAATCACTGTCAAATAACACGAGATGGGAGACAAAAATATATGCATTCGCGTTCGCCATATTACACACAGCTCCATCTTACCTAAACCATGTTCTGTACTGATCTATATTCTTTAACGATTTCTGTTCAAAATAAATGAAATAAATCCCAATTATACCTATATTTTCTAGGTGTAATTGAGGCGGTAAAGATTTTCATATGTCAGTTTCATTCCTTATGCGTCAATTTTTTTTTATTAACTAACCCGAATGAATAAATGGTCATGTCCGCCATTAAAATTTTCATGAAAATCCTCTATGATTTACACGAATTGATGAATACATTTCAAAATAAATCCATATAATTTAATAACTTTGTTACAGAGATAATTCATTAACCCTAGACGCACTTTCTTCGTCGAATCGACCAACACAGTTCATAAATTTTGATTTTACTCCTTAGTTGCTCACTAAAATTTGCTTATATTTTATATAGATTTAGTGGTCATTAACCTGCTAAAGAGTGCTCAAGTGCAGGCCAATTAGTTGTGTGTAAGATAGATTTGTTCCGGGTTGTGTTCTTTGTGTAACTTTTTCAAATTTTGCAGTTCATAAGTATAATATGAATTTATGAATTTTTTTTTTTTGAATGTTTAAAATGTCTTTAATAAACTATTATATATACACACATTATGTTTGGGAAAGAAAACAACTTGTAAATCGTGTAAATTTTATGAAAAACCTACATTGTACTCTGATAAAAAATACGTTAAATAGAATACTACAAGTTTCTACTTTAAGACATCCACACGTCGAAATA
Source organism: Metopia argyrocephala (assembly GCA_963576795.1). NCBI lineage: Eukaryota > Metazoa > Arthropoda > Insecta > Diptera > Sarcophagidae > Metopia > Metopia argyrocephala. The sequence continues at coordinate 109,251,716 of OY756211.1, read as the reverse complement.
TTTGTACATTATTAAGATATATACGAGTAGATAAACATGAAGAAGAAATTCTTATAAATATAAAAAACTAGCCCCAAAAGATAAATTTGTCCATATACAAAAGGAGGAATGACCAAATCTATGTCTGCAAGATGCAAGAAACACTTCTGTGGAGAACTCAAAATTGATCTCCGTGCCTATTGCACTTAATAACTTAGAATGTTAAAAAAAATTAATTTTTATTATATTTTAACGCATTCATTTTATGACTTAATTACTTTTTTTAAATACTTTGTTACCTGAGTTGCTTACTATTATATTTTCCTTCACGCTTTTTTTTCAAAACCGAAATTTTATAATTTTTTGTTTTAGTTTTAAGTTTTTAAATTTTATACAAAACACTATTTTAAACAAATAAAATCTAAATTCTCTTGCAAAAAAAAACTTTTTTAAGTTTACTCGGTTTGGATGTGATCAGGACCGGAGCAAAAGCAAACTTCTTCGATTCGACGAAGAAAGCCCTTAGTGTATTAAAAATAAGTAAGTGCGTCTAGCATTAACACTGATTTGTCAATACATTTTACACTTATTTATGATATACTAATTACGAGCGGAGTTACATAAACTATCTGCACGATTTACCAAAATTTCTGAAGTGAATTAAATCCACTACTTTTAAATTAATTGACCAGCACATTAACAACTAGACTACTAAGGTAGCCAGTAAACTAGTACAAAATGTCAAAAAGTGAGCACAGTATAATAGTTCGTTGGGTAGTTAACCCTAAACTTAAGGCTTGAAAAAACACCCTATAATTTATCACATACATATATGCCCGTACTTACTTCTAAAAACAAAAAAAAATAAAAAATAACTCGGAATTGTAAAAATATTACGCGATGCTAAACAACAGCTATAAAACAACAACAACAATAACAAAATTGATATAAAAAACGGATGTTTAATACTCGTACACACATAATATTTGACGGGTGCGGAAACGGAAGGAACTGCTGCACAAACAACTTTGTGTTGCAAAAGATAAATAAAAATAAAATAACAACAACAACAACAATAGAGTTAACAAAAGGCAAAAAAAAAAATTTACCAAAAATTCATTTTTATCAATATAAAATAGCAACACACAATATAGACAGAAAATAAAATCAAATATTTTGCAACAACCTGCATATTTTCAAAACTGAAAAATTCAGTTGAAATAAATTTTTTTGTTAAGTGACAATTAAACAAAGATTTCTATACAAATGGAACACGATAAAGAGAATTTAAATTTAGTAATAATTCTCTAGACAATCAATAACAAATAACAGTTACAGTGGAGCGATAAATGGTAGTTGTTTATATTGAAACAAAGAAACAAGTTTATAAAAATTTTGCAAATTTTATTGCCATGAAAATCACACAAAAATGATCTGGTAATATATTGTAGAAAATACGTAACAACAACAACTAACAAATATTTTTTGTAATACATATGTCACATACTCGCAATATCAGAGACATGTTAAACACTTTACATAAGAATTCTAATAAAAGCATACAAGCTTTATCTATAAACTATAGACTAAACTTTAAACATTAAACAAATTACGCCGGCCAACGGGAGTGCGGCGGACTTTTGTTCAAATGTTCCACATGAAATAAAATCGGCAGATATTTCAAAGATGATGGTCATTGTTTTCAAAAATATATAGAAAAAATTTACATCATACCTTAACTTTTCCGGTATTCACTGCATAGGTATCCTTCATGCTTCAGACTAAGCATTATTGCAAGACACTTAAAACTATGAGATCTGTTGTGTATCTTCGAGTCTACTATTTGTTCAGAACACCTACTGCATTTCTAACGGATGCAAGCAAGTATAAAATCTTAGTAATGGATATTTCCCCTTAATCCAGCATTTTCTGATGCCTGTAGGCATAATCTGCAAATATTTGTACATTTGTAAACAGTCCTAGAGCCATAATGATCATTAAAAAAAACAACAGTAAGTGTATGTCTGGCCTTCCACACTTGAGGATATCAGTACTACGTTGTACATTTCGTTTAATGATATACCTATTCGTCTAGAAATAGAGTTCTTTTCTGGTGGTCACAATATTTCTTCATAAAGTTTAGTAATAGGTTTAAATGCTTAACAGCCTGTTCAGCAAGTGTTGTTTAATGCTATATTTGTCTGTGATAAAAGAAACTTAATAAAAGATAACCTATTCGTAACTTCAACAATATTTCGAAGTTTTAGTTAGAATAGACTTTACCCAACATTGCTAAACGATTTGTACTAAAGTTCGGAATTTTAAACACCTGCCGCCGATAATATGGGACCTTATTTCTTTATATTATTTTAAGTGGAGCTACATACTTATTTGAATGTTTAATTATCTCTATTTGAGTAATTATTAGCCCCAGACATTCTGGAATAGCTTATCGAGGTTTAAATTTTCAAATAGTATAGTGGTTAGAACGCTCGCACAGAAACTCAAACGGCCCAGGTTCAGATCCCACCAAAGGTGAAAAATGGAGAAGAAAACGTTTGGTAATTGTAATTTAGAAAAAATAAGAGGATCCCCTCTCCCCTCTTCAAGAAGTCTATCTACAAAGAAACCGCTCCCTAACATTCCACTCCATTCCATTGACAACAAGAAAATGATTGATTAGGAGAAGAAGAGCCACCTATTGTGAAGTAGCAGATAACAGCTAAAACCTATTTAGTGAAGGCACTCACCACAATCAACATGCAACGATGGAACAATGGCTGTTGATCATTCAATACTGAGGATATAACACTGGCCTTTGAATAATCAATTGGCAGATAAAAAAAAAACATTCTTAGAATCATAACCCAACCAAAAGAAGAGTAATTAATTTTTAACAGATCTGTAACTCAATATTTGGCAAGTCATTTTAGTATATTTAATAGCTGACTAATTACACCAGTAAACAAAAAATTATAGAAAGTACTTTAAAATAGTTGCCACCGCACTACAAATATATATGACTGCCCAAGCTTTTATGCTCCACTGTAAAATATCATTCCAAAGCAAATGGAAACATGATGAAAATTGAATTACTTATTTACTGTTTTTCTCTCGAACGCCAACTGTAGTAAAGAAAAAATAAAACTCCCAAAAAAAAAAAGCGGAAAAATTCTCTTTCTATTTGTGACAACACATCCTCATTAATCAATTTTAAAACAAAAGCATGCAATAAAGCGAATTAAATGGAAAAATAGATTTGTACAAAATTCATTTAAATAAATAACTTTCCTATAAAGCACTGGTTATGAATAACGACTTTAATAGGATACTTTTTATGGGTTTACCTATTTGAGGCAATAATTTTTAGCATTTTAAAATATGAATTCAAGTGTAAGTTTTAGAAAAAAATATATAAGAAGCTCTTCCTCACCTCCAATAAGTTTCTTCCTAAGAAAGCCTTGAATGTCAAGGGCGGCTTTCTTAGGATCCATTCACCTTTGATCTATCAAATGAATTATCACGAGAAAGCGCCACCCAGTAGAAGTAGGCAGAAGTAAAAGTTAGGATTAAAACCTACCAACAACAACTTTGCCCAGATTCTCACCTCTTCACAACAAACAAAATGTATAATCTACAAATGGGGCAATTGCTGTGATTAATTTAAATGTGAAGGTATAACAATAAAATATGGGGGGTCGTGGTATACTGGTTAGACCGCTCGCACAGAAACCCAAACGGCCGAGGTTCAATCCCAACGAAGGACAAAAATTATAAATTCGCGATTTTTCTAAATTATAATTTAAAAAATTAGAGGTTCCCCCTACTCCAAGAAGTCCATCTTTAAGAAAACCGCTCCCTGACATTTCCAGTCTATACCACCAAAAACAAATTATCAGGAGTTCAGTGCCGCCTTATGGGAAGATGGCAGCTAACCTAGTAAAGACGCTCACCACTCACATTCAACATGCGACGAGAGATGGGGCAATTGTTGTTGATCATTCTAGAGTGTAGGTATAGCATTAGCCTTTGAGAGGTCAACTTCTCTCCTCAACAAAAAAAAGGTGCATAATAAAAAAAATTAAACAAAGATCTATCTATGTATACGAGTATATGTATCTTCAAATTTCAATACAATGCACTGCATTAGTAGGGGCTTATCCCCCACTATTAATCTTAAAAAAATATATTAACCGAAAGCAACTTGTCCCATATAAGGCGCTTAATAATAAACAGAAACCTTCTTTTGCAATTCTAATAACATTCACAGCATGAGTAGAAGTTTAGCACCTAAATATTGGTCTTAACTAAAAAGCTCTTTTAGAAGAATGTATGGGGATTTCAACACCCATTTCCATCTCATTGACTACTCATAGTATGTTATGATGTAATAAGAAGACACTTAATTGAATTCTTAAGCATTACTGTTGAATAATGAAATATAATTAAAATTTTTGGATAGGTTGAATAAATACAAACAAATGTATGGAAATGGAAAAATGGATTATTGACTTTCAAGTGTATTTTTGGCTTCTCGACTGCAGGCAAATGAGGACAAGTTACTGACTAATTACGGCTAAAATATACCATCGTCATAATGTCACGCATGTATGTACACGCATTCCTATAATCGTATATTTTTCCATTATAGCTGGAATTTCTCGAATTTCACTTTTAAACCAAACCCTGCATTATGATTTTCAGCTCAATAAAGTACATTAATCGCTTGCATAAAAACTTTTTTTGACTAACTTCTTATTTCTTTTTTCAATATACAATATATGTGTTACATGGCCCTCTAAATTACAAACCTTATGTGTTTGTAATAAGTGGAACAGGAGTGTACGTATACAAGCACTAGATTTTGTATTAAAAACTTTTAAAAAATTGTCTAACATCTGCTTCAGTTTGTTCTGTTCTGTTCTGTGTGGCCATTATTGTTAAATTTAAAGATGAATTATAATTTTTATTCAGCAATAATATTCGTATTAGAAAGCGTACATATCTGCATACATATGTGAAAATATATGTAAATTATATATTTTATTATTATTATTGTTGTATTATTACAAATAATACATATATGAACGTTATCATTAGATTTTTATTGCAACCAGCAAACAGACAAGATGTCATACAGAAGACAATAAAGGGAACAGCAAAGAGCAAAAAAAAAAAGTTTAAAGACATACGGCAAAAAAATTATAATAATTTAAAAAGAAATATAAAAAAATCTCTTATACATATATACTACTTATACATACATCGGTAGGTATATTAAAACAGAGTGTGCTTATTTCAATATACAAGTAGAATAAAAAGTAGAGTGCGTCAACTCTTCAACTCTTATTTTACAACAAGTTTATTTTTAAAAGACAAAGGCAAGAGTGAGCCATAGGGTGTTCTAATAAATCCGATAGAAATTTAAATTTTGAGAATTAATTTTTGTTTTCTTCAAAATTTAAAATAATTTTGCGTTATTTTTAAAAAAAAAGGCATAGCTTTGACGCCAACATCATCATATATAAAAATTAATGTACATTTTGATGTAACCACTAACCGCAGAAACGGATATGTCGATTTCAGCCAAATTTCAGGGTAAATTGAAAATAGTCTGTAGATTGTTTATGTGAAGCTCTCGCGAAATCGGCCCTTTGGTTCCGGAGATTTCCTCATATATTCTCATACAAATTCAATTTAAAATTTTTTCATATTATGCTTAATTTATATCTTGAGAGCTGTTAAAGCTAAATTTTCTAAAGGAAAATCATCAATCCGAAAGTAGGCGTGGTGCCTCCCATGCATGTTAAATATTATTTTCTTTATATCTTGAGAAGTGTTAAAGCTGAAGTTTCTGAGAAATGTGTACAAATGGTAGCGGTAGGTGTAGTATATTAATTTTTTCTTAAAATGTCATTATCAATCAGATTTGATTGGCATAATATGGCATTGCATGATGTGACACTTAAACAAGAAAGTCATTTAAAAAAATAAGAGATTCCCCCTCTTCATGACATTCTATTCCATCAATCAATAAAAAACTAATGATCCATAGCAAAAGCGCCATCTGCTGGGAAGTAGTTGAGATAATATCAACCTTTATATAGCGAAGCCAGTCACCACAAAAAAAGATCCAACGACAGATGAAGAAATTGCTCTTTATCATTCAAGGGTGAAGTTATAACCACTAGCCTTTCAGTGTCCTCATTTGTAAGGCGCTTAATGGGATGAAAAAAAAACCTTTCATTTTAAAAATTTTAGTACAATGCCCACCATCCTGTAAGCGGAATTGATGTGTACAGGGGGAATGTAGTATTTTCGAGAATAAATTGAATATATGCACAGATGTTGATCAATTCATTGACCCAATAAATATTTTTGCAGTTTGCGAGCTGTTGCTCTAAAGACGAATTACTGTTTTAAATGCAGCTTTAGGCCGATGCCATGCAATGAGCGGCAAAGCGGTAAGTGGCTTATTACTGAGCGTCATTTGTGAGCGGTTAGTGCAGTTAGCTGTTAAAATGCCATATTTTTATTTTTAAAATTTTGTAATCTATCTTGCCATAATTGCGGTCGGCTTTGAACAGATGAAATTATAAGCTTCGCATTCACTTTTGCCATGTTTATACTTCGCCGCTCAGAAATCAACTAAAAATTAGAACAAGTTCTATTCCTGAGAGGCGCCTCATAGCCGTTCTGAAATTCCACTCATTGCGTGGCTTCTACAGTAGTATTCAATATGTTTTAATTTTTTGAAGCTCACCGCTCAGCCGCACATTGCGTGGCCTCGGCCATAAAAGTAATAAAAAGTCAGCGCAGTTGCTACAACAGTTCGTAAATTTTATCGAATTAAAAAAAATACCCTGTTCTTGTGTAATACAAAAAAAAAAAACAAATTCTGAATACGAAAAGAATAAAAGAAACGTAAACAAGAAAGTCATTTCAATTTTCCAGAAAGCTTTTCTATTTATACTTTGAGCTTCTTTTCTTCTTCCTGCAAACATTTTCTTCTGTTTTCTTTTTTCACATTTTAATTTCCCTTCGCTTTTTACACTTCTCGTGATTATTGTTTTGTCTTGATGTTGTCTATTGTCTCAATGCGAAAATGTGTATGGCTTGTGTTGTCTGATTTCAACAGAATAATTTAAACCGCTACAGCAAAACGTATCCTTTACACATACAAACATATTTACAACCTACATGCATGCATGCATGTTTATGTAGGTTTGTCTGAGTATGTGTGCATGTTATGAGAGCTCTTGTGTTAATATACAAAATGAGTGGTACTTTTAACTTTTTTTTTTCATCGTTAATTGTTCGTTGCCGCCCTATAGTCAGTTGTATTCGTTTGGCAGCACTTCATATTATAAGCAGTTGTTATATGAGTATGATATGAAAAGTATTTTTTAAATTGTTATAATTACAATATAATTCAAAAATATCTTTTTTATCCCCTACGACTACCAGTTTTTAAAGTTCTTGAGCACATGGTCTACCAAAATAAGTTGCAACTCTAACGTATGTATTTTTTAGAATAAAATGGAAAAAACATCTTTTACTTATGACGTTTTCTTTTCTATAAAAAAATCATGTCTTTAACAAAGTGAAAATTTAAAAACGTTGCCCTCACTGAGTACTAAATTGCACCCTGTTTTATGCCAAAAAGAGAACATAAATTGTCGCCCTGTGGTAAAAAAATTATATAGAAAAAACAGAATATTTTAAATTTAAAAAAGCTTATGAAGAATGTCAAAAAAAGAAAAAAATAACGATGACAGCTGTGTCCCAATACATTATCTTCACTCTGCATTTTTTTTTTTTTCTTTTTTGAAAGCCAGAAGTGGCAATTTTTTTTAAAAAGAACACGCAACGCCTTTTGCTTTGGTACATTGTTTTTAGAAAAGAACTCAAAATTTCATTTTAAGGTCTAAGTTAGGTACGGTTAAATTGGCAGCCGACTTCAAACAAAGCACACTTGGGTCCTATAAGGTCCCGTTGTGATACCACTTAACATATCTACGATCGTTAGGTATTTTCCAACCAACCTGATAAACTTGGGAAGGTATAAATTTCTTTCAAATCGACTCCAGTTAAACAGGGTCTGTTTTATAAATTCAGGGCATCCAAAACTTTTTGTTCTCAGGTCGCCCAGTACGGGACAATGACAGAGAATATGTTCCGTTGTTTAATCTTCTACTTTGTCATTACAGCTTCATTGTTAGGTATTTTCAACATGCGGACGTGACTACGTATGGGCCAATAATACGTTATCACTGCTATAAGATTTCTGAGTTGGACTCTGTGTAGATTCAACGCGAACTTCGTTTTATCCATATCCACGTTGGCAAGATTAGGCTGGTCATTAAGCAAGTAGGTTCATTCTTCCATCATCCCTCTGCGGACAAGTAGAGTAACAAAAGTAATTTTTTTTTATTTTAGGCTTTATAATTACAACCAGTCAACTCTACAGCAAATACCCATAATTTGCATTTAAACAAAACTTCGGCACTATAATCTATAAATTCACAAACTAACATATATCGTATGGATTGCATTTCGTGAAAATTTTATTCGTATATAAGTGCACTGTGTCTTAAAGCCAAACAAAACTATTTAATGGCACACATACACACACAGCTGCTTAAAAGTTTTCTAAAGTATAAAGAAATTTCTGAAAAAATTGCATTTATTTTGGGAACTTCTTTAGCCACCAGTAGTGCAAGAAAAATTATTTCACATTCTTTACAAAGAAATTAGGGATTCTTTCCTTCCCTTCCTTTTTTAGACAAAAAAAAGAAAGAAAGAAAGAAATTTATAAAAATTTATTTTCACGCCAAACATTTTACGCAAAAATTATTTTCTCTTTCTTGTTTTCTTACAGTTAATGGTGACAAAAAAACAATATATGCAGTGAGTGGTATTATTGTATTCATAAATGGAATATATTCTCATGTAATTGTAAAATATTTTCATAACTATTCTGTTGCAAATAATTACAATAAAAGCAGACAGAGGGGTATGAGTATTATTTTAATTTCATTTCAAAAATTATGTTTTAATATTTTTTTATATGCATGTTAAGGCTACAGCAATTTGTAAATAAGTGTACGTTTGAATATATAGTTTAGGCCAAATTATCATTTTAGCATACTTGCATTTAGGCAAAGATTTTTAATAGAGCTTTTAATGTATTACTCGTATAATTTCTTAAAATATTATTAAATTTCTCAACATCTTTTGCTCCCTTATTTTAAGATTATTTTTGCTATTGAGAGACAAATTCTTAGTGATCTACTTATTGGCAATAAAAAATGCTTTAAGAAACACTGCTATTCTTCGAAAAGTCATTTCATACTGCTTTAATTACGAAACTGATATCAGATTTTCACCAAACTGTGTCCATATTCTTGTTTTCTATGTCCATTGAAAACAGAAAGCTTCGTTAGTTTTAGAGAAAATATTAAAAACATAATTTTTTTATATAAAAGAAACATTATTATTATTATTAAAATTGATAAATGTGAGGATGAACCAATTACCCACTTCTTGACTGAAAGACTGTACTGTTTCTCTCAACAGTCATATTTTATTACTTCATAAAACCATTCAACCCAGGTTAGATCGTTGCACTCGAACTAATTGAAACAACTCACTATGTGTTGTTACCCCATTAGAGAATGAAAGTGAGAGAGTTTGCAAAAGCCATAGATAGACTTCTCATTGGTATCAATTTTAAATGATTATTTAAGTATGAGAAAGCAAGATGGGTACCGGTTTTTTTTCCCCCACTCGACTACAGACACTATCCTATGGCAACTTAACTGGAGTTTATGGTACAGTTTAGCCGTAATATAAACAAGTTATTGCCTTGTTTAGGATCACTCAATGCCAAAGAAGATTAAAATGGCTTTATTAACTATGCATGTGTCAGTGTCATTTACTCTCTTTAATTTATTGATTATTGGTGTTAAGTATGAGAAATTATTAAGTCGGCTTAACGCGGATCGCAAAAGAATATAAAAATGATCTTTTGCACCGGACACTGTCCAAACTTTTCATCATTTTTTTCCAAACCTAAAGAAGTGGTTCTATTGTAGGTTTAATTTCAATCCTACATTGCTCACAATTTTCTATTCACCACTGGGGTAAATTACGGCAGTCGATATCGAACGAAATTTATATGAAAATTGTTTTTATTTTGTATGAAATTTCGCCTGTTATCCAATGCCTTAATTTGGCCCTTTGTCTGTATTCTAATTAAAATGAAACAACTTTCTAACATGCGTTGGAAACCTATCAATTAGTTAAATAATTTGTAAATGAAGCAAAACTTTTAGACCTCCCATGAAAGTTCTTTATGTAAAAAATAGTTGACAAAATCCTTGAAATAATATTTAAAGATAGCAGAAGTTAACTCCTTAAATTGGCCAAGGGCAAGGACTAATAAGCATCCCAACTGAACAAATAAGATGTATGTATTTTTTATTCATACTCGCTTACAACCGCAACCAGATAACTGCTTCAAACATATGTTGGGCCTTAATCTGAAGATAATAACTGTTAATGAAATATGCATTCATCTTAATATAATGGAGAGCAAAACACAATGAAAACTTTGGATATTCTGAGTTAAAAATGTATTAAAGAAATATAAATTGGCTCTATAGACCGTCTTATTTTCCATTCGAATATAAATGTTACTCTATGACCATTTCGTGGTCGCCTTGGTTAGTGTGTTGGCTAACTAAGACGAGAAAGAAAGATTAAAGAAATATTAAAAAAAGAAAAAAATATTTCTTTCCGCGACAACCTCTTAGCAGACTTTTGGCAAAATCTCTAAAAGTAACTGATTGCCATGAAAAAGCTTCTTAAGTCTGTGGTTCGAAATCGATATTAAACTGTAGGTCCCGGTATTCATGGATGAAAATTGACACACACAACATGAGTGCTGCGAGAAGCTAGGCCATAAGCCTGACACAGGGTTCTAAAGGCCAGTTATGTACTTATGTTATATATGTGTGATCATTTTAATACAGTATTAAAAGAAGTTCCAATGTCTTACATAGAAGTTTTACCACCATTTTCTAACTGCAGACAAAGTATGGATCTAAGAACTTTCATATTATGGCAGATTGAATGAAACTTTGTAAGCGTACATACATGGGGAAGATGAGTTGCTTAATGTAACTGTGAATGCCAACTGATGCAGTTCTAGCTTGACCATATGTGAACCACAGGGCTGACGTAGGCATCTGTGTCATAATACCAGATAATAAACGACGTTTGCGATAGCCTGTCTCTATTGTGGTATTTCTATTAAGTTCCGTGCGAACAGAGAGTCCGTAAATTCTGTTGGAAAAACCTTTGGCAAATTGTTTATTAAAATTTGTACGACATGAGCAATAAGAGCCACTGCATTTGAGAACATCAAGTCTGTATTGAAGTCTAAAAGACTGATTTCGTTCTCTATTTAAAGTAAGCGGAAAAAAATAACCAAGCTAAAAGATTACGCGTTAATGGCTCATAGAAAAATTTTACAACAATGGCTAAATGTGTATTCACTAAAATCAAATACAGTCCGGGCTCAATTATCCAATATGGTCGAGACCAAAAGCATTACGGATAATCGATTTTCACGGTTTTTTTTTAATATTTTTATTATTCAACAAGTGAAAATTGGTGTACATACATATTTACATAAAAAGAATTAATTCAAGTTAGCAGTGTCAAAAATGGTCTGTATCCCAACTTCGTAATTTTCAGCTACAATTTTAACACTCACATTATTTTTTGAATGTCCGTTAATTATTTTAACTTTATCCTCAATATTTAAAATGTTTCTTTGTCTTTTTACCACTGGTTACGATGCCATACTAAATAAATTTAGACCCGAACTTCTCAAATTTCAATATTAAACTAATCGCTTGCAAATGCTTCTGACTCATCGTATGCAAACAAGGGAACTCCCCGTTTTCATCATGGATAATATCACGGTTAATCGAAGCACACAATTTGAAAACACTGCAAACAAAAAACAATAGACTGATCTTTGGCCATCACGGTTAATCACAGTTACCTGTTAACTGAAGCACTGATAATCGAGGCCCGACCGTTTATCAAATACTAATGCAATAAAAATTTTTATTTGTAGTACAAAGTTTTTTTTGGGTGCATGACATTTTTTGGCATCTTACGTGAAAATCGAAATTCAGTTTGTTTGCAAAAATCATTTAAAACTTATTCAAAATAGTATTATCAGTCAAATGCATTTTATAATGTTCTCAATCAACCTTAACTAGCCGCTTTTAACAAAATTTCTTTTAAAAGTGTAATTACAGCCTGAAATTCCAAATTCTCCATCTATAAGTAATTTTTTTTCAAGTGTAGGAAAAATAATAGAAAAAACCCACCCAAACAAAAAATGTTATTTCAAACCAGAAAAGATAATGTTTCTCATATTTGACTGCAATTAAATCTTAATACAAACCGTCTTAAAATGTCAACTTATTTTCTAAATTCTTTTCTTTTTAATTTTTATTGCATCTCCTTCCATGCTCAACAAATTTGAAACCTATTTGTGAAAGAGTTTGTGTATAAGTTCAAATCTACATATAAAACTTTCGAAAACATACATACAAATATGTTGTTTTTTTACCCTTTCTTTCTTCTTCTTTATCAACTTTTATTTTTTTCTGTTGCAAGCAGATATAAAACAAAGTTTTTGTATTAAGTGCAACAACCTTTGTTAAATTGTCACTGAAGGTTGCATGTTGTTTTTCTTTAGGGCACACATTCACACACTACAGAAAACAAAATTCTGATTGTTTCCAAAAAAAAAAAAAAATGCAACTTAATGTTGCAAACACACACATGAGACAGAGTTTTCTCAGTATGTATAGCAAAAGAAATATTCTTACTTTTCAATTGAGATGATATGCTGAAACGATAAATATATGGGTATTGGAGTATTACATTTCAAACTCAACTCAATTGAAGAAATACACAGTTATCTGCAGCCAACAAAGAAAACTAGAGAGGAAATAGTAAAATTATGCCCCCAATATGCCTCAAATATCTTTGCCATACATATTCTCTTATTTATAAAGGCGCCTACACAGATTCATTCATTCAGGCTTTTAGTAAATACTACAACCTTACAGTCACACACATAATCGGTTTAAGGTTTTCTTTATTATTCTTTACACAATATGTACGAGTAGGTTTGTGATATCGTTTATAATATGATTGCCCTAATGTAGCAATTTGACACAATCAATCTACTGCCATCACTGGATTGTCTCATTGAAACAAATTTGATTGCCTCAAGTTGGCTCAAAACTTTATGGTGAGGCACACAACTGTCGTATCTTGTAGCAACTGTTGTACTTGTTTATACACCTTGTTTTGTTTCTATTTATAAATTGAATTTTCAAATTGAAAAAGAACGGTTTATATTTTTTGAAAAGAAATATTGGGAGAATAGCATGGTTGCTTCCTAATAGATGCACTTAATACGCTTGTAAAAAATATTAATGGAGTTGCAGGAAGAGACAACTAAAATTATTAATATTATTATAGTGTGGTTTGCTACTCCAATTACGAATAAATTAAAAATTGTATGTAAATAAGTATGTTCCAAAAACCCAACCATAATTTTTAATTGACAATATATATCGGTCACAAAGTTGTTTGTACCAATTCTCCAAACTTTTACTATTGCCATTCTCAAGATTTAAAAAAAATTTCCATGTTTTGAAGATGATGTACAAAAATCACAATTTTCTTTGCTGGGTAGAGTATTCACTTTTTCAATTCCATCTCCATTTTGACCATTAATTTTTATTGACCACGAAACAATTTAGACTAAATTTAAAAATTTTGGCATTTACTGATTACATAAAATTTTATGAAGCTGTAAAAATTTGACCTCCACTACTTCCGGAATGCTCAAGACGAGTCAAATGTAGGGTGTCCCATATAAAATATACAAGAAGATCAGTCCGCTTTGGCCCAACAAGTATTCCTTCACGGACATCATTTCTAATTTAATTACCAAAAATATTCATTGCAGTTAACTTTGATCTAATCAAAGCGTTTCTGACGAAACAAAAATTAAATAAAAAAATTGATCACACTTTTCCTGGGGCTCGAACTTCGGGCCTCCATCACATAAATAAAGCAATCTTTATTTCACGTTATACGTTACCTATAAAGCGGCGTTCCAATATACTCAATCTAAACCCTGTAAACGTAAGCAACCAATAGCTAACATATCTGGAGATAAGCTATCATATTTCCGAAGGACCATCTATCTACCGACTAAACAGTGGCCAGAGAATATTCCCAACACATTCGATATCATATATATATATATATTATATCTATAATATAAAGTTTGTAGTGGCTACTTCCAGGACAATGCTGCAAAGAACATGCAGACAAAATTTTTTTTGGGACAAGTGAAGAAACTGTGACCAAATATTGATCAGAAAAAGAAACTATTGAACTTGGCAGGGCAGAGGATATCGAATGTGTTGGGAATATTCTCTGGCCACTGTTTAGTCGGTAGATAGATGGCCCTGCCTAGAAGTTCCCCTTATGTGAGTGAACTTCTTATCTCCATTTCATATATTTTTTATAAATTCCTAACAACTTCTCAAAGTATTTGTAAAATGTCTCTAGAGGAAACAACAATAAGGCCAATCCTCAATAGTTTTCTGCCCTAAACATTTATTTTATATACGTGTACTTCGTTTAGAAAACGATCACCCCATTAATTTGTGCTTCCCGTCATTTTAGTGAATATAACTGCACTCTTTCTTTTCTTTTTAAGTACTCGCTAAATGGGCCAAATGTGAAACCTACCATTTCAACATATAACCTCGGTAAAGGAACCTGAAGTAGATATTGCTTCAAAAGTGTATTGGAGGTTTTAAAGAACACTTTATACATTTAGCCAGAAGTGCTAAATCATTTTAAGAAATTCTGACTTTAATCTATTTTTATGAACGAAAAGGGTAGGAGGAAGTGGCAGCCTCGTAATGACTAAGCACACTTGAGCACTCATAGCGGCCCGTTGTGATACCACATTATGCAGGGAGCGCTGATAGAGAGAGGCTCCACATAAGAAGCACTACTTCCCCAGAAAATTATGCTGGAAACCAGACTGAGAGCCTAATGAATTTGGCAATTGAACCAATGTCCCTGGTGGACAGGTCAGTCAATCCATCGAGAAAAGGAGATCCCAATGTAAGAAATCTTCGTCGGGCCAGAGAAGGGCACTGGCTAGTATAGTGATGAACAAATACAAAGTGATGTTTTTAGTTGCACGTTCTTTAGAGACACTCTCATTTTTAATTATTTCTGCTCTTTGGCGTGTTGCAAAAGATCGTTTCCTTCATTCACAATTACAGAACAAAATAAAAACTCATATGAATTGCATATAACCATTGGTTACTATTACTGTTAAGTGCAAGCAATGGAACACCTATTATGCGTATATTCATCTCAACAGTCTCTAGCATTTTAAGCCATCTACTCCATTAGGAAGACTACTGTAATGTTATTATACTCACAAGAACTTCCAATCTATGATCATTCAATATAAATCAATGATTTTCAACACTGTTTTGATCATAGAAATTTCGCTCTGTGTATATATATAGAAAAAGTCTAAGAGCTAAGGGCTGAAGAAAATGTTCCAAATTTTCAATTCAAATTTTTTCCAGTGAATTTAAATGCATATTAAATGGGACATATATGTCTATATACGAGTTTGTGTATATAAATGTTTGCTTTTTACTTTTTCATTGTAGTGTATGGCGATTGGAGATATTTTCGTATGTGCATATACACCTCTCAACTAAATAAGACTACTTTCTAAGTGATAAATACAGTAGAATTTCACTAACTAGTAATAATGTGGTGGCTAGAAACAAAACTAAAATAACATATTTTTAAATTTTACAAATTTTAGATTTGTTTTCCGATCGAATTTGTTTAATTTGTTGTACCAACAGTACAGCACAGGTTTGTCAATTGAAAGTGAATTTCTAATTTTTCTGCGTTGATTAGAGGAATTTTTTTAACCGTTATCACACATTAACAAACAGTTCCTTCTCTCACAATAACCAGCCGATTATCCAACAGCTGTCAAGTTTAATTTGTAGTCGCAGTGATTTTGTGATTACTGTGTTGGCCCACTAAGACAAGAGCTCCGAGTTCAAATCCCACCTCTGACATATTGAAAAAAAAGATAGAAAAAAACAACTACCTCTTAGCAGTCTTCTGGCAATAGCTCTGAGAGTACCTGATTGCCATGAATAAGCTTCTCAAGTCTGTCGTTCGGAGTCGATTTTAAACTGTAGGTCCCGGTACTCATGGATAAAAATTTACACGCACAATAGGGTACTACGAGAAGGTGGGTCGTAATCACGAAATAGGGTTGTTTGTAATGGCCCTACTTCGTATACCTTGGCTGGTGTTTGCTTTTTTTCATTTTATTTTAGAAAAATATGTCTGTTTGTTTTTATTTTAATGCAATTGAGACTTAAAAGTAAGAAAACAAACTTTTAAAAACTTTAAAATTGTCTTTAAGTTTTGTGTTAGAAAAAAAAGTCTGCAATCAAATACAATATCTTTCACCTCTGGTACATTAGCACACACACACACATATGCAAACACCGACATGAAAGTCGCATAAAAGAAAACCCACACATGCACTTATAATCTGGCACATGTACAACTACATGTAGGAATACAGTGCTGTTCACAAGTGTTGTATTTGCATGGGACTGAGAAAAATTGTATACGAGTATGAAAAAAAAGTTGTAATAATGGATGGGTGGTTAAGGAGGTTGGTTTTTTTTTATTACTACATTCTATTCTACTCAGTGTTAAATGTTTCGTATCTTTGGGTCACAATTTTGAAATTGAAAATGAACAAAACTTTTCGTTTTTTAATGACTTGCACTCCTCCATTTATAAAATTTTTATTTTTTAGACATTTTTTTATCTAGCGTGCTTTGCATAACAATTTGTTAAATAAAGTAGCTGGAAAAATATTCATATACCTACACATACGTTCATATGTATATGTGTGCATATTTAATAATAAACTTGTAAAATAAAATTCCGAAAAATTAATTATAAATTTAAATTGTCAATACTTGTAATATTGGTTTGAAACTGATTTTGACAGTTTAGAAGTAACAATAATAACAATAACGCATGCCATAACAAAAGTAAACAATGTCGTTTAAGAAAAAATCCAAATTAAATGGAAATGAGAGAGAGAGAGATACTTGAAATTGATATTCAAATTTTATTTTTGCATAAAAATCGATTAAAGATTTTATGAAATAATTAATAAACCATCCTGACAATGATTATAATGTGAATCAGTGTGTGACTAAGGGAATGGTTAATGATTAGAGTGGAATGGTTAGAAAGTGATGACAAAAAGGGTTTGGAAATTTTTAAAGAATCTGAATATTTGCCAATGAAAACGTTATTCAACCCTTTCTCTAGCAGCGTGTATTCGTTAATTCAACTACCATTTGTATTAAGGAACACCCTTTAAAGTTAAGGGGGAAAAAATACAAAGACTTTTTTTTTATAACTTTCAAAGTGTTGATGTCTAAAGTGTGCTGCTCCTCACGCCCAGTTTATTTTCCCACTGTTATTGTATAACAAACCAAAATTTGTCTAAACAAATTATGCGCATAATAGAGAAAAAATTTTAAATTCTTGAGAATATTTAAATATTTTGTTCTATTTTACGACACGTGTGTAATATTTTCATTATGAAAAAAGCCGTCTTTTGAACAATTTTATGTGAAAAATTTCATAAGAAAATTATGAGTTCATATGTATTGTATTTGGTGTATTAAAATTGTATTAAATTTTATATAAAAACTTTCGTAGAAATTTTCTGAATCAAAG
Source organism: Metopia argyrocephala (assembly GCA_963576795.1). NCBI lineage: Eukaryota > Metazoa > Arthropoda > Insecta > Diptera > Sarcophagidae > Metopia > Metopia argyrocephala. The sequence goes on along the minus strand of OY756211.1, from coordinate 109,233,794 downwards.
TTTAGATGAGATCAGAGTTTAAATGTTAGGAGAGGTTTTTAAAAGGTGCAGTGGCGTTTGCAATTTACGTTCCAAAACCCAAAAGAATATAAAGATTAATAACGAGTTATATAAATGAAGATGTCCTACTCAGAATGTCAAAGAAATATTGCGTTTTGTTTTATTCACTTCCTTCATCTTTTTTGTTTATTAAGATCAATATTCTACTTATGCAGTGCACTGTACTGGAATTTGAAATTAAAGATAGATACGTGATATGTTAAGCGCCTTATGATAATGGGACGTGTTACTGTCAATTTTAATCATTCAAAGCCCAGTGTTATACCTTCGCCTTTAAATAATCAACAGCAATTGTCCCATCTGTCTATGGATATTGATGGTGAGAGTCTTCGTTAAGCTGTTATCTTTCTACAAGGTGGCGCTGTACTCCTGATCATTCGTTTGTTTCTGGTGGAATAGACTGAAAATGTCAGGAAACAGTTTTTTGATGATGGTTTCATTGTGGGGGGACCTCTTATTTTTTTTTTTTTTTATTATAATTTTTTAACCGCAAATTATTTTTTTATTAAATTTTTTCTTCTTCGCTGGGATTTGTACCTTGGTCGTTTGAGTTTCTGTGCGAGAGCTCTAACCGCTATAACACTACCCCTGTTTTTATCACAGTTTACAAACTTAAACTTACCCTATCCTTCTACCTTTATTTTTCGTTTACACTGGCGAATGGTGTCATTGGTTGTTTGTTTGGCTCGTGTGGTAATCCAATGTTCCGTTTTGATGATACATTCATGGTACGTACTTGTTTAGCATGGCTATGTACAGCACAACTGTATACAGTAGGTGCGTTTGAAGTATTTCATAACTCAACCGATGTCTACACCAGCCAGCTCCTCAAATTCCTCGTATAGCGTTTTCACAGAAGAAATAAAAAATTGTTTACCATATGCTTACAACTTTGGCTGCCTGCTCTTAATATCTGTAATCCTTTAAACATCCATATATAAAGCAAAGCGACTTAATATTCGTGTAAGTCATCTGACCAGTCTCTCTGCAAGCTGCAATTCGATAGTATTCAATGCAATTTCTCTCCTAACAACACTCATTGTTGAGAAGAACTATTCCGCAAGAGTTAAGCCACTTTTTTTTTTTATTTGAGACCAATACTAAGGGGTAAACTCCTACTAAATGCTGTGAATTGTATTGGAATTTTTTTTGTGGAAAGGACAGTACATTATGACAACCGAACATATATTTTATTTTCTTATATTATTAAGCACCTTAGAAATGAGACAAATTGCTGTGAATTGATCATTCAAAAGCCAGTGTTATACCTTTACCCTTGAATGATCAACAGTAATTGCCCCCATCGTTGCATGTTGATGGTGGTGAGTGCCTTCGCTAATTAGGTTTTCATCTGCTATCTGCTACTTTCCAATAGGTGGCCTTTTTCCTCCTGATCATTCGTTTTTTGTTGTCAATGTCGCCGAAAGAAATAATTTCTTTCATATAACTTTCTTTCAAAATGTCAAAGCTGGACCTTGAACAGCGAAATAACGATCAGCGACTGTTATATTTCAAGCAGTTCACCACAACTGAAAATAATAATTTATGTGTATTCGGATGCATGTAATCAAAGTAGTTTTAAAATAAACTTGTGAAAGGATTACAAAGTCAGTGGAAACCAAAGGCAACCAAAATTGTCAGGGGTAGCAACTAACTTGAAGAGATAACCTATTAAAAAACAATAGTAGGTTTTTAGCTGTTATCTGCTACTTTCCAATAGGTGGTGCTTTTCTCCTGATCAATCGTTTTTTGTTGACATTGATTAAAATGGTATAGAGTGGAATGTTTCGGAGCGGTTTCTTTGTAGATGGAATGCTTGGAGGGGGGGGGGGGGGGAACCCTATTATTTTTAAATTATAATTCTGAAAGAACCGCAAACTAATTTTTTAAGTTTTCACCTTTTGCTGGGACTTGAACCTGGACCGTTTGAGTTTTTATGCGAGAGCTCTAACCACTGTACCATGTCTTTAAGACCGGGAAGGCAACTGACTTCCAAGACTATAACACTGATATTTTAATATTTTGAATTAAATTTTTTAAATGATTTTTGATTTTGCTGTCAGCCAACTCAGCCAACCAAACTCTTGTATTTAAAAACTTTAAACTTAATTGAGACAAATATCTAAATTGAGAATCATTTATTTCTCTTTTTTTTTCCTATTCAGGAATTCGAATATTTGTATTGCAAAGGTAAACAGCTAAAAGTAAAACTTTTCAAAAATTTAATTAAAAATCGATTTAACCTTTTTTTTTTTTTTTTCTTAACCTGTGTTCTACACAAACTCTCAAATCCCTTTTAAGAAAATTACAATTTTTTTTTTTCGATGCATTCACATAAAACTCAAAACAGTTTCTTTATAAACTCGTACTTTTCGATAAATTTCCAACTTATTACCAATGGCAACGTAACATCTTAAAGTACTTGTAGTTTGCAATAATAATTAGTTTTCATATGCGGTTGCCATTAGTTGTCGCCTGAAAAGTTTTCATTGAACATACTCAAAAGAGAAAAGGATGTATAGACAGACACACAGAGCACACAAAGTCGATGGAAGTGAAAAGATATCTTTATAGAACATCACAAAGTAACTTTCAATACGAATTTTTAAAGTAAATCAAATAAATTATAATGAAATTGGAAACTAGTTTTTGACCAAAACTATCATAAAAACCAAAATGTAAAGAAAACAAAAAAAAAAAAAAAAAATAAACAGAAATATTTCAAAATTAATTGAAGAAATCTTTTTTCATTTATTTTTCCTTTTACAAATGCAATGACGACACTGGTTATCAATGGCCATGATTTCTAAGCATTATTTATGAAATCATTTGAAATCACATTACACCACATCATCTTTGTTAAGCGATTTTTTAACTGCTTCTACTACTGCTGATACTAAAGCTGCAATATTTTCGTATTTCTATTACAGGACAGTGAAAAAAAAAATCATAAAAACGGATTCAAATGTTAAAAGCATCGAATATCAACTGGTTTTTCTATTAATTTACTCCCTTACTTAACTTTTTCCTTTTTCTTCTCTGCAAAACAGAAATATAAAAAATAAAATAATATTCGAATGTGTAAAAAGATTATATGAACCGGGGGTAGCATAATGGCTGCTGTAGTTGCCTGGTATTGTAAAAGGGCGTCATGAATCGTGTTTTTTTTTTCTTTCTAATTTTATATCCATTGCTAGTATTATAGCAATAATTCTCGCGAGACAACATTATATTCGTAATGATGACAATAATGATGAATAATAGTTACTATACGTATGCGTTGTTGGAAATTAAGTTTTCGTATTCTTAATACGAACCCTATTATGTGGGAGTAGAATTATTTTTTCAAGTGTTGATATTTGATGCAGTTTATTCAATAGCAGTTTTTTTTTGTAAGTTATTGATGGTAAATAATTTAATAATTATGTATTTATTTACAATTAATTTTTTTTTTTACGAAAAATAAATGTTTTTTTAATTGTAAAGAACTAGAACTGAAACCAACTATTTTAAACGAAATTCTTCAGTATAGGAGAGATTGTGTTTTAATAGGTTTTCTCTTCAAATTAGTTGCTACCCCTGACAATTTTGGTTGCCTTTGGTTTCCACTGATTTTGTAATCCTTTCACTAGTTTATTTTAAAACTACTTTGATTACATGCATCCGAATACACATAAATTATTATTTTCAGTTGTGGTGAACTACTTGCAATATAACAGTGGCTGATCGTTATTTCGCGGTTCAAACTCCCGCTCTGACATTTTGAAAGAAAGATATATGAAAGAAATTATTTCTTTCGGTGACTACCTCTTAGCAGTTTTCTGACTAATGCTCTGAGCAGAACAGATTGCCATGAACAGACTCTGCACTTCTGTGGTTCGGATTTACGTTAATCTGTAGGTCCCGGATGGTTAAACGTTACTCACACTATATGGCTGCTAAAATAAACTAGACCGTATCTCTGAAAACGGGCTGTAATGATCAGTTTTGTATGTACATATGTATGTATGATTGTTATTTCTTTGTAAAGTAAGCAGTTAGTTTGCGATTTTTTCAAAATTATAATTTAAAAATTAAGAGGTCTCCCCACCTCCTAGAAACCGCTCTCTGACATTCCACTCTATTCTACCTTAACCATTAACAACAATAAAACGAATGATCAAGAGAAAAAGCGCCACCTATCGGGAAGTAGAAAAAAACAGCTAATATCCTACTTAGCGAAGGCACTCACCACGATCAACATGTAACGATTAGGCAATTACTGTTGATCATTCAAGGGTGAAGGTATAACACTTACCTTTGAATGATCAATTCACAGCAATTTGTCTCATTCCTAAGGCGCTTAATAATAATATAAAAAATATTTGTATATATGCTGTTCTTTCCAAAAATTCCAATTCCTGAGTATTGGTATCAATAAAGAAAAAATAAAACAAACTTTCTCATATCGCGAATATATTTTGTTTTTTTGCCTTATGTTGGTTATATCAATCAAAAGGTGAAAGTTTTACTGTACTAAGAACGATATAACTTTGCTAATCTAATAAGTCTTGGTCTTGAGCTGCTGAAAATCAGATTGTATGAAGCTATTTGTTACCTGAACTAGAAAGAAAAGTACCTTCTAATACTACAAAAACCTGAGAAACCTGCTGTTTGATGTCGTATTTCCTTACATTACATTATTTCCTTACAAGACCAGTACTTAGAGAATGGCCTGCATTGTACTGGTGCTAGAAAAATAGCTTATGGAAAAGTGAAAAAAGGAAGTAGCTTTTGTAAATTATTGGCTTGACTTGTTTACATCGTGTGTAACAGGAAAAATACTCGAATTCACGGGGTATACATATATTCACAAATGAAGCGTACAACTGAAGAACAAATTCCTTTTGTACTGTACTGAGTACTTCCTTAACTAATCAATTACAAAACGATTATTGGGTATTTCAATCATGTAATTTTCTCACAGCAACCTCCAATTGTATTACTAAAGGATCCACGAAGTTCCGAATATGACAATTGATTTACTTCTAGGGTCGAATAAGGGTTTTGTTAATATATTAATAATATATGCGCAAAACCTATTTCCATCTGGCAACATTTCATAGAAAATGGAATAACAAAAACAACTACTTAATATTGTTTTCAGCCAACGTTTTTTAAAATAACCGGCTAACCAGTTGTATTTGCAACTTCTTTGAGAAAACTCCATAGCCAACAATATAAGAGATTTATATATAAGCATGTGTACATATAGAGCACAAATACCTCATATATACGGGCTGGTAAGTTAAAGTTTTTTAAGATTTTAAAGAATTGAAAAGAAAGCAAAGTGCTCGTATAAAAACAATGGATCGAATGTTTTAAATTTAACTTAACTTGTGCAGCATTGATGCAAAGTAGAAAAAGGCATCTTAGTGTGTATGAGTATCAAATATCGGATAGAAAATTGTCAAGGTTGGCACCGGCCGACTTTTAAAAGTTCATGAAAGCGACGAAACTCTGGAAGATACTATAGAAACATTAGTTAAGTTGAGGGCTATACAATAGATCTTCAGGCCGAAATACTTACCTCAAACATAAATGAATGAATGAATACCGGTTTGTTTAGGGAAAATCTCTTTTTAACAAATTCCTGTACAAGCACTCGGGATTTATAGTGTTAAGTGCAGCAATATGCCAAATTTAATAATATTTCAGTTAAATGCCGAAAAAAAATGTATATATTTACTTGTGTATACGGGTATGTAGTACTGGTTTTAGTATTCAACCCATATATTTATATTATTTGGAGAAACATTTTTATAATTTGTGTCAGAGGTTTTTTTAAAATGTTGTCGAACTGCATGGACATCATTTTAAAACAATTTTTTTTTTGTCTTTTTATTTGCTAAATGACCAACAAACACACTTAAATTCATGTTTAACGTGTCGAAAATGTAAAATTTCCTTCAACCAAGAACGACACTTAAGAATTAAGTTCAACAAGAAAAAAAAACAGGCCACTTCTCTTATACACACAATTGGAGAAATTCTTTTTAAAGTTATTAACAGTTCTTAAAACATAAAAGAAATGCAACAACAATAATACAATAACAAGTAACAAATAACAACAGGACGAAGGATAAAAGGATACAAGACAACACACAAACAAAAAGCGAAAATTAAATCTAAAGTGAATTTCTCGTTATACGAACGAGTTCTTTCATGTTCAATATTTAAAATAAAATTAAAAGCGAACAGAAAATACGTTCTTAAAGAAAAAAAAAACATTAAATTACCAAATTCTGCTATTCGTTCTGTTTTTCGCCATTTTATTTATTCTCTTTTTTTTCACTTTTAAGATGACGCTGGTGCATGCCATACAGCCAGTCAACCAAGCCAGCAAAGCCAGCAAATACTCATAAAAAGAAAATAAAACGATTTTATTTTGGTAGCGGGGTGTGAGAGATGAAAGTAACCAAAGGAGAATAGCAAAATGATGCTACAAAACTTACCGCGAATCCTGATTTATGAGCCGCTGAGTGCAGTGTAGTTAGTTGGGATTTTCTTACTGATTAATTGCATGAATTAATTTTAAATTTAAGAATTGTTTGCTTAGCATCGTTTTTAAATGTATGAAAAACAGCCGCAATCACTAACCGCACAAGCCGGAAACGACTATCACTAGCAAAGGCAGTAGCAACCGTGTAACTGTAGCAACAAAAAAGCATTAAAAATACCGATTCTCTAGAAATACTTGCATTCACATAAAATTTGTAATGAACCACTGAATAAATACGGTTACAAAAGCGAATATAAACAATCGTTTAAGAGGTAGATAGAAGAAACAAAACTTAAAATAAAAATGTGTCAATAAGATTTGAAAATGGTCATTAAAAGGACATCGAAGAATTTAAATGAGCATTCTTTTAAAGGCGTATGCCAGATTGTATAAATCACAGTAAAAAGGGAGAAAAAAAATCAGTATCAGAAGGTCTAGACGAAATATTGAAAATGTAGAGAACATGCAATTTCTATGGCTGATATTTACTCATTTGTTTTCTCAAAAGAACATCAAAATGGAGGAGCTCTTATATGAAGGGGTTAAAAAAAGGACAATAACCTGCAAGTAATTATGCATAAATATCTATTGCAGTTCGCATATTACCTATATTTTGTACAAAAAACAAAACAACATTTTTGTATCAAATATTTCCATAAAATATTTGCTACGCCTTTTACATCAAATATTTGAGAAATGTGAGCTTAGCTTAAGTCATTTTAAAAATGTTTCCCATTTTAAAATTTCAATAATATCTGTAATATAGTTAAAATTATATATTTATATGAGTTTCACTCACCTCAATAATTTATAAAATTTCAGTCAAATAATTGCTTCATACAAATTTACATTAAGGAACTAAGAAATACTCTACATTCGCTATTGTTTACAAAAGCAAAACAAAAACTTACAAACACACATGTGCGAGTAACTAAACCATATAAAATAACACACCATCCGCTTTTAATTTTGTTATTGATTTCATTGTAATTTGTTATTTATTTCTGTTGTTTTAATTATCACACCACACAATAGAAATGCATTCATGAAAACAAATAGCAAACAAGTGGTTGCAGTAGCAGTGCTGCTTCGCCATATTGGCTGCACTAATTTATTTACTTAACATTCAAACACAGTAAAATAAATTAAAAAAAAAACACATTTTTTCTTATTTTACTTACAATTGATTTACTAATCAATTCGTTTATAATTTTATAACATTTTTATTCGATTTTTTTTAGTATTACATATTGTTTTAATATATCTTGTAAAATAATAAGATGACAGCTAAAAACTAGCAAATTTTTTGCTACGAAAACCGGAAATAAGACTAAATCCCAGTGTGTATATACGGTGGGCTAACTAATTGTCTATTATAGTAGAGAACTGTTAAAATTAAATAATGCATTATTGCCAAAAATCAAAAGGGTAAAAAATAAAAAAAGGTAAATAATAAAATAAATGAATAATTGATTTCGCTATAAAGCACTATAAAAATTCATTTTTGTATGGTATTACAGTATTTTATGTACAACCATTGTAAGTAAAAAAATTGTCAAGTCATAGGTAACCGATTTTCGAAACTATATCAAGAAGAAGTCTCTAAACCTGTAATTTGTGTTTTATCATTTCGTAATGCTTTTTCTGCCTATAATCCTTAGTTGTCAACGCGATAATATATATTATTTTTTTTATTTTTATTTTATTATTTAATATATTAAATAAACGCATCCCATTTAGCATTTCATACATATCGTCAAATTAAATGCCAACAGACGTACCTACACTTTTTGTTTTTTTACAGGAGAAGCAAAAAACCTTAAAATGAAAAATGTTGTAAATCCTGAAAATCATATAATTTTCAGGATCGAGATATAATTTTTAGCATTATATATATACAACAAATGAGTTTGTATGTAAGGTTTTCATATAAATATGTATGTAGTTATGTCTTCTTGAATTTATTAATACACCCACTTGTAGTTACGTCCGTTTGAATTTTGTTTAATAAAATCACCATTTTTGATCGTAGGAATCTAAAATTTTGCACGAACATGTATTTTAATAAAACGAACCATAATTAATAAAAAACTCAATTTCGAAATTTTGTGTAGTTATGTTCGTTTGCATATAATATGATGATATGTTGATGGTCATAGAGCTTACGTATGGTCTTTGCAAAGAAAACTTGCTAACAAAGTCTTTCAGAACGTAGTCTTTGTGAGCGATATTTGCTGTCCATTTTCTCAAATTTGTCATTTATATAAAGGAATATTATTAAAAATTTCGCACTTTGTCTCCAATTAAATGCTTGGTATGCAAGACCTACGTTTAAATGACATGTTTATGTCCATAATCGCCCAAACGTCCAATATAATTCTAAAAATTATAATTTAAATTAAAAATTAAATTAAAATTAAATTTAATTATAATTTAAATTAAAAACTAAATTATAATTTTAAATTAATTAAAAAAAGGAGCATAATATACGAATATCTATGAAAAAAAATCTACCATTTTCACATTCCAATACATTGCATGTGTAGGGGTTTATCTCCGAGTATTTTTCTTAAAAAAAAAAAAAAACAAAAATTAGTGTTTGCATCCCTACAAATAACACGAAAAGTCATAATAAAATTTTCTATTTTTGTTTAACTGTTCAAATTTAATCATGATGACGAAGTGTCACTTTTATAAAAAAATGTATCAGTCTTTTAATTTTTCCAAAAAATATGTATGATAGCAAATTTATTGAGCTTCCGGTCATTAAATTATTACTTTAATATAGAAATCTTAAGCTCAAAAAAACTGTTGTTATGGCTATGGTATTACATTTTTCTTTTAATTTTGTCATAAATATAAAAGTAATAAATTTTATAGTTTCCGATATCCTGAATATATTCCCACACTTATTGTGAACCATCTACTTGTCAGCACTTATGGTTCATTAAAATAATGATGGTTGTCTTTGCTAGTGTCTACTATAGACAAACACAAGCAGCGCTCTCTGTTGTTTACTTTAAAATAGAAAAATGGTTTGAAAACAGTACATAGAGTACAAAAGTGTAGAAAAGCATTGCCAGCACTTAATTGTAGACAAAACTGCTCTGTTAACAGGATAAGAACAGAATATGTTCACAAATATTTATTGAAATAAATTCAGCTTAAGCTTTTTTAAAGTAATTTATATATAAATTTTTAAATTATATTTTAATGCCTGTATTCATAAAAATTATTTTTGGTTTATTGAGGGTTTATTTGACAAGTATTGCATAGAAATATGTCAAATAAACCTTCAATAAACCTAAAATAATTTTTATGAATACGGGCATAAATATTTAACTATGTATTTTTTTATTGTTTTATTTTTTTTTTTTTATTTGGTATCAACACTTACCACGAAAATACTGTCATGCATTAACGCAAGCCAATAACATTACATTTTCAAAAACAAACATCAACAACCTGTTGCAGTAGCAGCATTTTTTCGCCATATTGGCTGCATTAAATTACACTTTTATGAAATAAATTAAAGACACTTTTTTCCATTATATTTCACTGTTTCACAACTAAATTTGTTTATAATTTTGTAACCAACACTTTTTACAACATATTTCTTCAACTTTTATTAAAGTAGACATTGTTTTGAGATGTTTTAATAATTAATAAAACGACAGCGAAAAACTAACACGTCCAACTCAACGAAAACCGGAAATAAAACTGAATGGTTGTCGATTATGTTTGATTGCTGTAGGATGGAGTGAATGCATTCTAGTCAGAGATCACAAGGGTTGCCATAACAGTAAAAAATTAAAAGAATCGAGAATAAATAACTTTTTAATTAAAGTAACAAATTATCTAAAACTATAAAGTAATTTACAATTGTTTATTTACTTTTGTTATTAAACCGCGAATAAATAAATTTATTTTTATTCATTTACTTACTAAATTACAATACACATATAATTGGACCTTACAACCATGTGTCAGAGTTACGGCCTAGCTAGCAGCATTCATGTTGTGTGTGTTAAATTTTATTCATGAGTACCGGGACCTACGGTTTAAAGTAGACTCCGAACGATAGATTTGAGAAACTTGCCAGAAGACTGCTGAGAGGTATCCGCCGAAAGAAATAATTTTTTCATATTTCTTTTTTTCAAGACGGCGGCTATAATACACAGTTTTTTAAATTGTGAAAAATACTTTTTATATATAAATTTATTTCGAAGAACTGAATAATAATCGGCATGATGCACATACGTTAACGGAAGTAAACATTTATCAAAAAACTAGCAAACTCAGAAGATTTTGCTTTAATTTATAAGTAACACAATAATTCATATATAGTATTTTGTAATATTTGTAACAAAAATAACGCCACACATCACCTAAGTGATCACTAAAATACTTCTCTAGGACGTCAAACAACTTTTAAAAACAGTATGATTGGTGAGAAATTGCCAGGCATGGATGGCAAGCCCGATTATAGTAAATTTTTATTTTGTTTCTATTTTCCTGTTATGAGTTTAACAGTTTGACAGTATCCCAAACTACTCAATACATTTATTTTACTATTGTGAAAACTTTAAAATAATTCATCCACACGCACTTATTATTTCTAATAACTATGATGCCTGTCTTTGCTATTGCCTATTGCTATTTGTACAAAGAGCGCTCTCTATTGTAAGTTATCTTAAAACAACGGTATGTAAACAGTACGACGAGTATACAAAAAGCATTGCCATTAATGAGAATTCATAGATCAGAAAATTTACAGCTAAATTTACTGAAATTGATTCAGCTCAAAACATTTATTAGGTTTATGTTATCAAACACTTACCACGAAAAAGCTGTCATACATTAAAGAAAGCCAATAACATTATATTTACAAAAACAAACAGCAAACAAGTGGTTGCAGTAGCAGCGTTTTTTCGCCATATTGGCTGCACTAAATTATTTGCTTGGCTTTTATTCATTTATAAAACAAATAAAAAACAATTTTTTTTATTATTTTAGATTGTTTTACTAATAAATTTGTTTATAACTTTGCAATCAACACTCTTTGCAACATTTTTATTTAACTTCAGTAAAAGAACACATTATTTTAAGATGATTTTTTAATTAATAAAACGACAACAAAACGATAGCACATCCTACGCAATGAAAACCGGAAATAAGACTGAACAATTGTTGATAATGTTTGTGAATTGGTAGGATGGAGTAATGCACTCTTGTTAGAGAGAGAATGAAAAGGGTTACCAAAATGTTAAAAAAAGAGGAAATTGAAATAATTTCTTATGTTATTAAAAAAAATAAAACAATTTTTTATAAGTAAATGTAATACAATATTTTAATCGGATTTTTTTATTTTTTCTATATATATAGGGTGATATTTGGTAAAATAAAGAGGAACACGAAAAGTTATAGATATACTTATACATATGTAATGTAATAAAACTAAACTTTTACTTAAATTTATTTATTTATTCAAGTTTAATGAAAATTTAAAAATTAAAAAATAAAAAAAAAGAATTTAAAATATTTTACACTTTTTATAAGTCTAAACTATATCATAAAAAATGATTGTCAGTTTTTAATAATTTAATTTATTACTATAAAAATTTATTTTACTGGCACACATACATAGATAATGTATTTTGTTTTTTTTTTTCTTTTAACACATATTTTTAAAAGATATTTTTTATGTTTCCTTGACAACGCTAAGCCATAAACTCGTTTCGGGTCGAGTAACACATTAAAAAAATTTTGTCCACCTTACGTTATATAGCGCACATATCGATGTAGAGTCAATACATAACACATATTGCCTGCCATCCAGCAATAAAACTTGATTTGCTTACTTTTGTTAAAAGAAAATTATTTTTTTAGCACATAAAAGAATAATTCTTATATGGCAAAAAAGACAGAAACAGCTACTAAATATAAACAAATAAAGTAATTAAATATATAGGAAATTGCATATATTTTTAGAAGTTCATATATTCTTTTAAATTAAAAAGGTACAAAGAAAATACGAATACGTGTGGATTGGTGAAAATTTCACAAGAAATTCATAATAAGAAAACCAAAACAATGTGTCAGTTTTTAAGTTTAATAAAAAACATATATACATACATAACTGGCCTTTACAACCCTGTGTCAGGATTACGGCCTAGCTTCTCGCAGCACTCATGTTGTGTGTGTCAATTTTTATCCATGAGTACCGGGACCTACAGTTTAATGTCGACTCCGAACGACAGACTTGAGAAGCTTGTTCTTGGCAATTAGTTACTCTCAGAGCTTTTGCCAGAATACTGCTGAGAGGTAGTCGCCGAAAGAAATATTTTTTTCATATTTCTTTTTTTGAAGATGTCAGAGCCTGGAGTCGAACCCAGGGCCCATGTCTTAGTAAGCCAACACACTAACCACTAGACCACGGCGTCTACATAATAAAAAAACAACATTCGTAAAATTTAATTTAAATTCAATTGTCAAAAGTCAATTCTGAATTTAAAAAAATGTGTATTCAGTGATCAAAATAAAATGAATATGTTGGTTTTTTCTCTCTCTCTCTTATGTATTAATTAATAATTGTAATAGTTGATTGTGTTCAACAAGCCTTTTATATATTTATACATTATTAAAAAATTTTAAATCAAATGTTATAATTCTGTATAGTTTTGGTGGATGTCTTTGCTATCGCTAAATATGCGTGTTTGTCTACACTAAAACGATGATTGAATTTAATAAACTGCTGTATGGCAGTCTGTATACAAAATACAGCATTGCCATTGATTTGACATTATATTGCTGAATTGCCATTTTGTTCTAACGTTTTTGGTGTTGCCATATATCAGTGTTGTTTGAATTAGCGCCTTAAACAACGGTTACATAACAATACATATATGAAAATATACTAGTATTCTACTGCATAAGTTATTATAAAACAAACATACACTTTTATTGCGAAAAACGCAATTAACGTCAGTATGCCATGTTCAGGCTTGAGACATTATTGAGCTCAATATTATCCAAAAAATTTATTCAATTATGTTAGTGAGTACATTGCAATTAAGCGAAAAAATTTTGTTAAAATTTCGCAAATAACTTTTTAATAAATATAAATTCTTAAAAATAAAATAAGTTGTTAATAAAAAATAATAAATTTGTTCTTTTATATGAACAAAAATAGGTAAAAAAAACAAAGAAACGGAATATAAGCTGGAGTGATGCCAGTGATATATCCCAAAATCAAATGTCAAATTTTGACACCAAAATTTTTAAACGAAAACGAAAACGGATTGCAGACTTGAAAAATATTTGATCCAAAACCTAAAGTGGCATCATTAACTCGAGATATACAAAAAATATGAAATGGCGGATAGAACACATAAACTCCCGCACGACGATATTTTATATCTTGTTTATTACATAAATGCATATTTAGCATATTTTTAATTAATTGAAGTAATTAAAAAACAATTTTAAAATTAATACAATCAGAATTATTGACCAATACAATTAGAAATAGGATTTAATTAAAAAATTTAAGAGTAATTAAAACTCAAAATCTAATAAACGGATAAAATATATACTTAAAATATATGGTACTACTAAAAGCAAAATTATGAAAAAACTGATTTCAGTTCTGCTTCAAATTCTAAAGGCCTCGTTACTCAAACGTAAACGTTGCGGCCGAGTTCAGCGAAAATTTAAACAGCTGGTACGTAAAATAAAAGAAAAATTTTAAATTTATTAGATTCGCCCGCAACGCAACGTTACGTTTATGTATGAGTAATCATTTACACATAGGCTTGATAAACAAAACTGAACAGCTGTTCCGCAACGTTTACGTTTACGTTTGAGTAACGAGGCCTTAACACTTTGAACTAATTTTTGAAAATATGTAGTACTAATCTAAATCTAGCATTTTACTTTTCTTCTGTAAAATATTTTACATGTATACCTATAAGAGTTACGGTCTGGCTTCTCACAACACATATATTGTGTCCGTCAATTTTTATCAATAAATACCGGGACTTGCAGCTTAACGTCGATTACGATCGATAGCCTTCAGATGCTTGTTCATGGCAATCATTTACACTCAGAGCTTTTGCCAAAACATTTTAGCACATTTAATTTGTGAATTTAGCATTTTTCACTATGAATTTCTGGCAACACTATTTTAACACTTCCTCTTTCTATTCTCTTTCTTTTGATTGAATAAGAAAAACAAAACAAAAACAGTCTTTTTCAAACCATCGTGCGTTGATGTTGTTGTTGCGCGTCGGTAAAGGTGTAATTTTTTTGCTGTACGATTTTTTGTTTTTTAAAAATGACTTCGAGATACAAAAAATTAAGTCCGTTTTTTATAATAGACATTATTTAACAAATTAAGTGAAGATTTTTAATTAACAAATTCTTAGGAAAAACAATTTTTTTTTTTCAATTTAACACATTATTAAATAATCACAATCAATGAAGTAATAATTTTTGAATGTGCAAAAAATACCACAAAAACAACAACAGCAATATTAAAAAGTTTACTGTTCATATTAAACTCGGTTTAAAAGAGGATAGACAATTATCATATAATATGGGTGCATGTGTATGCGTGCATCTCTACTAATTTGTTGTTTTTACATTGTTATTGGAAGAGTAAACCGCTTAAAAAAATTACAAAAAAAAAAGAAAAAACAAAGAGAGAGGTAGGCACATAGGCACAAAAACATAAAAAACAAGTTTAATTTCAATATGCCTTTATTATAAAAATATGTTTTAGTACTCCCTCTGTTTAGAGTGTTTTTTGTTGCCGTTGTTTTCTTAAAGAAAGTTTTGTTTTGTTTTGTTTACATTTTATTTCTTTCTTTTTAGTTGTTGTTCTTTTTAAAAACGTTAAATTTTAAAAGAATGTTTTATTGTAACGACCAAAGAAAACAAAAAGTGTTGCCTAAACAAAAAGATTTAAAGAAGAACAATGAACCGGATGAGTTGTTGCAATAACCTTGACATGATTTAAATGTTTTCTCTTCTTCCCGAATTAAGATTTAAACAATTTCCTTGAAAATTTTTCTTTTGGAATTTCAAGTGATCATTTTTTGTCCGTAAAAGAAGAATCTGTGAAGCGGCTAATTTATAAAGGGTAAGTGCTCTATTTATTGAATGAAATAAATTTTATTTAAATTTTTTTTATACCAATCTTGGTATTTTATTTTACTCCCTCCCATTTTTCTTTCAACAACTTTTTATTGATATTTTTCAAATAAATCATTATCGGACAGATGTGTTATAAATAAATTGCTGCATTTTGCTTTTTTTTAATGGGCCAGACATGAGTCTACATAATTATTACTTTTGATTAACAGACAAGTCCATTCCATATATTGACTTCCTCCTACAGAATCTTTTTTTATAGGTATGTAGCATAAATGTCTTAATTTTTTTATGTTTTTGTTACAATACATACAAACAAAGTACAAAAACAGTGGTTCCTAGAGCGTTGCCACGCTGTTTAACTACTACGTATTCCATTAATCATTAAATTTTGCAAACATTTTCCTAAATATCAAATCATACTTGTAAAGTAAATGCTAACGCTCAAAAAAATTCGGACAGAAATTGTCGATTAATTCTATGGACATTCATTACTCAGACCTGTAGGCAGCTCAATAGTTAAGGTTGTTATACGCTATCCTATTGAGTCGTACCATTTGTCAAAAAAAAATATTGTCTGTTAAAAAAGTATAACAGTGTGGCATAAAAATGCATCTGTATGACAGATTTTTTGACAGGTCTGTCCGACTTTATAATATTTTAGAACAATTCATAAATATTTTTTTTCCATGCGAATAAGGTTGCATTTTATAAAATGTTAGCAAAAATAAAACTCTGCGTATTCTTTGCCAATTATGTTGTGTAATAGTGTGGCACTAATGTTGCCATAGGATAGGATAGGATAGGATAGGATAGGAGGAAGTGGCAGCCTCGTAATTACAAGGCACACTTGAGCACGCATAGCGGCCCGTTGTGATACCACATAATGTGGGGAGCCCTGATAGGCAGGGGCTCCACACAAGAAGCACTACTTCCCCAGAAAATTATGCTGGAATGTTGCCATATTGATGCGACTTTTAAAAGAAAGACAGAAATCGAAGTATTGTTTCCGGCATATGAAAAAGCTATTCCCAGCAATTCACAACTTTTTAAATTATTACCTGAGTTGAATTCATTTCAAATGCGTTCAAATATACCAATAATTATTGTTTTTTGTGAAGTTATGAAAATTATTATAGGCCGTATTCCATTTGGCGACGTCGTCGTCGGCTAACAACATTTTTGTTATAGATTAAAGGCACAAGAAACTGTTTTTCTTTGTTCTATTGCAAAAAATGTCGTCAGTCGACAACGAATGTTTTTTGATAAAATCCTCTGCCTGTCCTATAGATTTTGCCACAAAATAAAAAATTTATGGTAAAGTATTTGTTATATTCAAGCTCAAACACAAGACGAATATTATCAACACAACATATTCGAAAACAGGACAAAAAAAAATAGTGGTTTTCATTCATCTAAATCTATCTGAACAAGTAGACTTTTAGAACGCGATTTTCGTCCATATTTCTCTTTTCCAAATATGTATTAGAAAGAAGATAAAACTTATTCAAAATACTATCGCTTCAGATAATTTTCGTTTTGATAAGATTAAATTACAACAGTGCTGGTTAGTCTGGCGCTTGAGTGCCAAATTTTAATTGGTTTTACATATATATTATAGGGCCGAATGAAAAAGCATACAAACGCTTAAATTATGAGCATAATTACAAGTCCCACAGTGTGAGATTCTGACTGCTATAAATATTCCGAATGTTATTTACTTAAATAACTCCTTAAAACTCTGATAATAATCCCTTAAGAAGATACGATATTAGCTGAATAAAAAAGTTCAGCAGAACATGGTTTTCAGCTACTTTAAGCTAACTAGGATCATATTGGAATTATTGGATATGTTAGCTGCAAAATATTAGTCGAATCTATTCTAAAGACACTTCATATTGGTTTTAAAAATTAGGTATTGATTTAACAAAAACATGTATCTACTTTTACTAGATATGTATTAATGATGCAGTCAGAGTTTTGCTTGTACTCTTTATATTGATTATTTTCTTTTTTTTCTACATTTCTAGATAGAATTGAGGAATTAAATATATTTTCCCTGTTTCTTTATCCAATATGAGATCAAATTTCCTATACATATTTTCTTTGATTGTTTTTTATTAATTGCGATAAGATAATAAGCCGGATAACTAGGTTATAATAGTGTCTGTAGTTAGCTTTTAGACTCTATAGCAGTGATGTCCAAAATTCTCTTTCCCTATAACGCGTGATAGGAAAACAAATTCTGCTTACGTCGAAGTCAAACACGTACATAATAAAAAGAAATATTGCTACTCTTGCTCTTTTAAGATTTTAGCTTCTCTCCAACATAGTGCAGGTATGGATAGTGCATATTTTTCGTATCATTTTTATTTAACTGAAATAATTATTCGTTATTTAATTATTTATGATTCGGTACTCCTTTATTCTTAATAGATCAGTCACATGTCTATCGGACAATCGATTGCGTACTTTACTTAGAATTATGAAGAAATAATTATGAAGTTATAAACAGAAAGTAATTCTAACATTCCCATTTCTGGTAGAAGTAAGCAGAGTATTTTCTCTGCTTCATACACAAGCGCAAGTGTGTTTATGTAGTAGTGGACATCACTGCACTATAGTGGCTACTAGTTGATTAATTTCTTATTCTTAAAAAAAAAAAAATAAAAATTAAAATTTCTTAATTGAACAATTTTTTCATTTGGGAATTGTGGGGAATTTTTTAAAAATTTTTGTAAGGGCAGCGATAAAAAAGAATCCGAGGGCACTGCTTGCTTTAAACAAAAATTACTACCGTTTACACTTCATCATTATTGTTTTATATTCGCTCACACTTGGCGGCGTACTTTACACAAAATCCCTTCAAAAATTTCTCCCTCTTTTTTGATTGTAATAAATACACACGAAAATGATTTTTAATTTTATATACATACAGACATCCATATGTATATACTCTGCCTGTTTTTGTAATGCATTTCATCATAATTGTTATTTATGAATAGGCGCGTTTATTATTAATTTCAGTTGTTGTTGTTGCCTTATTTGCCGTTATAATTTGTATTGATGTTGCTTTCGTTTCCCTATTTATGAAACAAAAATAAAGTTCTTGTTTTTCACACTTTCATCGTACGCACTCAAACACTCGCGCATACATAAGTTCTCTCATGCAATGCTCTTTACAATACACACACTTATGCATGCATATGCATACTTACATATATACGATACATACATCCATACTTAAATGATTGCAATGAAACAAAAGCATTTCATTTATTTATTAATTTTATGTGTTGTTGGCTTTTTGTTTCGCCCTTCTTTTACCGGAGGCAAAAGAAGTGTTTATTTTATTATTTTTTTATTGCACATATTTATTGTGACGCATTCAACAGGCGCAATGACTATGACATATTATTTTTATTTTCTTAATTTTAATTAAAGTGAAAGCTTTTGTAAGTGGACTGTGAAATGTCAGGTTGGGAAACCATTATACCCTATTTGTATATCTATATAATAAATATTATAATTTAAATTAATTATTTAAAATTTCTTTAATATTACTTAATGGTTTTTTATGTGTTCTGGTTGGATAATATTTGTATTATCGTAATAATCTTCATTTTACCGTAATAATGTCCACAATCTTCTGTCTGTACAATGAAGTTCGTAAAAAAATATATATTTTTTTTATTAACACAAGCGGTTTATCTGTAAATTATGTGCATACATACATAAGTATGTTTGTATGTACATACATCTGCATATATCTTATCCGGTTTCCTTGTTGCTACAGCTGTGACATTTCACTGATGTCTTAATAATTTGTCACAAAAGAAAACAGAAGAAAATAAATGAATATATACGCATACATGTACATGTATATATGTATATGTCCTAAATAGAAAAACATACAATATGTAAATCCTATACAAGTTTGTCGCCGAGTTCAAAATAAATTGCAAAAAAATTATTAATTTTGTTTGATTGTGGATTAAGAAAATTGTTTTAATTGCCAGTAATCTAATGCCAATCATATATCCAAAGAAATAACATCCATAAAGCTTACAAATCAAAAGTTTACTTGAAATTTAGTGACTTGTTGTTCGAAACGAAAGTTTTGAATGTTTGAAGGAATAGGACAATTTCTATTGAGAAGCAGAAAGACGTAATGAACATTTCTTAGAATACATACTGCCGTAGTTGTAAGCAGTCGTAAAAAGGGAACATTTTTTTATTCAATAATTTGTGAATGTGGCAGAAGAAAGTACAGTACAAACTCGATTACTGCAACTAATAGAAAATCGGGCAGTTGCGATAACCGCGGTAGTTGCGTTAACCGAGTCATAAATTTTAACCTTGTGCAAACCAGATGCGTTTGTGCAGGCTAAAAATGTAATGCGTTCCTTGTTTACTTTTCGAATACCATGACGTTTTTTAAAATTTGAGCACCATCCGTTGCTTGCATGAAAATCACCACGACTTTCATTAATTTTGTTATGTAGCTGAATAGCCTTTGACTTTAAGTTTTCAGACGAAATAGGCAAATTTATTTCTTTGTTTTAAAAACCATTTTCACAGAGCTTTTTCCATTATTGGATACTCACAGACTCTAATTACTATATGCTTTCCTGTGCCGGATTCAGCATTTGTAACAAATTTAATTAATTTTGATTTATTTTGCTTAATTCTGGTTATTGTTGATTTATGCACATTGTATTCCTGGCGTAATGCTTTGACCAATATATTTTTTTCAAGTTTATTCAAAATTTCACTCTTTTGTTGAATGGTTAATTTACTGCATTTGTCACCTTCACCATTTTTTGCGTTTTTAATACTGTGACTGATCGCGAAAATCTTTTTACCAAACTGATAAAAAAAACAACAGACACGTGCTGATTGTCTGTTTTTATAAAAACTATTCCAAGAAATAACTGTAAAATAATGCAAAAACTATCCAGAGGACAAAAAAAAAATAGAGTTAAAGTTAAAACTAATAGTTGCGTTTATTGAGGTAATTTTTTTAAAAAGTTGCGTTGACTGAGTCTACAATGCATTTGATTCAGGTGTTGCGTTAATCGAGTTGTTGCGCATAACGAGAGTTGCAGTAATCGAGTTCGCACTGTATCAAGTTTGGGAAAATCACAGTTCGAGAATCTTGACGAACTGGCTGGTGTTAGGCAATTATCGATGTGTGATGATATTGCAAATCGCATAAGTAAGCTGGAATAGTCTTTTGGAGCTTTCAAAAACGATTAAAAACAAATCTATATGTGCACATATGGTCGCGAAAATAGTGCAACCTTAACAAATTTTCTATTAAAACATTTTTATGACGCTATTTTCACGCTGTTGAAAGTAAAAGCGGTGTCCATCTTGCTTCATTCATAGCTCTTTTTTAAATGATCATTTGATGATCATGCAATGCCATTTTTGCAGTTGTTTAACTGTGGACAACTCAACTGGTCGCCTTAGCAGCTCTTACAGCCTGGCTTCAGTTTTGCCACCCAATATTTTGTATTCGTTAATGAAGCAGCAGTCTTCTCGAGAATATAATCTAGGTCTAAACTTTTGTACTTCAAATCTCAAAAGAAAAAAAAAGAAAAAAAAAAACAAAAAATAAACTTTCGCCACATTGGCAAATACATTCCTTATTAAATATAAAATGTATTGTTTATGGGGAAACCCATGCCTCTTTGACCATTAAGTGTCTGCTGAAGAATCTCTTTAGGATGGTGTCAAAACAATAAATTCTTATATACTAGATGAGAATTATATCCTCATATGCAATATATTTTATATTGAATTAAAAATACTTAAGAACGAAAGGCTTTGAAACCTAACAGAGTGTGTAAACCAATGTAATCCAAATCTTTAGTTTCTGTACAAAATTGTGCTACAGACGCATTTCATTTATTGAGAGTTTTGGTTAACTATGGTGTAAACCTAAATAAGTGTGTAAAGTGCAAACTAAGTATCTATAAAAAATCTCATGCCCATACGTATAAGACGAAATAAATAGCGCGCCGCTAAAGCTTTGCAATTTAGAAAATCTCAATCTAAAAAGTGAAGTTAGTTGCTAAAAAACTGTTTTAGTTATTTTTCTTCTACATTTTTATCTGTCACAATGATGTTTTAGTTACTTTTAGGCCAGTTATGTGATTTTATTTCTCTTTATTATGCTTGTTTAGCGGTTTCTATCAAAGAAGGGAAGTAGACATTACTGCTCTTGATACAACGTTGACGCTTTTATTTAGGTTACTCATAAATGTTAGGTTAGGTTGCGTTAATGTTAAGCGCAAAATTACTTTGTGCTTCATGCTCTAATTTAAGTTATAACAACGAATGTACATATATTCAAAAGTCTCTTTACTCCTCCTGCGTGGTATAGTGGTTAGAGCGCTCGCACAAAAGCTCAAACGGCTCAGCTTTGAATCCCAGTAAAGGTGAAAAATGAAAAAGTTAGTTTGCGGTTTTTTCAAAATTATAATTTAAAAATTGAGCCCGCCCCCCAAGCAATGAGTCCATCTACAAAGTAACCGCTCCCTGACATTCTACCCTATTCCACCTGGACCTTTGACATCGAAAAACAAATGATTAGGAGAAAAGCGCCACCTATTGCAAAGTAGAAGAAAACAGCAAAAAACCTACTTAGCGAAGTCACTCACCGCAATCAACATGCAACGATGGGGCACTTGCTGATCAAATCACAGCAATTTGTCTCATTCCTTAGGCGCTTAATAATATAAAAAGATAAAATATATGTTCTGTTATCATAATGTACTGTCCTTTTCACAAAAATTTTAAATCAATGCACAGCAATTAGTAGGGGTTTACTGAGTATTGGTCTCAATAAAAAAAAATAAATTATATAAAATTAACTTTTACTATCGGACTTTTTACAGTCAGATTGTAATAATGAGCTTTAAAGTTCTAAATAGCAGATAGCACTATTTCATTGAACATCACTGTACAATTCATACAAATTAAATGTCAAAAACAATTTGAGAAAAAAAACCAAATAAAGATATAAAAATTCAATTAGAACAAAAAAAAAAAAAAAATAGAGAGAAATTTAATTTGACAATTTTTGCCATGTGGGATAGAAAAAAAAAAGAAAATCATATTTAATGAAAATTAATTAATTTTTTTAAAGAAATTTTCGTTATTAAATTCAATCAGTTTATACACTTTGCGCCAACCATTGCTTTAAACTGAATAAAAACGTAAATTTATGTGACAAACTTAAGAGAAATTAAAAAAATAAATCATTTTTTTTCTTTAATTATCAAAAGTTTGAGCTCATTTACATTTTAAAAACCAGGAAGATTAAGGAGGATTACCAAAAAAAGATGTCGAAAGGTCAGAACTGAGTGTATAAATTAAAAAAGAAGACATACTTGTATGTCCGCCCTTAAGTCTCAAATAAAAAAAGACGTAAAAGGTTGTCATTTTCTATAATTTTATTCTGACGATTTCTCTTCTTGCTGTAATGCGTTCGCTGAGCAGTATTTTTCTATGCTAAAATTTAAATTATAAAAGAGGAAAATAATAATAAAAAAAAAGAAATACTGAAAAGAATAAAAAATATGTATGTAAATAAATTAATGGCTTGCCATAAATAGTTTCCCTATTTTGTAGTTTTACATCCGTTGCCAATAATAATAATACAGTCACTCTGGTTTGGTGTGACAAGCCAAACAAAACAACGAAGAGGAGAAATACTGATGACAAGTGTGTCTCGTTTGGGGTTGCTATAATACTCTCTGGTACAATGCGTAGCAGTTTAGCTTTTAATAAAAATGACACCGTCTGTCGAGTAGTCAGTTAGTTTGTCGTTTAGAATTTCAATATTTTTTTTGTCTTGTGGTTTTATTTATTTTTTCTTCCTCCAATTTTTTACAATAATTAATATGGACATTAACTGTTTTCTTTATTTTATTTTTTTTTCTCTTTTTTTTAATTTATTATTTATTTATTTAGTTCTTCTGTTTTTTTTCTCTAGTGTTTGAGTATCTGATTCCGTACCATAACGTTTTTGTCACTTCACTTACATATACTGAATCAATGAAATGCACGCAAACGTACGCATTCAACGTATGATTGATACACTTTGAGAAATAACAACAAGAAAAAAAAAAAAAAAAGAAAAAATAAAAGATTTATGGATTAAGAAGTTGCATGTTAATGTGATGTGATGGAAAATAAATCACGAAAAGGGGAACTGATAAATGTAGGGTTGGGGTTTAAATCCCATGACATGCTGTTGTGCCTTAACTTCGGCCAAAAACTAATTTTCTAATATACACAAATTGGGATTTTCAAAAAATAAAAAATTGGGTGAATAATTAATGCTACAGGTATACTTTTAACAACAAGGACTGACACTTAAGATACGTTACCTTTAAGAAAATTTTTGACGTAAAGAGCGTACTCAGGGGATAAACCCCTACTCATGCTATGCATTGTACTAGAATTTCGTGGAATGATAAAAATTTATTTCTTCATTTTCATTCAGCGCCTTACAAGTGAGACTAATTGCTGTCAATTGATCACACAAAGGCCAGTGTTTATACCTTAACCCTGCATGACCAACAGCAACTGCCTCATCTGTGAGTGGATATGTTGCTGTTATTCTACTATTACTTCATAGTAGGTGACGCTGTTTCTCTTGATCATTCATTTTTTTATGATATGGTGGCAATGTCGTAGTTAGAAATCATATTTCTTGTTACTCATCCTTACCTTGCGTTTAAATTAGGCAGTGCTGTCGTGACAGTAAAGTAAAGGTAGAGGCTTTTAAAAATTTCAAAAATTGTCCGCAATGGCCTAGGCGTTCAGACAATATTTATAAGATGAATCTTTATGAATCGTTTAAGGCCAGAACAACACTCCCAAATTATGGAAATTTACTTTGTTTTTGAAGTTCATCCACTTTACAGTCAAATAATCGACCTATTGAGCAAGTAAGTCGTGTAAACTATGAACGTTTTTTTAATGAGGCCACCACTCAGGGAATGACCCTACTCATTCAGTATATTTTGCTGGCCTAGGAAAATTGGCCGAGAAGGGGGAAAATGGGTGTGGACCTTTTATTTAAACTTATAATATCATATCTGATATCAGTTCGAAAAAACAAAGGTCCTACTTTAAGAATGCGAATCGCAAGGAAATAGGTTGCTGTGGATTGGTTAATCAATGGCCAGTGTTATACCTTCACCACTAAATAATCCAACAGTAATCAACCTCAAGAAGCCCGCATAATAAAGTTAAAATTAGGGGAGGAATAAAATGTTATAATGACATTGGAGATGAGTTATTACAGTTGAGTTATTGCAGTGTAAGCCTCTACACCATGACAAGGTAATTATCCCACAAGAGGTTTAGACTAATTTTTTTACTTCTTTAAATTCAAAACTATCCACAAGAAAACGAAATATGCTTATCGATGAGAATATTGTTGCTGTGGCACGAATGCTTAGTTTTCAACTTATTGGCCTTTGTTTTCGACTACATAAAAATTTCAGGTAATGATCTTGGCTTATGTGTTTGAACCCAGAGCTTTCGTGTTAGTAAGCCAACACTCTAACCACTAGACCACGGCGACCTGCGTTGATCGTGTAATTTCGCACTACTCAAGTAGTTGTCAGTTACAGCGCTCTTTAATTCTTGCGACTGTGATTCTACAAGAGAAGAAATAGAGATTTTTTTTTTTTTTTTTTTTTTTTTTTTAGTGCTACAACATTTTTTAAATTCAAAGTTTTGTCGAACGACTTAAAAAGTTTAAAACCATTCTATCCGTCATGTGCTATAAGCAAATAAACACATTTTCAGTATAGTTTGAGTACAAAATTACCACATTTATTAAGTTTTCATTTTATTTTGAACTTGGAAGTTGTATAGAGATTCATAAATTTCTTTTTTTTACCATAGAACTCTTTTTAATATTTCTCTCACTGTATTTTCATGCGTGCATTTTCTTGGTTAGCAGAGTAGTTCATGCCACAAACTAAAAATTATTATGATTTTTTAATTCATTTATTTAATTCGTACATAATTAAAGTAGTGTTTCCGGTTATGAATATTATGATTGAGTGAGTGTATGAATGAAGAACATAAATATGAATACTGTTGGATATCACGTTTAAGTAAATATCTGTATAAAGAAATTATTAAAAGAAGAAAACAAAGTTATTGCAAAAACTAAAATAAAAGAAGACATGCATTCATTATTGTTGTCAGTATTCAAGAAAAAAAAATTAATAAATAAAAAAAAAAATTATCAAAAACATCTTGAAATAATAAAACACGTAAAATTGCGTCAAGTTTTTATGGTCTCACCTCGTAATTATTACTTTTTTTCCTTTGTATAGTCTGATATTCTGTCGGTATATTCTTTCTTTATTTCTTTCATGCATATCACTGCTATTGTTTGACAAACAAATTATTTGTTTTCTTAAAAGAAAGAAAAAAAAACCCCATGCAATAGCAGTTGATTGGCTAATTATTCGAGTTAATTGTGTACTGAATCCGGGTTTCTTTCTTTTGGAAAATTACACCTGGTAAGTGTGTTTTATTTGCTTATATTGTGTAGTTTGTCATGCCGAAGAGATCAAAGACAATAGACTTAATTGTTTTTCAAAAATAAGAGGTCATTAGCATATGCATAACATTTTTTACATTTACAATTGTTGAGGTTATGTCCGGTCAAAGTAGAGTAAAACCGTTTGTTGGCCTAAATCTGAGCCCAATTAAATTGTTGTTTTTCTTCTGTTTTATCATATGTGGCAAAATTACTTCTAACTACCTCTTAACCCTTTAGCGCCCAATATTTCTGTTTGAGAACATGAAATTTTGACATTTTCCACTCATGGTTTAAATTACACGTTAAAATAAATCAATAATGGAACCATGAATGAAATCATTCTCAATTATATTTATATTTGATGAAACACCTCAATTGAACTTGTTTTAGAATATTAGTTAGAATTCAGCTCTACTTGGTGTTCGTTTATTAGAGTTTAGGTATTGTAAACTGGCAATTAATGTTGTCGACGAGTAGGGACGTTGATCGTATCCTCTCACAGGTTACAGCCGGCAACTATATATTCGATGTGGTCAAGGAGTTCATCTACCTTGGCACCGCCATTACCAGCAAGACTGATGTCAGTCTAGAGATCAAACGAAGATTCACACTGGCCAACAGATTCTAATACGGTCTCAGTGGGCAGTTTAGTAAGAGAAACCTTTCTCGTGCGACAAAATTAACACTCCATAAGTCGCTTATTCTTCCGGTGCTTCTCTATGGTACGGAAGCATGGACGCTGTATTGTGCCGATGTCTTGTGCCGGTCCTCTAAGGCATGGCGATGAGTTTCTCATTAGAACCAACCATTAGCTGTATGAGCTCGACGGCGATGTGGTCGTTGTTCAGCGCATTAATATCCAGCGGCTACGCTGACTCGGAAGAATCTGCTGTAGCGGGAAAAGTTTTCGAAGCGAAGGTCACTGAGCGTTGACGTAGAGGACGACAATGTTTACGTTGGAAGGATCAAGTTGATGAAGCCCTGTCATCAATTGGTGTGACCAACTGGAAAAGGCGCGCTTAGCAGAGACGCCTGGAGACTAATGTTAAGGCAGGCCGAAACCCGTTGACGGGTTGTTATGGCCATCTAAGTAAGTAAGTAAGTAAACTGCCAACTTTCTAAATTGCAAACTCTTTGAATATTTCTAATTATGTCTGAATAACACTGGTATGCAAAAAGCAAAATATTTGTGAGCCTTTGCACAATTGTTCTTTCGAGTTTGACTAATATTTCGTCCACTCAAAATAAGGCAGTTTTGCTAAAATATAACTTTTTTAATAACCTAACATGACGTAATGATTAAAAAGTGCATTTGACATACATTTTTAGATAATTTGTAAAGAGAATTGTACATTTTTCTTTGTTTTATATACTTAGATTGTTTTTGTTTTTATACTTTTTGCTCTGGTGTTTTTAACAGTCTTTTACTCTGACCAACATAAAAAAGTCATGTCGGTTTTATTACTGTTTTACGGGTTGCAATCTCAAAGGCACCTTATGGTAAGTGTAACCTAACGACACAGAACATGGCTGCTGCATTAAGCTAGAGCGTAAGCCTAAAACAGGCTTGTAATTGCCAATTATGTATATATGTAATAACCTAGCTAGCATATATAAAAATATTGATAATAATTAAGTCATTGAAATACAATTTTTTTATGCAAAAGTATAACCGTTTTAATTGCGAGAAGCAAAAAAAAATTATAATAAATTTTTATGATTTTGATAGATTTTCTCTTTAAGTGAATACATTCTAAGAAAAACATCTTTGAAGTAAGAAAAAAAAAAAACAATTCATGTTTATTTAAACAAATTGCCAATAAAAATCAGAATATGGTTTTATATGTATCGCTGTATGAATTCATACAAGACCTAAAATACATGGAAAAATGTTTATAAAAGTAGCAAAGAACTTGTTAATAAGCAGTGCTTTTACATAGAAAATTATTTCAAATTTTGGCCATAAAGTCGTTACTTTTGATAGAAGAAATTTAAAATTCTGCAAAAAGATACCGTGCTTTAGAGCTTCTGTGAAATCATATCGTTACCCTCAAATAGAAGGATTTAATAACTTAAATAATTGTAACTTTAAAGAAGTAAGGAAAAACGTATTAGAAACTGTAATATTCAAAACGTAACTGCTCAAATTCAACTGAAAAACTCATTTACGTAAAAAATACGAGTTGGGGCCTTTTTGCTTGAGGCCAACGATATGACGATATATTCCTTTTAACGAGCCAACTTTAAATATTTTATTCTGTTCATTTCATTAATCAATTCAAGTTATTCTTTCTATTCTACTTCACTACTTCATATTGACTTCTTTCTCTAGTCACCCCACATTATTTGTTTGTTTGTTTTATTGCTCTTTGTTCATCTCATAAAAATATATATTAAAATTGATAATTTATTTTTCTCTTTTTTTTAATATTTGATTTGTATATTTTACAAACTTTAATTAAGGTCTTTTAAATTAAAAAAAAATAATAAAAATACAAAATAAATTAATAACCATAATAGCAACACATAATATCTATACATTTGTGGTTGCAGTCAGTGTAGAGTATTGCAATTGCATAAGAAATTTGCAGATCAGTGATGACAGATTTTATTTGCCAATAACGCTTAAAGTTACGCATTTGTATTGATATTTGGTTCATACTTAAAAATAGTGGGCAGGTCTGCTATAACCTGCTTTATACGTATATTATATTCACAAACTAATCACTTTTTGAAAAAAAATCAGATAACAAGAAGAGCAATAAATCATAGCATTTTCGTACATATGGAAGAGGTCTCTGATATATTAATTGCCACTTTACAAAAGCTCTTATCTAAACAATAGTTGATTTCCCTTGTGGTGAAGTTATGTTGGCATATTGGTAATTAAAGTGTAATCGTAATGCACCCACAGTTTGTCACTGTTGACGAAGTTAAAACACTATTTTCACACAATATTTTGTATAAAATTGTCAAACTTTCATTATTTTTAAAAGATTAGCGATAATCACACTTCGTTGCAAAAACCCTGGCAAGTGTTGCAAATGTAGCAAATCATGGAAGACAATAGCAAAATATAGTCATATATGCTACGATTGCTTATTTGCAAGTCTTGCAAAAGAGTTTGCAATGAAGTATGATTACCGCTATTGTTAAATAAAGAAGAAACGTTGTATCGCTTAACGCTTTATTTTTATTAATCCTAAATTCTCAGCTGTAGACTTATTCTTTTTTGAGAGTTGCCAACAACATACTGTCAAAATGGCGGAAAATTCAAATCTTGCGATATTATGTTTTCATTTAATTTTTCGTATATGCCACTATATACTATTAGAATTCTGCTTCAGTTTTACTATGTTTTTATTTAATATTTCTATATGACAGATAAAAAAATCATTGCATTCGAATTAGTAAAAAAAAAAATTTTTTTTAATTTGTGGTACTGTTTTGGTACAAAAAGTACTTTTGCTTTTAAGTCATTCCTTTCCTGCTACATAGGCCTTCACATGACAAATAATGATCATTTTTTATTGTTTATTTTACATACTCCCGTACATTTGACTACAATTTAATAAATTGAAATAAATTTATGCTTTTGTCTGTTGTGCTAAAATATTAAGACGAAGTAGTAGAAGAATGACATCATTTAACCCTAAACACACAACACACAAGTGCATAATTTATGCCTTTATACTCATACGCAAGACACATACAATAACACTTTGTAAAGCTACGAGTGCAGAAACAAATTTCAATGGTTTTTTGTAAAAAAAAAATTATTTTAGACAAAAAAAAAAAAGAAAGATTTTTAATTCTTAAAAACACTAGAGATTTTTTTTATTGTCTTCCGAGTAATAAGACTTCTTGCTTATAAAATTTAAAAATATGGGTTACATTGCCAGTGTTCTTATTTTTCTATTAACACTTGCATTGTTAGATTTGCATCCTATAATGTCTTTCCGGCTATGATACCGCTTTGGTTTGTTTGGTGTTCTTCGTAGTTATTCCAATACTTGCGTTTGATAGTACTCTTCTGTATCTTGTATGGAACGTAAGTTTAAGGACAAGATAGTTTACAATCTTTTCTACATCCCCTCATATATTATCACTCAAACATTTGGTCTGTTTTAAATAATTTATTAAAAAGATTCGTCAGCCATCTTATTCTCTTCATGCGTTATTTTATTCATACTTCTGGCTGGTATAAAGTCGGGTACATAAGTTTTTGTTTCTTTCATTTTGTTGCAAGAAATGACTTTTGTTTCCTAATCCTTTATATTGTATCTTCTGTTGGTCTCGGAATTTGGATACCTTCTTCAAACTTATTCAGGTCATACTCCTCATTTAGGAACTTATGTAGTACGGTGGCGCAAAAGTTGCCACCGGATGTTTTTTGACTATGCTTTTCTTAATAAATGATAAGCATTAGTTTTGATTTAAATTTTTTTTTATTGCGTAGAAAAAATGAAACCGACCTAGTGGCTGCTTCTAGAATTGATGGCGGCATTTTCGAATTAGATTAGATCTTAAGTGAAAACAGCACACGATACAGTAACTTTAAGCAGATATAATATTACTCTCAGTGTAGTATGAGCGCATTCAAACACTGAAATAGAAGTTGGCCTTGCCATAATGATTTTCAGTGAGAAGTTATTTAACTTGTGGCGATTAACAGCTAACAGATAATGAACTGTCGGCCCTTTGTAAGGAAACATCCTCAAATCTCTTGTCATAACTCTCTCTATAGACCGTTGATTGCCGTCTAATTGTGTGGTACATCGTCGATACATCATCGATCCTCCGGTGTCTTTAGTTACAACAGCAATATTTTCAACAGGACGACTATTCCGTGGTCATCCAGTTATGGCAGTACTTCTTGAGGTACCTTACTTTTCTAGTTGTTCTAGTTTTAAGTTGGTGTCGGACGATCGGGAAATCTATGTCTAAACTCTTGCTGCATCAACACCACCAACGAACTATTACGCAAAAATAAAACCGAACAATTATTCCGCTTTTCAGAAGAGTAATTCGAATTATGTCTTATCGACTAAACATGGCTTGTTTTTATTTAAGAGGTTTTTTGCTTTCAGTGGTTATAATGAGATCAAAAGCAAACTTACTTAAAGCCACATGTTTTGAGTTCGACAGCAGCATACTGTTGTGCTAGAATATTTATTAAAAAGTTAATTAACGAAGTGTTGTGTATTGAGGATTACTGATTACAATAAATTATCAACCATCCCTCGTAATACATACTTAAAGTAGTTATAGTTGTATTTGTATATGTAACTAATAGAGTACATTTTAGAGTATTTCATTTAAATATTTAAAGTAGTGCTTAAAATGTTAATAAACCCAAACCATATGTAAAGGTCGCCACAAGGCAGTCACAATAAATATTTTATAATTCAAGCGAAAACAATAAACAGAAAACAAAAAAACGTTAAGGAGTTTAAGATAAAGCGAGGCTTCTCCATTAATTCCGTTTTATACATTTTTTTATTTCCTAAAAATAATCTCATATTTAGACATCAATTGCTTTATTCATATTTTTTTTGTTAATTTCATAAAAAAAACAATCGTAGACATGCCGAAAATTCATAATTAAATGCATACGAATACTCGTAGACAATATTTTATACAAAAAAAAAAAAGTAAAAAACAACAAATATTCATATTTTGTGCATTTGTATTCAACGAGTGAAATTTTGGCTTCATCCACCTAAAATGTTTGCCAATAAATTTTATTTTCAAGGTTTTATTTGCACTTCTTTTGATGGATAGTTGGCTTATGGCCTGTAAATTATTATTGCAGAGCAATCGGCGCATAAATTTTATTTTTATAAGTTTGCAAAAGAAAAACATACAAAAGAAACATGATAATTAAATAATAAATTATGCAAAAAAAATTTTGTTTTTTTTGTGATCTTTTTGCTAAGATGTAACACGCATTTATTGGCATCATAAAAAATTTTAAGTAACATTTTAATTTGAAATGATTTACAAAGCCTTGAACTGCTTATAGATCTTTTCTTGTATGTTTGTATTCCTTTTACTTCTTTAATTCTATTGATTAAATGCCTATTTAAGGAGTTATTTTTAAAAAAGTTAGCAATGCGTCACTAAAATATTTTCCATCTTTGCATTTCATAAGAAAGGTTAAATAAAATATGATTTCGGGAAAACTTTTATTTCATTATAAAGCCCTTAAAATATTTGCTAGTTTCCAAATTCTAGTACTTTTTAATGCTGAAATGAAAAAGCAACGTAGTGGGAACGAGATGCATATTGGTAAAGAAACAAATTTGTGTTTTTGTTTTTTCAGAAATGCTTTATTTAGATCAAAAGTAAATTCTATTAAGAATTTAGATTTTTTTGCAATGATTTTTGATCATCAAAAAAAGGAATAATTGTACACACGGCGAACTGAACAGGTTTTCGACCCCAGCATATTTTTGTGTTCTGTATACATATATTCATTACAATTATTTTGTGTTTTGTTGGTTTTACTTCCTTTTATTCTGTAAAAACCGCTACATTGGTAAAAATAATAAAATAGAAATGTTTTTTCCAAGTGAAAAACTAAAAAGTTAAGAGCATTGATATATTTTAAACTGAAAATGTCAATTTTTATGTAAAAATTTATGTATTTACCTTGACAGTTTAGGTTTTTTTTTTCAAGATAAAATCATTAAAAAAAAGTCTTAAATAATCAAAAACCGCTGGACCTAGCCGTTATGTAAGAAATATGTCATTTATGTGACTGTCTCTGAATTGTTTGCAGTATTGCATTATTTTGACGCACTTTTCGACTTCTTTTACTTACATATTGGACGGTATCTTGGTGACAACATGGCAAATGTTGCCGAATAAATGATGTTACATGCGTATCGTCCTTAGACATATCACATGCCGGCCGTGTCCGGACGGTAATTGAACTTAAGCGTCCAACCAGCGCCACCCCAAAGACACACCGCTCAGAGGAGAGCTCATGGACATTGGGTTAACAATTTCGTCACTATCATTTCCTGAATAGCAGCAAACCCCTTGTTGAGGAGGTTAAACTACTACCCAGCATATACCACTGCCACTACATGTACTCCCCGAGGGGCCGCACCCAATCCATCAGGCCGAGTTACCTCACTCTCCGAATGACAGTGGAGCACAAGCAAACCGGGGCTTTCCTGATGCCCGTAGTACCAGATTAACGCATCTCTGGTCAGTCCTTGAGAACGCCAGAAAATGCCTGTCAGGCACACTTACAGAGACAAGGCCAACACCACCAGGAACAAACTGTTGTCTCTAGTACAACAGCCCCCTGGACTGATGCTACGCGGCGCCATGCATCACCAACCACTCTCTGCCTATAGCGAGCGCCAGGCCACTCAGAGCTAGGTTGAACTCCATATGCCCCGGGAGTTTTGTGCCACTGGCGTGAGTATTGCCAGCAGCGTTTGTCCCTACCTCCCTGGGGGAGCCAAATGTTGACTCTGAAATGGTTAAATGCTAAATGATTATTTGCACAGTGTTTAACATAGTCTTACAAAAACAAGTCTTGGTGGAAAATTTATATCGCCAAATTGAGGAAATTTTTTTTCGCGTTAAAGCCCAAATTGGTCATATGGAGTGGCTCGTGGCAATTTCGAATTGAAATCTTTAATTTCAGGTAAACAACAATAGTTTATCATTATGGTATAGCACTAAATTAACGGTAAAGTTTGACACCGAGCAACGTAATTTGGAAAGATGCTATAGAAACCCTACGTAAGTTTTTTTATTAAGATCAACACTCAACTGTATACCCCTACTGATTCTGTGCATTGTATTGGAATTTTTTGAACGGACAGTGTATATATATTTTTTCTTACATTACTATTAAGTGCCTTAGGAATAAAACAAATTGCTGTGAATTGATCATTCAAAGGCCTTCACCTTATCAGCAGCAATTACCTCATCGTTGTAGGTTGATTGTGTGTGGTGTGTGCCTTCACTAAGTAGGTTTAGCTGTTATCCTTGCTACTTCCCAACAGGTGGGAGAGCTGTACAATAGATCTACAAGGCGAAGTACTTTAAATCCATGTAAAGGAATTAATAAATGTATTAATTAGTGTTCTGCGCCAACTAGCGACTGTCAAAATTCTTTTCTGAAGATATTTTCTTTAAATGAAACCATTCAGGGTACACAAATAAAATTGTGTCAAATTCGTGCATTTAGCCAATCTTATCTAACTTCCTTACCCTAAATTTCAAATTGCAATTGCGGGTAAAGAGTACGTTAATTTAATCTTCCCTATTAAGTGAGGTGTTGTCGACGTCAATTCAACCCAGCAGAAGAAATTTTTCTCTTGTATAGTTGATTTCGACAATAATTAGCCACTATTAACATGCATTTTCCATTCTCTAAAGTCTAGAAAAAAAGCAAGTGGCTATCGTTAGTGGT
Source organism: Metopia argyrocephala (assembly GCA_963576795.1). Classification (NCBI taxonomy): domain Eukaryota; kingdom Metazoa; phylum Arthropoda; class Insecta; order Diptera; family Sarcophagidae; genus Metopia; species Metopia argyrocephala. Next base: position 109,199,015 of record OY756211.1, on the reverse strand, counting down.
CAATTGCCATCGATAACAACTACATAAGGGTCAAATTTCTGCTTTCAGATTGATTCAACTTAGACAGTTCTTTACATAATACAACGGAATATTTTAATTATTCAAAAGAATTTTTTTAATTTTTTTCCGGGTAGGGGGGAAATATGCGTTTATGCATCTATGGTTAGGCCGTCGACTTTCGTGGTATGTCGGACTCACCGCTATAGCATCGCTAGTTGAAAACTTTAAAAGAGATATAATAGATTTCCAAAGAATTTTAACATTTGTGACAAAAAAATTCTTCTATTCTTCTGAAGCTGCTTAACTTATAAGTATCGGTCAGAAATTTTAAAACAATCTGATTAACTCAAAATGACAATATGAAAATTGTATATTTTCAATTGACACTAGCTTTAAAAAAATTCTCATTGTCATGGCCGCCTGCAACTTTCTTCAAACTGTGTATTGATAAAGAGATCAGTTGTATAAATCCAAGTGTCGAAATGAAGACATTTCCGTATTCTGATTAGAAAAATAACTTTAACTTGTAATGAGAATATAAATTAGAACATATTTTTTTTTCTTACTTAATTGCGTTTCCAATTCCAGTTCAATTATTAATTGCTTTATATGCACAAATTATTTAAATACTCGTAAACCAACAGTTTGTAGGTGTGTAGACATATTGCAACTCAATTTTTATTTCTTTAAAAATAAAACTAACAATGACTTCATCGCAGTTGTTGTTACTTTTTTTTAATTTTATTTAAATGATAATTTGCATTCAATTCTGTTTTATTAAACGAGTTTGTTAGAATCAGCATGTTTGTATTCCCAGTCTGTATTGCAATTTCACAAATTCTAAGAATTATTTTCTTTTTTATTATTGGAATGGCCTCAATCGTTTATAAAAATATTTTCATGGTTTAATCATTTTGAAACAAATATTACATATATGCGGGAAAGTTCTGGTGTATGTAAAAAAACTACTTTATTGGAGTTTCATTCAATGAGAGTACCTGACTTGAAGGCTTAATATCATGACCAACACCTCATACATGTTTACGAGTCATCGATTGGTTGATGACACCTTAACGCCTTTTTAAAGTCATGTTTAAACAAAAGAACATAAATTTAATTTTTAATGGACAGGATTTTAATTATATATGTAAATCATAAATTATTTATGTAATAAGTGCCTAAGCGTCACTGGTTATATTTTAGGTCAGTTGCTGCCAAGCTATCTGTGCTATGTCCGAGCTTTTAGAAAAGAACTTTTTGCTTTCACACAGATGAGATCACAACCAAGCCAAGAAACAATGATCAGTAAATATTAAATTGTAGGAGTTTTGAAAACTGTTTAGCACAAGAGCAAATATTAAAGTTTGCATGTAATTGGTTCAGTTGAGATGCTCGTTTTTATTTCAGCAAGCGTAAATTTTAAAATCTTATATAATATCCGGTATCATATTCCTCAAATTATAGCGTTGAGAGTTTTACGTTTGTTTGTTCGAAAATATTTCTTGTGTAAGAGTTGGATTCCTGAAGTTCGTAATTATTATGGACCCGAATGTTGTGTGATCTCTGCCACTCAAGATGATAAATGAGAGAAGTTTTCTCAACTAGCCTTATCCTTGATTTAATATCAGAATAGGTACTCCATTTAAATGCATAACTGCTTGTGGTTTAAGTTATTACCGTCGAAGTTAAACGTATATAGTATATAAGAGTATACAATAGCGCAAAAAAAATACAACTCTGTGCCACATAATATTCAATAGAGACTCGCAACATATAACGGAATTCAATTCCACCATTTTTTTTTTTTTTTTATTTGTTAACTTTTAGATTTTATTAATAAGCATAAGTAAGCGTTAGTTGCTTCAGTTTCTATTTAATTTTCAACTAGAGTTATTAAAATAAAAGTTTAATTAAAAATTTTCAAATTACAAATTTTAGAATAAACAGCTGTTAGAAACAGCTGTTAGCAGATAGCAAACTTGCGATTGTCAAGAGTTTTAAAGACCGCAAATCAATGAATGAAGTTGCTCCTCAATTTAATATCAATAAATCAACGGTTTGTCGGATTGCATTAAGGTATCGTCAAAGAAAAAACGTCGAAAGAAAGCCAGGAAGTGATCGTCGTCGTAAATCTACTGCTCGCCAAGACCGTCAAATGGTAAAAATAGTAAAAATTGATCCTCTGAAAACGGCAGTAGATGTTATGCAAACGAGCAATTAGGGGTTTCTATTGGCATCCACACAGCCAGAAACCGATTAAAAGAGGCAAACTTATTAGCTAGAAAGCCAGCCAAGAAGCCACTTTTAACCCTTTCGGGACGGCTTTCCAATTTGAATGTTATAATGAAGTTTGTGTATTCATTAAGTTAATAGCCTTTCTTAGAAACATTCTGATAGGGAAATGTAGCGCTCCAACTTTGGGAGGATTTAGAGGGGCCGGTACACCGTTGTACCAGCCGTCTTTTTAGGTGGTACAAATACGTACCAACCGTCTTAAAAAAACGAAAATTTAGTATATACCAAATAAAACATATATGTACCACCACCAAAAAATATTAAAATAAATGGGAATAAAATGTAAAAACTTCTAACCTGTTCTAAATTATGGATATAACTCGCTTGCGCTTGTAAAAATGTATTATTTTAATTTTAAATTTACGTCTACTTATTGCAAAATCTTAAAAAAAAAACGCGAAATAATTGCAATATACGTCTGACTTTGTCAGAAAAATCTATAAACTGAGCACGTGTTTGCAGTACTATTAAAAAAATACCGTTTTAAAACAATATCAATATTTTAAAAATGGAATGGTACAATTTGAAATCAAAGAATGTGAATGCTACAACTTTTAGAGATGTTTGAACTTTAGTGGTACATATGCGTACCACTCGTACCGAAAGGGTTAAGTAAGGTATATAAGAGAAAACGGCTTGACTTTACGAGACGGTATTTGCTTTGGTCAAAGGAGCAGTGGTCCAAAGTATTGTGGAGCGACGAATCAAAATTAAACTTATTTGGCTTTGATGGGTTAAATTATAGTCGTCGGCCCCCAAAACAAAGATATTCACAATAAGATAATAAATTAACAACATTTTGTAAATATGACAAGACACGGTGTTGAACGATACTGTGTATGCATTATGCCCAGCAGAAAATTTTTCAAATTTGGAAGCAATAAATAAAATTGTAAGCAACAATGGAAGCATTATATTGTTTATTCATACTTTAAAGCTAACAAAGATGCTATAGGATAAGGTATTATTTTTGATTTTGTCTAATATTTGCTTACTGGTTGCAATAAATTTGCGTTTCTATTGCATTTTAGTGGCTCATTTCATACAAAAATCATGCATCATTGATGCGCACGAGTAAGTGATTGTTTACAATTTCCCCCTTACAAAATAGCTTATTGATAAGCACTAATTTCTGCTGGGATGTATACTTATATAAAGCAAAACCGAACATGACTAACAAATCCGTGTAAGTTCTGCCGCTAAATCGTCTTACTTTCATATAGAATAATAATTATTTATATATACGAACTGTTTTAATTTTGATCAAGGTCGTTCGAAAAAAAGTACAACATTTGATCCCTTTGTTTCGTATTTCTCTTTAATTCGCAGATCAAAATTTAGTCGTCTGTTCAAACATCTGGTAAATTTTTATGCTACAATTTAAAATAAAAAATTTTTCTGTTTTAATGCACAGCTTCCTTTCAATTGTTTTTTCTACTATTTTAGCTCTTAAAGTAAGAATAAATGAAAGTGTCAGTAAAACACACCATTTCTCAACAAAGAAATTGCACCATTTGTATATAAATTTTATGGAAATATTAAATTCTCTCCATTAAGAAAAGGATTAAATGATTGGCACTTCCTAAATAAATTTTCACAGATCAAAGATGTTTTGTAAAGCATAAATCTTTTATTTATACTTTTATTTTCTCATTTATTTTTCCCCTATACATGTAGTGTCTATTATATCTCCTATGAAGATTTTTACCCCATCATTTACAATTTTTATAGACTTTTTGGTTAAAGAAAGAAAAAAAAAAAAAACAAAATGTTGTAGAAAATTAAAAAGAAAATATCGCAAAATAAACAGATTTTTGCACATGTGCTGCTCAGTTTTATGTGCGTGCTTGTAGCAAACTTTTAACCATACCTACACCATATGGTGGATGATTGTGGACGTTTAGCTGGATCAATGAATAGTGGGTTGCCTACATATTTATTATATTAAAGCATATAGGGTGTGCTTATCTTGGGAATTACTTTTCTATGAGAGATTAGTTAGGTTGTAGGTAAATAAAGATCATAAGTAAAGTAACTTATATAACATCTTGGGATCGAACATTATGAGTAAATAGTTACTACCTATTTACTTACTTAAATCTTCTGGCCATGCATGCAGAAAAGAAAGTTGGCAATTTGAAGAAAAATACTTAAAATAATAGAATTGATGGCAGTTGCTTAAACATACCCTGCTGTTTGCATAGATTTTGGCTCGTGTCCTTAATTCTACCTACTTACTAAGATAAATAAAGAAGGTAAAAAGTAGAAATATATAAGTATAAACAACCAGTGAGTTTAAATTAAAAGCGACGCAACTATACAAAGAAGTAAGTTGCCAGCTGAGGTACCCTACAACATGTTTTTCACAAATTGCCGACACAATCTTGCCGCTTTAGTGAGGATTAAACGGCTGACCCAACCTTTTAACATGCTTTCTGATCATCTAATAACCTGCACATAACGTTTATAAGCTTTCACAAAAAGTAACGGGTAATATGCCAAAGTTTTAGCGTCCTGTCCTTCATTTTAGAAACAAAGCAAGAAGTAATGAAACATCATCTATTCTGTGATTTTTGGTGTAAAAATCTGTAGTGGAGATCTCTCCTTTGATGACAGTGGATGTCAGAGTAGGAGGTTATAGACTCCTGTCCTGTGGAGATTCGTGCCCACAATGTCCCTATGACCTGCAAAGTGCCTTTTTTTACAAAATTTCTTGATTATAACTTATTTTACTAATAGTAGAGAAAAAAAAAGTACCACGATGGTACTGCTGCCGCAGTTTTAATGCCGTGCCATGCTAGTCTATGCACGATATAAATGTCGTTTTTTTAGAATTTTTTTTATTATTTCTAAAGCACTTTTTTTGTCGGTTGCAAATATCTCCCATACCACCGCATTAAATTTAATGAATGATATCTCATTTTAAAGCTTATTTCTAACACTAATGACGAAAAATAATTAGAAATTGAAAAATTAATATATTCACTGATAAAAATTATATTTTATATAGAACTGCATGGTAATACTGTTGTCATTATGATTATTTGTTTTTGTTCAAGTGTGGTAATACAGGGTCGCTTAATAGTAATACAGTTCTACATAATGTAGTATGTATATATTAAAATCCATTCTGGCAATACCGCTATTTACTATAAAAAGCTGTTTTGGCAATACTTTGCAGTAGTTGTACGTTTAAAGATATTTTTGTTTGCATTAAGGATTCGTACGGGCAAAAAGTTAACGATGATTATGTCATTACCTCTAACATTGTATTCAAAGAAGTATTATAAAAGCATTTAAACATATGTATGTATGTAAATATGTATGATATATTATGATTTCTAATATTTTTATACTTTTAATAAAATGTGTTGAAGTTACTAAAATTTCTATTAATTACTTTCATTTTATGTTACAAAAATGACAACTAACGGTACGAAATATTCGCACGGGTCATCTAGTATACTTTTATTCACATTTATCGACATTATTTAAACATTTTTAAAATAACACTTCCTAAGAGTCTACCCTTTTAAAACATAATTATCAGAGTTTTCAATTTTTTTATGCATTTTTGTTTAACATTCGCAATATAAAAATATCATAAATTTGGAAATGCAAGCAGAAAAAACTATCATCTCCCTCAGCACCACATCTTATTGGCTATGTGTCTGTCTGTCTGTTTTTCCGTCTACGAAACACATTGCAGCCACATGAAAATGCATTTTGTTTTTTGTTTCGTATATGCTTGTGCGCCTTTTTTAAATTTTTTCTATTAAAATTATTTCACAGAAAATATATTTTTCTGATCTGATCAATGACCTTCTTTTTCCTCCAAAAATACAAGTTATTTTTTTCTTTTTTTTCCCTGCATTTAGAATAGAAAGTGCTGCTCAATAAGGGTTGTTTTTTTTACACCTTTTCTCTTTGCTCTTAAAGCCGGCAAAAAAGAAAAAAGGAAAAAAAAAGTAGGGCCTGGGCATAAATATCATTTTGTTATTACCGTACACGCACTGCTAAACAGATGATAAGCGCATGCGTCTATTGTTTATGTGCTGTTTGGAATGGATGAGTCATAGGGTGAGTGCTTGGTTTCATGTGTCTCGTTCTAATTTTTTAGACAAAATTGTTGAAGTTTCATTCGAAAGGTAGTTTTGAAATATCGTTATATTTTAAGAGATTATTAAAAGAAATTTCTTGGCTACACAAAAAAAAAAAAAAAAAAACATAAAAAATGTGGCAAAAAATTCTGAAAAGGTGTTTGTTTTTCATTCTGTGTTCTTTTGTTCTTTTACACAGTCACTGAAATTAGATTGAGAGCTCGTATGGACATTATAAATGTCAACAGCTTGTTCCAACCAAACAAAAATAGTTTCTGAATTATTCTTACCTCCCTTGCATAAGTTGTCGTGCGTAACAGCTCTCGTTGTTCAGTAGATTTTCGGTATTGCCCATATTGCATTTTCACAATCAGCATGCCAATTTCATTCTACAATGTAGCAAAATTTCAAATATGTATGTTCCTTTTTAATGTTAATTCTTAAGGATTTCAGAAATGTTCTACCTAAAAAGTAAAGAATCACTCCAAAAAAACACTATCGATTATTTGTCGCAGAAGTCTAGTGGCTAGTCTGATGTCTTACTAGATGAGATCTCCGGGTTTAAGTCCCAGTTCTGGCATCTTACACTTTCAACAATCTTTTGGCAAAAGCTCTCAGTTTAACTGTTTAAGAAGAAAAATCTACTCAAGTCTGTCATTCGGGAATGACATATAACTGGAGGTACCGGAAATCATGGATGCACACAACATGGGTGCTGCGAGAAGCTAGGCCGTGACTCTGAAAACTGTTGCCATGGCTTATTTTATATGCCTATTATGTTGGCTTTAAGAACGGATATTATTTGTGGCAATAGCTCTGCGACTTAAGAATACTCTTCTAGAAAAATATTAAAATCTTGCTAATTCGGTGCCTTTCAATCAATTGTGATAAAAAATTTAGTACTTATTTATCTACAGTTAGTCCAATTGTCGATTATGCAATAGCCAATATTGTTCTTAAGGAAAAATGGCCTGATGACAAGGTTGCGATTACAATCAATTACCCGTTTGTATTTAGAATATGACACAGGGTTGTAATGGCCAATTATGTATGTATGTACGTATTTAGAATATGAAAACTTTCAGACGTTTTGTTTATAAAAGTGAAAAAGAACAGCAGAAACAGCGAAATTTTTTATAGAGTTTTATACATAAATAGGCGAACGCCAAATTCTATTCTTTGAATAATTTTATTTAATAGGATTACTCATAATAATGGCTTTACCATGTAGTCCACACATGCAGTGTGACCAATATAGCGTTAGAATTTATTTTCGCTCTCTCCATAACCTATTTTCACAGTGCAAAGGGCCAAAGTAAAGCCCATATCTGAAATGCCGATATTACATTATAAACATATAACATAACATTACAAAACGAATTGCTTAAATGCTCTTAACTAAATATTCAGCACTATGTGCTTTTTGGCCCTTAAAATCAAAAAACAAACATACTCGTATAAAAACAAACACATGGAAAAACAAAATTCATTTAGGGTTCTGGCAAGTGATTACTCGTTTGTATGTTTTTAAAACTGCAGCTTGCGTTTGTTATTGTTATTGTCGTGTCAGCTGTTCGCTCGTGTTTACGAAGGTATACACACATATGTATGTATGTGTTTGTTATTAAAATGCTGTCTCGCAAACATTTTGTGTGTTTTACATTTGCCGTAAACATGTTCTTCATCAGTCTCGAAGCAACGTCACTAAAATTCAGTTAAAACCATTATTAGTTGCTGATTTGACGTCATGAATTAAATTTCGTTGTCGTTTTTTACCGGTTCAAGTTTAATTTACATTATAACACGGTAGAGTGTGTTTTATTATTTTTTTTTATTTTTAATTATTTTTTTGTTTCTTTATTTTTAATTTAAATTTAAAATTTTAAAGTCCGCGATAATGACTGACTCTGTCTTTCGGTACGCAAAAGGCAACAGAGCGTGAAAATGTAAAACAATTGTAGTTAAAAAAAAGAATAAAACGAATTTTTAAGAATTAAAAAGAAGTTAAAAAAAACTGATTTTTTAATTTAATTTTTTTTTTCAAATTTTGTTTTATAATGAATGTAAACAAAAATATATTTTAAAAATAGACGAACAAATAAAAAACAATTCATATATAAAATAATATGCGATAGTATTTGTAACATTTAAAATTATTTATAAAAATCTTAAATATATTTTTATTTTTGTAAATATGCGATATATCCTCACATTAAAATCAAAAAGATAAAAAAAAATATTTTATTGTGTGCCAAACTAAATTTGTGTAAAGTGAACTAAAAAAAAATAATTAAAAATAAAAATTCATTTAATAAAATAACAACATTTAAATTAAATCAAAATATGTATGTAATTAAAAAATACAATAAAAAAATTGACATAAAAATATATTTTCACGTATATTTTTAGAAAAAAAATGAAATGATATAAACAAGTTCGTTAATGCAATAATTATTTGTTTTGAAATATTAATTTTGATTAATTTAATTATAATATTATCCTCATATGAGGACTTCTTGTGCGATGTTCCGTAGAACGTATCTATCGTGTAAAAACAGGATAAGATGTATAATATATTGTTAAATAAACATGTTACAACATTATCATTTTCTAATAAAGAACAAAAAAAATACTTGAAAAATATTTCAAAGGCTTTACATTTCATTTTAAATTTAGAATTTTAATTCTGGTTTTTCGAACTTTATTAATTAATTACTAAGCTGAAGGTCTTATTAAAACTTATTTATTAATCGATATTTCGCTACTCTTGCGTATAGCGTCTTCATATTTACTGACTATAGAGGATTATTTAGAGTTATCTCGTCCACTTTAATTATGGCTCGCATTTTTTTTAACAAATTTTTCCTTACATTCTCATTTCTCTATTTCACGCGGTAATTCATTAATTTCATCACGAATATTTTTTTGAGTTGCTCTAGCGTGTTTGGTTTGTTTGTGTAAACCTTACTTTTCAGATATCCCCACTAGGTAGTCAAATCAGGCGTCCGTTGTGGCCAATCAACATCACCATTCCTTGAAATAACTTGTTGTGGAAAGAAATCTTTCAGTTATTCCATTGTAAACCTTGCTGTATGCGATGTGGCATAGTCTTATTGAAACCACATGTTAGTCAAGCCCAAAGCATGCAATTATGGCGTTGAAAAGTTTTCAATCATATTACGATATCGCTCCCCATTGACAGTTACAGTTACGCCGCTTTCAGCTTCAGAGAAGTAAAGTCCAATGATTCCTCCTGACCAAATTGCACACCAGACAGTCACTTTTAATGAATGCAAAGGTGACTAATGAATAATTTGAGAGTTTTCCATTGTCCAGAACCGACTATTCTGTTTATTTACTCACTATAATTTTTCATGAAAATCGATGATTGATTTTGATAAAATGTTTTAACGATTAAAACACGTTGAATTACCGAATATTTTTGCCAAAGAACATTTCTTAATATGTAAATTAATTATTCTTTCTAACAGCTTAAGTATATTCTTTACACAGCAAATAATAGGAGGCAGTTGTTTTGTCAAAGGTTTTTATTAAATAATTTAGGCCGTACTCGTATTTATAATGAAAAGTTAGGACATAGGACAAAAAGCTGACCGCTATAGACTGATATTATTACAACTTTCCATAACTTCTGTTTGATAACTGGTGAGAGAATTAAAGAACTCGTACGCTTGAATAAAAATTTTCATCTATAAGAATGACAAACTTAGCCGCCACTACGTACAACAAGCTGCTAATTTTTTATTATAAAAAAGCCTATTTATTTATAAATATGTACATATCGTCATGCAAAATCAAAAAGGCCATAAGTTACATAAAAAACAATTTTACAGGATAAGCAAAAGAAACTTCCCAAAATGAAAAATAAACGAATAAAACACAAGAGAAGAGTGTCTGAATATACTTTTTCTCAACAGACGTAAATTACCTTTTTGTTTAGGAGTTTTTTGCGCTTGCACTTAGGGATTTTAGAATTTTATCCATAAAATCGTGGTTTTTTGTCATAAAGGTGTAAAATTTTACAAGAAGTCGATTTTGAATTTTTTGTAACTTACGGCTTTTTTGATTTTCAAGTTGTGAATATCGAGGTCGCACTGTAGAAAAAAATTTCTTGTAAAACAAACTAAATGTAACGAAATGCAAAGTGTTTAAGGCGGATAAAAAATATAAATCAAAATGACAGGTCAAAAATCAAAATAATTTTTATGAAATAGAATTTAAAATGCAAATTAGAAAAAGTCTTTTATTTTAAACACGTACACACGTACGCATGACTAATAGTGTTATTACAGAAAATATTCAAATTAATTCGCATTTCCTCTCTACTAGGGTGTAGTCTTTCTTATTCATAAATAAATTTCTGTGACTTATAAACACTTCATTTAAACCGGGGTTATTCCCCACATACTCTCTCATAGTACTTAATACAGCCATATGATAATAAAATCTTTTTATAGTTTCTTTTTGTGTCACTGACGCATTTTTTCTATTGGTTTTTGATTCCATAAAAAGCCACTTTAAGCTTTAAAAAGTGGTACAAAAAAAAAAAAAAGAAAAAAAAATAATTAAATTTTTCTGTTTCTTGTACTCATACGCAATGATTTATAATTTTTTCTTTTAAATAAAAATTTTATTTAAAAACACAAACAAAAAAAAAAGAACGGCTAAAATAATGGATAAAAAGGAATTGCTGTGTATTTGTAGATTTTTTTTTTGTAATCCATTAAAAACAAAGATAATTACAAATTTAATGTCATAATTATAAAAGGGGTTAAAAGTCTATAAAAAATATACTTTTTGCTTAAAAACTACATTGTGTTGGTTATGTTTTAATAATTTCCTTTTCAATTTCAATTTTATAAATAGTGATGCCAAATGAAATTTCCTAAAGGCAAAATTATAAACAAATCTACTTACAGTTAAATGTTATGCTTAATTAATAACTCTCTGTTTTGTTCAGAATAAATTTAAGGCTCAAATGGATTTTGATATACAGATATACAGTTCATCGATATACTAAATCCTTTGTTCGTATGTTAAAAGAACTCAAGAAGTATACCAGTATGGCAGCAAAGCTATAAAGGATTCAGCAAAACTCCTCCTTTTCCCAATACATACTTTTACTGTAAAAGTCATAATTCCTAAACGTTTATCCATTTGAAAATTCGTGTAGTGTGTCTTTTTTATATACCATACTAGTTATCTCGGCAAACGTTGTTTTGCCATATAAATTTGCTCTAGGAAGCATTTTTTACATCAAATATATTTGATACTCTTCACCGAAAAAAGTCAATATTGATATAAAGCAGGGGTGAGCAACCTTTTTAATCAACGGGCCACTTATAAACTTAAAAGTTTTTTGGCGGGCCGCACATAAATACTAATAATTTACAAAACTCTATTTATAATAAAAATTAGAATAAAAAAATATAAAATTTAATGCAAAAAAAAAAAGTATTTGCTTGAAATTTTTAATGAGAAATTTGGCACTGTTTTTTCGATACAACCTGATCAATATCAGCCGGAATTGATGAGGTAGGTACACATACACAAGTTTCTAATCGTGCATTACTCAGTCTTGATCGGTGGTAATTGGTCGGTGGTCGGATTTATAAACATTCTCGATGTTTACTGAGAGAAATACATTTTTTACATCAGTATTATTCTGCATGTCCATCACTTCCCTTTGAAAGTCTTCGGGAACTGTATCCACATCGATAATTAATGGTTAGGAAAACATTTTCATGGAAACTGCTCTCTTCTCAGTTTCTTCGTAATTGAAATTCGTTGATTAATGTGTCTATATATTATGTGTATTTTTGAGAAGCAGCAACATTTGTTTGGCGGGCCACATAAATAGGTTGAAAGAGCCGCAAGCGGCCCGCGGGCCGCGTGTTGCTCATCCCTGATATAAACAATCAATGTCTGCGTTACTAATAATTTTAATAAATGATTATCCGCCATTTTCGGTACTTAAGTTTGATAGTTGGGGATAGAGAGAAATATGCCCTGTATCGCCCCCTCTGAATACTTATTTAAAAAAAACGTAAACATACGTGTTCTATGGTACTCAAATCTATCTAGTTTAAAATTTCATCAAAGTCGGTCCGTTATTTAGGTGAGGAATAAATTTCCCCTTGGGGAGGGTCACCTTAACATTTAGAGGTATGAAAAAAAGATGTGAAAATTTACATTTGTTAATCTAAAGTTGTATTAAGGCACCAAAAAATTTTAGTCAAAATCAGTTTGTTAATTTGGGATGGGGAGAAATAGCCCTTGTACCTTTACCTCTGAGTATTAAAAACAAAACCATGTATACTCTACTGTACCCAAATTTATCTAGCTTAAAATTTCACCCGAAGTCGGTACGTTATTTAGGTGAGGCATAAAATTTCCCTTGGGACGGGTCACCTTAACATTTGGGGGTATGAAAAATAGATGTTGACCGATTCTCAGACCTACTCGATATGCACACAAAATTTCATGAAAATTGGTCGAGCTATTTTGGAGGAGTTTGGCAACAAGCACTGCGACACGAGAATTTTATATATTAACTTTTAACTGCGTTCGATGTCTTACACACTAATCAGCGGCTCTTTGGCGTGGCATTACTTTACAAATTACGTTACATTTTTAACTTTCCTTTTTTCTTTTAATTTCCGAGTTCTTCTGCTTTATGACAGGCTTGGATAGACACTTTTTTCGTACAGTCTGATACTCAATCTATTCACCAAAAACATCCTTTAGGGCCATCATTTTCTTCTTTGATTGATAAATCTTTATAAAAATCAATCAACCAATTCATCTGATAAAATTTTGTTCTGATCTAATTTAAGCGTTTTATAACGAAACAAAATGTTTTTTTGCTTGATTTATGGCGTTTGTCATTATTCCTTCAATATACTTTTACATACATATGTACATATGTAGCTCATTAATCAATTAAGCTCGTTACTGAAGAAATTAAAACAGTTAACTAAAATTCAGCAGTCTTCTGGCAAAAGCTCTGAGAGTAATTAATTGCCATGAACAAGCTTCTCAAGTCTGTCGTTCGGAGTCGACATTAAACTGTAGGTCCCGGTACTTATGGATAAAAATTTACAGACACAACATGAGTGCTGCGAGAAGCTAGGCCGTAATCGTGACACAGGGTTGTAAAGGCCAATTATGTATGTATGTATGTAACTAAAATTCAAGTCATTTAAGTGTTTAATTAAAATCATATATGAAATATTTTTTCTTTTTCTTTTCTGTTTACGTAATTACTAATTATTTTACAAAAAAGTTGCTTTCACTCCAACAAGAAGCATGTGGTCGTGTAATTGGCAATAATCAATTACTAATTAGTTATTTAATTAAATATGAAATAAATTAAGTAAAATTTAAAACTAAAATTTTATATGCTGTGTTAGTTAAAAATGCCTGTCTTGTCTCATGATGTAAGGGTTTAGAGTAGTAAGTCTCAACGGATTATAATCTTGTTGGCTATTGCATTCCCAAGTGACTTATGAAAAACAGTTTCCGCTTATACTTATAATTGGAAACATAAATATTACCCTCAATCTCGACTTTAAATAAGAATCAAATTTCATTAATAACACAGTTATAGCTACAGTTTTAGCTACAGCATTCCAAACACTTATTAGATCCCTTTCAACATAATAAATTACTAACCTTTTATTATAAGTTTTTCTTTTATTCAAATATGTTAGAAATCAAAAAAGATTTAAAGGCCTAAATCTCTACTTTGAAATAAAGCGTAATGCAGTGGCATGGGCACAGCAGGTAAACGGTTGTTAAACGTTATTTTCAATACATACTTTTAAAATGAGTCATAGCTGGAATTCTTCACCTATAAGGCTTTTATCCACTGATTGATGGCTGTTAATAAATTTCAAAACAGTTTCAACATCTATTTTTCAACAGCGTTTAACAAGAGAAAATCTATAATTATACCATTACAAATGTGAAATCCAATGTAAAGAATTGTTAAATTTTTCTGGCTTATTAATGGTTAAAGTTTCTTTTTAAAATACCTGAAATATTTTAAAACGAAAGATACTCGTACGTACATACCTACAATATGTATGTGCAGGCTTTACAAATTCCAATCTAATAAATTATCAACCCTTTCAAATATTTTTAGAAAAGAATTGTCTCCATATGTTTAGTTACTGCCGCATAAAAACAAGCAAAAAATTCAATGAATATACGGAATTTGTTAGAATATAAAATCATTTGTTTTTAATTTTTTTATATATATTGTTGACTTAAGCTCTTTATGCAATTCAGAAGTTTCTTTTTCTTTATTAAACATCTCTATAGTTTTGAAAGATCCAGAAAATTCTGATTGAATTGCTGTTTTTGTCTAAAGAAAACAAACAATCTTAAACAGCGATAAGAGAGTATCATGTTGCATAAGTAAAATCAGTGACGCAATTACCTACACTAAAACATAAATACTTCAAAGAAGTCTTTGATAATGTTTAGACAAAATCTTTCGTTCAGTAATTATAGAAAATGCACAATCCAGAAAGTATGGACACTGAGGTGGATCCTACATACGAGTACATATTGAGAGATATTGATTGGACTTAGTATTATCTAATGCTTCTGCTTTTCCAAGACAACAATATTGCTCTACACGCTTGAGTAATCTCTATATATTTGAATTGGACCTAAAAACGCTGCCCCATACAGTTCACTCTCTATGTAATAAGAAAACAAAGGCCTATTTTAAGAATAATGAGAATTCTTATTTGAGAATTATTTATTTGAGAAGCGTTAAAGAATAGATGACATTAATATCTAATTTCGAGTCAAATGACTACGGGGACTATTCTTGACAAAAACAAATTCTGGACATTTAAGTTTTGTCAAATGTTTCGTACATTGCCGGCAGCACAAAATAAAATAAAAATGTGTTTCAATTAAAAAATTTGTGATACCAATTACAAAATTACTTATTTTTGTTACCAGTAAACAAATTAATGCTATCAATTAAGCTGATTGTAATATTAATTAAAGATAAATCAAACCAATTAATTATTTAATCAAAACAAAAATTTATTTAATGTTAATTGAAAAAAATTCATCAATAATTTTTTCTGTGAGTACGACGTATATAATATCTACAATATTGAATACAAACATACATACATAATTGGCCATTACAACCCTGTGTCAGGATTACGGCTGTGTTAATTTTTATCCATGAGTACCGGGACCTACAGTTTAAAGTCGACTCCGAACGGCAGATTTGAGAAGCCTTTTCATGGCAATCAATTACTCCCAGAGCTTTTGCCAGAAGACTGCTGAGAGGTAGTCGCCGAAAGAAATATTTTTTCATATACATATATTTTTTCAAAATGTCAGAGCTGGGGTTTGAACCCTCATTAAGCCAACATACTAACCACTAGACACGGCGACTACTGTATATGCAAATGATTGGAATTAAAATACATAATAATTGTGCTACTGTCTTATTCTATAAGTCTCCTAATCTAAGTCTATATTGCTAAAAATACAATAAAACATATTGTATGTATTGTGTTTTAAAAGTTTAATGCCTATCACCATACAAAATGTATAATTTTGTATATTCTAACGTCGCGCTTTTTTTTTTAAAAACACCAAATTTTAGCATTTTAGCTTAAAATAATTACAGAATAGGGCTTGCGATAATCATAAAGAGGAGACATTTTCAAATATCTCTCCTAAGTCAGCTTGTATTATTACTTCATATTTCTTTTTTTCAAGATGTCAGAGCTGAGAATTGAACCCGGCGCTATCGGCTTAGTAAGCCAACACACTAACCACTAGACCAAAATAATCAAAAGATGTTATATATCGCACAATCTTTAAGACCCATTTTCAGATCCATTTCTTCAAATCAGCTAATCGATGAAATTTGAATTCATTTACTCATATGGAAACCATATTTATAAGTTCATTAATTATCATCATAGAACGATAACCATCAGTATTGATCTTTGTGTAAAATTGGGCTTCTTTTTTTTAACAGGAGGTTCCATGTGGAAATAGCGCTTAAACTAAAACAAACGGTTCATTTTTATAAATGTTAAACACACTGCAGGACCGGTTGTGAATTTGTTTCAATTCATCTGAAATTTTTATTATTAACAAACCCATTGAGCCAAAGATAAGCCCCTGCCCTAAAATGTAATAGAGTCCGTAAAATCCGTTTAATTTCATTTGCAATTTTAATTCTCTCTGATTTTCTGTGGATTGGTTTTACTCCACATGCATCAATTATAATTACTAACAAATCCGTTTCCTATTTTATGACAGATTCTCGTAGCAAATCTGTATATTTTGGTAGCGTAGTTCAAGCGTCAATCTATTCATGATGGTTTGCCAGAGTTAACGCGTGGTAAATATTAAAAAGTGAGCGCAGTTTTCTATTTCATAAGTCCATAAGAAAGCAATAATTTGTTTATGAGAGGTTTGCTACTTAAGTAAGGTGGCTCTTTCATTTTCGTTTTGTTTTTTATATACAAAAGAAATTTGTTTGTTTGTTTGTTTAAGGTCTATAGACAGCTAAAATATTAAACCGATTTTTTTTTTCTTCGAATATGTACATATGTGTCCTATATACATATATAAAATTTGAAAAATTTGAACTGACCGTTATTACGTTCGTACACAGTAAATATTTATTTGTTTTTATCTTCAAAATGGTGACAGTAAGAGTCCCTAAATTTTGTTCAAATAGCTTAATAGTCATAATAATCGCGTAAGTGGGCAGGATAATTTTCTTACGAAATAAATATTGATTTTTATATATATTTTGAGGACAGTATTAGCAGAAGTTTCTAAATTTGTCCGAATGAATGGCTTCATATCATTGATCAGTCAAACAGTGTGTGGATTTGTATTGAAGTGGATACTGTACTTTTCATTAAAAATAAATATTTATATTTATCTTACATAAGACCGGTTAAACGAAAGATTTAGTCTAAATGATGTCATAGTATGAAAAGAGGGGGGAAATGGGCACATGGACATGGTCTGATTTTATATTCAATTTATTTACCTTAAGGATATAGTTCAAGAAATAATAAATAATGCTAAAAATATGCTTTTTTAAGTCATCATTTAATTCACATAGATGTCGCGAAGCACACCGGGGTCTGACTAGTTATTTACAAAAAAAAAGAACAAAAACTCGTACACACAGTGCATTCATATACATGTGCACAGACAGAAAGACAGACAGACATTCCTCTGCTTAAAGTTTTATATTTCAAATAAACATTTTAGTTTTAATAAAAAAAAATGTGAAACAATTTAAAAATGCTTCTCTTTTTTCATTTTTCATTTTTTTAGATGTCGTTGACAAAAAAAGATCCGTCATTTTGTGTGGCAGCAAATGATCCTCACCTGGTCAGTTTGGGTGGTGGACGTTTAAGTACAGCAGTAACGATACACAATATACCCATTGGTAAGTGAAAAATTTTTTTTTTTTATTTTATATTCGATGGGAAAATATTAAATTTCAATAAAAATACAATAAATTCATTCTATATTACAACGTACAGAAAAAAAGGTCTATAAATACTCGTACCACTCCGTTGCATAAATCAACTGATAAAAAAACAATTTTTTTTTTGTAGATCAAATTGATAAAAAAAGGAACCACAAACATTTTTATCTATAAATGATTTACAAACATTAAAAGTAGGGTTTTTAAATAAAAATATTCAATAAATGAAATGATTCATTGAGATTTAAATTACACCATTTCTATTGAAATTGTTATTTTAATAAAACTTTAAAGTTGTATGTGACCACTGTGAGCACTTTCAAAACATATTTCACAGACAATATAAGAGCTATACCGAGACCAACGATAGCAGATGACATATCCTCTTGTCCCATAGTCTTTTAAGCGACAAGCTTTCCGCGATGTTTGCCCAACGACAAGGAAATCCATTTTTAAACTCAATCTGTTTCAACACCAGTGACTAAGTCTTACCCAAAAAGATCTAAACAATTAGTTTGCGTCATAATGGATGTTCCGTTAACCTATATTTTGTTTACTTCATAAATGTTAAAGCAGAGCTGACTTGATCATGAGATTTGAACCACCTTGTATAAGAATTTTTTCATATCGAGTAAAATTTATAGAACAAAATTCTTATAAGTTAGCGTGTGACAACTTCTTTCAATGAATTGATTATAAGGTGTGGGTAATTTTACAACAAGCGATTTACATAAAAATTGACAGCTCCCAACTTTGCACATTTTGACAGCTGCATACGAGTAGCCAACTGCTTGGTTAACCACACCTTGTAATCAGTCCGCCTTGATACGTACATACATAAGTAATTGGCCTTTACAACGCTGTGTCAGGATTACGGCCTAGCTTTTCGCAGCACTCATGTTGTGTGTGGCAATTTTTATCCATAAATACCGGGACCTACAGTTTAATGTCGACTCCGAATGGCAGACTTGAGCTATTTCATGGCAATCAGTTACTCTTAGAGCTTTTGCCAGAAGTCTGTTAAAAGGTAGTCGCCGAAAGAAATATTTTTTCTATTTTCTATGCTTCAAGATGTCATTTTCGAGGCTGGAACCGAAGCTCTCGTCTTAGTAAGCCAACACAATAACCACTAGACCACGGCGACTATGGTATTTACAGATTTATTATATTTTTCAAGTTATTATTTTAGGAAATGGTGTTTAGTTGTCGAAATATTTACACATTTGTTTACAAATTTGTAAATATTTCTTAAAAAAGACATTAAAGCTATAGCTTTATTAAGTTATTAGATAAGAATGTACGGACTAATGAAGCTTTAAAAAATTTAAATCATTTTCTATTCAAAAACGCTTAAAAATTTTATTATGAAATGAAAAAAAAAAAAAACAAAATCTCTGTTTTCGTTCAATAACGGCGTTTGTTGCCTTTAGCAAACCAGACTTAGAACCATTGTTGAAGGTATTTTTTCATGTCATTTGTTTTGCTCTGGAATGCTTGTCATTTGATAAGAAGTGAAGCATGAAAAAACATTTTTTTTTATTTTTAATTTTGTTTGTGGAATTCCAACATTGCTTGCTGGTTATCTTGAAGGTGTCTGAGTATGGTGATATTTTATTGTTTCAAAGCTTTTTCTTCTAATATTGCAAATTTCAATTTTCTAAATTCTTGAAAAAAAAAACAAAAATAAATAAATAAAATGTTAATTTATCATTGAAATTAGTTTATGTCAACAATTCAATGAAGCCGGGGTTTATATTTACTACTGCTCAGTTTGTAAAGTTTGTGTGCATTTTTAAGAAATGTTTTGCCATTGAAACTATTGTTGGTTTTAAAATTCAATAACGAGTGTTGATACGCGAATGTAATACATTCTAGCAGATAGCAAGGCCGTTTCTAATCAATCAATGACAGGGTCATTGTAAGCAAAACTCTTTAAATAAAACTGCGATAGAAGAGTAGTACGTACATAAAGTGTGAGTACTAAATAATTAAAAATGTAAAGTAATTAAGTTAGGAAATAAAGTACAAAACCATACTGGACATGACTTTCTACGACATCGATCTAGAAATCATTACAGGGGATTATTGGATCGAATACCCACATTTTAAATTTTTTCTAAAGGTTCTATAGAAAGGATAGCTTATCCAATGACAAGAAGGGCGCTGGTGTATTTTCAGGTTTTTTTTCGAATCTATAAATCTTACGGTTATGTAAGTTATTAAAAGATTCTTTAGGCTGAAATTGACGCTATAAATAAAACAGAAGTCACTGGGTAAATACATTTATTACACTTCTTGACTATCACTTCGTGGGTTAGTAATTTCCGATACTGCTTGGAG
The DNA here is from genome assembly GCA_963576795.1 of Metopia argyrocephala. Taxonomy (NCBI): domain Eukaryota; kingdom Metazoa; phylum Arthropoda; class Insecta; order Diptera; family Sarcophagidae; genus Metopia; species Metopia argyrocephala. The sequence continues at coordinate 109,178,753 of OY756211.1, read as the reverse complement.
ATTAAGGTCTGACTTAGGCTGGTTGTGATACCACAAACATACTCGCTAACCCAATGGCCCAAGTAGGAAACCATCTCATCTCCAAAATAAATCTCGCTATTGCCGTAATACTCATTTCAGAGTATTCAGTCAAAGATGATAAGAAATAAGAGGCCAAAAATGTCTATTCCTTTTTTCTTTACATTCATAGCTTCTAAACAAATCATTCAAGGGAATGCCGACACTAAGGGACAGTAGTCCATTAGAAACTCAATAGTAAAACTAATAGTCACTTGATATAAAAGGAAGACATTAATTAGTCCTCTTCCCGTTCACATTAGCTGTGTATAGTCCAGTGATGTCCACTACTACATTAACACACTTGCTCTTGGGTATAAAGCAGAGAAAAGACTCTGCTTACTTCTACCAGAAATGGAAATGTTTGAATTACTTTCTGTTTACAACTTCATAATTATTTGTTCCTAATTCTGAGTAAAGTACGTAATCGATTGTCCGATAGACATGTGATCGATCTATAAAGAGTAAAGGAGTACCGAGGTCACATAGATTTGGAGGAAATTATGAATAATTATTTCAGTTAAATAAAAATGACACAAAAAATATGCACTATCCATCCCTGCACTATGTTGGAGAGAAGCTAAAATCTTAAAAGAGCAAGAGTAACAATATTTCTTTTCATGTATGTTTGACTTCGACGTAAGCAGAATTTGTTTTCCTATCACGCGTTATAGGGAAAGAGATTTTTGGACATCACTGGTATAGTCTAACAACTTTGCACGTTCTGTTATGCTGTCAGCGATATTGAGTTTCGCAATGAGTCTACCGGAGTATATCCAGTCTGACAGAGGTAATCGGAATACTTATGTCTGTTTCCAGTTCAAAAATTGCGAGCTCAGCACCTCGAACCCATATAAGTGTAGTCTTCGAATGCACCGAAATTCCCAAAAGAAACCTTCCTAGTTAATGGACGAGTACAGACTTTGTGGTGACACTTAGAAGGGACTTAATTGCAGCCTGGCTACTTGAGAAAATTATAATATTCTCAAGGAATATCCTACTTTTTAACAAGCGATGTATAGCTTTTAAAATGGCCATGATCTCAGCCTGAAGGCAGGGTTAATGTTGTTTTTAATTGTTAATGTTGTTTCTAATTGCATTTAAATGTGTCATTGTAACCGTCTCTATGCTATCACATGGTTTCAATATCTATGTTTGTGTCTTGGTTGATGCATATTACTAACCGTTTTCCCCTAAACTGCCTTTCTGAGTATGATGTTCAATATACGCTTTTCAATTATTTAAAAAGAAAATATCTTTTCTTTAAATTTTTTAGGTGATACTACCATTGGCTCTTCCACACGCTGCAGTATTTCTCTAAATGGCACCGGTATACGTCCACTCCATTGCACTATTTATCGCAGTGAAGAGAACGAGGTTACTTTGGTGCCAGAGCGAGAAGCTCGTATACTTATTGATGGCCATAAAATTGCAGATGAAGTAAATTTAACGCAGGGTGCCATGATAACCATAGGAAAATCATATTATTTACGTTTCAATAATCCGGCAGAAGCTCAACAGATACTCACAGCTATGGGTTCTAACGAAAGAATCTCAATGCCACAAATTGATTTCGCACAAGAGAGACAAAGACATTCTGCCAAAAGTACTAACAGTAATGGAACCACATCATCTAACAGTGATATAACGGCATATCAAATTGACTTCTTCTATGAAACCACCATACAACCCTCTCTTAGACAGGAGGATAAAGCAGACAAAAGTTATAACAAAACCTCGAGCTCTCAGTCATACAATAATTTAACACCCATCGATATAAATAGTTTTCAGTGTCCCAAGGTGTTTACTGCGGATTTGGTAACTGTAAATATGCCAGCCAAAGATGTTTTAGGTCAAAAGTATACAAAATTTGCTAAAAATTTGGCAGAAAATCAAAGAAATGAAAAGAATTTAAATAATGCCTGGCTAAATACACAAAAACAGATGAATAATACCAAAGTGAATGGCAACGTTTATGACAATATTCCAGTAAATTCTAAAATATATCAGCAAGATAATTTAACTGGTACGAATAGCTCTAAGAGCAACGAATATCTGGTAAAATTAAAAAATGCCAATGAAGTTAGTCATAAGCCTTTGTTAAATGCTTATGATCGTTATCCTAAACAGGGTAACATGCAAATATTTCCCATGACCACAATTAATAACGAAATCAATACTCAAAATTCTAATCGTCTAGCCAACACAGAGACCAACGAAACTAATGGCAACATCTCTAAGGATGAAAAAGAACACTTGGAAGATATGTTGAAAATATGTTCGGAATATACGGATAGACAAAATCAAAATTTAAGTAATTGTAGTGGCAGCAGTATTAATTCCTCACCGATTGTACAAAATCGTATAAAGACTAATGGTTCTTTGCCTAGAGATAAAAAATCACCATTTCAACATGATTTAGCTGCGGGTGCTCTAAAGCATCACACGCTTGAGGGTAGTTTTAGAAATCTTTCCTTGAACTCTAGTGAATATCATGCAGCCAATGCCAGCGGATTTTCTAGTGGTTATGAAAATGTACGTTTGATTGGCCAAAACCGGGTAGAACTAAACGGCCAATTGATGGGTTCTCCCAAATCCAGTTACGAAAATGTTGTAATTGGCAAATATGTACCCCAGTCGCCACGTACTAAAATACGCACGAATTGTATGTCCCCGAAAAAAGATCAATCATTTGCCAGCATGTTCTCACCTCAGAAACCAGAACCTCAAACGCTTAACAATGCCAAAGCCAATACGCAGAAAGAATATGATGAGATTTTAAAGACATTTGGTGAAAAGCTGCAGCAGGAAATAGAAAATATAGAGGAGTGTAGCAGATATCAACCATCTAAACCACCCACCGCCTTTTCTACCTCCAATACTCCTCAACATAGAAGCAATAAAAATATTAATAATCTTAAATTGAATTTAAAACCACCCAGTTCTTTGCAAAATTCACCCAAACCTTCCAAGAAACCAGCACCTGCTCCCAGAACTTTACTTAAAGTTGGCAACAGCCATACAGGAGGTAGTCTACCTCACTTAGCGTGTAGTAGCCCTCAACGCAAAGATGACAGAAATGTAGAAAATAGCATTAAAAAGGTTTGTCTTTCTTTTTAATTAAAATACTTTTTAACTAAAAAAAAGTTTCATTTCAGTCGGATTTTGACTCTTTAACGCTGTCGAGACAGGAATTGGAGAATATTTTAGATATGCTACAGGATAAAATACACCGCTTGGAAGCACAACGTAATGCCACCAGAGTTATGGAAGAAAATCAACAAGCTAAACTGAAGCAATCCATAGAAATGAAAATGGATCAGATTAAAAAGTAAGTAAAGCGTGACCCAAAAATTGACAGTAATTTTTTTTAGACTCCTGTCCTCCAGGTATGAGTACTTTGAATTATTAAAACATAAAACTTATATTTTAAAGTTATCAACAGAAATGGTATCGATGTAATTTTAAGAGGAAGTTAAAAATGTTGAATACAAAGTACACCAATACCGCGGTTTGCGTCGCTAATTGGGACTGCAAAAATGAGACGCAAACCGAAACGACGCAAACTGAAGCAGAATTTTCAATTGTTTACGTATTTGATTTTTGTTTAGTCAATACAGGTTTTAAACATTTTAGTTTAGAAAAAGAGTCTTTAAATCAATATATTTTCTTATTATTTTTTGAATAACAGATTTTATTAAAATAAAAATATAACAATTGTGAAGACCACTGATATAATTCGAAACTAATAACTACGCTTAACATGTAAACAACGCACACCTGCAAATTTGCTTTCTACTAAACAGGAAATCCCCTTTTTTTTCTTTAGCTTTGTAAAAACATTTTCATATCAACCACGCAAATCGAACCATTTACGACGCAACTTCGAAGCCATGCGACGCAAACTGAAACAAAAACGTCGCAACATTGAAATTCCAGAAACTTAAAAAAAGACGCAACTTCGAAGCGACGCAAACTGAAGCGACGCAAATCGGGGTATTGGTGTATAATGTCGCGAGATTAAAACAACTTGTTTTATTCGAGGTTGAGCAAAGAATGATTTTTATTTGTTACTTCTTTTATCTCTTACTTATTTCTAATAGCATTGCCAGATGTATATAATCAAATAAGCATTGACAAATGCAAGTCTTGGTTGATTTAATATTATAAATACAATATGTATGTACATATATAACATGCACCCCTTTTTTTTATCTTTGTTTTAATTCATTTTTTTAATACTATGTTTAAGAGGTGATTTATATTTTCACATACATATTGTTTTGAGATCTTAATAGTACATAACTTATTTTAAAAATAAAATTTTAATTTATTTAATTTTTAACAACTTTACCACCTTTACGGGGTCGTAATTGGCGCCCAGGTGTGCCTTCAACGAGATGGTGATGTGTGTGTGATTGTGCTATTCCAGATCGGACTACTTCGCTTTCAGACAATATCATATTGCTCGAAGAGGATGGAGCATCATTGTTTGTGACAACGTTGTCATTTACAGTGGAATTATTTGAGTGATCTCTGTTTGGGCTTCTTATTTGATTGACATGTCTTTTGATATGTCTATTGTTATGAGTAAGAACGCAAAGGTATGTTCTTGGGCCAAGTTGTTTGTCGATTGTCGCAGAAGACCAACTGGCCTTATTAGGATCTGAATAATTGCGAACCCATACTTGTTCGCCTTTGCGAAGTTCTATGTCCCGCCTCCCCCTATAATTTGTAATGCTCCTGTTCTGTTTTTCAATGATTATATCTTGGGCTAATGGCGGTTTGACCAAACTAAATCTTGTCTTTGGCGTTCTTTTAAGAAAAAGATTTGATGGTGTCTCATTCGTGGTGCAATGTTTTGCATTGCGATAATCTGCCAAAAATCGACAAATTATAGTGTCCAAATCCGCATGATTATCTGACTTTAAATTGGCATAAATAGATTTTTTTAATGTCTTAACAAAGTTTTCGGCCTGGCCATTAGTCGCAGGGTGGCCAGGAGCTGTTAAAATGTGTTTCACACCATTGAGTTTCAAAAATTTTTGAAAATTTTCCGAAACAAATTGTCTGCCATTGTCGGAAACAAAGGTGTCTACTAAACCATAACGTGCAAACAGATCTCTCATTTTGCCAATAACAAAATTTGATGTGATGTCTTTGGTAGGAAAAACTTCTACCCATTTCGAAAAAGAGTCAATGACTATAAATAAATAATGGTTTTTAATAGGCCCTGCGAAGTCCACATGGACACGGCTCCAAATTGAATCGGTGGGTTTCCAGGGAATTAGTTTACTCTTTTCAGGGCTAGCCTGAAGTTCCTGACAAGGGACGCAATCTCTAATTAATCTCTCTATGTCGATATCAAGACCAGGCCACCAAATGTATGACCTAGCTAAAGCCTTGGTTTTAACTATGCCCAAATGTGAAATATGTAGTTGTTGTAATAATTCATTTCTAAATTTTGGAGGTATCACAGTCCTATAACCCCACATTATGCAACCATATTCTACGGTCAGTTCATTGCATCTAGTACAAAAAGGCTTAAAATTTGGGTCTTTAATATTATGAAGAGTACCTGTCCTAATAGCTTCACAAACTTTTGCAAATAATGGGTCACGTTGTGTCTCCCTAGCAATATCCTGAAAATTTATATGCATGCTATTTTCCGCACCTATAAAATTTATATAATTACTTTCATGACAATCTACAATAGTAGCCGATTGCGGCATTCTAGACAAACCATCTGCATGATTATGCTCACCCTTTACATATTCGATAACATAATCGAATCCCGACAGTATTACTGCCCATCGTTGGATACGGGCTGCTGCCATGACTGGTATGCCCTTTGTTTGGCCAAATAAAGCCAACAATGGTCTATGATCGGTGCGAATAATAAACTTATTGCCCAGCAAATATTGTCTCAGTTTTGAAACACTGAAAACTATTGCTAATCCTTCCTTCTCAATAGGTGCATAATTTAACTCACTTTTAGACAAAGAACGAGAAACAAAAGCAACTGGTTTATATACTTTATTAGGAAGTTCATGACTCAATATTCCAGCAACGGCACTGTTGCTGGCATCAGTGGTCAAAATTATCGGCAATTTCGGGTTGAAATGAATCAAAACTTGATCGGATATAATATCGTTCTTGATCTGCTCATAAGCCTGTTGACATTCTCTGGACCAAATAAATTTGATATTCTTTGACATTAAATTATATAAAGGTCGCATTTTTGCGGCAAAATTGTTCACAAACTTCGAGTAATAATTTACCATACCGCTAAAAGCTCTGAGTTCATTGATATTAGTCGGTGCCGGTGCATCTTTTATGCTTGAAACACTTTCAGGGGTTTTACGAAGACCAAATTTATCGATTTGAAATCCCAAATAGGTTATTTGGCTTTTAAAAAAAATACACTTTTTCTCGTTCAAGGTTAGACCCGCTGAACTCAGCTTTGACAATACTGAATCTAAAGTTTTTAAATGTTCTTGTAGATTTCTACCAGTGATAGTGATGTCATCCTGGTAGACGACTACATGTGGAATCCCACGAAAAAGGTTTTCAATGGTTTTTTGAAAAATGGACGCAGCCGTTTTCACGCCAAAAGGGAGACGTTTGACCTTTAAAGTCCCAATGTGCGTGCTCCAGGCGCACAGTTTTTGAGAGCTCTCGTCTAAAACCAATTGGTTATAGGCATTTGACATGTCTAGTTTTGTAAAGAGCTGACCCCCCTCCATTGACGCAAAAATTTCGTCTATGCGCGGCAAAGGGTACTTAAAATCTTCTAAATATTTATTAATCGTAACCTTGTAGTCCGCGCATATTCGTAAATCTCCATTTGGCTTAAGAACAGGCACAAGAGGTGTGCCCCAATCGGAATTATCAATAATTTCCAAAATGTCCATTTGTATCATATCACGCAACATTGTCTCAATCTTGTCCTTCCAAGCAAGTGGAAGCGAACGCGGTTTACAAAAAATTGGGGTTACATTTTCTTTTAGAGATAGAGATACTTCGCTTAGACGGTACCTGCCAAGTTTGTCGCTAAAAACGTTTGAGTATCTCTGTTTTATCTGCCCTATAATCTTATCATGGTCTTCGGCGGTATCTACCGAATTAATTTGCAATAATTCGAAGCCAAAAGCCCGTAGGAAAGTCCTTCCAAGTAAAGGAGGATTATTCGACTTCGACACAACAACTTTTAATTTCCTTGTTACACCCAAATATGAGACCAAAGCATCGTACTCACCCAATATTTTAATTTTTTTACCACTGTAATTGACATAGGGAGTAGTACATTTCAACAATGTTTTGCCACCTTGACTCTGGTAAAATGAATCATTAACCAATATGCATGGCGCGCCTGTGTCACATGTTGCTTCAACCTTAGTTCCGTCAATAATCACTGAAAGCGAATACATCTCACTCACATTACCACCTGCTGTTATACTAAAAATAGAATTGAATATATTATTAACATCTTCATTTTGACAATCTATATTAGATACGTAATTTATTTTGTTGGACTTAGCTCGGCATATTGACGCCAAATGTCCAATCTTTTTGCAAAAGTTGCATGTGCTGTTTTTATATCGGCACTCCTTTGATGCGTGGTTTTTCCATCCACAATGGGAACACATGGTACGTTTATTTTCTTTGCAATTCTTGTTGTTGTTGTTGCTACGGCTATTGCTTTGTCTAAAACTGTTGTTGTTTTTCTCCTCGCCCTTTATATGACCACGCTGCTTGATGTAATTTATTGCACTAACGTCGAGATCGACGTGTTTCACTGCTAGCTTTGTCTCCAATATCATTGCTTTACGTAAAGCTTCATCTGATGTTAATCGATCGTCTTCTTCACATAGACGTTCAAAAAGTTTTTCGGGCAAGCCCATGATAAATTGGTTTAGAATAAATGCGTCTAGATTATTGCCGAATTTGCAATTTAGAGCAAGCTTTTTGACTCTAGCGTACCACAATGCGACACTTTCATTTGAGTCTTTTACAGCTTCATGAAACTTTTTTCTTTCATGAAATACTATTACTGGAGGTGAGTAGTGTGTATCCAGAAGTTTGCATAATTCTTGGTAAGACAAAGAGATTGGTGCATGTGGACTGCATACACTGTGTAGTGTATTATATGCTTCTGAGCCTACCAGTTTTAACAAGGTTATTTTTTTTGTATACTCTTCGGTGATGTTCAATTCCATGAAATGTAAGTCGAGCTTTTGCTTCCAAATTGCCCATTGCTCCTTTGTTGGTGTAAATTCCGGTAATGCCGTAGTATAATATTGTGTTGGTGATTTCATAAAATGTTGGTTGAGATTATTTTTAGATTCGCCACTTCCAGAGGCATGTTCGTTCACCATGATGATTTATGTGAGGTTAAATTCGGTTGTATTACTATGGTTTGCTTATTAAGCAAAAAAAAAAAAAACTCTAACTTTATTAAAGTACACGTGGTTGTACAAGTAGATTTCTACTTCACTGCTGTTTCTTTCTCCTCGTCGCCAGTATAATGTCGCGAGATTAAAACAACTTGTTTTATTCGAGGTTGAGCAAAGAATGATTTTTATTTGTTACTTCTTTTATCTCTTACTTATTTCTAATAGCATTGCCAGATGTATATAATCAAATAAGCATTGACAAATGCAAGTCTTGGTTGATTTAATATTATAAATACAATATGTATGTACATATATAACACAAAGTGTTCAAGACATTGGTTTTAAAATGAGTTAGTAAAGCCAGAGTTTTCTAGTAGAGAATCACTCTTTTTTCTCGCTACTCCAAGAAATTTTATTCTTCTATTGTAATATTACTTCTTAGTTTCAAACTAATTCTTGCACTAGTTAATTCAGGGCAGTTGATATATTATTCTTAAATTTTTCTCACTTTTCAAGACACTGACAGCTATAAGAACTATTAGGTACTAAAGTCCTCAGTTGGTTTATCTCTAATAAAAGCAAGGAAATCTAAATCCATAGTGATGGATATAACGCTTATTGACACCGTGTTTTCTCCTATATATTTACATTCATACTATCATCTAAATATATCAAGAACTCCAGACCCATTTAATATGAGTTTCGCTTTTTCTGATGTTAGTAAGTGTAACGTGGGAACATCCACGTTTCTAATCTTGTTTTCATTTTAAAATGGCCCGAAAGAAAATCTGTTAGTTGTTTTAAGTTCGGCATGCTATACTTAAAAACATCAGAGTAGGGCTTAAATTTTTAGACCACATTGAATATTCTAGTATTACGAACACTTGAGATTCCTGAATCCTGGATTAGATTAAGAACAATAGTAAGCGGTATTGTACAGTAAAGATTCAGAGCAATGTAGGGTGTAGCGAATCCAGTAGTATCAAATACATCAGTTGTTTCTTATTAAAACAACTGAACTCTATCCCAGCAGGAAATGTTTCAAATTTTTAAGCAATAAATAAAATTGTAAGCAATAATGGAAGCATTATATTGTTTATTCATACCTTAAAGCTTACAAGGATGCTATAGGATAAGGTATTATTTTTGATTTTGTATAATATTTGCTTACTGGTTGCAATAAATTTGCGTTTCTATTGCATTTTAGCAGCTCATTTCATATAAAAATCATGCATTATTGATGGGAACGAGTAAGTGATTGTTTACAATTTCTCCCTTACAAAATAGCTTATTGGTAAGCACTAATTTCTGCTGGGATTTCGAAGCGGCAGTGCATTTAGCAACTTAAGATTTCACACGATGAGAGCCGAATGCCCTTTAAACAGAAAAAGTAGTAATGGTCTTACATTATCTTATGCATAACGGTCTCAGCCTGAAAAACATTCAATGCTTTCCCCACTGGGATTGTCAAGAGTCGGCACTGAGAACATTGTCAATTTTAAAGTCATCGTTATACAAGTTTAGATCAAAATTAGTCCCCAATAGATCAACTTTTCCGCTATTAGGTCAGAAATTAGGTATTCTAAAATCCTCCAAGGTACTTTGCTGTCGAATTTGAAACCGCGTTCGTCATAAGCTTGTAGAGTGCTGGTTGTAATAATCTTGGAGTCTTGGAATGAAAGATTTCTTTCTTTCTTTTCTAGCTGTGGACTTGCTAACGAAGTATGGTAGTCAGATTTAGACTATATTCTTATTTCATATTCAGAATCGTCTATGTTTATACAAATACAGTAAGAGCAGTAGAAAAAGTTATTACAGCTGTCTATATTAACAATTTTGGGAACAGAAGGTTTGCTGAGAGTCTCAAATGGAAAATGGCAAATCCTTTAAGATTTCAAAGGGTATTGCTGAAGAGAAAAAACAACAAACAAAGCCTTTTAGGTCTTTATTAATTTTATTTTGGGTTTATATTTTTTCCTAATGTCGGCAGGGTATAGCTATCACCAGAATTTCGAAAATATTTTGTAGTGAATGTACTCATAAAAGTTGTTCTACGGAATATTGCGAAATTGGCAGTTTTTTTTAAAAGCTTTGTTTTTGTGCCTCTTTCTCTTTCCAATACAAATTTTAGAAAACAATTATTTCTACTCTGAGTCTAAAAGAAAAACTGAGCTGATCCTCTTATTTTAAAACTTTATATTTCGAACCCTAATTTCTTTTCGAATACTGTATTTTATCCATCTTCATCTTCATGTTTGTCTAAATCCGCTTATTTTAAATATATTTTTTATGATTTGATTCCAAGCAAGTTAAGTTATTATTTGTTTTTCTTTATTGGAGGTTGTTTCCCCCTTCCTTGTTACCCCTTCCTTCTAAACATTTTCGGTTGATTGTAGAATTTTGCCCAACTCTATAAACAAAGTTTTTAAAGTTTGTATTTTAAAATACCAAAATTGGAAGAAAGGCTAGAATTTCCTGTGAAATTTGTATTTATAAGAACATTTAAAAAGTTACACTAAAACCATATTTTCCTTTTTTCTTTTCCCCTATTTTCTTTATACAGACTTAAGGACATGCTTAAGCAGAAGCCCAATAATGAATGCCTTAAAGAAGAACTCAAAAATATCGGTGAATCTCTTGAAAATGATCGTAAACACTTTGAAGACTTGGAATTTCAATATTTAGAAGAAGAATCAGAATGGCATGCTTATCATGAAGAGTTAAAAAGCGAAGAAAAAATTTTACTTCAACAAATAGCCGACAAAGAACAAGAAATGAAAACTTTACAAAGTCCTTTAAGTACAGCCAGCAACAATACAACCAGTGAAAACCACAACATTAGTCAAACTGAAAACCTCAACTGCCGAAATTTAAAAAATAGTTCTCTTAACAAACCCTATGATATAGGAGAAGCTATAGGCATTATGTCACAGTCTCTGTTCGGCTCGGCGGAAATATTGTGTCCCAAACGTAATACAGAAGATGTAATGTCAAAAAGTGTCAATGAGAATATGTTTTTCAATAACAAAATTGAATTTGGCACCTCCTCAACTGCGGTCAATTGTAGTACACCAAAACGTCCACAACTACAAGTAGTCAATATAGATGATAACGAACTGTCTCCCCTCTATAAAGAGGAACCTATTTCTAAATCTTGTGAATCTTTTACACAAGCGTTACATTTTAATCTTTCTTTGGGCAGTGATGATTTTGAAGTTAATCCTTTGGAAAAACGTGTACCTTCACAGGATGATATTGATCGCATTTCGAAAGTGACCACAGAGGCACCCATCTCCTCGCAAGGTGCCACCACCAAAATTTTTGATTCTATTAAAGAAATTGAACGTAACCGTCAGCTGCTGTTGGCTCAACAGGGTAAATTTTATATTACAATTTACAATGAGTAAAAATTAAAATTGCATTGCATTATGATTTCAGGTCATCATGTTATTGAACATGAACGCCAAAAGATGAATGACCTTAAAAAGAAGATACACAGTGAAGCACGTGCTCAATACCTTTCTATGGTCAACAATAAAATAACAAGTACTGAGTAAGTATTTACATACTTCAGCTTCATTTGTTTGCTTAAGTATTTATTGTTCAATTAGTGTGGTTTCCTTAATTGTCTGATAATGTAGTGGAAATTTAGAGATTGTCTTGTAAATAGAAGTGACGTGCATGTATGCTTCAATGAAACATTTTGAATTTTCAAAAGGCTATTAATTTAAAGATCATACATTGAGTTATTAAGGTTTTATTATTTACATATGTACAGACGTACATATATTATTTAATAACCGGAACCAAAAAAGTGTTATCTGAGTATTAAATTTAAGTTGATGAATCATAGAATAGAAATTAAAAATACTACTTCAAAGGCAAAGAAATAAACGAAGTCGGGTGTGAACTCATCCAATTCGTTTTGTGGCCCTCAGCATGGTCGTTACGGACCTTTATTCCGATAATCGTGTGACCGTCATCTGGCTATTGTTTCTGTACTCTGTACAATCGTATAACGTTAACGTTTATTTTAGGTTTATACGTGGGCCTAAGAAAACTCTGTTTTTAATTTTTATTTCCCACCCGATCGAGATTTCTTGTAATGGGCGTGGTAAAATTTGGCTTTTTTACAAGGCTACTGCCCTTTTATATTACATAATAACTCGAGAACGGATTGTTGGATTGGAAAAAATAAAACGGCAAAAGATGCTTCACAAAATTGCGTTCGAACGAAAATAAAATTGTTGCCAGAAACTTGTAGTAGTTGGAAAAAATTTTAATATTTCCATTTCATATGTTTTTCTGAACAAGAACAGGGTAACTTTGTATATAACTTTAAAAGACGATGGGTGGCGAAAGTGATGTATATATTAATATATTTACTTTAACCCGATACCAAAAATTAATAAGAAAATTTGAATTTAAAAAAATCAATTAAGCGCCACTTTTGATGTAATTCAACCCAATGTGCTACGGTAGTCTCAGAGTTCTTCGTGTTCTGTACATATTCATAACAAACATCATCTATTTACCTCACACTTTGGTAGAAACTACATACCCAGCGGGAAATGGTAATCAATAAGAATCGAGGAGGTAATACAAGGAATGTATAATCTATTGATTACGGAAAGCATTACGCTCAACACAGATCATGTCCTACGAAAGTAATAAATTCTTTTACTGTCCCGCCGTAATAAGTATTAGAATTAATTATTGGTAATGCATAAAATTATTATTTATTAATAATTTGAAGGAATAAATTCTATGATGCATTATTTGTAATGTATTATATTATTAATGTATATATTATAATTACATTATTAATAATAAATTTAAATTAATTTCCCCCACTAGAAATAAAATAATAGTAGCTAATTGGTAATACTCGTTTCACTATTTACCATTTTATTTCACCTGTAATTGCGCTTTTGTTATTAAACTCCAAATTTTATCACGTTCATATTAAAAACATTTTGCAAGCCTTTAGGTTTTAAAATAAATATAAAAAAGATACGAAAAGCTATAGGTGACAAAAATGGTGAACTGTAAAGCAAGTATTCCCGAATAGCTACTAATATACATATTAATTAATCTTATACATTAATTTTGTGTCTGCACTTCTGCGCATTTAAACATAAACTGCATTTTTTAATAAAATATATATTTTTTTTTGCGTAAAGAATAACGGATTTTTTAACTATGAAAAAAAAAAAAAATAAAAAACAAAAAAATCCACAAACAAATATACGCAGAAACAATAACTTCTTTCTTCTATATATGTATGTGGGAATGTACATGGTAATCGATATGTAAAATAGAAAAAAAAACCAAATTACAATTTTTTTAACAAAATATACGAAAAAGACAAAAACCAAAATGTAGAACAATAAATTCCTTCTTCATAGATGTGGGAATACACATGGTAATCAATATTGACTTGTGTGTCACATGAAATTACCTTCTCGATTCCAAAAGTAATATATTCTCAAGTAATATATTATATAATTGATTATAAAATAAGGTAATCAATCTTTTCCCGCTGGGTACATACATATGTACATATTGGAATTAAATTTTTTCTTTTTCGTTTTGAAACATTTTGTAATACTTTTTACAATTGAATTCTTTTGTTATTTATGAATGTCCTGTACCTCGTTGATATTAATTAAAGCGAAATATAAATTCGATTAAAATATGGTTACAAATACACTCTATACCTAAGCCAAAGAAAATACTGCAATCAAGTTAAGAAATAAATTATTTGGATATGTTATGGAAATCGATTTTGATCGAAATTTAAATCGACTGAAATTTTACTTTAACTTTCAAATCTGAAGAGATTTGGAATTACTTCTTTTACTCATCAGCCTAAAGTCGTTGCCACTACTTCCTTGGTTTTTAAAGTTTCAAAATAATCAAAACATATAAGTTTTCTTTAGAGCGCTCGCACAAAAACTCAAACAACCGAGGTTCAAATCCTAGTGAAGACGAAAAATAGAAAACCTGCGGTTTTTCAAAAAAAATATAGTATACAAATTTAAGAAACTGCTTCCTGACATTTCCAGTCTATTACACCAGAAACGAATGATCAGGAGTACAGCACCACCTTCTGAAAAGATAACAGCTAACTTACTTAGTGAAAACGCTCACCACTCGCAATCAACATCCACAGGCAGATGGGGCAATTGCTGTTGATCATTAAAGGGTGAAAGTATAACACTGGCCTTTGAGTAGTCAATTGACAGCAACTTGTCTCATCAACAAAAAGGCGGAAAATAAATATCTATATATAAATAAAAGACTTTGAAAATACAAATGATTTCAATTTCGAACAAAATCGTATTTAGGCTTTTTTTTTATACAGTACTAGCTGAACCCGTTGTGCTTCGCTACCCCCTCGTTATATAATAAAATTCAGGACGGTGTCGTGGTTCATAGTTATATGGCGACGTTAACAGTATTAAGAGCAATATACTACCAAATAAAAAAATCAATTGGAAGGAACAAATTTATACAGAGAACAAACCGTTTGAAACTTTCAAATAAAATTTTGCGTGAAAGAGGGCGTGGCGTAAGAAATGTTTATTTATACCTCGCCTGGAGTATAATGTGTATACAATTTGAAGTAAATCTGTTAAAAGCTATATGGGAGCAATTACATAATTTAAAAAAAGTGGGCGTAAAAGTGGGCGTGTTGAAAAAAGTACCCTATTAATCATGTCAGAGTCCCAGTTAAATGCTGTGAAAATTTCAGGAAGATCGGTCTAGAGGTTTGGTCGCCTATAAGGTACAAGAAAACAGAACAGAAAGAAAAATTAAATCACGTTGATAACAACTGATGTTTGTATTTCAAATTCATGGCTATTATCAATTTATTAGATCAACTCAATTTTACACAAATATTACTTTAAACAAAAATCACAGCAATGTGGCCATGCTCTCAATAGCAGAAACAGCCAGTGTTGCAATTTTTCTATATAATGAAGAAAAACCTCTATTATAAGAAAACAAAAAGTGATAACACTGCTGAAACCAACAACAAATATACTAATCATTTTAAAAATAAAACAATTGTTTACAATCAAAGTTGAGTTGACCTTATTAATTGACTCTGGGCAATAGAATTTCATTTGTATTCAAAAAGTTATAAATGACAGAATATAGGCTGTAATTTCTAGAATTTACTCATGTGAATAAAATCGGTCTAAAATATCAATAATTTGATAGAATTCATGTAATGATTTAACCTACACCCCTTTTAAATTGTTTGTTTTATACGCCCCTGCTTTTAAATATTAACATTTCAATTCTTATAGAGAGTTTTATGGGACAAACTAAAAAAAAACAGAAATATAAGAGAAGAATAGATGACATCAATAAATAAAATAAACAAATGAGCGGTTAATAAGTATGCCGGCCAAACGACAGACTGGCTTTATTATTTAACAAATAGAAGGTTTTTTTTCTCTACATTCGCACTCATATTTAATGATCAATCTTGCTTGGCTGTTGTAAAAAAAGTCTGGGGCTCAGAGACAAACAAATGAAGTCTTATTAAAACTATGTTTTGTTTTTTAATTTTGTTTTTATTTAATGAGCCAATAATAAAAATGTAAACAAATGAATTGTTTATAAAGTCGTTGTTGTAGCAGTCGTTGTTATTGCTTTTAAGATTTAAGATAAGCTATAACAACAACAACTTGATAGAAATCAATGACATTTTTTTTATTTCTAAGAGAGACACAATAGAGTGGTGCTACAAAGAGAGAAAATTTTTAATTTTATTTTATAAATTACGGTGTTATAGTGGAGAATCTTAATCTCCAGCCATACAGTGTCTTACATGAGTAAAATATCATTTAATTATCGCAGAATTTTTTAACTGTATTTTAATACAAGCTGACTTAGAAGAGATATTTGAAAATGTCTCATCTTTATGATTATCGGGAGCCATATTCTGTAATTATTTTAGTGTTTTTAAAAAAAGCTCGCCGTTTGTATATACAAAATTAGACATTTTTATTGTATTTTTAGCGATATAGATTTAGATTAAAAGACTTATAGAATAAGACAGTAGCACATACTTATCTATTGTATTACACTGGGTTTAGTTTTTAATTTTTCTTTTATGATTTTTTTGACGTACTATCCCACTGTACAATAATCTCGCTAAAGAGCGACTTTGTTTTGATTCCTTAGTGGCCTTTAAGCCGGAATTTGTTGATCAATCATCAATATATTTTGAAACGTAAACGAGTAAAGTTGTAAAACTACGTTGCTTTTGTACGAAAAGAATTAAATTAAAATTCACGTGCATGTTGGAGACATGTTCATAATTTTAATGAAAATAAAAACTCTGTTGCTAAAAATTATACAAAATTTAATATTTATTAATGCTTTGATCTTACAAATTACTTTTTATTGATTTATGTTTCATTTTGATTTATTTTTGTTATTAAAAATAAATTTGTGAGTGCATTTTTGGTAATCGAAAACAACAGTAAAAAAGCTTTTTTCGGTGAGATAAGACCGGCTACTGTTATCAGTAATAAAGAAAAAGTGCTCAAATTTTAAATACATACGCCTCCCGCCTCCCGCCGATATAATACCCTCTACATAACTGCTATATCTATTGTTATTATCGCTCAGTAAATACCACAAACAAACCGAAAAAAAAAGTGTCATCATATGCCTGCTCTTTTATAAACATTTATTACTCGTAAAGAAATATTTTTTATTCACATATTGAATTCAACTGATTAGCTGTTGGGGTGTTCTACAAGAGCAACTGCACAAAAGATATGTCTTGTGTGTTAAAAAAATACGTTTAATTTTGTTTTATACAGAAAAAAAAAAATATCAACACCTTTAGTTCATTTTTATTAAGTGACATGTGCATTTTATTTTTAAAACGATCAGTTTAGTGGTGAAAGAAAATTTTCTTTTGAATCAATATAACACCGAATTATGGATAAATTATTCACAATATTGTGTTGGTAGGCTTTTAAATTTAATTTTTTCGCAGAATTTTTTTATTTTTATAAATAAAAATATTTTTTTATTTTCTTTCCTTTAAAATTTCAGTGCCAATAACACTCAAAGTGAATCTCAATCAACACAAAAACCACAACAACCACAGCAACAAGTACAATTACAGCAGTTAAAGCAACATGAGACAGATCAACACCCCCTTATGGATAAAGAGAATCAACCGAATATTGAAAAATTTTTGACAACAACAAAGAATACTACAACGAAACAAAATGATGAAGAATCATCCATAGGCCAGGTAAGAAAGTGAAAAATTGGAAAACTAAAATATTAAGAGCGAGTCACATAGAATATTTAATACCCTATACTTTTTCTTTTGTGTGCTTTCTTATAAAATTTGTTGCAATCGGTTTTCTCCATCAACGCAAAGTATAAAGTTATGCAACTACGTCGAGTCGAGTACTTTGAAACGTATCAGCTGATTTTTTTCTTTACTTTAAATTCTGCGTGGTGTGGTACGGTGAACTAATAAAATTAAAAGTTTGTTAATTAAATATAATATACGAATTACGTTTACCTCTCCTAACTGATGCAATGCCGCCGGTTTTTAAACAATTAAAAAAAACTATTTCCAGAATGCAATTTTTATCACCGCATACATGTTTTATGCGATATGAAAATGACTTGACTCAGTGAGTTTTTTAAAAGGCGACATCTGTCTAGAGGCCGCCCGCGCAAATATTTGCCTATATGGCAAAAATATTTGTTGTTTATTAATTAACAAAAACAAAAATTAAAATTAAATTAATATCCATTAAGGTACTCATTGTGTCAACCTCACACGATGTGTCTTTACATTAGTGGCAGTTGAAAAATTCAAAGCTTAACGTATGACGGATTCTATTTGATCCGATTTCTTAAAACAAAGTACGGTAAAACGGTTTAAAAAATTGCAAAACCAGT
Organism: Metopia argyrocephala; assembly: GCA_963576795.1. Lineage (NCBI taxonomy): Eukaryota > Metazoa > Arthropoda > Insecta > Diptera > Sarcophagidae > Metopia > Metopia argyrocephala. Next base: position 109,160,343 of record OY756211.1, on the reverse strand, counting down.
TTGTGTTTAATATTAAAATTGAAAAAAATTTGTCTTGCTTAGTTAGGAGTGTTATCACTGATATTTTCGAAATTTGAAATTAATGGTTTAGAGCAACGAGTTGAAATTCAATAAATTCGATGAGTAAGACGAGCTTTAAACTAAAATAATCGTATGTAGCCTGAAAATATCGTAAAAATGCTTTACATCAGCTAGAGTTTTTCGAAGTTTTAAAATTGAAATGAAAAAGAAAAGTGAAATATTCAAGGATTTACTGAACAATCATTCTTTACGCTTAGCTTGAATATATCAGCCCGATTACGACCCCGAAGATTATTTACGTATTGCTAAAAACTGAATAGTGGATACTAAAATTAGGACTTAATATAAAGGGCACACATTTTTCATTGAAACTCTCTAGAAAAGTATGGTAGCATGCTAACCTGAGAAGAGAGTTTTGGTATAGCAAATAATTTTTAGAGAATACGTATGATATCCTTTGTGAGTTCGGCGAAGAATTGTAAACCGTTTTATACTATAAATTTGCGAATACTTTAGATCATAGTTAACCAAAACTAATTGTTTTTTATTTTGTAGCACAATTGTGTGCAGAAAATGAAGATTTGGATTACATTGCTTTAGATTTGCTATCAGTCTATAAATTTAACATATTCTCTAGATGATGGTAGAGAGAATCATAGTAAGATTGTTGGAAGTCTGAACTATCGTCTTGACTGCGAAAAAGATAATAATGTTAAAGCGCGTGTTAAATTCTTCGTCGACAGCCAGGCCGACATACGGGTTTTAAAATATCAAGGACGACAACCTTGAGGTTGGCTGAGAAGTGCAGTGAAGATCTAAAGTGTGTTTATGAGTGTAGTGACTATACTTTGAGTTTAAAGTAATGTGGGTTCTTGAAGGTTCTTCTTCTTATTCTAACCATGGTAAACATAAGTTTGTACATACAAGATAAAGCCACTGCAGCGTATTATTTTTCAGAGGTGAGCAGATATATAGAAAGGAACATCTAACTGCTTCTTCTTACGACAAATGTGGCCATACTGCATTAAAAATAGAATTGACTTCCAGATGAGTCTATTGAGAGGAAATTTTTCCTCTATATTTTTTTCCTTATATGAACTCAATATGTACACATGTGTGGAATAGAAAATACTTATTTGTTGTACAATTAAATATAAGAAAAAGAATTTATATTTTTACAGTTAATATTCTTACCTGTAATACATTTGAATTATACATAAATAGATAATTTTTATATACATTTTTATACATAAATACCGGGACCTACTATATAAAGTTGACTCCGAAGGACAGACTTGGGAAGCTTGTTCATGACCCTCAGGGCTTTTGCCAGAAGACTGCTAAGAGGTTTTCGACGAAATTGTTTTTTTTTTTTCAAGATATCAGACCTGTGGTTTGAACCCGTTTTATGGACTATCTTTAGTAAAATCATTGTGATTTAATTGTAGGAGCAGTAGTGTGCATTCTATGATACAGATAAACCATGATGTTTACATTATCCACAATGACAGCTAAAAACTTGCTGTTTGCTACGTATAAATATGAAAGTGGAGGTCATTACTTTTTTTATTAAAATTTAAATAAAAAATTCTATGCACTTATAATAAATACTGTCCACGTTACTTTTTTTCTTTTTTTGTTAATTATCACGCCCATTTTTAGTTCAACTATAAAAGTAACTAAACTTTTTACATACGTGCTCGTCTTCTTTTTTTTGTAAAATTGTCGATAATTATTCCAGGTGTAATACATCTACCGAATTATATTCAATTAATGTGATTATTATATTTCGATTTCCAGTTTTAAGTAATATGCCACGCCCCTTTCTGTCGCTCACATTACAGTTGTACTAGCAAAAGTTCTTTGTAAAATTATGCAACACTTACCTGTAAAACTAAGTAACGAATGCAGATCAAACGGTTTAGTCAATTAATTTCATATATAATGTAATTATACTTATGTATATAAGTATATACAGGTACAATAACTGCATACTATACTACATACGAGTATTAAATTTGTTGTATAACTATATTATTGTAATAGTTTTAAGATCCTAATTCTGATATTCTTATGACATGCAATATCCGATAAGCAAGATGTAGTGGAACTGAACTAATTTTCGACCAATACAATCAATACTCGTAACCTTAAAATGTTTATTGGGTTTGTTAATGATCACAGCAGTGCGTAGTTAATTAGCACCTTCATTATTTAGATTTTTAATTTTGTCAAATGCTAATTTAATAAAATATTAAAAAAAAAACAACAAAAAATGGAAACTAACAAAACTATGGAACAGTTGTTGACATAAAATTTAAATAATTTTTGGCACAACATTTTCAAAAAAACAACCAGATATTTTTCTCTTAGTAATTTAAAGCTTTTATGTCACACAAATTTTGTCAAATATTAATGGACATTTTGTACTTGAATATCATAGATATCGAAGTGACTAATAAGAATTTTTAGTTTTAAAAATTTATTAATGAAATTTTTTTTAGTTTTGATGCACACACTTGGGTTTCCTTTTCTTGTGCCACTACGCCATTCATATTCTATTTAGAGAAGTTTTTTTCGTTTTGTTTTCGTAAATTATTTCATTATTATTTTTGTGGGTGCAGAATTCATTCACCTACGACATATTTAAATAATTTTTTGTATTGTTTTTATTACTTCCTTAGCAATTTCTTGATAATTTAAAATAATTGTGTGGTTTAATGAATGTTTAAAAATAAATTTTCGTTTATTTATTTCAAAATATCCATTTAAATGAAATCGATCAAAATACAACATCAAAATCAAATTGTATTTTTGAAACATTATTAATGAAATGATTAAAAGTTAATTGTTTACATTTCATATCAATGACCAGTATGTCTCGCATATATCATACGTGTATCCTATTATCACTCGCTCAAACCATAAAGTGTTTATGGGTTTTTATATTTGCGTTAATAAAACTGAATTTTTTTCTTTCTTTCTTCAAAGCTATGTACGTATACAAAATTTTACGTTCAAAATATTTACTTTGAGAAATTCTTGTTAAATCGTGAGAAAACGACGAAACAAATAAAAATAATCGATATGAATCAGCCAAATATTCTATATTCGCTGACCAATGCTTGGGATGCTGCCACTGCCACTGTTACTGCTGCGGGCTGGCTGCCGAGTCAACATGATTATTTGCCCATTTAAGCAGTCAACGAATTTGAACTGTTGAAAATATAAACAAACCAAATAGTTGTGATGAAAATAATAGCATTTACCAGTACAACCAATATTTAGATATCGTGTTTTTTTTTCTTTGAAAAATATCAAATATTTCTCAAGTTCTTTTTGGTTTTAGAGGTGTTTGGAATCCTCTTATTTTCTCAATGTATTTTTTGAGGTGGTTTATTTGAAGGTCTGTTTTGTACTCTTTTGAATGGCGAATCTCACTACTGTACAGTATTACCTATTGCAGTATATATTACAACTTAAAATTTAGCTTTTGAATATTGAAATTTTAGTGTTTTTGTATTTGGTTTGACAGTAAAATACAAAAACACAAAATAATATTGAAGCAAAATAACGATAAACTATAGTTAGAACGGTATAAACTCTAGTGAGTAACAACATTTTACTGGTGTTAACGTTACCAAAAATCGTAACGCATAACAAATATCAGAGACTTCAAAGTAAAAATACGCAAGCGGCAGCTGATTTGGATATTTCACAAAGTTTTTACGTCCAGCTCGCAGGGAATCAAAGCAGTAAGTTGACCTGAGACATAGTAGAGGAGATCAACTGTAATGCAGTTTATTTTTCAAGCTAAGGTATGACTCAAACTGTCCAGGGACTTATCAAATGCGAATAAACTTTAAATTGATATATCGCTAAATCCTTGAATTCATAGTTTTCTATATACCAAAAAGTAATCCAAGTCAACCTCACATTCATTTTACCGGCACTTGAAAATTTTATAAAAACTGCTAGAAAGATCTGTAAAGCTTCACTTGTAGATTCGACTTTTCTTAAAGCACTTCTGCTTAATCTTTAAGATTTGTTTTCCCCAATACTTGTGCTCTTTTATTTTCCATCACTATTTGTGTTATACTTTAATGCCGTTGGCAAAGATCTTATAAAACTGGACAATTTGTGTAGAATTTTTGCAAATCTATTTGGTCAGTGTCAAAACAGCATTCGGCACAAACGCATAATCACAAATAATAAAAGAAAACTTATGAAAACAAGATATTTTTTTCAAAATAACTAAAAACTTAAGAGCAAAAAAAAAAAAAGAAATAAAAATATTTGTTTTAAATAAGTGAAAGAAAAATTATACAAAAAAAAGGCCATTCTTAGTTGGATGCTACACAGTTGGTGTTGATTTTTCTGAAGTTTGTTTTTAATTCAAATAAACAAAAATTCAAGTGCAATATAAAGTGATTTAAATTAAGAAAACTAAGTTAACAAAACAGATATTAAAATTATTGAACAAAATATAGAAGAAGAAAAATATTTTCAAAATGTCAGTTTGGATGACTTATGTGCAACGACGAAGACCGGGTCAGCATCGTTATTGTAATCAGGGCATGTTTTATTTAGTAAGTGTTTTTAGTCACATAATTTAGAGAAAAAACTTAATTAGTTATTCCACATAATTTCAGAATGAAAGGATTTTTATTACCTTGGATTGGTTCAAAGCGAATTGATTATAAGATATGGCTAGTCGATCAATTGTCTAAACGATTTAAGTTGTCTAAATTTATTGCAGTATACATTGTATTGGTTGTCTAATTGCCCACACCTTATAATCAATTCGCCTTAGATTGGTTCAGTTAAAATAAAAAGCCACACCCTGGGAATGACAAGTTTTCTAAAATTTAAAATTATAATATATTTGTTTCATTGCTTTATATAGAATTATTAAATTAAAAATATATTCAAGTTTGAACTTTAAGAAAAGAACACTTTATAACTTAAACCACGCCCACTTTTTTTTGTAAAAGCCGAAGTACTTATGAAAAATTTCATCAAAGTAGCCAAAAGACCGGGTTTAAGTTTGCTCCTCGATATATAATTTTTTCTCTCAGAGCATTTTCTTTTGTAGTTGATTGTCCAGTGAACCGCACAAGGCATTATAGAGAGAATTCGTTCTTTAGTCGTACTGCTAGTTTATGGAACAGGCTTCCAGCGAACGTTTTTCCTGCCAATTACGATATCAATAAGTTTAAATCAAATGTTCACAAGCACTACTCCCACTTGGCCCCTACCCATAACATATTTTCCCAGACCAGAACAATGTACTGCATGAGTAGTGATCAGTACAGGCCCCTAAGTGCTGGGCTTAATGGGGGAAAATAAATATTATATTTCGGCAATAGTAGCAAATACACAATTATTCGAAAATTTGTAAATTTTTACGAAGTTTTATGTTTTTTGATCTAAATTCAATTTATAACAATCTCTACTGTTTACTATGGTTTTTTTTTAATCGAAAATGTTTGAAATCTGGACTTATGGAGAAGTTTCTCTGAAATTCATGGACAGATTATGTCCTTAATATTCCAATCTTACAGAGATACAACTTCAAACGCTAAATTTTACATGTAGCAGAGGTTCAGAAAACTTCCTTATTATTACTCTCATTGCTCTCTGAATTTTGGTGCTTACAATCTACATTTACAGCACCATCTGTTGCATAAGCTGAAGGCAAATTTTATTTTTCACAAAAAGTGTTCCTCTGGCTATTTCCTGTGCTTCTTCTCTTGTCTCGCCGCTCTTCCTTGCTTTCAGAAATCGCTGATATTCAAAAGGTGTAGGTTTAAAAAATTTGCCAGTATCCAATGACATAGACCAATTGTGCACCCCACCTCCGTCTATCGTTAGTCAGATTTTTGACTATTGATGAGCACTTATCGCCACATGAAATATCATCGCTGCTTATTACTCTCGAATGTACCACGCAATATTCGTACACCATAGCATATAGACTACCTCATGCGTTTAGTTAATGCATGTGAAGCATTGCCCTTTAATTCTGTTTAATTTGCTTTCATGTCATGCTCGGGTTAACAAGTCATTAACAGGATTGGCCACTAAGGTTGTTTAAAACTGGATTGGTATCTATAGTTCGTATTCTAAAGGTTTGACCAGAAATTCATAAGCATATGAGGTTGTACTTTGGATTGAGGGGCACGGCTGCCTGCCGCATCGTGATCAAATTTTAACTGATCACTCGTAGTTTTATATCATTTGGCTGTTTATTTAATTACATATTTATTATAATACTTCAATTGAATTTAAATGAAAAATAAATCAATATAAACACACATACAAATGAAAACTTCTTAAATTCCTATAACGCATTATATTTTTTACTCTTTCGGCAAAAAAAAAAAAATCTGTTGGAAATGGTGTTTTTTCGTTTAACAAAAATAAAAGAAAATTCAAATGTTCCAAAAAAATAGGATTTAAACGAAATGATTTATAGAAATATTTTATTTTTTCTTTTTATAAGTATTTTCGCATTTGATTTTCAAATCTGTCACATGCTTCTTGTTTCTTTTGTTTTTGTTTGGCCGAGTGAAACACCTTAATTTGGTGTTTAATTTTAGCCACACTTAGTTTGGCCCCTAAAAAAGAATAACAATAACAACAACAAAGAATTGTTTTCACAAAACAAATAATTTACACTCAATTTGAAAATAAATAAAAAAATTTTTTTTGTCTTTTCTACTTTTATTAATAGCAACGTCATTCACAGCCTGAATTTGAAACGAGTCAACGTCATTATGTCGATCAACAGAAACGTCACAGTGCCAGTACACGTCCCCTTTCCGAAGCTAATTCTGATAATGGTTGTGATGTATTGGCCCTACAAAATACTTTCAAATCAAATATGGAATTAAGCACTAACACTGCCTATGAAACAACAGATGAAAAACGTTTCAGCACAAATTCAAATGATGGCCACAGTTTAGGTGGCAATCAACAACAACAGAAACTACGCCATAGAGATTCTACAGATTCTAATGAACGCAAGCGGGTTTTGCCCAAACATCAAAGACCATTGACCCGTTATTTGCCTATATTTTCACCAGATTTAGATTTACGACAACATATTGAATCGGCTGGTCATCAGATAGCACTTTGTCCGCATGTGTTTGTAGATGCTACATCATGTAGGGGGTAAGTGTTATTGACTTTGAAAAGGATTGCAAGTTTTATCGATAAATTTAAAACATTTTTTTAGGTATTTACACAAATTAGGTGCCACTTTTCATGGCTGGTCTAAAAGATGGTTTGTCTTGGATAGGCAGCGCAGTGCTTTCATCTATTATTCCGATAAATTAGAGCGCAAACCAAGAGGCGGTGCCTATTTTTCTGTAAGTGTACATCCATTAAAAAAAATTAGATAAGTGAAGTATTGTTAGCAGTACAAGATTGTTAAATTTAAACACATAGAACGTTTACTCAGTTAACCATGTATAGGGTGTAGTTCGACAGTGGGCTAAAAGGCTTATGTAATTAAATCCATATTATTTTCAGATCAAAAAATATTTCTATAATTTTAACATCTGACTTGTTTCGCGAGGTATAGCATAGCAAGTAAAACTACTTTTGTTAGTCTAAAAAAAAAAAAAATATAAAAAATATGTATATCGTGTGCTAAGGAAACATATCTTGTTGTTTAACAAATAAATACTATTGAAGCCAAGGCGTGGCTTGATACACATTCAGCTGACTGCGTTAGGAAACAAAACTATTCAAAAATCATTTACTAACAGCCTGTTCATTGAACACGAACTTTTGTTAGTGTTTCTCATATAAAAAGACGAATATTAAAAATCATTCGTGTTCTATGAACAGGCTGTAAATTAAAATGAACCGAAAGTAGCACCGAAATAGGCTGTTATGGAGGAAAACATAAAAAAATCCATAAAATAACTTTAAATGACCGTAAAGTGGGTGGTCGTAGTAGTGTAGTATGTAATGTATTGGCTTACTAATACGAGAGCTCCGGGTTCAAGCCCCAGCTCTAACAAGAAAGAAATATAAAAAATATTTCTTTCGACGACCTCCTCTTAGCAGTTTTCGGGCAAAAGCTCTAAGAGTAACTGATTGGCATGAACAATATAAAAAAATATTCCTTTCGACGACTTCCTCTTAGCAGTTTTCGGGCAAAAGCTCTAAGAGTAACTGATTGCCATGAACAAGGCTCTCAAGTCTGTTGTTGGGATTCGATTCTACGTTAAACTGTAGGTTCCGGTACGCATGGATAAAAATTTACACGCACAATATGGGTGCTGTGAGAAGCTAGGCCGTAACTCTGAAGAAGGGGTTTTAATGGCCAGTTATGCGTGTTATGATTTTTTAAAATTAACCCAACGAAAATTAAATTGTAAAACGAATTATCCAAAACTCAAGTTCGTATATCGAATATACAAATATGTGCTGCGTATAAAATAATTTACATTTTGAAAAAAAGACAAAGTTTATAAAAAACAACTTTTTATTTATTTTTTTGATATTTATTTTGTATTTAAATTGATTATTTTTATTGCCTTTAACATATTGTTTATACGTTGTTTTGCTTTAAAATATAAATTATTTTCTTTGTTGCCCTAAACATTAAGTTTTATTAGATAAACAAATGATTTATAATTGAAATAAAAAATAAAATTATTTATATATAGAATTGGTTTAAGCACGTGGTAAATGTTTATGAAGTGTTAAATATTAGTCATATAGAGAATTTGTTTTGAAATGTAAAATTATTTTTTTTTTTTATTTTTTTATATATTATTTCAGACAATTGATGAAGTTTATTTGGATCATTTGAATGTATCAAAAAGCGGCCGGCCTCATTGTACATTTATTGTTAAGACGAAAAAGCGCAGCTATCAATTACAGGCAGCATCTGATGCTGCAGCTCGTATATGGATTGATGCCATTATAACTGGAGCTCAAGGCAATTTAGATTATTAACTTAGTGTTACATATAAAGTATAAATTCATTAATTAGTACATAATATTATAATTTATAATTTTAAAGCTCAAATTTATAGTGTTTAGACTTACTTAAAGCCTAAATTGTGATCAGTTTATTTTTGATAACTAAAATGGTCACTATTATGGTGAATTTGGGCCTAAAACATAAGGAAAATAGAATGCATATACAAACGAATTATATTAAGTTTTGTTTATAATATATTATTTTATAATCGTATACTTACTCGCATAAGTACATACATATATACTTATATTGTATTTACATACGACAATACTATTGTATATTAATTTTAATTTTTAAGACACTTTTTTATTATGTATAAATAAGCGTAGTTTAAGTTTGAATTAAACTAAGTTTTAACAATTTATCCGTTTTTCTTTTTCTGTACATGAAAGAAAGAACAGAAATGCTCAGCCAAAGGAAATGTAGTATAATATTACATAAGTATATAAAATTTATATACATATATTTTTCCTCTTAAGATACATACAAGTGTACAGTAAAAATAATATTTACATTGAAAATAGATAAACTATTATAAATAGGAATGAAATATTTGTTTTATTTTTCTAAAATATTAAATTATGTATGGGTATTTCTATGATAGGGAAAGCAACATTCATACGACTTAAAAAAAATCTATGTTTTTATTTTGCGATAACATTTCAGTAGAATTGTTGGCCCCGATTATCGTTCACAACACCTAAATGTTGTGTTGTATTGGCTACATATAACAATAAATGTTGTAAACGATAGTCAAAGTATATGGTAGAACACATAGCTGTTGTAAATCATAATGGCAATTTTAGAAATACAACATCAAATTTACAACTGTTGTGAACCATAATCGGGGCCGTTGTTTCTTATTTATTATTATTAGCATTAAACATACGATAGGGAGGGAACGCGATGTAAAAGAACACTCAATTCCAACTACAGTTATAAAATTGAATTTATTTAAAAATTAAAATTTATAAGTACATTTTTACTAATATTTATACCTATTGTTTTATTTTATAGTAATATGCAAACATTTCGTTTCCGATTTTTACATTAGTATAGACCAAGTAGTCGCCGTGGTCTAGTGGTTAGTGTGTTGGCTTACGAAGACGATAGTGCTGGGTTCAAATCTCAGCTCCGACATCTTTATAAAAGAAATATGAAACAATTATTTCTTTCGGCGACTACCTCTCAGCAGTCTTCTGGCAAAAGCTCTGGGAGTAATTAATTGCCATGAAAAAGCTTGTCAAATCTGTCGTTCGGAGTCGACTTTAAACTGTAGGTCCCGGTACTCATGGGAAAAAATTAACACACACAACATGAGTGCTGCGAGAAGCTAGGCCGTAATCCTGACACAGGGTTGTAATGGCCAATTATGTATGTATGTATGTATGTATAGAACAAGAAAATTATCCTGCATATTATAAATCAGAAATGAAATGAAAATCAATGTTGTTTGTTGGATTTTGACGGTTTTTTTTTAAATAATCGTCGTGGTCGTTTTACGGAAAGACAATTTTTACCCGCTCACTTTTACGCCCACTTTTTCTATTTATATAAAAATCGGAAAACAGTTAAACCGAATTAGCTTATTTGTTTTTCAGATATTCGATGCAATCCTCTTTAAGCTTTTTTTTTTTTTTTTTTTTTTTTTTTTTTTTTTTTTTTTTTTTTTTTTGAGACCAATACATTATGTACAGACAGAAAACTACATTATGACAACAGAACATATATTTTGTTTTCTTATATTAGAGCCTTAGGAAGGAGACAAATTGCTGTGAATTGATCATTCAAAGGCCAGTATTATATCTTCCCATTTGAATGATCAACAGGAATTGCCCCATAGTTGCATGTTGACTGCGGTAAGTACCTTCGCTAAGTTAGTTTTTAGCTGTTATCTGCTACTTCCAAATAGGTGGCACTTTTCTCCTGATCATTCGTCTTCGTTGTCAAAGGTTAAGGTGGTATAGAGTGGAATGTCAGGGAGCGGTTACTTTGAAGATGAACTTCTTGGAGGAGGGACCCTTATTTTTAAATTATAATTTTAATAAAACCGGAAACTAGTTTTTTTCTTTTTTCACCTTTGCTGGAATTCGAATCTATACTATACCACACATCTCCAGTAATTTTAATAAAATTGTTATGATAACTAACATAACATTGGCACACAAAAAGGCTGTGTACTTGAAATAAATTCATATTATAGAGAACTATAGAAGTTCACTGTAGGGAAGTTGGACTGTATTAACAAAAAAAAAATCATTTGTTTAGTAAAATTAAATTTTTTATTTGTGTGGGCCTTGCCGTGGAAATACCAATATATATATTTACTCTATATTGAAGGAACGAAAATAAAATTATGAGAGAATTTTAAAATTAAACATTCTCCATAGTTAGTCCATTGTTATATCACTTCCCACTACACATATCATATGACCAAATGTTAAAAAATTCCGACAGATAATACAAACAAATTTTACGAACTTTTTACCAGTCCTCGTAATAATATTCTTTGAGCAATCTTCAATTGAAATTACAAATTTGAATTCAAATTACTAAAATCTTGTGAATGAAAGGCTTTTAATTTATTCGATTTTTAAGAGAATTCCGCGGTCTTGCTGCAGCGGTGTAAGTGATTGTGCATTCATTATTGACCTTGAGTTTGGTGTGAATCGATTTTTATTGATTCAATATAGGCGATAAATAGTTTTAAGAGTACTTTTTTGTTTGTTTGTTTGTTTGAATGGTTTTCCTTAATTATTTTACTTATACAAATTCCAAAAGAAATATTTTCATGAATGAAAACGTTTTTATTTATAGACTGTTAAAAATATAATTTCCGTTTTAAATGTATGTCCATATAAACATTTTAACATCGACGACTTTCTTTTCTTCATCACAACAGTTCTGGCTTTAGCTGTATATTACAAAAGAAATGTAAGTGCATGCAATTGTTATGCTATGATTGGTATGCATTCCCTAGAAAAAGTTGTAGAATTATCATTTGACTCACACATACTGTGAACAGTGAATAAGATTTAAGGTTTTATTTAACACTGCGGAAAGGAGTTTAATGAAGCTTTTGCTCTAAAATAATTATTAACTTCTCTGTTAAAATAAATCATGGAATCCACAATATGATATTCATATAACTTAAATTGAATCGCTTCAGAATTTCCCAATTTTTTCTTAGTCATCTTCAATGGCATTAAAATGTTTCTTTACTATCATATGAAGTCTTTATTAAGCCACCAATAGTTAAGAGCAGAATAAATTTTGTTTGCATTTTTTTCATCAATAATTTGTTTCGTAGTTTCATAGACTCTGAACTTTTCCAAGGAATCTAGAAATAGAGTTCCATTTTAGCAACTTTTCTAATATACTCTCGGGACGGAAATGCCAAATTTGATTCATTAATATGTTGCTCTTGGTTTGTCATCTGGTACTCTTAAAAAAATGTGTTTAGCATCGTCGTCCGTTGACCCGCAGTAAATGAAACCCGGGTCACTTATCTTTTATATACGGTATAGGTACTTTCTAAAATATCCATAATGATAAAGGTATTGAGTCAGAAAATAGTTGACTACCCTAAAGGTTCTTTTAGTCCACGTTAATGGGTTGGGGATAAGAATCGCCATCCATCTTTCGACTCTGAGGTTTCTTCTCCCAATACCTTTAGCAATACTTAATAAAACGATAACATTCTATTAATACGTTAAAACGAGGGTTGTATTTTATTGGTATAACCGTAACAAAAATAACACATCCAAATATGAAGTACCAAAATAAACAACGATGTGTTAAAGCTTTCCACGGAAACCATGTATCATATATTTTACGTTTTTAAGCACGGAACAAATAAACGCTTTTCATTTAAACAAAAACACCGGCAAATATGCAACGACATACACAAGATTTCTACAACTTAACACACATACACAAAAGTTGTGAAAGAAGAGAGACAGGTATGAGAAACTGAGAGTGAGAAGTGTAAGCTTTTAGAAGCGAATGAAGTAAAAAGAGAACACAAAAACAAAACGTACATATTTAATGCGCCTAATAGTTGACTGTGCAAAACTTCTCATTCGCATTTTACTGTTTCGCCTCGAATCGATTGCTTCGCGGTTGCAATGCAACGCGCGCGTAGCACTACTACAACAAATACATCATTGGAAAAGAAAATTTTATTATAATCATTAAATACATATATAACATGCATACATAAACACACAATCAACAAAAAAGAAATCTATATACAAAAAATATAAAAATTTAAATCTTCTCTACTGCTACTATACAAGAAAATAATAAATTTTTCAATTTCATAGTCAGAAAAAGAAGAATTTTTTAACTGTTAAAAGAAAATTTGTAGTGAAGTGCAGAAAAAAAAGTGGCAGCTATAAGTGTGTATAAATGAAAAAAGTGTTACAGGAATATAAAAAATGTTTTCTAGTTTTGTTATTGATTTTAAATCGAAAAAAGAAAAGAAAATATTTCCATTAAAAAATATATAATTTTGGTGTTAAGGAATTAGAAAAGAAAAAATAATTTTTCTTCAGAAAATATATACACCAGTAGTGCAATTGTAACCACACAATCAGAATACATATAGAGTAAAATGCATACACAAATAATTTTGCAGCAGCAGAAAGAAAATCTAAAACCGTTATATAGAAAATTCTATATAAAAATTTTGAAAAATTTTAATGATAACTTAAAGATTATAAATATTTTTAAGCATAAAATTAGTTTTCATTTCATCCTTTCCTCTTTGACAAATTTTCCAATTATTGTTAACAAAATATTGCAATTTCTTAATGCATTTTAAGAATGAATAAAAGTTTTAAATTTTTTCATTTTCATTGCTTTCAGAAATGTATGTCGTTGTTCTTCTCTCCCTATCCTTTACCTCCCATTGACCCTATGCCTCCTATGAATCGTTTCCAAGTGTTTGGGTTCGTTAAATTGCCCGAAGCGTAAAGTTGCTCTAAATTTTCAAATGTTTTAGTGTAGAATGAACTTTTTATGCCTGTGTGTATGGCTTTATGTATGTATGTGTGTGTGTGTTTGAGAGATTTTTCTGTTTTCTACTTCTTATCAAGTTGTAGTTTCTGTTTTTGCTATTCCTTCCTTTACACACATTCATTCATTGCTGCCAGATTTGACAATCGATTGTCATTTTTACGTTTTCAGCTGCCCCAGAAGCATGCTGGCGGTTTTTGGTCAATTTATTTGAATTACAATTTTGTTGGTTTATTTAATTTACCATATATTCTAAATAATACGAACACAGTAGCAGAGTTCATATTTATGCTTAACATAGTAGTTGGAATTTGAACACACGACCATTACGATATACTCGTATGTTAAAAACACATTTCAGACTACAGGCTACCTATGTGCATATGAAAATTATTATTTTAACGATACGACGGAAATAACACCATTGAAGCGACTGTGAACAGTGCCGCGAATACAATATGATGCATGAAGAAGAGAGTTCAAAAACGCTACTCATGAAAAATAACTATTAAAAACGCGAACAAAATTGTTAGTGGCTACACTAGAACATTAAACATAACACCTTGCAGATCAGATGTTTATTTCGTTGCTGCTGCCTTGGAAATAATTAAGCGATATTGTAGTCTTGAATGTTTTAAAAACAATAGAATTGTTGAAGAAGCTGCATATTTTCTTAAGTAATTTTCATTTAGTTATTGAAATATTTAAAAAAAAAGTAAAAAAAAATGCTTTTAAAATTAAAGAAACCGGAAAAAAATATTCGTACATTTCCTAGTTATACATATTCTGTTCCTATTAGTGTTCCTGTGGTGCGGTTCATAAGATATCCGCCTACCAACCAATAAGGAATTAATTTAATTTTATGGCCAGACCATCAAGAATTTTCAACAAGATCAGCTCATAACATTAGACAGTTTGAATAAATAATTTTAGGAAAAAGTCTTATATGTTTTTTGAAATTAATAAAGTCTGGGGGATTACTTTGTATTTGGATTCAAATCGAAAATGCTTTCGAACAAAATTTCCCATTCAAAATATCAATAATAAATAATACAAAAATTTTTAAAAAATTCGTAAACTTTTAGGAACTCGTAAGATTTTCGTTTCGATTCGAAATATAAAGTAACCCTCAGACTTTTATATGAAAATATTTCATACGAAATAAAAGTAAAAACACTACTACAACAAGTTTTGGCAATTTTTTTTATTTTCGTATGAAATAATATAGCCAAACACTTGTTTCGTCGAAATTGTGTAAGTTTACTGTTCCACCTCCATTTCGTAAAATATTTATTGTTTTTATAAGTAGTAGTTATAATTTGTTAGTCTCCTTTTCCCAATACTTCCACAAAACCCGCAATCATAGCGGTATATTGTTAGTTTATTTGGGGTTATATTAGATATTTAAGTATTTATTAGGGCCGCTCAATTCAAATTTTTAAGTAAAAATCTTAAGTAGATCTGAAAAATATAAAGACATGTAAAGTAGATTCAGAGCCTGAATTAAAAGTGAGATCACTTCTAGTCAAAATTTATTTTGTTTAACTGTGTTATTTGTTTCGCTAACATGTGTTGTTTACTTTTCTGAATGTTTACTGCATGTCATAAATGAATCAATCAATGTATTATTATTACTTAAACAATATTTTTGTCATATCGTCGTGCGGGAGTTTATGTGCTCCATCCGCCATTTCACATTTTTTATATATCTCGAGTAAATGATGCCACTTAAGGTTTTTAACCCCAAGTCTGCAATCCGTTTTTGGATATCTCGTCCAGTTTCGGAGAAAAATTGCCGATAACGGATTTGAGACTTGGGGTTGAAAACCTAAACTCGAGATATATAAAATGGCGGATAGAGCACATAAACTTCCGCACGACGATATTTTATTTAAGCTTGAAGTCATGCCATACTTAATTAATTCCTGTCGATTCTACACCGCAAAGTATCGAGTTATCTATATATATAATTTCGTTGTTTGTCCGGATATATGTCCAATTCCCTTTGCGCAGCTTTCTGCAGCCCTCTTACGTCACAGATATTTGCTCCACATGTGCAAAACGGAGCCAGATTTTTGATTTTCCGACTTTGGTCGGCTTTATGACTAGTTAAAAAATATATTCGTTAAATATCTACAATTTCATTAATTTTGTATTTTTTGAAAATAATATTCGGTTATATTCTGTAAAACTAATTCGAGTGAAATTGAAATCGTGAGTTTTAAAGACAAATAAAGTTTAAGTGCGCAAGTTATGTTATAGTTTTGATATTCAAAGGAGAGACATTAATGGTTTTTAAGCGAATGAATAAAAAAGTATGAAAATTTAAAATCTCATTCGATTTCAATTTCACTCGAGCTCGTTTTTCAAAACATACCTGATTATTTGCTTCATCAGAAATGCTTTCATTACAGGAGAGTTAAGTTTTATTAAAAATTTAGACTATTTTTTTGCAATGATTTTTTAATAATTATAGGAGAAAATGGCATATGTGAAGGACTTTTGCACAAGCCGAATTAAACATGATTTCGACCATTAGAGTGCTTTGTGTTCTGCACACATTCAATCACATATCAAAAATCAACTATTTAACTCACACTGTTTTTAGAAGTCACAATGTCAATTGTATTTTTTTCTTCAACTTGTAATGATTTAGTCGAAGTATTGTTAAACACAGTAGTATTGTTAAATGCACAGTCATCAAACTGGCTTCAAATTTCTGCTGGAATTGTTTTGAAAATCATAAATATTTAGAATTTTTTCAAACTCATAACATTTTTATGTTTTTTTACGTACACACTCATATAAATGTGAGTTTGAAGCGGCAGGACAACACAATCCAGAGTCACAATATAAATCAACCACTGATACTATTGACGGTTTGGCATCTCTATCACCGAAATGCTTATCAGGACATACTTTTTTATCAATCAATTTTATTTGTGGGTTTTTTGATAAAATTAATTGTAAAAAAAATTTAACTTTTGCTATCAAATAGTTATTTTAAAGACATCTCCAACTTGAATACATAATAAAAAAATTAATAAAACAAATGTGAAAGGAAATATTATAATAGAAATACATTCCTTCAACAAATATGTAATTCCTAATGTAGTTACACAAAATATAAAAAAAGAGATTATGATCATCAAACTCAATATTAAAATTCTGTTTTTTTAAAAAAATATATATTTTATATGCTAAAGGCCTTTTAAACTATTGCGCTTAAAATAATTTCACAGTATTTTGAACATTTATGATTATTTTAGTGCATTAAACTTGAATAGAAATTTTAACTGTGCGTACGCCTATAAGTATGCAATTATAATTTTCTTTATAATTTCATTTCATTTCATTTGCAATAACATTTCGCATGATTTTTCTGATTTTTTTTTTATTTCAATTAACTTACAACTACTGTTTAATTATTTCGCACTATAAAGTATTATAGACATTTAAAATGAGTACAAATACTTTTGCTCTCTAATATAGTCTCTCTTAACTCGTTTTTATCTTTCTCTATGAATTTCGTTTGATTGCAATTCCCAATCATTTATGTAAGTGTGTGTGTGTGCGTTGAGTGTAAAACAGGATATTGAATTATATTGAAATTAAAACATTTAAAATCGTAGTGAAATTTATTGTGTTCTATACTATAGTCATCTCTTTTACTCTTAAGTTAGTAGTTAGAGTTTTGTTTAAAGAAATAACAGTATTTGTACAATATCCAGCTGTCGTCGGCTTATTTATCTAAAAGAAATTGTTGTACTTTTACTAGATTGAAAATGAAACAAAAAAGAAAGAATAACACTAAAAAGAAAATACAAAAAAATACAAAAAAAAAATTTGAAATAAAAAGTATTGCCAACCAATTAGTTGAAACTTTATACTCACGGTTTTTTTTTACTCTCTTTCTGTCTTTCTCTCTATTTCTTTCCTTATTTCCTTCAAGCAAGTTTATTATCACATTTTCGCCACCATTATGGTTTTTGTTGCGGTTATGAACGAAAAATCCAGAAGTGGGAAAACAGAGATTGCGATAAAAATAAAACTTTCGGCTCAATGTGGAGTAGTATCATAAAAAGCTCTCAGGTTACTCGTATATTTAAACGCATTCCTTTGCTGTTCTTCATTGAGGCCGTTTATATGTGTTATTTTAACTCTATAAGAAAAACACAAAAATAAGAAAAAAACAGAGTAATGAAAAAGGGACATGCAAAATTTTAATAAAAATAAAAAAGTGTGTGTTTTTATGTGTTCATAAGAGAAAATTTAATGTTTCCATTTAATTTTTCTTTTTTCTCCACAGTGAATTAGTTGTGTGCGTGTGTGTAACAAGAAAAATAGAAACACAAAACAAAATATAAATGAAAAAAGAAAAAGAAAAAGAAGCAGCAGCAAATAAAAAATAAGTAATTTTTCCAGTAAAATAAATTGAGAAAAAAATCGATTAGAGATGTGAAGTAACACAGTAAAAACCAGCTGAAAATATATTCAAAAATAAGGAAATAAATATTAAAAAAATAAGAAAATATAAATAAAATAAAAAAAAAAATTGGTTTCTAAAACAAAAAAACAAAAAAAAAAGGAGAGAAAAAACAAGCAAATAAATACATAAAATAATATACATTCAGAAATAAGAAATAAGCAATGAGTTTATTGACCACCGAATTACTACAACGAGGCTCATTTTTTTAAATAAAATATTTCATAAAAATTAAAAAAAAACCAAAAAACAAAAACAAAAATAAAAAATTTCCTAAAAAAAAATCATATCTTTGAAATCATATTCTAAAAACTAGAAATACAAATCATTTCACTAGAGAACAAAGTTCAATGAAAACTTTATAAGAAAAACACAGAATTATTCTGTATCAGTGTATGTATGTTTAGACATGTATATACATATGAGTGTGTGTAAGTAAATACAGGACATTGTGTCAGAAATTGGAATACATCATCACTTGCCATCATTACAATCAACAGCAGTCATTGTCATCTCATTCTGTGTACAATAACAACTACAATCTGTAACATCAACATCAACAGCACAGAAGAAATAAAAGAAAAATCATTGCAATCACGAGCTTAAAATTTTAAGGATTTACAAGAGCATTTAAGAATTCAAGCATTTTCATTTGATTGAAAGTAAGTAAAACATTTCAAATTCATATTCTCTTTACTTAACCCACATTTATTTTAAATTTAATTGGGGTATTCACAGTGTGTGTGTTATTGTGCAATATTGTTGGGATGTTGTAGTTTTTTTTTTAACAATTTTTTTTACTAATAAAAAGCTCACAAATTTATGACCTAATAGTGCACTTTGTGATTGCGTCAAATATTTATTCTTAAAAGAGATAAATATTGTCTTATTATAGATTTTTTTTTTGTCCAAAGTTAGGGCTTTACACTAGGGTGGGTCAATTTTTTTGCCTACTAAGCGTATAGCAAAATCGTAATCTACGGGAAATTCTAAGAACTTTTCCCAAAGAAATCATGGTTCTAAAATCAAAATCGAGCTTCCGGTTTTTTACGAGAAAATTTGGTGTTCAGGTCATCCGAAAATAATGCTATTTTTTTGGTAGTATTCATTGCAATTGGTGAATAGTTGACCTGTAAAGCTGGAAGAGGTCTTATTTTAAAGGAAATTTTCTCAGCTTTCTATATCTGTGGTCATTTATAGAAAATTATTTACCCAAATAATGGTTTTGGAGGTTTATGTCACTATAATAATAGTTTTAGGTTTTTAACAGTTTAACTATTATTATTTTGACATAAACCTCCAAACCCATTATTTGAGTAAATAATTTTCTATAAATGAGCACAGATATAGAAAGCTGAGAAAATTTCCTTTAAAATAAGCCCTCTTCCAGCGTTACAACTGTCAAAATTTTGTACGAGACCTACCGAAATACATCGTGCATGTGCACACGTTATGGATTTCAAAATCTAATTTTGACAGTACGTACAAAAGAAATATTAAGAGAAACATCTAAAAATAATAAAGTTTTTTTAAAATTTTTTCTATTTTTATTTAAGATTAAGTGGTCTAGTGGTTAGTGTGTTGTCTTACTAAGATGATAGCGCCGAGTTCAAATCTCAGCTCTGACATCTACAAAAAAAAAAAAAAAAATGAAAAAAATTATTTTATTCGGCGACTACTTCTCAGCAGTCTTCTGGCAAAAGCTTTGCGAGTAATTGATTGCCATGAAAAAGCTTCTCAAATTTGTCGTTCGGAGTCGACTTTAAACTGTAGGTTCCGGTACTCATGAATAAAAGATAACACACACAACATGAGTGCTTCGAGAAGCTAGGCCGTAACCCTGACACAGAGTTGTATTGCTATTAATTTGTTGGGTGAGTAGGAGACCTTTCCAGAGGCGAACTGAACGAATATAGGATTGCCATTCTGAAGTCTAATATTGAAAGTAGGGTATTATAATATTTCGATTACGTGGTGACTGAAAAAATCTTAATCTGTTATATATGTAAATATCTGGGAGTTCGTGTGTAAATAATTCTGTGAAAAATTATTAATTTTTTGAGATTTTTAAACGAAGCTCGGTAAAGATGGGTGGATAAAGTAGAAACATGATCAAATCTTCTCAGTTCATAAACATATCTCACAATATTATTGTAAAGTACGTTAAATTTTCTTTTACTTGCAGTGTCACAATTTCCAAAGAGTTTATAACCATAAATTAAACCGGGAATCCATGAGTTAAACCGGGAATCACATATGTATACCATGGCAAGTAAGATTCGTATTCCTGGCGAAGTAAAATATTGTGTGCTTCAAAGTGCCCTTATATGTGTTTGGCCGACCACATTTGACAAAACGTCTTCTCTCTAAATCGACAACTTTTCAGTAGAGCAAAAAAAACAATTAAAAAGGCTAATAGAAGTTATAGCTTAGAAAATTAAAGAAATTTTGAACTTGGATATTATACACAAATACTTAACGACCATTATGCGACTTTTTTTTTCCTTGTAGAAGTAATATTTTTCTTTAAAACGGCAAACAATTAATTTGACTTTTTGTTAAATAGATTTTAAATAAAAAATATTAGCTTCCACCATACAAGTCGTTTTGTCAAAATTTTTTTGATTAAATTTGATAATTATTTCAGTCGCTTAAGTCAAGACAAGTTGTTTTGTTAAAATGGAATATAAAAAAAGGATGAAAGAAGTTGATCTGGAAAATATATTACGGTTTTATTAAAAAAATATTTCTATTTTTCTCTACAATATGCAAATAATTAAAAAATAATAATAAATATTAAATAAAATTTTTTATAAACATTAAATTTTTTAAATTATTCTTAATTCTCTGAAAGAAGTCGTTTTGTCAAATTGAAATTGGGGGAAAGTCTGAAAGAGGTCGATTAGTCAACTGCATATCTTGAGTTCCAAAGGTCGTAGAGCAAAAGAAGGACAAGGAAATTCTAATATATACTATAAAAATATTGGAAAATTGTCTGATTTCGAGAAAAGACGTTTTTTCAAAATTCCACAGATATTATAATTGTACACAAAATATTCTTTTTTTGTTATTGTACCGGCTGATTTTAACCTTTTGAGCTCCCATTTCTTGATTGCCATGAAAAAGCTTCCAAAATCTATCGTTCGGAGTCGACTTTAAACTGTATGTATGTATGTATGTATAAAGTTATCAATCTAAATAATTTAAAAATAATTTAAAAATTATATATAAAAAGAATAATTTTTTTCATTTTTTCTGGCACTACTCTTTCCTTCTGAGAATTAAGTCCAGAATGTGAACATTTGTTACTAGTTTCAGTGGTCGTCATTCATATTTTAGGTCATAAGTTGATAGCTTTATATAAATATTTCTTCTGTTTAATAAACCGTCAGAATAACAATAAAAAAAAATGATAAGAGTGAGATTTTTCTTTTTTATTTAAATGTTCCCATAAAAGTTACATGCGTTTCAAAGAAAAAAAAAAATACAGAAAAAATATTACCAATAAATAAACGTTTATAATAAGATTAGTTATGCTATTATACCGCATAGTAACACTACAGCCACGGTCTAAAAACTTAACATGAACTGCAATGGAAATAAAGAGGGAAATACGAATAACAAAAAAACAAAAACCAATATATATAAAAACCACTTTACTTTACTTTACTTACATACTTCAGCAATAAATGGTGTGAGATATAATGCACTTGTTAGTTTAACATTTATCTTTTAGATACGTCTTTAAAGGGATGTATAGCCATTATATACGAAAAGACTAGACAGTTAGTGTTTTATATTACAAATACAATAACTTATGCTGTAAACACATTCAATACCACAGGCTACCGTAAATGCCACTAGCTTACTATGTCGTCAAGTAATCAGCTGTTTAATTAATTCAAGGCGGCAGCAATGAAATAAACATTATAGGAGCTAATCTATAAAGAAATTATTATGATTTCTCGTTTTAATTCATTTTATATTATTAACTGTGATTGACTTTTAAAGAGTAAAACTTTTTGAGTATTTTCAATAGGTTTGTGAAGAATTTGTCAGCTAAATAAATTTTAAAAATTTTAACCGGGTAATGCCATGCTCATACAAAATACTGTGAATATATTTATATATGTGTGTATATATAAGTATACAGTGATAGCAAGTTTGGTCCAAATATCTTCGTTTGTAAAAAAAAAAAATGGGTGGAAGTGAACAAGCACCGCGAATACAAAACAAATATTAATTGTTTATATCTCGATAACGTTTAAAGCGAAAGTTTTTAAAGCGAAAAGTCTAAATGACAGCATACCAAGCAAAAATATGGCATAATTTTAGGAACTTAAATTATGAAATAAATTAATTGTATTGACTAAAAAATTAATTACGAGTTAATTAAATTTTTTGGGGTCAAACTTTAATCCGTATAGTTTTTATTTTTTTATCTTTCAACGTAATTTTCTTTGAGCTCAATACAAGGCGCTTTTAATTTTTTTATCGTTTCTATCATCAAAATACATTTCAGTTTGTGAGATTTTGATGTAATTATATAGTTGTCTTCAGGTTAGTGAACAAGAAATAGTCACTCGGAGATATATCCATAGAATAGAGGGCATGAAGAAATAAATTTTAGGCAAATTCATGGATTTTTATTTTTGCAATAGAAAGGAGGGAGCATTTCGACAATGCACTGGGGAAGAATATTTTCTATTTTTCTTTTTATTTTTCATATTGTCTAAGTACGTTAAATTCAATAATTTGGTAGTTAATGGAATTGTAACACCATAATAAAAAATTGGGTTTCTGAGAAAGCAGATTTGTAAGTTTCATTTACCACCTCGCTTGCCCAAGGCATGAGTATAGTATGTAACATTAGTGATTCTCAAAGTAAGAACATTTCTAATTAGGATGTGCATTCCACAAAATGTCGCCATGAATCTATTTTTTTTTTTTTTTGGTTAAGACCAATACTCAGGGGTAAACACCTACTCCAGCACTGCATTGTATTGGAAATTGAAGATATATAGACAGATTTATTTTATTTCTTTATTATGCGCCTTTTTGTTGATAAGACAAGTTGCTGTCAGTTTGACCACTCAAGGGCCAGTGTTATACTTTCACCCTTAAATGATCAACAGCAATTGCCTCATCTGTCGGTGGATGTTGCAAGTGAGTGGAGAGCGTCTTCAGTAGGTTAGCTGTTATCTTTCCATAAGATGACGCTGTATTACTGATTATTCGTTTCTGGTGGAACAGACTGGAAATTTTAGGGAGCTGTTTCTTAAAGACGGAATTTTGGGAGGGGAGGGGGCGAGGGGACCTCTTATTTTTTAAATTACAATTTAGAAAAACTGCAAATTATTATTTTATAATTTTTGTTCTCCGCTGGGATTAAACCTGTGAGAGCGCTCTAACCACTATTCCACGACCCCCAGACAAAATGAATGACAGATAACCTTGGTAAAAACCTACTGGCTGTTTATGCTGTGTTGTAGTAAACCTATATTACATTATTTTGCGGCAGAAAAACTAGAAGCAAGATTGTGCTTGTAGGCGATTGTATACAGACGCGGTACCCATTTCGAGCAAAGATATTTCTTCCCCGATTGATTGTTAAAAATTTAGGAACAAGAAGCAATGTAAGATGTCTACAGTTTCTACAAATCTTGGATTTTAAATTTATAGTTGGGCAATACTGCAGTAGCCGTGGTCTTGTGGTTAGTGTGTTGGCTTACTAAGACGATAGCTCGAGGTTCAGACATCAGGTCTGACATATTGAAAACAAAAAAAAGAAATATAAAAAAAATATTTCTTTCGGCGACTACCTGTTAGCAGTCTTCTGACAAAAGCTCTGAGAGTAATTGAGAGCGATGAAAAAGATTCTCAAGTCTGTCGTTCGGAATTGACTTTAAACTGTAGGTCCCGATACTTATAGATAAAAATTGACACACACACAACATGAGTTTGCGTGAATCTAGGCCGTAACTTTGAATGAGGGTGGTAATGACCAATTATGTATGCATATGTATGTGTGCAGTTGGCCAATACTATTTTTGGAATATTGTTTAATTTTTTAGGATTTACTGATCTCAAA
Organism: Metopia argyrocephala; assembly: GCA_963576795.1. Lineage (NCBI taxonomy): Eukaryota > Metazoa > Arthropoda > Insecta > Diptera > Sarcophagidae > Metopia > Metopia argyrocephala. Next base: position 109,135,722 of record OY756211.1, on the reverse strand, counting down.
CCTGTATCGATCGTACTTGTGCAGCTAAAATAAAGTACAATAAACCAATTATTGCATTCTAAATTAATGTTGCAGGATTTCTGTAGTATTAATCAAGCTTATCCTCTGTTTGGTCGGTGGTATGTCAAACATTCGAGCAATGGTGGCACACAATTTTGATTAAAGAAAGATTTCTTAAACTCAAATAATCATTAAAAATTAAAACCAACAAACCTACAGTCTTCACACTATCTCGTACTTTCCATCTCTCCAGTAAACCAGTTTCCTTAATGCCGTGCAAAACTATTTCTCTTCTGTTTTCTTCTCAAATAACGAAGTAGGTTGATACTAAAATCAGCCTTCAATTTAGAGATGCCTGTTGACAGTTAGGAGTTGAGAAATTTAGATTGCTTTGAGCTGACTGACTGGTCACTATTATTTATTAAGACATTGCGCGAGTGCATATGTGTTTGATTACTGTTGCGAAATTAGATGCAATTAAAGAAATCCTCATGGAAACCAGTATGTATATTAGGTCGGGTTGAATTGTATGGATGGAAAAAAATCAACAAAGCGACCATGTATATATATATGTACCTTGTGAAATCTTATTTCTATTAAAAAGCTGACTGATATTTGTAATTATCAGTCTGCCTGCCCTCATACATACTAAAATACATATATATGTGCATACATATGTAGGTTTTTTGGGCTATACTTCTCTCCTTCTTTCTTTTTTTTATAGTGACACTCTTATTTTGTATTTGGTAATGCTAGAAAAACATTATGACGTGTACGCACGCAAATTGAACTAAAAGTTGTGACATCATAAATTTATTTTTATTAGAATTTCGTGACAGTTTTAGTATTGAAAACCTATGTGTGTATCGTTTTATAAGACAAAAGTAACAAAATATAGCCCAACAAAAAATATCATATAAAAACTTTTCAAAGAAATATATAAAAATTAACCCAAATACGTATAAAACTATAACAATTCATATTTTCAATGCATCAAAAATGCAAGAGAACTCTGTGGCCCCATAGAACTCATGACAAATAGTTTTATTCAGAAAAAAAGAAAAAAGCAAATGAATTTTGAGAAATAAAACATAAAATTGTCAATATAAAGTCATAAAATACTATACCGCTGTATCCATAAAAAAATTATAGGTTTTTTTAGGGGATTATTTGACGAATATTGCATAGAAATTTTGTTAAGCATACAGCAGTAAATATTCGTCTTTAAATTTGCTCATACAAGAGCTTTGCATTGAAAAGGACACATTAAGCATATAGAATATTTTAAATTCTATTTATATTTCTACTTATTTTTTATAGGCTTTTAAGAATATAAAATAGATAACGACTAAGAAACATATATATACAAACATCATGTATACAATGTATTGGTATATTGAAAATTATTGATATTATTTTTAAATTTTCTTGTAATATCATTTTAAAATCCTTAATACGTAAAATACATGGTTTTAAAACGAAGGAGAAGGTAGAAGTAAATTATTATTAGAATAGAAAAAAACAACCACCATAATTAAATTATTATACTCATATGTTGCCTTATAACATAAGTATGTGAGCATAGAGAGTATGCAAGTGTTTATGATGTCTATCATCCCCTAAAAGTATACTTTTAATATGTAATAATTATAATAAAAAAAAAAATAAAAAAAAAACAAATTCCTTTATTTGAGACACGCTCACGCATACTTTATTATTATATTTTTTTCTAAGCTTTAACAATAACAATAAACACATCACATCACACACTTGACACAGTATCTGAATCGTTTATAAAGTCGCATTTTTTTACCCCTTAAAATATAAAAGAAAAAAATAATTCAATGCATTCTTTCAGCTGCTACTACTGCTGCTGCCACACAATTCAATATCATCACTTCAACGCTTTTAGAAATAAATTCTTTTTCCATTTATTCCTTCTTTTTTCTAGAGTTCAAAATCATATAAGAGAAGCATTCTTATTTTAGCTTTGCTTTGTTTAACTGGTATTGCTGCTGAGCTTGTGTATGCCTGTCACTCAGCCTGAAAGTATATTAAAGTATTTTTTAAATATTTGAAAATTCATTATGGAAATTCCTGCCAACGCATTCGTTAATAAGACTATAAACTGGGCATTAGATATGATGTAATTGCTATAAAGACGTTGTTTATATACAGTCAGAGGCAAAAAGGACTCTAAACATATTCTGTATATACTTAAGAATTTGTATAAAAAAAAAATTCATATGACAAAAGGGTGTTTATTAGAAAAAATATTGTCCCAATGAAATTCGTTTTATTATAACTTAAGAGATAATTTTATGGAATATATTTTTTAAAGTGATTTCCGCACAAGTATATTTGTTTATTCATCCATATGTGGTTCCATTTTGTTCCTTTTAAAGTAACCGCCCTGGAAGCTGTTCTGATATCGTTCCAAGAATTAAAGTACGCTGTAACTGACCGAACATTTAGGGCCACTTTTTGAGTTGGAGATTAGCGATTAAATTAACTTTAATCTTTGATTTCACTTTTTGGGTTGACATAATCTTTTTGTTAATTGCCAGTTTAATCGACCGATGCTGGTAGTTTAATCTTAAGGGAGAACTGTCAAATTCCATGTGTGTAATATAAACAACTGTTGAAAATATTGTATTATTTATTCATTTATTTAATAGAAAGAAGAAAGCACAAAAATTAAAAGTTAAGTAAAAATGGATTGTTCCAGTGCTGATAAAGATTTAAATGATCACAAATATCGTTGGCCAGGTTCAGCACATGGTTTTTTTTGCACTCTATAATGTTTTTTTTTGTTTAATTTTAATAAATAGGTTACTTCACTTGAAGTAAAATTCGAATTTTCATATTAAATATTTTTTCTTCACTGTTTGAAGACATATTTTTTTATAAATGTTTTAACTCTGTATTATGCTCAAAAATATTTGGCGGAATTATTTTTTAATTAATAACAAAAACAAAGTGTTATGAAAATGTATATGTATGGTATACATAAGTAGAATGTTGTGAAAATATATTTGACATTTGCAAAAAAGAAGTTGCCATTTGTCTTATTCAGTATGGCAATACTAATAGGTTTAAACTCTTACTGAAAAACACAAAACACAATTTATACCGGATTAAATTTAATCTTAGATTAGGTGACTAAATCGTAAACTTGACTTTAATCCCCAACTCAAAAAGTGGCTCTTAATGTTCACCAGAGCCAAAAAACCTGTATGGAAGTAGAAATAAACCACTGGTATTTTTCAAAACGCAGACTGCGTAAGTGAATTTCTTTTTATCATAGAAATCTATGACCTGGACCAATCGACTCGTAATGTTTTCTGATAAAATGATGCAAAAAACGTATTTTCAATTATTTGTCAGTTACAGTGTTCTTTAGTTCTTGCGATGATATGCACTTTCTTGCTATGTGCCTTAACCTTTCTCAGCGATTAGATTTTTATCTTCTCAATCGTCGCAAAGCTACAGACTCTCATGGCCATTTTCAGTTTTAAGAATAAGAAAATATTGCAGGGAGCCTAGTCTAATAAATAGGATGATTGAGTCATGATTTTGATATTATTTTTGGCTACTAACTTGAAATAGGCAATGAAGACTGAGTAGATACATTATCGAGATGTAATTTTTTTTTTAAATTCTAGCCGTTTTTTCGTATTGCTTAGTGAAGGCAGATCAAACTACTCCACATTAACCGTATGACTATAGGTTAAGAGCACATGATACACTACGTCATGTTAATCGAAGAAAACAGTGAGTAAAACTCTTATGATTGATAGAAATTAGTCCGCTTCTTTTGGTCTTGAAACTATTCGACTTTAGTTTCAATGTCATAACCATATACCCACATAACTCGTCACTATATCTGACGCTTTAAAGCAAATCTAAGTGATTTCCATGTGACTGTTTTTAATACATCCATCTATACATAATTGGTCATTACCACCATGTTTCAGAGTTACGGCCTAGCTTCTCGCAACACTCATGTTGTGTGTGTTAATTTTTATCCATCAATACCGGGACGTACAGTTTAAAGTTGACTCCAAACGACAGACTTGAGAAGCTTTTTAATAACAATCAATTACTCCTGGCAAAAGCCAGAAGACTGCTAAGAGGTAGTCGACGAAAGAAATTTTTTTTTAAGATGTAAGAGCTGAACCCGACGTTATCGCCTTAGTAAGCCAACACACTACCCACTAGACCACGGTGATTAGGATTGTTTTAATAGTGATGCAATTATTAACAAACGCTTGAATTGTGTAAAACTCAATTACTGCGTTGCTATTGCTCATAAAAAACATCATATTGTTAAACTCATTTATAGTAAAATCCAAGTTACACTAAAAAATTCTGGTCATTCATACAACTTTTCTTTTTGGCAGCTTTAAAATGTTGGCAGTATTTACTACAAGGTGGTTTAACTTTTTAGACTCCTACAAACTCTCACTCTTCATTTAGTTTTATATTTCACAGAGTCGTACACTTCCTAGAAGTGGATGCAACATTGAAGAACGCCTCTTATGCCGTATAGACCAATGCGTGATGTTAAAGATTGCTGTTGTTTATATCTTCGCCAAGAACGTTTGACTTGTAATTGAGGCAAATGACCGTTAGGGTTTAAAATTGTTTAAAAAAAAGCAACACAAAAAATTTAATAAAACAACTTACAACCACATTTCCATGTGATTTAGTTGGCTCTGTCACCAGATTTGTTAGCTGTGCTTATCTTGAACTCTTTGAATTTTATTATACAGAATTAAAGTGTGCTTTATTGCCAAATAAATTTAAAATTTATAATGCAAACATACACACATTCTGCATACATATGCACAGACAACGTACAAGTATATATGATATGAGTAGCTTTCACATGAACCTGCTACACATGTGTCTACAAAGTAGGTTGTAACAGAATGAAAATTATATGTGATGACACTGTGTTCCTTACTCATCATAATACTCATATCATATCCATATGGTTAAAGATTTTGTCACAAACAAACTGAAGCCAAAAAGTTTTGAAATCCAAAAAAAAAAAAAACCAAAAACAACTAGAGAAACATCTCACATTTATTATTATTCTCGGCGCCATTAACCCTTGCCAACAATATGAATTTCCATTGAGGCGTAATGGGTAATATTTAATATACGACTATGGTTTATAAAGACAACATACATGTACACTTATGTGTACTCGTATGTACATACGATCATGATGTATCACAGTATCATGGAGTTGTAAAACTAACTATGACTACAGCCATTTACATACATTTGTGTGTTCATATGTACATACTGAATGTGAATGAATTTGGAGACAATTGATAAATCTGTGTTGAAATTATATACCCGATAATTATGGTTTTACACTACAAAGGACACAAAAAAACCTACAAAAAATAGAGAAAAGAAATAAAATTTATTTGACTTCACTTGTGTGCTTGTATCTATTTTTATAAAACTCATATAATTTATGATTCTCCAGTGTGGAAGTTAAAAAGTGCTCTTTCAGTTATATTTAAAATAATTTGTATCCTTTTCGTTACATTTAATTCGGTGGATTTTGTAAAGAATTGAATAAAAAAAATCATTTATTGTCCATTAAGGAAAATTTATTAGAGAACTTTAGTTTTAATTTTTTTAATTCTAATTACGAGGGTGGTTTAAATGTGTTTTTTTTATTTTTTGAATATTATTCATTCATTCATTAATGTATGAGGTACTAGAGTACTTTGACTTGTAGAGCTACTGTACAGGTCTCAACTTGACCGGTATTCCTACAATATCTCCACAAGTCTCGTCGCCCTGACGAACTTTATAATGTCGGCCGGTGCCAACTCCGAGAATGCCGCATCTGATAATTGGTAGTTACTAAGGTACCTCTTTCTACTGTGCATCAATGCTGCACAATTGCCCAGTATGTGCTCTGATGACTCGATCGTCTCGTCACAGAATCTGCACATATCGATGGAAGCCCTTCCTATCTTATTTAAGTGTTCATTGAGTCTGCAGTGGCCGGTCAGAAGGCCTGCTAGTATTCTCAGATTATTCCTAGAGAACCCAATGCACGACTCAAGTCTTTTCTTATTCTAATTACTAAGCCAAGGTTTGAAAAGCCTAAGGCCAGTCTGATCTAAGAAAAACAGGGGTCTCGCCCTGTCTTCTTTTTCCCTTTTAGTATGCTTTTCCAAACTCCCCTTCCTATTCCACAGAAGGGTTCTGTCCCCATCAATGGCATAGCTGCTCTCTTCCTGTCAGATTCACCTGCCAATTCATTCCCATGAATACCCATATTTGGAATTTAGGCAGGTTTAAACAAATTTTTATTCAGTTATAAGAAGCCACGTTTAAAGTAAGTAAGCAAATATTAATAAACTTTTTATAATTCAGAAAATGAAATTTTTAACAATGGATTACAAAATAATTGAATGAAAATAATGGTCGCCGTAGTCTAGTATGTAGGGTGTTGTTCAGACATCTTAAAAGAAACAAATATGAAAAAATATATTCGGCGACTAACTCTTAGCTCTGAGAGTAACTTAAGTATTTCTGTAAACAAGTTGTTTTTCAAGTCGGTCGTTCGGAGTCGATATTAAACTGAAGACCACGATATGGATGTTGTGGAAAGCTAGACCGTAACTCTAAAAAAGGCCTGTAATTACCAATTATGTATTTTTGGATGTCAAAATAAACCCTACAACGATGTGAAATAACAACACGAATCACATGGCATCGCTGTGTCGTATTGTTTTTAAATAGAAGGCATTTGTTGACTGCCGGCCCAGCAGGGCAAGTATATTACAAGCTTTAGTATGTATATCTATCACTCGTCTTCACTGTATTACAGTCTTTTATAAAAAACAAATTTACACAGAGAAGCTAAATGATCTGTATATTATTATAATAGTGTAACTGACAAGCACATCATGAATTTTCTCTGTAATATTTTTTACTGTTTTTATATGACCCTTACAACAGTTTTCCATTGCCCTCTTTTTCCATTTATTAAGAAAAGTACTCATTGACAACATATACCACCACTGCAGTGGTGGTTAAGGTTTGGAAGGTTAGTATTTTTTGAAAGCAAACAACTGCAGCCTAACATAACAACCTACAGTGTTTCAAGACCCTTGTGGTAAAGGGCTATTTGCTTGATGTGATTGGACGTTGCTGAATTAATAAAGTGGTCCAAATTATACAACCCTTTTGTAGTGATTTTATAGAAGATAAGAATAAGACAAGTAGAAGCTAATTCTAGAAAGAGTAATGTTGAGGTATTTGATATTAGTGATATCGATAAATTAATTTTTTTTTAATCATAGTGCACATATAACAACCAATCTTTATCGGGCACCATTTTGGGAGGTTTAAGTTGTAAACTATAAAGAATTCAAAAACTTTTGATTTGCAACTGTATTTACCCTTAGACCAGCGTCCGGCAAAAGCCAGCTCCGAGCTAAATTTCTCTTTTGCTCTCACATGTACGTACTCACACGTATAGGCAGAAAATAAACAGTTTATTTTATGTATATTACAGTGAGAGAAAATGTTTAATAGAATATATGAATATCAATTTCTATTTTCAGAAAATTTTTTTTGGTAAAGCTGAATGCTTGGTGTGTCAACGCCAAAAAAATTTAATATGGAAAAGCATTTTCAATTATGTCACAAGGAATATAAAAATATTATTGTTATGAAATTAACATTGATGATGTCTTATTTAATATTAATGCTTAATTTACATTGTTTTTTTTAATTCTCATTTATAGTAGTTATTTTATAGTTTATAGTCCGTTATTTTCTTTGTAATATCTTTTTTTACTGGTGAATTTTGTTATTTTTGTTATTGTTTTTATCGTCGATATTTGTTACTGTTTTTGTTGCTGATTATTGCTATTATTTTTTGTTGATAATTGTTTTTTTTTTATTTTTTTTTCCTATTTTTCGTTTAATTTTTTTCCGTTGTTGCAATTAGTTATTAGCTTTTTCTTTATTTTAAAAATTAATTTTAAAATATGCATACATATACATAAGTATGTACACTTAAGATATAAAACATTCTTTCCAGTGTACGTTGTGATTTATGTAAAAAAAAGTGTAACCGATGTCCTGATCAAACATGATCAAAATTAATCCTTTCAATATTTGCGTAGAAAATGCACTGTCCGATAATTAATTTTATATTTAGACCCATTATTACAACTTGTAGTTAGTTAAATTTAGGATTTTATCAGACCGATAACTTGCTTTGTGTTATTACAAGTAAACTTTACTTATCGTGGCATAGTAGTAGAGCGCTCGCACAGAAACTCACACGACCAAGGTTCAATCTCAGCGAAGGACAAAATTATAAAAAAAAATAAAAATTTGCGGTTTTCTAAAAAATTACAATTTGAATTAAAAATTAAATTTAAGAAAATAAGAGATTCCCCCCCCCCCTCCAGCAACACCATCTGCAAGAAACCGACCCCTGACATTTATAATCCATTCCACCAAAAACCAATGATCAGGAGGACAGCGCCATCTTCTATGAAGATAACAGCTAATCTACTGAAGACGCTCACCTTTCACATTAAACATCTACCGACAAATGAGGCAATTGCTGTTTGATCATTCGAGGGTGAAGGTATAACACTGGCTCTTGAGTGGACAAATTTACAGCAACTTGTTTCATAGACAATAAACAAAAAAGGCGCACAATATACAAACATTAAAAAAAAAAAAAACCTAAAGGTAAGGCAATCTTTCCAAGAGATTTATCTATCACTTTAGGTTAAAATGTATTTGTAATAACAAAATGCGATTTATCTCTCTGATAAAATCCTGCCTTTAACTAACAGCAAATTTTAATAATGGGCCTTAAGCTCGCACATTGCTATATATGGGTTGAACCACCTCAACTCAATTTAAAATATTCCGTTTTTGAAATGACTGTTTCCGAATTTGCTGATTTTTGGTATATCACATATAAAATTAAAGGGCACTAACACATCTGGATCCGGAAATAAGAGGTTTTGAAAATCGGAAAAAAAAATACAAAAATGTACAAAGTTACACTCACTTAATTGTAATTTTCCTGAAAAGTATTATAGGTACGCATCTCGTAAAAGTCGGATTTGAAAGGGTATTAAATTACCTTTGATTTAATAAGCAACATGATTTTTTTTTTTTTTTTTGAAAAATTCTAAGGTCAGTTTTCATCACCTATAAGTCGAAAGCTCATATATATGTATGAAAGCGACCTTTTTAAAAATTTGAACAAAAATTATGCCAAAGATTGTGACGGTTGTGACACATTTCTTTTTGCATCAAAAAATAAAAATCATATCGGAAAGGAAAGTATTTTACAAGGAGATCAGAACTATTCTGATAGGGGTAGGATGGTATACAATTTTTTGATTTCGATTAGCTAGAACCGCTTATTTTGTAAGTTTCAACAAAAAAATCCATTAGTCAAAAAGAAGGGATGTGGGATGGGGGCAAATGGCTCTTCATCGGGGTCAAAGGTTGTGTTGAAAAAATAAATGTTAACAAAAAGCTCCACAAATGCCCTGGAGTCGCCTCTAGAGGGATAAAATGTAAGACCGACCCTCACCAATATTTTACCAACAACTTTTTTTATCGAACATACCTAATCCCTTTTTCCACTCCCTAGAGTGGTAGGAGCAAATTTTATAAACTTTGTACTGGAGCCCCATTAGGGAGTGGAGACTACCGTAAATTTAAGGAATCTTAAAATTTTTTTTTTATCGTAGACATGCGATTTCAGGATTTAACCAAACTTAACATATACCAAATACGTCTGAATACCCACCTTGGGTATAAAATTACTTAAAATCGGTGGATATATTGAATCAGAATTTTGCAACACACATCAGTCCATAAGCGCTTTCTTTTTTTATGTTTATAAAGGGCTTATTTGACAAGTATTGCATAGAAATTTGTCAAATAAGCTCTTTAACCTTTAACTCTTTAACTTAAGGCTGATAAAAATTTAATTGAAAATTTAAGATTGCAAATTTTAAATAAAAAATTGAAAATATCTATTAGCATGTACATATATTGTAATCCATTTGCTAATTTGCTTTTTAATTTTTTCCGTCATTTGCAGGATCTTTTTTTATTATTTGAATTCTACTTTTAAAACGACGTGATGTTAACAACGAATCCAAGGATTAGTTTGGTAGCAAAGAAAGGGAAAAAATCCAAAAAAATGGGAATCGTATGCCACCAAAATGAGTCATAATCATGTGTAATTATTGATGATGCTCCACCTGCTCCTTTTGCTCATCATTACATACGATTTTCTATGACAATGCACAATTTTTAATTAAACGCGCATACCAAAAGGGATACTCAACAAACATACACATGACATTGCCACCATACAAATCGCATTGTCACAACGTCGTCTGAATCGTAATCATTAACCATAACAGCAGCAGTTACAGAGAGAAAATCATTTACCAAAAATAAGAAATAAAGAAAGCGATAAATAGAAGAAAGTTCGTATAAAAATAGCAACAAACTAAAGGATTTCATTGTTGGTGTATTATTTATGTCATCATTCTTTACAAAACATTAATAAGGCACAGTTCCAATGCTTATTACTGACTTCGATACCGATTCCTATACCAGATTGTAGAAGAAAAACAAGAAGAGAAGAGAAAGAAAAAAAAGTGTGACAAACGAAAACAAGAAAAACAAAAGAAACAAAAAAATTTAAGGACAACAAAAAATTGTGCAAAATCATTTGTTCACGTAATTGTTATTAAATGCAGCTGTTATTGTATTTAATAAATACGTGCCACCACAAATACGCCGTGTTGTCGTCGTCATCACGTTACCAACACCACTAAATGCAGTGGAAGAAGAAGTTCACTCGATTGAAAGCAGCTACAGGACATTCGCGTGCGCGAAGAATGCTTTGTTGTGGACGAAGAAAGGTAAGTTATTGTTGTTTACCCCTCTACCTAGCTTCTACATACCAAATGAATAATAAAAAAAGAAAAACAAACAAAATACAATTTTAATATTTTAAGGCCACAACAGGACACTACCATTTACTTTTCCATTACCGTCCTCCCTGTTGACATGACAAATGGTTTTTTAATACGATAATTTTGTGTTTTCCTTAATAAAGGTAAAGTGGAGAACTCAAATAGCATTTTGCTACTTATTTGTGTGTCATTTAAATATTTCATTATAAGTATTATGGCCATGTCAATATGCAATTACCTTTTGGGCTATTCAATGTTAAAACAAAAACTAACAAAACAGTAATGACGACAATGACAACAATTACTCGTTGAATCAGTAAAACTGTAATATTTTTTCGGTAGTTAAAAGTGATTTATTTTCTGTGGCAGAGTGGGGAAACAAAAGCGATAAATATAATCGCTTTTCAAATATAATTATCAATTTATTAATGATACGCAAGCAGTCCAACAATTCTTTGAATTTTTTTTAGTAAATTCTAGTAAGAAAAGAAAGAAAAAGTTAAAGTTGTTTCAAATCGTAGCATTTTCATTAAACACCAAGTGCTTCTAAAAGATGAATTTAGTATTCTTAAGCTTCTCTTTCTTAGTAAACATGACTAAAGGTAATCTGTTCATTTCCTATCCCAATAATTGCGTAGAAAATGCACTGTCCGATAAATTATTTTATATTTACGCTCGTACATTCCTAAATACAGGTACAATGCGGTGTTCTAAAAGTTGAATTTAATATTCTAAAGCTACTCTCTCTTAGTAAAAAGGTCATTCGATCACTGGTGTCGTATGACAATCATATGCTAAATTCATTGGAGATTCACCACAAATCCTTGAATTGCTGTTTTTATGTCATTCAATTACTGGCTTGAAATAAGTGTTATTTATAAAAATAAACTAGCAACACTTAACAACTTGGAGACCAACACTTTTCATATTAATGGTGATATACTGCCAGAATATACTTAAATAATTGGCCTCTAATTAAATCTCCAGAATGTGAACTGTGGATTCAAATTAAATATATAAAAAGCTGTTGGTCTTCAAAATACTTTTTTAATAAAAGAACTTATTATTGTCTTTTTATCAATAGCTTTAGAACCTTTCACTTTAATAATATTCCACAAAAAAGTGGAAGTAAAAGACCTCTAATTCAATGTGGCGTATACTTCATTATTATTAAATATTACTTATACGTCATGGTTGTATATACTATAGAACCCTCTTTAAATAAAGGGTGGTTAAATTTTAAGGGCCGATGTTGATTTTGAAAAAAAAGACAAATTCTTTAGGAAATTTTTGTAATTTCCTGGTATGGTTCTATTATGCATGGAACAAAATACCGGCCAAATGGCCGCCGCAATCTTGGCGGCACAACTCTATCCAATGATCCAAATTTTCGATTACGCTGAGGCAGAATTTAGGTTCTTTTTTTTTTATTATTTGAGACCAATACTCAGAGGTACCCCCCACCTAATTGCTGTACATTGTATTGGAATTTTGGAAAGGACAGTATATATATTATTATTAATTATATTATTATTAAGCGCCTTAGGAATGAGACAAATTGCTGTGAATTGATCATTCAAAGGCCAGTGTTATACCTTCACCCTTGAATGATCAACAGCAATTGCCTCATCGTTGCATGTTGATTGTGTGGTGAGTGTCTTCGCTAAGTAGTTTTAGCTGTTATCTGCTACTTCCCAATAGGTGGCGCTTTTCTCCTGATCATTCGTTTTTTGTTGACATTGGTTAAGGTGAACTAGAATTTTATGTCGGGGAGCGGTTTCTTTGTAGATATTCTTCTTGGTTGCGGGAAACCTCTTATTTTAAATTATAGTTTTGAAAAATGATTTCATGATTTTCATGAGTATCATTAATTTACAGTAACAGATTGTTCGTATTTTTTTTATTTTAGACCAATATTCAGGGTTAAACCCCTACTAAATGCTGTGCCTCGTATTGCAACTTTTGGAAAGAAAAAGACATATACAATATATTTTTTAAATTATTATTAAGCGCTTTAGGAGTGAGATAAATAGCTGTGAATTGGTCATTCAAAGGCATTCACCCTTGAATGATCAACAGCATTTGTGTGGTGAGTGCCTTCGCTAACAGGTGGCGCTTTTCTCCTGATCATTCGGATTTTGTTGTCAGTGGTTAAGGTGGAATAGAGAAGAATGTCAGGCAGCGGTTTCTTTGTAGATGGTCTTCCTGAAGGGGGGGGGGAACCTCTTATTTTTTTGTTGAAATAATACGACCATTGAATTTGTCGCGCAAAAGAACTATTGCTTCATTAGCTGTGTAGCAAGTGGCATCGTCCTATTGAATCCACATATCGGCCACATCCATATCTTACAATCCGGGCCATAAAAAGTTCATTATCATCTCACGAAAGAGCACATCTAATCTCACAGTAACAGTGGACGGCTCTTCAGCCACACTATCGTAAATAGCAGCAATATTTTCTGCAGTGAGAGCTGTATGAGCATTGAGGAAGTGTTTTCACATCTCCTACAGACCCGGTTTGCTGAAATTTTTGCACTATTTTTTCGATTGTACGCCCATTTGGATATATTAAATTGACCTAAAAAAATCACGAAGTGCACTATATGCATTTCGATTTGAACGCCCATTTTCATAATGACGCTGGTACCGCGATTCAGTATCTTTTGTCAATACGATATTAGCAAAAGCAGTCGACAATTTTTATTGTTTACAGTAACGATTATGTGATCCACTAAGAACACTTTAGCGATAGCCGACAACTTTATTTTTTTTTTTTTCATGTTTAAATTACAACACTGGGGCTACACCATATAAAATCAGTCAGTTTTTGGGTGATTGATAATTAAAATAGATGGAAAGTAAGCAAAGTTACAAACCTCTAGTTTTTTTTGGTATAAAAGTACACAAAAATGGTTCTCAAACAAACTAGCGTAGACACATCTCTCCAAAAAATTTCAAAATAAAAAATTTATGATTTTCCTACTGGATAAGCAGCATAAAAATGTTTGTCGTTACTTTACGACAATAGCTATTGGAACTATCGTAAACAAAAGATAATGAATAGCAATATCGACAATTCTGTTGTTTACTGTAGAAAATAATGCGATTATCGTAAAAATATGTTACTGAATCGCACTACTGAATAACTTTAACGCATTGCTCGATTGTGTATCTTTCCATCGCTCAAACTGAGTTAGTCAGAAATTGAGAAATGTCGAACAAAATGCAGAAAAAAACTTGACGTTTAGGTGTGGTTCACATTTAACATCAGCCCTTAAAATATCAAAATATAAAGTATAAAACATTGTATGACTTTTTTTTCTAAACCCTTGTAGCTATTTAAATCAATTTGTTTTTAATGGCATAAATGTTGAATTTCTATTCTAATACGAAGGACTCTTCTCATGCAAAATACTCGTACATTAGATGTTATATAAAACTAATTAAAACAAGTTTTTATTTATCTTACAATTTTCGCTTTTACAGAACGCGTTTGCATAATTTCTGCATTTGGTCGCCGTGAACTATTTTTCCATTAGAATTGGTATTTGGCCAAATAACTGATTACAACAGAATATGTTCTAATTTTTAATTTCAGCAGACGCTTTATCCCAAAAATTACACAAAAACAATGCTTTAATGGTTTTATACGATATATACACATTTGGTGGTGAAATTTTTGAACAATAACTCAGACAACAAATATATGTCATGTAAAAGAGGATTAGGTATACATGTATAGAGGTTTAGTTTGTTTAAACAAATAAAACAAAAAAACAGGCTATGATATACAGACATGTGTACATATAAGATCGAAAAAATAGGCCCACACATATATTTTTTTGAGATATTTAGTTCTTTTTTGCTTCTTTTTTCAGTTTTATATTGAAACGTTAGTACAAACTATAAAATCTCTGTTCCCAGCACTGTTACAAAATTTCTACTACTTTTTTTATTTTATGGAAAAAAATCGGATATTGCTTACTGAGAAAAAAATAATATATTGTCATATTTATTCTTATAAAAAAATAAATTTCATAGACGAGGTATTCAATATGATGATGTAGTGTGTACAGCCCTCAACTTATGCAGGGTTCCTATAGTATTTGCCTCAGTTTTATCGCTCTAACGAACAAAATACACCGACATGCCAATCTTAACAATTCCACAACTGATAATCAACAGGGTACCTTTTTCTATAACGCATCAATGCTACTTGAGTACTTAATATGCAGATCTTAACATACACAAGTCTTGTGAGCCGATTGGTATAAAAGCACTGGTTCTTAAGCAGTGCTCTTCAATGCTCTTCGGTTCATTAGCTACATTTTTTTTGTGGGGCATTGTGCCGGTGTTTTTTAGTCCAACTAGAAAATTGATAATGTAACACTAATTCATTGAAAGAATGAACCGAGTAATCAAGAAAATTACCACCCGATAGCTGTTTGTTCAATAATCTCCTTAGTTATAGAGAGCGTGATAATTCATCAGCTTTTGAGGAATTTAGAGTCCAATTGTTTGTAAAATTTCTCATTACATGGCTTTAGTAGTAACCGTTGTACTAGTGATCTTCTGGCGTTTTCTTTACACAGACGATGTGATTGTATTTACCGATTTGACTGAAGGATTGGATAGAGTATGATAGTACCGCGTCATTTCCAAACTTGCTGCTCTCGCTGTCAGTAATCATTTCTTTCAATTTACTGGTATAATTAGCACTCTCAGAGATAGAGACCACGCTATAATAATTGTTTTAGATGGTGTTTCTTCCAAAGAGTTCAGGTAGGAGCAGTCCTGTCTGCTATTTTATTTTTGTTGCTTTCTTCTTGACGATCTACATACATACATACATAACTGGCCTTTACAACCCTGTGTCAGGATTACGGCCTAGCTTCTCGCATCTTCTTTTTTAAAATTCAAATCTTATATATTTACTCGCAGATGACAGCAACGTTTTTCATTCATATACATTTGTTCACAGGCCGAGGTTTTTTAATGTTGGGCCGACAAGGCAGCATATGAATGGAACGCTCAATAATAACCTGTAGACACTTTCTGAGTGGGTTGAGCGAATAGGTTCTAATTTAAGACTCAATTTTTTTTCTCAGGCGTGAAAGTGATGATGGTGTCTTGCCAGTTGTTACTATAGGTGGTATTAATATAGAGTCCGCCATCTAACGTTAGCTCATGTCTAATTTGACAAATATTAGTTTTGTCCTTCCGCTGTACGAATATTGCGACATTACTTTGAAAATCATGGTAACGTTGCAGAATGTGTGCGATGAAGCTCATTTTGATCTTGGCGGGTATGTAAACGAGCAAATTTGTCGCATTTGGGGCACAGAAAACCCGCACGCACACATTGAAAAGTCGATGCACCCAAAACGAGTCACTGTTTGGTGCGGATTTTGGTCCAGAGTCATAATTGGGCCATTTTTCTTCGAAAATGAGCAAGGAGTGGCCTTATCAGTCAATGGCTAACATTATCGGGCCATGTTGAACGAATTTTTGTTCACAAAAAATGAAGAGAAGGACATTGGCAACATTTGGTTTCAACAGGACGGCGCTACGTGCCACACAGTCGAAGCTGCACTAGAAGTTTTGCACCTTGTTTTCAAAGATCGCATTATTAGCCCCAGAGCTGATGTCGTTTGGCCACCTTGGAGCTGCGATTTGACACCGTTGGACTATTATTTGTGGGGTGTCGTCAAAGTGTTATAAGTGTCGTATAAGTGTTACGCAGAAAAGCCAGAGACAATTGACGATTTAAAGGACAATATTCGTGAAGCCATTGGTAAAATACAGCTGCACGCAATCGATAATGTGCTTAAAAATTGGACCGATCATATAGGCTACTGCATGGCCAGCCGAGGCAGCCATTTAAATGAAATTGTTTTCCATTATTAACCGGAAGAATTGCACTTTCAAATAAGAAAGAATATTAAGAAAATATTCAGCAGTTTCTTTTATAGCATTTAAAAAAAAATTATTTGTCGAACCCTATATAAAGGAGGTGAAGGATGCTCTTGACGTTTTGGGCATGAGTGCAATTGGCATGATAACATACTTCGAGTACAGAAGGAAGCATTCAAGTGCCTCGATTTTTTAAAATAGTACAAGAAATACTTCATTCCATCAGACCTTCTTAATATTTACAAGACCGAGATGTAATACAAATTTCATGGGTGAGCCGTTGCCTCAAAGTCTATTTTATATGGCCTTGATCAAATCAAGGGAAGTGGAAAAACCAGACACTCTTTTGGGAAGTAAGCCCAAGCTAGCAAGCTAATACGTATACATTCATTATCTCTTTTTATATTAAAAGTATTACCAAAATAACGGTTTGTAAGCATTAAGTCTTTTCTTCTTTTATCCTCAACAATGGTGAAACATATTTGTGCACTTATTATTTTCACCATGTGTGTGTATATTATCGTATACCATGAGAAATATTTCAAACTATATTTAAACTTTGTAAATCTTTTAAATTGTAATAATTTTTGTTTTAAACACAATCATACAAGAGTTCAAACAATTTAGTATGAATACTTGTACTTTCTTATATTAAAATAATCCTTTTTTTTTCTTTCTTTTGTCATTCTTCTTCATTAGACATTCAGTTTTAATTATGAAAAAATCCTCTTTCAAACATATATACGAGTATGTTTCTTTATATTATTGTTCATAAACTTTAATTTTTGAATAATGCAAAGTTATGCTGCAACAAGAACAGCAATAATAAGAGCAAAAGTTATAAGACCAACAATTATAAATATTTAAAATAATAAGAAGAACACAAAAACAAACAAAAAATGTCTAAAAACGTTTATCGAAATTTTCAGTTTTTAAACATATTTTCTCTTCCTGCTTCCCTATCTCTCACCCTCATAAATCATCATTAAAGAGTAATATGTTGGTCTGTCTGTATGTTGTCTTACCATTCGGTTATTTGTCTAACGCTTTCATATGTATGTTTGTAAATATGTTTGTTTAGCTATCTTTAAGCAAATACCACTCCTATTATTAAAAAAAAAAATCAAAACAAAAATAAAAAAATTTAGAAAATTGGTAGTGGAGTGGTAAGACAGGAAAACAAGAGAATATTTGTATATGGGCCAGGGCATTGCGAGGCAGACATGGTATCGCATAGCGTTTGCAATAACAAGGCAGTAATAATAACAGTAGCAACAACAATAATAATTAAAAATATAAAAGAAAACACCAACAAAACAAATAACTATTTATAAACATTTTTAAAAATTGTTTTCATATTATTGCTGTTACTGTTGTTGATGCATATTAAAATATACTTATGAACGTATGTGTGCATGCATATGAATGGATAAGAATATGAGCAATACACAGTTGTGCTTAAAAAAATAGTAAACAAGTTTAAAATAAGAGCATATAACTTATATATATAGCAGTATTGTAATAAAAGGTTTTATTTTTTATAAAACAATGTAACTTTTTTAACGTTTTTTTTTTTCTTTTCTACCAACCTTTTTATTAAAACGGATTCAAGGATTACAAGTTTATTAATGAAACACTAAATATATGTCTTTACTGAATGTTAAACTATAGAAATATGTCCATTAAACCAACTTCTCCATATATCTGCTCAAGGGATTATTACAGACGCGAAAATATCTGTTTAAAATATAAAACCACAAATGAAGGAATTAAAAGCAATACAAATTTAAATTGTAGTTATCTATTCTTTTATATTCCACAGTCGGCTTTCCATTATTTAAGACAATTACACGCTTATCGATTTTACACTTTACAGACTGTATTTCCGATCTTTGCGATAACATTGCTTATTTAAAAATTCGCTTTGTGCAGTTTTATAGCATCAAAATAACCTTAACGTTCCCTGGACCAACAATTTGTATTTTGCTACGAATTTGCCTGGAACTTTAAATGAGGAAGCGTTCGTCAAATTGTGCACTTTAAGTGCATATTTATATCTCGCCAGTATTTTTTAGCACAGCTCCACAAATATTATTTTATTTGAGCACAATGTTTGATTAAACGTAGAGTTATGTTTTTGGTCTCGAAAACAAACATAAGAAAAGATTAATGGGTTCTTAAGAAAATCAATACAAATCAACAACAAAAAAGACGGGTTGATCTCTTTTTGTTTTCAGTATAATCTGTGGATATTTCAAAAAAGTTACTAAGTTTAGTTAGGATACGTTCCCTTTTACTGGGCGTAGTGTGTGGGCGTAGTTCAATTCACTATTTTATTGTTAAATTTGTTTTTATGCCATGGGCCACAATTAAAAGCTCTAACATGATTATTTTAATTTATTTAAAAAATAAAAATCAATTTGGAACCATAGCGCACAGTTGGTGTAATGCGACTATTTGCACTTCTTTGTTGTATACGTTAGAGAAACGCGTAATATTATTATTTTTTAGTTTTAATATACTCGGCGTTGATTCTGCACATTCGTTTGTGTGTGCATATTATTTGCTTATTTTGTAAAGTTCTAACATGCATTTGTTTTGGTTTGTTTTAAAGCTTTTGGCTTCTACATACATATGTTTGCATGTGTGGCATATAATAAATTCATATATGTTTTGGGTTCTACAAAAACATTTTGCCAAATTATTATTTTCTTTGTTTTTTGTTGTACGAATTTATTTCTGCTTAACAATATTTTTTTTTATTTTATTTGATATTTCGTGATAGACCTTAAGATGTACTAATTTTAATGTATGAATATATTTATTAATACAGTTAAACCTTGATTATCCGTCTCTCCTGGGATCGGCACCAGCACGAACCCAGCAGAAAATTTTTAAGATTTGGAAGCAATAAATAAAATTGTAAGCAATAATGGAAGCATTATAATTTTTTAATACATTAAAGCTTCCAAATATACTACAGGATAAGGTATTATTTTTGGTTCTTTGTACTATTTGCTTACTGGTTACAATAAATTTGCATTTCTGTTGCATTTTAGCGACTCATTTCATATAAAAATCATGCATTATTGATGCGCACGTGTAAGTGATTGTTTTCAATTTCTCCCTTACAAAATAACTTACTGGTAAGCACTAATTTCTGCTGCGAATAATCGAAATACAAGATTAATAGAAGTTATATTAAAATATACAGAAATGTACTTTTTTTATTTAAACATTCAATTTATGTAACAAAAGATTGAAATATACGACATATTTTTATACAAAATATATAATTCGTCATAAAGAATGCAAAATCAAAAAAAGGGGAACCACCCGATGTAGGTTTACATAATAAAAAAACATATGAATGTGGCACGGATAATGGATGTAAAGCACGGTTAATAGAGGTAAAGCACGGAATAATAGAATAATAATCGAGGTTTAACTGTATAAAGAGTTTTAAATATTTGGAAGCATTTATCTTGCATAACTGCGGGATATTATATACCATGTAGTTTAAATAGCTTGCGCTTTCAGCGTGTAGAAATTTTTTGTGCATTCCATGTTATACTAAAAGAAAAAATTTCTAATAACACTACTATATTATTGAACACTCATGTATGTGCATGAGTGTATGAGTAATGAAAACTTTATGCAAATAAGTTTCTAATGAAGGAAACAATAATGCAACAGCAACAACAACAACAAATAAAAAACAAATATAGGCTAACAACAACATTAACAAAACGAACAAAAGCGAAAAGCAAATAGAAAAACAAAAAAAAAAACAAAAATTGGTGTTTTGTTTTTGCTTTCTTTATTTAGCAAAAACGAAGAAATACGAATAAAAATAATAAAAATCCTGATAAGAATTGTTTGTGTTATATTTTGCATGATGCATTTTGTTAATGTGTGCGTGTTTAAACATATGTTTGTATATGTAAATGATTACACAAGCATTCAGATACACAATTGTTTGTGTAGATAACCAGCAAACATTTTGCCATCTTTTGTAAGCGAAATCAATACGTTTTTAGAACTAATTTGTTCGCTAATGCATTGTGCAATTTACTGCATCATCAACAAAATAGGAATGTGTTCTGTAAGACTAACGAGTATGAATATGCGATTAATAGTTTTAAATCTTTTTAGTTTATCAGAGAAACTGCGTTTGTAGTATTTTGAATAACACGTAACATTATTTCGATATTACATTGAATCGGTAAATATGAATATCCCTCCATCATTAATAAGTTTCTTTTCCGGGGTCCAAAAACCACCAAAAAGACTTTGAAGCACTGGACCATAATTGAGTGGTGTATTACATTTTCGGTCGAATAAAGGTTTTGTTAGAATTAAAAAGGTCTGCAAAATTCATCTGCTGGGAGCATCAAGGGCAAGCCCCTCCATAATATTTGCATTTCCTGTAGTCACTTCACTGTTACCACCACTGCTTGTGGACATTAATTATCTACTAAAGCGTTCAATGCGTAGTCGCCGTGGTCTAGTGGTTAGTGTGTTGGCTTACTAAGGCGATAGAGCCGGGTTCAAAACTCAGCTCTGACATCTTAAAAAAAAGAGATATGAAAAAATTATTGTTTCGGCGATTACCTCTTAGCAGTCTTCTGGCAAAAGCTCTGGGAGTAATTGATTGCCATTAAAAACCTTCTCAAATCTATTGTTCGGAGTCGACTTTAAACTGTAGGGCCCGGTGCTCAGGGATAAAAATTAACACACACAACATGAGTGCTGCGAGAAGCTAAGCCGTAATCCTGACACAGGATTGTAAAGGCCAGTTATGTATGTATTTGCAGTTAAATTACGAAAATGCTTGCTGGGTGTTTACATATACACACATAAATGGTAGTGCTACAACTATGGTTATTGGATGGGTTAAACAATAGCAATAACAACAGCAACAACAACAGCAACACAAAAAATATATTTATTTGAGTGTCATTTAACAACTAAACTGGAGTTTTAAAGCAGAAGCAGCAACAGCATCTGCAGCTGCAGTAATAGTTGTTCTACATAGAGTAGGAACAACTGCGATTATTTTGTAAAAGTTTATGGCTTCATCAACAACACCAACAACGAAAAATATCATCATTTTTATTGCCACCATCAAATACTACTTCATTAGGCATAAAAGGCATTCATGCAACATGCAAAATATCTTCTATCTACTAAAAGCTGAGAAACTATTTGCCACAACTACAACAACGGGAACGGAAACAGCACAAACAAATATGTAAAAGGAAAAACTAAATTTTGTTTGTTTGTTTGTCATTTGTTGTAATAGTGGTGTAGTGTAATAGTAATAGTTGACAACAACTATTGTTGCTTTGTGCAACCAAGTATGAATGTGTGTGTGTGTGTGTGTGTGTGTGCATGTATTAGCAACAAACATAACATTTTAAAGAATTTACCAATAAAAGCAAAAGCAACAAAAACCATCAAAAAGAAATGATGTTCACTTCAATGCAGATAAGAATACTTAAATGTTGTTGTTGTTGTTGATATTGTTTTTGTTGAATCCTTTCTTAGTGTCTTGTCTTGTTTTTTTTTTCCAAACGATTTTCTTAAAAAACTTTTTCGTTTCGTTCGTTCTTGTTATTCATTCAAGTTAAACATGCGCCTTTTGTCTTCTTTTTTTCCCTACCATTGTTGCAAAATTAGAAAGAAAATCTTGTTGCCTGTAGTCCTTTGATTTTATTGCTGCTGTTGCTTGTGTTTTTTTTTCGGAGTTTTGTGGGTGTGTATAGTGGCGTCTCTTAATAATACTTAAAAATAGTTTGGATTCTGATTTTGTCATTGTTTTCTGGAGCTGCCTTTGTTTCTTGTAAATGAAATGTGTTTAAATGTTTTACATGAAATTTACATTTAATTAAACTAATCTGACTGACAATTTCATTTCATTTAATATTTTTTAATGGTTACGAGTATTCTTTTTTCAATCTTTCTTTCATTGACTTTTTATTTTTGTTTTTCTATTAAATTCTGAAAATTCTTCGAAAAGTTTCTTTTGAGATTTGTTTCGTTTTATGAGGAGCATAAACTAATTAAAGTTCATTTAAGAATTAAAACATATTTATGAGAGAATTCTTTTAATTAAAAATTAATTGACACTAAAATTAAATTCATAGGAAGTTTGTATTAAAAAAAGAAAAACAATTCAGGATATTGGTTCATATTATAAAAAGATTGCACGCTCCTTGGTTGTCATCAAGTGATGTTGAGGCTCTTATAAATTCTAAACTTTACGTGAGTATCGTCGGTGGACGATATTATGCCGTAGACCAGAGCAGAAACTCCGAGCCACTTAAACTTGGCCATGTTAAGCTCACACCACGAGATCCGACAAAGGCTTAGCAATTCCGGTACTACTTTTGTTTGCAATTTATTACGCCTCTTGCTAAGGTGGTTAAATACTCTCTGGCTTTATTTCCACAGCCACTACGTTGACTCTCCGTAGGGTCACTATCAAACCATTTTGCAAGAATTTTTCTCATCGAGGAGGCTAATCTAATGCCTGTTTAATCAGATTAAGGCGTTTTTGGTTGGATCTCGAGAGCGCCAGTTTTGGTTACCAACAATTTTTTTCCTACTTGAAGAGCCAGGATACTTAGAGATATGTTAATTGCGAGAGTACAACCTCCTGTCCGTAAGAGTTGCTAGAAGCCAAACCGTAGCCAAGGAGACTTGAAGCTCTCATATCTAACAAGACTGATTTTTATGTATGTGTCTGAATATGAATGTGACTCTTTAGTTTATAAGTTTAGTGATGATAAAAAAGTTACAGCATTCGTGTATAATACCAAGGATGTCAGCTTTTCGTTTTTTTATACGAAAAATACTAAAATGTGTTACTCTGAACTTGTAAGTTAAGTAAAGAAATGTTCAGTTTTCAATAAAATATAGTTTTTAAAAAAGGGGCAAGGCTCTGTGGATGAAATTTGGGTTTCCTCTCATACTCAGGCTACCATTAGAGCAATTTTTCTTGGTAGGAACGCCCCTGCAAAAAGAGAGTTTGCTACTTCCTACTGCTCTATAATTATCATTTAAGGCGAGATCTCAAAGTAAAAAGAAATTTGAAAAGTTTAAGTACCCCTTATCAATCTTTGTCTAGTCTTAGAGCAGATAATAGCGGTATTCACACCGAGCTTGTTAGTTTGTTAATGGTTAAAAGTTTCTTTTTTACATGTATTTTGTTTTTGTATATTTATCGCACTGCCGGATTAACATTTAACAAATTAACGACACGGCATCCCTGATAAAATAGTTGTTAGTTGGTAACTCACAAACAGCTGTTGCAGTTTCTAAATAATAAAAGTCAGTTGTGATACATTTCTAAAAAAATATTTGTGTTTTGGCAATTTTCGTGTAAATTGAGAGTAAGTATGTTAATTAAGTGATTTTTTATTTTAATAAATCATAAACTGTTCTTATAGTGGATAACCAAAGTTACCAGACTAACAAAGTTTGCAAAAGTGGGTCGTTCACAGTTGCTAACTTTAACAAATTAACAAACTACCGAGTAACAAATTAACAATTTCGGTGTGAATACCATTAATATGTTTCTTTAGATAATCGGTAGGCAAGCTAAAAGGGAAGACATCCAAAAAGGAGGCTATTGGTCATTTTCTTTCTGATTACTCCTGTATGAATGTCAAATGTTTGAACATCCTCGTACTATTTCACTTTGAAGACAGCTCTGGTTGGCTGTAGTTGTTTTTATGCCTTAGTAAATCAAAATTCCAAACGGTTTGCAGGATATGAGATTGAGAAAATGATCACTTTTGTGCAAAAATGACGGCGAGGCCCGAAATGTTTGGGGGCTCATAAAAAAAGACTTCATGACTTTGGACAAAACTGGGAGACACGGATCTTCTTTTTTCGTCTTTTATCACATAGAAACTTAAAATTAATTTTAGAGGTATGGTTTCTTGAGCAAAGTTTCTTATTTTGATCCCTAGAATACGATTTTACTTGTCACTTGGGCGAATTTTTTTTCGTCCCTACAAATCGACCCGCCCTAATGTATATATATGTATGTGTGTGTGTGAAAGTGTAGTTGTCGAATGTAGGAAGTTCATAAGATACATAGATTTTATTAATTGTTTTTATTACTAGAAGTCTAGGGTACGCGACCGAAAATTATTTGGTGTGAAAAATGAAAAATTTCAAGAGTACATGATTATCGTAAATTATAATGTAATACGAGTTAATTTTACTCGTTAAAGCCACACAAAGTAATTATAAAAGGCATTTTGATATATCTTAAATCTAATTAAAGCTGGCAAAGGGATGTGTCGCTATGACTTGGGGTGCCTTCAAACAAGACAGTTCGGATGTAAGGCGGAAACATAATCCGCCGTAGTCTAGTGGTTAGTGTGTTGGCTTACTAAGACATGAGTCCTGGGTTCGACACCCAGCTCCAACATCTTAAAAAAAAAAAAGTATAAAAAAAAATATTTCTTTCGGCGACTACCTCTCAGCAGTCTTCTGGCAAAAGCTATGAGAGTAATTAATTGCCATGTACAAGCTTCTCAAGTCTGTCGTTCGGAGCCGACATTAAACTGTAGGTTCCGGTACTCATGGATAATGAGTGCTGCGAGAAGCTAGGCCGTAATCCTGACACAGGGTTGTAAAGGCCAGTTATGTATGTATGTATGTATTTTGATATATACTTTGCAACCCGAAAACCAGTAATATAATCGCAATGGAATAAACTTTAAATTTTTAGTAGTTTTAAAACTCGACAATATTTTTATGTTTTCGTTTTATGCACTCGCTTAATCCCTTATGATACTTTCTGTTTTACAGATTCTAATTTTAATATTGACGAAATAAAGTGCATACATATACTACTTGTCTGATTTTATTTTGTTAAATCTCTTTTTACGCCTACAAAACACATAATTTAAAAGTGCTGGTGTATTTCAAGCTGTAAAGTCAAAAGAAATATAAAAATTTTTACATTTCTCTTGACAGTTTATTTTATTTTTTAATGATAACATCTATAAAAAGATTGCGATTATTCTCATTATTGCTGAGCTTTTCACTCTTGGCAAATTTTTTCTATGACCTTATCTTTGCTTTGTCCTATGAAATCTTAAAAAGCCGTAAAATAACAAGTATCATAAGGTTTTTAACGACCATTAATCTAACTTCTTTGATTAGCAAACGTTTTAAACAATTGGCGCTATTATGCTTTATATGTCTTTGATAAAACACTTACACTTTTATTTTAAAAAAGGTCATAGCAGATAATACGATTATAATAAAAAGGATTTATTTATATAATATTTATAAATTTCAAAAGAAAAATATACAAGTTTGTTCTTTCAATAATAATTCTGTCATTAACACCTTGAAGTAGTTGTTGTCACAGTTTTTATTCAATCGACCTCTCCATGTCAAAGCCACAAACGATCATTTATACTCTAAATCTCAATGGAAATTCACGAAACCACACAAACACACACACACACAGTCACAAATGGAAAAATAAATAAAACAATATAAAGCTGTTTTAAACAAAGAAATATTTATACACATGCACTTTAACGCACACAAATACTGTTATTAACACACACACACGCACGCACACACAAGACAAATATTTAAGTTACATATGCTTTGTATTTGCATTAATTGCTTTAATTGTGTGTGTGTGGCGATCTATTCACATAAAAAGGAAGCACCCGGTGGCGAAAATCACACTGAATCATCCTGACAAACGCTGACAATTTTAAATCATCGATGATAGTTGCTAAATTGTATTTGGGGTCATACATGAATATTTAAAGTATTTGTCCAAAACTTTATATCGTCGCAAGAATTAAAGAACGCTGTAACTGACAAAAAATCAAAAATACGTTTTTTGCATCATTTTTATCAGAAAAAAAACTACGCGTCGATTGGTCCCGGTCCCAGATTTCTACGATGAATATAAATTCACTTACGCCGTCTGCATTTTGAAAAATACCAGTGTCTTTGTTTTACTTTCATATAGGTTTTTTGGCTCTGGTGAACACTTAAGGTTTTGTCAGTTACAGCGTTCTTTAATTCCATCGACGATATATGACTAACGTTGATTTTGTGTCGTAGAAGTCCGAATATTGGTGAGTTCTAACAGACATTATCTTCGAAAGTCATGGTGAATTTTTACACAAATATATAGACCCGTATCGAAAAATATCACTTTGATTCACTTATGAACCTCTTATTGTTAAATTAAAATTTTTGAAAAACCGCATATTTAATTTTTCTCCTTCTCTAGGATTTGAACCTCAGTCGTTTGAGTTTCTGTGAGAGCGCTCGAACTACAATATTCATTAAAACAAAAACAAAAGTGAGACTACAAAATGAAAATAATATTAAAACCTAGAGGCCTCGTTACTCAAACGTAAACGTAAACGTAAACGTTGCGGAACAGCTGTTCAGTTTTGCTTATCAAGCCTATGTGTAAATGATTACTCATACGTAAACGTAACGTTTCGTTGCGGGCGAATCCAATAAATTTAAAATTTTTCTTCGTTTTTACGTATCAGCTGTTTAGAAATTGTAAATCAATTGTAAACCAGTAACTACCATTCGCTGAACTCTCTCGCAACGTTTACGTATCCGCAACGTTTACGTTTGAGTAACGAGGTCTTAAGAAAAAACAACAAAAAAAAACTATTCCGTCATTTCCGCTTAATTCATCAGAGAAAATCCATTAGAGTTCAACTTAAAAACGACTCATAACAGACAATGTTGCCAAGTTTGGACATTCTTAGGTTTCTGCTTATGACGTTGTCACGAAGGTTCATCAATAAAAATGTTCATATTAAAAATTTCATGTAAAATGCGACTTGATACTGATTTTGTAACGATGATTCGTCCATGTAAATTTGTAAATGACCATGTCTCTTTGAATTCGCTACCGGGCACATATATAAGTTGTGTGTATAGGTGGTAAGTGTATAAGTATTTGTGTGGTTTTTAATAAATTGTTTTAAATTTGCTGTTGTAGGTTCAAAATCATTTGACAAATTTAGTTTATAAAGAACGATTCCTCTACGGATGTCAATTATTAACAAAAAAAAAAAGACTTCCGTTTTTGTCAGTTTAGGCAAACCAAGCCAAACGTGTACATACTTACATATACATATGAATACATGTGTCCATACATCCAAGCATGTAAAAAAGAGACAACAGATGAGTAGATAAAAATGAGTAATGAGTGTTTAAAACAACAACAATGACAATAAAATGCGATTTCAGTAATATTTGTTGGTATTTTTTTCAATTGATGCCTCTAAATCAGTGTTACCGTTGAGCTTATTTTTAATAAAAAGTGGTTATTTTTTTGTTCAAGGTAAAAATGTGTTTTTTCTTTAATTTCTTTCTAAACGGTAGTTTCATTGTGAATATGAGGAGGCTCTGTGGTTTCTTAGATAACTTCTCGAAAGTAGTTGAAAGTATTAATGAAGTCGGTATGACAAGCAATTTCAAACGATTGAAAATTTGTAGGAAAAATGCTCAAAATAATCTGAAAAATTGAGAGTTTTTTATACAAATTTTCAATCGTTTGAAATTGTTTGTCATACAGAAACAGGCCATAAAGTATTAACGATGCAAAATAGGTGGCAAACCTTGTCAATACCGAAAACAAAAAAAAAACAAAAATACAAACATGTCCTCACTATTGCTTGAAACCACTTCGTATAAATTAATATTCTTTGTGCAGGAATATGTCTATTCTAGCGCGACTTATAACAAGCCAGTTCAAATTAAATCTGAGTTTCTTTAGACTTGTTTTTAGTTTTCAATTTTTAAAAATGTTGAGAAAGGTTAACAATTTGGACAGATTCAGTACCCTGTAGATGTAACAGTTAACTTTAATGAGATTCCATTGTAGTTATATCTACTCATTGGTAAAGATCCAGTTTTTAACTTTGAAAATAATATTATATTAGAATAAGGGTGTTATTCGGCGCTACTGTTAAATGTTTTACTGAGCGACCCTTTTTGAAATTTAAATCTTATTATTTTATACTAAACTAGCGGACCCTGTGTCTGACAGACAAAATAAAATAAGAAAATTTCTGCTTAAGAAATGAATTTGATTCTTTCTAAAGATTCTTGTATGGCAGGTATCACGCCCACCTGCTCAATTCTTCCCACTTTCTAATTTATGAACTTCCATAACCGTGTAGTCGCCATGGTTTAGTTGTTAGTGAGCTCAGGGATGAAACCCCAGCTCTGACATCTTAAAAAAAAGAAATATGAAATACTTCTTAGCGGTCTTCTGGCAAAAGCTCTGAGAGTAACTGATTACTATGAACGAGCTTCTCCATCTGTCGTTCCAAGTCGACTTTAAGCTGTAGGTTCCGATACTCATGGATAAAAATTATGGTTGTAATGGCCAATTATGTATGTATAGTATGTATGAAGGCGTTCAGAACAAATTTAGAAAATTTAGCATTAAGATATTTAAAAATCAGTATTTAGTTTGTATGGGAGGTCACACGCTCTCTCATGTGATTATACACATTTATTGACTGATAATTTGCCTTAGACTTGATGTCATTCGGACTAAGTTTAGAAATTTTAGCTTCAAGCGTTCTCAAGATATACAAAATTTACTACCAAGTCTACTAGAGTACACATATTATCTTTGCAAAATTTGATAATGTTTATATTTTTCTTATTGTTAACTAGTATAAAAATTAAATAATGGACAGCCAAGAAAATTCCCAATTCAGTTATTTTATACTTTTGGCAAACAAAAGATCCCAAAATCTGACAGCCCTGCCCATTATTGAAAACGAATAATCGAAAATGTTAGATATGGTCTCTATCAAATCTTAATATATAGAAAAATTACTAATACACACAACAAAATAATTCTCTCTCTCTCTCTCTCTCTCTCTGTCTTCAGTATATTCCCTATTCTCCCTTTTTTTGTTCAAATTTTAAAAGAGTTGCAAAGCGCATGTTATCCATTTCATTATTTTATTTTATCCGTTTCCTTACTCTGACATACATACTACGTATACTCAACTTTAGTTTTTGGTTATCATTGTGTTTGTAATTATTGTTTTTGTTGGTTTTGTATTTATTATTAAATCTTTAAGTTTGTGTGTTTGGCGTGTGTAGTACTCTTACACCACCACCCCCCATTTCTAAAGAGTATGCCTAATATCACAGTGTTGACAATTTAGCGATATTCGTCAGTGTGATTAATGGAGTGAAATATAATTAATGATTGTCATTGTTGAGTTTAAATGAGTTTGAAATTTTAAATGAAGAAGAAAGTTTTCATTTTATTCTAAATTGAATGAAAAAAGAGAAAAAGAATATATTTTTTTATATAGAATTTTGAAAAGCATTTTGGTTATAACAGGAAAAGAAAAAAAAAAATTTTTTTTATTATATAATAGATTACTTTATGACAAGCTTTCAATTTTAAATAAAATTCTATGTTATTGTAGAGTATAAAACTGTACGGTTTATTAGCCATTTAAAAAGTTTCTTTATTATCAAAAATAATTTTAGTCAAGTGTAAAAGGGTTTTTTTCCCAACCTGATTTTTGTTTTTAAAAACTAAATAAAAAGCAAGAATTTATATAAAATTTTATATGAAGTAGAAATGAAAATTAAAAATTATTTCAATTGACAATACACAACTATCCACACGCACACAGATGCATGCATTTATTCGAATTTTAAGCCACATCTTAATGTAGCGTTTAAATTTCGATCTTTAAGGATCAGTAAAATTTTCTTTTTTAATCTATTTTATTTATTTTATTTTAAAAGTATAATAATAATAATAATAATGAATTAATAATAAGATAATGCATTATTTTCTGGTTTAGATCAAGCACAAATGCAAGACACTGCGATCTTTAAGATCTATTGTGTCCCTTTGACTGTACTGTTAGTTTGGCAGTCCAACTGCGTTCTTTACGCACACCAGCATGTTCGAAATTTAAGTGGTTAATATGTCCGCCAGTGAGACCATATGTATACCTAAACACATGCATCTAAATCTATCAAGAGAAGCACATTCACACAATATGTGGTCTGCTGTCTATGATGCTTATGAGCATAGTCTACAAATATCTACATTTGGGATTGGTATTCTTATCAAATGCGCTCTCACACTGCAGTGACCCGTAAGAAAATCCATTATAATTTTCAGGTCTGTCCTTCTATACTTTAGGACATCAGACTTACTCCCAAATCTCAAACGAATCACAGCCTTGGCCTGCCTGAGACCCGACTGGGCGTTCCAATGCTCAAACATTTGCATGTTTTCCACTCACTAATTAGATTGAGAATAGTAAAAAGCGGTGTTGCACAGCAGGACTTCCGACCAATATAAGGCGTCGCAGATCTTTTCCTAGCCAATGCATCCGCTTTCTGCCTATACTACATTTTTTTGCAACGTGTCGTAAAAATATTTGACGAGCTTAGATGTCATATGATGAGAGTCAAGCGCCTTTAAGGCAGCCTGACTATCTGAAAATATATTAATTTTCTTGCCCTTGATAATATAATTATGTTTAAATTTACTTACTTTGATAACTGATTTTTCTTTTTTTGTTGTATATTTATTTTGAAGTTGTTGATGTTGTAATCAGAGTTTAAAAATATTTTCTAAAACGCCTAGAAATATGTTATACTACAAATTTTTTTATAAATCAAACATCAGCTTCATTTTCAATCGGTATAGTTAGTTCTGGAGAAGGCTAATAAAAAAATAGTGGAAAAAAGACCAACTTATAAATATTTAATTAATACACCTTCTCCTGTTTTTACAGGAAAAAACTTGTATAAAAATTTGGCAAAAAATTCAGAGAATATATAATTAGTTAAATAGATATTAATGACATCTATTGAAGTAATTTAAGAAAAAATTAAAATTCCGAAAAACATAAAAAATGTAATTTAAAACACGAAAAGGTGTTTATAATTTAGAAAATTGTTGATTGTTGATATTGTTTGTTTGTCTTACTACACTGAATGTGCGAAAATAAACGTGCAGGGACAAATTTGTTTCTGTCAACTGTGTTAATTCAAAATCCTACATTAGGAATGCGTGTAAAAGTAGGTTTATGTTAACGAAGTAAAATAAACAAAAACATAAAATTTTTCTGCTACTGTAAGCAAGAATTGATTTATAGCCTATTTCCAAAAGTCCAATGGTTTAAGACGTTCGTCTTTTTATATGAAAAACACTAAAAAATTTTAGTGGTTTTTTGTTGTTTCACATAAAGAAAGACGAATATTTTAAATCATTCGTTTTGTTTTAAATGTTTTAAATCATTCGTCTTCTGGAAACAGGCTATTAAAAAATTTTTTTTATAAAACTTGTTCAAAGTATGACAGCCTTACATAGGTTGCTTTCTTTTTCTTATCTTCAAATCAATAGCGGTAATCACGCTTCTTGGCAAACGTCCTGCAAGTTCTGCAAACGTAACAAGCCTACCATATCTGCTTAAATTTTAGTGTTGTTTGACCTGGTTTGCTACTTGCACTTCGCTTGCAACGAAAAATGATTACTGGCTATTATAAATTTGAACCTGAATAGCTATTTCAATTGTAAACTGCTCTGTAACCTTTCAAAAATATGTTCATTGAATACAATTAACTTTGTGTCTGCTGCTTAATAAATGGGAATTAATGTGTAAAACAAAATAGCTGTTTTTGGTAATGACCGGAAATTTATAAAATCTTTTCCAATAAGTTGTTTAAGCTGTTTTGATTTTAAAACCTTTCTAAGATATTTAAGAAAATAATTTAAAAACACTTTAACGTACAATGACTGCACTAAGTGATGTTATAGTACGACATTTCTTTTAACTTATAATCGAATTAAATACTTCTTTTCTCTCTCTATCTCTCTCTGTTTAAAATCAAAATATTTTTTAGTATTTTTATCATCATTATTATTATATTTTTAAATATTTGTTGCTCTCATCATGTAGTTGTGATGTTGTGTTGTTGATGTGAGTGAAGTATTTCTTTACAGTATGACTTGATGGATTTTCTTCAAACATTTTAATTTTAAGATTTATAAGAGGAGAAAAAGAAGAGGCTGTCATTCAGATGCCCTAAAAATATATTTTTTTACAACCATAAATACAAAACTGATTGTATGTGTACGAGTACAAGTCCACAAAGAAAGTTTCTTTATAAATACTCGTACTCGTACACACATACGCGCACATATGCAAACAAGTATTAAGTCCATTAACATTCTTATCATCACATTTGATCTTGTTGCCACAATTTCTTTTATTTTTTCTTTCTCTTTAATACAAAAATATATAAACTTTTTTTTAACTCTTTTTGCAGTTGTGAATGTTGTTGCTTTTAAACTTATCATATATTTCTTTAATATATTTGCCAATTTTGTTAAGAGTGACCCATATACATACCTATTAAAAAAAAAAAACACAATACAATGAAATAAAAAAAAAACTTTTTTAAACAAAATTTCTCTCGCTTGTTGTTAAAAAAAGAGTATGTGTGTACTTTATTTGTTTTTTTTTTTTTTTTTTTTTTTTTTTTTTTTTGTATTCAACAGTGTTGTCAGCTTATAGGATTTATGCTTAAAACGGGAAGTTTATGGCTGCAATTTGTGTTAAAAAATATATTTCAGTATGAGAATTTTATTACGAATAACCCAAATATTTTTGGAGATATTTTATCATTACATATAACACTCTTTAAAGTAGATAATCTTCTTTAGTTTTATATATTTGCAATTCAACATTATCGTAAACTAAAGTTATTAATAAAGACTATCGTAGTCAATAGATTTGCTGTTTGGCCATTTATACAAGTGATAGACAACTGGAACACATGTTTCATCTTGAAAGATATGTTTTCCTTCAAGAAAAAAAAAGTTTGTAATGTGAGCATCTAAATAAGAGTACCTTTTTGCACTGTTACACAAGTTTTTAACAAAAAAAGAAGAAAGTTGGGGGGGTCGTGGGATAGTGGTTCAATCCCAACGAAAGACAAATATTATAAAATAAAATCTGCGGTTTTTCTAAAATTATAATTTAAAAAAATAAGAGGTTTCTCCCTCCAAGATTTCCATCTAGAAGAAAAACTGCACCCTGACATATCCAATCTATTTCACCAGAAACGAATGATCAGGAGTACAGCGCCACCTTCTGGGAAGATAACAGCTAACCTAATTAGTGAAGACGGTCACCACTTGCTATCAACATCCTCCGATAAATTGAGCAATTGCTGTTGATCATTCAAGGGTGAAGGTATAACACTGGCCTTTGAGTGATCAACTGATAGCAACTTATGTCATTGATATAAAATAAAATTTCAATAAAGGAAAAAAATATCAATGAAACGGACTTAATTGCATAGCAAACTTTACGGCCTCTAGGGCTGAAGCGTATATGTTGCAATCTGGAGCACCATTTTTCACAAACATTTCGCAGCATCTGCTTCCGTCTAACGCTTATAACACTTAAAATATTTTTTTAAATTGGTTATATCAGTTTATGCAGACAGCAAGCTTTTTATAATTCTTAAAAAATTCTCAATGGGACTTAATCATACGATCTTGGTGGCTAATTAACAAGTACGTAAATTATTATTTTAGCAAAAGTTTCTTTCAGTAATTCAATTGTAGATCGTGGAGCGTAACCTATGGAAAGGCTATTGCCATCTTAGTGAGATACGAAAAAAATTTCTAATCATTTTTCTATGCCATGCACCACCATATTGGTGGCCAGACCATAATTGTTTTTGAAGATATATTATAAGACTTTGACAGCCCATAGAGCACATGAAATATTAATTTATGGTAGATCGATTGTCACATAATGTAGAATTGTCAGTATTGCTTCTTGATTATTTTTATCAAGTTATTGAAAAAAATGTAGTCTATCGACATTATGGCCCACTATATGTATAAATATATTTTTAACTACCAAGAGTATAGGAACAAATTCAGTGTAATTTGTTTTTTTTTTTTTTTTGTGTTTTTGGGGTTGACAATCAGTTATAAAAGTTAAAAAAATCTGACAACACTGCCATTGAAGCTATTCATTCTGTACTTGATGTATTTTAATATACAAACCTACACACATGCATACATATTATATCTCTATTTTATCCTTTTATACATGCATGAGAGTACATCATGCACTCATCACCCACCAACGCCATTACATTATCAGCATAGTTGGCGTAGTCAACACCATAGACGTGTGTATGTAAACATATGCATGTGTAAATACCCTGTCGGACTTTTATGAACAAATTCACGGAAACTAACCCGCAACTAGTTATGCAAAGATATTTATTATTATTGAAAAAAAAAAAATTAAAAATTAAAGCCGAAAAAGAAGAAAAAAAGTTATACTTTTCAATTCATATGCGTTTTGGTTTCAGTTTTAGTTAACTTGTGTTCTTATCTGAAACGTGTAGTTTTTTTTTGTTTTCGTAGCTAATTCATAGTGTTTTTTTTATGTACCACAATTTATATTATAGTTTATAGTCAGTTTATTTATGGTTCGCTAAAATTTATGCAAAGAGAGTATATACCAACCAACTTGTATGACAGTGTATGATAAAATAAAAAAATTCTTTCTTTTGAGTTAGCGAGTGAGTACCAACCAGGTCTTATGACTCTATGTCCGACAAATTTTTTCAAATTTGCTAGAACTTATACAAGGCGGGGGAGTTCCAAGCAGCTTGTGTGACATTGTGTGTTAAAATCATACTCAAGAGTTTTTCACCAAAAGCCAACTTATAATGAGTTAACTTATGGTTAGCTGAGAATTATTCGAAGTGAGTTACCACACGCCAGCTCGTATAATATTGATCACATAAAACTTTTCTTTGCACATGAGTTACACACCCATCTATATTAGAGTGTAAAGTGCAACATAATTTTGCGGTTATCATAAACGCTTTAAATAAAAGCGTCAATATTGTGTCAAGAATGGTAATGTATACTTAGATTGTTTAATAAAAACCCTAAAAGTAACTAAAATGTCGTACTTAACAAAATGGCATTCGACATTGTAAGAGAAAAAAACAAACGAAGTTCACTTCTTTACGCGCTGTCAAAATTGAATTTTCCAATTTTTTTTTTTTTTTTTATTAAGACCAATACTCAGGGCAAACCCCTACTCATGCAGTGCATTGTATTGGAATGTGAAGATGGTTGATAGGTTTTTTTTTTCATAGATGTTTGTATATTTTGCGCCTTTTATTGTTGATGAAACAAGTTGCTGAAAATTTGTCCACTCAAGAGCCAGTGTTATACCTTCACCCTCGAATGATCAAACAGCAATTGCCTCATCTGTCGGTGGATGTTTTAATGTGAATGGTGAGCGTCTTCAGTAGATTAGCTGTTATCTTCCCAGAAGGTGGAGCTGTACTCCTGATCATTGGTTTTTGGTGGAATGGATTAGAAATGTCAGGGGGCGGTTTCTTGCAGATGGTCTTGCTGGAGGGGGGGGGGGAACCTCTTATTATCTTTAATTTAATTTTTAATTTAAATTGTAATTTTTAGAAAACCGCAAATTTTTATAATTTTGTCCTTCTCTGGGATCGAACCTGGGACGTGTGAGTTTCTGTGCGAGCGCTCTACCACTATGCCACGACCCCCCAAATCGTTAGCGCAGCGTTATTTGGATTGGTCTGTATGGGCATTGGATTTTGTATGGGCATGAGGATTTTTGACACATAGTTTGCGCTTTACTTTCTAAATTAAGTTGGTCTGTGTGTTTTCGAGTTTTAAGTTAACTTAAGTCCCAACTGGGTGTATATTATGTGCGTGTGTTTGTGTGAGTTTATAAAGATTTCATTGACTTTAAAATATTCCTTTTGTATGTATGCATGAGTAGTTATATGAGTGTGTGTCTGTGTGCAAATAAATGCTCGTCATCGTATTTGTACATTTTTATGAATGTCGAGTTAAAATTGAAATGAGTAACGAAAACAAGTAAAATAACAGCAATAGCAACAACAAAAACAAGAAAATATATTAAAATGTTTTGATTTTTATTTGTTTTTGTCATTATTTGTAGGGCATTCGCTATGTATTCTACACTCTCCCCATGCACTTATACGACAATATTTTTATTTATTTCTTTATTTTTATTTGTTTTTTGTGAGTTGTCGTTTTTTTTTTTTTTTTTGTTGGTAAAGAAATGCATTGAATTTCAAAAAGCGAATAATATAAAACCAACAACAACAACAACAACAACAGTAACAAAACGCAAAGCTTTAATATATGCATTAAAAAGCATTACGAACAAGGACAAACTGCTTATTTCTCTGGTAAATTTCAATTTTCATCTTGTTTTTGTTTTCTTAAGTAAATTTAAGTTGAAATGGTAAACATGACACATATTATTTTAATTGAAAGATCCTTAAAAGCGTTCCATGTTTTTATTGAAATAATATGTACGTACATATGCATATTTGTTTCTTAAAGATTAACAGCACTATCAAGCATTGTAAGTTGCATGGTAGTATACCAAGTCGTTTTGTATTTAAAAAGTCTAAGTTTGGCTTTGATAAATAACTACACTGCGTTGTAGCAATTTTTAACTACTAGTTCTTAGGTGTAATAAGTACTCGTATATGTGTTACTAAATGGTTTTGATGACTCTCTATTCGGCTATGTAAAACTAAAATGACATTAATCTTCTAATTTGTTTGAAAACAGTACATATTGTCAGGCTTTTCATGTTTTTAAAGAAAAGTTTTGTCTATCATCCATGTTCTGAAAAACGCTGCGTTTTCAAAACGCATTTCATTTTGAAAACGCAAACCGCATTTGAGCGTGTTCTGATAAACTCGCGATTTGCTTTTTTCGATTTTAACACAAATGGAAATATTATTTAAATAAACGCAAATGGTGATGTTTGTATATGAATACTCATCTTTAAAATTGCTTTTGAACTCCTTTTAAGAGTTTTCTTTGTGAATTAGTACAAAATTGTGTATTCAGTTGATCATAAATAAATAAGCAATTGAAACAGACAAGTGGTATTAAAAAAGCAAATTTTTAAATTATAAATTTTAAATAAAAATTTTAAAAGAAAATCTACAAGATTCCTTCAAATTAAAAGAAATCATATTAAATTTATATATTGTATAATTTTTTTTATTTTTTAAAGTATACTTTTAATTCAATTGACCTAAACGCTTCAGGGTGCATCAGTAATTTGAAATCGCTAAAGTTTTAGCGTTTTCGTTTTGCAGAACATCTATTTGGCGTTCAAATCGTGGTTTTACTACATTAGTATTAGTTTACAAGGACATTTTTCTAGATTTTGCTTCATACGTTTCATTAGTTTAAAAATAATGTGCTTCTGTTTAGTTAAAAAAAAAAAATTGTCAATTTGTTTCTGTCAAACTGTCAATGATAAGTTAAAAAGCGGTTTTAAATTCTTTTAAAATTATTTTCTTCTATTTTTGGTTTATCTTATAGCACCCAAACTGCTCTTTTTTGAACAGAATTATAATTTATTTTTTATGTTTTTGCTGGCCTACTAAAAAAAGTTTTTTTTTTGTA
This sequence comes from Metopia argyrocephala, assembly GCA_963576795.1. NCBI lineage: Eukaryota > Metazoa > Arthropoda > Insecta > Diptera > Sarcophagidae > Metopia > Metopia argyrocephala. The sequence goes on along the minus strand of OY756211.1, from coordinate 109,097,217 downwards.
TCTTTTTTTCATATTTTAAGACACAATGTTTTTTGCCCCTTTTTAGAATTTTTATAAAATTCATAAAATATTTATTAATATTTTTTTAATTTTATTTATACTTGTATATAAGGAAAGATGATTTATTACAAGTAATTGTTGTTGTTTTGCTGGTTTGCATGTGTACTAACCTAACTCAACGTCAATTTATGTATAAATTATTCATATTGAAGTATAACACTCTAACAATGATTCAAAAATATTTTCATTTGGCAATGCTACTGGCAAAAGGAAAAAAAAAAACAAACAACAAAAAACAACTGTTATATAAGGGGGAGAAATATAACATTTTAATACAAACCAAAAACAAAAAAGGAACAATAAAATTATTGTTGTTGAGTTTGCTAATATTAAAGAGAAAACGTACGCACTTACTCGACAATACCCACCATCACCCATTACCCATTTGCAAACAACAAACCGCATATAAATACATACATGCATACATACCTCTACATAGCCATTATAAAACAGTGTGACCAGTTTTTGTAAAAAAAAATTCTAAAACCTAGTCGGCTTGAAATTGAAATCAGAAACTGCTCAAAATGATATTTTGAGCTATTGTGGATATATGATTTAAACTTACGTACATCGTAATTGACGGGAGGAATTTTCGCGGTAAGATTGCTAAGAAGCGAACGGTGCGTCTTAAAACCGAATTTTCCCTAGAATAGATTGTACAATTCACTGAACAATCAACTACAAAAAGGCTGTGCTCTGAGAGAGGTGCAAGTAATCCGTAAAAATATGTGATTATCCGGAATAAAGTCCTTTGTTTCATCAAAGGATCTCTCATGGTAGTACCGATAGAACATTAAAATGCACACCACATTGCTCCAATGCTCCAACGGATCGATAGGGTTACAAGATATCCTATGGTCGTTTATAAGCACCTTCGCCCTTTCCTGTACATCTAATTTGAATAGATGGTGAATTAAAAAAATAATGTAGAAAAATTCACATGTACAACACAAAAAACTCTGATGACACCTTTGTAACGAGGGTCGAAAACTAGTTCAGTTCCGCTAGTGTTTATACATATGTATTTCTTAACGAATGTTAATTCTCATAAAGAATACCAATTTTTGGATCTTAATACCGATATAATAATTATGAATAAATTTATATAATTAAGACCCAATAAGTGATTCCAATTAGGAATTCAAGAAATAAGCGATTATAAAAGTGGAAGTTCATATTTTAAAGGTATTCTTTTAAATTTGTGACTTTCACTGGAGACGACACCTCTTTGTTCGGATATATGTTAATGATCTCTGCGGTGTTCACCCAAGATTTCACTGCATATACTTATACATGGATATGCATATATCGTGGTAAAATTAATAATCAATAATAATATCCTTTTATTCATCTAATCCAGTTTAATTAATTTAATTAATTCATCTAACCCAGTTATATTAGTGATTGGAACTTGACGTCAAAAATGTTTTCAATTAATAATTGAACAAATTATTTTTGTTTTGTGTATATATGTATATACGTATGGCCCAGCTTCTTACAGAATCCAATTTTTATCATGAGTATTGGGACCTCCAGTTTAATGTCTAATCCGAACTCTTGTTCATGGCAATCTGTTACTCTCAGAACTTTTGACAGAAGATTGCTTAAAAATATATTTTTTTCTTTTGAGATGACAGAACTGAGGTTTGAACCCAGAGTTCTCAGCTAGTAAGCCTACACTCTACATACTAGACTACGGCAATAATAAACTTACAGGAATTTTCAAAAAAATACTAAAATGGCCACCCTATTGAAAGTCAAAAATCGTTAAAAGAAAAATACATGGGAATTACATAAAAAGCTCTCCCAAAAAAAAATTCGTGTGTGTGTGTAGGTATGTATGCATGTGTGGGTAAATTGTTTTATGATTTATCCGGTCCTCTAATAGCAGAGAACAACAAACAACAAAAGCAATAACAATTTTAATATTAATATCTACATACAATTACAACATTAACAACAACTATTTAAAGGGCAGTGATACCAAACGTTGTTTTCATAACTTTGAAAAATATGAAAAACTCTAAAATTAAGCAGAATTTCAACAAACAAGTTATATACAAAAAAAAGTTTTTTTCTTAAAGTCAATTTTTTCTTAGGAAAGCAATGAAAAATCTCTTATCCTCTTTTTACACAGTGTTTATTTGCATCAGATTCACTTACACGACGCTTGACAAAAATAAATTTGTCCTCACCTGCTTATCTTTTACACTGGTAAGTGTTACTCTAAATATTAAACAGGTTCCATTCATATATATTCATCAAAAGTGGCTTTACGAAAAGAGCGTAAACATGATTCAGATGCTCTCTTTATATATCGTCGCAAGAATTAAAGAACACTGTAACTTACAAAAAATCGAAAATACGTTTTTTGTATCATTTGTATCAGCAAAAAATATACGCGTCGATTGGTCCCGGTCCCAGGTTTCTATTATGAACAGAAATTCACTTACGCCGTCTGCGTTCTGAAAAATTCGACTGTCTTCTTTCTATTTTCATAGAGGTTTTTCTGGTCTGGTGAACATTAATGCTCGTATTCATAAAAACTATTTTAGGTTTATTGAGGGTTTATTTGACAAGTATTGCATAGAAATTTGTCAAATAAGTCCTGAATAAACCAAAAATAGTTTTAATGAATACGGGCATAAATGTTTTGTCAGTTACACAGTTCTTTAATTCTTGCAACGATATGTGCTTGAATAAAGACTAGATTTTTGAGAAATTTAAAATTCTTGAGAAGAATGAGAAATATATCTTAAAATTATAGTGCCCCTCCAAAAGCTGGAGTGTAAAATAAGCAATAAAAAAGAACATGCGCATTGTTTAGACGAATTTATATAAAAACTTGGGTTTTAATAAGTACTATATTACCTCTATATCTACCTTTGAACTCTTTGAACTTCACGTATGAAGTTCTTAACCGTTAGGAATAAAGAAAAGTCGAATCAAGGCGGCTCAACATTACGTTCTCCACTTCTCGGCGTAACATAAGTACATTGGCTATTTGTTTAATCTTGCAAGCAGTAATTGCGTGTTCAAATCCACTTCTAAACTTCTTTTTTTTTAGACCAGGGCAAGCTATGTGGTTCTCGTTAGTGGAATCAGCTTTGCCCATAATGAACTATTAAATTAATGAAAAAAACAATATATTTTATTTGCTCTTGGGCTAGCACTATTTAAACTAGTGATTAAAAAACTGCGGTCAAAGTAGTAAAAGTCGTTTTTTATATTCAAGTAAATTTTAGTCTAAATTCGGCCAGATTTCTGAGTTATTTACAAACTTTCTAAGACAAAGTCAGAATATGTCGACTATAGAATTGCTACAGTTTTTGTTCTACTGCAGTTTTTTTATTGCTTTTGCTTTTAATTAGAAATTCACTTGAAGTTAAAGTCAGTGAAACAAACAACTTTCAAAGTTCTACAGTTTTTGTTTTGCTGCAAACGCTTGATTTTTTAGAAACATTTATAAATGAGAAGCAAAAGTAATAAAAAATTCTAAAGTTTTTAAACGCTGGTTTACACCTATCGAAGACAGGTTAAATAGTATTGGAATACTTTTGACACATTTCTGTATTTTTTTTTTACACAAGAAAAGTAGATATTTTTTTATTCCTTGAATTAAGAGCCTTAATTCATTTTGCCTTGATTTGAATCGGGGAAGATCAAAAAAATAGTAATTCGGCTGTATTCTATCACATATAAGTTCGATTAAACTTCGGCATTCTATAAAGCCGACACTGTTTTAAAGCGTGAAATTGCACAGAGTTGACATCACTGATATTAAGTGTTTTCTTTTCGTTACATGTATGCGTGTGCATCTGTATGATATACATCCCTACAAACAAGGAGAGTTGCTCCTGTTTTATTTTTTTCTATATAATTGGAAGCCTTGCTCCATTTTTTGTCAACATCATGGCAGGCTTTTAATTCAAAAAGTTTTGCCGAATGCGTCGGGTCGACGAGTCGGTTGAACGGCATTTAACACAAAGAAATAACACAATAATAAAAAAAAAAGAAAAATTTTATATAAAGGAGTGTAGAGAGCAAAAAATATAAGTAGAACAAAAAATGTATATTAAATATATGAAACACAACGAGAGCTGGAATGAGAGTTAGAAGTAGAAAAGAGAGTGAGGCAGAGAGAGAGAGAGAGAGAAAGAAATATAAAAAGTATAGTAAAATACTAGTAGTAAAATAACGAAAGAAACAAAGGATATCTTACAACAATAAAAAAAACAAATACCTACATAATATAAAGAGTATATAATAGAATAGTGTGTATATATGTGCGTGTGTGTGTTTGCGCTGGTGTATATGTATATAAGCTATGAGTATATCATAATGTTGTATAGAATATAGTATAGTGTAGTAAAAAAGTTGTAATATTATAGTAAAATAAGTAGAATATAACGGAAAAATAGAGAAAATATTAAACGGATATTGAGAAAATTTCATTTGAAAATTATAGAAAAAATACAATTAAATAATTATATTAAAAATTTACAACAACAACAACCAGTTATTAAGTGAAATTTAAACGAGTATAGCAAATAAAAATCAAGTCAATTAATTAATGGTGCAATTAGAAAATGTAGAAAATAAATTAAAAAAAAAATTAAAAAAAAACAAAATTTCATTAAAAAGGTGACAAATGTATTTTTAATTAAACAAATTACAATAAAAATTTTTCTTAAAAAAAAAAAAAAATAAAAAATATAAAAACCTTTTCATTAGAAAAGTAACAAAATTATTTTTATTTAAACAAATTACAGAATTAAAAAAAGACTGCCTTATCTTCCAACAAATAAAACCGAATTTCAATACATTTGGCCATTAAATCAAGAAGAAGAAAAAAACTACCACCCTTCGTTGTCTTCCCTTCTTCTGTATTCTAATTTTAACAGCAGAGCTATTACCGTTTTCTTTCCCTTTGTCCTTCTCAATTTATTTTAAAGTATTCTCCATAGAATACTGGTTCATTATACATTCTTGTATAGAAATTGCTAAAACACCCCCGCAATGCCGCCATAGCATTTGAAATAAGAAAAGTGACATTTCATCAAAAAAATACAGAATTATTTAAATAATTTATCACTTTTCTTTTTTTGTTCTCTTTTAATTAAATTTAAAACAAAAGAAAAATTGGTAAAAATAATTCTAATCAGAGAATACATCATGTGTAGATATGTGTATGCATGTATGTACGTATGTATTTATTATTTCATTTTAACATCTACTTTATGTTTTTTTATATGTAACATTACTTAGTTACAGGAACAGTTTGCAAAAGTTGTGAATTTTCATATTAAAAATATTGGTTAAAAAAAAAGAAAAAAAAAATGTTTCATTTTTCTCAATTCTATCCAAATAAAATCGTCGTATTCGCTATGAAACGATGTTAATTGCAAGGTTTGTTTCATTTCAAACATTTTTGAAATGACCTAGTGATGGCTGGGAAAGGGGCAAAACTGTGTAGACCTTTGATTTAAACTTACTAATACCCTATCTGATAATTGTCAGAAGAAAACAAAAGTCATACTTTAAAAATGCGGTATGCAAGGAAATTGGTTGATTAATTATTCACTGGCCAGCGTTATACCTTCACTAAATAAACCAATAGCAATCAACCTCAAGCCCACAGAGTAAAGTTTAAATTGGGGAAGGTATAAAAATTTACAATAATATTGAGGATGATATTAATGTCCTCGATCCAGCCCCTGAGATACTTCTTAGTAACTGCTCCTCAACTGCTTTTCTGGCTTGTTGAGCTATTGCTTTCCGCCAGCTTAGCCAGTTCAGTCCTTGCAGTGTGAGCTTCTACACCATGACAAGGTGATTATCCCAACTAACAAAATCGGTTTAAAAAATACCTCTAAAACTTTATCATTTACTTCTTTGCTAAATATTGAAATAATGACTGTTTTAGTAAAACTTAAAAGTAAAAGAATTTTATTTATCTGTTCCTACATCTCTTCCAACTCACTTAAAATATTCTGATGCTATTACTACTGTTACACATATCGCTCATTGGCGAGAAGACTGGCATAACTCAAAAAAAGCGATTTTGAGATAAATACGTTAAACATTTTTATTCAGGCAAACCTATATAAAAAGAAGAAGACACTTTTGGTGCCCCTCAATGAAAAAAAAAAAAATAAATATACAAATGTAAGATATGTTTTAAATAACAGTTCGCCTCATTATTCTGCATTATTAACTCAAAAAATGTGTTTTTTGAGATATGCCACTCTTTTCGCAAATAAGCGATATGTAGGTATTACAGTACTGAAAAACGCAACATTTTATGTAAAAATCTAATAAAAAAAACTATGCTATGCTATGTCATCTCGCCTTAAACGCAGTGTTATGCCATGTCATGCGCAGTCATCATAGTGTCTTAGCATGTTATTGAAGGTCGGCTAAGCTGTTTGAGCTCGCTGTTTTGAATACAATATCTATGAATGTTTTTTATGCGTAATGTTTTTGAAACTGTTATGCTACATCACGCGGTGTTATAGATTATATTTTTTAATATAACTAGACTTTGTTTCACCTGAAGGTTATCACCATTCATTAGTAGAATTAAAAGTATCATTTGCACTAAATCGTGTGAGAATACACGGTGTAGTTTTTCACAGCATCCAATTTTGTATGTGACAATTTTTATCTATAAATAGCGGGTTACCTACTGTTTAACGTCGAATTCGAACGAGAGATTTGAGAAGCTTGTTCATTGTAATTGGCTACTCTCAAAACCTTTGTCAAAAGACTGCAAAGAGATAGTCGTCGAAGGAAACATTTTTTCATACTTTATTCTTCCAAGATGTAAGAGCTGAGGTTTGCACCCGCAGCTCTCGCCTACTAAGGCAATACACTACATCAGGGGTTACCAAAAATTTTTTGGTTGTGTATTAGTGAGTAAGAGAGCAAAAAGAAGTTGGGAGAATTTATTTGTTTATAGTCATAGAAAAATTTTAGTAATATGCGGTGAAATGAATGTCAGCATTTCATCAACATACATACATAAGGTTGTAAATGTTTGACTATATTCAGGGCATGTTTTTTAGGTATTTGCTGGAAAATAAAATTTCTTCTTAACAAATAAAATATACTTTTAAAAGCATAAATAAATAAATAACTGGGCTATAAGATAAAATCTTCTACATTTATACCTTATGACAGTTTCGTATTTGTAGAATGTTTTTTTATATAAGATGAACGCAATTTGTTTGCATTGCTTTGAACAAATAAATTTTAAGTCGGTAATTATTTGTAGTATAATTAGGCCTTTTGCAAATGTTTTCAACAATTGCTTACAAAAACACCATTACTAAATGGTCTACCCTTTCTAACAATGTTTAAGCTTATTAAACTTGAAATCGCCATTTTCAATTTAGGATCTAATTTTGGTTCATAAATTTCTTCTCCTAAGTACTAACCAACCTTTTAATGTTTCTAAAAAAATGAATTTTTTAACATAAAATATTTTTTGAGTATAACCGATCAGTTTTTTTGAGTAAACCTGAAAAAAATAAAAGAGCATAAGCAATACGTGTGAATGCTCTCTGCACAATTGTGCTATGAAATGGTAATCCCTGCACTACATACCAAAATACATGGTACTTATAATATATTCGAGTAATTCAACTTCTTTATAGTACAAACTGTATATGCTATAAATTTTGAATTCAGACAGTAATGCTGATGCAATAAAGACTTTTCATGACAAAATACACTCGATAATGAATATTTGCATTCCAAAACATACATATGGTCTTTACAATTCTATAGATTCGTCATAGAGGCCTAACATTGTCTCATACACTAAAAAAAAAAGAATAAATACGAGCAATATTATTCCTAAAGTCATATTTTTCGAAGGCTTGCAGTTGCAAGTGGGTAGTTTAAGGACTAGTTAATGTTTACATTCGATCTACTCTATCAGTTATAGAATTTAAAGACTCGAACATCAAAATTAATTCTACTGTACACTTAAAATGATTATACAGAGTGCTTAATAATAATATAAGAAACAAATATTTGTATACTATCCTTTGCAAAAATTTTAATACGATGCACAGCATCAGTATGGGTTTGCCTCTGAGTATTGGTCTCAATAAAAAAATAAATTAAAAGACATATTAAACTAACAAAACAATTTTCATTAACCACGAATTAAAAATAAGTAATGCATGCATCGAAAATGTGTACTCAGGTGCTACTTTTTAAACACCCATTCATTTGACAACTTGTTTGTTTTTTTCCTATATTTCCTTGAAAGCATTTCCCAAGTAAAAAGAAAAAAGAAAAAAAAAACAAAACTGGATGTTTCATTTCTGGTAGAAGGAAAAAACTTCAAGCAGTTGCAGTTGAGTTCTACATAAAAAAATATATAAAAAATCGAAAAAGTTTAGAAACAAGTTCAATACAAATGGGCAAAGAAAACAAAATTTTCTAGGATTTTTTATTTAAAGTTGCCCGGAATAATTCAAAAAGAATTCGTTGATCTCAAAACAAACGCAATTTTATTTTTCAGTAGATATGTAAACACTGTATCCCTTTTGGAATGCAATAACATTAATGAAAGCCCTCTATTACGAAGCCTATATCTTTAATTTGTTAAATTCAAAGTACTTTCCATTGATTGTTTACAAACATATACTCACACATCTAATAGTATATTATCCATAAATGGTATATACATACATAGTATATAATTTAATTTAATTGTATTTGAATCCCCTTATTAAACCATACAAGCTAGATGGTAATCATTATAAACGTATCGATATATCCAGCTTTGAAACATTGTTTGTTTCTTTTATTTTATAAACAGTGCTTTTGTATGTAAAAGTATTTGTAGGACTCTCCCAAATATTCTCATTTCATCCCCAATTATACACAAACACATAATCACTAATAATTGGCGCCATTGTACCCAAGAAAACAAAAAAAATGTAAAACACACACATGAGCTTGTGAACAAGCATTCCTTATTATCCATTACGTATGTATGTTGTATATGTGTATGTATGCCTTTAATGACTATTTTTGGAATAGACAATAATAATTTGAATTTTTGGTTATACGGCTTGCTGGGCTTATTGTTTTCGTATTAAGACTAACAACTACAATGTTTAGCACGAGTTTATTAAACGATGGAAACCAAAAAAACCAACAATGATTGCATTCTGTTATTACCACTTACAATTTTGTATAATATTTTTTGTCTTTCTTTCCCACAAAATCACATACACAAACATACTAGCAATGATGACGATGTTGACAATGTACACGTCACTTGTAACCACACAATACAGAAGACACAGTGAGAGGCAAATTTATATATTAAATAGAAACAAAAATCATACAAAAAACTTGTAAAAGGAAATTTTTTAAAATTAAATTGGATAAGAAAAAAGAACAAGGAAAGAAGCAAATACCAAAGAGTTCGATATGACAGAATATATATTAAACTTAAACACTCAGCTTCATATAGGAAAATGTGATAAATTACACTGTTTGTGGAAATCTTTTTCATTTACACGCTGATTAAAACAAAATAGTAAAGATGAAATCTGTAAATTGGTCCCAAAGTCATTAAAATTTCATATTTGTTCTACAGTAAGAAATGCTACTCTGCAAAATTAAAAATATTGGCATTGATTTTGTACACAACATAACTGCCTATCATGCTTTTAAAATCTTATTTTCTAATGGAAAAGCATTGATGCTGCGCTGTTTGGCTTGACTTCATACATTTTGCATAAATTCATGGGAATATTTGACTTTTAAATTACGACTGGGGATCTGTTTTAGATTCCACTGCTAATTTTTTGTAAAAATATTATATTGCTAATGCACAATCTGATGCTACTGGTTAAATCAAACAAAGAATTTTTCTTATAAGAGTTAAGGTTCCTATATTACTACGCTTTTAAAGCAAGATATTAATACAATAATTTCACGAGATAGGAAAAATTTAAATGAAAATATAAATTCAACAGTGGTTTCTCGCAGTTACTCGGTTCTTCATAACACCACGAGTTTTAAGCGCTGTTTCGGGCCTTAAGTAGACTAGAGCATTTGATTTTATTGTGACTGACGACTTTGGGTGGAGTATTTAGCCTCAGCTATCTCCACTATAAAGTTATGTATGGCATCGAATGCCAATTGTAAAACTTTAAAATAATTCTGATATTATTCGCTTACAAAAGTGTTTATGATCTTCGCCAACTTTGGTGCCTGTTTTTCCGTCTAGAACGTTTAGTTTTGGTCTTAACTGGAACTTTTTCGAGTACTTTTCATTGCAGGAGACTGCCATTTTTTTTTTTTTTTTGTAGCATTAAGACATTTTGACACTTACGCTGCAGCGTATTTTTTGCTGTTTCAACGAACATATTAATATTTTCTATCTCTGCAAGCCGCTTTTGAATTTCAATTTTTTGAAGTCTCCTGTCAAGCAAAAAATTTTCTCCTTTTTCCAAAATGATGTAAAAATTTGACAATATCAAGTTAAGCAAAAATATGTAGATTAAAAAGGGTACAAAATTCTTAATTGCCAGTCACATTAGGGCAGAGCCCTTGATTAAGGGTTTAAAATACGTTAAAAAACTTTTATTAATGGTAGAAAATGGCGAGAACTAGGTAGTATGAATTTAATTTAAGAAACTGTAGATCTATAATGACAAGTATACCGTGTATGGCCCCTATAAATACCAAAAGAGGTGATATTAAAGGTTAAACCACAAAAAAAATTTTATAAAATTAAAAAGCGTATTGATTATAAGATGCGGGTAATTTTACAACAAATATAGTAAAAACATTGATGTTGACAGTTCCCACCTCTTTGTACTACAATATTTTCTGACACTTTCAACCAGCAGCAATGAATAGACAGATGATGGACTTAACACACCATATAAGCCCTTGTTTTTGTTTGTTTTATTTTAAGACAAATACTCAGGAGTAAAGCTACGTTCACATTAGGCAAATATTTGATGAAAAAAACGTAACCAATATTTTTTTTTGGAAATATATTATGCAAATATTTCTTTTTATGTAAACATTTCTTCAAAAATTGTTTAAAAACGATATTAAAAGGAAGAAATATTTTTATATATAATTAACTAAACGTTAAGAAACTAAAAATTAAAAAATTAATATTTTCATAAAATAGTGGTTACGTTTTTTTCATCAAATATTTACCCAATGTGACCGTAGCTTAAGCCCCTACTTATGCAGTGCATTGTATTGGAATGTTGAAGATAGAAGAGAGATACATAGTTTTTTTTTTTGTAAGTTTATTGATCGCCATATAGATATCAATGAGACAAGTTGCTATCAGTTGATCACTCAAAGGCCAGTGTTATACCTTCACCCTTGAGTGATCAACAGCAATTGCCCCATTTGTCAGTGGATGTTGCTAGTGAGTGGTGACCGCCTTAGTTCGGGTTTTTTCTTAATTAGGAACAGCATCTCGTATCTATCGGTGAAATCTTAAGAAGCCTAGAGAACGGAAAAAAGAAAGGTGCAAGAACCTCATCTTCACACTTATTAGGTTGTGAAATGAGAAAAAGGTCGAGTAAATAGACACTTGAAATGTAAATTGGTTGATTGTATTTGGTAAACAACTCCAGATGCAGGCTAACTGGAATCGCATAGCCAGAATGGTGAAGACAAGACAAGCTATGAAGAACACTGAAATAACCACAATTCCACTTTTCAGGTCATTCTCTAGGATTCTTCAATTAGAAACAGAAAGAGACTCGAAGCCAGTAAAGGAAACTTCTCTTCTCTATAATAATTACAACTTTCTATTTAATTGATATTCTTTACAGGATAGTACAGTATAATAATTATAGGATATGTATTACGTACATATAATTAGTGTTAAGTCTTTTACATTTGCCGAAAATATTATTAGTACTCCAATTGCTTTCCTTCAATTGTAGGCCTACCCTTTCTTTTTACTTTGAGCCTAATGCTAATAATGATTAAAGCACTTAGAGCAATACATCTTTTTTTAAATACATTTAATTATTACAAAACAATTAAACATTACAATGTGTAATACAAGTGTATTACATTATATCAACTTGATATTTAAATGAACTGTAGTCGAGTTACTATAACAGAATGAATCATAGCTTATTTTCAATTATCCTTGATACTAAAATGTCTTAATTGCTATATATTTAATTAATTGACACCGTATTCTGTATATTTATAGAAATTTTTTTAAAATGTTTGCCCTTTAAAACGTTAGCCTTGATATTTAATATATGAAATTAATGAACTGTCTAAATGAAAAGTACACAATTTCACTCAGACTCTTTATACCCCCAGTTATTCTTCTTAAAACCTTTATCTGTATACACCTATCCCTTGATTTATACGCTACTACTTTTTATATAATTTAAATTTTAAACGGTTTTTGGGTTTAATCATTTACAAAAAACAAAAAAAAGAAAACACACACAAAAAAAATTTAAGAAGGAATGTTTGAGGCAAACTTAAGTATAAATTGACGAAAGGTCGTATAACAGTTAACAGAATAGTTTCCAGAAGATTCCGCACACCCTTTATTAAAACACTTGACAACAAAATGTCGGTGTAACTCAGAAAATTCTCAATAATAGGCTGATATTAAGAAAAGATACAGGCATACTGTGCTGGGTTAGAAAATTGTTTTTTTTTGGTAGCTTAACAGAAATGTGTCCTTAAGTTAAAGACAAAAAGATCCACTAATTTTTTAATAAATGGCTACTCCTCTACTGTACGGTGCATAAGACTTTTTTGGAAGACCAACTTTTTTTAAAGCGTAAAGGACGATATCGCTGCCAATAATATGAAGAATATAAAAAAATTGAGCAGCACAGATATGAAAGCAATTGGTTAGTTGGCTTACTTGGTGATACAATCATCAATCTCGCGCCATTTTGATGCCACATCTTCGCTACCAACTCTTTATAATAAACTGATATTATGTCTCTCTCAAACTTTTATGAAAGTCTATGACTGGTTGACACGCTCGTCTTTTATGTGGCGGGACATTTGCATAGAAAATGAAATATTGCTTGTCTCTTCTTCGGATGCTTTCAGCTTTGGGAGTACGTATTAAATGTAAGGTTTATCCTGGCTGTTGCTCCCTAATATCCCAAAAAACCAATTACCACAGCAGTGATTCTACTGGAATTTCTGCGTTTCATGCTGAACTACGATGTAGTTCTCTCAAGGTTATATTTTGGCCAGTCCACCTTTGACCTGCGTTCCGATGATATAAAATATCAATTATCCCCTTTTACAACTCAAATTGGTGAGAATACCATTTCCTCAAGAGATACATCCGTAACTGGAATTTCCCCATTTCTCCAGCTGATCTATCATTTCGATACTCTCAGCCACAATCGAGCACAAGAGACAAGTGTTTCACTCAATAAGATTTGTTTAAGTAATTCTTTAATAAAAAATTTTCAATTCTTTATTTTGTTCCAGCTCCAATTTTTTTTATTTGTTACAAATATTCCTCTTTTTTTTAAATTTTTAGGTTCCTTCTCTAACTTTCTTTACTTACCGGTAATGTTCTATTTCTAGTTCAAGCTGTTTTACTCGAAATTTTTTTTTTTTTTGGTTGTGTTCTGGGCTTGACTTTGTATGCAAACGATATATCTGCTGAAGACGTTGTTGGCTCATCACTCACTTGACAGCTCTCATCTCTGATATCGGTGGCATCAAGTGGCTTGTAGTCGAGTCCAAACGTTGCTTTTTTTCTTTAAATTTGTAGTTATTTCTTTAATTTTCTTTGCCTACTTGTAATGTTCTATTTTTAGTTCAAGCTAATTCAATTGTAATTTTTTTGGATTTGCTCGAGGCTTGATACATCCGCAGATAACTTTGTTGGCTCATCATTCATTTGAAAGCACTCTTCTTTGATACCGGTGGCATTAAGCGGACTGTGTTTGTAGACAACAAACACAATGTTCTTTGTAGTTGGAATAATCTCGGGAGGCTGTTCATAATGTGAACAAATTTTAAGCACCTCGTATGCACAAAAGTCTGTAAAAAATACATAACGAGTAGATAAAACAAATCAGAATATAAAAATAGTTCAACTCTGACTGTAATTGTGTCATTATTTTTTATTTTAACACTTTTCAAGCAGATATATCTTGAACATAGAGGGTAAGGTGTATTATCTAATACACAGTTACTGTTGCCCATATATTTTATTGATTTTTAAAAACAAAAGTTAAAGAATTATTAGAGGGTAGATCTCACAGTCTCATTACATTGGCAGTTCTTCTTTTTATCAATTTTGTTTTCTGTATAATTTGTTACAAGATAAGGATATTCGTTTTTGTAATTTGTTTAAATGGAAATAAAAATTATATAATTTCCAGCTAAAAACAAAACGGAACAATAGCAATTAACGAATTAAAACCAATACCACCGAAATAAAACTACGAACTTAATAATTTAAATAAAATTTAAGAAAATACAACATTTGTATTATTTTTGGTTTTTTTTAAAATAAAACTCAGGGAATAAAGAATTCTTAATGACTCATAAGGGTATTTATTTTAATGCCAGTGTAAGCACATGATAAGAAATGTTGTCATTAAGCAAAATTATCTTATGGCGGCTGATACACAACGAGTATTAAAACAACTGCTGCTACTGCGAGAACGTGTACGTGTATGCACAGTACAGTTCAATAAACTATCCGTCCCAGTAACATTTAATAGTGAAAAGAAAATGAATGATAAATTACCAATAAATGGTTAAGAACAAGAAAACATAAATCCCATTAAAGCAAAAGACACATACACAGTGCTATAGTGATAAAAGAAAGAGAGAGAGAAGGAGAAAAATTGAGAGACTAGTAAAGAAGCGAAAATAAAATGTACAGCCTAAAACTATACACTTTAATTATATAAACAAATTACGCTAAAGAAAATATTCAAAAGTCAGCCTGAAGTTAGTTTGCGGTTTTTCTTATTTAATTAAAATTTTAAAGGCTTATAACTTTGTAGATTCTATTTCATAATATGTATCTGGATTCTGTGTAATAGTGTTTAAAGTGCGCGCGCGTTATATCAAAAACAAAAATACAAAAAAAAGAAGAAGTTTCTCAAAGAATTCTTTTTAACATTTTTCTCCACACTTGTCTCTCATTTCGTCTTTTAATTTTTGGGAAAAAAAAAGAAACCAGCAACAACAACTACATTTTCTTGTAAGCCTGCGTTTATCCTTTAAATTGCCAACATTTTTTCATCACACACAAAATTAATGTGCGATAGCACAACCACTGGCTGTTTTCTAACCAGAAGCAGTGGCCGGAAGGTGAGTTATTTGTCAGTTTAAACACTGCTTTTACTTTGGAAATAACAAAAAAATAAATAAAAATAAAATAAAAATATATACGTTTATTTGTATATATTTTCTTTATTATTTATTTCACCGCCTTTTTTCATATTCATTTTCTATTTTTTTGTTGTGATTTAATCAAATTATTTTTCTTGTGGGTTTTTATTCAAATGGCACCGGACGTTTTGCAGCGTTTTTAGTAACCATTTGTTTTTGTCATTTTATTCGTATTTTTTTTTTTAGTTTTTTGTCAGCATTTATTTTTTATTTGTTTTATGGTGTTAGAAGTATTTTTCTTTTAAGATTTATTAAATCCTAACACATTAGCAGTTAGTTTTTATTACAGCCAATAGGATTTGTTAAGTAAGGAAAACCTGAAACTCGTGTGTTAGTTTGAACACAAAAAAAAAGGTGTTGGATGCGTTTTAATATGCCATTTAATTCTTTAAGGATTAAATTGTTGAGAGTATTAAGTAGAAAAATACATAAAATTAATAAAATTTACAAGATAATTAAGAAGTAGGTCTTCTTTTTCTAAACTCCGTATTTTACTAAAGATTTTCTCCAATTTGTTTTTTTTACAGTAATTATTATATAACGTTTTAATTAATGATTTGATACCTAAAAATTGTTTTTTGAAAAACAAAAAATATATACAATTTTTTTAATCTTTAAGAGCTCCTAGACCTTTTCTGTTAGCAGCATAAATGGGTTTAACTACATTTCTTAGCTTTTGACATTTGAAAAAATTACGCTTCAAGAGATATTGTAGTTCGTATTACTGAATTTGAGCCATTATTTTTAACAAAAACTAGTTTCAAATTTCAGTTTCTTACTAATATCTCTTTTACACATTCCTATGATGCAAACTTTCCTTTAAAATATCATTCATGCTTTACATTTAACCACCTCAGTCATCATGTTTTTTTTTATTTTTTTATTTTTTTTTTTTTTATTTGAGATCAATACTCAGGAGTAAACCCCTACTAAATACTGTACACTGTATTCGAATTTTAGAAACGATAGCATATAAGTATATTAGTATTAATGAGACTAATTACTGTGAATTGATCATTCAAAGGCCAGTGTTATACCTTCACCCTTGAATGATCAACAGCAATTGCCTCATCGTTGCATGTTGATTGTAGGTTTACTAGGTTTAGCTGTTATCTGCTACTTCCCAATAGATGGTGCTTTTTTTCGGATCATTCGTTTTTTTTTGACATTGGTTAAGTTATGATAGAGTGGACTGTCGGTGAGCGGTTTCTTTGTAAATGGTCTTCTTGGAGGTGGGGGGAACCTCTTATTTTTAATCGCAAACTAAATTGGTCAGTTTTCACCTCGGCTGGGATTTGAACCTGGGCCCTTTGAGTTTTTTGTGCGAGCGCTCTAAACACTATACCACACTCCCCTGCCCCCCCCATCATGCTTCACTTCAGTGCCGCTAAATTTTTCCCTATAAGCTTTTTATTCCCCCAATTTAATAAAGCACAACTACCCCAAATCTACGGTAGAAATCCCCATCTTTCCAACAACACTGTTCTTCACAATGGCTTGCATCACTAACAAAAGTAAACTCGCTTGCTATTTTGGAGGTACCACAACACTAGTAGGTAATCAGTTTTTGTGACATTAATTGTATCTCATATGCCGCAGAATCTTGTTTAAAAGAAGTAGATTTGCCATACAAATTTTGGAAGTAAACCATACATACATACATACATAACTGGCCTTTACAACCCTGTGTCAGGATTACGGCCTAGCTTCTCGCAGCACTCATGTTGTGTGTGTAAATTTTTGTCCATGAGTACCGGGACCTGCAGTTTAATGTCGACTCCGAACGACAGACTTGAGAAGCTTATTCATGGCAATTAGTTTCTCTCAGAGCTTTTGCCAGAAGACTGCTGAGAGGTAGTCACCGAAAGAAATATTTTTTTTTCATATTTCTTTTTTTTTTAAGATGTCGGAGCTGGGTATCGAACCCAAGGCTCATGTCTTAGTAAGACAACACACTAACCACTAGACCACGGCGACTACAAGTAAACCATCTTGTTTTATTTCAAATCTCAAGGTTCACAACACTTGAAGAATTCGTTATCATCTCTAACAAGTGAGCTTTGGGGTTCAGTGAGAAAACCAAGTGGTTCAAATTGTTTTGTGAACATAGCATTACATAATGGTACGAAAAACATATTTACAATCGATATAACGAGAAAAGTATTCCATATTTTTATCAATAACATACAATCCAATATTAAATTACAGAAATATTTCGCAATTATTTGTTTATTATATTTAACTTTCATACATATAGCGACCAAAAGTAAAGTAAAAATAAAAATCACAAAGAAAGCCACGTTAAATGCATACAGAAAGGGTGGTGCGTATACTTAATAATGATTTATATTGAAATTAAGTATACGCCACGTGTTATTTGTATACAAATTAAGTAGAGTACATATCGTCGTGCGGGAGTTTAAGTGCTCTATACGCCATTTCATATTTTTTATATATCTCGAGTTAATGATGCCACTTTCGGTTTTCGACGATATGTTAAGTATACAAAATTAAAGAAGATTTTATATTCTCCCATAAACGAGTCACAAACATGTGCATTTTGAACTTAATAGATCGTATTTGTCCATCCACAATTTTATGTATTTCTGTATACACATATGTACATACATTTTTGGGATTCACAAAAAAAAATTTTTTTTATTACAAAAAAACTTCACATTTATAAATGGTTTATAAGAGCGTTTAAGTAGTCGCCGTGGTCTAGTGAGTAGTGTCTTAGATTACTAAGACAATAGCTCCGGGTTCAAATCTCAGCACTGATATTTTGAAAAAAAAAGAAATATAAAAAAAAATATTTCTTTCAGCACCTACCTCTTAACAGTCTTTAGGTAAAAACTCTGAGAGTACCTGCTTCTCAAATCTGTTGTTCGGAATCCCGGTATTCATGGGTAAAAATTAACACACACAACATGAGGTCGTAAAACTGAAACAGGGTTGTTTTGTTTTTTTTTTTCTGAATGCGGAGGACCATATATATATTATGGGTTCTTGTGCAGATTCTATTCGATATGACAATATTTAGTATTTCTCCACATAACTTTTGGTTTTAAGGTCATTTTTGTTTTTAAAAAATTGTAAAATTTCACGTTATCTAAGTATAAAATTAATTCATCAAGGCGTATTATGTAAGCATTTATTAATTAATTCGTATGAAAAGAATTACTCAAGCTAAAGTCTTTTTTTAAAATAAAAATCGTTTATTTATTTATCGATATTTAGCTACTATTGCGTGTAGCGTCTTCAGGAAATATTTAAATATATAAATATTTTTAAATATTATTAGGGAAACATCGATAAATAAATAAACGATTTTTATTTTAAAAAATACCTTAAGCTTGAGTAATTCTTTACATTAAATAATAAAGGTCGAAAAACCAGAATTAAAATTATTAATTCGTATGACTTTAAATTTAACTTTGTTTTTAATAAATTCAGTGGGCTGGTGTAAATTTAAATATACAGTGTTTTTAATGTGTATATATATGACGAGGTCTTAATGAAATAATTTGTAAATAATATTCTGTTGCACATTTTAATAATATCTTCCATCTCTATGTATGTTTTTAAATAAATCTATCAAAGAATCAAAAAAACTTTTGTTCACAATAATTAAGTGTAACTGAAAAACATAAAATTATTCCTGGCAGCTCATGTTTCTATGGCTGTACGCCTGTCTGATACTTTAATTGCTTAAAGGGAATAAAAAGTTTACGTTTACTTTTACGAAAAACATTTTCTTGCTGTTACTGCTTAATTATTAATCAATCAATATAGGAAACGTGTATAAATGTGTATAAGTTTAAAGGTATGCTAGAACTTTGGTAATTAGAGTAGTGCTGTATGTGAATATTAAATGTTTATAATCCTTGTAATCTTTATACGGTTTAAACGTACATGGATAGTGCCTGCCATAAATGACACGGGTTTTTAATATTTTCAAAACTCTTTTGCATGTCCATTAAATAAAACAGTTTTTTTTTCATTCAATTTTAATACGAATATAGAGCAGTATATAAATAAAAATAAAATGAGTAAATAAGTGAAATCACAAGGATATATTGGTTTTTCATTAGAGTTCGAACTTGACACAAATTTGTATTTCTAAAGAAATACAAATAAAAAAACCGCCATGTAATTTATAAAATGATTGACTGAATATGTAGTTTACTTGAATGGCGTTTTGTTTAATTGTATGAATGATTTCCATATTAAAGTTTCTTTTCATACTTTTACTAAAGCTTAGAGTGTGTAAACAAATATTAGATTCCGTCATTAATAACGTCTGGTAACAAAACAAAAAACAAAGAAAAAAAAAGAAACGTCAATACTCGTAGTTGAGTATGTTTTGTTGTGCTCTTTGCCACTCTGCCATTATTTTATGACACGCGACTGTTTTTTTTATATGCTTTTTTTGGATAGAATTTCAATTTCGTTTTTTTCTTTTCCTTTTCCTATTATTAAAGTTTTGCTGTATTTTAATTTTAATTTATTTCTTGGTAAGGGCATTTATTTATTTATTTTCTTTTTTTTTAAATTGTGTTCCAGGTAATTGTGGAAACTAATAATTTTTAGCTGAATTGTTTTCCTTTGCTATCCTTAAAAACACACGCAATTGTTCGGGAAGTTAGTAGTGGTATAACTTAGTGAGTCATAATAATCATTTACTAACAATGTGGACAAATTCAATTCAAATGTAAACACTCTCTCTTTTTGTTTTTCGTCTTTTTTTTTCTTTGGAAACAAATTTGCAAATTATAGACGTTTTTGGTTATTTTGGTCTGTAATCTTTTGATCTACCCCTAAGTACGAGTATTTGTATGGAGAAGGTGTATTATGTCTTGTTTGTAATTTTATTTGTAAACATTTGTGTAAAATAAATGATTACACAAATTTTACGTTTCACTCATAATTGCTTTAAGTACTAGTACCTATTCATTGTTAAGAAGAAGAAAAAATTAATGGTAATAATTTTGTAATGTAAATGGCATACAAGTAATGGTATGGACCTACTTTACTACATTAGAAAACTTAAATACCTTTAAATTGGGCTGGATTCCTGACCACCAGTTTTATGAAAAATAAAAGAAAAGATAATTCGGTTTAAGATAATGGGAAAACATAAATGTCTTGCTTGCAAATTGTTTATCGTTTTGTTTGATGTAATGAATTTTGTAATTCTCATTTAGTACAAATAAAATTTCTAACTTTAGAGTTCATAGTTTTAAAAACATATTCTTAGATGAGTCTTTTAATCACAAACGATACATGCGTCTCCTCATAAGGAACACATTTCGTAAAATTACTGTTTGATTTTATTGTTTCAAACGACAAAAGCTATAAACGATTTAATTGATAGCATAAAAGTAGTACATTCATGCATACATAATTGGTCATTACAATCTTGTTTTAGGTTTACGGTCTAGCTCCCCGCAGCACCCGTGTTGTTTGTAACTATTTGTAGCCATGAGTACCGACACTTGCAATTTAATGTCGTCTCTGAACAGCAATTTTGAGAAGCTTGTTCATGGAATTACTCTCAGAGCATTTATCAAAAGACTTATACGAAATAGTCGCCGAAACAAATACTTTTCGTATTTCTTAGAGATGGAGCTTTAACCCGGAGTTCTTGTCTAGTAAAGGCACCCTTACACGACATGTTTTTTACACGTGTTTTTTAGATTTAAAATACATAAGTTTTTCTTTGTGTATGTCAAAATTAGTCAATTTACATTATAAACCTTATAATTTTTACTCACAAACGTGTATGTACAATTGCATATGTAAATAAATAATAAAATTTTAGATACAAAATTTATAAAAAAAAAAAAATTATTTTACACATAATTCATCGCCGACTAATGTTTGTGCAGGCATAGAAATTTAATATCATATGTGCGCACATACGAAATTAGAGAAAGCTCTAATTGAAATTTTGTCATAAGACTTTCCTTGTGTTTTTTACACAAGCAATGTTTTAAAAGTCACACACGACATGTAACTGTTTACTCATGTAAAAGTTGACATTAACAGTGTAAAAAACATGTCTTGTAAGGGTGCCTTAAGCTAACTAGACTTCACCGACTACAGTATAAAAGTAGTACAAATTTATTTTTTAACACTTGAGTTTGGCCATAGTTGTCAATATTACGAATTAAGTCATTAAAATAAATTATTTTTAAATTTGATCAGTTTTTTTTACACACAAACGTAATTGGCCATTACAAATCTGTGTCAGAGTTACGGCTTAGATTCTCGGTTTTTATTATTAAGAGAAATTAAGGCGATAAAAAAATAATTTGAGTAGGAGCATCAGTATGTATGGCTTACATTAGGTAAAGTATTGAGTAATAGGTACCGAGTATCGAATATTTATACTAATTTTTGGGTACTCAATATTTTTAAGAAACTACTTGATACTCTAAGAGTAGGATTTTTTTTCTAAGTTGTATAGGAAATTTAAATTTTAAGGGCCAAAACAAAATTAAATTAAAATTTAAGGGCCAAAACACAATACGTCATGAAATTTTCTTCTCCTAAAAATAAAATCGGTTAATATTATCAAGTGGTATGAAGTACCCGAAAAAAAGTACTCAATACAATCGAGTAATGATGGCTAGTGTACTATTCCTTCACGGACATCATTTCTTCTTTAATTACCAAAAAATATTCATTGCAGTTAACTTTGATCTAATTAAAGCGTTTTCTGATAAAAACAAAATTAAATTGATCACACCTTTCCTGGGGCTCGAACCCGAGTCTTCAGCACTTAACAAAAAGTTTTTTATTAAAATATATATTTTTTGTAAATTGTTTAAATTAAAAAAAAATATTAAAAAAAAATGCTAAATTAGCTCTTTTTAATTCCAGTGCTAACTCAAAATAGTGCTAAATCTAGCTTAAAACTACTAATTTAGCTCTTAGAAAGTTAAAATGGCAAACTAAAATAAAATTATGTCTACATTTATGAGAAAACATAAAAATTAAATAAAATAATTAATGTCGTTACACAAATAATAAAAGTGATAAAGAAAATTTCGCTCTAATGATCTGAAAAACCGAGTTCGAATATGAGTTCGATTGTTGATCATATTTATTTATGAATTTTGTGACGTCTTTAAATTTCTTAATTATATTGGAACTAAATTCTACTAAATGAATTGAATTATTTTTACAAAGAATTTTGAACCAAAAGAGAAAATTGCATTAATTTAGGGTGTAAGCCGAACTAAACATGGTTTCGACTTCAGCTACGATAGTAATATCAAACTCATTTGTGAAGAAGTCAAGTTTGTAGCTCATCGTATATTGGAATTATATTTTTTGTATATATAATTGCAAAAAGTTGCTCTTGTAAAATGCATCACGTTCTACTCTGCAATATTCTCCTTTCCTATGTTAAAGAGATATTTAAAATTCCTAAG
The DNA here is from genome assembly GCA_963576795.1 of Metopia argyrocephala. Classification (NCBI taxonomy): domain Eukaryota; kingdom Metazoa; phylum Arthropoda; class Insecta; order Diptera; family Sarcophagidae; genus Metopia; species Metopia argyrocephala. Next base: position 109,074,289 of record OY756211.1, on the reverse strand, counting down.
GTAGGATCACAATAGGTCAGTATGTGATAAAGAAAGCATAACGCCTGTGTTATAGAAACATTTTGTTTTTTATTATGTGTTGACTCAGTTCTGGTTTTAAAATTAAATATTAAAATATTGCCCCAGCAAGTCTTGAAAACGTAGTAAACCATGACAAAAAATAATAGAATGTTGATAGTTGTGCAATAAGGAGTAGTTACGGCTTTTATCTCTTATTGCGAACTGTTTTAAAGCAATTTTCTAAAAAAGGTTTACATGAACTGAAATGTGTGCAATAATTGATTCCATAACAGAGTGATTACGCCTCTTTTTCTTGTCAAATATTTGCTTAGTGTGAACGTAGCTTCAAGTTTAGAGGTTTTATTTTGTTTGTCAAGCACCACTTGTATCAAACATAAGAAAAGTTTAAGATTTTTCTAAGTATTTGAATATAATTTCAGTTTTGGTTAAAATATAAATATTTATTTTTTGTTCAATTAATATCCATCAAGCAAAAAACGAAGCTACGCTGTGTTTTATAAACTTCAAAAATACTGAAAATTTTTTTTTTTTAATTGGTACAGCAAATAAGTTTTCTCACAAGTGCTACAGTTCGTAAACCTGATTTTCTTTTTTTTGTTTTTGGTTTCTCTAAAGGAACAATGTTTACTTTATTAGAAAGATAAAGAGTAGAAAGGCATACAGACTACATACTTATATGAAAATGCATGAAATTGTCTAATAAATGCAAAACTAATCATTTTATTAAAAAACACACACTTCGCCTTACGACTAAAACTACGCCCATCTTTAGTTTTTTCTCTTTCTAACTGCCTGCACATCAGCATACCATAGATAGATATTAACGACTAAATGACATTATAATATAATTTGCATTCTTCATCAAGAGAAACTACTTCTCAGGACAAAAACAAAAAAAAAAAAAAAATTATCAACAGCGGCAACGACAACAGTGACGGTAAATGAGTAAAATGTGTCACGTATTAGATGTGATGTTTAGCAGAAGTTCTAAGAATACAATCGGTAACAGCATCACTAACATGTATTTACCAAATGCTACCATACTAACACACATACGCGTACAACATACAAAGTGAAAAAGTATTTGTAAGAGTTTAAGTACTCAGCAGGAGAAATCTTTTCATTATAGTATGTGCATATGTTGCGGCAGTTCTGACTGACGAGGATGATGATGGTGTCATTGCTGGTAGTAACTGACTATACCAGTACTTGTTTTGCAATTTTATAAATTAATTTATGCACGGTCTGTAGATTTTAATGAACATTTTTGACTGTCTGTTTGTCTGTCCGCTGCCTAACTAACTGCCTGCTTGCCTGACTACTACTCTACCGTGCAACGCTTTGCATTCTCTTTATAAAAGTATTATTGTTGCAGCAAACGCTAATCTTACTTATGAATATTAACTTTAATCTATGCAAAGTAGAGTATCTGCATACTGTTTAAAAGAAAATCCATTAAAACTAAAATAGAAAAATAAACCAACAAGTAAATGAAAACTATAAGTGCAAGCATTAACATAAATATGAATTAAATCTTGCTTTTAAATACTGTCACGTATGAATGTACGAGTATATGTACATACACACGCAGCATAATTCTAATTTACTTATTCTTTTGTTTTTGTTTCAGGAAAATGGGAGATCAGTTCCTGATGTTACGGCGAGCCCGGGTCGTGCGCCGCCTGGACCCCTGCCAACAAATCAATTGCAAACGATGGTTAATCAACAGCAGGCTCATCATCAGCAGCAGCAGCAACAACAACAGCAGCAGCAAGCTCAACAGCAACAACACCAGCAACAACATCTTCAACAACAACAACAGCGACAGGGTGGTCCCAAGGAACCGGTCTTGTTGCAGGGCGATTTTCGTAAAGTATCCGGTATTAGTTCGGAAATATTTCGCCAGATAGAGGCTGTCGAAAATGATCATGATCCAAATACAGCAGCCGCATTGGAGGTAAGTAATACTATTTAAATTCTATTGCTAATAATTTTTCTTTCAAGAAGAATATTAATATTCATATTTCATTAGTTAAAATTAATATTAAAACGTCATTAATATTTCAATTTCTGAAATTCAGTTTTAGTTGTATGAATTAAAAATTTTCACTCTGTATGTGATGTTTTTTCTGACCCTACTATAAACTAAAGCAGTGCTGCTTAACAAAAAATTAACTGATCTGAAAACGTGAGTTTAAATTCCAATAAGATTGGTGATCATTTTTAATTAATTGTGTTTCGTTATAAAACGCTTTAATAAGATCAGAACAAAATTTTCATGAAATTACTTTAGATGGTGTTCTCTTTGCAATGATTTCTTAATCAAAGAAGTGTCGTCAGAGTTCCTGGGACTTGTTTACATTTACGACAATTATCAACTATTTGTTTAGAAGTCATATATTGGATTTATATTTATATAAGTATATATATATATAAAAGATAGCCCAAGTTTTGTCACAACACAATCAATCATATTCTCCTTTTCTCTTCATCTTAGCATTTTTGCAGTTGTCATTTGCTGTGAATGAATCATTTTAAAGTTTGTGTATTATTTTATACAAAAACTATTAAAACTCAAAAGAAGAAATCGCTTCTATCACATATCGTCATGCGGGAGTTTATGGGCTCTATCCGCCATTTAATATATTTTATATATCTTGAGTTAATGGTGTCACTTTAGGTTTTCGACCCAAAATTTTTCAAGTCTGCAATCCGTTTTCATATATTTCGTCCAGTCTCGGAGATAAATAGCCGAAAACGGATTGTAGATTTTAAAAATTTTAGTGTCAAAAACCTAAAGTGGCATCATTAACTCGAGATATATAAAATGGCGGATAGAGCTCATAAACTCCCGCACGGCGATATATTTATGTACATACATATGTAAGGAAAGGATTTGTTCAATATCTTTTTCTGTGATGGGTAAAGAAATGGTATATACTTACGAGTACCAGAAGCTACTGCTTGATGCTTTTTGAATATCGACTAATTTTAAATTTTAAACTTTATCAAAATACTTTAGAAAAATATAATATGAGCTAAAAACTCAGAATTCGCCAAGAAAACTCTTCGATGAAAAATTTATTGAATTAGAAATTATTAAGTTTAGACTGGGTTACTAAAAGAGTCTCAGCCAAATGGGAGATCAGTAGGTTCTCATGAAAAATTATCACAACTTCATAGAAAATATTAGTATGGCGCTAATTACATATTTCATTTTAAAGAGTTTAGCCTAAGAAGAAAGGAAATAAGAGTCGCCTCATGGCAAAGGCTGGGCCCAGCCACATGAAGTGAGAGATAATCTAATCCTCCTCCAGTAGTCATACGGGGAATACTGCATGACTCTCAATGAGGCAGTGGCCCATAAGAACTTCATGACTGTGAAATTTAATTTGTAAAGTTTCTAACCTTGCTTTTGTTACTTTAGCAATCTTCAAGCATAATAGCAGAATACTGGGAAGACACAACGCTTTCAAAATATTAGCTTATAGGCCTGCAAATATTAATGAGTATTGTTTTACGACCAATACTGATTTACAAGCTGATCTAGAACACTTATTAACGTACAAAAAAATATTTTCAGATTTATTATTTATACTTCCGATTGGTCAAGATTTGCAGGAAATTGTTGCGTTTTAAATTACGTTTGCGCATTGTAAAGGTTTGAAATTAAATAGAAATTATTTTGCCTGGCTAAGGATTTGTACCGGCACTTAAAAACGCCACTGGTACTATAAATTTACTGGCGGATTTATATGCCTATTAATATGAAAATAACGGCGATGTTGTACAGTAAGAATAATGATAACGAAGTGTTCTTTATTTAAATTTTTCTTTTGCTTAAGTACTACTTATGAAAATCCAATAAAATAAATAAATAACAAAAAATTGTCTACTATTACTATATCAATATTAGTTTGTGTGTGCATGCATTGGAGTTCTATAATGGGAAAATATTGCTAAATATTCTGCCATAAAACGGCACCAACAATAGGTGTTGTATGTCGTCTGAGTTTAAACAGAACATGACATTCCTCTATAGGCGCTAGAAGTTGTAGCGCAATGTGTGAATGACGACAGTCAGTTGCACAAATAAAAGGTGTCTTAGGTCGTCTGCTCGTGTACATTAAAAGTAAAACATTATTTTATACACATGCACTTAAAAGAGTGCAATCATCTCAAAACGTGATCATACTACAGCATAAAGCTTTTATCATTTTTAACAATTCGTTTTAAAAACAAGTTCATTTTGTGGCATTAATGCAATATTTATAAAATTGTATATCACAGAGTGATACTTGTGTAAAACAAACTTGCGCATAGAATAGAATTCATAATTTCAAGGGTTTATTCAAAAAACTAAACTGGAAGCAAATTACGGCATTCGATATCAAACGAAATTTCTATGTAAATTGTTTTAAAATTTTATGAAATTTCGTTCGATATCGAAGGCCGAATTTTGCCCCCTGGTTTTATTCTTCAATAATCTTATTGATTTTGATTTATTTTCTATTAACTTTTCAGGCGGTGGAAAGGCGTGGTGAGATGATTGTTAGAATATTAGAACCCCATAATATTGGCGGTAAACAGGCTGTAGAAGCCGCTCATAAATTGCTATCGAAAAAGGATAATAGACATATAGTACAGGTAACTCCTAAAATCACAGTAATGAAATTCATACAATTTATATAATACTTCTCCTAAGTTGGTGGAAATTGTTAAAAGACCTGGTCAAACCTTGGGTTTATATATACGTGAAGGCAATGGTGCTGATCGTACCGATGGTGTATTTATATCACGTATAGCTATAGAATCAGCAGTATCAAATAGCGGCTGTCTGAAGGTAAATATCTTAAATAGCGTAAACCTTTATTTTTTGTAATTGTAATTCTGTTTCTTAATTTTCTTTTAAGGTTGGCGATGAAATATTGGCTGTCAATTTGGTTGATGTCACTCATATGTCATTGGATGATGTTGTCATCATTATGTCAATTCCTCGTCGTTTAGTTTTGGCCATACGTCAGCGTTGTGGCAATCGCGGCACTGGTTCACCAGGACCGCCCACTTTGTCACGGCCAGAACAAAAACCTCCACCGGTAGTTGTTATGAAGCGCGACTTAAGAGACGAGGATTTAGATGAGACTGATCATATGCCCAGATCCCGTTCATCACGCGAAAGACGTACAGGTATTTGGAATTTTTGCTTGGTTGTGATATATTAATGTGGTCCTTTTTCTTTTCTCTTTATAACCAGGAGATGGTCGAGAGATGTCCGAATCCCGTTCCCGTTTAGGTTTAGGTCTGAACAATTATAGTCCACAGTCGGAGCAACTGGATTTGTATTACAATACACGCCCAGGTGTAGAGCCACCTAGTTGGGGTTATAAGCCGCCACCCCCGCCACCGTCTGTCATAACAGAACAGCCTAAAGGTCATGCCTTTGCTCCTTCACATGCCTACTATAAGAATGCTGGTACTCTTGAAAGTTTGGCTGAAAAGGTACATGCATTCTATCCAGGTGCACCCTCCAGACGTTTGTCGGTGGGTAATGTGCCACAACGAGCTCGTTTTCCACGTTCCGGTTCAGATCAACATTTGCCTCGTGTTGAGTATGCAGACTATTCGAACTCATTGGGCAGACACTCTCTGCTGAGGCCCAGTATTAAGCCCAGTGGCACTACTAATGTAATGATGGCGCCAGGTGGCACCTTAGGTAGATATGGTCGTTATGATCCTCATACCGGTTCAAAATATGGTCCCAGTGGCACTCAGTCTCTGACTCGACGGTCACGACCTAATCTCGATTATTCGAGTGACACAGAGGCTACAGTTGGACCTCGTCCCAGTTACTATTACTATAATAGACCTGCTATTGGTAGCATGCCTAGAGGTGCTTCAGGAGCGGGTACTTCTGTACTGGGTGGTGGTCCTGATATGGCGAAATTTAATTCACTGCCAAGAGACCGTCCTGGTGTTAGACTGCCTGGCGGTATACGTTCAAGAATTAGTGATCGCATTATGGATGAAAATGATGGCAATATCTCAGCACCCGAATTTAATGCCAGGCGAGATCGCGACTTAAGATCCCGCATAACCGCCAGTCCTTCCATCTTTACATCGGATGAGTATCGGGCTTGGTTACGAAGAGCACCTAGTAGCTCTGCCATAGCTGAACAAATGCGCATGACCAGAGATTTATTAGCACAACCTCGTTCACATCGTTTTTCGTGTAGTGCTGAAAATATTCATGATGCCCTTAGAAATGTAAGTTTTATTAATCATTTGGAATCAGAAATGATTATTTCATTGTATTTTTTTTCAATTCTAGACTGAAAACATTTACTCTAGCCGTAGTATACTCGGTGCCGGTACATTAGACCGTCATTTGGGTATGCCTCGACCTATTTCTGCACTGCCAGTACGCTCAATGTCATCTCAGCACATTGGCGGTCCTGCATCGATACGTTCACCTTCGATAAGACGCATGCGTCAACTTTTAGAACTTTCTGCCGGACCCGCCAGTCCCAGTGGAAGTATAATGAGCACGGCCGGCCATCAAAGTCCAGCTCCAACTCCCAGTGCAACACTGCCACGTTCACATAGGCAAATCGATATTAATCCTGCTGAATTTACCAAATACAAATTGGACAAGCCCATCGTGGATGTGGGTGGTGTATCGGGTATGTTGTGGATTCACCTTTTAGCGGGCCGTGGCCTACGTTCGGCTCCCGAACTAGGTGCACAGCACGTTGGAGGCGGACCCCATGGACCAGCGCCTTCACGTGATCTCTATTGTGTGATAGAGTGTGATCGTGTTCACAAGGCGCGAACAGTTGTGCGGTCTGGTGATTTACAGTTCGACTGGGATGAATCATTCGAATTAGATTTGGTGGGCAATAAACAGCTCGATGTGCTAGTCTACTCTTGGGATCCCCAGCATCGTCATAAGTTGTGCTATCGTGGAGCTATTTCATTGTCTACTATACTGAGGCAGTCGCCATTGCATCAGCTGGCCCTAAAAGTTGAGCCCAGAGGTACTATATATATACGCATGCGTCATACCGATCCTATTGCTCTGTATAAACGACGTGGCCTCCCCAGTTTGCGAGCCGGTTATCCTACACTTTTTGGTGCTGACTTAGAGACTGTGGTTAACCGAGAATCTAAAGGAGCTCCTGGCAGCGCTCCTGTACCGATTGTTTTACGTCGATGTGTAGAAGAAGTGGAAAGACGTGGTCTTGATATTATCGGCCTTTATCGTTTATGCGGTTCAGCTACTAAAAAACGTTTACTAAGAGAGGCATTCGAACGTAACAGTCGTGCCGTGGAATTGAGCCCAGAACATGTTCCTGATATTAATGTTATAACGGGTGTCCTAAAGGATTATCTGCGCGAATTGCCGGAGCCACTTTTCACCCGCTGTCTCTTCCAAATGACAGTCGATGCATTAGGTAGGCTGATTATTTCTTAAAATAATAAAACCAAAATAATTGTATTCTTTTCTTTTCCTTTAGCCGTCTGTCTCCCCGATGATCCTGAGGGTAATGCCAAACTCATGCTTAGCATTTTAGATTGCCTACCCCGGGCCAATCGGGTAAGTTTAGAAAAATATTGATATATAATAGTTATAGAAAATGAATGTTGTTTTTGTCATTTTAGGCCACTTTAGTATTTTTATTGGATCACTTGTCGTTAGTTGTTTCGAATTCGGAACGTAATAAGATGTCGGCACAAGCTTTAGCCACTGTTATGGGCCCGCCATTAATGCTGCATTCGGCCAGTGCCCAGCCTGGTTCAGATATCGATCATGCACAACCGATAGCCGTGCTGAAGTATCTCTTACAAATCTGGCCACAACCGCAAACACAAACACATCACCAGAGTGCGGTTGCGGTTGGAGGTGCTGGAAATATTATAGGCAGCATGGGTGGTATGGGTGGTGGTGCAGGTGTTGTTGGTATGGGATCCGGTTTAGGTGCTGGCTTGAGTGCAGGCAGTATGTCCAATATGACCGGTGTTGTTTCAGGTAACGTAATTTTAGTATATTTTTCTACTCTAAAGATTTCTACAATTTTCGGTTTCGGTTTCAATTTCCAAAACTTACTTTCTTCACATTTAAAACAAAACTTCTAATTTGTGGCACAATATTTTTGTATGCCTTACGTACTAAAAAAAACACAGATTTTTCTTAAAAAAAATCAAACCCCTCCCTCTAAAAAGGGGCAGTTGAAATTTCAATTTAAAATATTTGTTTTTTTTCTTACTTTCTTGACCTTTTAACTTTTAACCCTAAAATATTTCTTTAACTGTTCTTTAAACTTTCATTTCATTAATAAAATTTGAAAAAAAAACAGACAAATTTTATGTACGAATGTACTTGTAGTATAAGATTTAAGAAATATGAAAAAAAAAAACAAAATTACAATAATATTGATTAATACAGAGTCCTATGTAGACAGGTCGGCGCGGCGAGTCAACAGAGCAGCGTGGAAGCAAAGTCAGTGCGTTGCAAGTGGACAGACAGGCTCTTCTATTGCAGCAGCAGGCGCAACTCATGGCGGCGGGCAATCTACTACGCTCGTCCACTTCGGTAACCAACATACTTTCTCAAGGCCAACATCAGCTCTCAGCCACAGTCAACAATCATCTGTATCAATCAGTAGTGGGTCAGTTAGCTCAATCGCATCGAGCCTTGCAACAAGCGGTGCAACAGGTAAACAATACAATTCCTACAAACAAATATACTCTCACACATACCCACACACACTCACACATACATATCTACAGGGATTTTTGAAAAGTGTAGGACTTTAAAAAGAATTCACATGAATGAGACACTTTGAAGAGGGAATTTTTTAGTACTTATTACTGTTTTTCTATAAAAAAACCCCAACCTTGGTTTACCAACTTTAAATATTTGCACAAAGATTTTTATAGTCCGTCAAGCCCCAGAGATAAAATAATATTTCCTTCTATGTTTTTGTGCTCTCGAAAACTTAACAGAAAAAACTCTCAATAAATTTAGTAGAGTCATCAAGGCGAAAGCAATTCTCATCGAAAAAACAAACAACTGTTTAAATGGCATGAAAATGGTATACACTATGCCCCGGATAATTGCCCCACGCTTAATTGCCTTTCACACTTATTTCCCTCAATTTCTAACTCCCCATATTTTTCTTATCACTTTCTTTTAAAATTCCACGGTTAATTAACTTTCGCTTAACTGCGTTATTCGCTTAATTACCTCAAATATATTTTTCCCAACGAGAAATTTTTCTTAAAACTCCCTCGTTTAAATACCACCCAAAATAATTATTTTCTAAAAATTGCAGCTTAACTCAACTATGTTTATAAAGGCATAAAATGTTCCTTAAATTTACTTTCAAACTACTTTTTTGATACAACCTTGCAATTAAGGTCTACCAAGTTTACGTATAAGTATAACAGCAATTTGTCCCATTGACATAAGGCGCTTAACATTACTTCTCCACATCTATGTATCTATATATATCTATATATTCAACATTACAATACAATGCACTGCATTTAGTAGGGGTTTACCTTCTGAGTATTGGTCTTAAATATAAAAAAAAACATAAAGTTACATGCTTTTCACATGTATTGACGCCAGTGTATAAAGGCAATTAAACGTATTCGTTTCAATGCCCAAAAATTTTGATATTTTTATCGTGGATTTATCCGTGGTATACTGTATTACTGAACTTGTAGCCGTGTTTTTCAATTCTGTTGCTGGAATGCAATTTATTCAAGATAAACCGCATTATTATCAGTTCATTGTATACTTACATATATTGCAAGGTTGTTAAACGGAAATGTTTGAAAACTGATTTGACATTTTAAAGGACAAAAACGGTATTTACCGAAATAAGCAAATTGCAACAAAATGGCAGCTCTGCAGCTTGACACAAATTTAGACACGTAATGTAAATTTACAGAATATTGTCAGCTGAGAATAGGAACATGACATTCGTGGGTCCATATTCGACAACTAGCGAAAATCAAACTTGGACTGCAATATCTAATAAACTCAGAAATATGACAGGTTGTTAACATCTTATCAAAACATACATACATACATAACTGGCCTTTACAACCCTGTGTTAGGATTATGGCCTAGTATCTCGCAGCACTCATGTTGTGTGTGTAAATTTTTATCCATGAGTACCGGGACCTACAGTTTAATGTCGACTCCGAACGACAGACTTGAGAAGCTTGTTCATGGCAATTAATTACTCTCAGGGCTTTTGAAAAAAGACTACTGAGAGGTAGTCGCTGAAAGAAATAATTTTTTCATATTTCTTTTTTTTAAGATGTCAGAGCTGGGTATCAAAAACATATTATAAAAAAAAGTTGGTATTGAAAGGGTTTACATGTGCATTTGTTTCATAAAATCTTTTGTTTGTTCTTTTATTTTTCTTTATTAATATGGAAATATATTGCTTACTGTTAGGGATAAGTATGTCTCTGCTCAAGAAATACAGCAATGCATTGCTTTTAAATTCCTTTGTTTGTTATTTATATACTAAATGGGATATAATTCTCATTTAGTGCTTAAATTTTTAATAATAAAAATTTATAGTTTTGATACCGTCATGGCGAAAAAGTTTTCTGACAATTGTCTTGAGCAATACATTTCGATATTAATATTAAATGCAAAATATTTTTTGGTTTTTAAAATTTTTTTTTTATTTTAAAATTTTTGAAAATCCTGTTGACCGTTTGTTCAAAGTCATAAAGAAATGAATTGTTTCTTTTGTTGTACTATAAAAAACACCACTTAGATGTGTAAAGATGTAAATAAATGTCGGCATCTATTAAACTTAATTACATACATACAAATAAATAATAAAACAAAATATTTTACTTTTTTTTAATTAAAAAAAAAAACAAAAAATAATAATAATTGAATATGAACTTAGTGTTCTTAAAACACAATTGTAAACAACATTGTAACATATTGAAATAATAATGATCTTTACCAATTATTGATGTGATGTGTGATTGACTGAAGTCGGATGTAAGCATGATTGGCCCACTACTGGTAAACTTGTCAAAACTTAAAAAAAAAAAACAAATTCAATAAAAATAAAATAAAATACACCCCCACCCCATTAGCAGTTCACACATATGCAAAAAAATAAAAAATCATTTTTATTAATCACATTTCAGTTCATAACAAAGAAAACTTAAAAACAAAAAATACGAGTACGTGTTCTCATTAAAAACATCATGCTTTAATTACTCGTCAAACAGCCAGCCAACCATACTTCATTATAAAATCACTTTAATTAATACAATTAAATTGTTAATTTTTTGTAAATATCCACATACACACACACATACAATAATACTCGCATATAAGTCTACTACTCGTACATTTGCCATAGAAAAACTATAATGCATAGGTGCCTCAATTTTTTTTTTGTATGTCACATGGCATGTTGAATAATACTCGTAACACTGTTACAAACACTGGCCAAAAATTAAAAACTTTATACAGATCCATATCTATATATCCAATCAACATTGTTCAGTAACTTCAAATGTATTCGTAGTTTTGAATAAACAATCCCATTAGCGTTTTCATTATATAAAAATAATCATTCCATTAGCGTAACTACTTGTATTTAAGCCTTAACATTTGATAAGACAAGGTTTTTTAAAATTTTAATAATTTTGCATGAGTTTTAAAACCTTTCCCTTGAGAAAACAAGAAAAAAAAAACTGAAGCCTGAAATTTATATTCAAATGGCAGCTGACAATTGGCATTTCCGATTTTGTTGTAAATCTTATCAAATGCACTTGTGTTTTTATTTTAAAAATTTATTTTTTTTTTCCTATTAAACGTTTTTGTCTGTAGTCTTAACTGTTTTCCAAAAAGCAAGAACAGCATTGTAACCAAAACAGCAAATCCCTATCTCGCTATTTCCATTTAAATTTTAAAACAAATTGGTTACACAAATTCTCTTTTTTTATGTAACGTTTGTTGTGTGAATAAAACAAAAATTGAATTTCAAAATTTGTTTCTTAATTTTATTTTTTACGTTTCAGTGTAATTAATTTACTATTTATGATGCACAAACGCTTCAAATTGAATTGATTCCCCTTTACCCTTTAGCTGAATGAATGTTGACAAACTCATAAAATTCTATTTGAAAGAACATAAACATTTATTTGAATTTTACTATTTATTACAGCCCCATCAATTGGTGGACTCAGTGGGCTCAGCAATTCCCGACCAATCGCCACTGCCACTTCCAGGCACACCCTCCCCCGGCAGTAGTTCAGCATCGACAGGTTCGGGTTCAGGTTCTGGTAAAAGTAAGTCAAAACACATTTTCTGCTAGGCCAATGCACAAAAAAGAGAAAACTTTATTCAGTTAAAAAATAAAAAACCGAAGCAAAAAATATTATTGAATTTCATTTAATTCTAACATTTCTTAATAGGCACTGATACCATAAAACGTGGTATTTCACCAACATCCGTTAAACAGGCCAACTTGCAAGAATCTGTCAGTTCGTATTCACTCAGTCAACGAAAACCCGATAAAGACTACACGAGCGACGGTAAAACGTCCATGCATTCATCAACAATCAATAATAGCAACAGCATTATGCATAACAACAATCAGCAACAACATCAGCATTATGTTGCATCAACCGCTACAATGGCAACAACAGGTAACACCCAACGTAGGGGTGTTGATTTCTATGAACCGCACAAAACTCAGACCAAGAACGACGACGACAATAATGGTGTGGGGAATGGCGGCGGCGTTAATAATAAATATGGGGATTCCGCATATAAACTACGTTCAACCTATGGAGCATCACACTCAACCACTGTGCCAGAGAGAACCACCTCTACACTATCGACTGAAGAATATAAAGCGATGCGTAATAAATCAAGTGCCACTTCATCTTCTTCATCCTCACAGGCAACTGTGCTGAGTGCCGGTTCAACGGGCAATTCAGCGACTACGACCTCTTCAGACGATTCAGATGATTTGATTTCGTATAAATCGTCTGCTTCGACAAATGCTCTGTTAGCTCAGTCACAAGCCATGACTACCACTCAACTGATGTCCAAGTATTTAAAACGTGAACCTCGTGTACAATTCACACCCATAAAATCGCCTGATTCTCCTTCACCCCCGGGTAGCGACACAATACCTCGAGGCACTTATCACCTAACCACTAGTAACAGCAACAGCGGCAAAGCAGGAAAATACATGGAAAGGACGGAGAAAACATCTTCGCCCTCTAGACAAGTAAGTGGTAATTTAAGAGAATCCTCATCATCGACTGCAGTAACGTCATCAATCTCATCATCGTTATCATCGGGATCCTCAGCGACTGTTTCGACAGGTCGTAGACTATTCGATAGCCTGGCCTCGGAACACGAGTCTAGCCGTTCGACATTAGCAACATCCACAACCACATCATCAGCAACAGCATATAATAATGACATTAGAAACAGTGTAGCAAGTAGTAGTCACATTAGCAATAAGTCAATAACAAGCTCAGAGCAACAGCCACAACAGCAACATCGTTCATATGGCAGCAGTCTCTTCAGTACGAACGGTACAAATGGAACACACACAAGTGCCATGCATGTTTATGGCACTTTACCTAAACATAGTGCGGGTAATGGTGGTAGTAATGGTGGTAGTGGCAGTATAACCGGTGCTACACTATTCAATTCATCTTCCTCATCGGCATACACAGCCGATGCCAGAGGCACTGGCTATAGTTCAGGGACATCAACAGCTACTGGTACGGCCAGTAGTAGTGGTGTTAGTTCAATGACTGGTTCTACTAGTAGTTATGATTTCTATACCAACTCCAATGCCTCTTCATCCTATTCAAATTCAAGTTCTATGTATGCCACCACAACGAGACCCTATAGTAATGGTACTGCTGCCAATGGTAGTGGTAATAGTAGTTGTAATAATGGTGCGGGTAATTATCATACTTTAGGTACGTATCGTGTTCAGTATGCAGCCACAAATCCATTTTTGGATGCATTCGATGCACCTGGTAATGGTGGTAGTGGTAATGGTAATGGCAATGGTGGTGGTGGTGGTGGTGGTAGTATTAGTATTAATAATGGTTCCAATAATGATCATCATCATAATCAACCACAACAACAACAACATCGTACATCAGCTATGGCTGCTTTTCATTCTAGCGAATCGAAAAACGGCAGTGATGAATACGATGATTTAAAATAGGCCCACAAACACACAATATACAACATAAAACAAACAGAGACTCAATCCAAATACAAAATAACATACAGAAAATCATATACATAACGCCCAAACAACTCAACTTAAAAAATTTCAATTGAGTTTTCATTAAATAGTCCCATTAAGTTGGGTGAAGAAAAATTGCAAATTTATAAAAGAAGAAGAGCTTTATAAGGAGAGCTTTTTTTCAATGACTAAAATATGCCAAAAGGTTACAACTTAAAAACTAAATTTTTGAATTTTTTGGTTTCCAGATATGTTTGGAGTTGCGCTCAAACACATATACATACTTTGATATTTACGTTTGTGGTAAACAGTGTTAAAAACTCTTTCTTTTTTCATTGACTGTTCATTGCTTCTTTGCAAAGTATTAATTAATTGTCAGGAAGAAGGCACAAAGTTATTCCTTAAAATCTTTCATATTGTGCAGGGCTGCTTGTACACAAGTGACTTACAATTACGTACATTTCGGAATGAATTGCAACATAGAACTTCATATGTTTTAAAATGATTTCTTTAATGGTTTTCTAATAGGCAGGCTGAAACCCGTTAACGGGTTGTTATGGCCAGCGAAGTAAGTAAGTATGTTCTTTAATGGTATTCAGTGCGAACTCTTCTCCATTATTGAATACCAATTTAACGTGTAGTAGGTGTTTCAAAAGAATCTCTTAATAATTACAATTAATTGTAATTGAGTCTCAACAATTACTTACTTTAAGAACTACAAAAGAAGTTATCGTTGATATTTCAATTCAATGCAATTTCATTTAAAAATTCCCAACTACCTTGTGTTGAAAATAACTGGTAAGTGATTCCATATTACTGTTGCGTATTGTTAAGTACAACAAGAAGCTGTGGTTGAGTTTTCATCAATGCAAATTGTAATATCTATTACTTAGTTTATGCCTGTTTTGAAATCAGTTCGACACAAAACGATTACTCTCATAACGATAACTTCATATGCGTTTATGCCTATGTTTTGAGACGAAACAATTTTAAAACTGTTGTTACTAATAGCTGATTCTGATTCTAATTTTTGCATATTTTCTCTAATAATGGAATAATGGAAGAAATTGGCAACCCCATCATAAAGGTTTTAAAACATTATGCGTTAATACTCAATTTTGAAAACGCTAGGTCTGGCTCAAACAGGTTTGAAAGGCAGTGTCAGTGAAAACGCTTCGAAATTTCAAAACTGTTTTTATAGCTGTTTATGCCATAGGTTTGAACGAATGAAAACGTTTCCAAAACGTTTCCATAAGCCATATCAAGTTTCCCCTTATTTTAAATCTTCAAATGTAACCAAAAAGAGGTGACTTGTACTTAAAAATGTTTTAGAAATCTGCACTTATTTCTACGGCAAATACAAATTTTATAGTGTCTTACTATTTTTAAGAAAAGTTTTTATGCAATATTACCAGTCCAATCAGGGTTTTCCCTTTTCCCATTTTTCTTATTTAATTCAATTTTCAAAATTGCAAAAGTTAAAAATTTCGGGGAATTTTCGAATATAATTCATCTGTTTATGTTGAAATCTGCCTAGTTTTGTATTACAGCATGTTCAAAGCACAATTAACTGGAATTCAAACGTATATACACCAAAACTTACATCAAAGTTGTGTTCGTGACAGAAACGAATGTTATTGAATTTTTTTCACTCTTACTGAGATTCGAACTCGGATTTCCAGACCATATAATAATAAATTTCTTTTATTTTTTTAATTCCAAATGAGAATAATACTATGCATCAGAAACATTGATGTGAACTTGCAAAATATTGGATGGAAAAAGAAAATCTATGTATTTTCTACCTGAGCCAGCTCTAAAATAAAAGCTTCAGCTTTAAAATTAATCTCTGAACTAAAATTGTAAATTCTTTTATGCATCTATATGTATTTATTTATTTTATTTATTTATTTAAGTCAATGGATAAAAATCCTTACTGACCATTACATATTAAATTAACCTTAAATTAAAATAATTTCATTTAAAAACACAGATAATTTTGACGATACAAATGATACAATTACGTCTTAAGAAAAAAATAATTTTTCGTTTTATAGTACATGAATTTAAACAAAAATCAACAAGATCTGTCGACATAGCCTAGTAAGAGGATCAGCAAGACCGTAATTAGATATATATAAATGAGCATAAATAGGGTTATAATAACGTGAATTACGACAAGGAATATTGAATTTAGCAGAATTTAAAAGAAATTCACAACATATATTACCACCGATCAGATTAATCATAAATGATGTATTTAACATAGGTCGTCGACTCTCAAGGCTGCAAACTTTATTAATGCCAGTCTGCTCGAATATGAAGGCAAATCTATGTAGTTCTATCCAAGTCTACGCAAACAAAACAACAGGAATTGTTTTTGTACAGATTCGATATGGTCACTATGAACGTTGTAATAGGGACCCCAAATGATTGAACCATATTCCAATATATTCATTTCGTGTGTACGTTTTTTAAATGTGCTATTTTTCTTTACCCAACTGTTTGCTAGAAAAACAAAATTCATCTCCACACACTTGTATTATAAATCATACCATGCCCTTATTTTCCTTATTCTCCTTCATCCACAGACACAGTAACTACAGTAAAAGAGAGAACAATTCATAACACATTTGATTGGAAGTTCATTAACAAAAATTAAAACAAAATAACACACCAAATACAAAAGAGAATTAAACCCAACAAGAGCAAAAACAATAATTTTTTGATTTTATGTTTTTATTTTTATAATTTGTTACTTTTTTTTTCTAAAATAATTTTTAATAATTTATTAAAGAAATATAATACGAACGAAATAAAATAATTTAAAATTAAAACTTTTTTAAACATTTACAATATACAATAATAAAACAACAACAAAAAAAGGAAAAACACAAAAACAAATTTACAGAAATACTAAAAATTAAAACTAAATTACAGTATATTAACAATAATTATAAAAAACAAAAATAAATAAAACATTTAACAAGACTTAAACATATAAAAATCATAATACATATAATATATACTTATATATACAATATATATAAAGGTAAACAATTTTTTTATATAAAATTATATTTAAATTTAACAACTTCTCTTTAAACAAAACGAACTGACTATATTAATAAATAATTAATAATTAACATAAAAATTTAACAAGTAATTAAACAATAAAAAGTAAATTTGTTTCTGTTAAATTTTTTTCATTATTAAACTCGTAAGAAACACATTTGAAAAGAGTAAAAAACCAGACAACAAGTAAAATGTATTAAACAAATGAACGAATTAACGAATTTTCAATAGGTTTATACAAAAAAACTAATAAATTAAATTTAATTAAAATAATTAAATTATGTGTTATTACCACAACAAAAACAAAAAATTACATATTAAGTAAATTTAAAATAACTGATTATGTGGCAATCCGTTTTCAATACAAAACAACATTAAAAAATAGTCTTAAAAATATTTAAATAAACAAAAAATAATTAAAATAGAAAATTTCAACCTTTATACGTTGCATAGGTTTGTCTTAAATTTTTATTTTTTTTAAATATTAATTAAATTAAACGCTGAATTTACAAAATTTTTAAATTTCAATTAAAAAAATGTTTACTTATAAAACAAAGCAAAACAAAAAAAGAAAATAAATTGTAAAAATAACTAATATGTGTATATAATACAAGCTTTTTATACACTAACTTCTATGGAAAGTTGTAATTTATAGTGCCTGTTCTGTATTTAGTGTCTTGTTTCTATATTTTTTTTTTTCTTGCAAGAAGATATCACATCGAAAAGTGTGAAACAAATAATATTTTTGTTTCTCAATTTGTGTTTAAAAAGTGTTTCTGTAAGTGAACGTGGGACTTTGTTTTTACGGAAATCTTTTAAACCAAGTGTCAAAAAATGTGTTTACAAAAAGTATAAAAAACCAATATTTGAAAGATTAATATATAAAAGCAAAAGGAACATAACAACAGCAAAAAGGTATAAGTACATAGCATGCTTTACTTCGTAACCAGCGGTTAAAAAGTACAATCCAAGTCAACTGATCAACTGTCAACGCATCTAAAAGTTAAAAGTTGTACAACTTATATGCGTTAGATGTGTTGTCAATAACTTGCAGAATAAAACCCTACTCATGTTAGGCATTGTATTGGAATCGAAGTCGGAGATAGACTGAGTATTTTTTTTATTAAGTTACTGTCAATTGATCAGTTCAAAGGCAAGTGTCACACTTTTACCCTTAACTGATTAACAGCAATTGGCTCATCTATCGCTGGATGGACGACGCCTTCGATGTTGATTGTGTATTTTAAAGTCGTGAGGATCACTGCTTAAGTACGTAGTTGTCACCTACAATTTTCCAGTAGATGGCGCTTTCTGTTGATCATTCGTATTGCTGCCAATGGCAGACTGAAATGCCTTTATGAAAGTAGCATTTTCTGACAGTTACGCGAAACACAAAAGAAGTTCAATTCTTGTTACATATATACTAGTACTTCTACCTTGATTGAAATTAATACAAGTTAAAGTTTTTGATATTGTGACAAGTGTGACATTGCTTTTTGTTGCTTGTTAGGATAAAGAACTGTCTAAAAAAAAAGTGTGAAAACAATTTGTATAAAACAGAGAAAAAATTTCCAATTTTCTTCAAAATTCGTATAAACAAAGCAACTTAGTTGGTATGTCAAATACACTTTATAATCATAATGCTCTGTAAAAGTCTTTGGCGTTTAAAATTAATATTCAAGGACGTATTTGTAAAAAAATAAAATACGTTATAAAAGATTTATTTGAAGATTTTCTAGTCAACACTTGCCAAATAAATATTTTTTTTTATACATATAGCAGCTACTTATATACATACGATACATAATAATTAACGGTTGCAACCCTGTTTCAGGATTACGTCCTAGCTTCTCGCTTGTGCACTCATATTGTGTGTGCTAATTTTTATCCATAAATACTGGGACCTAGAGTTTTAAGTCTACTAGGAACGACAAACTTGAGAAGCTAGTTTATGGAAATCAGTTGCTCTCAGAGCTTTTGCAAGAAGACTGGTAAAGGGCAGTTGTAGAAAGAAATATTTTTCGTATTACACATACATACATAGTTGGCCATTACAACCCTGTGTCAGGGTAACGCCCTAACTTATCGCAATAATTATTCCTATTAATTTTTTTACCATGACAGAGCTAAGGTTTGAAACCGGAGCTCGTGTCTGATAAGCCAAAACACTAACAACTAGAGTACGGCTGCCACTATGGCAGTTAATTTTTTAAAGATAAGATAGTATGGAGTTTTTTTTAAATAGATGCTGTTCAACTAAAATTACCTTTAATTAAATTTAAATTTTTTTACATCCTATAACAGTTTTGTATACTCTACGAACTCTGAGCTGCTTTCAAATTCGAGTTTTTTTACAGTTCATGAAAAACAGTATTTCCAAATAAAAGTTATGGGAGTTTCTTTACTCTCATATTTCCAATATCTTACGTCAAACAGTCAAAATGAATGATAATACATACCAACAGACAGAGATCACAGAAACACTTTGAAGTGAGAACAAAATTTGTTTAATAATTTACATTGTTTTTGTTTCAATTCTTCCGTTTATGTGAAAAGTTTCTCGATTTGAGAGATATAGAAACAAGGCACAGAGTGGTATCAATCCATATGGAATTATGAAATTACTTCCAAATAAAAAATTCGGAAATTTTTTTATATTAGAATTTGTAAACAAACCTTTAATTTCGCTATTTTGTAGAAATTTTTGTTCAAAGAGTTGTAAAATTTTATGAAAAATAATTATTTTATTTCTTTCAAATTATGAATTGCAATCGATGTTTTAAGTATTCATAAAAGTTTTATTCAGAAAATATTTGAATCGGTTTGATTCCGCTAACATTCTATAACATGAAATTTTTTTGAAATAAAAATGCGTTATATTCCGATTTCGTATAAAATTTTCTGATTCGGTATACAGAACAGGACTATATTATAAAAATGTTTATTTCTTGTTGTTTTCCTTTGGTCGCTACCTCTTATGCATACTAGTAATATACACCCATACATATATACAAACAAACATATAACCTTAACCCCTTTATAGCCAACCAATTTATACTTTTATACTAAAACTCCTATACTACTAAAAACAAAAAAAAAAAACACTAACCTTCTTTCGGCTATAAATTCTTCTACCTAAAAACACATTTTAAATCCACAATACAAAATATCCTATAACAACATGTTTTTTTTTTTTACTTATATATAAAAACTTGACTATTTGTGACATTTTTATATAAATATTTATATTAGTATAAAAACAAAAACTCTTATATGACTAAAAAAAAGTATAAATAAATATACTAAATAACTCTAATAATGTGTATATTTTTGAAATAAACTTTTCATTACAACTACTAAATTGACTAAAATGCATAATGATATTCTATTATCCTATAATTAAAAATATTTCCAGTGTTCTCTTTACTGTCAAGGCAGTAAATTTTTTTAGAAATTAACACGCGGCATCATAAGTCTGCGTACAATAACTTAAAGTAGCAAATGCGCTTTTTTGTATACGGAATTAAACGGGTTTCAAGGGTTTTTTTTAAGTTTTTAAAATTTTCATGGCATATAAAAATTCTAAAAATATTTTAAACATTTAAATAGAGAAAAAATTTAGTTTTACGGATAAGCAGCAAAAGCTTGAGTAAAAACATAAGTTAATCCCACTGAGACCAATTTGTACCCTAACTATGTTATTGTTCACTATTTTTTAAAATAATTTTTTTTTAATATTTTTTTTTAATAGTGAAAAATAACATATTTATGGTACAAATTGGTCTTTCTAAGCTATTTTGCATGCTTAGACACATTCAGATTGTGTTGTTATGTTCACAAAGGTTGTTCATATTGTCATATATTGTCAGTGAAAAGCTACGAGTCCCTGTAAGTTATACTGCCAAAGTAAAAAAAGGAACATTTTTTTCGTACATTTTTGCAAAAAAGTGCAAGAAAACATTATTTTTTGCACAAAAAATATTTTAAAATTTGTTCAGTACAGTCTTCACTACATTATTGCCGAACATAGTTAAGCAGTATCTTTAAGTTTGAGTTAGCTGTTAGTTAGTTAGCCAAAAACTGAGAGCACCTTTTTTTGAGTGATGCAAAGATTTTCAAAATCTTTTGAGGTCCATAAAAAAATTGGTAGTCAGTCTGACCAAATCGAATACAGTTCACTAACTTTTGGTAGTACTATCGGACCTATACTTTGGAGTTCGTGCAGTTTTCCAAAAGTCTTCATTTGTCGCCTAGTGTAATTAATTTTAATTAATATTTATGCTGTAAAAGTATTAAAAAAAGTATCAGTTTCTTGTTTACCGGTCTTATATGCCAATCTGCATAAAATTGGTGTTCTATAAGATCCAAAAAGGCATGTTGCCGCCTCTCATTATAAACATTTTTTAATCAATTTGTACGATGAGCAAACTATTAGTGAAGGGCAACCATATTTGGCTTAAAAATTTCCTAAAAATATATGCAGAAATGTTTGCTTTAGCAAACCACTTTAATACAAGAAAGTTTCTGGATATAATGGATATACATTTCCATTCAGTCTTCTTGAAAATATTCATCTGTTTTGATGCTAATTTAAGATCTTAAAATTTATTTGAAACAGGGTTTTAAAATGAGACAATGTGATGATAATACACAAAAGTGTTGTGTTTTAAAAACAGTTCAAGAAAAAATGTTTGTCATGCTAAGCCATGTTTTTCCAAAAAGAGAGTTATACAAAAAATTGTCTTATGAAACCTTTACAAAAAGGTGATACTCATACTGTTAAAAAATTTTTTATGACTTACTGAACTATACAATAGCCAGTATGACTGAAAGGGTTAAAATTTCATTATGCATATGCTTGTAAAATACAAGAAGAAAAAGAAAAATCTGCGTAATTTTAATATTTCTTCAAATATTAAATTGCGTTTATTTTTCTTTTATTCTGTAATAAAAACAGAAAAAAAACGCTTTTTTATATAAAACTTTATAAATAGCAAATAAATATTTATATATAAATATATATACATACATACCTATATACAGAACAAAAAAAAGAAAAACAAATTAGAAACATAAAAGATAACTCGAACAGTATTCTATTGAAAAAAAATTTTCCATTAAAAACGAAATTTACATAAAACCAACAATCTACAATAGGAACATAAAGACAGCAAAACCAAACCCCAACCGAAAACCATCAAAACAAGACTTGAAAATTTTGATGCTGAAATAAAATGAGAGAAAAATGAAAGGAAAACAATAAAAGGTTGATGAAATGCATTTAATAAAAATATGTTAAAATATAATACAAGATAACAATATTTAATTAATAATTATAAGTATAATAAAATACTATAATTAACAACAATAATAATAATAATAACAATGCTGGAAATTAAGAGACAGACAAAACTAAAAAATTCTACATAGAATATTTCCATAGTACATAATACGTGTACATACATACATATATGAATAATCTAAAACTATATATAGACAGCTATATAATAAATACTATACATTTATACATAGGAGTACATACTACATTTAGCTAGTAAAATCAAGTCCATTATTTATTTTATCTCCTACTTCTCCTACTCCTTCTTGTGCTCTTTTATAAGTTTTGAATTTTATTTATTTTTTTATTTACTTTTCATTTACAATCTTATGCACTGTAATTTTACACAATTTTATTAAGAACACACCCTCTATCGCATAAAAACCAAATAGTCAATCCTCAGCAAATTATATATACGAGTACATATGTATTTAAAAAAAATATAATAAAACACTACGACCAATATTATATTCTAAAATCTATAAAAAAATGCTAACAATGATATTTATATACTTATAAATATATACATTTAATATTATAATATAGAAAGAAATACAAAAATAATCGTAAATATTTTCCGAAAATCTATGTCTCTAATCAAGCATCGTAATACAAGGCAACTAAACTTAATTAATATTAAAAAAAAAACAAATTAACTATTCATCAATCGGTCTTGCACATCCTAAATATCGTACATTTTATATATATAATTCGTACATATATATATACATAAACTTACATATAAAGAAAGTAAAAATAGAATTTTAATAGGGCTTAACAAATTTAAGACAACCCAATCCATTAGTATTAAAATAATAACTAAATAGCATATGACTCCTAATAAGCCAGCTATTGTAAACTTTTACTTTTGACAACTAAAAAATTATTGACAAGAATAATGTGTCACTTTCTTAACTGTTCTATTCACAAAAATTATTACAGTTATATTAAGAGCTTATTTGAAAAGTACTGCAGCAATATGAATTACAAATTTCTAAAATAAAAATATTCTCTGTTTTATATTATTACAAACAATAGTCGCTTAAAATGTTTTCCAAATGAGAAAATCTAATAGATAGTCAAAAAATAAAATACAAAACAAAATAAAGCTCTATTAAAACTTCGTCCATTTACCCAGACAAATGTAAACTTGCAAGAACCATACCTTTACTGAAAAGTGCGACATCATTCGTTACTGGGAATCTATGATCTATAAGCATATGGTTTATATTGCCCAAAGTATGTTATCCGATCTCAGATATTACGGCACATTGTACAGTTTAATCTGCAGACCGGGTACCATCCTGAGTATGGTGATTCACACACATTACTTGGTATTACTGAAAAAATTAGAGATAATTCGAACAGGGGTGATGAACGTATTTTGCTATCACTAGACTTGTCCAAAGCTTTTGATAGGGTTGATCATGCAAGAATAATACAGAGACTTCGTAATGAATTCAGTTCTGCAAACACATCTTCGATTTTTATTTGTCGGGAAGGAGACAGTTTGTATCATTTAAAAGTAAGGAATAGTGTATACGAAATATCTCTTCTACGGACGCTTTTATTTTCTCTTTATTCGGGTTGACATTCAGTTTCTATTTTATGGTACCCGTTCAATCTTCTTATTATGTCAAATAATTCAGGTTACCTTAGATCAGATTAAGATTTAGAGGATGTCGAATTACTTGATATTGAATTCATCGATAAATTTTGATGATTTGCGATTTGCGATGGACGTGAATGAATTGGATTTTGTAAATAGGGTGCGAATTCTAGAAGTAATTGTAGAGAAGAAACTCAATTACTCACAGCACATTGATAAAATCTACAACAAATAACATAGTTCAACAAAATAATTTTGTTTTTTTGTTCATTTGAGGCTCACAATCTACATGTATTTAAGACCTGTAATTTTTATACAATCCTTAACAGTCTAGCTGCTGTGCAGGGAGTTGATATTATAATGATATATCATACATTTTATATAAAAAAAAAATTCAAAAGAGCGCCTCTAGTAATTCGAATATCTAATATAACTCTGAATAACCAACGCTTTATACATACATAGTAACATTCTATCCTAAAATCCTGCTAATTAGAATAAAAAAATATTTTGTAGGCTGGTGTAAATTTATTTAATTTTAAGCCTGGTACTGAGTTCAACATTTCGTACGAAAATCTGTCAAATTGCATATAAAAATGTTTCGTACGAAATGTTTATGAAAAATGGTTTCAAAAGTAGTACTCTGTTCCTGCTGTGAAAAACATGTGAAATCTACATATCAACATTTTTTCTAACTGCAACAAGTTTCTGTCAACATTTTGGTTCATGTACGGAACAACATAGTCAGCATTTCTTTCGAACGAAATAAAATAAATTTACACCAGCCTACAATAATTTTTTTATTATAATGAGCAGGATTTTATAATAGAGTTTTTACTGTTGACATAGCTTTGGTGTTGGGTTATTTAGATATTGGATATTCGAATTTTTATAGGTGGTCTTTTGCAATTTCTGTATATAAAATGCATGATATATCATTATAATTTCAACTCACTGCACAGCAGTTGGACTGATAAAGATTGCATAAAAAGTGCAGGTCTTAAAAAGAAAAACTGAAAAACTAAAATACATGTAGGTTCTGAGCCCCAAACGAAAGTTTAATTAGTTCTTGTCAAAAGCAACAAAAAAAATTATTTTGTTGAACCGTGTTATTTCTTGTGTATAAAGGTGATGCATGCTTTTAGGGATATATGTAGCATGTCAAATTTTTCGAATGGAAAAATAAATGTAGCTAAACTTTTTTCACAAAATTGAACTCAATACCAGGCTAAAAGGCACCCTTACACGATATGTTTTTTACACGTGTTTTTTAAATTTAAAATACATAAGTTTTTTATTGTGTTTGTCAAAATTAGTCAATTTACATAAGGTTTATAATTTTTACTCACAAACGTATATGTACAATTACATATGTAAATAAATAATAAACTTTTAGGCACACAATTTATAAAAAAAACTATTTTACAAATAATTCATTGCCAACTAATGTTTGTACAGGCATAGAAATTTAATATCATATGTGTGTACATACGAAATTGGAGCAAGCTCTAATTGAAATTTTGTCATAAACATTTCCTTGTGTTTTTTACACAAGCAATGTTTTAAAAGTCACACACGACATGTAACTGTTTACTCATGTAAAAGTTGACAGTAACAGTGTAAAAAACATGTCGTGTAAGGGTGCCTTAAGCTGTTCCTTATGTAATGAAACATGTTGACAGAAACTTGTTGCAGTTAGAAAAAATATTGAAATGCATGTAGATTACACATTTTTTATAACAAGAACAGAGTATTACTTTAGCAACATTATTTTATAAGTATTTCATACGAAATATTTATTTACATGCAGTTTAACAGCTTTTCGTATGAAATTTTTAACACAATACCAGATTTAAAAGAGTAACTAAATAAATTTTACATAAACTCACTAAATGGGTTCGGAAAACAAAAGGGAAAAGTTTATAAAAAAAGAATATATAAATTAACAAGGGAGTTATTTTATTTTGATAATTATAATTATACCAACCTCTTGGCTTGAGATGCTGTTGGCTAAAAAAATAGTTACAATGATCTAAAACTTTGAGATAAAGTATTAAATTAGACCACACGGTCAACGAGCAAGCCGAAAATTCCATTGTTTCTGGATACACTTGTTAGTATTTATTTACATAAGAGTACTATTTTAATTCACTTCATGGCATGTCTTTTATAAATTCCTTTGAAAGAAATTTCCAAAAATCGTTGGCTTTCATATTAGGTTTTAAAACCTTGCTCTTCCCTATTGCCAGGGCTCAAATTATGGCCTTACAAATTGCAATATAAATTGTTTTAAAAATGTATAAAACTTTTCTTTATTACTAAACTGACTATTTCTAAAGTCTCGCAATGGGTTCTCATTTTGAAGTTATATTTTTATGTAGTTTTCTTCATTTTAAAGTAAGTGATGCATTATTCTTGAAAACTATATATTTTTAATTCCTTATAAGTAGTAAAAGCTGCACGTGTATAGAAAATTAAATCCTTCCTTTAAAATAGAATGTATATGTACTTATATAATAATTACCCTTCCTAATTCCAAAACACCAAAATTATAAATTTTAAATAATACCAGAAAATTATACAAAAATATACCCACTTATATATGTATAGCTATATATATATAAAAAACAACCTTTAAGCCAATACCAAGCAATACAAAAACTAATGAAATTAACATGAATTACTTTATAAAACTATTCTCCATGGTAATGTTATAATACGAGTATGAAAAAAAACTCCAACAAAACTGATAATGAAATTGTTAATGAAAATAAATAATAAAAGAAAATTGAAAACGTTTTAGCTACATTAAACAAAAAAACAACCACATCAAGTCACATAAACATATAGAACCAACAGTACAATTTAATTATTTTCCAAAACCAAGTTAAACTAAAAAAAAAAAAACAATTAATTATTCCAATGATTTCAAACATTTACACACCTGTGATTGGATTGTATGTAGATTTCAATATTAAAAAAAAAAAAATACAAGCAAAAAAAAAAAAAAGAAACAGAAAATTATTAAATGATAAAATTATATTTATAAATTATATTTATTGATTTTAATTAGCAGGAAATATATTGTATTATTGAATAATTGACTAAAATTGATTGATACTCTTACAGACAGAACAGCATCATTAATAATTATTTATCACGTACTATAGTGTGAAATGTTTGCTTATCAGTCAAACATTTTAATTGTTATTAATTAATAAATTAATTGTTATAGTCGTTTGTCTATTTGTTTTTAATTTTATATACTTTTTAAATTAAATACTCGTTATTTTTAACTAAAAGAAAGCGTATTTTAAACAAACAAATGAAACCAATTTTTATGAATGAGAAAAACAAAAAGACAAGAAACAGACACACTACACATTTATAAACATACTTACATGTGTACACTCAGAATAATTTAATGAATACACATAAATTACTTTATTAACTGCAAAAGATAAAGAAAAATTCAAAGTATTTAAATTTTTAATACTTTCAGCAAAAAAAAAAGTGAAAACCAAATACAGGAAATGTGAACACCGTCTAACGTGAACATCGCTTAACATAAACAAGCTTTTGCTTACATTGACCACTCTGTAACGTGATAAAAATTCAGAAAGCTCTATAACGTGAAAAAATTTTTTATTGCATATGAGTCTGATATCACAATTAAAGCATTGCTTCTTGTGTTTATGGTATCACTGAAATCCATGACATTTGGAAAAAAATTAAGTCACGACCATTATTTTCTCGTGATCTCGTTTTGTTTTAGTTTTATATTTTAATAATTCAAATAACAAAATAATTTTACTTTAAAGCGTGTAAAACACAGGCTTATATAGTAAAATTTTGTACTTTTGTTATGAAATTCGACAATCGCCAAAGTGAAAACTTTCGCTAACATAAACTCCCTTTGTTTTAATTAGTATATGTTACCACGTCTGCACTGCAGTACTGTTTTTAAGAATTTGTTCAACCATATGCATCAAAGAACAATAGATTTTAATTATAAAACACTTACTGCCATCCGTAAATAAAACCGGCAACGTTGTGTCAGAATGTTAAAAACAGGGTTATTCAGGCAACATATTTTTACATAACAATTCTGTTCTTTTTCTTACTCGTTTACATTTTATTTGCCTTTTGCAACTAACTTCACTATTAAACGCTATGTCAAAATTGTTTTTTGCAATTTCAAAGCGTTGCAGTAGCGTTGCCACAGTGTTACTTCCGGATTCTCCATACAAATTGTATGGGCCTGAGAAAGTTTGACAGCTAAAAATTCATTTGGAATGGCAATTGCTGCCAATTAGCTGCTATGCATACGATATGTATGCAAGGAATTCTTTTTTTTTTTGAGGCCAGCACTCAGCCGACTACGACTCATGCAGTACTTTATGCTGGTAAAAAAATGTGTTGTGGGGAAAGAGTGAGTTGTGTTTATGGATATTTGATTTAAACTTACTAACATCGTAATTGACAGAAGAAACTTTCTCGCGAAAGGTACGGCTGAAGAATGAATTCTCTCTATAATTCATTGTGCGATTCACTGGATAATTAACTACAAAAGGATGTGCTCTAAAAGAGCTGCGAGTAGTTCGTAAGAATATGTGCTTATCCGGAATCAAGTCCTTTATTTCATCAGAATGCCTTCCATGGTAATACCGATAGAATAATGAAAACCAAGCCACATTGCGCCAAATTTATGGACTTTTTTGAATTCGTTTTACATATCAGTTTATTTATTTTTTTTAATATTTCAACTGTTCTTCAAGTTTTTGTCTTTAAATGTCAAAATCAGATTTGCTATTGAATACATAAAACTTGAAATTACTAATTTCAGAGTTGGTATCTATTAAAAGGTCAGAGAGAAAAAAATCTGTTATGCATTATAAACTCTGTGACAAATAGTGACTAGGTCAAATAGGTGCTCTAATTAATTTTTGTTATGCCGAAGGCATAATTTTTTAGAAATTCATGCAATGGGTATTCACAATTGGGTATTCACAAAGTGTGCTGTAGTCAAAATTTGTGTTTTATTTCTTTATAATGAAACATTTTCTCTTAGAAAATGACACTTTAGCTGGTACTCATAAGAAGACTTTTTTACCTACTTTGCAAATAAACTTAGTTTTCTTTTCTCTCTGCTAAATGACAGTCATTTAGAAGAAAAAAAGAAATGCAAACCACAAATGCCGAGGTCTGAATAAACCAGGCAACCAATTTTATTTTTAAAAATTTAAATTTATTATTCTTCTTTACTCTATACACTTGGCCAAACACTGTTTAAAGCAAAAATGTATTAAAAGGAACTGACAAAAAAAAAATATTCTCATTTGTAAGCATTCAAATTATTAGCGATTACTTTCAATAAAATGAAAAATAAGATTCTATCCATTTGTATTTTAAGTTAAATTTTTCTGAGTGTACCCTATACAAACACACACCAACAATTACGCCCACACTAATTACCATAAATACTATAAATTATTAAATCAATTAATTAATTAATTTTATATATGAAATAAAACTGAAAGAAATGTGTTTTTTTTTTAATAATTTATTTATATTCATCATTATAAATTAAAAAAGAAAAAAAAATGAATAGAAATTGTTAAAAACTATACTAAGAGTAGGCTGTAGTTCCCAAACCAAAGAAATTAAAACCTAAACAAGAATATATTGAATAAACCTAATGAATATGAGTATTAAAAAATCATTTTAATATTTATTTTTTAATTTTGTAGGTGTCCTTATATAAAATATTTAAAAATACAAATTCAAATATTAACAAAACAATTCGAAAAAAACAAAGATGATGATCATTAGATACGAGTATGCTGAAGTAGAAAATGAAAATGAAAAAAATGTTTTATTGCGAATATACATTTCATGTCAATTGTGTATTGGAATCAGAATTATTACTATTATTGCCATTACTTATTTAAAATCAACTTTAATTAGTTCATAGGTATTAAATAAATAAACTAAACTGCATTAGGAAAAAATAAAAAAAATAAAAAATTAGAAAAACTACTACCACTACCACAACGTGCAACAAAACAAAAACTTAAATCCAATTACTTTATGGCTTATTTCGTTGAATAATGGATAAAACAAAAACAATTCATAAAAAAATATAAAATTAAAAGAGATAAAAGAATTATTGGTTTTTTAAGCTTTAATCGTTGAACGACTCAACAAAATTATATATAAAAATCTAAATATATAAATAATTATTAAATTAAATAAATTACGAGTAAATAAAAAAAAATAAAAAATATTGTACAGCATTATTATCACCAAGCCATCGTTCATTACCTTTACTTACAACAATTTTTTTTTTATTTTGCTTAAATAGTTTTTAATTTTAAAATTAGCACCTTTGAAAAAGATTTCAACATTTCAATTCAAAGTAAAATTTCTCAAATGTAAGCCTATAATGTGTATGTGGTAAACATTTTTTGTAAATCCAACCTATTTATTGAAATCTTAAAATTAAATTAATTCCTAGAATTTTATTTCTGAAACATTTTTGGAAAAAAGGGTATTATTTAAACTGCTAAATACCTTCTATATGAGTTTAAGAGACATAACAGGCATTCAGGAGATCAAGTGATTATACCTTTGATTTTTTTTATTTAGTTAAAGATAATTACAGGCATATATCATAAAGCTGTGCCAAAAAAAACATTTCATTTATTTCAAAAGGCTATTTTATAATTTCGTAAAACCAATCTTTTTATTAAGAAAATTAAAGTACGAGCTAGTGAACATGAAATTATTTACAGCAGTGATTTACAATGTTCGACCGATTAGATGTTTTTCCTACTTTTGGAACATTTAATTCAAATGCTTTTAGACGATACAAATATTTATTAAGAATTATTAATTTTTTTTTTATTTTCTATATTTTTAAAGATTAATTTTAACGTCCGGAAAACAAAATATTTAATTGCAAGTATATTCTAAAAAATAAGGAATTCTGTTTTGTTAGCTAAATACCTCTTATACTTTCTCTTATACTTTCATAGATTTAAGAGCTTAAGAGGCATTTAGCAAATTAAAGGAGTATTTCTAGTCAGCGTGGTCAACTTTCAAATTTTAAAAATTACTAAAATTGAGAGAAAAAGCGTATATTTAAAAAAATAAACTTCTTCTCTTATATACATATGTATGTTCTCTTGTTCTTTAGCTCAAGTCCGTTAAAAAAAAGAAAATTATATTAATTTCTGGATTTGGCAATGCCAATTGAACGCCTCGTTCTTATTATATTATGTAGCTGGATTATTTTCTCTGGAGCCATTTAAAAGACCAGGTTACGTGAACAAATCACAAACAACTGTCTTTCTGAGAGGTGAAATTCGACGCTGCATGGGCGAGATAAGCGTAGTTTTGTTGCTTACGTGCTATAGAAAGACATTATTTATTATTAGTTCTCATATTTCTATTTAGCTACCACAAAAGACGACGATTAGTAATACTGGTAGAGTTTTTGGATATGTAAAAGAGTTTTAACAGTGTGCTTGTATCGTAAGCGTCATTGCTATTATAATGACCTATTTTTAAGCAAAATAAGAGTTATTTCTTTTATTTTTGGGTACAATAAATGCTAGAAAATTTTAATATACATATATGAAAAAACATAAATTTTTTAAGTATTTTTATATGAAAAACGAGGCAAACAGGCTGTAATATATGTTAATATGCCTTTTTATGGCATTATAGGCATTAAAAATATTGCTCAGTTGATTCTATACTTATATAAAATAATATAATAACTTTATTGACCTCTTGTTTAAATAATAATATATCTCTTTTTTTTTGAGCTTAAGGTCTTTTTATATTAATATATATTTATTTCTTTTCAATATTTCGCTGCCCCTTCGTGTAGCGTCTTCAGGAATTATTATTATAACAAATAATAACAAAATGAAAAAATTTTTAAGACATATAAAAAATTTTCCCTCCAAAAATATTTGTCATTAAAATTTTAAAATTTTAAAAAATTCACCCTACAGACATTTTTTTGGAAAGTCGTATAACAATAAAAATTATAAAAATAATATTAATAATAAATAATAATAAATAATAATAATAATAAACACAATTATTAGTAAAAATTAATAGGAACAAAAACGAGTAATAACAGTAACAACAATATTATTAGTAATAGTATATATACATATATGCATGAATGCATACATATACATATATTCACACACCCATACATATATATATATACATGCATATATACACAAACATACATACATATACATATTTACAGATCATAATAATAAAAACTTAAAATAATAAAACAGAAAGAATAATAATATCAACAACAATAGAAATAAAATTAATAAACAATAGTATTAGTAGATACAAAATATTTGTATATAACATCAAATAATTCTTGGTAATACATATTAACAACAACGAAATAAATCCTCAAATAATTAAATAATAATATTGGTAAATTTGTCTATATCTATATATTTTTAGTTTTGTGTATTAAATGTCTGTAAGTTTGAGCTAAGTTT
The DNA here is from genome assembly GCA_963576795.1 of Metopia argyrocephala. NCBI lineage: Eukaryota > Metazoa > Arthropoda > Insecta > Diptera > Sarcophagidae > Metopia > Metopia argyrocephala. The sequence continues at coordinate 109,041,424 of OY756211.1, read as the reverse complement.
TCAGTGTCTGTACCCTCAACACAAAGAATTAACTTTAAAACAGACACTGAAAACTTAGCTCAAACTTACAGACATTTAATACACAAAACTAAAAATATATAGATATAGACAAATTTACCAATATTATTATTTAATTATTTGAGGATTTATTTCGTTGTTGTTAATATGTATTACCAAGAATTATTTGATGTTATATACAAATATTTTGTATCTACTAATACTATTGTTTATTAATTTTATTTCTATTGTTGTTGATATTATTATTCTTTCTGTTTTATTATTTTAAGTTTTTATTATTATGATCTGTAAATATGTATATGTATGTATGTTTGTGTATATATGCATGTATATATATATATGTATGGGTGTGTGAATATATGTATATGTATGCATTCATGCATATATGTATATATACTGTTATTACTAATAATATTGTTGTTACTGTTATTACTCGTTTTTTGTTTCTATTAATTTTTACTAATAGTTGAGTTTATTATTATTATTTATTATATGTATGTTTGTGTATGTATATATATATGTATGTATGGGTGTGTGTATATATGTATATATGTGCATTCATGCATATATGTATATATACTATTACTAATAATATTGTTGTTACTGTTATTACTCGTTTTTGTTCCTATTAATTTTTACTAATAATTGTGTTTATTATTATTATTATTTATTATTATTTATTATTAATATTATTTTTATAATTTTTATTGTTATACGACTTTTCAAAAAAATGTCTGTAGGGTGAATTTTTTAAAATTTTAAAATTTTAATGACAAATATTTTTGGAGGGAAAATTTTTTATATGTCTTAAAAATTTATTCATTTTGTTATTATTTGTTATAATAATAATTCCTGAAGACGCTACACGAAGGGGCAGCGAAATATTGAAAAGAAATAAATATATATTAATATAAAAAGACCTTAAGCTCAAAAAAAAAGAGATATATTCTTATATAAAATATTGGAAATTTTATAAAATCTTACCTATTGCCCATATTAATTTGTTTGTGTAGATATATTTTATTGCTCTTGATATATAATTTTAAAATAGCTGATAATTAACCTCTCTTTAACTCTTTCGGGCAATTTTACAAAATTTGTTTCTCGCAACAAAACATAAAATAAACTCAAAGAAAGAACTGTAGATGAAGTAGACGAGAAAAATTCTACTTTTACTTTTTAATAATTAATACTTGTTTTTATTTTATTTAAAATAAAATTTAATTATATAGGTAAAAAAAAAATTAACGCAGCCACCGACCTTCACTTATTTGTGTTAAAAAAAACTAAAGTAAAGGAATAATACATACATATGTGTAGCAACATTTGTTGTTAATGCCAAAGGTGAAAAATATTTTCAAATTGCAATATTTTATTAAACTCACCAATAAACCAACAAAGTAGAATAAAAACTATACATTCTATATTCTCATTGAATATTTACATCAACTATCTACATATTAATTACCACTCTTGGTAATGTAAACAATATGTTGAATATATTTTATAATTCCACCACTTTGTTGTAATATTTTTTCACCTAAGTATTCATGGATTAGCAACAGCTTTAAATATACATTCTACATTCTCATCGAATATTTACATCAACTATCTATATATTAATTACCACTCTTGGTAATGTAAACAATATGTTGAATATATTTTATAATTCCACCACTTTGCTGTAATATTTTTTCACCTAAGTATTCATGGATTAGCAACAGCTTTAAATATAAGGGAAGAGTTATGAATGGTATATTAATGCCAGAGGTGAAAAATATTTTCAAATTGCAATGTTTGATTAAACTCACCAATAAACCAACTAAGTATATTAAGAACTATACATTCTATATTCTCAGCGAATATTTACATCAACTATCTACATATTAATTACCACTCTTGGTAATGTAAACAATATGTTGAATATATTTTTTAATTCCACCACTTTGCTGTAATATTTTTTCATCTCAGCAGTGTTGCCAAAATATTTTCACAATTTCCCGTCAAATTGGGGTTTAAAAATCGCTAGAAATCGCTAAATAAATTTTTTACAAAACCGTCAAATAAATAATTTGAAAAATTTGAATTTACGTTAAATAAAAAGAGCTGGTAAAATAAAATCTAAATAATTACACATATGTATGTATTTTTTATTGAATTCTTTTTAATCATTTACAGACAAAATTAGGTATTTTCAAAAATATAGTGCCAGTCTTCAGCATTTTGTTTATAAGTGTCCATTGGTCCTACTTCGCATAGAACAGACTTTGGAAATTCATAATCAAAACAACATTTATTCTCAAGTTTGAGACCGTATCTGTAATTAAAATTGAATTCGTTTTCAAAAAATTACATTGCAAAAATGTATTAAATCAATATTCAAAAACTTTATTGAATACAAATAAAAAACCACAAAATTTAATAAATTGCCTTTTAAAACTTTTTAAAGAAATTATGTTATGTATTCCATTTTCCTTTAATTATTGGAAAGATTTAGAAATATACATATTTTTAAATTTTATTTAGCTTTTTGAGAATTCTTAAAATATTTTAATTAAAAATTTAATTAATTTAAATTTACCTCACTCGAAGCACATCATTGACTGTACTGGTTATTAGCCTGTTTCGTAGTTTGGTTTTAACTAGGTTGAGTTGGTTAAGCACTCTTTCAACGTCTGCATTAGACCACGGAAGTGACAAAACGTCCAATACGATTTCCTGCTTTTTGGAGCTTTCAACTATCACAAGTTGAAAGTCAAGTTTCCGTCAACATGAGCCTCTTAAAGAGGCTGGGGTTTTATGTTTTTGGGTTTCTCCGTGATTAATTAAATCGCTTAACTTTCCAGATAAGGCAAAAACTTTTTGTCGGATCTTTTTCATTTTTTGTTAGCCATCCGTTCCGAAATTTTTGTGGATATTGCGGTGACATAACTATTTAAAGAAAATTCAATTTAAATGTAGTTTTTAAAATTATATTCATATAATTTATGTTGTAACAATTTTATCATTTTTTGTCATGTACTTACTTTTTTGATTTGTTCTTTTTCTGCCTTATTATTTTCAACACAACATTTCACTTTCATTTGAAATAGATTTAAACTTTACGTTTTCGATTTTTGCTTTGTACTTATTCTGTTAACTGTTATTCGACTCTCAAATACAAATACATGATTGCATTTTTTCTTCTTATAAAATATAATTTAACCTTGGAAAAAACGCTAAAAAACGCTAAAGCGCTGTAAAAACTCCAGATTTCACGCTAACCGCTAAAAACAATATTATCCCGCAATTGGCATTGCAAAAACGTCAGATTTGACGGGAAAAACGTCAAATTGGCAACAATGCATCTCAGTATTCTTGAATTAGCAACAGCGGTTGCTGGCTGTAAGATTTGCTTAATAAAAAACGTGATTAAATATACTTAATAAGTGATAGAAATCACAGGAAAATTAATTTAAATTAAAAATTAATTAAAGGTTTTTGTTTTTAAATGAAAAAATAATAGTTTTTGAAATTTATTCATGTTAATAAAGTCTTGTTGACCTTTGCAAAAAAAAAGAAGAGACAGTTCTTTCATTTACTTATATAGCTTCTTTTTCTCAATTTTTGTTTTTGTTTGTGCTATAGCAAGTTAGTGATTAGTAAGTAAGTGATAAAGAGAAATTAATAAAATGCTCTTTTAATGTACGAGTATAATTATCTAAACTGTGTAAAGTAAAACTGAAAATATGAAAGAAAGAGAAATAAATAAAGACAAGTAACAGTACGTAAGAAAGGGAGTATTTATTAAGGTGAGTTTTGTTGAGTTGTTTTATTGTGAATTTTATACATATTTGATCACTATTCAACTGACAAGAGGAAATAATTGTTTCGAAGATTTTTTTATTTTACACATAAATATTTATAAAAATTAAAATAGATTTGAAAGTTATTTAAGAAAAATTGGATGGAAAACGATAGATGCTCCTTAAGAGAGATTTACCCAATTTTTTTTTTTTTTCGGAAAAAAAATTTTGTCCGGAGAATTCTTATTGTTACAGAGAGTGAAGTTTTTTCGTAAATTTGTGCTGCCATATTTAGTTGGAAAAACATCTACATAACGCAAATATTTGGGTTAAAATACAGTAAAAAAAAGTAAAGTAAATACATTAAATATTTGAATCCTAAATAATTCAAAAAATATTAACATTTTTAAGCCTAACAAAGGTATTGAAATTTATGATATAACGAGCAAAGTGGTTTTTTGTCTTGTATACCACATTCGTATTTGTATTTTGAATTACTTGTTGGCATCTTTTTTTTTAGTCTACTTCCACCCAGTTATAACATTTAAAATAAATGGGTTTTAAAAATAGAATTCGTATACATATATTATATTTTAATTTATATTTATGTTAGATTTCAAAATATATTCAAATGCGTACTTAAATTTCTGTTTGTCTTTGTACAGAAAATTTTTTAGAAAAGAAATTAGAAAAGTTGAATTAACAATTAATTTAAATATTTAAAAACCCGCACTATATTCTGATAAGGTGGAATAAAGTAAATCATTATTAGAATCACTCATAAATACAGACACGTTTAGTTTAATTAAAACATTAAAACTTTTAGTTATAGACGATGCAAAGCATTTTCATTAAGTTGAGACAGACATTTCAACAAAAAACTAAATTTATATATAAAAACATTATTCATAACTAATTAAGGGAAATTTATAATTTTCATAGATTTAAAGAAAAACAAAAAATCCAAAAAATCAAAAAAAAAAAAAAAATAAATCATTACTAGTGGCGGTGGATGGATTGTAAAAATCAAACTACTCAACTCTAAAAGAGCCAAAGCATTAAGCAGGCAAATGTGTGTCTCCAGCAAGTTATACGCTTCGAATAATTCTGTAAGAGATTTATTTTCTTAAAAACAAGGCTGCTATTTTATGTTTTAAAATAATAATTTCAATTAAAATTAATTGTTCTGGGCTTGCTTAGTTAATATACATTAAATAAAATAAAAATAATTATTAAAACGTTTACAAAAATATTAATAATTATTATGCAAAGAAATTAATATAAAGAAAAAAAAAAGAAAAATCTAAAATATTATATCATTGTGTCATATCGTAATTCTACATAAAAAAATCTTTATTAAAAACAAAAATTAGAAAATTAACAAAATATTATTAAAGAAATAAAAACCTTAATTAAAAGCAAAGAAAATCGAAAGTTTCTCATACATTTTATTAATTAAATATTTAATTGATTATGAAATATATTAAAAACCTAAAACAAAACATATTATACATCAAATGAAGGCAAACTTAAGAATGTTACTTTACAAATAATGTTAGAAAATTATTAAAAAACAAAAAAACAAAAGAATAAAATGCTAGGAAATGTTAGAAAAAATAGAAATGTCTTGAAGCCACAGAAATTAAGAAAAACTATTAAAAATTTTGTTTTTTAAGATTTGATTTGAACAGAACTACGAACCACCATTCAGCACAGAAAGTAAAACTAACAGTGTAGATCGTGAAATTTTGCAATAGACGAGTATTTTTTTTTTTCTAGAAGAGAAAGTCAAAATAAAAGTTATGCATCAACACACGTTTTTCATACTACATGTTTGCTTATTGAACAAAAGGCGTGATATAATAGATACCTTCTATATCCAGTATTTGCTCAAATACGATTACTTCAATTAATGTCTTATAATCGGGCGAGTCTATAGCAGATTACCACTTCAAAACATCAAAGCACTTTAATGGCTTTTTTTGTTACTTGAAAAATGTGTATGTACACAGCGACATTTCATTTCTCAAGAGCACTTGATTTCAAACAGAGTAGGAAAATAAACGAAACGTTTGATCTCATTTTGTTTTGTTCTTTACAATGAGTAAAAAAGAAAAAAAAAAAAAACAGAAGCAGTGAGAACGATTGTCCCATTTATTTTTGTATATTGTTTTTGTTTGTGAGCACTACAAATACACTAACTCAAATGTGAGTAGGTAGAAAAAACAAATTAATGAAAAAAAAAAGAGAAAAAAGAGCAAATTATACGAATGAAACGGAATAACAAAGCAAGTACAAGAGCGAAAAGCGAATTGTTTCGTTTATGCTCTTTCTCATTTATAAAGTATTTGTTTTGGTTTTGCTCATGTACAATACGATTAAAAATTTTTGTAAATATTTATGACTTTGTGGAAACGTTTGCGAAATGTTTTGTTTGTTTGCCTACTCTGATTTCAAAATGTCAGATACTTTTTTTTTAAATAGCACAAATTTAATGGAATGATTATAATTTTGGGTTTGTTAGCTTACAAATTTCATGGCATTTAATGCTGGTCTTACTTCGTCAATAATGCGTAACATGATTACTACTAACTGTTTGACCATTTCTGGTTTATCAGCCTGGAGATTTGATGTATAAAAAGTATTCAAATGGAGTCAAATCACATTAGCAAGTTTATGTGGAATTAGCGCTGTACAGTTTTTTCATACGCCATTTAGCAAAAACTATTTCACATTAAAAATTGGCATTAACGAGGTAGCTAAATCATAAATCCATCTTTTTAAATAATACACAAACGACACGCTTGGCTTAATGATGGTTTTAAGCATTGGATGGCATTTTGCCTCATCTTATTGGAGCCATTTCTCCTCCAAATGTTTTTTAAATTTATGATTTGCATTAACGGTAATGTTGGCATAGGTTGCTGGGGTTTTTATAATCGAATGGGTTCAAGCCGCCTAAGAAATGCACACCGCAGGAGACACTGATTTTTCGGAATATAATTCAGAATAAAAAACCTCATTAGGATAATCCTCAGAATGCAATTATTCTTGTCTCAAAAGAATTCAATTCTTCTTGTTTAAATACTTGTTACGCCAGAAATAAGTATCTTGTCGAGACGATTTTTCGACAAACTACTGGTTCAAATTTGAATTGATTGTCAGCATATTTTACGAGTAGACAACTCAATTAATAATTCTTTGCCCTTAATTCTTACATCTGTTTAGCCATGTATCGATGCTGAGAATGTCAAATTGGAGATCAATTTTTATAAGTACTTTTCAAAAGTGCAAATGTGGGGTCATGAATTGATTAATGGCATTATGTATTAATAAATAAACTTGATGCAGAGCTCTATTTGTAAAAATAAATTTCCATGATTTATAAACGTTGTTCTCAAGGAAAATTTCAAATATTATATTAATATAACAGCTTCTTTCACACTTATTCCAATAAGAAGCTTTATGCTACTGAGTACGCATACAAATATTGTAAATTACATTCCTTTTTCGGGGTTACGGCACAGGTACTGTAAAACGCCATTATTTCTTTGCTGTAGTCAACAGTTAAATATTTTGTTTATTTTTGACATGAAACCATTAAATTTAATTGTAATTTTAACAAATTTTTTGAGTACTCTGACTTAAAATTTTCTTTCTATACTGTTTGCTTTTAAATTGAAAACTTAAAAAAACAAATGTCAGAAATTATCAAAAATTCATATACAAATCAGAATTATAAGTGGTAAGCAAGTCTGCAAAGAAGCATATTAAGGGAATACATTTGAATAGATTTCACTTTTAAACAAACCAATACAGCTTGACAGCTTCAAATAGCAAAACATGAAAAGTTAGCTGATCGGTTGACACCATCTTATGTTAAATTTATCTTGTAGATCACTAAATAGTTTTTAAATCAGATATGTTTGATATCTTTGTTATTTAATTTTAGTTTTCAAACAAAACAAAAAGTCTCTATACCAATTTATTAAAATGAATTAATAATAAAATATTAAAAAAATCAAAAAAGATTAAAAATGAAATAAAAAAAAATTTTTAAATTAAAGAAACTTGTTTTTCAATTGTATTTTTGTTAAATATAAATTAAACAAATGGAAAAGAGCTTGCAAAACATTCCAAATTTGAATTAAATATGGAAAGAAAATACTACAGAAAAAATTATGTTTTTATTTTGTTGTATTATACAAATACACTGATTTAAATTTGAATTATTTATTAAATAATATAATTTATAAATACTATTAATGAAAAAAAAAAAAAACAAAAAAAATATCCTGTGCCTAAAACACATTTAAAACATATTTCAATTATTAACCACTTTTCTTATTTTTACCTTTTACCCATTATTGAAAATCTATAGTGGAGCTTCTCTTTTAATTGTAAAATTTTATTTTTACAAACGGCACTTATATTGCTATTTGAATTTGTTTATGTTTTAATCAACTCAATAACTTTTTTACTGAAAGTGTGTTACAATTTGAATCAAAATTCTCAATAGAGCCTATGATAAAAGAACATTAGTAATAATTGCTAGTATAACACATACCACAGAACTGTATCGATTATAAAATAGTAAATAATCTGATTTATTATTCAAAGGCAAAAAATTATTATGAACGTGCGCGTTCAATTAGTTTTATGCAGTTGCAATTGATTTGTAGGTTTGCTAACTTGATCAAAAATAATAGTATTTTCTTATAAGTATATAAAAAGACTGATTTTTCTAAAATCAGAACGATAAATGTCTGTCTAGTCTGTTCAACTTCGTTCTGCATACCGAAATAGATCACTTTTCTTAAGAGTAATGAAACATAACTTTTAAGGTTTAGATAACACTAAAAGTTATATTAATGGTAACTAAGGGACTGAATAAATTAAAAATTGAATAAAAAACGTCAAATTTAAAAATTATAGCACACATTTTCGGTTAGCAGAATATGTCCGATTTTTTAAACGCTAATGACTGATATATTTAGCGGATGTATTTTAGATATTTCCTTGAAACCATGCGACCTTACACTTAACCAAATTGACCTCTCCGACAACAAACTCCCATTCTGTAAATGTGGTATGGAGATCAGAATTCCAGATTTGTAAGTTCACTGGAGTCGGCAGCATGAGGTTTCGACACATCATTAGTTTAATTATATCACCACGTAAATTAAACGTCGGATAATTTTTGCATTTATTAAGAGATAGACAAATCGTCGTGCGGAAGTTTATGTGCTCTATCCGCCATTTCATATTTTTTATATATCTCGAGTTAATGAAACCACTTTAGGTTTTCAACCCCAAATATTTTAAGTCTGCAAGCCGTTTTTGGATATCTTGTCTAGCTTCGGAGATAAATACCCGAAAACGAATTACAGATTTTAAAAATTTTGGTGTCAATAATCTAAAGGGGCATCATTAACTCGAGATATATAAAATGGCGGATAGAGCACATAAACTGCCGCACGACGAAATGCGTATTTCACACAAACATTAAATAAATTGGAATTAAATTCTTAAGCTACGGTCACATTGGGACAATATTTGACGAAAAAAACGTAACCACTATTTTATTAAAATATTTATGTTTTAATTTTTCATTTCTTAAAGTTTAGTTAATTATATATCCAAATATTTTTTCTTATAAAATATCGATTTTAAAAAATTTTTTAAGAAATGTTTACATAAAAAGAAATATTTTCATAATATATTTAAAAAAAATTGTGGTTACGTTTTTTTCGTCAAATATTTGCCTAATGTGACCGTAGTTTTACCCACATATTTATAAAAAATTAAAATAGATTTCAAACTTATTTAAGAAAAAAATTGTATGGAAAATTTGACGTAAAACTCATTTTAAATATATTTTATTTATTACAAATGCGGGCATTAGAATATATTGTTTCGTCTGAAAAGTGTTAATTAGATCAAACGAATCTCACGAAATAAAAATTAATTTAAAAATTGATAACTCTTCCTGGGGCTAGAACTCGAGTCTCCAGCCTATATTAGAATATATTTTCTTTTCGATAATAATCAAACAAACCAATCAATTCATATACATATATAAGTAATGTTGTGAATGACATTCGATTCTTTTGGATTGTGTAGGCTAATCGAATGTGAATAAAACTGTAGAAAGGCTGATTCCGTTGATCTGTCTTTTAGCGTTATCTAAATCTCGTGTGTAGGTAATATAGTTCTCTAGTATATATACGACAGGACTACTATACTTTCAAAAGGCTTATATTAAATGCTTTATTAATAGGCCTTTTACTATTCCATTTAAAAAGTTAGAAGCTTCACTAAGATTTTATGAAAAAAAAATGTGTTTCATTTTTTGATTTACTTTTTTCCTACTTTTTACGAGTCATAATACTGATGTTTACCCATCTCAAAGTTCTTAAGGCCTTAACGCATCCCAAAATGACTATTATTTTGTACTTCTTATTTTTAAACACGTTGCCTTTTTACAAATCGTTTTACGGGGATTTTAATTTTAATAAGAATTAAAAAAATCTTGATAAATTTTTATTATAAAATTTATTAAAAAAAAAAAATTAAAGAAAAATTTGGTTCTCCGGAATATGTGTGTTTAAGCACCACTTCCAAGCTGACCAAATGCTCAGGGCTTTTTAAATATGATTAAATGAACGTTTTTAACACAAAAACTACTTTAAAAAAAGGGAAAATTTTACTTATTAAACAAAAAAGAAACAAAACGAAATCATACAAAAATTACAAAAACTTATATGAAAGCATTAAACCAGATTTCATCATTTAAACGCTTACATTTCAATTCAAGATCATTAAATCAGCTCTTAAACTTTAAACACAACAGCAAAAAATGCCTGGTAATTTAAAATAAACACAAAAAACGAGACTGAGAAATAAAATTCAGCATATTTTCAAATCCCCATTCAATATTTTTTTTAATTTAAAACACCAATTGCCAATTTTACTTTCTTATATTAATAGAATAAAAAGTAATCAACAGCTGTGAGCAAAATAATAGCAAAGTAACTATTGAAATATTTGGTTTAAGTTTTTTTCTGTTTTTTGTTTTTTATTTTATAAATAATTTATATAAAAAATAGCTCTTTAGCTTAAAGCTTTTCGTTAGTAAGAACTTGTAATTAAAGCACGGCTATTATTATGCACACAACTGTATTATACACTTATACTTGTACTATTGTATTCTATTTAAGATGAATGTTGATTATTGTTTAATTATATAACTATACAAATAAAATGAATAATTGTTTTTAAATTTATATATTAAAAAATGAATGTATACCAACATCAAGCTCACCTATAACTTTTGTAAATTATTATTTGAGTTTCTAATTCGTTTAAAGAAAAAAGAAAACCAAACGAAAATATTAAATAATATTTTTAGGTAACAAACTTCATAGCAATAACAGTGACTAAAAGTAAAAAACAACACCTTTTAATGAAAGCAACAACATTTTTAAGAAAACGAAAAGCTTAATTTAAGATCATTTAATCCATGGAGTTGAAAACAATTTGTGCATTCATAAGTAGCCATATTTTTTTTGTTTGTTTGTTTAATAAAACAATTTTTATTCAAAAGACGAAATAAAGATATTGACAAATAAATATTTAACATGTTCGATATATAAATGCATGTATGTACGAGTATATAGCTTTTTAGATGCTTCAAACAAATAATCAAACCCACTTACAAATCGTCGTGCGGGAGTTTATGTGCTCTATCCGCCATTTCATATATCTCGAGTTAATGATGCCACTTTGGGTTTTTGACACCAAAATTTTTAAAACCTCCATTCCGTTTTCAACTATTTTTCTCCGAAACTAAACGAGATACTCGAATACGGATTGCAGACTTGAAAACTTTATGGTGAAAACCTAAAGCGGCATTATTAACTCGAGAAATATAAAAAATATGAAATGGCGGATAGAGCACATAAACTCCCGCACGACGAAATATTAATGTTCTTATATAGTATAAAACATTTTTGTGTATGATTTTCTGAATTTTTTCAGCTAATTCTGAACTGAAATCTAAATCCTACCCGCAACTCTATTCGAAAAGCAAAACAATGAGAACTACAGATGCATATATTTATAATGACGGTTTGACATATGTTAACATTTCGGTTCATTTAACGGTGAACATAATTCTGCGGGCCAGCCAGATTTTCGCGCAGTTATTAATCGTTTCCTAGAGCTTCATTTCGTTCGGAAACGATTTAAATTTCAGCCTGTCAAACTATATCGCATTGGACATATAAGAACATATTGGGGTGCTTTTTCGAACTAATGAGTGACTTGTTTTTGTTTGCATAGCTTTACGTTCGACATTGTGCGATAGACTGTATATTTAAGTTTTTCCAAAAAAAGAAAAAACAAATAAATTTTTGATCAAATACAAAACACAGAAAATGTCTGTTTCGTTACAAAAATTGTTAGTTTGTACTTGGATTCCATTTTCAAACGGAATTACACTCTATGGCAAAATAGAGACAATACAAGACTTCTTATTAAAATTCAAGATATTTGAAAAATTTATTTTTTTCACATATTAGACAAACGTGAATATATGTGCGTATATATTTGAAGAGTTTTCGAAGAGAATCGATATATATTCGTCAAATGTTTTAGTTTATAAATATTTAGTATGTAGAATAAATCAAATCCACAAAGAATTGAAAGTTTGAGTTCTGAGTTGTTTAAAACATTTTTTTAACTTTTATGTTCCAATGGTTTTGAAAAATATTTTTTAAATTTTTATACAAAACTTCATTTCTTGTTTAATATAATCGTTCCGGGGTTAAGTGATGTTAAATTGTTTTCATACAACATTATAGAGTAATGCATAGCAAACGGAAAACATTTACGAAATACTCTACTTAAAATAACCACTGCCACAGAAGTAAGAAAAAAAAAAACAAAAACATATACATATAAATACATATATAAATATAAAAAAAAAAAACAAAAAAAAAAAAAAGAATTATGTATCAATATGATAAATATAATAGATATTATACCTACACAAATTATTAATAATTAATATAAATATATTATATTTAAAATAAAAAAGAAAAGAAAGCGTAATTAATTAACTAAATAATTAACTAATAGCGAAAAGTCGAAATCGAATTAGAATGAAATAAATATACAAAAAAAAAAAAAACAAGAAATAATAAAAAAAAACAAGTTTAAACTAAGTAAATATTAGATTTAATTAAAAAACATAACCAATAATTATTTAAATTAAAAATTACAATAAACGGGCAAAACAGTAAGAAAAGAAAATATGTAAAACTACAAACAAAAAGAAAAGAAACAAGCATAGTTCATTCCTTCAATCATTCATTCTTTATTTATAAAAATTATTATTATTTATTAATAAAAAAAAAACTATTAATAAATAATATAATCAAATTATAACGAATATAAACTACAAAAAAAAGATATTAAAAAACAAACAAAAAATAATAAAACAAAAATACATTATAATTTATAAATAATAATAATAATAATGATATAAACAAAAAATAAAAACAACAACAACAAAACAATAGTTCTTTGCGTGAGAATTAAACAATGTTAAATTATTTACTAAAAATATATGAAAAAAAACGTCAAAAAATCATTAAACGTGTTGGTATTTTAATTAAAAAACAAAGCATGAAAACATTCTATACAAAAGGTAAGTCAACAAAGGCGAAACCATACACTAAAGCTGTCGTCACATTAGACAAATATTTGTTAAAAAAACGTAAACACCAATTTTTTTTTCAAATATTTGATGCAAAAGTTTTATTTTATGTAAATATTTCTTTACAAGTTTTTTTAAAAACGTATAATAATAAAATATGTATACTCGTATATATATTTAAATTTGATTAATGAAACCAACAACAATAAAAATAGAGAAATAAATTTGTTCATAAAACTGTAATTGTCTTTTTGAGCAAATATTTGCCTAATGTGACGGTAGCTTAAGTGATGCTAATTTTTATTAAACTGAAAGCACATAAGATTAAAGATAATCACTTAAAAACATAATTTTGAGCTTAGCAAAAGCTGAAAAAGCATTATGATGATCTCTTACCACCAATTGTAACTTTGTTTCATCCAAATAAGATGACAATTACAAAAACTGCAATGATGGTGTTTGACTTTACTTCGACTAACTCATACAAGTGTATGTACACATATGAAAAAGAATGTGATTTCAGTATGTGATTTCTTAAAAAAGTGTGTGTTAAATAGTTGATATTTGGTCATGAATATGTACAGATACAAAAAATTTTGATGAGACTGACGTAGCTGGAGTCGAAAACGTAGGCAGTTTGGCTAGTGTACTGTTCCTTCACGGACATAATCAAAAAATGCATTCCAAAAATCTAAATATATTGTAGAACTTAACTTTGGTCTAATTAAAGCGTTTCTGGCGAAAAAAATAAAATATAGAGAACAAAGTTAAACTACAGTTTTATTAAGAACTAAGAATTTAGATTTTAGCACAAAAATAGTTTGTCTCTTTTAAATTCGTACATATATTATATGTAGATTTGAGTTAATAAATATTAATAAACAATAAAAACTAGTAGTAATGGAGAAGTGTTCAGTAGAAGATCGAACAAGAGCAAAAATTGCTGAAGCACTTGCCTACAAAAACAGAGTATATGCCACTCAAGCATACTATATAAGCAATAACATCATGAAAACAACAGGATAATTAATACTGTTCAGCACCTAATATTACATTCTTACATGCATAATTGATAATTATAACTCTTTTTCAGAGTTACGGTCCCTAAGGGAAATTTTTTGTGCAATAAGTAGTTATTTCGACACATAAAATTTAAAAATCTAATGATGCTATTTTATAGAAAATTGAATCAGTATGAAGAATCCATAAATTGTATCCCCCAAAAACGTTTATTTGTTTTTGAAATAATGAAGTAAAGTCGAATGTAAATTTTGGTCCAAAATATTGAAAACTTTTTACGTACTTTTGTAGTATTTGTAGTACGTAAGACAATTTTAATGCTTTGATTTAAACAGATATTTTTTTTTTCAAATATAGCCTTTTCTGTGTATTTAAAACAAAAATTATAAAGTTAGCTTATATGGTTTTAAAGATATTATAAAAAAAAATTTGTTCTATAATAAGCAGTGATTGCAAACTTCTTTGGAAGAAAAAAGGGTTGCTCGGTCTTGCTAGGTGCTCCCGCTGTGATAAAATGAAAGGTAAGACTTCCTACTATCAATTAAAAAAAATAATTAAATAATTAATAATACTTTATAAAATCTTAAAATTTGTCTCAAATTCATGAAAATTTTAATTAAAAAAATTAAGAAATTAAAATTAATATGTGTGGTGGGGATTTTTCAAGCATAAAGACCAAGAAGCACTTTGCCGGTCAAAAACTTTACAAAAAGCCTTAACAAATATTTTAATCAGTATATAATTTTGTTTTTCCTTCAAAATAATTTTATAAATTTTCATAATAATAGAAAATAAGTTTAGTTTAGAAAAAACCTTTTAAATAGAACATTCAGCTAAAAGTCGTTTTATTCCAAATCCCACATATGTAATTAGTTTTGGTAAAGAAACAAAAAGTTGTGCAAAAAAATATAATATGTATTATATGGGCGATAGGTGGTGGACATTAATAATAGTCAAACGTTTGAAAACCTAAAACTATTTTTATTTTGACATAAACCTCCAAAACCATTATTTGGGTAAATAATTTTCTATAAATGAGGACAGATATAGAAAGCTGAGAAAATTTCCTTTAAAATAAGCCCTATTCCACCGTTACAGGTCAACTATTCACTAATTGCAATGAATATTTCCAAAAAAATAGCATTATTTTCGGATGACCTGAGCACCAAATTTTCTCTTAGAAAACCGGAAGCTCGATTTTGATTTTAAAACCATGGTTTCTTTGGGAAAAGTTCTTAGAATTTCCCGTAGATTACGACCTTGCTATACGCTTTGTCATGTTTTTCGGTCCCGAACAAATTGACCCACCCTAATGATCAAATATTATTGCCATAACTGCTGAAATTATAGCCGCATAATGATCGACACTGTTTTCCCTTCGCCTGATAGGCCAACGAGAAAGTGCAGAATTTAATATTAATATTTTGGAATTAAACCCATTTTCATCTTGGTGAGTATTTTAATAAGCAAAATTGTCGTATTAGGGCCTCAGAAAATCCACAAAAGGTCGTAGAGAATCCAATGCACCCATTACGAGTGACTGTTTGGTGAGGCTTGTAGGGGACGGCTTTAATAATGAGGACGCCACAATCATTACGGCCATTTATGTGCCCGCTTCACTTTGTATTGTCGTCAACAATGTTTGCTTTCAATAGGCTGGTGTAACTTGCAACACATCCATGCCATAATTGATTATTTCGCCAAGACGATTTAATACGGTTCAACTATTTTCTGTGGGCCGCCGTTAAAGACGAGTGTTATGACTACAAATTAGAGTCAATTGAGCATTTGAAGTTCAACATTCGTAACGCTATTGCCGAGATACAATCCCATATATTAAAAAATGTTCTAGGACACTTGAATAGGGTACTGCTATATGAATGAAATAATATTCCATATATATATAATATTCCAGTTGTATACTTCATAACAAAAAAATAAATGTGCACAATTTCAAACCATTTTTGTTTTTTTGCATTTTTCAAAATTAAACTTTTAAAGGGCCCGCCATTTGTTACTGCTGTGATCAGTCCAAACTGAACAACCATACATTATAATTCATATGATTTTATACATGTAAATGTTCTAATTAATTTTTACTATAGTTCTAATTAAGTTCCAAATATATCGCCAAAAAATTCGTTAAAAATTGAAACACTTATTTTTAAATTAATTCGGCCGCCATGAGACAGTTTTCATTGAAATTAACATGGAAAAAGTTCTGTTATTACCTTGAAATTTTGTTTGTTTTAGACCCGCTGGATAATATTTACAGAAAATTTAGCGCTATACAAAAAAGGTCTCCAATAACTTTTTGCTAACTTAATGGTTTCTGGAGTTATTTGATGCCAAAAGCAAATTTATAGTCAAGTCTTTTGCTTCTAATCGGATAGAGGATTTGAGATTTTTCTCAGATTAAAAAAAAATTATTAGAATTGCTGAATGCGTGTGGCTTATGGTACTTACTTTTGATTTTCATTTGAAATGAAAAACACATTTGTAATTTTTGTTTTTAACACAATTAATGTTTAATTTTTAAGAATAGCTTTAAAAAATACAAGTTGTTGTTGTTGTTTTTACCTCTTTTTTTTCTTCTTCTTCTTTTGTTAATATTATTATTTTTTTGTTTGTTTTGCAGAATATTTAAGTTAAAAAATGTCGAAAGTTAAATATATAATTTTATGTTTCTTTTTTTTACTTTTTTTCTGATTTTATGTGATAAAATTACGAATATACTAAAATATTGAAAAAAATAATGGTTTTTATGACATAAAATATGTTATAATTTCTTTTTTTGTTTTTTGTTTTTTTTGTTTTGTGTTTTAAGATTTTAATAGGTTTTAAAAAGGGGGTAGAGGGAAAGGAGGACGAGTGTATATATAGTTTATATATTTATTAATAATGTATTGATTGTTTGATTTATAAAATTCTTTTCGGTATAGTAGTATTGAAACAGCTGTATTTTAAATGACAAAAAATTATAATAATTAATAAAAAATAATAAAAAATAAATCGCATATAAAGTAAAGAATAAAAGCATTAAATAAATTGTATAAAAAATATTATAAGAACTAGAGATTAACAAACAATTAAAAAAATAATTGTAATATTTAATATTTATTCATAATAATTCTTAACTCCCAACACTTAAATTTAAGTTAAAGGGTTTTTATTTTGTTTTTTTTATATTAATTTTTTTTTTATTTAAACTTAACAATTTAACATTATGTTGTCGATAGTTTTATGTTTGCATTACAATCTTTTATTTTATTTTCTTTACTTTTATTTTATATATATTTTTTTTATTACTAATAATTAAATAGTTAATAAAAATGTATTTAAAAATAGGTATGTAATTACTTTTTAAAATACAAAAGTATAACTAAAACAATTTTAAAATATATTTAATTTAAAAAATATATATTTCTTTACATAACTAAAGCAAGAATAATTATAGTGCATTATTAGAATTTGTAATTACTCGCATGAAAAATAAAATCAGTTAATAAAATATACCAATATAATAAAAGTATAATTATATTAAAACAAAATCATTACCAATTACATTTAAATTTATTTTAACTACCAATTTCATAACTTTTAATTAATAAATCGGGATTACAAATAATTACGTAAAAATTGTAAATTTTTAGCTGATACTGTGAAAACTGTGTATCATGAATACTTTAAAATAAAATTATGTTATCAGGACAATCAATTACAAATTAAATTTGTTATTCGTAAATTATATTTTCCAATTGCAATTTTTTTTGGCAACAATTCATTACTCGTTACACACAAGTGATAGTAGTTAATAAAGTAATTGGTAAAGTCCAATTACTAAAATTGACTCAAGAAAATAGTCAATTAGTAATTAAACTTAATGATAGTATCACCTACTAGTTAACTATAATCTATTAAACCAAATTGAAATTTATTTCATAAAATTGAACTTTTAATCACTAATGAAATTGGTAATTAAAATCTTTTTTTTTTATTTATTATTTATTTAATCATTATTAGAAAAGTAACTGGTAATGCTCAAGCCGGTTGGTGGCAAACTAATAAAATTTCATTTAAAATTTTTCTAAAACAAAAGTTTTCATATATTTTATATGCCATAATATGTTACTATTTAATTTTGTTTTTTTATATTTAATAGTTTATTTTAATTTTCTTTATATATTAACATAACAAACAAATAACTTTTTTTCTCCTTTAATTATCATTTAATATATGCCTTTTTTTAATATAATTTTCACTACAATTTCCAAATTATTACATTTTCTTTTTTGTTTCTTTATAACAAAAAAAAATTTTTGCTTTTTTGGATTTTCACTCATTTTTTTCGCAAAAATGTAATTCAAATTATTATGTTTCTTTTTACGTTTTTATTTTAAAAATACTAAAATGTATCCCAATTGCTATTTTTGTTTTGAATTTATTTTTTACGAATTTCGAAAAAAAAATCTACAAAAAGATTCAATAAAAAATTATTTACATACTTTAACTCAAAATAATTTTTTTAATTATTTTTTTTAATGTATATTTATATATGTATATTTTATTCATTTTTTCAATATTCAAAAATGTACAATTTTTTTATATTTTAAATTTTCAAATTTTTTCATTTTCTTTGTGTTTTTTTTTCTTTTCATATGTACGGCTTAGTTCTTTTATATATTTATTTTCTCTGTATAGTTTTTATTTAAAAGGTCCTGTTTTTAGGTGTTGCTGTGTAATATTTTTATTATTTTTTTCTTTAAATTATTGCAGCATTTCTGTTTCAATTCAAAGCTTTAAGCTGTCATTTTCCTTTAAGAACTTATGTAAATGATTTTTGTGATAATTTATTTATTAATTCTTTATTTTGTTTTTTATATACTTTTGGACTTTTGGACCCTAGTTCATATTTTTATTTGAAAATAAAAATAAAAATAATATTTATAAAACCAAAAAAAATTAATTAAAAAATCTTAATTTAACAAATGTTTACGAAAATAAAATTTATTTAAAAAAGAATTTATCTTTCATTTAATTTTCTTGTTTGCTTTTCACTAAAAGTAGGAACTTTTTCATACAGTGTAAGTGTGCGAGTTTGATTTTTATATATCTTTTCTGTTTTAAAACTGTCATTTTATTTTCATATTTAAAATTATTCATACATATATTTTTTGTTTATTTGTTTTTATATATATTACTGTTTAATGTTTAATGGTTAAAACTGTTGAAAATAAAAGAGAGAGCTTTCTTTATTTAAAAACGGAGCGGTGGTAAGTGAATTGTTATTGTAGACTGGGGTACATATTTGGGTTACATTTACATATATTATTCAGATAAAAAAAATTAAAAAACAAATTAAATTCAATATTTTCTCTAGCTATTTTATAAGTTCCAAGTGAAGAATTAAAAAACTAAAAATATTTATAAAAATATTTATTTACACAAAACAAAACTATTTAACACTAAAAATTAACCACCTTACTGGAAGTTGCGCACATACTACAAGATTTTATGAAAATTTTGAAATATTTTTTATTGACTTACAGCTCTTAATAAAAATTTAAAAAATATAATTTAGCCAATCGTTAGCAGTTAATGTCTGTAACAGTGTTGCCAAGTGCGTATGGACAAAAATCTCTAAATTTCTATGGAATTAAATATCGCAGTGCGGGAGAGCTGTAAGTGCGAAGGCATTTTAAACCCTACCTTATAAGCAAAAAAAAACATTTTTACTGTAGTTAAATAACTTATTAACTGGTACCAGTAGGTTGTCTTCATAAGATAAAGAAAATATATAATTTTCTGAATCCGTATTGTAGAGAGAAAGAACGCTTCTGATTTTTGTAAAAAGCTTTCTTGTCATATCCTTGGCAAAACAGCACACGTTAAAATCTCAGCAACGTAG
Organism: Metopia argyrocephala; assembly: GCA_963576795.1. Lineage (NCBI taxonomy): Eukaryota > Metazoa > Arthropoda > Insecta > Diptera > Sarcophagidae > Metopia > Metopia argyrocephala. Next base: position 109,020,972 of record OY756211.1, on the reverse strand, counting down.
AAAATGAATAACAAAAAATTTGCCGGTTTTGAGGTTTAAATTAAAAAATAAGCGGTTCCCACCCTCCAAGAAGCAGGCCCATGACATTTTACTGTATCCACCTTGGTAATGGCACCAAAATGTATTATCAGGACAAAAGCGCCACCTACTGGAAGGTATTTTATCGCAGCTATCTAGTTAAGCATAGATCCTCACAACTTCACAAAACACAGTCATCATTTATCATCGTTTATCGAACGGCAGATGGGGCAATTACTGTTGATCTTTTAAGGGTGAAGGTATAAGACCAGCCTTTGAAGTAATCAATTGACATGAATAGAGCTTTAGTCTCCTGAGCATTGGTTAAAAGAAAAAAAAAATAGTACTTTTTTAATTGAATATTTCGTTGTAAGAATAAATTACGATTGTATGTTCTTTTGTAATAAGAGGCATTGTTGTTGTCAAGTGATAGTCGGACCATCTTTGCCAGAAAGAAATTCCAATTCAAATGGTATTAAAATTTAAGAATTGTGTATAAAGAGCCTTTTGTTAGTGTGTTGGCTTACTAAGGGTTCTAATTCCATCTTGAAAAAGCAAAAAGAAAATATTTCTTTCGGCGACTACCTCTAAGCTATTTTCTGGCAAAAGCTCTGAAAGTAACTAATTGTCATGTACAAGATTCTCAAGTCTGTCGTTCGGAATTGACTTTAAACTGAAAGTCCCGGTACTCCCCTGACATAGGGTTGTAATGGCCAATTATGTATGCATAAAGAGCTTTAATAATGTAATGCGGCATTTATTCCATATATTTTTAGTGCTAAAAAGTGTACTAAAAATTAAAGATTTTTTATGCTTAACAATATAAAATAATAATAAATTATAAGATTTTTAAATTAATAAAAAAAGCGTGTAACAAAAGTTTACAATTAATATTAGTAAGCAAAAATTAAACCGATTTTTTTTTTCAATTTATTAAATTGTAATAATATTATGCTTTTGTAAACGTTTTTTTTTTTATTTAAATATTTATTTTATTTTTTTTTTCTTTCTTTTTTCTTTTATCTTAATCAAGAGAAATGCAATTGACTTTTTAAAATACTAAATTTAAATATATATTTTTTGTAATGTATAATATAATTTTATTTCTATGTATATTTTTTCATATTTATATACTATATAATTATAATTTATATATATATGTATATTTCCTTTTTAGTTTTATTATTATTATTATTTTTTTGTTTGTTTTGTTTTATACTTTTTGACACTTACATGCATGTTTGAATTTATATTTCTTTCTTCTGCTAATATTTTTAATTTATTTCTTTATTATTTTAATTTATTTATTTTTTAATTTTGTAACTATTATTACATTAAAATATGTGTATGTGTTTTATATTTAAATTTATTTTTAATATTATTTAATACTTAAAATAATCAACACTCAGTTATAAATAATTTAATTTAAACTACTGGCTAAAATGTCTGCTTTACTTCTTTCCTTTCCTCTGCTCTTCTTATTTAGTTTCCAATATGTTGTATAATTTGTTTTTATAATTAATATTATTTTTTATATAATTTTGTTTCATTTGTTCTTTTTTTATTAAATTTTTATTTTTTTAAAATGATTTGTTTCAAACGATTGTTCTTTATTTACGATTTAAGTTTTATTTTATAACAACCCTGTGTATGTGTTTGTTTTTTTTCATATTTCCTTAAAATTTGTTTTCGTTTTAAATAAAAAAAAAATATTAATACGAGTATATAAAATAATTAGAATTTAATTAATCATAAAAATATATTTATTTTTAATATAATGATAAAAAATGTAGCACAAATAAGTTGTTCTTTTTTAAAATAAAACTCAGGTGCTGCTGTTGATTATAATTTTTTAAAAAAACATAAAAAATTTTTAAATAATTTTTTTTTATTAATTTTAATACAAAAATATATGTTTATAGCCCATGCCATTTTAAATTAAACGTTGTGTTTATTAAACATTTTACTATTATTTATTAAACACAACGTTTAATTTAAAATGTTAATGATGTGTTTAAGCGTTTTTTTTTTTGTATTTCATTTATTTTTTTTTTTTTTTTGTTTTAATTCCATTTACTATTAGCGTTTAAGATTTTTATTTGATATGTATATAAAGTGGCTGTTAAGCAACATTGTTCATTGCAACTGGTTTATATATTTATTCGCAAAACAACTAAAAGAAAAAAGAAACCAATAGTAAATAAACGATTTCAAAAATTTCAAACCACATTAAAGAAATATAGAATCATTTCACAAATTCCATTAGGATTGGTGTTGTTTCTGTATTTACCATACCGTTTGAAATTGTTTTAGATGCTTGATATACCGTTCATCTTCGTTAAACAGAGAAAGATTGAAAACACAGTAATGTGGCAACATGCATTTCGAATTTAGCAAAACAAAAAATGATACCACTGTCGATTAGGAATCCATACGTAGAAGAAATATGATAATCCGGCATATATCTGTTCCCATAATTTGTCTTTCTCACAAAATATTTACTTTAAATATTTTTAAAGATTTTACAATTCCTATCAAAAAGTATTTAAAAGAAAATTCCTTGTAGAAGATAATATATTTGTCTTTCTACTGACGAAAACTAGAAAACTTTGAAAAGTTATTTGCAAAGAACATTAATGAAATTTGAAATGATTTCACTTCCAATTTTTTTTTTTTCGTTTTCTAAAGCATTGCATTGCATTTTTCCTTCCTTTGTTAGGGTTTTTTTGATCAGATCTTTATAATATAGAGAATTTTTTTAATAGAAAGAAAAACACTGCTTTTAAAGAGAGTTTGCGCTTGAACATACCCAATCACGGGCGCATTGATTGTGTCTGCAAATGATGTGCACAATTAAATTTTGTTGCTTTCTTCCTTTAAGTTACTGTTTATTTATTTCAGTACTTGGTGGAATTTTTAATAGGGATCAAGCAGCGTTTTGGCATTGAGTCCACAAGTCTTTAAAACGTTTCAAACGGAATGATTTTTAATAAATTCCCTCAGCTGGATTTTTTCCTCGAAAGGCCTCTTTGACAATTTGCCATGAATTTTCAATAGGATTTAATTCTGGAGACTGTGTTGTTAAGCTTAAAAGCTTGACGCCAGTACTTTGAAACAAACCTTTTGCTTGCTTCGATGTGTCTTCTAGTCGTTATCTTGTTGAAACACCAACCGTAAAGGCATATCCCATTTAGAATTAGACATCATGATGTCGTATAGAATATTTGTGTAGCAAACGGCATCCATTGTGCCTTGAATTCTAAATAGAGGTCCTGTGCCATAGTATGAAAGGCATCTTCATACCACACTAAATACTCATGTAACTAAACAGTCATTGAAAGGGTATAATTTAGTTTAATTATAAAAAAGAAATTTTTGAGTTCATCAAATTTGGTGAATCCACTTTTTTGAACCGGATAAATCAGTTGATTTTTAATCATATTTTTAAATACGTGGTTATTTAAGTTTTGCTCAAAAATATTAATCACGTTCTTCTAATGTTTTTTCCGCCTCAAAGATATTAGATCAGAGGGAACCTATTTTACTGAATAACACTGTATATATCGTCGTGCAGGAGTTTATGTGCTCTATTCGCCATTTTATATTTTTTATATATCTCGAGTTAATAATGCCCTTTATGTTTTCGACACCGAATTCTTTAAGTCTGCAAACGGTTTTGGGATATCTCGTCCAGTTTCGGAGAAAAATAGCTGAAAACGGATTGCAGATTTTAGTAATTTTTGTGTCAAAAATCTAAAGTGGCATCATTAACTCGTGAAATATAAAATGGCAGATAGAGCACATAAACTCCCGCCCGACGATATGTCAGTAGTTCTTTGACTGCTGGATGTGCTCTATCCCAAATTTTCGGTTTATAATTTTCTCATTTATTTCTTAAGTGCAAGTGAAAACAAGCTATTATTCAAATAATGAAAAAAAGGCCTTAAAAAATAAAATAAGAAATTATATAGACAAGAAATAAATCTGTTATTACTGTGTTGTAGGTTTTTATAATTTTTGTTTTCCTTTCATTACATTTTTTTTTTCTTTTTTCATCTTTATATTGTACAAATACTTTTGTGTTACTCGTATATTTTTCTCTATTATATTCCCCATTAAATTTTCATTTGTTTCTAGCGCTGTTGAACACTTAAAATAAAAATAAATCTTTTTTATTGATATTATTTTTTTCTTCATTTATTTTTATATTTATCATCGTTGGGATAAATATTACATTTAAAATAATTATTTAAGTGTTTCGAATTTGTTTTTTTTTTAACGAAAATTTGTTTTCTTTTAATGTAGTATTTGCATGTATAATTTTTATGTTGTTTTTGTATATGTATGTATGGATGTATATAATTATATATTTTTTCACTTTTACTTTTATTATTATAATTAATTTGTTTTGAAGTGCAATTTTTCACAAGCCTTTAATATTTTTGTTTTTTTATTTTTGCTATTATTTTTTAATATTTCTTTTATTCTTTTATTGATTATATTTCATTATTAAGACAGTTTTGTTTTTTAAATTTTCCTTTGTTTTTGTGAAAATAGCACTTTTTTTTATTTGAAAGTGTGGTTTTAATGTTGGTTTTGTTTTTCCTTTCTTTTGTAACGCTTCCATTTTTATATAAATTTTGGTTTTTTAAATTATATGCCTCATGCAAGTTTTATTTTGTATATATGTATGTATGCAAGTATATTATTTATTTATATATATTTTGTTATATTTTATTTACTTTGATTTGTCTTTAGTTTTACTCGTATTTCTTTTTATATGTTTTGCCATATGAAATTCCTTTAAATCCTTAAATTTGGTTTTTTTTATTACAATTTTATAACAAAAAATATGGTTTCTGTTTTAAAAAGCTCATTTTTCTGTAGAAATTTATTTATTTTAAGGGGGTAAATTGAAAAATGATAAACATATCATCACTATTTAATTTAAGTTTTATTCGCTACACATTCATAAAATTAATAATTTTTGTTTTGTTTTCAATAACATTTTACTCTGGTTTCTTTTGATCTATACTCATTTTGTTTTCTAAGGTATATCATATCGATGCTAATTATTATTTAATATTTTTTTATTATTAATTGATATTATCTTTTTATTGTTTCTTTAAAATAAAAAGAAGAGTTAATTAAAAACACAAACAGCAACCGATTTCCTTGCGGTTAAAATTTTTAAAGTGGGACCTTTGCTTTTTCTAACTGATATCAGATATGACATTAGTGAATTTAAAACAAAGATCCTTACCCTCTTTCCTCATCTCCACTTATTTTCCTCGACCAGCACAATAAACTGTATTAGTAGTAGTCATCCTGTAGATTCGTTTATTGAATAAAAAATAACCAATTCCTCGCTTTGGTAAATCTCTCATTGAAGACTTCTCACAAGAAGCAATTGGAATTGAAACAAAAATTTACTTTTCTTATAACACTTTTCTAAAATACATATATGAGAACTTTTCTCATTCAAGAAATACGAGAATGACTTAAAGAAAATACATTTTTCTATTTATAATAAAATTTGTAATGTTTTTCTTAACATTTATCAATAATCGTTTGAACAACTTTACTGCTATTATTGCCTGGCAACAAATATTTCTAAAATGTTTTTGAAAATTTTAAACATATTTTTAACCCATCTGTTGCTCTTTTTTATATGCATATAAACAAAAAATATTTTAAAGAATTATGCCCGTATTCATAAAAAATAAAATTGGTTTATAGAATGCTTATTTGACATATTTCTATGGAGTAATTGTCAAATAAGCAATTAATAAAACTGTTTTATTTTTTTATGAATACGGGCATTATTTTATTTAAAACAATGAAAAAGTATTCTAAGCAAAACCAAATAAATCCAAATATTTTTTATTTAAGAAATTACTTTTGGCGGTACATATTCCTTTTACTTTATTACGGTTTTTTAAAGTTTTACTTTAAAAATTTTTCTTTTAATTTTATTATATTTTTGTTCTAAACTTGACTAAAAACTAATATTTTTTATGTTTTTTTAATACCTTAAAAAATATTTTATTTTGTATTTTCATATACTCGTTTATATTCTATAAAATATATTTTAAGATTCCCATTTTTGTTTGTTTAAAAATATATTTTTATTAACACTTTATTATCAGCAAATACATACATACACTTAAAAATCAAATAAAAAAGTTATTTATATATAATAGTATATGTATATGTATATTTATTTTCAATATTTTTGCTTGTAGGGTTTTTATTTTTTGTCTTTATAATTTCTTCTTTTTAATTCTATTTTTATTTTTTGTTTAAAACGAAACACAGTTTGATTGATTTAGTATTCGCTTGGGCTTTTTCTTTATATTTTAGTATAACTTTTTAAACTAGTTTTATTTTTTTACACAACTTTTTAATTTTAGTTTTAATGAAAAGTTTTACTTACTGACGGGGGTGATTATGAAGTGGCGTTTATGTTGATTAATCCAGTTGCTAATGATGAGACAGTAGCATACGTTGTTGCAAAAGATATGAAAAAAAACAGACCCATTGCAAAACTAAGATATTACTTTCCATTTGCTTTTATTTTTTAAATTAATTTTTAATATACTTTTGGCATTTATTTCTAGCTGGCAAAAACAATTATTTGCCTGCAAAGTTTTGTTTGCCAGTTGCCACATCTTGAATATTTAAAGACTAAACTAAACAATGTACGAGATAATCGTCGAAAGGCATAGAAAATAAAAAGAATAGAAATGTACTCTCATTAGCAGGTAACGGCAGAATATTCTTGAAGTAGTAGGAAGCAGCAAGAATCCTATCAGCATATTACATAAATATTATACAAATATTACATTTAGTATTACTAAAGTTTGGATCACTGACTTGTCACAAACTTTCATAAATTTTTAACAGATTTTATATAAAAAAATATGTCTTGAGTACTTAAAGAACCAAACACAACGTTTACCTTAATTAAATGCAATTCATTTTTGATTTGATAAATATGAATTACAAGTTCCTTTTATAATTCATTTGAATTAATTTAAGATCAATTCAATTCAAATTAATTGGAAATAAATTGCAATTCGTTCTTCTACAATAATTCATTTGAATAATTCAAAATCAAGTTAATTCAAATGAATTGCATTTCATTTTGCCTATTGATTTGAATTAAAAATGAATTGCAGTTCATGTTTGCTAAATTTAAATGAATTAATTCAAATTTCATTCAATTTGTTTTTAGGGAATAGAATTAATTCAAAATTTTACCAATTCAGTGCATGAGTGGTTCACGAATTAATTAAAAAATGAACGATTCGTTTAGAACCCTGCTATCTACGTATATGAAAAATATACGAAATGAAATCAAGAGAATATAGACAAAAATATATATAGACAAAAATTGTAAATTGGCTAAATAAATTACCAGTTTTACCCCTAGAGAGAAGTTAAGGGGCATAGTCTATAAAAAAACAAAACTTAAGCAGCAGGTAGCAAATAAACGAAAGTTGTCCCTCCTAAGGAAATAAGCAAAATTCAGAAATTAATAACCTCAATGCGCTGCTGTATTGCAAAAATAATAATAGATTTTCGAAACAAATGTGAAACATTTTAAAATGTTATTTGATTTTTTTAGAAGTAAGGAAATTTTATTTAATAAAATTTAAAAAAAAAATTAATATGACCCATAATGTGCATGACTTAGCTTATGCAACTGGCAAAAATTAACGAAAAGTATGTCAAATAAAAGAAGACTTATAAGTGGCCATAATGTACTCATTGTTGCACATTTATGCAATATTTTGTTTTTTTTGCGAGTACATCCAATTAAAAAGCACACAAAATTATAGCCGTATTTGTGTATTCTATTAAATTTGACAGACACAACTTGGCAAATGCTGTAATAAAATATGGAAAGAAAATTGAAATACTTACAATTAATGAAGTGAACTCTAGGAGCATTATGTTTACTCCTTTTAATACAGGAAATTATAACAACCAAAAACACAAACAAACATTATCCATATGCTCATACCACTTTTGAAACAGATTTCTGCTATTTGTTTCCAAGGCATTTCTTTAAAATTTATGTTCAAATAAAGTGGACCTCTCTGGTCACAAAGCCAATTGTGCTTTTTTAAATTTTCAATTAAATTAGGTATAAATGTTAATTCCTCATATATTTCTAAAATTTTCATTTTAATTAATATATTTTAATTTTTTATTTAATAACAGCTAATTCCGTACGGAATGTGAGTTCAGTTTGGCATGGCACTATGCTTAAGCAAATGACATTTAACGAAACTTGGCTAATAGTTTGATAAGTTTGTTTGTCATATACGTTTTACATGCATTCGCAAAGTTGCTTAAGCTAATTCATGCACATTATGGTCGAGCCTTTAAGAGCTGTAATAGCTATCTTTGAAAATTCTGAAATTAACTTCTTTATAGAAATGCTTATTAGTTCAGTTACTTTAGTTAAAATTGAAAAATAAAATTAAAAACAAAATTAAAAATTAGTCAGTTTTTGGCATTAAAAAAATTATGTTTCGCTTTCGATAACTTGGGGGCCAATTACGGTATTGAACGAAATTTCTATGTAAATTGTTTTAAAATTGTATGAAATTTTGTTCAATATTGAATGCCGTAATTTGCCACCTGGTCGAATAGTTAAAAACTGTTTGATAATGTCAAAATATCATATTTTGTTCTATACCGAAAAACCAGATCAATATCGGTGAAATTATTACGTCATTTGCCTAAAAATACAATTCGAAAAGTATTGAATAACTACTTTTGGATATGGAATACCTAAAAGAAAACATTCGGCATTGTACGCAGTTGTACGAGTATTACTCTTTCTATCGTTAATTGTCAACACCAGTTACAAGTAGAGCATGTCCAAAAGCAGGTTATTTCAGATGTACTATCAAGTTGAAAAAAAAAGTTCGACAACTACAATTAATAAAAAAATATTTTCTTTTTTGTCGAATATCTCTTTGTGCAATAGGTTTGGTTTTTCTTTTAAGTCTTATTTTAAAATACTACTACTCTTGAAATATTTCTGATACTGATGATACCAGTAGCGGAAGTTAATGATGATCAGATGTTGAGTTGCTTGAAGAGTACCATTTTGATGACAGCATTTTAATTTATGAATTTGCTTTTATATTTTATTAAATTAATTTTTTTTACAGAATTTTCAAATTTGTTTTTTCTGCTATTATTCAATTTTTTTCTTTTGTTGATTAAAATGTGCGATAGACTTGGTTGGTTTTTCTTGTTTGTTTGTTTTATTTTTAATAATTTTTTCTTTTATTTATATATAGTTTAGTTTATATTTAATATATATGTGTATATATATAATAATATTTGTTCATATATCCTAAATTTAAGTTCACATCCAATAGTAGTTAAAGGGACAATAATTTTTTATTTTTATACAATCGTATGTATAATAATCATAATGATAATAATAATAAAAAAAATAAACAAATTTTGTATAAGTATGTCGAAATTAATTTTATATATAATCAATTGTATATAAAAAAAAACAAAAATTAGAAACAAATTATAAAAAAAAAATTGGAAAAAAATTCTGCTTTTTAAAATTACCCAATTCACAAAATGTTATATTGTTGTAGATTATAGTTAAATGGCATTTCATTTTGTAAACACCTTGTCGTAAATACTGTTGCAGATGTTATCCAGTGTTATCAAATTTCTTGAATAAAAAATTTAAAAAGAAGAAGAGAAGAAAAACATTAAAAAACAGTTTTTAAAATACATTTGAAAAATAAAAAAAAAATAAATAAAAAAATAAAAAAAAAGTTTTCCAACTCTGGTGTATTGATAGAACATTTCGGAAACAGGAAAAATTGTCGTACATATTGTAGTAGTTTTTAACATGGAAATTACTAGTTTGTCATTGTTCCTACCGATCTACGACAACTATAACATTTTGTGAATTGGGTAAATGTTTAAAAAATCCATTCTTTTTTGTTTTATAAAATGTTTTTATTGTTAAAAAGCAATTAAAAGAGTACAAAATAAAGTTTACAAATAAATTGAGTAGAATCATTAAAAATTAGTTATACGAAAATGAAATGAAAATAATAATTATAAAAATAAAATAATAATAATTATAATAAAAGAATAAAATATTGTATTTAAAAAAAGGTCAAAGAGTACATATAGACTTAAACAAAACAACGAGACACAGAAAGAATAATTAAATAATTAAAATTTATAAAAATAAAAAAAGAATTATTAAAAATGTTTAATTTCATTACTTGCTAATACTTCTTGTTTTGTTTTAAATTCCTACTTATGTGTTATAACGAAAAGAGAGGAATAAAAGGAATAAAGGCGTTAATGAAAAGAGGGGAATATGATAGGGTCGTCTCTTAAAAACCAAAAACATAAATAAATAAATAAAATACTAAAAAAATTTTAATCAAGAATCGGTTTTAGCTGCTGTTTTTTTTCTCTTTTGTTCTGTTTCATGCTAATGTGGTTAAATTGTCTGTCTGCTTTTACATAAAAACTATTGTTGTTGTTTTTGTTTGTTTTTAAACTTAAAATTACTAAAAATTTGATTTTATTTTTCTTTTTAATTTAATTTTATTGTAAATAATTTTATTTATTTTTTTATGATGTTTCTTATACTTTTAACGCCGGGGGTATATGCAACAAGAAGGTTTTATGAATTCTCTGCAATTTTAAAATTGATTTTTAATTTTCAAGTAGTTTTTGTGTGTTTTTTAATATATTTCAATATATTTTTATGTTTTCCTTTAAATGACTTGGCGGCTTGTTGTTGATTGTTCTTCTGCTTTATTTTTTTAATTTTTTATTTTTTATTCCTCTCTCTTTCTCTTTTTCTTTCTCTCTCTCTCTCTCTATAATGCTGTAGTTTTTGTTTTTTTTTTTCTTCTTAACTTATTTTTGTTGCTTTCTATTTAATTTTGTTTTGTTTTATTTTTAGTATTTAATACTCAAAATAAAATATATGCTGCCTTTTTTTTATTTTATATCATTTTGTTGTTGTGGTTGTTGTTTGTATATCTTAAAAAATCTCTTTTGTTGTTGTTGTTTTTTGAAAATAGATTTATGGGGGTAATAAAAGATTTTTTGTTGTTGTATATAAATAATAGTGTGGTAGTTGTTGTTGTTGGTGGTGATTATAGTGATATTGTTGCTGCTGGTGATGGTGGTGGTGTTGGTGGTGATATTGATTATGAGGACACTGTTGTTGATATAAATTATTGGTTCAGATATTTGATTTTGAAAAACTAACACGCAAATGATTCGATTCTGACAACTGGTGATTATGCATTTTAATTAAAGCCAAAACCGCTTCTTCAACAGAGGACAGTTGCAACAACGCCATTTTACGATCCTTACTGTAACAGCAAAGAAAAAAAAAGGAAAAATTGAAAAGCCATTAAATTATATTTAAAATTTATGAATATATTTGAAAAATGCTTACGGGAAAAATTTGAAAGCTTTTACATCGAAATTATTAGAGGTAAAGGCTTCTTTGATATCTTCCTCAGTGCAAGATGATCTGGAATGAAATAAAAAAAAGACAAAAATTAGTAACAAACTTAAAAAAAAAAAGAAACATTGTTTTCATTTTATAAAAACCCAATGGGTCATAAGTGTTCATCTATGAACTAACACTTGAGTGTTTTTGTTGTCGTTTCACATATAAAAAGACGAATGTCAAAAACCATTCGTGTTCTAAAAACAGGCTGTCAGTTTAAATTTGAAACATAATCTCACAGTAATACCCTCTTAACACCTTTGTGGGATTTTACTTTTAATTGTCTTGTCAACCCTGTGCCTCAGACAAGAACACAGAAAGGAAGAAATTAAATTAAGGCCCCGGTTATGGTTCACATTAGTTGAAAATTTCATGTTGTATTTTTAAAATTCCGATTGTGACTATCGTTTTTTTTTATATGGTGAAGCCAATACAACATTTAGGTGTTGTGGCCTAAGTGGTTGCCATAGTCTACTATGTAGTGTTTTGGCTTACTAAACGAGTTCAAACCTCACCTCTGATATCTTGAAACAAATAAATATGAAAAAAATATTTCCTTCGGCAACAACTTTCTTAGCAGCCTTCTGGCAAAAGCTCTGAGAGTAACTGTTGTCATGAACTAACTTCTCAAGTTTTTCGCTCAGATTTGACGTTAATGTTTGTATATCCATGTTCATATTGATAAAAATTGTCTTACACAATATTGATGCTGTGAGAAGCTAAGCTGTAACTCTAAAAAAGGGTTGTAATGGACAATTATGTATGTTTTTATTTGGAGGCTAACTATGGCAAAAGTAATCGAAATGCTTTCCAAATCGAAAACAATTCTTAATACCACGAAATTCTACTGATTCCGAGTAACTCAATACGAAACGCATCGATTAATGCTTTAAAAGGCCTTATACTATCCTAAAAGTCGTATGATTTGTTAAACTTTTATGTAGAAGAGTAGCGATATGATAGTGAAAAAATAATATATAGCAGAAACATTCAATACTAAGAAAAAATACGCCAAATAAATTTCCAGTCGTATGGCTGGGTCCCATAGTTAACCGAAAAATTAAAAAAAAATTACGAAATTTTTCTTTTTTTTTATTAATATTTGAAAGCAAATTTTTTATTTTATTAAAAATCTTGCAAACGTAGCAAACTTAGCATATACATATGTCTACATCATAGATAACAGAAACTATGGGAAGAATAGGAAGAAATTCCATATTTTTAAACTTGAACTAAATGCTTAAGAACTTCAATTCTTACTTTTCTACAGATACTATTTATTACTAGGGCTGTACATAGTATGTCAAATATAATTCCTAATAATAAAACACTGTTGTATTGAGATTCTTTTGTGTGTAATGTGCTATAATGGATGCGATTTTCTGCAACACAACTACCTATACTGAGTGCCAATAAATGCAGTAAATGCAAGCATATCAAATAGACTTCTTAGCAGTTTTAGTAGTTTTTTAGGGATCTAACTATGACTAACTACCAAAGCGTAGAATCACGAAATTTCTATACAATTCTGATGGGCTATGTAACAAAATTAATTGTAAAAAAAAACAATACCCTGCCTTTTTGAAAATGAATAGGAAGCCATCCTATAATTTTACGGTCACTTGCTTAGTTTCTTTATTAAAGGTAAAATTTGTTTAGATTTAAAATGCTGAACAAGAGGACTGTAAAGGGAAGACTTTTATAACTATTAGTTCTCGAATGCAGAAAAATTTATACGCAGTTTAAAAACTTCAATTAAACTGCTTTTAAAGCAATTAAATTAATTATTAAAAGTGTCTACCTAATGGTCTTCCCTCTTTGTCTAATATTTCTAGCCCCACCGACAAAATAAATTAATTTTCTGTTATTAATTATAATGTTTCATGTTCCATTTGGATTTTTCTACAACACCGTATAATTATAATTTAATAATCATAACTGCAGGCGATTTTCAAATAGAATGTGCCACCAGTACAGGTAAGAAAAACAACAATTTTGTTAAAAAAAACAAACAAAATCAGTCTGGCACAGCGAGACATGCGAAATACCGCATGCAACTTGGCTGGCTTAATAAAAAAAAAGTTTATTTTTAATTTTAAATATTTTCTATTATTATTCTAACACTCTTTAAAGTCTATTTTAGTTTGTTATATTGTATTTTCTATTTATTCTATTTCTTTTTAGAGTTTATTACTCCGTTGTCGATTAGAAAATTTTATTTTTGGGATATTTGTTTGAAATGGGAAACGTCTACTTGTAGGACCTTATAGTTATGCTTGTTCAGCTCTCTTTGAAATAATAATAAAATCTCATGAAATTTGAGTCGAAAACAAAACACACAAAATTTTAAAGTGTTCCTAACACAGTTTCTTGTTGCCAGACTTATACCGTAGACAGACGACGGCGTCAATGTGCATTAGTTGAGTTAATTCAAATTAACTTGCGCATTATCTCCAAACTGAGTTTTAACTGCATTAAGCTTTTTTAATATGGGAACATCGCATAAAATCAGTCAGTATTTATATAGTAAATACTATTGGTAATTAAAATGGATAGAAAGTAAGCAAAGTTACAAACCTCTCATTTCTATGGGTATAAAAACAAAAAAAAAAATAGTTCACAAACAAAATAACATTGTCGGCTGTCTATGCTATAAATGCAGAAACTGTCGTCTGTCAGGGTAAAAATTTAAATTTGCATTACTAAGTTCTTAATGTAAATTAACGTTGTCGTCTGTCTACGGTAATAAATACTATTAAGAAAATTAAGCGCTCTCGAGTTGAAAATAAATTATAGTTAAAACGTAATATTAACTATAACAATCGGTTGAGAGTATTATTTAAAAAAAACTGTATTTTAATATAATTTATATTGTCGCCGTGATTTAGTGGTTACTGCGTTGGCTTACTAAACCTCAGCTCCGACGTCTTGAAAAGAAGAAATATAAAAAAATATTTCTTTCGTCGACTTACTCTTAGCAGTCTTTTGTCAAAAGCTCTGAGAGTAACTGATTGTCCTGAAAAAATTTCTCAAGACTGTCGTTCTGAATCGACTTTAAACTGCAGGTCCCGGTACTCATGGATAAAAATTGATATTACTTCTCGTTTTTTTTTCTTATCTTTCACTCTATTATACGCCTTTTTTTATAAAAGGATAACAAACTGCCAATGGGTTCCTGGGTAGGTATATAGCTTTCTTCTACGCTTGGCTTCCTAATATAAGACATTACCACGTCAGTTAAGTGTCTTGAAAACAACCATAAAGAATCTACAATATTCATTATCAAATTAGGTTCTAACAGCCTAGGTTCAACTCCCAGCAAAGAAGAAATTAAAAATAAAAATTTTTCAGTTATTATAATAATAAGAAAAAAGAGGCTACCACCCCCCTCTACGGAAAGATTTCCATTCACAAGAAACCGCTCCCTGACATTCCAGTTATTCCACCTGTCATCAAAAAACGAAAGATCTAGAGGAAAGACGCATACTACAGAGCGCTACATAGCGAAGATGATCCTCACAAGAATCAACATCAAATGACAGAAGGGACAACTGCTGTTGATCATTACAGGATGAAGGTATAAACACTGGTCTTTAAGTGATGAAATTAACAGCAATTTGTCTCATTCGTCAGGCGCTTAATATCTATCTATCATTAAAAATTCCAGTACAAGGCACAGCATGAGTAGGGGTTTACTCTTAGTAAAAAAAAAGCTATTGGCATTGTTGGTTAAAAAGTAACTTTTAATGCCAGTTTTTTGAAACGTCTGAAATTAAATACTCAGAACAGATTATTTAACTTTTTTAGCACGTTTTTTTTTTTGTTTGCAGACAATCTACAAAAAAAAAATTATAAAGAAATAACAAACAAAAATGTTTATTATTTTTTTTAATAATTTGTTAAAAGAAAACAGGAAAAGGTAACGAAATTATGACTGCTGCCTAATCAAAATATAATTGTTTTTCGTTTTTGTTTTTTTTTTTAAGTTCAAACGACCTTGACTAAACTTGGCACAGTGGTAAAGGGTACCGAAAATTTATATACCCGAAATATTTCTGTTGTAGAAACTTAATCTGGCTGTGTATTTAAGGAAAGATATATCCTCTGGGTCTCTGGCAAAAATCTATAGGTCTTTTGGCTTCACTTACAAACAAGTTTTCTATGTTATGGTGGCTCTAGAATATTAATATCGAAGTTTGTGGTTGTCAGCAATGTTATAGGTCAGTGCAGATTTTTGCGGTCTCAAGGTAGTAGAAAATTAATTATTTAATGCAATGATTTCGCATATGTTTTCTTGTTTTGATTAATATAGTTAAACCTTTATTTGTATTAATTAACATTTTAATTCACTTTTTTGTTGTTGTCAGAAAACTCGAAATTATTAATTCATTAATTACTTAGAAAAATTAGTAAATTTCGAAAAAAACAGAATTAACATTTTTGATTAACTGATCCTATTATTGCTGTTTGTAAGAGCAAAACCAGTAATAAAATATTTAATTGGTATTACAAATGTAATAGAAATTTGTCAACTAAAATTTGCTATTTTTTGTGAAAATACATTTTAGACAAATATTCCGTTTTTTTTATTAGATTTCACTCAAAATAAAATAAATTATTTTTCACTTTATTTTAGTGAATTAAAAACTAATTAAAAAAAAAATTGATATTATAGGGCCTCTGCAATCTATGGTGAATGATGTAGGGCATCAAATATGTTATGAATTTAAAGTCTGAAAGTCTCTGAAAAACAAACATCTCTAAAATCGCTTCAACTCTAATTTAAAATTATAAAATGAAATGAGATTTTTGCTATTCTGCAAAAAATTAAAAAATAACGAAATTAATTTCAAATATTTAAACAATTGCTTTTAACATTTCTTTAACACAAGTAAGTAAAAGAAAAATAAAATATTGGCAAAAGTATAGAAATTTAACAGTTTCAATTCCATTCTAACAAGTACAACTTCTACGCGTACAAGACTTAAAAAAACTATAATAAAAAATAAAAATGTTTTTAAATAAAAATTATATTCAAATATTCACATTCTGTGTACTGGCATTAGGCCAGTTTCCAACAGTTTTGCCACAAGTACAATCACGTATAGTGGGCGGCAATGAAACTACTATCAACACAGTTCCATATTTAGTACAATTACACGATAATGGCAGATTTTTTTGTGGCGGCACTTTAATATCACAACGTCATGTTTTAACTGCAGCTCATTGTGTAAAAGGATTGTCACCACGACGCCTGACCGTAGTAGCTGGTACGGGTAAACTTTCTCAACGAGGCGTACGATCGAAGGTGATTAAAATGATGTTACCAAAAGCTTTTACAAAAGCCTCTATGCATATGGATGTGGCAGTTTTAAAGTTGAGAACACCTCTTAGAGGACCCAATATACGCCCCATTGGTTTATGTACAAGAGGTTGGAGTGCAGGAGCCCCGGTTAAAGTTTCTGGTTGGGGTCTGACAAATGAGAAGGCCCGTTCGCCACCGAATCAAGTGCATACCGTCACAGTAAGAGCAATGGCAAAAGCTAACTGTGTGTCAAGATTTGCTAGAGTGACTACTCTAACAAATACCATGTTTTGTGCTACTGTGCCAGGAGGACGTAAGGATTCCTGTTCAGGAGATTCTGGTGGTCCAGCCATTATAGGCGGTCAATTGTGTGGTATAGTATCTTGGGGTATAGGCTGTGCACGAGCTGCTTTTCCCGGTGTCTATACAAATGTAAATCGGGTTAAAGTTTTCATAAGGAATGCACTAAAAAAGTGAAACTATTTGAATATTTTTCTTTTTTTTTTAATTTTAATAAAGAATAGCCAGAAGATGAATAAAACGTAGTATGTAATATAAACAGTATTTAATGGTTCAATGAGTGACAAAATTATGAATTTGGGTTGTAGCTTGATTTTGTTATTTTTCCGCAAGTTATCACTTCTATAGACAAAAGACAATTGTTGTTTTTTATATAAAATTGCGAACATTTAAATTTGTTTGTTTAACAGATGCAGGCCTATTACATATTAATCTTGTGGAAATTTAGTATGGCTATGTTTTAAAAAAAAATATTTTTGAGTCTTTGGCAAAAATCTATAGGTCAGTTGGCATCACTTACAATCCAATTTTCTATATTATTGTAGCTCCTGAGTTTTTGTACGACCGCTCTAACCACTATACCACACACCCCCTAATTTTATAATAATTATTGTAGATTCTTAAGTGTCGTTTTTAAGACACTTACCTGATTTCACATTGTCTTATTATAAGAAGCCAAGCGTATAAGAAAGCTATGTCCTTACACAAGGTCTCATAGGCACTTTGTGAAATTTGCTATTTTTCTATGAAAATACATTCTAGAAAAATATTCCGTTTTTTCAACAGATTTCATTCAAAATAAAATATTTTTCACTTTATTTTAGTGAATTGAAAACTAATTAAAAAAAAAAACGACAGTATAGGGCCTCTACAATCTATGGTAAGTAATGTAGGGCATCAAATATGTTATGAATTTAAAGTCTGAAAGTCTCTGAAAAACAAACATCTCTAAAATCGCTTCAACTATAATTTAAAAATAAATATAAAATGAAATGAGATTTTTGTTATTCTGCAAAAAATTAAAAATAAAAGTAAATAACGAAATTAATTTCATATCAATATTTAAACAATTGTTTTTAACGTTTCTTTAACACAAGTAAGTAAAATAAAAATAAAATATTGGCAAAAGCATAGAAATTTAACAGTTTCAATTCCATTCTAATAAGTACAACTTCTACGCGTACATGATTTAAAAAAAACTATAATAAAAAATAAAAATGTTTTTAAATAAAAATTATATTCAAATATTCACATTCTGTGTACTGGCATTAGGCCAGTTTCCAACAGTTTTGCCACAAGTACAATCACGTATAGTGGGCGGCAATGAAACTACTATCAACACAGTTCCTTATTTAGTACAACTACACGATAATGGTAGATTTTTTTGTGGCGGCACTTTAATATCAGAACGTCATGTTTTAACTGCAGCTCATTGTGTAAAAGGATTGTCACCACGACGCCTGACCATAGCAGCTGGTACGGGTAAACTTTCTCAACGAGGCGTACGATCGAAAGTGATTAAAATGATGTTACCAAAAGCTTTTACAATAGCCTCTATGCATATGGATGTGGCAGTTTTAAAGTTAAGAACACCTCTTAGGGGACCCAATATTCGCCCCATTGGTTTATGTACAAAAGGTTGGAATGTAGGAGCTCCGGTTAAAGTTTCTGGTTGGGGTCTGACAGGTGAATATGCCAGTTCGCCACCGAATCAAGTACATACCGTCACCGTAAGAGCAATAGCAAATGCTGACTGTGTTGCAAGATTTGCTGGAGTGACTACTCTAACAAATACCATGTTCTGTGCTACTGTGCCAGGAGGACGTAAGGATGCCTGTTCAGGAGATTCTGGTGGTCCAGCCATTATAGACGGTCAATTGTGTGGTATAGTATCTTGGGGTATAGGCTGTGCTCGACCTGCTTTTCCCGGTGTCTATACAAATGTAAATCGGGTTAAAGTATTCATAAGGAATGCACTACAAAAGTGAAACTATTTGGACAATTTTCTAAAGTGTTAAGTGTAATACTTTGTTTTTTTTTTTAATTATAATAAAGAATAGCCAGTAGATGCATGAAACGTAGTATGTAATTTAAATAGTATTTAAGGGTTCAATGTGTGACAAAATTATGAATTTGGGTTGTAGCTTGATTTTGTTATTTTTCCGCAAGTTATCACTTCTATAGACAAAAGACAAACAACCATAATATTTTATGTTTTTTATATAAAATCGCGAACATTTAAATTCGCTTGTTTGACAGAAGCAGGCCTATTATTAACCAGATAAAAAGAAATAAATAAAATTTCTAAACAATATTTGCAACAATTTTTTATTAAATATTTTCTTCATAATATAAGGCCTTCAGTCTTATGTTAATATGTGTCTAGTAGACGTAGACATAAGAGCGGTCACTAAACTAGCCATCCTTTTTAAAAAAAGGTATATATTCTCAACAAAATACCTTTTTATTATGAAACATATGCAGTTTGGATACCCTGTTTATAGTGTCAACTGTGTTGGCTCTTAAAACACCCATCAACCGCAAAATTCGCCTCTTAATTATTGCAAATCTTTTTTACCACCCAGTCATATTGTAAACTTTACTTGTAAAACAAGAAACTCTTTTAGAAAAGCATAAAATTCTCCTTTTCAATCCTTCCTAGAAACTCTTCAAATTTAATTTGTGTATTTCAAAAAGTTCTACTTACACTCTGTTTAAGCAAGTTTTGCATTTTACTGTTAAAAAAAAAGAACAAAATCAAATACTTACGGAATGTTACTTAAATGCAATGTCGCCGATGGCGGATAGATGTTTTGATAGTTTTTGCTGCCTGGTTTCTTGAATCGATGCAATGGATTCTGAGAATAGTCACGTGTAAGGCCGGCATCGGGTTGTCCTTCTTTTGGCAGTTGTACAGCCTGATGTTTGCTAGCCATAACACGTATCGCTTTACCCCATAAGCGTAATTTGTCAAGGTGATTCATGGCTAAAATGATATAAAAAAAAACAAGAAAAATTAATAAGTAAAAAGAAAAAACAATTCTTAAATAAATTACAAATCTAAGGATTTGAGAAATAAAAAAAGCATTCTTATGTTTTTAAGCACATTTTAAACTTACAGTTACGATAAGATTATTTTCTCTTTCGTTTTGTATTATTTTATAACAAAAAAAAAAAAAAAAACACTCATCAATATTGAAGATTATTCTTTGACAAGTTATTGTAAATATTTGTTTACATTTATGGTGACTGGAAGCAGCTTCAAATATTTATTTTATAAATTGCGAAAAAGAGAAAAACGTGTACCAATAGAAAACACTTTTTCCTTAAGACATACAAACATATAAACAATTTCAAGTAAAATCCTTAGAATATCGAATATTAAATTGTAATGCATTTGCTTGTATTGAGTGAGTAGGATGTTGGAAAGAACCAACACTATAAAGTAATACTCTGGTTATGACAATTTTACTTGAATATGCTGCTGATAGAACCTGTATACGAAAACTTTTTTAACTAAGAGATATGATAACAATACCAACAATCTTGTGTTAGACAAGTGATGGTATAGAAAATAGAAAATATTTACCAATTTCTCTCATCTATATCACTATGCTAAGAGAGAAGAAAATATAATTTTTTTTTTGCAGAAAACACCTGAGGTTTATTTTTAGTTCTTTAAAAACATTATTTCATGTTTAAGGGGGCAATTCAAAATATGTATGAGTAGAGATAGGTATGTAAATAGAGATTTTAATTTTAAGATGATTAATGATTTTTAAATAATTTTAATCTGATTTACAAAATGTAATTTTGTTTTTTTTTATATGTATTTAATTTTCCTTGAAAGCTGACTTTTAAAATAATATCTTTTTTATGTTACAAGTTGTAATTAAAGACTTGAATTTATAAAGTTTGAAAATATCGGCAAAAATTTCATATTTGCATTACTTTACTTGACCTTTGTTTTTACAAAATTAATCAATATGAGTTAATAGAGTTCACACCAATATTTCATTGAGACATTTATTCTGTCTACTGTTTGTTGCTTAAAATTTTGCAAGATTTGCAAGGGCGTTTGCAACAAAGAGTTACCGCTATTATTTTTAAAATAAAAGTAAATATTTATTAACAAGCTAGCGGAAAGGAGTATAACAGCCTATTTCACAATGTCGAGTGAGTGTTCTCTTTCGCTAGCTGGGCGAAAAAAAAAATTGATTTTGGTTTCTTTACATCAGAATTGTGTGCGAACAAAACGAATAAGACAAAGAAAAGAGAAAAACGTAATGATTTTCATACAAAAACCAATTTCACAATGTCGAATACAGGCGGAGGCGAATGTCAAAATGAATGTCAAAATGAGTCGCATGCCTTTTACATTGCCTTTTACACGAAATAGTTGTGTACACACTGTACAATAAAAACGTACAAACAAATTTTAAGCCAACAAAATTATGCCGATTCCAGTATAAAAAATTCTTATGCGTACTGATTTGTTTACAATACAAAAGCACACTCACACACTTAAAATCTTTTATTTTGGTTTTATGTCGTAATTTTTTATATTATTAAGCTGCCCAGACACGTTACAATTAAAACATGAAACTGACCCAATCACAATGCAATTTGTTTAGAAGATTGATTAATATGTAACGGATATGTACAAGTAAGCACTTTTAAGCAGAGTTGCATTTGTTCGCAAGAAAAAAAAAATACAATACATTTTCTCTTTTAAAAAAAGTTCGCTAAAAATTTTCAACTGGCAACACTTTATTTTTACGATACGTAAACAAAAAATGGTGACTCGTGAGAGCAAGCGAATTGGACAGGTGGTGCGGCACCGGCCACACAAACTAAATACTGAGTTTTGTATATCTTGAGGTCTGAAAGTTGGCAGAATTGGACAAGTGGGCATGGCACCTCCCTTACAAACTAAATACCGATTTTGTATATCTTGAGATCAGTTAAAGCTAAAGTTCCTTTATTTGATGTGATTGATATAGTATTCAATAAATATTACCAGTAGAAAAAAGGGCGGACAAGTTGGCGTGGTAGCTCCCACATAAACTAACTACTGACTTTTATATATCTTCAGAGTGTTAACAGCAAATACTTCTATTTGGTCTGAATTACTTCGTAGTCACTAAAAATCAGCAGCAGAAAAATATGAACAAATTGCTAGTTATAATATAAAGAACTTAAGCTTACAGTCTGTTTATAGAAGACGAATTGTTCAACATGTTCGTCCAAACATATTACTGGTTTTTTTGTTTTTTCACATATTAAAAGGCGAACTTTATAAACATTTTGTCTTCTATGAACAGAAAAAGAAATAATTAAACTAAAGACAACATAATTTTTGGCACTATATTTTTAGTGCCTCTTTAATTTTTTGTAACTCCTGTCTTTTATATCAAATTATTTCGATACATATACATATTTATTGACATAAATGTTCATTTCTAACTAAGATGTAGTGATTTAAAGAAAAATAAAGCTATTTTTGATATTTCTCAAAATTTTAAAATCTTTGGTAAATTTTTCTGTCAATAAAATAAATAAATAAAAAAAAATTAAATAAAATACAATAAATTGTGTATAGTTCATAATGTAAATGAATAGTATTTATGACATATTTTTTAATATTTTTTTAATAAAAATTTACAAAAGAACAATACCTTAATTTGTATTGTGTATCTTACTAATGCTGTAGGTTTGTTTGATGTTAAACAAAATAAATGTGTATGTAGTATTGCATTAAATATGTGTTTGTATTAGTAAAGTATACTTTTTGGAGTATAAAAAGAAAGGAATACGAGTGCAAAGGAGATAGTACTATGGTTATACGTGTATATGGTGCAGTCTTCTTTGTTTTTATTTTTTACATTCGTATGTACTTACAAGGTTATTTACTACAAAACATTTTATTCTCTCTATTTAATGACATAACAAAGAAATAAAATGAATAAAAACAAAAACAATAATGAACACATTTCAAAACAGACATACAATATGTACAACAATACATCTCGTATACACAACCATACATCTCGTATACACAAGTCTATTTGTCTCTCTAATATAAAAGAGAGTATATTCATATGGGTTTGTGTGTTTTGCGTGAAATAACGTATGACTACAATTTTTGCCGCTTCGTTGATGTAACAAATGAATTTGTTAATATTTTATAAGCATTTGCAATAAAAACTTACATTTGTATTGAATGTATAGCAGGATACTTACTATGCAAGCTTTACACACATTCACATGTATGTACTTCAAACCCAGTAAACAGTTTTTGAGCATTGCCAAGAAAAATTTTTTTGTTTCTAACTTTTTATTTTATTTCATTTAAGTTGTTTGCTGGTTAATACATATATTTTTCCATAGTTTAGGATATGGTCACATTAGACAAATGTAGTCGAACTTTCATAACTCGAACATCTCGAACCCGAATTTTCTCTAACTCGAACAAATTAGGTTGGCAGTAGCGTCAAGATATAAATTACGAGTACGTAAAATTTTCCTTCCCTAGTGGAACATGGAGTGAGGGAGAGACTTTGGTGGAAAGAACTATTCATCAGTCTTTCACAAACGAAGAATATATAAAATTATAATGGTGATTCAAGTTATGGAAGTTCACTGTATTTGTTAAAAAAAAAACGAAAACTATTATACAAGTATCATGGAAACTTTGCTTATACTACCAAGAGTTTATTTTGTTCTTCCGTAAGATCCATTCTGGAATATGGTTTTGTAGTCTGGGAACCCCAGTATAGTAGGTATGTACGTTAAAATGATTGAGTCAGTGTAAAAACCATTTTCACTATTTTATCTTCGTGGTCGAGTTTGGAGTTCTTATATGGATTTACCGTCTTATAAAAGTAGACTGGCTTTAATTAGGTTACTATGTCTGAAGAGTACACATGCTATGCTTAGTGCTGTGCTTTTGCTAAAAATTTAAATGGTGATGCCAGGTCGAGATTGCAATTTAGTATTCCTTTCCTGGCAAAAGCTCTGAAATTAATTAATTATGTTTGTATGTATGTATTATTATATGACTTTGGGGTGAATCAACCGTGTAGTTATCCATAGTGGTACGGACTATTGCGTGTACATACGTGTCGGTACGTAATGGGGACGAACTTTTTTCGGTCAAAACACATTTTGAAAGAAATAAATAGATAAAACAAAATAGTGGGTACACGTTTTTCACTGTAGCTAAAGAGTTTTAATATTCATTTGCTTGTTGGGTATTGTTTAGCAATAATATTTATATTTTATATGATTCCCGTAGTGGTATATAATTGTAAATATATATGTATTTATATGCGTTTGTGTTTGTGTGGTGTGGGATTTTTGCCTATAGTAAGTAATTTTATTGTTATTGCTTTTTTGTTGTTGTTGCCGTTGCTATTATTTTTGCTACTCTATTAAAAATGCAATTGTTGTTACATTTGGTTTTTTTTCATGCTTTTTTATTCACTCGTTGTCTGGCCCTGGTTAACACGCCAGATCTGCCAATATTTGTTTGCCACTGACACACAAAAACACATGTTTTTCGTTATATTACGAGTACACCTACCTGTGTGTAGATTTGAAAATTATTTTTACTGTCCATTGTGGCACATTAGTAGTCTACATGGATGGCCATTAATACTTCAATAGTCTTGTTTTTAAATCTACTTTTAGCTCCAATTTTTGTTTTTTTTTTATTTCTTTATTTCTTTCTTTTTTTTATAGTATTTCTTATGTTAGTGTCGTACCTTTAATAATCTCGTAAATTGTGTACGAGCATGTTTTTTTTTTCTCATACATATTTCATAGTGCTTTTACATTAGTGTATGCAAGTGTTGTGTTACTTGATTGTTGGCTGTTGAAAAAAGGTGTCATATAGAATGTTTTTCTGCCCTGTACTCTGTTAGCTTTTGGCCGTGTAAAATTTCATAAATTATTAAAAATGAGAAGAAGGGGGTAACGCAACTTTGTTTTACTTTAACAATTTTATATAAAGCCATTATTTTTGAATTTTCAATTGATTCGTAATAAAAGAAAACTTAACAACTACTTATAGTTTATCGAAGTTTAAGAAATACACGTACGATGTTTATAAACTATATAAAATTCTTTTAACACACAGTTTACTTTATAATTCAATCTGGTATTTAGAAAGGAATCACAATTTTTGAGATGTATTACCATAACAATTAAACAAAACGCAGCTCAATTAAGTGAATAAAAGTTTATACAGAAAAATTAACTAAAAAAGCGGACAATATTTGCATTTAGCGCTGGTTCTGACATCTTGAAACAAAGAAATATTAAAAAATATATTTCTTTCAGCGACTACCTCTTAGCAGACTTCTGGCAAAACCTCTAAGAGTAACTGATTGCCACGAACAAGCTTCTCAAGTCTGCTGTTCGGACTCGACATTAAACTGTAGGTGGCGATACTCGTAGATAAAAATTGACACACACAACATGAGTGCTGCGAGAAGCTAGGCAGAAGTCCTAACATAGCGTTGTAAAGGCCAGTTATGTATGTATGCATGTTTTTGTATTTAGTTTGTTTGTATGTACATATATGACACTCCTGTCCAGTTTCACAGTGTATAGCTAATTAAAGTGGTTTAGTAAGCGTTATCTTATCCAAAGCCTTTGTTTAGATCCTTTTCATCAACAAATGTCTAAAAAAACATGTACACGCAAGTACTCAGCCCAGCATTTTTTGGAATTTTAATTAAATTTGAGTCTTTTCTGATTCTTTTGCACGATTTAAAGCAAGAATATGTGCTCATTGTCTGTCCACTTGCATTTCTTTAAGTGTAACAATTTTTGCTTTTAACAGTCAGTTTAATACATTCAGGGATGTATTTTGATGCAGATGGAAATCATAATCAAGAAAAGGTACAATGCAACATTTATGTGTTGTGCACGGTAATCGAGGCCTAAATTTTAAAAAATGTTGTCATTCATTTAATTTAAAATAATTTTTGAAGATTTTAGAGATTTATAATTAAAAAAGTAAAAAAAGTAAAAGTCATGCTACTTTTTTTATATCTTGTTCTCTAGAACATATCTACTGTATAAAAACAGGATAAAAACAGGACATGTATTGGCGCTATTAAAAGAACAGCTTTTTTTTGCCCACAACTTTACCACTATTTGGAGATTATTTCCCTCCAGCTTATGCAAAAGTTAATTATTATTAAAAAATATAAAATCCCACACCTCCCTCTTCTACTTTTTAGTCTTGAATTTGTTTTAATGTTAATCGTCATAATGAAATTATTGTAAAATTCGCATATTACTACTCGTACATGTATTTACATAAAACATATGCGTATTTAAATTTCTATCCCCTCAACGCTGGATTGAAAAATGTTGGTCAATTCTCAAAAGTATTTTAATTTGAAAAATCTACGCATACATACTCGCTATTTTAAACAGATGGCTTTTATTGTAAGAGGAAGCATACATACAAGATACATTTTGTTGTATATGTGTACGTAGTAGTAAATGAGAATAAGTTAAAATATGTTTTTATATATATAAAAAAGAAATTTAAGAAAAATATTTAAAGGATTCTCTTCTAATACCTTCATTGAGAGACTGTTAAAAATTAAGTTCAAATTTCAAAGAAATAGAATAACAAATAAATGTAATTGGAAATTGGGAAAAATATTAAATTTTAAGAACCATCATTACAAGCTACCAATAGCGATTTATTCTTTTTAATGATATTATTAAAATGTTCGTGTAAAATATAATATTACACCAAATTTTTTAACATCATTTTAAGTATTTGAAAGTCGAATTTAATCTAATATATATTTTTTTAGAGCAATTATTGCTAAATTTATTAGATAGTAGCTCAAACCTGACGTGCTTCGCTAAATTTACCCCTACCATTTGTCCACCTTTTTCGACTTTGACGACGAAATCATTCACACTAAATTCAGAAACTTCAGCTTAACACTTCTCAAGAAATAAAGAAATTAATATTTAACTTGTATGAGAGGTATTACTTGTCCAATTTCGCCGCAAACATTCCTGCTGATGATTTGCCTTGATTATCTTTAAATCTTCTCAAGTTATACAAAAATAAGTATATAGGTTGTAGGGGTGGTACCCTATTGCACTTTCTTTAATTGAGTCTATCTATGTTTCAAATTTCAACAAAATCGGTTCAGTCGTTTAGTTAGATTGACCGACAAACAAACAGACAAACACACTTACAAGGATATTTATAACTTATACATAAGTATATATGGATTAATTTAAAACAATGATACAAAAATATATTTTCACACATTTTCAAGTGAACCCTCCTAATATGTTTCAATAACATTTAATTTAAATATGAGCATCTTTAATTCAAAAGGTATTTGTGCTTGTGTAATAAAAGAACATATGCAC
Organism: Metopia argyrocephala; assembly: GCA_963576795.1. Classification (NCBI taxonomy): domain Eukaryota; kingdom Metazoa; phylum Arthropoda; class Insecta; order Diptera; family Sarcophagidae; genus Metopia; species Metopia argyrocephala. The sequence continues at coordinate 108,993,388 of OY756211.1, read as the reverse complement.
ATACATGAAAAATTCAAATCATTTCAATTTCTTAAAAGTTTATTAATTTCTAGGTTTTGTAAGAAAAACAGTAAAAGAAAACAAAAATTATTAAAGGGATTTTACAAAGGGACACCAGCTGTTTTAAAGTATCAAATAAATATGAAACTGAATACCGTACAAAGTTAAAGGCGAAACAGAACTACAAAGTAATTAAAACTTTTGCTTTAATAGCAAATAAATATATTTTAAATAAAACAAAACTGGTTTGGCAGCTAACCTTCAGCTACAAAATTCATTCGCAATATGAGCATCTTTTATTTATTTTATAAAACTTTTTAATGAATTAATACCTTTTCTAACTGCGTTTTTTCACAGTCCTAGAAAAACTAATGAAAAACTTTCAATTTGTTTTCTTACCATATAATAAAATATTACAGAGAAATGCACTTGAGAAAAACTTTTAAAATAATTATTTCCATACATCATATAGTATTTCAAAAAAAAAAAAAAAAAAAAAATAAAAAAATAAAAAAAAACAAATACGTTTAAAAGAAAATTGAAAAATAATCTTTTAAAATTTAAGAAAGAAAATTAAAACTTTTATTTTAAATATATAAGAATCTTTTTTTTAATGATCAGAGATTATAAAAACTTTAGAACAGAAATAGGCAAAAGTTAAATAGCAATTAAAAGCATTTGAAGGGTAAAAATTATTTTAAAAACTTTTTAAATCAAAAACAACAATTGACTTTGAATTATAAAGAGCTTAAGATATGTTAAGAATACAATTATATATGGACGTACATACATACATACACACATACATACATATACTCATAATATGCTTTTCAAATGCATTATGTGATAAACAGCTTATTGGACATAGAGAGCAGAAAAACTCTAAATGGACAATTTTCATAATAATTTTTTTTGTGTAATAGATTTATTACTTAAGTTTTTAGTGTATTTTACAAAAAAAAATATATAAAAATAACACATCTATGGATTAATTTAAGGGCTGACGCCTTCTAACCATATGTCATCAATGTGAATAAATGAAAAAAAGGGGAAATGAAAAACTTGTCATTTCGATCATTCGAAACGGTTGATAATTACAAAAAAGCAATGAGAGAAAAGAAGTTCAAGATAACATTACAAATTACAGTACAACTACGTATGAGTAATATTTAATAAAAATTAAAAATAAATCATACGCCAGGCAAACTTGTTACCTTATGGCGGCCATCATATGCTAACTTTACAGTTTATACCAGTTATGATCTTCTGGAAGGCGATAACGAGTAAAATTAAAATTGAATCTTTTCTCAAAGACAAATAAAACTTAAATGCGCAAATTGTTTAAGAATTTTGATATTCAAAGAAAATTTGTTAATGGCCATTACGCGAATGTATAGAGAAATATATGAAAAAATATTTTAATTTGAAATACAATTTCACTCGCTATCAATTTACAGAATCTACCCGATAGTTGTGGTGTTGTGATCTGGTATCCTGCTTCATTAAGCTCAAACACTTTTTCAAAGAAAAAAAATAATTTTATTTACTTTTCTTTCAATATGTTATTTTAAGGTTTCTCCGCTTTGTTTTTTAAATCTATAGCGATATATTTCTCCTCTCCTCCAGTGTTGTATTTTGAGTACTAAAAAGTATATTTTTTGCTTTCAACTAGATAGCAATGAGTTCTTGAAGTGAAATCGATTTTGTTTTATATGGGAAATTCATAGAAAACTAATATTATCTGCATCAAAGAATCCATTAATACAGTTGAGCTTTCCTGTAAGAGATTTTTTTTATACAATAAAGTTCTTTACGACCATATTATGAATCATCTTCAAAAAAAAAAAAAAAATTTTAATTCTTTATAATGAAATTATTATATAACCAATGCAAATTCATTAGAAGATGGTTTGTAATAAAACTAATTACAAAATATTGCAAAAACGATGACTGTCCTTTCCTAAAGCAATTGTTAAAATGTTTGATTATATTTATCATCTATTACGAACTAAATTGCAAAAATTTCACTTTATTAAGAATTAAAATGAAAGGCACTGTTTTATTAAATAAAGTAGTTATGGTCACTGGATTTTAACCATTTCAAGCATATACCTATGCCTTGAAACCATGTTGCTAAAAACCTGCTTTCATTAACAGTTAATAGTAAAGGTGTCATGCAACAATTTAGCAAATTAGCTGGTGTTTTCGAAAATATAAAAAAAAACTATCCTTTACTAAACACTTGGCTTACCATGTATTTTGGACAATTTAAGCAAAAAAATCCAATACACGTATTAGACAAAATATAAACAAAATACAGGCTATAACAATAGCCACTGAACCGAGCGCAAAACAAACTAATTTGCATACAGTTACTAGAACAGAAAAAAAAATAAAATAGAAAACAAAACCTGTGCTATGGTTTTGTTTGCATTTAGGGCAACTACCATTCTAATACAATAGACCTTTGACTCTTAAACAAATGCACAGTGTGATACAATAACATTACACACATATACGTACGCACACGCATACAAATACAAACACATATAAACAATACATAATAATGGTTACAATTCATTTGTTAAATGAACCTCAAATTGTTTAATTTTACACTATCAAGTTTTATTGCAAATGTATTGCTTATAACAGCATGTGTTATAGTGTGTATGTGCCCAATATGTTTGCATTACAGGTAGAGCAAAAAAAAAAAAAAAATCACATAGTAAATAATAGAATTTTAATGAATAAGTAAACTGTGTTTGCTCGTATGTATTAAATTTTATTTTTACTCTTTTACCTTTTTTTTGTCTTAACAATAGCGCCATTGTTGTAACTTTTGGGGATTTTCTTATACCAAATAAATGAATAAAAATTTCGAAAATTTGTCAAACCAGAGATTTCTGAACACCCTATTGTGTTTAAGATTTTTTATTCCACTAAATGGTGTGAATCGCACAATTCGTTCTCAAAGAAATGCTGCCAAAAAACTGACACTTAAGGCTGCATTTTTGGTATCAGTTCTTGAAGTCATTATTTTAAGTCAAAATCTTAAAAAAACGTTCGGCTCTGTATAAACGTTTTTACAATGCAACACACCTCCAGTTGAACACTACTTTTTTTTAACAGACTGGTAGCTGTTGCTCGATGTTTTCCATAAATAACATGTGAAGGATGGTTTTTACATCTTTTTTACTGCATCCATTAATAAAATTTTGTTTTTACAAAGAATTATTACTAAATTTTGTATTTATTTTAATTATTCATTGGCATTTTAAGTTAAAATCAAATGATTGTAGGAAAAAATAGCCAATCAGTGTTTTTAATCCCAATTTTTTCATTTTTTACTGAAATTTCTCAAAAAAAAAAAAAAAAAAAAACGCAATCACTTTGATGGCTGATTTGTATATCACTAATTACAATCACCGTAGTCTAGTGGTTATAGTGCCGGCTTAGTAGACAAGAGTTCCGGGTTCAAACTCCAGCTCTGACATCTTGAAAAAAGAAGTCTTCTGGCAGAAGTTCTGAGAGTAATTGATTGCCAAGAAAAAGCTTTTCAAGTCTGTCATTTAAAGTTAAAGTAATTCTGAAACAGTTTCTTATGACCAATTATGCATGTATGTCTGTAACGAATCCCAAATATTAATGCAATCATACTAAACCAGCAGTCAGAGATAATGAATACCCTTAATTATTTTAAATATTTATGTGTCAAAACATGATTTTAATCATACATACGTACATATATTGAAATAACAATCTCATATGGTTGCTGATTGCAAATAATTTACCTTTTTTCAAAAACGTTACAAACGCTACCACGACTTTTAATACCTACACTATGTGAGATACTGTGTGTAGGTTATAATAATATTCAAAAACCTTTGTAACCAACCACCTTTGTCTAAATAACATTACGGCTGTTTGCTCTTGTACAATTACAATGTAAGCACACTTACATATGCTCACTAATACAAAGAGAACAAAAAAGAAAAAAAAAGAAGTTTGAAGAGGACAGTGAATAATGTCACCAACAACGAGAAAAAGAACGAATGTGAGTGTTTAGTAGTGGTAACACTAGTATTGTTTAAATACCACCATTACAGTTGCCGCCATTGTTTTAATTTTTTTTAACTTTAACTGTAAGTAATACATTTATTCTTCTATTATAAACAAAACCATGTAAATGTGTGTATGCATACGGTGTATATGCAATGCCATCCATGTACTGGCTTGCCATGAGATCATGTGTGTGGTGTGTTAATGAGAGTACCACGTTACAGTGCAAATAATAACAAAAAAAAAAAACGGAAAAACTACACACACACACACACCCACACGGTTACAAAATTAAACCAAAACACTTAAATAAACACTGAGTAGAAAAACACAATAGGATTTCTTTTTTTTAATTTTCTTTGTAGTTCAGTTTTATATTTTATAAAAATACAAATTATATTTATACTCTTACTTATTAATAGGGTTACCGAAAAAAAACATGATTTTATAAAAAAAAGAACTAAAATTGTAAATTTATTGTAATATATATTAATATAGTAAATTAAACAGGTTTTAAAAATGATGTGTCCTGTAAAGCAAAATATGCATAAAAGTAGACACAGAAATGGGTAAAAGGTTAACTTCGTATAAAAGTCTTTAAGCGTAAAACTTTTAAAATGTTTAACAAGTCATCAGTATTTCGGCAAATCAGATGTTGTTATGCAACGATTAGTCAATGCAATTCAAAGAAGTGATAGTCAACATTAGGCGAACGAAAAGACTGACTATTGAAAGTTTAAAAGTTTAAAAAAACACGTACAACAACATATTTAGTTACGATTGCTTAAAATGCGATATAACTACTTGATTATCTGTTTATATCCAGATATAAACCCAACGAGTTGTTGTGTACTTTAGTATTAACAGACTAGCGAACCCTCTGATTGCTTTGCCAGGAAAATAAAACCAGAAATTGTTAACGTCAGAAATTAACTTTAAGAGTTTTCAAGATATAAAAAAATCAATACATACCACGCTCACTTGACCAGTTTAGCTCACTTTTTGACTAATACTTAATTTGCCTTGACCTTAAAGTCTAACTTCAGAAACTTTAAGTCCAACCGTTTTCAAGATATACAGCAATTAAGTACAACTTAGACGTTAGTTCGGATTTACGTACCGCACATATGCGATTTCGGATTTTAATCAAACATTAATATCAACTATAAAGGTCCCAATACTCTACCATCTTCATAAATTTGACTGAAATCGGTTCAGGCGTTTAAGCATTATGCGGACGGACAGCCTTTATGAAAGTTTGGAGGGTATTTTTGTTGAAACTAGGCTCAGTAAAGAATTTATTAGATTTGTCAAAAATATAATATAAAGTACCAGCTTTAATAGCAATAAAAGGCTTATTAAAACAGGCGTATCAGAACCCACTTCTTATGAGTGGGTGATCAACTACAATTAGCAAAAGGTGCCGTTTTGAAAGGGCTGAGTGGCTTACAATTGAAAACTTAAAACATTACCTTTTACACATGTGGGGCTTTTTGTTTTGTGATTATCACTAAAGAAACCAAAAGCTTGTGTCAATTAAGTTAACTTTTCGTTCAAAATTATAAGCATTTGTTGTAAAACAAACTGCTTCTTACAATATTATATCCCAGCACTTTATGCTAAGGATTAAATATATTTGACAAAAAAAAAAAAAACAAACTTTTGTTTAAAAATTTAAAAAATGTTCATTATAAACTGTGTCTTTGCCTTAACCCAACATGCTTTAATGACTTTTCATTTAATACGAAAACCAGACGATGAGAATTAACTCTCCTCCGTCAATGACTGTGAATATGGATGTGTGATGTTAAGTGAGTATTTAATAAATATTTAATATGCTTGAAATAATATTTAATGAAAAGTGTACACTGTACATCTGTCTAGTATGCATTTTTATAATGTTTCTCTATTTTATTTATTAAATTTTTTTTTTCACTCATTTTCTTTTAAATAATTTCCATGATATTCATTAATATTTACAAATGGCAGTAGTAAAAATCACAGCTATAACAAACAACTATAAACAATAAGAGTGGAAGTATATAATTTATAACATAAAACCGCATAAATCTGTTTTCATAACTTTTTTCTTTCATATTTTTAACCTTTTAAATATTTTCTTGAATGCCTTTATTCACTCACATAAAGGCAAAAATGGTTTGCAAAGGTAAAACATACGTTTGCAGTACTGGATAATATTAATTGCATATTAATGTTGTTCACTTTTGCTTCTTAAATACATGAATGCATACAGCGCGACTGCAAATATGTACGAGTATGCTGTGAATATGAGGCAAAATAATTATTATATATGTATGTATGTGTGTGTGTGTTTGTGTATGTGGCGTAAAGCATAATAATTTTTCTTTAACATTACCAGGCTTAAGATGAAAAAATTATTTCCGTTTGCTTTTTTTTATTTTCTTTTTGTATTTTTGTACTTTTTCAACATTAAAAGCAAAATAATATTAATAAATAAATCTGCGTATCGTATATTAAACCTCAAAAACTTATCATCATCAACATCAGTGTTGTCGTTGTTGTCATTATTGTTGCTGCGATAAATTTTGGATGCGAAAAAAACATATACAATATACATTTTCTATATGAGGGCTGTATGATTAGGTTTACAACGTACGATTTATTTATATTTTCCAATCAGATTAGAAAACTATTTTAGTTAAAGCCTCTAAATTTAAAAAACCTTTAAGGCTTTTTTAAAAGGTAATTTACAACAAATTTTTTTTCTCATAATTTTAAAATTTTTGTAAAGCTTTAGAACAGAAAATAGACGCAGAGAGTTAAATTTGCAGAGTATATTATTTTTTTTTTATCAGAGGTAACCTAACTGAAGTCCGTCCAAGTCTATAAGACAGCTCATTCGGAAAGTAATTCGAACATAGATAAAGAAGACAAAATAATATATGTGGTTTATGCATCGACTCAATCATACAACTGTATTCCAGAACGCTGATTGCCAAAAAACAAGAACAAATTTTTAATAATATATAGTTCGAATATAATTTTGAGCAATGTTTAATAAAACCAAGAACAATATTCACTCTTTTCACTTATTGTTATAAGTTTAGCATTCTTTTGGTATTCAATCAATACAAAACTGAATCTAAATATAAAACTAAATCTCCTAAACTAAATTCAGTGTAAACCTGGAAAATGCCATATGTCAGCATTTACTAATATTGATATCCATCATTACCTTACACCATAAAAAAATGCCCTATCGTATTAAAATATGTCATGTAAAACGCCATTTCACACAGTGTGGTAGTAAGTCTTCATAAATTTTTGTGCAAAAAATTTAAGGAGTGGACTTAGAACCTTGAAAGTTGGCACGGAGTATTTTATTGACGAAATAAAGAAAACACAAGAAATCAGCCACGCCCATCGCCCACCGCCCATACAATCAAAATGAATATTTTCGCGTAAAACATTACCTATAAAAGTAAAAGTCTTTAAATTTAGTCCATGTACTTCTTAGAAAAATCGAAAGACGAATGCCAAGTTTCATTAAAATCGGCCACGCGCATCGCTGCATCTTGCACTGTATGAAGGTGGCATTTTGGTTTTTAAAAATAAGTTTTTTCAAATCAAACAATTCCGTTCCAAAGAAAAGTGTTCCACTGAGAGAAATTCATAATTTATTTAGTTAAAAAGATATATTTTGTCTTAGAAAAAGTTACTTTAGTAAACTTAAATATTGTAAAACGAAAACTGACGAAAATTATAACGCAGTTCAGTAGCTTGCATATCACATTTTATTGACAAATAAAATAACAATAACAATTTGTATTGAAAGACAGCACTTCCTTTATAATTTGAAGAAAAATTTATTTAGATTGCACACGACCAAGGTTCAATCCCAGCGAAGGACAAAATTATAAAAATAAAAATTTGCGGTTTTCTAAAATTACAATTTAAATTAAAAATAAAATTTAAATAAAATAAGAGATTCCCCCCCCCCTTCCTCCAGCAAGACCATCAGCAAGAAACCGCTCCCTGACATTTCTAATCTATTCCATCAGAAACCAATGATCAGGAGTACAGCGCCACCTTCTGGGAAGATAACAGCTAATCTACTGAAGACGCTCACCATTCAAATTTAAACATCCACCGACAGACGAGGCAATTGATGTTTGATCATTTGAGAGCGAAGGTATAACACTGGCTCTTGAGTGGGCAAGTTGACAGCAACTTGTTTCATCAACAAATAAAGGCGCAAAATATACAAACATCTATTAACAATCTTCACATTCCAATACAATGCACTGCATGAGTAGGGGTTTACCCCTGAGTATTGGTCTTAAATAAAAAAAAAAAGTAGTGGAGAATGCATTATGCATTTCAATTAGTGAAATACTTCTCTATAAAGAAAGAGCAACAGTTTAAAAATCACTTTTTTGCCAAAAAATATCACTGTGCGTCACTAGCATATCTTCAAATATTCGATTCACGTTCAAAAATTTGAACAAGATGACTACCGTAAGGACGCTAGAGGTGACCAAAATATCCTTAGAATATAACCTCCGAAACTCAAAGCCCTGAGTTCTATTATCCAAATAAAACCTAATCCAGCTCAATAATCTCTGATCAAACCCTCTAAAAATTCAATTTCAACAACAGAAGCCTATGATTAACTTTTTTAAAAGACTTACCAAAATCAGTATAAATAGCATCGATCCGGTGAACACATACAAATCCTTTTATAAAGTAACAAGATAAATAAAGCAAATTTGAATAGAAATATTCTTAACGAAAACTATACTGAGTATGTATGATCAATTAGGAAAACTAAAATTAAACCGCATTAGCCACAAGTCTTTCAAAAAGTTTCCGAATTATACTCTGTAAGGCTATGCCTCTGTAGGTAAAGACATTATCTAAACTACCAGATTATGCATATGAATCTAAAGTGAACTTTTCCAAGTAGAGGAAAAAAAGCCCTATTTCAAAAATGCATTAAATAAAGATTTAGCATAGACTTAATATGCGAGATATTTTTAATAAATTTTTTTTCCATTGCTGAACTTGTTTATAAGTAGCCAAATAAATGATAAAACTAAAAATCAACTTCAAGTTTTTTAAAGGTAGGAAACTAAATTTGCGAAAAAAGGGCACACAAATAAATAGGCTTTTGATAAAGGATAATGGTTAACGACAGTACACATTAAAAGACACAGCCCTCGTATATGTGCAAGTAGGCATCTGTTTATTTGACAACAACAAAAATATGATTAAAGGCTTAAAAAAATTGTATAAACCTGACAATCTGTGGCATGCAACAGCAAAAATAATAACAAATAATGAGTAAAGAATACCACATTTAAATACAATAAACAACTGCAACCACAATATTTCATACAGAATGCAACCATTCATTCATTCATTCATTTCTTCATATTCTGTATTTGTAGCCTGTCATTGAAAATATTTAAGATGCTTAAAAGTATAAAAAGCATAAGAAAATTATACAAATGAGGTACCGTATAGCAAAAGAATTCATTTTAAATAAAACAGAAAAAAAAAAAATATTTGTCTATAAAATATTCATTTATGCTCGTAATTTATTGTTTGTATACAAATATTTCTCAATATTTCTGGTATGCAGCCAGCATAAAGGCTCAGCTGTTTGTTAAAGACCACCTGAAGTCCTTAGAGGAATATAAAAAAGAAGGCTGCATATTATAGCCAATAAATAAATTTATTTATTTTATATTAAAAATAATTTTTACCAATATTATCTGTAATAAATATATAAAGTTGCAGGTATAAATTGTACAGTAAACTAAGCGTACGAGTACCTTTTACTATCAGGAAACAACACAAAAGCATGAAACAAAAATTCTTCAACAATAAAGATAATGACCAGCAGGAGGCAGGCATATACATATTAAAGTCTGTTATTTGGTGAGGTTTTAATCATGTAAGAACCACAGAGAAATTGTTTATGGAAATTATATTTAAAAGATAAAATTTCAAACAAGAAACTTAACAGCGAGTGGTGATACTACTTAATAAGCCTTTATTAATTACAGAAAAATTAAATAAAAATGACATTCTGTTACGAGAGTATCTAAATTTCGTCCTTAAAATATAAGTCGACATAGAGCTTATTTATAAAAAAATATATTTTTATTTTATTTTGAACTTTTTAAGACTTCTTTTTGTTTTCAAAATACTTTTCATATTCCACTTACCCAAATAAGCTTGCTGTGGTTCGGCCATTTGTATAAGAGCTGAATCCTTTTTGTTGTATAAAATTTTTACACGTTGCACATCGCCATAAACACCTGTTTTGTAGATTTTTTTTTAACGAAACAAGAAAAAGAAAATATGCAAATCAGTATAATGTTTAAAATTTGTTCAAATATTTGCAATACAAATTATAAGAAAAGAAAAAATATGTAAAATTTTTTTTTAATTATTATAAAGGTATATGTATATGAATTTGCAGAGCATCATGGGAACTAATTTTAAAGCAAAGAACAGAAATTAAAATGATATACGCAAAAAACTTTGCCTAACGCCAAAAGGTATGCTATAATAATATTAAATTATATTTATTTATTTGCAATAAAACAGTGAAAAGATATGAAATTTTTAAAATTTTATAAATAAAATTGTTCGGAATTGTATTGTTTTCTATTATTGACCTTCTGTTTTCCTTTTTTGTCTGTTATAAACTTTTTAAGTTAATAGTTTGTTATTGCTTTGGTTAGTTTTGTAAGTTATTATTTTCTTATAAGCTATTAAAGAAATTGTATAAACACCTTTTCAAAATAAAATTGAAATTTTCTAACAATTAAATATAAAGGAAATCATTATTACATTATACACTAATGCCAATAAAAATAAGAAGTTGCTTGAAACTATCATTTCGAATCGTTCAAAAAAGGGTTTTTTTGCAAATTGCTGTGTCTCTTTCTAGAGTTTCGTGAGTTCAATATATTTTAGCAATTTATGCAGCACTGAATGGTAGCAACTCTCACATGTATTTAACATGAAGCTTAACTAAAAGTTTATATATTACTTAGCAATAAGGTTAACTAAACTTATAAATACAAATTACATTAGTTAAATACGATTTGGATCATGTAATTACCGAAAAATTATAGCAGAGTTCGTGCATGTGCCAGTAATTATTCTATTAAAAAGCATTTCCTAAAATATTTTAAATAAAAACTTTTCTAACACTAAATATTTTGATAACTGATTTAATTTTCAATATTAAATTCTTTAACACCTCAAAGTGTGCTACAGTATTTAAACATTTATTAAATTTTAAGTGCCGCCTACCAGTATGTTTCTATTTTATTTAAACAGATGTATTATACAGTTATTTATAATGTATAGAAATACTAGCTGACCCGGCAAACGTTGTTTGATTTTGTTTTGATTTTGTCTCCAATTATTAATTTTTTTATAAACTAATCTTAAGTACGATAAGTAGCAGTGCAACATAATCAAGATGAAGTGAAGCTTTTCCGGAATATTGAATTATTATTATTTTTTATTGAAACTTAAATTCTTTTACAAATTGTTTTAAGAAAGTTTTTATTATATTGACAATTTTTTATTTTTGAATGCCCATAAAAGAAAAGGATACTTATTTTTGTTTAATAAATATATTTTGTGAATTTGAGCCAAATCGTACCGTAAGTAAAAAAAATTGAAATATTACCACAATAGCGCCATCTATCGTTGTTAAACTTAAGAGAAACCTGGCTCCTGACTAAACTTATATATTGTCCAAGTTTGGTGTCAATCGGTCCAGCGGTTCTTGAGTTTTTGTAACACGTACCTAGCACAAATGTTTTTATATATTAAGATTTGTTAAGCCTAGGGGTGGCTGGAAGGTGTGATAGTCTTTTAGTGTGGAGGTCTGCAAAATCTTAATGGTTAAAAATGTTTAACAGCACGATCCCGAAGTTGTTCTATTTTTGATGACACACCAATGAATTTAATTTGTGGGTTGTCATAGGGAAAACGTGATTCAAAGATCTGAACAGTAGTTTTCTTTTTCTCGGTATGAAGTTAGAGTTTGAAACCAATTATAAGCAACAAAAAGAGTTTGCCAATCACTTGCACAATCAGTTCTTTTAGAACGGAATTGATCAAAAGATCTGAATAGTATTCATTTGGCTAAGAGAGATGTGCTTTAGAATATTTAATTCACTTCTTGGAAATATGTACTTGAATATCTTCAATTTTTTTGGAGGGTATTGAATACGAGCTCGTGTCAAATAAAATATTTGACAGATTATATAAAGGCGAGCATTATTTTAATATATCGTCGCAAGAATTAAAGAACACTGTAACTGACAAAACATTTATGGCCGTATTCATAAAAATTATTTTAGGTTTATTGAGGGTTTATTTGACAAGTATTGCACAGAAATATGTCAAATAAGCCCTCAATAAACCTAAAATAATTTTTATGAATACGGGCATTAATGTTCACCAGAGTCAAACAATCTACATGAAACTAGAAAGAAGACACTGGTATTTTTCAAAACGCAGATGGCGTAAGTGAATTTTCTTTCATCATCAAAATCTGGGACCGGGACCAATCGACGTGTATTTTTTTCTGATAAAAATGATGCAAAAAACGTATTTTCGATTTGTTGTCTGTTACAGCGTTCTTTAATTCTTGTGACAATATATATGTAGACAGATGTTGCTAAAAAGCAGTGTTTTGGAATAGTAAATTCTAGATGGCTATGATTATGGAACAAATACCATTTTTTTATTGTGAAAATAAAAAGTTTTTGATTAAAGAGCGAAGTTATCTTTCTTGTGATTGGAGGCTTAAGATATTATAATTTTTTATTCTATTTTTCCTAATTTTCTTAAAAGAATGAAATGAAATTTAAAGCTATAAATTGCCCTTGGTTATGAGCAATGGTTTTCAAACATTTGACCACTTTTGAGGGTATTATTTTAATAAAATTCAGGATTCTTAAAGTGGATTAATAAATTTAAACAACTTTCAAAATGATATTCAATTATTTACTTAAAGGAAATGAGCAAAATGACTTACAAAGTTAGTTTGTCTCTTGCGAATTTATTTTAAGGTTTACTCGTAGTAGTAAAATTATATCTCAAAATTTTATTAAATTTCAACTAAAGATTTTCATATGTTTTCGCGATTTATTTGCAAAAAACCATAAAAAAGCGTACAGCAATATGTGGTAAAAAAAACGTTAAAAATAAAGAAATAAAAAACTTTTCAATTTACAAAGTAGTAGTACAACTACAAGTTTTGAGAAACATAAAAAAACCTACAAGTTATGGGACATAAAAATTGTACAAAATGAAAAGAAAAGAAGGTACCGAAAAAGTTTTGCCAACAATGATGATGATAATAATGACTGAGACCAGGTAGACGGCGGCGGTCACAATAAGGTGGCTGGCTGATTTGAGAGAATGGCTACTTTTATGAGCTGCGTGTTAAAATAGGGGGGAGGGGGGGAATTAAAGAAAATTTCTATAAATTCTTATGTCTACTAATAAACTACTGCATACTATCACGCTTATAGAAAAACTAAAAAAAAAGTTTATTAACGCAGACAAATAAGAAATATAACAAAAAAAAAAAAAAAAGAAAAAACTACAGAAAAAACCCCAAGCAGGTATTAAATGTGAAGGCAAAGTTTTAACCATAACTGTCAGGGAAATTTTTCTTTATACTTTATTGAGAAAATTTATGATGCTTATTGAGTTGGCCAAAAGTTTTGTTTATAGACGAGACGCTTGCAACAGAGCCATTACCACAGGTATGGTATATTGTCGTCATATTTTGTATCATATTTTATGACAACGAGGGTTTATTAAAGCTAATAATTTTATGGTCTACAACAAATTCTTCTTCTGTAATAAAGAAAAAAGGGGTTATAGAGGGTAAACAGGTTGAAATTATATTTTATTGCTGTACTTTGCTTAACAAACTTGTAAAACACACTTTCGTTTTGGTATTTTTGTATTACTCTACTGTTTTTACTGCCACCATGCATTTGCCAGTTATGCATTTACCGGTTTGGTAATGGTGGCACAATACTAAAAGCTCTGCCGGATTTTTTATTATCATGCGAAATCCTACAAGAATTTAAAGTCCGGTTTCTGGCAGAGTTATTATTTTATTTTTAAATCCTTTTCTCTGTAGGTTTTTAGGAGTGGCAATGGTTAGCAAAAGTGCATTATTGATTTTGTATTAAAATTTATATACAATTTAATGTAAAACTTAAAAGTCTTTAAATGAAAGACATTTGAGAAAAATTTTGAAAAAAAATTTAATTAAACGCTACTACTCTCTGTTCTAATAAAATACGTATTTTGGTTTAGATTGCTGATCAATTTTTTTTAATTACATTTTTTTGGCCCTAAAACGCCTTAATTAGAAAGAGGCATAATTTTATAAAATTAATTTCAATTATTTTTCCAAATGACAAAATGTCACCCAGAAAAAGAATTGCACACTAAGCAAACTCAACATATTTTCGACTCCAGCTACAGTAGTCTTATTAGAGTTTCTTGAGACAATAATCATCTTTTAAAAAACGTTCCAATACAAATCAGGTAGTAGTTTATGCCGTTGAAAGGTGTGCTCAATTTAACAAAGGTTACAAAAGCATGTAGATATCCATACTACTACTACCTCCATTTAGCAAAGTTAATGTGAAACTTTCTGATGACAACGGAATAGATAGGAACAAGAAAGTCAACCTAATGGAGTCATAGGTTTTCGAAGAAGTGAAATCGAGGATGAATTTACCAGAAAGGCCATTGATGGGGCCAGAATTACTTTGCGGAACTAGAAGAGCAGTTTGAAACGACATCCTGAGAGATGAGATAAACAGGCCTTAATATTTTTATATATTTACTAAAAAAATATAATATTGGAAAACTAAAGTCATGCATTAGTTTGTCTCGAGACATAATAAGGGTTTTAACTAGACTTCTGACGGGGCACTGTAGTCTCAATGGTCAAGATGATGCATAATTTCGAGTCATTTGTTAAGAGGAAATCGTGTTATCAGAGCACATATTGGGCACTGGTACAGCACTGATGCTTGTTAGGAACTGACACTTTGGCAATTATGAAATATCAGGTAGGTAGCGACCGTGCGTGTCTCAGAGTGACGCAACTGGGATACACAAGTATCCCATGTATAACGCAGTGGTTGCGTTTCAGAAGTATACCGCGTTTTGTTGTTCGCATTATAGACGAATTGAGCATTTTGTATATCTGTGTGCTCAAACATGTACTGAGAATGATTTTATCTAAAACGCGTTTTGGAAGTACCGCGTAATAAATACCTTTTGCATGAATAAACGAAATTAGCCGGGTTAACTAGCTCTTACCGACAATATAAATTAATACTCAAAGTGTAAACGAACATCGAGGATGCAACAAAACTTTCAAATGGCTCTGCAAAGTGTGTCATTATTATTACGTGGTTATTTGCTTTACAGCACGGTGTTTTAAAAGATTAGTCTTCCCAAGTCACTAAAGTTTGTACCCACTAACCATTATCTATAGCCAGCTGGGTTGGGTGTATTTTAACGTATGGGTATAATGGAAAAGTATAATCTGCTCTTTTGTATATTAAACTGAGAAATCTTAAAATACACGGGTGTACAATCAGATAAAAAAGAGGTAGAAAACTACCGAAATGGATACCATTTGGTACTGAAATTGCGTTAAGTCTGTTTGCGCTTACTTTGTAAACGACTGGTATCAACTTTTCAATAACAAGTTGATATCACTTTGTTACCAACCGTTATTGTTTTAATAACACACTTATTTTATTTACTTATTTTTCTTAGTTTAATAAAGTACAGTTCTTACTTTAATATCGTAACCGTACTTTTATCGGTTTACTAATAACATATCGTTCTTAATTTGTCAACTTATGGTATTTTTATACAATTTTTCACTATTTTACTACCGGTTGATCTTGATTTATTAATTTATGGTATTTTGCGCCGTTTGTTCTTATTTTAACGAAGCATTTAGCTTGATTTGATACCGAAATAAATACTATTCACGATTAATGTGATACCATTGGTTAATCATTTTACAACGCTTTTTTCCATTGGTTAATCAGTTTAAAACGCTTTTATCCCTTTGTGTAAAATTTTACAAATTACATAGAAGACAATTTTTTTTACAATAAGCTTTATAAAGTCGTCCTTTATATTGTAAATCAAATAATTACACAATTTTTATGTTGTGCTGCAAAATGTACAGCCTTTTTTTTTTTTTTTTTTTTTTTTTGAAGCAACAAATTAAGGTCACATATTGAGAGAAAGACTTATTTGTCCTGAGAAATCTTATAGATTTTTAATTAAAAATTTTTAGAAAATACTATTTTAATTAAATAAAGTGCTGCATACTTTAAGGCTATATTTAATGTTATATATTTAACATATTGCTGTTGTTTAATCTTTAACGCTTCATTTGAATGAATCTTTTATGCCAGAAGGAAAATAATACAACAATTCTTAGAATATTTTTTAATATTTTTCAAATAGTATTTGAAAAGTATTTGCTAGAAAAAAAAATCACAAGACTAACATGTAAGAGAGGAAAAATAAAATTTGCACTCAATTTAGATGGTTGTACACATATTTCTTTTTTTTTCAGCATATATAGTACATATACCCATTTTAGTAGACAAAGAAAGCAAAAGAAGAAGAAAAAAAAATATTAGAAATTTTTTAAAATAACATTTTATAGACATGGTTGGGTTGAAGTAACAGGCAGCAGTCAACAGTCACATATTTCTTCATCAAATATGTACGAAAATGTTGTAGCAAAAAGAAATAAGCAACGAATAACAACAGCAGAAGCAGTGCTAATGTTGCCCCAGAGAATCACATTGAAGCTTGTGTTTTACATCATTTGCCAGCATTTAAAAGCTAAAGGGCATTTTTTAAGGAACCGTTTTTTTTCTTTAAAAAATGATAATAAATTATTAGCGAATATGTTATTTATTTATACGTCTTTGTTTTTAGATTTTTTTCATTCTTGTTTAGAAAAATTTTAAATTTCTATTTTGCATTTTTTTTGTTTTTTCTTTCAAAATGATTAACATTTTTATTGAACATAAGTCAAGTTGTTGCCTTCAAATATCAAATAGATATTTGAAATTCTCAATGCATTTTCCCCTAAAAAAAGATGCTTCAGTGAACATAAATTTTTTGTTTCAATTAAGAAAAAGATACTAAAAGAAGAAATCGAACCGACATTTTTACTTTTACAAAACTCCTTTACTCTATTACTAGTTTCCTTACTTGTTATCCTAGTAAAGAAGTTATTTATTCCATACCATCTACTGGTTATTTTTTAAATATTTGGTTTTTATAGACAAGCAGACATACATATGCTTATACGTATGTGTGGCAAGTTTGTGTGTTTGCGTGTATATTAGCTCGTATTTTCTCAGATTTTCGATTTATTTTTATGTGTCATGTTGTAACTCTTTATTCACTACCAATATGCTGTTGTTGGTTTTCTACTCAATTTCTTGATATTGCCTGTTACCTGCTATCTGTTCATGTTCTATGTTTGTTGCATGTCTTGTTCAAGATTACCACTTTCACAACCAGGGCCAGTCTTACCAATTTACTTATTGGCAAATTTGTTTGTTTTAGGTATCTGGCCTTTATTCATCTGTCTACTATGGTTTTGTTTTTCAAACATTTTTTTTTCTATTTTTTTTTCGTGCTCTTCATAGGTTTATTCAATTGTAATGCACGAATTTTCCAAACCATTTTAAAGATGATTGGACCTGTATCGTTGTTTGTGTGCGTTTATTTATACAATTTTTTTCTTTCATACTTTTCCCAGGTTGCATATGAAGGGCAACAAATTGCAGTTTTAGTTTTTCTCTCTTAATTCAGTTTGGCTTTTCTCTAGGGAGCCAATTTGTGTATTTGTTAAAAAATTTAAGGCCAACACATGTGTGTTTTCGTTTAGAGGTTTATTTAAAATTTATGAAAAACAAAATAATTTACGATATTTGGCAATTAATAAGAAAATTTAAATGAAGTTGGAAAATTAAATTTCTTTTCAAAAAATTCTATATTCGATTCTGTAATAATTTTTAAGAATTTATAAATAGGTTCTAATAACAAGTTAAACAAAAAAGTTAAGCATATTTTTAGGTAAAAAACACATACATATTATTATTATTTATTTATTTTTTCTTTTATATAAGCAAACAGTAATAAATTTTTGCTAAAAAAAACATTTTCTAATCTCACATTTTAGATTATGACTACTTCTGTAATCTGTGGCTGTTTAGATTTTAAGAAACTGTAGCATACTTTTAGGTAAAATGTATACAAATTGCTTTTAGGCGAAAACAAAATCTAAATCTTTTCCTTATACCTTTGTTTTTAATGTTTGGCTTCAATCTTTACAATCTTGCTTACTTTTGGATTTTTTTGCTAAATATTTTTTGTAAAAATATGTAGGAATACAATCGTTTATATACGCTAGACATACGTATATGTTTTCAAAATACATAATATTAATGAAATATCGAGAAATTTATGCATACTTTTAGGTAAAATATTCCTTTGGTAAGGAATATAGCAAACATATCACTTTTTCAATTCCTAAAGAAATCAATCAAAAATGTGTATCAATTTCGATTGTGTAGCGTAAAAAAAAACTTAGAATAGCCCATTCGCCTTTTTTTTTAAATCAATAATTATTTTTTATGGAAGGTACCTCGCCCATTTATTTAATTCCGCTCACTTTCTGACTGAAGATTTTTATTAATTGTGGATTCATCCAGACCAAATCTAAAAACAATAGCTTTGGTCATTATACAAGACATCGAAAAATCAACATTTAGTTTGTATAAGTGGTACCACGCCCACTTTTCAACTCCGCTCACTTTCTGACTGATGATTTGCCTTGAGCATAAAGTCTTTCAGAATTAATTCAGTAACTTTAGCTCTAACCGTTCGCAATATGCACAAAAATCAAGTATAACTTAGAGTAAATTTTGGGCTTACTTATTTTACCCAAGCAATAGGCTTTCTAATAAATCTAATATCTTACTTAAATTTAAATGTCTGCCATAAAACTTTTACAAACAATCAAGTTTGCCATTTCTTAAACTCTATCACTCCTTAGAGTAATCATTTATAAATTTATATGAAAATAACATGCTGATTTCTATTTAATACCTTATCTTACTGCGCTTAAATAAGCTTTATAATGACGTGCAAATTATTATCCAACGACCATAAATAACCATATTTTAACATCACTATCAAAATAATCGATATTAATGTTTGACACGCTTTTATTAAGGGGGAAAAATAAGGCCATATTACCTTGAAGCCTATCAGCAACTAACAACTTACTTACGAGTAATGTAATATAGATACGATAATACAATATTGACAATAGAAATGAAAATGTTTCCTTAAATCTATTGCCTGCCCAACTCCCCATATACACATTTAGATAATATATGCCATAATAAACAGGTAAAAGGGTTCACATTATTAAAGACGGCCTTTTCAAAGACAGGGATAGGTATGAATAAATAAAATTCAATTTCCATGTTAAAGTGTTAATACGATGTCACAACTAATAAATATTCTCTTTCAATTGCAAGGTTTTTTATGAGCTGCCTAACGTTTTACATTTCATTGCAAGTAAATGGGGTAAATGGTACATAAACTACTATTAACAGTGATCGATTAGATATTTGTTTTCTTTTTCTTTTATTCTTTTATTCTTTTTCGTTATCATTCATGTTTAAATTATTAAATTGAAGCCCATAAAAAAAAAACTGCCAAGCAAATTTTATATTTCATGTTAAATATAAAGATTTTTCATGCTTTTTTAAAGCAAAAAGAAGACAAAACAGGAAAATAAAAAAAAGTTTATAAATAATTTGCATAAAATATGACAAACTTGAGTGGAGCATAAATAAAGGTTGTCAGACAGACTGGTTTAGGTTTTATATTTTAGTCGCACATAAATCAATACAATATCAACAAATCATTATATTTATATACTTATTTTTTGTTTTGGCTAACTCTCTTAACACTTTAAGCTTTTTAGTAACAATAATAGAGAGAATTTGCATAATAGCTGAGAAATAAGACAATAAGTTTGACAATAAGACCACTTTCTTAAAAAAACATATAGCAGGAAAACAAAACATGAGTGTAGTAATATAAACAATCGAAAAAACTAAATCGGCGATTACTTCGTCAAAATTGTGCCGCTTCAATATAGCACACACAAGCAGGTTCTACTGTATTTAGCTTAGCAATTAAAATGTAAATTACCAATTTATATTTAAAAGATACATGAATATTAAAATTAATTTCTTATTCATTTCAATTATCTTAGCATATGTGCATATTAATTTAATAGCACTGATGCGTATGATTAATATTAATTCTATTGATAACAATCATACGTTCAGGTGGTCTTTACTTAATAAAATTTAATTACAAATTTGTTTTTTTTTTCTGTGCATTTCCTTAACAACAATTACAATTTGAAACTTTTAAAGCGGAAACTATAGAAAGACAATATAATAGATTTGTAATTGAAAACTTTATTTAGCTTAACAACTGTTATGATTAATTACATTTGTTTTATTACGGCTCAAAAACGTAGACACAAACAAATTGAAGAAAATCGCATTTTATTTAAATTAAATAAAGTTATTTCAGATTATTTTTCTAGGTTTTTTTTTATTCTGTCTTTATATTTCTGTCATACAAAAATACATAGACTTTATTGCCTGGTGAGTTATACTTTTTTCCCTCACTGGTTAGCTGTTGTTATTTAAAATGCCAAGTCAGTCAGCCAGTCAGTCAGTCAGTCTTGCAGTTTTACGAGATATTCTTTTATTTCTTTTATACTAAAAAAAAAAACTAAAACTGTAATTGCTGTTGCCGTTGTTAAATAACAATTTCATGCGGATAAATGAAGGTACTTGTGTGAATTTTTTGCTGCATTGTATAAACAAGGCAACAGGACTTGTGGAGTAATACGCGAATACGAATAACTTGTTAGAATAATAAAAACAAAAAATAGACTACGCTTTCTTCTATCCCACTTTACATTTCAGTGCATGATAGTCTTTCAAAGATTGTGACATCATTACTATACGCATGACATGACATGATTGCATATGCAAAACTAACTTTACTGAATAGAAGAAAAAAAAAAAAAATAGGAAAAACTAAATAAAAACCGCTCACATAAAACAGGTGAAATAAAAACGTTAAAAATAAATATAGTTTATGGCGAAATAAAAATAAAATTAAAAAAAAGCATAAAAAACTACAGTTGACAAGTTTAAGTGAAATAAATTTTACGATATTGAATTTATAAAGCGGAAAAAAATTTGCAGCAGCAATAAAAATTAAAAATTTTCGAGCAACATATTTTTATAAAACGCATGAAAATACAAACAAGCTGCATAAGGAAACTTAAATTATAAAAATTAAAGAATTTTAGAAGCAGAAAATTCTTGACTTTAATCTATAATCTTGTGATGGTTTTTAATGTTAAAGAATAGAACAACTGACAGTTATACTGACATCACTAAGAAAACAGCTATAAACACAACCGAATTGGAGGGTCATAGGTAATATTTTTTATTTACAAGTTTAGTATTTATTTATTGTCTCAATTTCGACCTAAACTCAGACTGCAAATAATCATTTAGTAAATCAGATCTATTTCAGTTGATGATATTAATAATTCGTTGGCAAAAATCAATGGCATCCACTTTTTAAAACCAAAAATATTTAGAAGCAATAAAAAGAGTCAAGGCAAACATTACTGTCGTACACAAAAAAAGCCACACGGCACCGGGGGTCGTAGTATAGTGGTTAGAGCGCAGAAACTCCAACGATCGAGGTTTAAATCCCAGCGAAAAAGAAAAACTAAAAAATTAAATTTGCGGTTTTTAAAAATTATAATTTAAAAGTAAGAGGTCCCCCGCTCCCCTCTCTCTCACTAAGAAGAACATCTTCACGAAACATTTCCAGTCTATTCCACCAGAAACTATTGATCAGGAGTACAGCGCCACCTTCTGGGAACGTAACAGCTACCCTACTTAGTTGAAGACGCTCGCCACTCACATTCCACATCCACAGAATGGGGCCATTGCTGTTGATCATTCAAGGACGAGGGTATAACACTAGCCTTTGTCGCATTGACATAACTCAGCAGATATAAGTAAGTAACCCAGTAAGCTATTTTGTAAGGGAGAAATTGTGAACAATCACTTAAATGTGCGCATCAATAATGCAAGATTTTTATATAAAATGAGCCGCTAAAATGCAATAGAGATGCACATTTATTGCAACCAGTTAGCAAATAGTATAAAAAATCAAACGTAATACCTTATCTTGTAGCATTTTTGGAAGCTTTAGGGTATGAATAAACAATATAATGCTTCCATTATTGCTTACAATTTTATTTATTCCTTCCAAATTTAAAAAATTTTCTGCTGGGAAGGCGCTTTCTGAAAATTGAAAAGGAAAAAATCTATGTATCTGCCCTTTATATTCTAATATACACTGCATGGGTAGGGGTTTACTCCTGAGCAAAAAAAAAAAAAAAAAAAAAGAAAAACGTAAAAAAAGTGCCAAATATGTCAAGGATGTTTTGTGTAGACACGAGAATTCTTCTAATAGGCATGTGCAAAATTTGGCACCCTATACGTACATAATTGACCATTACAACCCAGTTTCTGGGATACGGACTAGCTTCTCGCAGAGTTCGTATTGTGTGCGTCAATTTTTATAGATGAGTACCGGGATCTATAGTTTAATGGCGGCTAAATTACTTTTGCCAAAAGCTGCTAAGATCCTAAATCTAGTGTTTAGTGTGTTGGCTTACTATACAAGAGCTCTGGGTTCAAAGTCCAGCTCTGACACTTGAAAGTAAGAAATATTAAAAAAAAAAAACATTTCTGTCGTTAACTACCAATACATAATTCAAGAACTGTTTATCGGATTTGTAAAAATAGCCAAAAATATGTTCGAAAAAATTGTTTTCAAGTTATTTTAATATTAAATGTGCCATGAACATAAACACTGTATTATGATTACCATCATCTTCGCACACAGACTGGACTGAAAGTATATCTTAAGGTTTTAGGAAATAAATTGTATCATTGCAATTTCTATAATATACGAGTAGTAAAAATATAATATTTATGCAAAGAATGCCTTTTTAAATTATTTGAAATTATTTTGAAGCATGAATTTTAAGAAAATTGTGTGGTAACACTTTATTCTCGTTTTCTTTATTCATTCCTTGAAATCTATTGCCTACATTTAGGCGGTTCAGCCATTAATTTTAGCTGAATTCAAAAGAAAATCATTTTTATTTATCTTCCGTCTCAGTTAACACAAAAACCTTTATGTATTGCTACTAAAAGACAAGAAAATAAAATAAAAAAATTTCCAGCTAACTTGCCTGAACTATTCGTATTGACACTTAACTCAACATGCTTATGTACTTGCAGTTGCGATTATTTGCTAAAAGTTAAATTTAGTTCAATTTTATTTAGTGCGGTTGTTGTTGTTGTTGTTTATATTTTTTTTCTTTTTTGTTCTTAAGTGATCTCTCAATATGACATTAAAACTGTCATCACATGGTATATTTAATGTCGTTTTAAAAATTTACAAAGAATGAAGAAAAATTGCAACACGTACAGAGAACTTCGTTCTATATAGAAAATTGTAAAAAAAAAACAAACACAATTGAAATAAAAACTTAGTATCAACAGCAACAATAACAATAAAAACAACAACCCTATAAAAGTCAAGTTTTAAATACACCGTAAAAACCAAAAAGTAATACGATGTTAAAGTCAGAAATAAACCAGTTACAACATGTTCACGCTCAACAAAAGAGTTTTAGATTTAAGTCGATACAAAATTTGTATTACAGCAATGAAAATAAAAGAATCATGCCACATAAAAATGGAGGTTTTTAAATCTAAGGATTTAAAAGCTAAGGAAAAAGACAATATATGTTTAACTGGGATAATAATTGTTTTTTTTTAATTTTTGGAAACTTTTATTTAAACCTCAGTATGCCAAAGGTCTTTAATATATTGCTGTGTAACATATTTTATCTTGATACACCCATAGTCACTGCAAGTTGTAGGGCAGCCTATAAAAAAGTAACAGAAAGGAAGCAAAAAAAACTTTTTTGTTTATTGTTTTCTTTCGTCCTTAGGACATGACACATGAACATGAGGAAGCAAATTAAACAATTCATCTGTGAATGTTGCAAGTTTTTCTCTATTAATGTAAAAGCGTATGTGTTGTTTTTTTCTTTTTTAATTTGTACAAATAAAATTACTTTATAAGTAATTTAAATTCAAATTAAATTCAATTTTGTAAACCATTACACACTCAGACAGACTGAACCAAGTACATACATACATGCTTATAAACAAAATAATAAAAAAAAACCCACAGCAAAATGTATAGAAGAAGTTTATGGGACATAAGAAAATTCATATAAAAACTTTACGAATTATGAAAAGTACACAGTTATCATATAAAAACAAAACACATTTATAAGAAAATTAAAATTTTTAAGGAAACAATTCATATAAAGGATCACTTAAAGTAAAGGAGCAATAAATTTTAAGCACTTTTTTTGTGTTACAACTTATTTAAAATATAAAATTTCTGACCGAAGGCTATTTTTTCAGGGTAGTAAAAGGTTTGCTAGATTTTAAATTTTCGATGTACCCTATAGATGTGAAATAATTTATGCAATAAATTTTTGCGAATTTATAAGTTAGACCAGGTATGGCGAACCTATGGCACGCGTGCCCAAAGTGGCACGCAGATAAATTTTCGCTGGCACGTATAACATTTTTCATTTGTATACATATGTACTGACTCAATTCAAATTTAATGCATAAATTTTGATATTTACAAACTTCCAGATTTCTGGCGCCTTTATTCATAACGTTAATATATAATAAAGTCCTAATTCTAATAGAAATAATTAAGAAAATTATGTTAAATCAATTATAACTATGTATTTGGTTTTTTGCAATATAATGTAATATATATACTTTGATTAATCTGTCAAGATAATTTTACTTTCTGGTTATATGGGAGAAATGGCAAAATATATAAAACCTCTAATCGCATTCACATTAATCAAGCTCATTAGTATATAAAATCAACGCACAATAGTACAAAAGATAGGTTTAATTTTATTAAAATTAATGTTTTTACCGGATATTTACAACAATTTAAATGCATTAAATATTAAATTGCAAGGTCCCGGAAAATCAATTGATGTAATGTTCGATATTATTGAAGGTTTTGAATCCAAATTAGTAATATTTAAACTCGATATTGAAAACAATAATTTTAAGTATTTTCCTTTGTTGAAAGATCACATTCAAAAATTTTCTAGTCATGGAGTCTATGAAATTAATATAAATTTTTATAGCCAAGCTATAAGTAACATACAAGACAATTTTGTTAAGAGATTTCAAGATTTCAACCATTAATTAACTTTATTAAATATCCAGACAAGTTTGATTTAGAAACTGCTAAAATGGATCAATTAGAATAGTTAACGTTGGTGAATTTAGAAATGCAGTTGGCAGAGTTTCAGTCAAGCTCTATTTGGAAGCAGAAATTTAGTTGAGGCAAGAAATAGCAAATAAGGAAAAAAAAAAAGATTAAATGAAGAAGATAACGAAAACATGAATAATATGTTGTTGAAGACATGGTGTTCGCTCCCAGAAACATTTAATGCGATGAAGAAATTGTCTTTAGCTATTTTAACAATATTTTCATCAACGTATAGCTGTGAAAGTCTATTTTCGATTATGAATAATATACAATCTGGTGTACGAAACAGACTTACCGATGAATGAATTGAATAAATTCAAATTCAAAATTATATTACATTTCATAATATCAACATTTAAAGAGAAATCTATAAAGTTAAACATTTCATTAAAAGTGGAAAATAATTTCCTAAACGGATCTGACATTTCATAGTTTGTTCGAAAAGTTTTTACATAAAGTGGGTTATTGTATCGTAATAAGCGTTAGGGAACATTTAACTTTAGGTTGCCTAAAAGAAAATCGGATACAACAATTTCATTTAAAAGGTTTACTATAAATGAAACATTAAGCATAGTTCTTCTACTTTTCAATGTTGGCAATTTAATTAAAGCAAGTCGCGATGAATATGATGGAAGCGAAGAACATTCTCTATATATATTTCTCAAGCAGAAAAGTAAAAACTGTTTAATAAAAATAATTTTTATTGGCACGCATGTATTTTCATTTTATAAAAATAATATTAATTGGCACGCAGTCAAAAAAAGGTTCGCCATCCCTGAGTTAGACAGACTACGTCGTTAATATGCATTAGTTCAGATAATTCAAATTAACTTGAGCATTATCTCCAATGCAAATGGACAAAACCAAACATACACGTAGATTTAGAGCATTTAATAATAGTGAAATCAGTTCCAGTCGTAGGTAGGTCAGATGGCTAGTCGCTCAAAATATGATCAACTACAATTAGCATAAGGTGCCGTTTTGATACCATTACAGTACCGAACTGAGCTCATCTAAGTAGGACCTCAGTTATAAAAAAATTATTTTGTAGAACTGTGTTATTTGTTGCGTAAAAAGTGTTGCATGGTTTTAGGCATGTTTGTTACATTTACAATTTTTCGTAAGGAGAAACCAATGTGGCTAAGCTTTTTTAAAAAAATTGAACACAAAAATAGAGGCCTTTATGAGTAACTCTCTTACGCAAATACGCTAAAAATTTTTAAACTTGATATAGAACTTATTGGCTACGAATACAATTCTTGAACGCTTCATGGTTATTACCTCCAAACTTTTTAATTTTTTATATTCTAATTCCCAGCCCAATTTTAGCATCTTAGCTTAAGACAATTACAGAATATAATTTATTATATAAAAAGAAAAAAAAAAATGAAACAGGAAATTAATGATAATTATAAATAACTTGTTTGTATATGATGCAATAAATGTATAAGAATCTATAAACTGGAGTATAATTTTTTTATTGGATTGGTGAAATCTAGGAGGGCAGAATAGGTGGTTATAGGCGAAAATTTTTTGTATTTTCTTTTTTTTTTAATCATTATACCACATATTTCACTTTTTCTGTATTTAAAAAAATTATTGTAAAACATTTTAAACATTTCGAAATTCATAAAAAGTCATAAACAAGATAAAACTGGCTTGTTCATGTCAAGTTTTTTTTTCAAGCATATGTTTGTTGAACTTCAAAAACTTATTTAAATTAAAAGTTAAATTACAAAACATCCTACGAATTTAATAGTAAAATAAAAATATTCGTACTTTACAAACAGAATGTAAAAGAAGAAAAAGTTAAATGAACGCGTAAGTATGTATGCTATACTGCTGGGTATGTATGTATGTAACTAATTCACTGTTTTTTAAAGTGTATTTACCTTTTTGTTTCTGTAATACAAGTACTTTTATTGCTTACAAGTCATTTTCTTGCTATAAAACGTACAAAAAAAAAAAAAAAAAAAAAAAATACACAAAAAACTAATATGAAAAGAAAGAAAAAGAGATGAAATGAAAATAAAAAAAACTAAAATAAACAAAACACAGAAATAGAAATAATGTACCGGTACTCAACATAGTACTTGACATACATGTACCCTGGCTCTGGTAAACTAATACTTATACTTACTAATACGACCATATTTACACAGATTTATTTTTTTACGTATACACTCTATTGCATTTAATATTGAGTTTCTGGGCACTTTTCATGTTCGCTTGTATGCAATCATTTGTTGTACTCGTAGCTAAAAAAAATTTATGATTTTTTTTTTTTTTTTGTTCACTGCATACAGAAAATACTCGTAACAATCGCAAAATGTTAACTAACTAATGCAATAAAAGTATGTGGGAGTTTCAAACAAAAGCAAAAAAGAAATAAAAATCTAACAAAACATGTTAAAAAAAACTGAAGATAAAAGGCAGTTATACGGAACTATATACAAATTAAAAAAAACAAAAAATATGCACTTGAAAGTGTGAAACAGTGACCGCTAAAACCTGAGAGTCCTGATCGAAATACTTTTCGAATCGAAAACAAAACAAACGAAAATAGAATACTCGATAGAATTGAACACTTTCATTTGGGTACTCAATACTACTCAATACTTTTAACGGATTTTATTTTTAAGAGAAAACAATTTCATAATGTATTGTGTTTTTAGACAAAATTTTATTTTAACTGTTAATATTTAACACCTTCGAAGAAAAAATGCAACTCTTAAAGTATTGAGTAGTTACTTTTAAGTATTTAGTACCCAAAAATTAGTACAAACTGGATACTCGGTACCCATTACTCAATACTTTGCCAGCACTAGTGAACATATTTACATATATATATGAAAGATTTAAGTCATTACATTAGGGGGTTCAATTAATTTTTAAGTGTAAATAATATGGTATATAATTCTAACTTTGGATTCGTGAAACAACAGTCAGACTCTTAAGAATTTCATAAAAAATACAGATCTTTTTTTCTTTTTATTAGTAAAGTCAGCACAGCGGGGATGACCCCTACTCATCCAGTACATTGTGCTGGTCTTGGAAAGTATGTTGTTAAAAACAAAAGCTGAGGAACTGAAATAAATTTAGATTTAGAGATCCCATTACAAGTGTAATCGGTCTTAGTTATAGGCAAAAAAACAAATTATTTTGTAAAAATGTGTCATACTATATGCCGCGGAAAAAATGTTACATACTTTCAGGCTAAGCTAAACTTTTTTAACAAAATTGAGCAGTATACTAGGCTATAGGATCGATTATAAGTTTAAAATTATAAGTTTAAAACACATATTGGCTATATGCAGATTTTTATTTTTATTTGAGACCAATGCTCAGGGATAAACCCCTACTAAATGCAGTGCATTGTGTTGGAATTTTTGGAAAGGACAGTACATATATATTTTTCTTATATTGTTATTAAGCGCCTGAGGAATGAGAAAAATTTCTGTAAATTGAACATTTAAAGGCCAGTGTTATACCTTCGCCCTTGAACGATCAATAGCAATTGCCTGATCGTTGCATGTTGATTGTGTGGTGAGTGTTCGCTAAGTAGGTTTAGCTGTTATCCGCGACTCCCCAATAGGTAGCGCTTTTTCTACTAATCATTCGTTTTTTGTTGTCAAGGTGGAATAGAGTGGAATGTCAGGGAGCGGTTTTTTAGTAGTTGGACTTCTTGGAGGGTAGGAGGGGGGGACCTTTTATTTTTAAATTATAATTTTGAAAAAAAAAGAAAAAAACGCAAACCAACTTTTTCATTCTTCACCTTCGCTGGGATTTGAACCTGCGCCGTTTGAGTTTTTGCTTCTATACCTAGCACCTCCCAGATATGCTTGCTCTCTCTCTCTGATGACTCGACTGCCTCGTCACAAAATTTGTATAAATCGCTTGAAGCGATTCCTACCCTTTTAAAATGTCTATTGAGTCTGCAGTGCCCGGTTAGGAGTTGCATTAATATCCCCAGATTTAACACATTCGGCTGCAATTAAAATTAGCTGGTTTTAGAGTTTGGTTGTTAGTTTAACAATCCAGCAACTCTATTGCTGTACAATGGTAAAAATATATAGGTTTGACGGTTAATAAATTTTATTTGAACATAAGCAGCATTTCCCGTCATTAGTTTATGTGAAGACAAAAGAATGACGGGAATTCCCGCAGTTAAGCCGAATGTGTTAAACTTCTTCCTATCATAGAACAGCTCCAATTCGTAACATTTTTTAAGAAATAGAGTTTTTAAGTGATTCCAATAAATTTTACACAAATTCACCCCATCTTCGTGTTTTATTTTTACTAAAACTTGCACTAAAAAAAGCCACATTTTGAATGTTACAGTTTCTGTTATGTTTTTGCTTTATAATGTAGGCCGTTCTACTTGAGACCAACAAATATGTTGCCCAAAAAGTACATTACAGTTTTATTAGCCACTGTTACGTTGTGAGCAAAACTACTATGCAGAAAAAAATTCAAGATTGAATTAAAAAAAAAAAATTGAAAAAAAAATGTGGAAAAAATCGTTTTTGAATTTATATGAGTCTGTAATGCCGTGCTTTATTGTGTGCATCAAATGAGAAAAGTCCTTTGTATATAATTTCTGTTTTAATTTTTTTCTTTTTTGCTCTCAACATCTCGTTAGAACTCGTTTTTTCTCTTTCGAAACGTTTGTTGTTGCTGCTGTTATACTCGTAGTTTTATTTTAAAACCATTCGTTTTCGAACAGACAAAATACTCCCTTCCTCCTTTCTATTTCAACCTTTTGTCGCAGTTGCAGATGTTATATTGTTAGCTTAATACCTGAATTACAATTACAATTAGATTTGAAATAAAATAAACTTTGAATTTTATATAAAAATAACTCCACCCTGATCATTTTACGAGACAATAAAGAAACAAAAAAAAAATTTTTTTGTATTATTTTTCCATTTGTTAGATTTACAACAATTTCTGTATCTGTTGCATTACTATCGGTTTTTTAACCATTTTTGTGATACTTTTTTTATGAAACCATATTAAATTAGTAATGAAAGTAATGGTCTACGAAAGGTTTTCTATATTAAAGTTTTTATCGCATTAAAAACTTTGCAAATTTAGCTAAAGTTTAAAACAATAGCTAGGTGTTATAGATTGAAATAGAAAATAAGACACATACACATATACACATATATTCTTCTCGTAGGACCATATTTAAATTTGTTTCTGGTTGAAGGACTATCTAAATATTCTATTGAAAGCTCTGCATTATAAACCTCTGTCGGTAAAGTTCAAAAAGGTCCCTAAAAAAATTACAAATATATTCTTCTCGTAGGAGCATATTTAGATTTGGTTTATTTTGAAGGACTATCTTAATCTTCTATTTGATGCTGTCCTCAATAAACTTTTCTCGGGTACCGCTGTAAAGTTCAAGAAAGTCCCTGAAACAATTACAAGATTAGTTAAGAAACAGTGTAACAGCGATCATGATGGTGCAACACGAGTAACTGTATTAGAAAACTAATAAACTTGCTCAAGACAGCATTTTTTACTTAAAAGTCAGCAGTCAAAATGACATTTAAGAAGATCTTATGCATGGCTTGACAGTCTTGAAAGTGTTGTTAATTCTCCCGTTGTTTTTTCGGATAAGTTGATTTGCAAATCTGCACAAACTGTTTATTTCTATTTTATGAGGTAAATTATGAAATATGTTAATTAGTTTTGCTTCCTGCGGAATTTGAAATTTAAAAATTGGCGACAGCTTCCGGAGAGTAAGAACAGAGTTTGCAAGGTTTAACAGGTTAACGGTTCAGTAAACAAATTTTGGTTAACAAGAAATACTTGTACGAGTATTTCAAACCGCAGTAAGCTTAATGGATTAAACAATTTACATATTTCCATATAAATTGTATGAATATTTTATAATTTTTAAATATTTTATAAATGATCAATAATCGTTTTATGAAAAAATAATTGATTGCACATACAAAATTGCTTCTCTTTTATCAGAGGAATATACTCGTACATATGAATCTGCATACCAATAAACATAAAACTTAAAAATCCACACAAAAAGTTTAACAAAATTCTGTTGCAACCACCTGAAACAAAATTCTAATTAATTTTGTAACTTTTTATAGTGGCGGATGCCACATACACAACAGTCTGATATAATTTCTTAGATAAAAAGTTTGTTTTAAAAAAAATATCTACAGGCACCTGCTGGTTTTGTGGTTACTCTATCGTGTATATTGACTATTATCACACATGCGGTTAAGGGATACAAAACAACAACATATTTAAAAATAACATTTAATGCACAAACAATAACCAAAACTTTTAGATAAAAGGAAGCTGAATTTTGTTAAAGTTTTTTCTTGAAAAAAACATAAAAATAATGGAAAACAACAGCTACAGCATGTTACATAATACGAGTATATACCAGAAGTACAATACTTGAACATACAGTTCTATTTCAATATTCGTTTTTTATAATTTATTTATTTGAAATAAATCATTTGTAGTTTTCTCAGTTATGGACCAGCATGCACTGTATTACTTTTCCTTTTTTGCTTCATTATTATATTCTATTGTAGTTTTGTTTCCTTTGGTGCTTCAGTTATAAAATATTTTCTTCTTCCACACGCAAATCTCTAATCGAAAGCAACAGGAGTACTTTTTTTACTTGTTTAACGATGTTTGTTTAAGTGTCTGGTTAAATAATTTAGTTTTTAGTTTTTTGTTTTATTTTTCTAGTTAAAAAAAATCAAAACCATTTGTGTGGACAGAGGTATACAGTCAAGGAAGAAAAAATAAGTTATAATACTAAAAACAATTAAGCGAGTTAAGAATTTTGTTGGCTCGAAGGACCAATCTTAGTAAAATAGGTTAAGATTTTGCAATTAGTTGAGCGGAGTAGTAGTAGTAGTAGTTTATTAAAAAAATTCCAAAAGTATATTTCGCTACTCCATTGTATAGCGTCTTTAGGAATTATTAATTAGGTCCGAAGGCCCAGAAATCACATGTTATCAAAAATTTTTAATAGTCAAAATTTCTCAGATTTTACAATTCAAAAAATCGAAAGATTTAAATACTTATGTTAAACAATCCTCTCAAAGGCTAATGTTCAAAGGTTAACAAAGCTACTTAAACAAACAATTTCAAATCTAAAGATATTCGGGGCGAAGGACCAAAATATATACAACAAAGATATTTCATAAAAACGCTAAACAATTACGCAAACTTACTATCTGTCTTACAGCCTGTTCATAGAAAACGAATGGTTTAATATGTATCTGCAGTTATATTTGACTGGAAGTAGTAATAAAACAGCAAATATTAAAGTAACCATCACATCTATCAAACAGCTTCTTTCAAGGTATCTATACATTGCTTTTAGTTCCTGTATACATTTAGAAACATATGTACAGTAATACAACTAACTAATTTATTCTTTGGATATTGTGAAACAGGCTAAGCTTAAACAGGTCCGAAGGACCAAGAATCTGGTACATCTGTTTTGGTTTTAATAATTAAAAATTCACCACAAAAAGTTGAGTTCTTAAAGACGTTTCAATAAACAATTTCGCTTTAAGGAGTGGAATATACTTATGTATAAAAAAAAAAACGATTTAAAATCGAGAGAAGTACTCTACTCTACTAACTGCCTTATATTCCCGGCTTGTGTGTTTCTAAGACTCTTCGATGATTTAATCTATAGTTAAGTCCGAAGGACCAAAAATCTGCAAGGGTATTTGTTTTGCTTTTAATAGCTAAAAACCCACAACTTATCTTTGGAAAGACCTAAAATTATGTTAAAAATTTATTAAAAAGTAAAATGACTAAATATATAAAACAAAGCCTTAAAAATTGCGAGCAGTACATACATATACTTACTGCCTATCGTAAAATAACAAATATTTTAGAAAACAAAAAAACCTACTTAGCGAAGGAACTCACCACAATCATCATGCAACGATGGGGAAATTGGTGTTGATCATTCAAGGGTGAATGCATAACACTGGACGCACAATTCAAAGCAATTTGTCTCGTTTCTAAGGCGCTTAATAATATAACAAAAAATTCCAATACAATGCACAGCATTAGTAGGAGTTTACTCCTGATCTTTGGTCTTAATAACAAAAAAAAAAAAATAAAAAAACGTATGTTCTCTTCTTGTTAATAAAGCTTATACACACTTTTATTCAAAGTAATCTTCGCAATTGTTAAGTCCAAAGGACCAAAATCTACTGCGTGATTTCAATAGCCACAAGTAGGCGGTAATGACGTATGGTTTATAAGATTTCAAAGCATATAAAACAGTTTAAATAGACTTTTGTTCGAAAGACTAAAAAGTATTAAATAACGTTTAAATATTGTTTGATACAAAAACAAACTGTGTGCTTAAAAGAGCAGAAATTTTTACTCATTAAAAAATTTATACTTCTTGTTTGTGTACTTTTAACGCTCACTGTACATTGCTCTCTATAACAACAGCAACAAAAACTAAGAGATTAAACAAAATTTTATGTTTATACGAGAACGTTTGTGTATTTAAACATCCTTTACTTCAAGCCAAAGTATTTAACAAAAACATTATTTTTAAATGGTTTTTGAACATAAAACTCTATTTAGAAGGTTTTTTATTTTCTCAAACGTGCAAATTGCTGTTTTATTATACTCTAAATAAAAGAGTACAACAGCATTTTTTAACCATTATTTTACTTTTGTTTCTTAAATAATTAATTGAGTTAAAATTGATTTCAATGGTGTTATACGTTTCCCCCTGTTTTTTATATTTTTTTCTAACACAACTTTTAAAGAAACAGTGGAGCAGGCAAGACTAACTGCCAGAGAAAAAAATACCATATATTTAAATAAACTTGAATTAAAAGTTGACAATTTTTAATAGTTTCATGCCCGCTGGGTATTCTTTCGGTTTTAAATACATTTTCACTAGTTTTTTCTTTTGTCGATTTCAAACTTACGAGTAATAAACAAAACAAAACAAAAGAAAAAAGCAATTTTTTTCGTTGTTTTTCTTTTTTTTCTTTATAAAAATTTTAACTAAAAAATGTTGCCATTTTCTTTACCAACTCTTTTGTATTCAATTTGTTTTCCACTGATTTCATTCTGTTTTGGTTGCACTTTTATTTTTTCAAGTTGAATTGCTCGAGAGCAGTTAAGAAAAAAAATTGTTTCCATATTTCTTTTAAATATTAATCACAACTTAAGCAGATTTGGAGAATAAAGTGTTTATAAAGTGAAATATAAAAATACTATTTCTTAAGTTTAAGCTGCTTAAACTTATAATAACAGAAAGACTTTTTTTCAAAATAAGTTTTCATTTACTTGTTTCAGTTAAAGGGAAATTTTAAAGTGATTAGAATGTCAATATTTCTGCAAATTCATATATAAATTCATATAATATAGTAAAAGGAAAAGGGAATTATGAAAAATAATTATTAAAATAAAACTTATGCTCTAACACTACTATATAAGTATACAAGAAAATAAACATTTAAGAAATATAAATTAAAATTAAAATAATTAAAAGAAATAAGCTTTAAAGTACATAATACTGGTTACTTAACACAGACAAAAAAAAAAAAAAAACGAATATATACAAATGTAGTAGTAGTGTAAAAAGACTTTTAAAATAAGGACCAAGTAATTCTATATAAACGAATTAAGCTTAACTTTTATATTATTTGTTTCATAAAAAATAAAACAAGTTTATATTAACAAAGAAAAAAAAAAGCTTTTTATAAAATAGGTTCTAAAGACACAAGAATTTAAGCGTTCCTTTACTTTAATTATTAACCGACTACCATATACCTGAATTCTCTGTCAAAGCAACAGTCTTTGTAATCTGTGGTAGCCATATTTTTCAAGTTTAGATATCATACGACCAACGCTGAGCGCCAATAAAACAGTTTGGCTTCCCGAAAAAGTAAAAGTCAATAAATTTCAATGAAAACCGGTAGACAATTGGCCAATTAAAGTCCATAAAATATTTAAAGATGGAAGCATTTTAGCTAAAAAGTTATAACTCGGATTGGAATTATGCAGCACCACATAAGGCCATACGTTACAGCACTTGTATTTAAATACACATACTTTGATATCCGCATTTGATATTTCCAATAATAAATAGCTTTGAAAGCTCTTATAATTTTTTATTGACCAATGTCTCTTTATAAAGTAAGCATAAAGCATTCCTGTCGCGGAGACCTGATTGGCTGTTGTCCTCTCTTCGCTCTGAAAGCACAAAGCTCTTTTACAACAGCTTGTACATTGAAAATATTTCTTCAACATAATTGTGATAAGGAAGTGTTTGGCATTGTTTAAATGCTCATCAAATAAAGCTTTTGCATTAGTCCTATGTAACGCAGAATAATAGACAACATCATTATTCTATAGCCTGGCGCAACATATATTTTGTTTTCTCTGATAGTCCAAATCTTATGCTCAACTACATACACAAATCTAAATGCAGATTTTACAGATTACAAACAAATATACATACATACATACATACATACATACATACATAACTGGCCATGACAACCCTGTATCAGGATTACGGCCTAGCTTTTCCCAGCACTCATGTTTTGTCTGTTAATTTTCATCCATGAGTAATGGGACCTACAGTTTAAAGTCGACCCCGAATGACAGATTTGATAGTTTTTACATGGCAATCAATTACTCCAAGAGCTTTTGCCAGAAGACTGCTGGGAGGTAGTCGCCGAAAGAAATAATTTTTTCATATTTTTTTTAAAGATGTCAGAGCTGAGATTTGAACCCAGCGCTATCGTCTCAGTAATCCAACACACTAACCACTAGGCCACGGCGACTACAGATTATGCTTATCAATCTGACGATTGATCCTGGTAGTCTCCTTTACCAGAATATATACGTGTGTCAGCGTTTTGACAGATCAGATCGGAATTTTATTTTAGAGGCGGTTACAATTTTCCCTCTCTGGCCAACTCTGGCAGCATATCGGTCTATAAAACTATATTTGCCTTACATCTGAAGTGTATGATATGTTTTGCAACTTTGTAGAATATATAACGACAAATATTTTGGTAGAAAATATTAAGCCTTTAACTCCCCGCTGAACTACGTTATGAGGCTTTATTCTAACAAATTGTAAAAAGCACTCCGAAAAAGAGACCATAAAATTTTACTATATATGTCAGAATACACCAAAATAAATACTTAACGCAAACACCTAAAAACAATCAAATTCAAGATTGCCCATTAAAGGTTAATTTATATAATAATTGCTGTAATAAAGTAAAAAAACACATGATTTTAATTATACTTGAATTCGTTTTCTAGAACATAGAAAATAATACGTTTCACTTTCACAAGGGCAAATAACAATCAAAATAATAATAATAATATTTTCAATTTTCATATTTTTAAAGAAATGAATAGGACGAACATGATTGACAGTTGAGGATTTGAATGAGACACAGCGGCTTAGTTGGCATAAACAAGCTGTTATTTTGAAGAGTTAATACTTGAAAGCAGTGTATTTAATATACCTACATATGTATGTGTATGTACTCGTATGTTTATATCCACCTCAAAGGATAAAATATATAAAAATAAATACAAAATAAAAAAAAAAACATTCGTTTAATATAAAAAGTAACAGAAATAAAAAAATTCCCTTTGTCTAAAAATAATAATACTTTAAATAGTTTGTTATTTAAAATAATTAATTAATTAATTGAAATTTTACATTAATCTGTATAAATTTGTAACCAGTATTTAGTCTACAATTATTTAATATATCTGTTCTAACTTTTTGCTATTTTCTAAAAAAAAAAAAGTTAACAAAAATAAAAATAATTTATTTGTGCAGACGTACCAAAGAGGGTAAATAGAGCATCAGGCGTGACCATCTACAGAAAAAAAGAGAGAAAAAAGAGAGATTTAGTTAGCAAGAGTTTGATGTAAAATAAATAAATGAAATTGAATAAAAAAAAAAATAAAATTATTGAAAAATTATTAATAAACACATAAAATAGAGAAGATTAAATATACAGAGACTTTAAATAAAAAAAAAATGATTTTTAATTTTTTTTTAAAGTGTACTACTATTTTTTTGTTTAATTTTATAGAATTTTTAATTAATTATTTCATTAATTTATTCTTGACAGCTCTGACTGCAAATGGCATCAACAGTTTATTAGCAACTATTGTTTACTGTTTAGAAAGAAAATAATTAAAGTTTTTTAAATATTTTTTTTAAACTTAAACTCCTTAGGGTATAGTTACGGTAAAAAAGCATAACCACTATTTTATCATTTTAGTTACAAATTTTGTGTTGTTTCAAGATTTCTTTTTAAACCAAATATGAAGAAAAAATATTTTTTATTTAAGTAAAAAATTTTGAAAAAACAAATAGTTAAATAAAACTTTTTTTTTACAATGCTGTTTTTGTTTTTGTCAAATATTAATCTAATTTGACCGTTACCATCTAGGAGTAATTATGTCCAAAGGCAGACACTGCCATAATTGACCATTAGTTAAAAAATGTACTGAAATTGGTATCGACATAAAACAAAACAAAAAAAAAACAACAAAAAAATATGTAAAATAAAACGCAAATATGAGCATTTAAAAATAGCTGAATAATAGCCGAAGGATCATTTATTTGTATTTTAGAGCCCTGAGGTTTTCTATAGTTTAAAGCTAATTATATAAAAAATTCTCTAATAAAATGTTTAATGTGTATATTTTAATTTGAGAAGCTTTTTCAGTTGAGTTTAAATATTTGGTTCTTATTTTACATAAATATGTATATGTTATATAACTTATTTATATTTAGCATTTTTATTTTATTTTTTAGCTAGAAGAAATATTTTTTTCATGTTTTTTTCTACATTTCAGAGCTGGGGCTTGAACCTGGAGCTCTCTTCTAGTCAGTAAACATAATACATACTAGATTACGTCGACCACAAGCTATAAATAATGTAGGGAGTTTCATTAAAGAAAGTTCAGCCACGAATAATCGAGGAACATAATAGAGCAACATTTTAATTAAAAAAGTTCTAAGACTTTGAGTCTCTTTCTGACTAAATTTTAAGAATCCTAGAGAATTACCCGAAGAGTGAAATTGTTGTTGCTGGTAATTTCAATGTTCAATACTCATCTCGGCCCCAGCATTCTACCCGCACGACTCCAGAAAGCCAATGTGGTGAGGTGTTTGCCGCATACATTCATTTTGTGCAACTAGTGAATGAACCAGCTCACATTTCGTGTGCTGATGGGCACCAAATTAATACACTTGACCTTTTCCTCACTTCACACAATAACAAGTATAAAGTTGAGGTTCTTGCATTTCTCAGCAATTCGGATCTTTGTACCATTTCTGACTTTTTCCGTTATCCAGGCGTCATGAGGAATCCACGACAGCTATAAAGCGCTGTTTTTAATTACGGAAAAGAACGTCGGACTTTTGTTTCGGCACTTTAACTGGAAAGTTTTTTCTTGATTCAAATATTAATGCTATGGCAGAAATGGTTTTGAATATAATAAAATTGGTCATGGAGATCTATATCTCATCAAAAAATATTTTAGTTAAACCAAAAGATAAATCCTGGTTTAATCAGACGTGCAGATTGGCAGTCAGATCCAGAAGGGAAGCGTTTAGAAATTGACACAATAATAAATGCACACATACTGATTCGCTACACAAACAGGCGAGATCTTCGTGTGCGGCAGTACTAAGACGCGAAAAAGCTTAACGGGCAGCGTCTTCGTGCTAAAGTTCTTTCTTTTCTTCACGCAACAACAAAAGCTTAACAATATCTAAAACAAAATTAATGCACTAGTATCAAATAACCCCAGCAAGTTTTAAAATACCAAAATAAAAACTGTTTACTTTAAAAAAATCTAAATCGGCCTGTAACGAATTAAATTATGCAATCCAAATGAGCTCGTTTCTAACGTATTTTACTGTAAATTAAATATTATTCCTGAAAGTATGCTTCATTTAATAGCTTCTAGAGATTTAAAAACCACACAATAAAACAACAATGAGTTTTTTATTATGATTTTATTAAATTAATAATAAAATTAAAGAAACGTATAAAAAAAGAGGAAATTAATTAGAATTTACAAAAAATAAAAACCAAAAAGTGTGAAAAACAAAATTAAACAGCATGAAATATGAGCGTGAAAATATGAAATGAAATTGAAAAATTGCTGCTTTTCTGTTGTTGTTATTTTTTATTTTATTTTTTTGTATTTTTCACACAACAACTTTATAAAAACAACAATAAAAATAATAACACAACAACATAAAGCAAAAGCGTACGTACAATAGTTTTAAGAATAAATACGAAAATGGGAAAAACAAATGCTGCAGAATATAATACTAATACGAGACAACGAAAATACATAAATTTATAAGATTGTCTCTGTAAAGACTGTACTTTTATCTGCATTATGTGTCTGTACTTTAAATAATTATTTTTATTAATTTAATTTATTTTTTGTTTTTTTTTACGAATATGGCAGGAAAAAATTAGAAAAAAGTCACACACTACTAATGAGTTTTTAAAAGATTAAAAAATATATATAAAGTTTACTTCTAAATAGTAAAAACACTGAGGTTCAATAGGATATAACCAGCATAATTAATAATAATTTTAAAAAATCCTCTAAATTCCAAAAATAACTTTGCTGGATAATAATTGACTACTACGGTAGATTTAATAACATGAAAAAGAACTTATAAACACGGCATGTGTAGTAAACTCATGAATGACCTAATATTCCTCCGTAGGGCACGGCATTCGCAGAGAAAATGACTCTTCATTTTCAGTTGCTATTGTAGTCGCGGTGGTCTAGTAGTTAGTGTGTTGGCTTACTAAGACATAAGCCCTGGGTTCGACACCCAGCTCCGACATCTTAAAAAAAAAAGATATATGAAAATATATTTCTTTCGGCGACTACCTCTCAGCAGTGGACATTAAACTGTAGGTCCCGGTACTCATGTATAAAAATTTACACACACAACATGAGTGATGCAAGAAGCTAGGCCGTAATCCTGACACAGGGTTGTAAAGCCCAGTTATGTATGTATGTTGCAGTACGAATTAAATGGCATGTTCATCCTGGCTGCTTGTCCTCAAGCTACACTACGTTTTATTTAAATTTTGCACTTCGTAGGCTCTCTTAATATTATTTGTTTTGCCCACTCTAATAATTTACTTGATCTGCCATTTTCTTCCAATAAATTATTTAGAATTTTTTCCGGTTTGTTTTCAACTCTAAAGTAACTATTTGCCTCTACAGTGTATGTTTTGTATGAAAATTATCGTTCCAATCTATAAATTTTGGATCGAAATCTCAAAAATATTTGATTTTACGTTTGCGTTTTAATTAGATTTTTTGTGTTTAAATTGTCATTTGAAGAATATGAAAACTTAATATCCTGCAAAGCTGAATTTTTTTAATATTTTCCTTATTACAATTTATAGTTTTTTTATTTTTTTTTGGTTTTGAATATGCTGGTGCTATCCTTATAAACCACAGAGTAAATTTAAACAAAATATATTTATACTTTAACTACTGCCTGGTACTTTGTTATTAAAAAAAAAAGTTATTTGAGGGTATTTATTTTTTAATAAACTAAAGTTATATTTTTACACTTACAATATAAAGAAAATTAAATATTTAAAATTAAATTTTAATAAAAAACTAAAATCTATAAATAAAAAGAAGTATTACAAGTGGGTGAAAAGAACTTACCTCCTCATTTAAATTCGAAACTAGCAAGACATTCGAGAAACCACGTAAAGCAGGTGTGGCTGTTTGTAGAGCACCACTATTGGCAAGAGCAAATGCACCCAAATTTGGTATACCACTGCTATAGCCGCCAGCCAAAGGTGTACCAATACCTAAAGCAAATGGTGGCAACACACCAGGTGCTCCCAAGCCATTTACTAAAGTTTTATAAAGAAAACCAAAAAACATAAAATAATTTCAATTATTTATATGTTAACACACTTTATTAAACACAAGAATATATTATTATTAATATGAGTGTCTCTAATATGTTAAATAGATCAAAACAACAGCTGTTGAAAAGTTTTTAATATTTTAATTTGTTTGATTATACATATAGTATAAAAAAAATAGAAAAAGAAACCCATAAAAACGGCTATTAATTAATATTCAATTTCAAACAATTATTTTTTTTTTGTTAGTTTTTATTATAATTTTATTTTTTTTTTAAATTATTAATTAAAAAATAAAAATTAAACAGTTAAACACAACGAAATAATAAAGGAAAGTGTGGACAGTGTTACCTATTTTATCACCTGTTAATGAGGGCCTTTGACGAGCCGCTATTAATAGTAAATCATTGGCATTTACTAAACCTCCAGCGGTGGGCATTATATCAGCGCCCGGTTCACCAGGTGGCAATGAGGGATTTGTAAAATCACGCGACTTATCATTATTGTATTTAACATTGAGCGTTGTCATCTTACTGTTGTCAATGCGTAGCGTACAACAACCGTTATATATATTTTGACCATCCAAAATGGTTTTAGCATGTTGAGCCGAATGAGCATCCGGATATTGTATAAGAGCCTATTAAAACAAAATAAGTGAGAAAAAAGATAAAATTATAAAGAACAA
Organism: Metopia argyrocephala; assembly: GCA_963576795.1. Taxonomy (NCBI): domain Eukaryota; kingdom Metazoa; phylum Arthropoda; class Insecta; order Diptera; family Sarcophagidae; genus Metopia; species Metopia argyrocephala. The sequence goes on along the minus strand of OY756211.1, from coordinate 108,951,043 downwards.
TCGAAAATGATACCCGGAAATATTATTTTAACAAAGAATTAATTTTGTAGCGAAGGACCATTAACAAAAAACATTTAATTCAAAGGGATTTGTTTACATCAAAATATGTATGATTTGTAACAAATTTAAGAATATATATTTTCATACAAAGTTTGATTAATTAAATATAAAATTTTAAATATAAAAATTCGTTTCTGGGAAGAGATGTCAACTCACCTGGAATGTATTATTTTTTGTAAATGTAACAATTTTTAAAACTTTTCCGAAACGCTGGAATATCTGATGTAAAATATCCAATGAAACGGGATACAATTGAGATTCGACTATAACACGTAAAACAGTATTTGGACCACCGGCGGTATTTGCATTACCAGACACAGAATTAACAGCATTTGTATTGTTTGTTAAAACGGCAACTGTGAGATCTGTATTTGTGGTATTGGCTAGAGGCAATGGAGAACCAGAAGCTGGCGATTGTATGCGATAGTCAGAAGGAACAATGGCGTTCTAAAAATAGGAAAAATTGTAAAAAAAAAAAAATATTATTTTATTTAAAAACATAGTCAAGAAAGCAAATATTTATTTTTCTAATAATTTTCTTTAAGCCTAAGAAAAAAGGTCTCGAGGAAAAGTAACCTATTGTTGCTGGTGTCAGAAAACTTAACAAAAAAAAGGGGAAAAAATAACTTGTTTTTAAATTTTTAAGAAAAGTGTTGTTATTTATTTATTTTTTTTATTTTTCATGCGGTCAAGTTTAAAGGAAAGTTTACTTAAGGATTATAAGGGTAAGGGTACAATAAAAAGTTTTTTTTTTGTTTTAGTAAAGAACGAAAAACAAAAATGAGAAAACTTTTCAACTACTTAGTAATGCTATACTTCATGTTAATCATGGCAAAACCTTAAACAAAGTTCAAATACAGTTTAAAAAGAAAACGTTATATGAAATGGGTCAAAACCATATTTCTACTGTATGTGAGTAAAACCCTAATTTACACTGAATAAATAAAACATAAGGGATACACATTGAGGTAATAAAACACCCTAACCAGAGCACACACGAAGATAAAATCTAATCGTTGTCTAGTAATTTAACATGAAGAGCAACATCAACTTGCCAGGTAAATAAAAAGTAAATAAAAGAAAAGCCACAGAACGGAAAACGGAAATCAATCACACCAATATTGATTTAAATGAAGAAGACCCCAAGAAAAAACCAACACTAACTTGCCAAGTGAGAGATCCTGTGTCAAGAAGAAATCAGGGTGTATTTATCGGAAAACAATTTAATGACAAACGGAAATAAATTTATACAGAGATGCGTGCTGATTTTTTGATTTTGAAAATATAGAAAAAAAATAAAAAACAAGATGCCTAAGACTACAGAAATAAAAGTGACACACTAGAACACTGGGAGAAAAAAATTCTTTTAATAAATTTGTATAAGAAGGTGAATTTTAAGGAATTGTGTATCTGTTTGAAGCTTCAGAGCCACTACATTTTCAATAATAAAAAAATAAATAAAAAAAAAATGTTTGAATCACGGCCGCTTTCCATATTTTTAATGAAAACCGCTTGTTGTGACATAACCTCTCAGCTGTCAAACTGCTCTGCTTCCAGGGTTGTCAGCAAATTACTGCAAAAATAGTGGCAAATTTAAATCTTGCCTTACTTTTGGCTATATTAGACGTGCATCAACAAAGTTTCTTACAAAATTTTGCACCTTGGACTAAAAAATCGTATGTATTATTATATAAATTGTCTAGCAATACGGGCAGAATTACTCTAGTAGTAGTATTAGTATTGTTTCGCTTGTACAGTCTTAAAAACAATAGCCGTGTTAACATGAAACACCCCCTATAAGCACGAGTATGCTGCCTATATCCTTAACCTTGAGTATAACATAAAAGAAAAACACCAGAATACAATATTCCTAATACTACATACGAAACAAATCTTACCCAAGCGTGTGATTTTCATTTAAGCAAATACGATTGAAAATCGTAGGTAAAGACAGGCAGAAAAAGATAACAGAAAAAATAAAACAAAATCCCAAATAACGAAAAATGAACACTAAAAATGTTTCAAATAGAAAATGCCTCGCATACATGCTATTCCTGCCATGAATATTTACCCAAACATAGACAAGAAACAAAAAAAAAAAAAAAAAAACAAGAAATAGATGTCAAAATATAATACAAGAACGTGCCGCTGTTATTGTTTAGAACTTCTTAAAGCAACAATAGCGTGCGACAGACAGCAACGGTAAGCAAAACTTCTTTAGAGACGACACACGACTTACGACTGATGGTAGGAAAACAAGAAGAGAAATCTTGAGATTCAGCATTCAGTAGTGAATTTTTTTTTCTTTCTTCCTACTTTTAGAAATAATAAAAATTGATTAGAATTGCTAAAGAGCTGACACACGTAGCAACATTTACAATAGAATATAAAATTTTTTGCCGTATATGTACGAGTATCAAAAAACTTGGCATGTGAAAAATAAAATGATAAAATTTAAAGCAGCGCTTATTTTAAATAAAAACAAAATGCATTTCTATTTTCATTCTTTTTTTTCTTTAATAATTTGTAAGAGTATTTGAAAAGCTAAAACGTTGTAAAAGTTAATTTAAAATTAAAACACAATTTTGTTCTTTTATTTTTAATATTTTATGAAACATTTTCAAATTTGCAGGAGCATAAAATCTAATTTGATTTCTATTTAAATGTAAAAATTTTCTGCCAGTTGTAGAAATGTAAAGAAATTAAATGAAATGCCAAAATAAAATTAATCGATATCAAGTAAAATTTAAGGTAAATTACAATTAAGTGAATGGTAATAAAGACGACTGCATACTCAACATAATATTACACGGCAAAAAGTTCATGAAATCACGGGTTCAACACCTGAGTAAAAAAGTTCAAGTTTCACATTAGTTTGAGTAACAATCATGAGTTTGTTTGGAACAAATGAATTAAAGTGTGTTGTAAAAAGAGTAATTTAATATACCACCGAAAACTATTTCAATTAGTTTTTAGTGAATATAATTACAAAACACGGGATTTGGCAGTTCATTTTCATACTAATTCTGTGGCCAGGCAAGTTTTAGACTTTCCAAACTTCTACTTGGTAACTATGATCGAAGGAGATTTGAGATCTGCATTAGATTCTAAGTACAATCTGAGGATTGTAACTGAACTTCTGAGCGGTCAGAGCAGACTCAATGGCCGTTTAAATAAAATAGAATTCGTTTGGAATAGTTTTTGCAGATTCTGTGATAAGGAAATAAAGTCATCAGAGTACCTACTAGGCACTTGTGCAGCTTTAATGCAAAGTAGAAAGAGGCAACTTGATTACCAAATAATGGATAGGGAGCTGTCAAGATTAACACCGGCTAATATTTTAAAGTTCGTCAGAACGATGAAACTAGGAGAGAAGCTATAGGGCTCTACATGAGCTAAAGTTATACTCAGAACGAAGGAAGGATCAAAATAACCTAACCTTCAACTTGGCAAAGATCCTTACCACGTCACAACAAAGAATTAACATCAACAGATGGGGCAATTGCTGTTGATCATTTCAAGGGTGAAGACATAACACTGGCCTTTGAGAGGTCAACTGACAGCAACTTGTCATATTGACATAAGACGCTTAAAAATTGAATATTGCAATACTACGCACATCATGAGTAGGGGTGTAAAAAAATTTTCCAATGTGGGCCAGCAAATAAAATTTAATATTTTAAGCGGCTTAAGAATTTTGGCTTCGTCATCATAGAGGAACTGAATTATTAAGTCATAATTAAATATTCATAATTGTAAGTCGTAAAAATTAGTATTTGAAGAAAATGCGTACACGTGGTCAAAATAATATTTTCGAAAAATGAAAATATTGCAGTCTTTATTCAAATTTTTAACAAGAACACAATAACATGTTAATATTTGAATTAACGCATGTAAATTCTTAATAAAACCGAATTGTCATGAGTTGAAGCCAAGATATCGGAATATTTTTGTTATGTAATATGTTTCAGCATGGAGATATTAGCTGTATTCTGTGGCGTTTTATTAAAGAAAAACTATTTAATTCGGACTCTCTTAGATTTTTTATTTCAATGAGATGAGTTGTGGTCTAATTTATTTTTTTTTTTATAAAAAAACCTTTAGAATTCAAAAAAAATAAAAAAAAAAATGAACAATTTTGGTTAAAATCCTTTTTTATGTGAGAGAATCACATTAGAAAACTGTCATATCACTTAACCAATACAAAAATCTGTCAAACAAACTCTTTAAGAACAAACAATTTTTTCTTTTGTAAAAAAAATATTTTTTGCAATTCCCAAAAGCTTTAAAAGTAAGCAGAAAATTTTAAATTTAAAAATGTGTGTGTTTTTTTTATAAAACACATTTGAGAGTTGCCTGGCCACTTGAGCCATATACGAAAGTATGACAAGTTTGTATTTATTTGGCAGAAGAATTATTGTTTAAATGCTAAAAAGAAATATTGAAATATGAGTAAACAGGTAAAATAGCAAGAAAATGTTACAAAAAAATGTGCTTAATGAAAATAAACTTCAGGGATTTAAATATGAAAAAGCAAAAGAAAAAAAGAAAAACCCAAAACGCATTCAATTTTTTTCTACTTTTTGTTTAAGTCACACAACACACATGTACGAGTAAAAAATAAGAAATTTTCTATTTTCCATTTTCCATTTCTTTGGTTTTTGTCAGCAAGCAGTACGAAAAAAAATATGTTTTCTTTTTTTTGTTGTACTTTAAAAACTTTTTTTTATATATTTTTTTTGTTAGTTTTACGAACAAGTAACAATGGCAATAAAAGCTTTTAAAAAAATATAAAAAAATTAGGGGAAAAGATAAAAAACAAACTTGTTCTAAAAACTTTGGCGTTTACTTATGGTTGAACAAGTAAAATTAAGAAAGAAAATCAGCAGCAAAAATAAAAATTCCAGTACAAATCCGGCTAAAGATAATCCCTTAACATTTAAAATAAAACAAACAAACAAACAAATAGTGTTGAAAAAAATATATATATACTTTATAGACATATTTTTTATTTTTTTGTTCACATTAATGTTTTTTAACGACGCCAACAGGAAGAAGTATAATCCCTCTAAAGAAACGAAACAAAATGGAAAATTAAATTCATAAAAAGTGGACATTATAGATGTTCAGTTCCATGAATTTGACAGACAAAAAATACATAAAAATGCAAAGCGCTTTACTTAGAATTTAGAAAAAAAAACATATTCATAGACACTTTAATTTTACAGACAACAACAAAAGCTATAGAAGACTTAAAAATAAGCTATTTTAAAAGCCTAAAAGTACACTTAACATTTTTCACCTTTCTAAATAAAAAGGCTATACATGACCAAGTGCTGGTAAAAGGCAGCATTTTTATTTAAATGAAATATTTTAAACTGCTGAGCTGCAAATAAGTGTAACGGAGGCCCGAGCAGAGCTTTAACCATACAAGAGACAATGCAATTGAAGGCATTACTGTATGAGTGCTCCAGTAAAGCTCTACAGGCTTACACAAGGCAGTTTGGCTTCAAGGGAAAAGGGGTTTCTCTCAATTAATGTGCATCATCAGCCGCTTGATGGCTGGCTGTAGTAAAACAGAAAAATTATAGTTTTAGTGATGAAAACCAAAACGGTAGGTAGACAGGCCTTTAAATCATTTTTTTTTTATTTTTATACTTAATGGGAAATATTTCTCATTTAGTGTCTAACACTTTAAATATAAGATTTTATTACTTCGTTACCATCTTGGGGTAACAAAACGTCTCCTGACGAGTTTCTTGAGCAGAAATGAAATTGCCGTAGAGACATGTATTTAATTTTTGCTATATATATGTCTTATTTAAAACTTTCGGTTAAAAAAATCGATATATAAACAGTCTTCATAATAATATGATCTCGGTTAACACATACAGTATACAGTCGACACATTTTTACAAAAGACTTTATTTTTTTGATAACTGCTGCCATCATAATCTAATGACGCTGAACCTAGATATGTAAATTAGTTGCACAAATACGGAATTTGCACTTAGTATGTGCAATAAAAATAATATTTGTGTCTTCTGTAGATCCGAGTTCAAACAATTTGTGGTGATCTATTGTTTCGTTTCAACTAATTAAGGCGAAGCAAAATTTGTTTATAGTTGTAATTGCTGCCATTGCTAACATAAAAATCAAGTTATTAGTTATAACAGATAAAAAATAATTTTTTTTTGTTAATACTTCTGCAGATGATTTATTAAGACAAGTTTTTTCTAGCATAAACCAGTCTGGGTAAAGTTAGAAGATATAGTTGCTGTTGAAAATTGATAGTGGTCTGGTCAGAAGAGATTAAAACCAAAAATTTTTTGGTTGGTACCTACCCAACGTAGCGGCATACGCAAAAATTATTTATGTTACATATTGGTGACGCAGCTTAACTACACCTAAGTCTACTTTAAACCTTTCTTTTGTTTCGTTTTAATTTTGGTTTTTTTTTTTTTTTTGCCGCATATACCCACTAAACAGAATTGAGTGTGACTATGAAAAGCCCCATATAACCCTATAAGTATGCTTATAAAAAAAAGTAACCCAAAAGTATAACAAAAGTAAATAATAAACTTAAAAACAACAAACAACATAAGAGTGAAAATTTTCAACCACAACAGAAAAAAAAAGAAAAACAGAAAGCAACCAAAACAACAAATTCATAATGGTTGCGGTGGCTTGTAAAGTATAGCAAAAAGATTAAAAAAAACTTTTGTGTACAATTTCTTCTTCATTATTTTACTATAAAATTGTATGCTTTTTAAGTTGTGAAAAGCAGAAAAGAAATAAAATAAAAAAAGTTGATTTTATTGTTGCCATTGTAAAATGTAACATATTTTTTGGGTGGTGCTAAGAGGGACAGAAAAATAATACAAAAAAACTGAAAAACAATGACAAGTGGATGCTTTTTATTTAAAATCACTATAAAATGTGATTGTTTTATGCCACAGAGACAATTGAAAACCTGAACTGAAGCGAAAAAGTTATTCTGTTACTTTTCCCACAGAATTGACAAAAGGCAACAGGTTTTTTTTTAATGGCTGTGTTTTGGTTTCAATAGTTTTTTCATTAACTTTTATTTAAAAGATAACTTAACAATAAAATATTAAAATTATAAAGTAAACTTTTAGGGTTGACCTATTAATAACACAAATATTTTGTATTTCGCTTAATATGTTTTCCATTAAAATAATTAAAAGTTGAGTGGATTTTTATATATAAAATATTTTTTTTAAATTCTTTTTAAGCTTTTTTGTAAATGTTGTGTACAAATATTTTATAAAACAGTTTTGGACATAGAAAAGTATATATTGATAATATTCTGTTAAAAAAAAGTATGTTTTGAGGGGCTTTTATTAATATTTAATTGATCATTGAATATCACGCATTAAAAAAAGTAACTACAAAATGTTTGTATTATTTTTATTTAAATTATGAAACTAGTTTAGTAATTTTGATTTTGATATAAAAACAATAGGAACATTCCTTAAAGCACATACAATTTTTGCACAGTAGTATAACAGTTTCATTACAGTTTGCAGTTGTGATGACGCAAAATTGATTTGATTTTTGGATAACCATGTGGGCCGATACGTTCCCTATATTTATCATATACAGAAAATATTTTTGGCGTAAAAATTTATCACCTTCTTAAAAGCTTTTACAATTTTTAGTAGTAAAAGTGCTTTTTGTTCTGATTAATTGCACCAATTAAAATATTAATTGAAATTTTTTCGCAAGCCTCAATATTTCTAATTTTGTGATACTATTTATATTAGCGGTAGTCACTTTTTTTTCTTAAAGCCAGCACTCAACTGATGTCCCGTACTAATTGCAGTACATTGTGCTGGTATAGGAAAATATGGTGCACAAGTTTATTGTAAATGTATATAGTAAGGCTCCTCCCTGATACACAGGGATATGGAAATCCTCTGTACCAACATTATTAGAAACCTGGGTTTCACATAAAGTAAAAACATCGGGCATATGAAGACAAACATTAGCATATACAGAGAAGAACTTTTTTTCAGCCAACGCACGTTGCAAAACTCCAAGCAAAAATGTCCGGTCCTTAGGACATCAATAAGAAAAAAACAAGGATTCTACCTTAAAATGCGAATTGCAAGGAAATCGATTACTGCTGATTGAACATTCAACGACCTATGAATAATCCAACAGCAATCAACCCCAAGAAGCAAACGTTGTGAACCATGCCAAACGATAACAAAATACATGTTACGACTGTTGTTTTCAATAGTGTTTGCAACGAAGAGTGATTACCGCTATTAAGTTAGTAGTAATTAATTAATTATAATAAACTAATTTTTCTGTGTAGAAGCAGTAATTGTATGATATTTGACAATATTTTGCACAAAAATTTATATTTTACTTAACAAAAATTTTTAATATTGCCTACTCCAGGGGTTTGAAAATAAATATAATGTTTACATACTTTATGGCTGTTTTTGTTTTAATATGGTAATATATTTACATTTATATCAATAAACAAAAGCATTTATATACACATTTTGAGATGCTTCTCAAACCGTTTTTTTTTTTTTTTTTTGTTTTCCTTTTTTTTTTTATTTAACCCTTTTAAAGGAATTACATGTTTCTATTGCTGTTCTTCTTATTCATCATCTATTTATTATTTTTATTATCTATTACTTGTATTAAAATGATATATAAAAAGGAACAATAAATATTATTGCACCACATACCCTCTACTTGTATACCAAGACATGTTCAATGTCCCTGTCTTGTTTTCTGTAAATTTGCTTGGCACTTGAGTATCAGATCTAAACGCCGGGTGCAATAATAACATGGAAAAGAGAAAATTGAGAAAAGAAAAAGTACACAAACTCAATGTAATTTAAATCCATTTGCACACGTCGCTAACAATCACGTGTAGAGACACTAAACGTGTGCGTGCACCGCAGTATGCGAAAGTGTTTTATTTCAACTTTACAAAGGATATGAAACAAAAACAGCACGTACATTTCATTTTCATTCTATTTCAACTCCAAGGAATCGCAAAACAAAAAAGCAACATACTCGTATAATTCTTACTTTTTTGTTTTATTTTTTCACCACAAAACATACAATGTGTGTACATTTGTGTTTAGTCATCTATCAACATGCCACAATTTGGCTGCAACATATGTTAAGGAACTTGGGGTTTTTTCTATGCTTTTAAGCATTCCCCACAATGATGGTTTGTGAACAATAAAGGTATGAATGAATAAATAAATATTTGTTGAGTTTCTTTTATAATATTAGCGTGTATTATTTGCAATAATAGAAAGTAAACTGTTCTTATTGTTGTTTTATTATTATTATTTTTTTGTACAAATAAAATAAAATAATAGCAATAATAATAATAAAATAGAAATAAAGAAGCTTTATAATGTAAAGAGTCATCATACCCTAGACGTACATATGCACATATACAGAGTATGTAGGCAACAAAAACCATTTCTATGTATACAAAACCTTTTACATGCGGTAAAACAAAATTTAACATACGCCCAATTTAAATAAGGAAGCTAAAAGCATTTTTGAAATATTGACACTGAAAACTATACAAAAGTGTTTTTGATATATAATATTTGTGAAATAATATTGCAAAAGTCATAAACTGGTATTGTGTCTAGAATGTGATAGTGTGTTCAAAATTTCGTACGAAATGCTTGCAAATTACGAGTACATATAAAAATATTTCGTACGAAATGCTTGTGAAATAATGTTGGTCAAATAGCCCTCTGTTCTTGTTTGGAAAAGCATGAAATTTGTATATAAACATTTTTTAGAGCAGCAACAAGTTTCTGGCGACATTTTTATTTTCGTACGAAATAATATAATCAACGCTTATTTCGGACTAAACTGTGTGTAAACAACAAAAACTTTTTTTTTTTATTTTAATGAACAGGATGTTAGAATAGAGTTTTTACTATTTACTCTCATATAGCAGGTGGTGTAGGGTTATTTGCAGTTATATTGGATATATAAAGTATTAGGGGGCACGCAAATAAAATCTTTGTATATTAAGTGCATGGTACATCATAATAATTTGAACTGGTGTTGCATGCTTTTAGGGATATTTGTTGCATGTCAAGTGTTTTATATAGAAAAACCAATACAGATTACAAGGCATTACTTAAAAAAAGTTTCTGGCAACATGTTTCTTGAAACTGTTGAAACTACTTAATCACAAGTCCTGTTTAAAATTTTAAAGTTCTGTGAAGGATAATTTTATCTGCGTGAGATAAGATTATAAGAGGGAGTACACATCTTTGTACAGCATTAATTACCTGACCGAAGTAGTATTTACTGTATATAATCTAAGAGAATTGTCAACATATTTCATTTAAAGATTTCAGGAACTTTTTTGCTCTAATTTTATTTTTTAACATTTTTTTTTGGTCTATTCGAATGTATGCCAGTATTAATAATATAATTCGAAATCTAGGTAAAAAACTGTTTAAACAAAAAGATTAGCTATGCGCCATACTTAAGGGGCACAAAAACATATATGTACAAAGAAAGCATGTCACAAAATAACAATATAACCATTCACATACTGCACGTGTATGTGTATGAAAGGATAATCCGTACATACACACACACTCAAATAATAAAAATAGTAGTGGCAACAGCAACAGCAGCAATACAAACAATGACGATTTCTTTTATAAAGAAAAAAACAAGATTCTTGACGAATACCGTATAACTGTAAGACTAATATCATTGTTTCCTAGTGTTGTATATACATTTGTGTGTGTGTGTATATATGTTCTATTGTATGCTTTAATAAATGTTCTGTTATGCTACCGATATATTATTGGCAAAATCCATTTTATTTTTATCTTTTAATCTTTCCAAAGAAGAATTTGTTGTGCTTTTACTGTTCTGTTTTCCTTCATTTCTAGTCATTGTCAGAGTTTTCTTACATCTTGGCTTATATTTGCTTTTTGTTTACTTGTTCTTTTGCCATTTTTACGTCATGATTTCGTTGTTTTGCGGCAATCAAGTAAGAGTTCTATTGGTAATTTAATGGTCAGATATGATTTCTACTCCTATAAGGAATAGTATTTGTAGAAGAGTTTTAGCAAATTATTTTTTTTTTACAGCTTTTCTTATTTATATATGTTGCTGTTGTTGTTTTTGATTTCAACATTGGATTGTAATAAAGCAGAAAATTAAATAAACAGAAAATTGCGTTAAGTCAAAGGATAACATCATTAGCGTTTGGCAAATAAAGACAGAAACACACAGCAAACACAGGAACGAACACATTGAAATCAAACGCGTATTATTACTGAAGTTACTTTGAATTTTAACATGAAATACGAGTAAATCCTAGAAACTGATAACACATTTTGTTTTTATTAAATTAACATTTAAGCACAGTGGGACAAAAACAAGTTTAAGATATGGGCATTTCCTGGGGTAACGAACGTACGTTCGTACGCTTTTAATGTAAAAAGAAGGTAGAAAAAAAACTTTTTCTAGTATTTTAGTTTGCGATTTGATAGCATTTTAGTAGCTCTATATGTAGTGCAAAAGATGGATTTCATCGAGTTGAAGTTTTCATAATAATAGTTATAAAGACGTGGTCACGAACGTACGCAAAATAGAAGTCAACTTTAGCTGACAGTAGTGAAATGTAAAATTCTGCGAAATGCAACGGAATATTCCAAAGCGATAAAATAATTTTTAAAGCATACTAATGTAGGTCTCTATCCAGTATTTACACAATAAAATATCTCTTTTGGTTTTCGTTTAATTGGCTTAAGTATCGGTCGCGAACGTACGGGTCGCGAACGTACGATATTTCCATAGGTTTTTTTTTGGGTTATCACCATGCTTAATCCCATAAATATCGTCAAATTTCCTTTACGAAAAACGTAATTCTCTATTTATAGTGTGTGGTAACTAGTACTGGCAAAGTATTGAGTAATGAGTACCACGTATCGAGTATTTTTACTAAATTTTGGGTACTTGTACTTTTACATTAAAGTTGTGTGGAAAATTAAAATTTTAACCAGCAAAACAAAACTCCGTCTAAAAATACATTATTACGTTATTACAGTTAATGATCAACAAGCTCAATTAAAAATTTGTGCAAAAATTCACTTACAAAGAATATCTCTTCCTTTTATTAAGAGGTGACACATACATATAATATTTTTGTAATATAATTAAGTTAGAGCATGCCACTATTCGTTTACAGATACTGACAAAAGAATAAGAAAACTTCGCGAGAACGTAATCCTTCTGATAAATAGATTTCAGTAAAGCATTTACAGTGTTTTTTAATATTTGTTTTATTAATACCAATTTTCAATATAAAATAATGAAATTTTAACAATATTTGTGATATTATTGTTTTTACTCAACAGGCCGTAAAAATTGTGCTTATTTTAGGTCCTCATCACAGAAAATCCAGTGCATCATTCTAATACTGGAATATTCGGTATACCATTTCACTTTTAAAGTAAAATTAGAGACATCTTATCAATTATAAACTCATTGCTTATAGAAAAAATTTACTTACGGTCGCGAACGTACGAAACTTTGCAAACAAAAAAAGTCTATTTAATGGTAACCCAGAAGTTTCTTTTATTTATATACAAATAGGTGACACCGAAATTAATTAAAATGTGGTGTGTCTTTGCACCTATTGACGTTTTATGCAAAGCAATAACAATAAAATGATGTTTTCGGTCGCGAACGTACGATTAAAACCTAGGCAAGAAACAAAGCAAAAATTTACCGTTAATCGAACTTTTTTTTTTCTCCCTACACATTTCCCTTCTTAATTGTTTGTAAAAGAAAGATTTTGAAGAAAGAGTGCAAACATAATACAGTTTTTGCATGTAAAATAAATAAATATAAAAATGTCTTTAGAAGTAGTTTAAAAATGAAATTTTAAATATTTCAGTTTCTAGCCCAATTTTCTCAAGTAAAACACCTAAGATATGATAAGAATCCAATATATTATAAAAATATAGACTCTTTTTTATAATTATAAGCAATAAAATGCTATGATTATCAACATATTTTTTTTCGATCCTGGTTTACCATTCTGAGGAAATGCCCATATATAAAAATATATTTTTCTTCATAAAAATCTAAACCTTTTGTAGATCTAATTTCGAAACAGTTAACACCAAATCTTAACTTTTTTTTATATTGCTTGGGGTATCAATTATCGACTTGACAGGGTCTTTTCTGTTTGGATAGCTGCAACAAAATTCAGTATGCCATCATTAAAATTAAGTAGTAAAGCTTTAGGTATTTACGGCAAAACCTAAGATAACGAGCACATAAATTTAAATTTGTCTGATTTTCTTCTTAAATCACGAAGTATTTAGTTATCAGTGGCTATGAAGTACAAATGACATATTCTTCAACCGGAGACCTCTGTTGACAGGACCAGCCATTTATAAAGAGGTAGAATATTCAGAAAATTATACTCTTACTGACCCGCTTTCATTGTTATAAAGACGTATATTTTATTTTATAAGTCACGTAAACAAAATACTAAACGCTATTCAGAATACTGCAACATGTTGCAAGAAAACAGAAATTCTAAAAGAAGTATTTATAAAGAGGTTCATATAAAAATCAAAAAACCCCCTTAATAGTATCCCTCGCGAAAATGCCAAAGATACAATATTGCTGACTAAGCAACATGTTGAGAAAGAATACATATTTAGCGTATATGTTGAGAAACAATTTTGTTTAATACAGTTTTTGTTCTGCAACATGTGATTAATAGATTGTGTTTAAAATACAGAATATATTTACCATGTTTTCAATAACAAAAAATAATAATTAATAATATCAAATTATATTTAAATAATAGTTTAAAGAAAAGCAGTCAAAAAAATACTTCAACAAATATCTGAGAACCAAAAATCACTTAAACGCTACACTGTAAACCTGTCATTGCCATTAACAAGACGGAGCAAATGAAAATGATAGAAGGGGAATTATCGGGAAAGAGTTAAGGAATAACAAAACCAATAATGGAAAAAAGTTTAGAGGTTGAAGATAATGACAATAATGACGACACATGTTAGCAAAAATGCTGTATATGAGTAGACGATAATTCTAAAAGCTGTCATCAATGTTCTTTAACACCGAAATGTCTTAAGGCGTACACACAAATATATGTATTTCAACATAGTACATCAACATACATAGTACATGTAGACGCCTATAAGTATGCTATTGTTTTGTTTGTGTGCGTATTAATGTAACACATGTATGAACATTTAATATGTTTGTAAATGTGGCATGTTTACTAATTTTCTTGGATGTGTGTGTTAATCCTTTAGTTTAGTTCATTACTAAAGTTTTAACTGATTACATACACTCACACATGCATACATACATGCACAATGTATGTAGGTATGTAAGTGTATGTATATGCTTGGGATTTAATCGTTTTTAGTTTGACACTTGTATTAAATGTTATTTTATTACAATACTGCTCAACTTCTTTTACCCCTAAATATATGCAATGAAATTAAAAACTTTTTCTATGAATTTGATTGGTTTTATAGTCGATAATAAAAATAAAACTTAAATAAAAGCAAAGTTTTTATAGCATTTATGTTGTGATTTTGTGTGTTTTTTAGTCGTTTCTAGAGTTTTATTTAACAGGATTAGCTGTATCCAAAAAACTACTGTAGTTTTTTTTTGTTTTTTTGCTGTTCTTAACAGGTTTTTCAAATTATTTAATTTTAAAGGGTTAAATAATTCAAACAACAAATTGATAATGGTTACCTCGTCCCTGTTTTCCCTTTATCACTCCTTCACTTTAGCTCTTTTTAATTGCTTACACGACACATTGTTGACACAATATGTTTACTTGTGTAAATATTCATTAAAATTTGTTTAAAAATTTAAAGTTTTCTGGCATATCACTAAACTTGTAATTATAAAATTGAAATTTTTGCCTTTAAACTTTTAGTAATTTAAATTTGATTAGTTTTCTAAAGTAAGAGTAAAATGTTGACAAGATTTCTCCGTAAGATAAATTTATAATGATTTGTAAAGTTTTATTATTATTGTTATTAAGTATGTACATACATGTTTTACATTGTTTACACTTAATGGAAAGGTATTTGCACATATAAATGAATAATAAAACAATGAAAGAAAAAAAGTTTAAAAAACAAGAGAAAAACATTTGTAAGAAGAAATTTTTACTACAACTGTAATTAATAATACGTCGTCGTATAACACATTAAAAAATGTATTAAAAGTTATATGTAAAAATATATTAAATTCCATTTCCTAGCAGAATAATAGCGGCTGCGTCATGGCTTCATTTTTTATTATAGACTCTGGTCTCATCCAAAACATCGAGCCTGTAGTCTTCATTAATCTGATCGTAGTTTAATAGTAAATATAAAAGTTAATATTTGGTTGTAAAGCCTGGCACTCTATTAAACAGTATTCTGCCGAATTCTATTTCAATTGGCAGTATCAAGTAAATGATCTGACCTATCCCACCATGATTTCAACTTCGATGAATAAACTTGAATATTAAAACTTATGTTTCTTTTTATACCAGTGCTATTCTGTTTCAAACTACAGATCAGTTTCTTTCTTGTGTCTACTATAAGTATTTCTATATAGATAGCTTATTACGACTTCTGCATGGATAAAATATCTTCTTTTGCAATGTCATACTTTTGTTAGAAAGCTTACAAGTCCAATACCTCTGACCTGTGTAATTGGAGGAAATCGTAGTCACAAGATTCGGAATAGCAGATGAATACCTCAAGCATTAATCTACTGATGTCAACTTTAATTTATTTATTTGTAGGAATAAAAATTACTTTTCCAAGCCCTAAAAACTTACAAAATCCTTTTAATTTTTTTTTTTTTTGAGCTGTTTTTAAGGTTCAGTAAAAATTTAAAAAAAAAACATTTTTTTTTAAATCACACCTTCTACGTTTGTTTAGCACTTTAACTGGATGTAATAGATTAAAATGAAATAAAAATAAATATGAAAAATTGAAAAGTTTTTTTTCTTTTCTCATATACTCGACAAATTGCAACAAAACTTTTACTAAATCTCCACTTTCTACTATTAAAGTGGAAGCAAAGAAATAAGAAAATTTACAAAATTTATTACACTGTAGTAGTAAAATATTTATTATAAATTTTATATGTATTATTTTGTTGTTGCTGTTGTGTTGTATTTAACACTTTTGTTACTGTAGTACTCTACACTTACTATACATGTTTTTCCATATATATGCTTTTTTATAGTATACCTTAAGGGATTTACCCCTTAAAGCAAAAGAATAAAGATGAAATAAAAAATAAAATAAGAAATTTTAAAAATCATGTGCTAAAACTCAAAGTGACTGATTGCATGGAAGTTGCTAACATTTGCACACAAACCAGAGCACTCAGCAATATAACTGGATAACAAAAAAAAAAAAAAAAAAAATAAGTAAATACTCAACAAAAATATTAAAAAAAAACTATTTTAAAATTGCAAGAGGATATAAAAAAGATATATGAAACATATACAGGGTTATACGAGGAAAGTTCTATAGTTAAATGAGTCATTTCGTAAAAATTGTTGGTTCCCTGGACTATACACTTTGTCAAATATTTTATAAACGTTATCCATTTCTGATAGTTATTAAAAGCAAAAAATTGTTATCTTATAGCCTGTTATTCTGTTCAATTTTGTGAAAAAAGTTTTGCTATACAGACAAAGTTAGCATGCAAGAAACATTCCTAAAAGTATGCAACAAACTACACATACATACATAACTAGCCTTTACAACCCTGTGTCACGATTACGGCCTAGCTGTACTGGCTAAAAACTATTTAGTACTTATTATGAAGGCACGGCACCATCGACGTATGCATTTTACTGTTAGGAAATGCTGAACGGGAAAGCCCTTGTCGTTGTATTAACACCAAGATGTAAAAGAAATGTTTTTTTTTACAAAAAATTATAAAATTATCAAACATTCCTCGTATATTGACTACCATATACATATGTAGTTATTTTTTATACTATTACCACTACATATGAAAACAAAATACAGTGCAACAAAAGAAAAAGTGTAGCAAAAAAAAAAGAAACAAAATTTTTATTACAATACCCCAACAAACTAATAAATATACAAAGAAAGACGGGAAAGAAGGGAAACTGAAAACGACTTAGACGAAGCGCGTATGTCAATCCAAAGTAGAATAAGAAAACAAATGTAGCATCAACACAAGGATTTAATGCATATGTTACCTTTCTATACGTGAGAAATTTAAGAAAAACAAAAACAAACATACGTACAGTACAACATGTTCAATATACAGAGACAAGGAAAATAAAAAAAGGACTTAAAAGAAGCGCCCAATTGTCAGGGCAGAACAAAAAAAAAGGGTTATTCTTTTCTTAGCTTAACATGTTGCGGATATACTTTTGATGAATTAAATGTGACATTTTGATATTTTTCTTTGCTCGTGTGGCATTCAAAATGTTTCATTCAATTTCAATTCATTTGATATATCTTTTTTTCTCTTTTTTTCTGTATTATTTTTAACATTTCTTTATAATTTACAGCATCCAAAAAGGGAGGTTCTTTTGGTATTTTGAATTTGATAAATTAAGTTTTAAGCACAACAAACCTTCAGAGATGAATCTTAATGCAACAAATGGTTCTTAGCCTTTTTTTTGCATGTCAAAAGGAGGCTGAAACTGTGTAGGAAAAAAAAAATGAGAAATTAAATGTAGCTTTTTTCTAATGATTAATTTAGAAAAGCAAGGCAACACAATAGATTGTTAAAGAAACCCGGAGGGGCTACAAACAGAGTAAAATTAAACGCAAGAAAAGGAATTACTTTTGGTTTTAAAATTTTTAATAAAATTAAATTAATTAAATAGTAAACCCATTAAAACGATACATAATAGCAACATGTTGCAAAAACAAAAATTTTAAAAATAGTAAGAGAAACACAGATGTGGAGATCAAGCAGGAAAAGTATTGCAGGTTTATTGGGTAGGTCTGTTTAGTCCTTTTTTATGTAATTAATTTATGTTTTAAGGATATATGAAATCAAAAAAGCAGAAAAACTAAAACGGCCCAGGTTCAAATCCCAGCAAAGGTGAAATACTAAAAGTTAGTAGGTGGTTTTTTCAAAATTATAATTAAAAAAACGGGGTTTCACCTCCCCCCCCTTTCAACCTTCAAGAAGTCCATCAACAAAGAAACCGATCCGTGACATTCCATCTTAACCATCGACAACAAAGAAGAATGAGCAGGAGAAGAGTGACTACCTATTCGGAAGTAGCAGATGAAAGATAAACCTACTTAGCGAAGGCACTCACCACACAATCAACATGCAACGATGAGACAATTGCTGTTGATCATTCAAAGGTGAAGATATAACACTAGTCTTTAGATGATCAATTCACAGCAACTTGGCTCATTCCTAAGGCGCTTAATAATAAAATAATAAAATTGTATAAAGTATTTACTGGCCTTTCCAAAAAATTCCAATACAATGCGTAAATCAGTAGGGGTTTATCCCTGAGTATTTGTATCAATAAAAAATAAAATCTGTAGCACAATATTGCTCAACCGCATCTAAATTACTATACGTCATATAACATTCAATATCGATTATTATATTACTAATGGCGATAAGCAAATGTCATCAAAACTATAAATTATTATCTCGATTAAAAAAATGTACTTATTCTTTAACTTCTTTTTTTTATAATTGATTATGAAGAAGAAAAATTCATTTTAAAATATTTCCAGTTGTTACTTTTTATCTTCCTGTCAACAATTCAATATAACAAATTAATTTAAAACCAATCATTTAAATTTTGCCCTATTAATTAGTTGTTTGCTTATTGCCCTCTTTTAACAATGCATTTGTTAGAGGAATGTAAAAGTGTGCTTTTAGGCGTAAAACATTACATGCATTCTCTAAACATACAACGAAACGCACACTCTCTTTTCAGAACACTTATACAGAAATCTTGGGGTTCATTTATAATCCATTTTAATAAAGTTTAAGTTTATAGGTTGACTATTGTTGTATTTGTATAGGTTATGTATGACACATAAGTGTATTATAGTAGTAAGCGGGGGTGTATGTGTGTGTGTGTGTATGTGCGAAGTTGCTTGCATAACTGCCAATTATAATGATTACACAAATTAAGCCACAATAACAATCATTATAGTCACTAATGCATACACAAACATTACCAAACTAGAGTACTACTTATGTTTTGAAAATAAAAGTATGCCTGTTATAAAGCATACTTTTAGGTACATACGTTATATTGTTTCAGTGCAAAAAAAAAAAACACATACTGGGAAATTTTTATATGATTTTGTGGTTTAGTTGGAAAGTTTTTTTTTTATTAAAAAAAATATAAAATTAAATCTTTTAAATATGTTACAGTTTTATCTCTTACTGTAAAATTTTTTTTATATTTCAGGCATTTAATAGTTTATTGTGTTTTAGGAAACAAAACTTTAAACAATTATGTATATAGTTATACAAAATAAAACCTATTAAATTATTACATAAAATCTAAGTCCAACGAAAACTCTTTTGAAATTTCAATACATACTACATACCTACATTACATTTTAATATCTGTATGTATCATGAAAATTATATTAAAGTTAATTTAAACATGATCAATAACCATAATAAATGACAGCCACTACATTTTGCCACAATATATCATGTGCCAAAAGAATATGCATTAACTAGCCTCCTCTCGAAGGACATAAATCATATTACGGCAGAAATAATGTTTCAATTTGTGGTATTTATTAAATTACTAACAATAGCATACGTTTTAACATTTTTTTTAACTTCAAAAGATAGTAATACGAAAGTGTTACGGAAGTCAGTGTTAAAAGACTTTAACACACAATAGCACATAGATATATGACAATACATTTTCTTTTCCAATTTAATAGATATGTCGTTCATCAATTATGTGGTTTCTTAAAAAAATTCAAAAATAAATAAAAAATTTTTATTTAAAAATGAACTTAAGCTTGAATAATTGTTTCAATTTAATTAACAAAATTTTTCTCTTTGAATGATATTTTTCGTTTGCATTTTCATATTAATTAGAGGTTTGTTCGAAATATTTATGAAAAACAAACTTTCGGTTTTTTTTTTTTTTGAAAAATTAAAAACAAATTGAAATACATGAAGAAGTAAGAAAACCACGAAAACAAATCACTTTTGTTAAAATAAAATATGTGTACAAATTTGTTTCACATTAACACTTTCAATCTTAATTCTGTCAATTATATCACTCAAATATATGCATATTAAGCTCTTGAATAACGCAATATACGAGTACGAGTAAAATTGTGTAGTTTAGAATACAGCAAGCGGTTCAGTTGCCAAAATTCGGCCAAAGTTGTTTAAATTTCAAGTTTAAATAATGAAATAAAGTTGTCAAGGTGGCATACATAAATATATACCCAACTCTTTTTTTGGCTTTATTAATTTTGCGTATTGTTTTACTTTATTTAACACTTAACATATGTTTTTCCTTTCAAAGCTAAAAAAAAGGAAGTTCTAGCAAATAAATAAAACATTTTTTCTTTTAAACAAATTTAATGCCGAAAGTAAACTAATCTTGGTCTGGTATTACAGTATTTTAAAAATTATTTTAATGGATTTACCACTCAAAGCAGCTGGTAATGACCAGCGTCGAAAGTTGTAAAAAAGTAATCGCACGTATATGTTTAGGATTAAATTCCATTTTTAAGCCGAGATGAATCTTCTAAGTTACTGTAAACAAAACAAAAAGCGCTCGAATATCAAAACGTTTTGAATACGTATAACCTCAAAAATGTCCAAAATTTACGAAAGAGCTGTGAGTTGCCACATTGCAACTCTGGAGTTACCAAGTCCCGAAACATAAAAGGCAACCTTTGTATGGCCAAAGTTAAAATCTATCTATTTAAATAGAAATGAATGTTGTTCGTTGGTCATCGCAACAGTTTAGGACGGCTAAACCGATTTTGACGATTTTTTCTTTCTAATGATAATTTTACGAAGAGAAAATTTTGCCCCGCCCACTTTTTTGATTTACCTAAAATCAGAAATCAGCTCCATCGATTTGACTAATTTTTCTTTCATATGTTTGTATTAATTCTTTTTACGTTTTCATTTAGAAAACAAAAAAATTGCCACGTCTACTTTTACGCCCACTTTTTTCTATTTATCTCTATCTCTGATTTTTCTATATATCTTCAGAACGCTTAACGCTAAGATTTCGGAATTGGGTGTGAATAGCTTCATGGGCAAAGCAAATCATCAGTCAGAAAGTGGGAGAAATAGGACAAGTGGGCGTCACACTTCCTATTCAAACTAAAAACTGATTTCTGTATACATACGTATCTTAAAAAGTGTTGCAGCTAAAGTTTCTGAATTTACTTTGATTGATTTCGTAGTCATTAAAAATTATCAGTAGAAAAAAGGGCGGAGAAGTAGACGTGGTAGCTTCCAGACAAACTAACTATTGAGATCAGTATATGTTGAAATCAGTAACAGTTAAAGTATTTGAATTTGATCTGAATTACTCCGTAGTCACTAAAACTAATCAGTCGAAAAATGTGTACAAAAAGTAGCGGTAGGTGTAACGACGCACGCCGGCTTTAGGTTAGTTAAGTAAATATAAAATTCTTAAAATATACAAATTTATTGAGTTTTTCAAAATAAATGGAGCTGAAATTAAACGTAACTTATTTTTTTAATGTGCTGGAGGCCCGAAGTTCGAGCCCCAGGAAAAGAGTGATCAATTTTTTATTTAATTTTTGTTTTAAAAAATTTATAAAAATTAAATTTAATTATCAAAAATATTTATTGCAGTTAACTTTGATCTAATTAAAGCGTTTCTGACGAAACACAAACGTAATTCAATTATTTAATATACACCATGAAAAAGCAAAATGTTAGCCTTTTTATGGGCTAAAATTCTAATTATCCTTAAAAATCTTACAACTGTTTTGCCTACTCTACAAAAGGTGTTTTAAAATTTGAGTTCATACTTGAAAATACTCGTACTCTCCCATAAAGATTACAGTTTCCATTATTTTTTCAAAATTCAAAAAAGCTAAAATGACAGATAGATAGTACGAGTACTTACAAACAAAAACTACAGAAACACTTTGAGGTGAGAATCGATTTTTGTGGCATCTTAAATTATTTTTGTAACAATTCTCTCATGTTATAAGTTTCTCTCGTTTTTCTCGATGTGAGAGTTACGGAAACGAGACGCAGCTGCAAGTTATAAAAATTTAAAAATTATTGTTTCCAAAACACTTTTTTTTTTCAGATACACAATCAATTCGGCAAAATGATCAAGCCCAAGAAATATTGTATTCCCGTTAAAAATTATTTTCAGCGCACAATTATATATGATTTTAAAGAAATATTTTTTCTCACCTTAAAAAAAAGCAATCACAGCAATCTAGATATTAATTTAACTAAAAGCTGGTATGTGTAGTGCTTTTTTTTTTCTTTTACAATATAAATTTCAATTTTTTTTTTTTTGATTCACTACTTTTAGCTATTCTTAAGAAAAACTTGAAAAAGAAAACAACTTTTATAGAAAATGTCAACAAAACAACAGAACACATGTTGTTTAGCTTTAAGTCCGCCCACACAACAACTGTAATATACGTCATACGAGTATAGGAAAACATACATACATACACATGCACATAAATGTTTGAACCTGGCTGTCTGTCTCTACAGGATATGACAATCATATGGCCTGCCACTTGTACGTGTGTATAGAATAAAAGAATGAGAAAAAGTGAAGACAACAATAGCAGAATATTTTGAAATATGGCCACAATTACATATAAAAAACTAACATGATAAAAATTTAAAGAATGTGGTAAAAGACGGCAAGAGTTCTAAAGATTTTCTTTTTCTTACGGTGCACAAAAAAAAAAGAAAAAAAAGAAACAGAAATGTTAAAAATAATCCTTTAAAAAATAATAAGAATATGAAAGGAATATAAAAGAAGGACTACAATATTAAAAATGTTTCCTGAAAGTAAAAGCATTTTAAAGTTAAAAAAAAAACGGCTTTAACGCTACATATGTCTTAACTTTAAAGAAACAAGTCGTGTTCGGTTTATTGGAACGAAAAGCTTGAACTTTTCGACTATTCCTAAGGTGTACTCTCTTCAAACTGTCTTTACAATTGCTGGATGAAATATTGCTTAAAAAAATAAAAGGAGTAATGCATTTTGAAGAATATAGTGGAAGTTTTAGAAGCGCCTACTAGACATCCAGTATGCAGATAGCATCGGTCTAATGGCACTTCGCTTCGATGCCATTAATACGATAGAGCAAAAGATGGCTACAAGAGCTTTATATATTGGTGTGCAAATCAAAAATAATACTACATCGTATGCTGATTGACAACTCACACTCGTGCTATTAACTTCGGAATTTCTTCCGAAATAAAAAAAAAAAACGATTCAAAAATGGTAACGGAAACGCAATGGTATTTAGATGCTTTTTATACTATGGCATCTGATCTTTATTTCGAATAAAAGCTACAATTGATGCAGTATACTATACAAGCATTTTAAATAACATCATGATATTTATTGTGCTGAATATGAAATGCCACTTTGATTGATGTTTCAACAGGATAACGATGCAAAACCCACATGAAAACGAGCAAAAGGTTGGCTCGAAAATAAAGACGGCAAGGTTTTAAGCTGGCCTACACAGTTTTTAGACTTAAATCCCATTGAAATTTTGCGGCAAATTGCGAAAGCGTCCCTTCAAAAATAAAACTCTGCCGATAAGGTACAGTTTTTGGAATTTTTTAAAGATGTCTGGAAGAATATTTCAATCGAAACTTGCTAAGGAATTATGGACTCAATTTCAAAACGTTGCTTGGACCCTATTAAACTAAGTTCGGAGGTAAATAGAAGGTAATTGATAGTAATAATTTGGTTTAATTAATAAAAACTTAATTTTGTTAAACCATTAAATTTTGTGAGTCTATTTTATTGAACAGGCCAAATTTGCTATTTTAACAATATTTGTGAATATATGGCTTTTTAAATTTTTATCTTGAGAAGTTTTGTATCTTTTATATTATTTACTTAATAGTTGAACCAAAATCACAATAAACAAAAGTATTATTCACGTTTTTCTATTGTTTTTTCGGCTTTAGAGATGTTAGAACAGGTTGAGTCTATTTTATTGTACAGCACTGTATGTATGTATATATACAAGGTGCCCCAGAACTCAACGTCAAGCCGAAACGGGGTGACAGGATTGATTGCAACCATCATGAGAAAAGTCAGAGAAAAATATATGCCATACAGTTTGAAAGTTATGGACATTTAAGAAAAACCCAGGAATTAGGTCAAACTGTAAAAATTTGTCGGTGATTGTGGTTAATTTTTGTTCAATAAAAAACGAATGATCCGGAGAAATGCGCCACCTATTGGGAAGTAGCATATAACAGCTAAACCTACTACGAAGGTACTCACCACACAATTAACATGCAACGATGAGGCAATTGCTTTTGATCATTCAAGGGTGAAGGTATGACACTGGTCTTTGAATAAATCAATTCACAGCAATTTGTCTCATTGCCAAAGCACTTAATAACTAATAATAATATATGTACTCTCCTCCAAAAATTCCAATACAATGCACAGCATTTAGTAGGGGTTTTACCCCTGAGTATTGGCCTCAAATAAAAAAAAAGTTAAACTTTAGAACGTAACCCTAAATAATATTTCTGGAACCACAGTCAAAAATAATTGCACAATTAACCAAGTTTTATAGAATTAAGACTACTTGCTAAACTATGAATTTAAGATTAGGCGACTTTGAAAGGCCCACATTTAAAAAATATTTACTAAAGTGCATTGGTAAGTGCCATTAAAACAGGCATGTGCAAAAGTAAAAATGTAGTTGTGTTGGTGAGAAAATGAGAATTACACTACTGAACGTGTAAGTAGCAGAATAAGCAACTGTATGAATTTTTTTAAATTAAAATTTATATATAATATTTCATCTAAAAATTTAATTATTTTAAGAACAATTTATAAATACTATTCTGCTAGAAAGAAATAAAAAGTACTTTTAATTTTTTAACAAAAAAAAAATTGTAAGTTTTGTTTTTTTTCATTCAATTTATTATCAATTTTATAAAAATAATGAAAATGTCGCTGAAAAACTTTTAAACTATATTTTTAAATGTTTTATGATAAATAAGGTATTGGATTTACAAATTCAATTATAATTAAAAATATTTGTGTGCATTGCTATTTTGTTTTCACTGTAAACAATAAATTAGCGTACATCCACCACACATGTTAACTCGTCGCTGTTTCAGTGACGACTGAAAGTAAGAGCATAAGAATACATGTGAGTTTAGCTAAAGCACAATTGTGTATGAAATTTTTATTTTTGCACAGGCCTGCATTAAAAGCTCGCGCATTTAAACAGGATTTTAAAATGGCACAATAAGTACTTGTTAGTTTTATAATAAAATACAAACCTCAAATAACCCGATTTTTGCTAACCGATTGTCCTCAGTTCAAACGTTTTTTATTAAGTTTTGGCTTGACGTTGAGTTCTGTGACACCTTGTATATATTTACTTCAACTGAAGAAAACTTTTTATACCCTAAGAACCAATTAATTTATTTTTTATATTTAGTGCCATTCTCTATTTTATTTATTCTTTCTAATTTCATTTTAATTGTAAAGAAATAAATCAACTGAAGTAAAATTATTCATGTAAGAGTATGTTATGCTTGTTCTTTATTTACCTACATTTTATATTTAATTAAGATGTGTTTGATTATTTTTTTCCTCATTTTTTTTCAACTTGTAAAACTAGTAAAAGAATATCATCATCGTTCTCATCAGTAACAACATCTGCATTTAAATTGAATTTTTTTGGTTTTCTTTTTTAATTTTTGTCTTCTTTCTTTACATTTAATGGCATATTTGGTTTATTGTTGGCTCCAGAAAATGTACTCTTTTTCAATTAATTAAAAGAATATCATATTTAGTTTTAAGTTTTTTTTTCTTTCTTTTTTTTTTTTTTTGTTTTTTTTTTTTTTGCCAAAAACACACAAAAACGTAAATGTTGGCCATAGAAATGTGTGTAAAACTTAAAAGAATTCTTCTGTTTAATAGTCGTTTTAGGTATTTGGCAAGTAATGTTGGGTTTCAAAACTCTTGAAACATTATTACCCCTCATTTGGATACTTCTTGACTTTCAACAATTTATTTGAGAAAAACCAATTTTCTAAATTCAATTTTCATCTTGAACCCACTTAAACTTTTGTAAGCAAAGACATGCTGTTTATATGCAGCATCCTCAAAGAAGGATGATAAAGGTAAAGCAACTGTAAGGGAAGTTTTAAACAAAAAATTATGAAAAACTAACACACACACACACACACACTTGTTTGAGGTTACTTTACAACGTAAAAAAAAACAGTTTTTACCGCGTAGACCGCTGGAACATTAAAATTAAAACTTGCAACCGACACTTTATTCATTTGAATTTGAATTAAATTCGAAGCAAAAAAAATATATTGGTTTAAAGAAATGCCTTTTATAGTTTTTCAGGTTTAAATTCTGATGCCTTTCATCTTTATAAAAATTATGGAATCCGTTTACGCACTGTTGTGGTTTAAAAGGGCATTTACACGCAAAATATAGTAAAAGATTGTGCTTTCAGGCATCAGAGTCACCGCTGAAAATTAAATCGTATGTAGCCTGTAAAGTCTCTTGATCTTCTATCAGGCACAGAAAGTCACAAGTAGCTATCGCCAATGATCATCTATTGTCTGCAACGAGAGCTGTTGGCTGAAGTTTTTCTTCGAAAACTCTTTACATGTTAAGGCCTCGTTACTCAAACGTAAACGTTGTGGATACGTAAACGTTGCGGCCGAGTTCAGCGAATGGTTTAGAATTGGTTTACAATTTTTAAACAGCTGATACGTAAAAACGAAGAAAAATTTTAAATTTATTGGATTCGCACGCAACGCAACGTTACGTTTACGTATGAGTAATCATTTACACATAGGCTTGATAAGTAAAACTGAACAGCTGTTCCTGTTGGAGTAACGAGGCCTTTAGAGTGATTGTGTCCTGATAGACTTTTATGAATTAACTCACTAACAAAGGACTTCACGATAACTCTAAGCTGACACCAATATTAGTTTATACTGAAAAAAAAAAATAATAAACAAAAAAAGGGACGATAAAAATCAGTTTAACTACTGGTTGTATCCCTTTACACCACCTGCTGGGCTATAATGAGTGAGTACTCAGCATTTCGTTCTGACAGAGCGTTTTAGAACTTTATAAAACTTTTCTACGTAAATAAATTTTTTCGCCTTAATGCAGCTCAAGCCCAACAAAGTGTGAATGCAGGATTTTTGGTAGATTTCGAGAGCCATAGCCAGCTACCACTTCAGTTTGAGAACAGCTAGTTTATAAGATAAATAAATGGATTCACGAAAAACCATATAAAACACTTTATCCAACGCGCCATTTTTGCAAATAGATATGAAAATAGACAGGATGTGCTGGTAAACTGCAGGATAATTTGTTGAATTTTTAGTTTGGGAGTTGTGGCGTGTTTGCTTTTACCGGGTGTAATAAAAACGCCTCTGGTCTTTTTTTTTTGTGCAAAAACTTAAAAGCATTTGAAAGAATTGTCATATGATATTGCAGTTTAGAAATTCCAAAACACAGTAGTATATAGTATGTGCGGGCTGTGTATGGCTGGCGAAAGTTATTTGTTATCACCTGCAGAAAAAAGTATCTGTATGCATACAAGACGTATGCCCAGCACGTGCCAGAATTATGGTGTATGACAAAAATTTTAAAAAATACTTTTCCAGCTTTCTAAAGGTTAACTTAAGCACGAAAACATCAAAATAAACTTTTTCCTTTTTTTTTTTGTTCTTTTGTTGAAAATCAACAAATTTCTGAGATGAAATGTCGCATTTATATGATTAAAAAATTGCTTTTTTTTTCCTGCTTTTTTTTGTGTAATAGAAACTGGTTGGAAAATAACATGAAAACACTTTTAAATCACACTTATAGTTGTCACTCCCTTAAAACTATGTCCGTCTTATAGTTTATAGACATGTTTCATAAATTTTTCTTTAAACATTTATTGGATTTAAAGCTGTAAAATGTAACTGATGACATCTTAAGGGTAAGAGTGATGTCTTTTGTTTGTTAATCTACAGTAAAGATGCGAGCCAGCTCATTGTTTCGTTAATGTGAAATAGGCACTTATGATGCTGATAGAAAAAATAATATAGAGCTTATATAATTCCATAGCAAATGAATTGAAAAACCCTAATCAAAAACCACTAAATTGCTATTGAGTTGTTAAAAAAATAGCATATTTTGAATTCCTTGAATTTGTTCTATTAGTAGCAATACATTAAGCTACGGAATGATATCACTGTGGATATACTAATAAAGTCAAGATATTGAACGGTCACTATTTGTGAGCAAAACTCTAAGGGTCTACCTTATGGATTACTGTTTCAAATATATGCCCATGTCTGGTCATTCCTAATACTGTCAATACGAAAAAATTGCAATTTACAAGAATTTAAAATTTTGAGTCTCTCACATTCTTATAATTTATTTTACTTTCGAAATTGTCCCAATAATTTTGTACCAATAATTATGAAAGTTGTCTTGCTTAAATCGAGATATTTAAAGAATTGTTTTTGAATAATTTGAAAAATATTTTTGAGCAGAGACAAAATGACCATAAAGACATGCTTGGCCTCATGCCATAAGCAATACATTTCATATTTTATAATAAATATTTCAAATATTTAACAGACTGTTCATAGAAGACGAATGGTTTATAACATTCGTCTTAAACAACAAAAAACCACTAAAGTTTTTTAACGTTTTTCATATAAAAAGACAAATGTGTCAAACCATTCGACTTCTATGAATAGGCTGTTCGTTGGTTAGTTTTCATGGTGATCCAAGATCCAATTCTAACACCATTTTGGAGCCAAATCCGTGCTACCAACTCGTTAAAAAAGAAACGAATAATCAGGAGTACAGCGATACCTTCTGGGACGATAACAGCTAACCTACTAAATATGCTCGCCACTCAATTTCAAGATTCTCTGACAGATGGGGCAATTGCTGTTGATCATTCAAAGGTGAAGGTATAAACTGTCCTTTGAAAGGTCAAATTGACAGCAACTTGTCTCATCAACAAAAAGGCGCATAAAAATAAAATAAATCTAACTATGTTTCTGTAAATTTCACAACAATGCACTGAATGAGTTGGGGTTTATCCCTTATTATTGGTCTTAAAAAAAAGTCGATCTATGCTTACATCAGCTAGCTCCATATGCCATCAAAGAGCGATTTACTTAGAAAATTAAATATCGTCCGCTTGTGTACAGCTGTGGCAGTATGATTTGAATGAAATATTCATCCTGACTAGTTGAACAATCTTTTAAATTCATGAAATGTTTCGGAAAAACTAAAGGGATGTATGATGGTAAACTCATAATAGCTTTATGAAAGAAATTCCGTTAATGGGAGTGTATAATGGATGTAATTTAATATTTCCGTATATTTTATGTCTTCCTCTTTTTGGTGAGAGTTACAAAACAGAGTTCAAATTTTTCCATTTATGAATACTCAAAAACTAACATTTATGAATATTATCAAGAATGCGATTTCTAAAAATTTTTATTTTTCTGCACGCACATGAACGAGCAGCACAAATTTATTTTCTTAAAATCACACGCGAACGTGTGCATTCATTTTTTCTAAGCGTCCATATATGAAGAGTAAAGAAATTTTTTTATTTTCTTCATGCACACAAATTTTTTTTCACACGCGAACGTTCATATTTTTCTAAGCAAAATTGTTTCATGACGTTGTTGTTGTAATTCATTCATAAGTTTTTTGAATTTTTGACGCCTGCCTGTCGCGAACACGCAATACAATAATTACATAAAAAAATCCCAAATAGAAGAGTATTGTTGTTGTATATATGTATATACTATGCATACGTACAATTGTAAATTTGAATTTGTCACTTGAAAAGCAAAGCGAGTATACATGAGCGAGTAAGTGTGTGAAAAAAATATTCATGCTCATAAAAGAGTATTTGTCAAAATTGTAATTTTTCATAAATGAATATGCTCATAAAAGAGTATTCGTCAAAATTATATAAATGAATATGCGTCAAAAAAGAAAAAAAGATAATATTCACACATGAAAAAGAGCAAAGCAAAATATTTTCTGTTTTTTCAAACATGTGTGAGGAGAAAAAAAAATAAAAACTAAATGCACACGTCCACTCATAAGTCAAAAGTGAGTGAGCGATTTGGTACTCTGTTACAAAATGTCAAACTTAAAATCATTTAAACAAGTTTTATACGAAAAAGAAAAAAAATGGTATTTTAATGTCAGAACACCAAAAAATTCATCTTGATTGCATGTTTTTGGGAATATGAGGGAACATAGGGGATAGAAAATATTGAGCATCAAAAGAACGTGTTTCAAATATTTTTTTTTATTACAAGAAACTAGAAGTCGTTAATTTCATATAAAATATATTGTTCAACAGCTTAAAATATATCGAAAAATTTTTTCGAACTTATATTACATTCATATTTACATACGTAATTGGCAATTACAACGCTGTTTGGGGCTTATGGCCTATCTTCTCGCAGCACCCAAGTTGCGTCTGCCAATTTTTGTTCATGATTACAGGGGTCTACAGTTTAATGTCTACTCCGAACGATAGACTTTAGAACCTTGTTCACTGCAATCAGTTCTTGGAAAAGGTCTTGCCAGAAGAATGCTATAAGGTAGACACTGAAAGAAATATTTTTTTAATATTTCTATTTTTTAAGATGATCAGAGCTGGGGTTTGAATCCGGAGCTCTTGTCTATTAGGCCAATACACTCATAATTAGACTACGGCGACTACAATTAGATGCCATTAATATTGTTGATATGTGGCTCTAAAAGATTGCTACCCCATGCCATATTATTTTACTAAAAATAAATGTTTTGATGAAAGAAAAATTTCACGTAATGGTCATAATGGCTGTGGTCTTCTGGCTTAATACTATTGAACTATTTCTGCTCTTTTGTTGTTGTTTTAGTTATACAATTTCACTGGTCTACTTTGTCGAAAGACCGACCAGAGAATACTGAGTACCTGAAAATCGACATTCCTAGAGTTATTGGTAAAATGCTGAATTTGTGAATTTTCTAACGAATTTTATGGGAATTAAAAGAACACTCGCAAGGAAATAGTGACGAAATTATTCTTACTTTACTGACGAATTCTTTTAACTAAAAGTCCATTCATTTTTATGTGTTTTCAAATAAAGAAAAAAATTTATATATTTTTTTCAAGTGTTTAACACTTTTCAAGAAAAATAAAAGTAAATCTTTTAAGTAGTTGAAGAAATAAAGCGGGTGATGTTATAATTTCCTTAATTTCTTTTTAATACAATTTTCTACAAAGAAAATTAAAAGAGAAAACTTTCCAGCAACATGTTTTTTTGTTGCAAGTGATTGGTTGTTAAATTAAGTGGTAGTTGGCTGCTGGCTGCCGCTAATAAATGTTGTTAATAATGAGTGGCCAATATGAAGAATGATGGATGTGGCAAACAACAGGAAAGAAAAAAAAAGTAAAAAAAAATGAAGGGTTTCAAAACCACTAGAATAACGCCAAAGTTAAGGATCATTAGCACCCAAAAAAAAAAGGTTTTTTGTTTTCTTGTGTTAACAAAAGTTTTATAAAAATTAAACTCCTTCCCACATATTTCTTTTTGAAGAAGAAAAAAAAAAAAGAAATAAAAATAACAACAAAATAATATGAATAAAAAAATATATAAATTTTTTTATAATAATTAAGTACTTACGCCATGATTTTGATCCGTTTTTAATTCACGATGATTTGAAAATTGTACATATACCATGCGACCACGCATCTGTGGCGGATTAATGTTATAACATGAGACCATTGATGTGGCTGATACTTCATCGGCCATTTCTAAAAATGCTTGGTTTTTGCCCTTTAAAATAAGAACATTTGTGACACGACCAAAAGGTACACCCAATGCAATGACATCAGCATCACCAGACTCATTAGGAATGTTACGCAAATGTATAACTTTAGAGGGTTTGCCTAAAAACAGATTAAAAAAAAAACACAATAAATATTAGATATGTAACGTTAGAAAAAAATATATATACATATTTATATGTATGTGTGTTATAATGTATTCACTTAATCTGCTAATTGGCAGTTATACCTTTTAAGCTCTTAAACTTTTATACATTTTTACGAGTTTTGGAAATACATATAAGCGGCATTTAGCATTTTAAACTAAAGACCTTTTTTATTATAAAAACATAAGAAATTATTAAAAAAAATATTTTAAAAGCCAAGCCTATCTTAAGAAATTTCTATAAAAATTATGAAAATTATTTGAATTTTTGAAAATAAAATACTTTTGTGTCTTTTAAAAAGGTGTTGATAAAATTTGTTAACACTTTGCCACTAAAAAGAAAATTTTTTATAAAGCATACTTTAAGGCTAACAAAACAACTACTTTTCTGAGTACACAAAAAAAAAGTTTTACTAGCAAGTAAATAAATAAATATTTTAAAGCACTTTCGAGACATAAAGAAGAAAAAACACATCATTCAGAACTACCTAAAAATATGCTTCATAAAAAACACACTAAAAAATGAGAAGATCCCAGGTTATTAAGCTTACAGCCACAATGCAAAAATAAAGAAAAAACAATGGCAAACCGTAGTCAAGCACATGATAGGTTTACACACGAGTTTTACCTGTGCTGTTATTATGCTACTGACTACATACATGTGGCCCCCAAAAATATGCTTAAAATATACTTTTTTTTATTACCGCATACTACACTTACCCTAATATATGCTAAAAGTTAAAAAAAACCGTATGTATAGCAGAGAGTAACGTTAGAGTATTTTAAATCCCATTTGTTCACAAACAAGAGGGATTTTTTTTTTTTTTACTGTAAGTTGTTATTGTTCAAATTTTGGAATATTTTAACTGTAAATTTGTAACTGCTTTATACCCTTTTATAAGACCCAACACAACACTAACAACAAATGTTTATAAAAAGCTTAACAAATTTTACTTCTATTTTTCATTACAGCTTCACCACCATACTAAAGCCAGACAGACACATGGTAAGGCAGACAGACCAACCAAATGGTCTCTTGTAACCGGTTTGAGGTTATAGAGTATATGCAACCAGAGTATGCATATGCAACCATTTTTAATAATTTTATTCTCTACTATTTATTTTATATTGTTATTGTAGTTGTTGTTGCCATAGTTATTGTCTACATGATTATGTTACATGTTGCATATGAATTGTTTAAAGTATTATGCACGACAATGTTCACTCAATGAATTTATGATTGCACTGGGTTAGTTACTCCTGAGACCAGAAAACAAAATATGAAAATTTTAAATGACAAAGTAGAGGTTATTTTAAAGAGGTTGCCACAAAACAAATACGAAATAGACAAATAGAGACAAATGATTACGATAAAGTGTAATAAAATAAAGGAGGTAGAACCCATAATAATAGAATAGTTTTTAAAATGATTACAAAATAAATATGCATATGATGTTTTTTGAATTGTGTAATAGGATTGAAAATAAAATTATTTAAATTTGTGTAGAAATTAAGAAAGTGTACCAAAAACAAAAAAAAAAAAATACTACTAATTGATGAGGGCATATTATACAATATAAAAATTTTTCTTTTTTATTGAAATTTAAATTTGTTTATATTTTAAAAATATGTACATCCATACATATGTACACCATGTGCAAATCTGTGGAATTTTGAAAAAACGTATTCTCTCGAAATAAGACAATTTTCCAAGATTTTTATAGTAAATATAGAATTTCCTTGTCCTTCTTTTGCTCTAATCCCCGTATTTCTACGACCTTTGGAAGGCAAGATATGCAGTTGACTAATCGACCTCTTTCAGACTTTCCCCCAATTTCAATTTGACAAAACGACTTCTTTCAGAGAATTAAGAATAATTTGAAGAATTGAATGTCTATAGAAAATTTGATTTAATTTTTATTATTATTTTTTAATTATTTGCATATTGTAGCGAAAAATTTAAGTATTTTATTTTTTAATAAAACCGAAATATTTTTTCCAGATCAACTTCTTTCAACATTTCTTTCATATTCCATTTTAACAAAACAACTTGTCTTGACTTAAGCGATTAAAATAATTTTCAAATTTAATCAAAAAAATTTTGACAAAACGACTTGTATGGTGGAAGCTAATTTTTTTGCTTTAAAATCTTTGTCGTTTGTTGTAAAATTTTTGTCGTTTTAAAGAAAACCATTGCTTCTAGAGGGAAAAAAAGGTCGCATAATGTTCGTTAAGTATTTGTGTATAATATCCAAATACAGAATTTCTTAAATTTTCTAACCAATAAGTTCTATTAGCCTTTTTAACTGTTTTTTTGCTATACTGAAAAGTTGTTGATTTTGAAAGAAGACGTTTTGTCAAATGTCCACAGAAATAATAAAATTGTTTAAACAATTTGGGTGTTCTGTTCGAAAAACGTACTGAGCGCTTTGCCCATTAAACGGTCGTCATAATAGCCCTACTGATAGGCTAGCCCTACATAATAGCCCTACTGATTTGATTCGGTAAACCATCAGCAACATTCACTACGTCAACGAAACGCAGAATCTGTGGAAAACATTGCCGCTGTCCATGAGAATGTGCAAGAGAATCTAAAGCAGTCGATTTCGTGTTGCTTTCAAGAACCCGACTTTTCGTAGGTCACAACTTGTGGAATTTTGCGTCGTGACTTAGGCCTGCAGCTGTAAAATTTTAAATTAACACAGGACCTAAAAGTAAACGACCATAGAAAACGATGTATGTTCGCTGAGTGTACTTTGAAACAGTTGACAACTTACTGTAATTTTATATAGAAAAATCATATTCAGCGATTAGGCCTATATCTGGACGAATGAGTACGTGAACAAACAACACTTTCGAATTTGGGATGATACCAATCCACATGAAATTCGAGAGCATTAAATGCATCCCGAAAAAGTCACTGGTTGCTATGAATTTTAAGTTGGCGGTGATATTGATCAGTATTTCTTTGAGATTGAATTACCAACGAGGCTGACTTAAATGCGATGGGGGAGATATCAGCTATATGTGAAACAAACAAAACAGCGGTACGTGCCACACATACATACATACATACATACATAACTGGTTTTTACAACCCTGTGTCAGGATTACGGCCTAGCTTCTCGCAGCACTCATGCTGTGTGTGTCAATTTTTATGCATGAGTACCGGGACCTACAGTTTAAAGTCGACTCCGAACGACAGACTTGAAGAAGCTTGTTCATGGCAATTAGTTACTCTCAGAGCTTTTGCCAGAAGACTGCTGAGAGGTAGTCGCCGAGAGAAATACTTTTTTCATATTTCTTTTTTTTTAAGATGTCAGAGCCTGGAGTCGAACCCAAGGCCCATGTTTTAGTAAGCCAACACACTAACCACTAGACCACGGCGACTACATAAATAATTGGTTATTGCAACCCTGTGTCAGGGTTACGGCCTAGCTTCTCGCAGCACTCATGTTGCGTATGTTTATTCTTATCCATGAGTACTGAGACCTACAGTTTAAAGTCGACTCCGAACGACAGATTTGAGAAGCTTTTTCATGGCAATCAATTACTTCCAGAGCTTTTGCCACCAGACTGCTGAGAGGTAGTCGCCGAAAAAATTTTGTTTCATATTCTAAATCAATTGGTGGGCTTGATCTTCTCATGTGGAAGTAATGTGAACTGATCACATTTCAGATGAACAATATTCTGTTCCACACACAATAGCGTCAAAAGGTCTTTTAAAAAATATCGAAGGTACTGGTATCTTACATACACAATGGATTGTTTAAATTTAAAAATAGGAAGCGTTAAATGAAAGATAAAAATAAAAGTCTGTGCATTTTCCTTAAAATACAAAACAAACAAAACTCTTTACTTAAGCTACGACCACATTAAGGAGATGTTTCAGAAATCTATTATTTTATTTATTTAATCAAATTGCAAGACAATAATACTGTATTCCAATTATTCTGAGTGTTGTGACACCCCTTGCACTAGCAGACTAACACACTATCCACTAGACAGCAGAAAAAAAAAAACAAAAAAACACTTTTTAAGATTAAATAAGAATAAGAAATAACATTTCAATATTTAAAAATTCAAACAAAAAACAGTTTTGATGTTCTTTTGCACAATATTTGACTACTGTGAGCCTATCATTGAGAAATAGCACATTAGAGCAGTTAAATTAAAATACATTTACGTCATCAGTTACCAATAAAAGGTCAATGCTTGGTCAGTGTCAATATTTTCATTTTCATTCACTTTTTTTTTAAACGAAAACTTTTGCAGTTTGTCTTCTGGTTCATATTTTAAAACAAAAACTATAAAGACACCACGAAGGCCAGAAGAGGACAGAAAAAATTGTTGCTCTCAATACAAAACGGAAATTACACTTTCTGATTAGTTCATAACGGAAATAAAACTGAAAATAAATTATGAAAAAAAGGCTCATGAAAAAAAAACCTAAAATGAACAACGACAGAAAACGAGAAAAAAAAAAAACAGGTAACTTGCCTGAAAGTATGCTTAACAAAAAAAAAAAAAAAAAAAAAAAAAAGTTGAAAGTATGTATCTTCATTTGATAGTTTAAATTTTCATGGAAAAACTTTTGGTTTTTACATATTTAAATAAGATTTATTATTTAAATTCTTATATACAAATGACTTATATTATCCATCTAAATAAAAGGCTTTCAGGGATACTATATGGAATACATTGTATATCCTGTGCATATAAACTATGACATTTTATAAATTGAAATAGTAGTTCATAAGAGTCACTAAAAATAAGAAATAAATAAAATGCAAAATATTAAAAATATTTATAATGGATTTAGTGTTTCTTTTTATATAAAAAAACACACACATAAATCAATTTGATAAAATGAAATATTTTTCTAATAAATGATATCAATAAATTGAAACGTGTATTCAATTTATTTTCAAAGCATAAAATATTTATACAGAATATTATGTTTTATTTTATTTTTTATTTCCTATTCGTTTGAGAAAAAGATTAAAGGCTTTAGCAACAAATAATTTAGTTTTAGATACACTTCTAATCGTTTGTATGCTATGAAAACAGGAAAAATAAAAAACGTTATGAAACGAATATATGCAAAGTCAGTGTTTTCGAGCACAACCAAGCAAATTAACTTGCACAGTTAAAAACTTTAAATAATAAAATATAAAAATTTTTAAATAAATATAGCACAGTTTAAGGCATTATTAATAACACGTATATTGTTTAATATTTACTTGGAATTATTTTGTTTTAATTTCTCTACCATCAATTAATTACTGCATTGATTCATGTCACAATTTGTATTTGTGTTCAGTTTAAAATTGGTAAAAGTTTATTTTTATTTATTTTTTTCTTTATACAAAAAAGTAAAATATTTTTAATTAAATAATTTTTTTTAAAAATTGACTGCATCTGTTAATTATGAGATCCCAAAACTGTTGCGAAAATGTGTATATCATAAGGAAATTTTTTGAAAATGGTAATAGAATGCTTGCACTATTTAAAGACAACAAAAACCCTTTTACTCAGATATTAACGAAAAGCTCATGACTAATTTTTGTCTCTATAGTATTGGATTATACATTCAGTAGTATCAAAATCAGCGGTCTTGCAAGGCTGCCAGCTACTAAATATCTCTCATTTTAAGTGCTTACATATAAAGTGATTTAATAAACTTTTTGCGATTTATGAATATGGTTAAAATTTCTACTCTAAAATTGGTAATTGAAACGTGACCACCTTTCGAGTATTAAATGATGACTAATAATCGAAACTTAAAAAAACTGGCAGGTTTAAAAATGTTTTCGGATTTGTGTGCACTATTGCAGTGTAGAGATTGTCGAAAATATGTGAACATTTACAGCCTTATGTATAATAAAAAATATGCAAACCGTTATACACACTGGCTAAGTTTGTCACTCCAATACGTGGAAATTCTTACTTAAAGGTACAGACTATTTAATTTTTTGGACTATCTGACTAGTTGTCAAATAGAGGGTATGGAAAGTTTTAATAATATCAGTCTATAGCGGGTGATAAACTTGCCAGTTTTTTCTCCCATATACTAACGAGTGGCAAATTTTTCATTATACATACGGCCGTTAATGGATAATCCGAATGTATTAATTTCACGATATTCTCAACAATTTTACTTATACTATGACGTATTTTGCATCTGTAAGCTTTAACTCATGCAACAATTATTTGAAAATACATTTTTTCGAAATATTAAATAATTATATTTTGTTCAATTTAGGGTTGCGTGGTATATTTGTTATAACGCTCGCACAAAAACTCAAACGGCCCAGGTTCAAATCCCAGCAAGGGTGAAAAAATTAAAAAGTTAGTTTGTAATTTTTTGAAAATTATAACTTAAAAATAAGAGGTCCCTTCTCTAAAAAGTGCATCTACAAAGAAAGCGTTTGCTGACATTTGACTCTATTCCACAGTAGCCATTGACAACAACAACAAAAAAAAACGAATGATCAGTAGAAAAGTGCCACCTATTGGGAAGTAACAGAAATAACAGCTAAACCTACTTAGCGAAGGCACTCACCACACACAGTCAATATGCAACGATAAGGCCATTGTTGTTGATCATTCAACACTTGCCTTTGAATGGTCAATTTGACAGCAACTTCTTTAATGGCATTCGTAAGGCCCTTAAAAAATGTTTCCAATACAATGCACAGTATGAGTAGGAGTTTACAACCTAGTCTCAGTAAAAAAAAAATTCAAAGCCGACTACTTGTTCGCAATGCCGGTATGCCGGTAGACTTTAATTTCTCACAACAAATGGTTCCCTCAGCAAACACACTTGTAACAAACGATTCGTACTCGCGAACTGTTAGCGGACTATTATTTGGATATGTTATTATGCCATATTTGTTCGTAAATAATGCTAGTAGAACTGTTTTTGTCACTTCAGGGCTATATGAACGTAAGCTAATCGTATATTTTAATTTTTTTGGTTTACAATTGAAGATTCTGATATGAATAATACATATATGATTTAAAGAACAGCCACAAACCACGACATTATTGCATTAAAAACATTTCAGTCACGTAATTTCTCGATATGACGATGTCAATTGACCAGCAAGATCATACAATTTAAGGCCATTAAACGTGACTATGGAAAAACGTTAAGTATCGTGTCTACGCGAATAACTCGCTAACGTTAAATCATTTGAAATCTAATATACTTCAATTTACACCGATATAACGTTTGCAAGAACTATTTCTTTTGGAGACTACCTCTTACCATCCTTTTGGCAAAAGCTTTAAGAGTAATTAATTGCCATGGAAAAGCTTCTCAAGTCTATCGTTCGGAATCAACTTTAAACTATACTCAGAGAAAAAAATTAACACACACAACATGGGTGCTGCGAGAAGCTAGGCTGTAACCCTGAAACAGGGTTGTAATGGCCAATGCGGAAAAGAATCACAGTTACAGTTACATTTTATTAGGTTATATTTCTGCTTGTGTAGACGTACAATAAAACATTGTAAACTGCAATACATGAGAAAAATATGCTTAAATATTTATATATTACTATTCAGTTCACCGTTTAATAATAAGAGGAAAATAAATACGAACAAAAAATAGATTTGGAGGGGAGAATATATACGATTGTGGGAGATGTACGATTGCTGAAAGGAAACTTTTTTCATGGATATAATTTTTAACTGAATGAACGGAAAACGTGAAAACATTGAGGAAATAATGGGAAAAGGAGAAATATTTCCAGCCTAGTTTCTAGCTGCACCCAAATTGTGTGTTTCAAGTTTTATCCATTAGAACTAATAATAGGAACCATATACTCGTAACATTTAAAATGTTTTTGCTGTTTAATGGCAAATATTCTTATTGCACCATAAGCCTCATACATATATAAATATGCTCGTGTTTCCAGAAACAAAAATCTCATAAAGCCACCAATTTGTTTAAAAATTCGTGTTCTAAATTACTCTTTAGCTACGTTTTTAACTAAGATTGAGGTCTACATGTAGAGTTACATTTAAAAATAGTTCATATGATTTTTTTTTACAATATTTTTGATTTTATTTTTTTATGTATTTCTGTTTTTTTTTTTTTGTTTTTTGTTAAGGCCTCATGCATATTAAAATTGTTATTACTGGTGTGCATATAACGTTTGCAAAACTTAAATCTCAGCTTAATACATATAACATTCATAAATCTATGATTACTTTTTAAAGAGGACAAATGAAAAACCAACCAAACAACCAACCAAACCAGCATAAAATAATAACAATAACTCGTATGGATTTTTCGCATTTTCCAATATACAGCAAAGAAAAATCAGAGAGAGAGAAAAAAAATCGTTTTGTAATTACTTCTTCAATGATGTGGAACAGTCAGTAAATTTGTGTGTTTTTTTTTTTTTTTGTAAAACTATTGTTTTTTACTCGTAAATATGTTTTTTCATCTAAATTTTGGTACTGTTTACACAATACAATATGAGTTAAAAAAAAATTGTTTTTACCGACTTTGGCTGGCAGAAATACAAATATGAAGTATAATAAAAAATTCAGAGCACAGAATCAGAGCAGTTATACCCTTTAAATATTTATAAAAAAAAATGAATTCAAATGCAAATATTTTTTTACGTAAAAAAAGTAACGAAGAATTTTAACTTTTTTTTAATACTTTTTATGCAAATGAAGTAAAAAATAAACTATTTTTGTAATTGAAATGCAATTAAAAAAAAAGTGAAACACTCTTTCCCTAGAATTTTGCGATTTTTTATTCCTAACAGCCAGCCAAGTCAGCCTTATACCAGCATTTAAAAGTATTTTTTCTTTTTTTTTTTCTTTTTCTTTTTTTTTACTTCTGCCAATGCTAGCCTGTATGTAGGAGAGGATAAAAATCTATAACTAAATGCTGTGTCTCTGTGTGTATGTATAATGTTTGTGTGTGTGTGTGTGTGTCTGGTATGAAGAAACATATTTTTAATGAATTACATTTCTTAAGGGTGTTAGAAAAGTAAACGAAATTTCAATGAACATGAAAGAAAAAAAAAAAAATACAAGGAATGAAAAGAAAAATCCTTTTTTCAAAATTAAATTCATATCGTTACCAAATGATTCGTAGCTCTGCGAAGAAATTTTCTTCGCAGTTAAAAGATTTCTATAGCAGGAAAATCTGTGTTAAGAGAAACCATGAAAAAATGTGCAAAAAAAAAAAAAAGATTTAATAGACACATTTAAATTACTTTCACTAAAATTGCTGGAAATTGTAATTAAATTAATTGAAAGGTTTTATCGCAAAAAAAAAATAATTTTAAAACTAATTATGAAAGTAGGTTTAGGATATCTTAACTTGCAATAATCTCTTATTTAATAAGAAAAAAAAGCAGATCAGATAAGTTACTTATAATAAAACTTTCTTCAATACATAACATAACATAACGTTCCACTCTATTCCACCTTAACCTTTGCAACGAAAAACGAATGATCAGGAGAAATGCGCCACCTATTGGGAGATAGCAGATAACAGCTAAATATACACTTAGCGAAGGCACTCACCGCAATCAACATTCAACGATGGGGCAATTGCTGTTGATCATTCAAGGGTGAAGGTATAACACTGGCCTTTGGATGATCATTTCACAGCAATTTGTCACATTCCTAAGGCGCTTAGTAATATAAAAAAAACAAAATATATGTTTTGTGGTCATAATGTACTCACTTTTCCACGAAAATTCCAATCCAATGCACAGCATTTAGTAGGGGTTTACCCCTGAGTATTGGCCTTTAATTTTTTTCCTGTTATTGGCTACTTCTGCGGCCCTGACTATAAAACAAAAATACTCGGAGATTGCCAACAGCTCTACGTTTTGAAATATACAGTTTAATTATTTTGATGAAAAAGTACAAAAAATTACTACATATGTTAACAAAATTTCTATCAAATACTATCAAATGATCTTTTATAACATTTTCTTGAATGAACGACTTTAGGTAGATCTCATTGCAAACTCCAGCAGTAGTCTGCCATCATATGTGAGCCCCGACTTCCCTGATATCGCTTTTTCATTGTCCGAAGATCTTGATGAAAGATAGAAGCTAAGTTAGGATATAACCATTCACTTATTTTCGTAAAGAAGAAGTAGCAGTCATCAGAATAGTTTCCAAATCATGAATTTCTTTTTCCGCTGGACCACAACCGTACCACATACATATATCTGGCATACAATATGAGGAACCCATGGCTTGTCCTGATTACACAATTTTATTTTATTTTATTTATGATACAAAGTTTTCACAAAGTCCGATATAGGTTATCGATATTTTTTAAATGTACATTCATCACAGATTAAGCAAAAAAAAAAAATCTGGATTAAGCAGAAAACATATTCTTGACGAAGCCATATTAAAAACAACAAGAGTATATATTCTAGTGTTCAATAAATAATGAAAATTTAATTAAAAATAGTATATGAGGGCAATTAGCTATATATAACTTAACAACCAGAGCTATTACAGGAAAACTGTGGACGTATTTAAAAATACACTTCATTCTGATATAGAAACAATTTTTTGTTGACCATTGCTTTAGCTTTACTTAATCCCCAGCAGCTGATACTTTAAAGGCAATTAGAACATTTTACTGTACAGAATAAAAATATTATAAAATAAGTTAAACTTAATTTATCAATCATAGACAAAGAGGTGATAATGGCGTCTTGTCATCTATGGATGATGTAAATATTGGGGAAGCTTTATCTCTTAATGATCGCCGGCTATCTGATCTTCAAAATACAAGTGAAAAATAAACAGACAAAGATTATTCCTACATACCTACATGAGTAGAGAAATATCAACCAACAAAAATTCAACAAGCCGAAATAATAAAATTAATGAGAACACTTTTTATAGAACTGATTGCTTAAAAAAAAATCCATTTATTATTATTTATTATTTTGTTTTATTTTTCAGTTTTGATTGGTTAAAAGAATTTAAAATCGTTAATCCTTAAACATAGTTTTTGTAAACTAAAATAATAATCAATTTATTGTACAATCATATTTCGTATTGTGTCTTCTTATACACAAATACATAAATATGTGTGTGTACAAAAAATATTTTGTATAGCTAAAGCCTAATTAAAATCACTCAGCATTATTATTTTAATAGTATTTGTATTAATTTTATATTAATACTTTACTTTATAAGTGTTATTATGGTTGTGTTGTTGTTGTTGTATGTACATATGTACTCGTATTAATGTAAATATTAGTTTTAACACAATGCAAATACAAAACCACAAATAAATTCAGGGATAGTAAACAGAAAAAGCCAATTGAAGAGCAAAAAAGAAACAACGAAGAAGAAACAAAAAAAATGGTGTTAAATCAACAAATAAATATTGTCATATTTTCTTAAACACATTTTATGTGTGTATATGTGTTTTATCTTTTTCTTCTATTCTTTTATTTTGTTAAACATATAAACGTAGCTGTAGGCCTACAGTATGAATCAGGGATGGCATAAGAGAGTTGAAAATTTTATCAAAATTATTAGAAATTGTACGATTTTCACCAGAACTGTTGTAAGAGTATTAACTTTTTTTAGTCCTATTATTGTTGGTTCACAGACCGAGTACTCTTTTGATTTTAACCAATGAAGACCCATTTTACTCACAAAAATTTTAAGTTAAAAAAAAAATTGTTGTATCTTCAGAAGATTAAAAAAACCTTTGTAGAAATTTTAAAAGTTTAAAAAATACTCAAAATTTTTATAGTGAAAGCACATATATTTGGATAAAAGAAGCAAATCTTTCAACTACAGTGTAAACAGAGAAGATATTTTAACAAAAATAAGAAGAATAACATAACAATTTTACTAAGATTTAAAATAAAAGAAATAACAAGTATTAGAAAATATAAATATAATTGTTGTTTTCAATTGGTAGTAAAATTAATACAGTATTCCACGGATAATTGCCTCGAAAAATATGTAAAAATTTTTGGGCAATTATGTGTGGAAGTTATTCAAACGAATACGCTTAATTTCCTATATACACTGCCGTCAATACATGTGAAAAGCAACTAATTTTATACTTATACTTAAACATAAACTTGGTAGACTTTAATTGGAAGGTTACATAAAAAAGTAGTTTGAAAGTAAATTTAGGACATTTTATGCCTATATAAACATAGTTGAGTTAAGCTGTACTTTTGGAAATTAATTATTTCGGGTAATTAAACGAGGGAATTTTACCTGACATTTAATTAACCGTGGAATTTTATTAGAAAATGGTAAGAAAAACGTGGGGATTTAGAAATTAAAGTAAATATGCGTGAAAGGCAATTAAGCGTGGAGCAATTATCAGGGGAATACTGTATAGTTGTTAGAGCACTCGCACAGAAACTCAAACGACCGAGGTTTAAATCCCAGCGAAGGAGAAAAATAAAAAATAAAACTTGCTGTTTTTCAAAGCCTCCATCTTCAAG
The DNA here is from genome assembly GCA_963576795.1 of Metopia argyrocephala. Lineage (NCBI taxonomy): Eukaryota > Metazoa > Arthropoda > Insecta > Diptera > Sarcophagidae > Metopia > Metopia argyrocephala. The sequence continues at coordinate 108,906,191 of OY756211.1, read as the reverse complement.
AAACTACTCCCTGATATTTCCAGTCTATTCCACCAGAAACGAATAATCAGATGTACAGCGCCACATTTTGGGAAGATAACAGCTAACCTACTTAGATGAAGACGCTCACCACTCATATTCAACATCCACAGACAGATGGGGCTGTTGATCGTTCAAGAGCGAAGGTATAGCAATGGCCTTTGAGTGATCAACTGACAGCAACTTGTCCCATTGACATAAAGCGCTTACTTAAGATTGAGAAGCAAAAGATCTATATATCTGCCTTCACATTCCGATACAGTGCACTGCATGAGTAGCAGTTTACTCCTGAGTATTGGTCTTAAAATAAAATTACAGGTGCAAAGTTACTTTTGAAGCTGTCATTTGTTTCATCGCTGTATACAGTGTATCTTCAATCATCGTTTAAAAATTTAAAATCGGATAAGAAAATAGCTGAATTAGAAATATCCAAATGCAAATAATATTTATTGGTCTATATCACCGATATTTGGAGATATATTGAAGCTTTTTTTGTTCTAAACTAAAACTTTTTAATTGATATGATAAATATGAATGTTGGTTCGAAATCAATTGGGACATCAAGTGCTACCACAAATATTATAACTGAGGTTATCTTATTTCACCTTCTGCATAGAGAAATTAAAAAAAAACTTATTTAAAATGAATGAACCAAACCAATGCATCACACATTGATTCAAAGATTTATTCCAAATGTTGACGACACAAATTGTAATTCGTTTTTATCGAATAATTTTGAAAGTAACCTGATTTGAGAGGATGTTTTTTATTTCTTCAATAAATGGCACATACTTCGAAGTAGTGGAAATGATATTTTGCATGAACCACTACTACTTATTTTGCTAAAGAAAACAAAAAACTGTTGCAGTACCAAATTGTTGGAAATTAAAAGAAGTGCGGTACCAGTAAAAATTTACCGGTATATAATAGCGATTTGCCTCAACAGTAAAAAGTTACTACTCCTAAGGAGTAACCCATACATGGCTGAAATAGAAACAATAGTAATAAGGAGGGTTTTTCTTAAAATGTAGTAAATAAGCCATGGTTATAACAGTACACTATTATACTGTTCGAATTGAAATAGTACCAAAATGAGTACATTAGTACCAATTTTATAATCACTGCTATAAATTAGGAAAAATATATTAAATTTCTTTTTACACATCCATACGTACATATTAATTTGGGAAAAGCCACAATATGTTAACTTTCTCATGTTTAAATAAATATGTTGTTTATTTGTTTATGTTTTTTTTTCTCTCTTGCATATACACTCACACAAACAAACAGTTTTTAAGCTATGGTTGAGGTTTAATAATAATCTTTTGATGTATTTTGCTTTTTTTCGGGTAAAATTGTTATACTGTTGTAACAATGTTACGACTACATATGAATGTGCACGTGTGTGTGTACAGTAACTTTTTTTTCAATATGTACGAGTATAATTGTTTTGACACCATAAAAACAGGACAAACGTAAACATCAGTACTCACACCCACACAATCATATTTACTGACATATTGAAAAACAATTTCGTTCACATTTAATTTAATTGAATATTATATTGGCAGCAGGTATTATACTGTGTATTAAACCAATGATGGCCTTAAATAATAAAGATGATGATGGTGATTACGATGATCAGCAGCTATTGGTATATATGCTTTTAATTATTTTTTTATGCTTTTAATTCATTTATTTATTCATAAAATAAAAACAATCATCATAATAATAATGAAAAAACCATTACATAGCAAACAGGTTGCGTTAAATACCAATTATAGAACTCATACTTTCTTTTGCTCTCATTCTTTTTGTTCCTTCAAAACATCAATACAAATTGGTGTATTATAACACAAAAACAATGAGGAAAATAGGCAAGCGAGAGTGGTTTCGAGATAATTTATTTATAAAACGGTATTTTTTTTTACGAGATAGCCTCTAGGCTGTAACAACTACAATAACAAGGCGCATAAAGAATTAGCATTTTTATTTAACAATTTATTACAATAAAAAAAACACTAATACCTGTTGTCCTTTTTCTCTGTTAAATGTGTTTTTTTTTGTGTATTGAAATTGTTCTTTATTGTTTAAATTTAAACGCCTGCTGTTACTGCTATTTATAGCTGTTGTTTTTATTATTATTATTATTGTTTATTTTTTCTTTGTTGTAATGCATTTACAATAAATGGAATTTTTAATTAATACGGCATGTGTGATGATTATTTTTATACAACATTTGCATTAAATGTTAAACAAAAATAATCTTCTTTTTATTCTGACAACAAAACAAAAACAAATTTGTTAGCGTTGTAGGGGCGATAGAGAATAGCTGGATTTAATTGTTTTAATTGTTTATTTTTTTATTTCTTTTTTTAAAAATATATAAAATATTTATTTCTCTCCATAGAGCCAATTTAAATATTTATTTAACGTTACACACATTCGGAAGTTTACAGACGAGGGCAAAGTAAGAGCACTTTAAATTATAATGCCCAGGTTCAAGGTGTTTGAGTTAACGTTTTTAATGAAATAATTATTTTTGAAGTCATGTGCCCGTATTCATAAAAAATATTTTGAGGTTTGTTGAGGGTTTATTTGACAAGTATTGCATAGAAAATTGTCAAATAAACCATCAATAAACCTAAAATATTTATTATGAATACGGGCATTAAGATATAGTTAATCCTTATAACTAAAACATTATTTATTTGGTGTCTTTATTGAGCGTTTATTTTTCCTTGTAAAACGAGTATTAGGAGTGATAAATTTAGTATACTCTTAGGCGTAATGTAAGTGGTTATTATGTTTATTAGTAAACTTATTTTAACATCAAGTGTCAACCACTACAAGTGTAATAATATTCATTTGAACCTGATCATGCGAACAGAACGGATTTTAGCAAAGATTGAAAATTTGAACAAGAAGTACTTAAAGTTAAATAAATTAAATAAAATTCACTAAAAAAAGACTCAAAAATATTTAGGAACTCCGCAATAGGTAATCTTTTCTAACAGAAAATTATTATTCACAAGCAGTAGCTCGCTACTGTCAAGTTCTTAACGAGTTTTCCGCGACCAATCACATTTATGGTGCTTTGAAGCAGAAATATATATTCTTAATAAACTCGACTTAATCCTCTGTTTTTTTTTATTTAATAATTTGTGTCAAATGCAACCTCCGCCCATTTTTGACGTATTTCAGAAAAATTATTTAGTTTTTTTCATTATTTACATTTACATATAAATTTAATAAAAAAAACCAATAATAAATATTTATAGATGGCAAACAATGTAGATGGCCAATTAAATTCAGTATTTAATTAAAAATGTCATATTTGGTTTATTATATAATGCAGAGCAAGTTAATTTTAATGTTGCTGTAATTATTTATCAATTTATTATAATTATTACAGTGCTATTAATATCCAATTATTTATTAAATAAATCAATATTTGCAATAGATCATTTATAAACCATACAAACAGAAAAGCATTTGAGAGTATTTTTTTAATTATAATAGACAGACAATACGTTGAACAGCATTGAGAAATGTAAAGTTATCCTTGAAAATGGACAATGAAATGCCCAAAAGAAATATAATAATTGTTAATTACAAATGAGAATTATGGAAAATATAATTGAAAACAAAAATAAATCTAACAGAAAGAAAGCATACTTTTGGGGTGTAGGAAACACATGGTCTGTCTAAATCAAAAGCTTTCTATGCAACACTGCTGACATTTGTTATTGTGTTTTATCGGCGTTTTATTGCAATTTATTTAAAAATAAAATTGATTGGTTTAATAGAAAAGCATGCCCAGATAGATGGTCATTCTACTTATATATGTTTAACCAGCTCCTCAAGAGACTTTTTTCACAGTTCGCAACTAAAATTTAAGATATTTATGTAAAAAAAAAGAAAAAAGAAACAGAAATATCAAAGAAACTTTAGAAATTAGTGTTTAAATACCATTAACAAGTAGAAGACCATCTACAAAGAAACCGCTCCCCGACATTCCACTCTATTCCAGCTTAACCAATGTCAACAAAAAACAAATGATCAGAAGAAAAGCGCCACCTAGATAACTAGCAGATAACAGCTAAACCTACTAAACCCACTTAGTGAAAACACTCACCACATAATCAACATGCAAAGATGAGGCAATTGCTGTTGATTATTCAAGGGTGAAGGTATAATACTGGCCTTTGAATAATGAATTCACAGCAATTTGTTTAATTTCTAAGGCGCTTTATTATAATATAAGAAAAAATATACATCGTGGAAAGAATTAAAGAACGCTGTAACTGACAAAAAACCGAAAATACGTTTTTTGCATCATTTTTATCAAAACAAAAAAAAAAATACGCATCGATTTGTCCCGTTCCCAGATTTCTATGATGAAAGAAATTCACTTACGCCGTCTGCGTTTTGAAAAATACCGATATGTACTTTCCTTCCCAAAAATTCCAATACTATGCACAGAATTTAGTAGGGGTTTACCCCTGAGTATTGGTCTCAAAAAAAGTAAAAAAAAAACCATTAACAGCTGCTTTTAAAAGGCCCTACAATGTAATCATACCGGCAAAAATATGACCAGACTTTAAGCTCTTTCAAAGAAGGATACAAGTCGATAATAATCGAATAAATATTATATGGTTTGAAGAAAGCCTATAGCGCTCTTTAAGGGCTTAGACATTTATAAATAAATGAGGAACCATAATTGTTTTATTTTCCTTAATTTTATTAATAATCTTTCGTCGAATTAATTTTTTTTTTATTTTTTGTTATGCATCCGTATTTGCACGTTTAAAGAAAGCAACAATAACACTGCAAACTAAATTTTTTTAAAGTATGATATAAAATATACAATGTACCTATACGTTAACATGAACAAACATGTCATTATACTAGAAGATGGCCAATAAGCAAATAACAACCAGTACCTTAAAAAAAGAAAAAAGAGAAGTGCAGAAAAAACAAAAAATTAACAACCTTTAACAAAACAGAAGCTCATGTCCATCTACACATGCCACTACTCACGACTCACATACTTGTAAGAATGGCTTTAAGGACGTAGCCAAATTCGAAGGAGGGAAACTTTTTAGGAATTTTTAAATTCATTCAAGCCACATTGCTATTTATCGTATTCCTTAATGAGGTCAAAAATCGTCGTTGGTTTTTTAAACTTTAAATCCCCCCTCCTTCCGTTGGTATCCCTACCACCGTTTAAAGCTATTTTTAGTTTTTCTTTTCTTTGAATTGTATTGTTGTCAACACAAATTTGCCATTCAATTTATCCAGTGTCGAGTGAACAAATAAAACGGAATTTTAAAATTCCCAATAATCTGAACGGCCACCAACAAATACTCAACAGATAACCTGCTGTACATGTAGGTACATACATATGTCTGTATGTGTATGACTGCATGTGTATGAGAATTTTTCTGATGTTTATGCTGTTGTTGTTTTGTACAGTATGTAGGTTTGTTATTGTTGTTGCTGTTGTTACTTTTATTTTAACAATAGCCAAACGTTTTTATGGCATTAAGTTGAAATTTGTTGCATGTCACAGGATGTTTTTCCCCAGTTTTAGTCGCCACTTATTGTGCATGTGTAGCAATTGTAGTATTAGTTTTGTATGGGTGTGTATGTGTGAATGTAATTTCTGCGATGACATTAAATATTCGCAACGAGGTTTGACCAAGAAATTAGGGTATTTCAACAATTTTGTAATGAAAACATTTTTGAAATTAAAAACTAAGAATGAGAGAAGGCGAACTGGATTATATCAATGGAATATATCAATTTCCTTCAAAGATTACAGTTACCCACTAAAACAAAATTTTAAAAATTATATACTATGTTGTAATAGTTATTATGTTTAGTAGTTTAGATACTATGTTTACCAGCTACGATTTTAAGAAACTTTTTCTTGTACTGAAAGTTAAAATTGTCGCCGCAGACTAGTATGTGGTGTGCTGGCTTACTTGAAGAGAGCTCCGGCCCAGCTCTGACATCTTGAAAGAAAATAACACGAAAAAAGAATTATATTTTCCGGTGACCACCTTTTAGCAGTCTTCTGGCAAAAAGTCCGACAGTTACTTTAAATAACGTTTCAATATCCGAAATCCGTAATTCCAAAGAAATATGAGTTTTACATTTATTATAAAAGACTTTCTTCCATACATTTTTATGACTTTGAAAGGGTGTACTAGACATTTAGTTAAGCTTAGACAAACGCCCCTAAAATAAAATTTAAATTTAATAAAAACGTACTGTAAAACATTGGTACTTTGTAAAGAATTTTATGGAAAACATTTGAAATTAAATAAAATTCCAAATAAAAATAATGGATTGTATGGTAAAAACTCATAAAGTACGAATAAAGTCAGGAAATTTTTGTTGTACGTTTTACATTTGTAAACCAAATAATACTTTTTGCACAAGATAAATATTTAGAAAAATATAGTACTTTTCAGAGTACTATTTATAAAAATCCTTTATTAAAAAATAAAAAAATAGAATTTCAATTTTTTAAAAACAGAAATGTATTGCTTTGTAAATACTTTTGTTTGGTTTTTATATTCTAAAAGTAATTTGCATTTAGTTTATAACTATTTGAACATAAGTATTTGTATTTTTGGTTACCACCTTTGGGAAAAAGTCTCCTGACGAGTCTCTTAAGCAGAGACGAAATGGCCATAGAGGCATGCTTATCCCCAAAGCAATACTTTTCATATATTATGTATATCTAAATATATAAAATTGAATGTGTGTTTGTTTATTTGTTTGTTTGTTTGTTTGTTTGTTTGTTTGTTTGTACCTTATAGGAGACCAAACCTCTGGACCGATCTTCCTGAAATTTTTACAGAATTTAACTGGGACTCTGGCATGATTAATAGGGTACTTTGTTTTCGACCACGCCCACTTTTACGCCCACTTTTTTAAAATTATGTAATTGCTCCCATATAGTTTTTACCAGATTTACTTCAAATTGTATACACATTATACTCCAGGCGAGGTAGAAATAAAAGTTTCTTACGCCACGCCCCCCTTCACGCCCCTTTTACTCCAAATTTTATTTGATAGTTTTAAACTTTTTGTTCTATCTACAAATTTGTTCCTTCCAACGAATTTTTTCTTATTTGGTAGTATATTGCTCTTAATACTTTTAACGTCGCAATATAACTATGAACCACGCCCACTTCACCGCCCCCTTTTGTTTAATTCAGATAAAATAAAAAAAAAAAATAAAATAGTGGGGTAGCCTCACCCTCTTTCTCTCACAACTGTCTGCAAAATATATAAATACTTTTAATTTTATTACATAACGAAGGGGTAGCGAAGCACGCCGGGTTCAGCTAGTTAAAAATAAAAATTAATAATATAAAGGAATACAAAACTAAAGCTAAATATGTACAAAAAACAAATTATTTGAAACTCCAAATTTGATGGATTAATAGTACGTTTGTACCAAACTTTAGTACTTTTAATGGTACTATTTTCAGAAATTGCTTGTTTAATTACTTTAAGTTTGAAAGTCTGCGTATTCTATACCTTTTTCTTTGAACAAACTTTGTCATTTTAAATTCCATTCCTTTTTTTTTATTAGATGTGTTGAAATGTTTTGAGAGGAATAAATGAAAATGAATTTTATTTTCGTGTAATTTTTCTACTTTTTTTTCCAAGCACTACTACTGAAAAAGCTACAAAAGCAACTGAGCAAAAAAAAAAAAAAAACAAAAATTCATAGACATCGTCATCTTTTATATGAAAGCAACACATGTTGCCCATTCCAAAAGAGAGCAATAATGATATGTGAATGTAAGTGTGTATGTATGCATGTTTGGGTGTGTAAGTGTACAAATACAAAATAACAATTGACTGTTGCTTTCTATTGTTGTTTCTATAGCGTTGCAAGAATAGAGATGACCATAAACGAACGACCACAACTAGCTGAGAGGGCTACTACTACAGAAGGGAAGGTTTAGGTCTTGAATTCAGAGTGGTTGAGGTGGATTTGCTTTGTAGCATGTTGTTTGTAAGAGTGTGCAAAAAAAAAAAAACAAGAAAAAAAGAAAAACATATTGACCATAAACACACAACACAATTGAATACAAATACAGTGTTTCCAAGTTTTTCTTTCACTTTTTTTTTAGAACATTTCAAAAGAGTTTTTATTTTTTTAGAAGTTTATTTTTTAGGGCTTTTATTGGCTTAACATATTGGTATTGGAAATTCATTGCAGTAAATAAATCCATTTCTTTTTTTTTTTTTTTTGTTTTGATATTGTTTTCAAATATATGCATGAATTTTTTTCCGAATTCTGTTTCTTTATAGTGAATTTTAGTTTAACAATAGCCAACTTCAGGTGTTACAAGTTGAACGACAAAATAAATATTTTTTTATTATTAAAAAATACAGCAACGACCATAATATACACGAACAACAGCAGCCACAAAAATAAAGTTGTCAAAATATATTTTCAAAATAGAAACATTTTGCAGTATTAGAAGTAACAAAGCATATATTTTAGATTAGATGATAGAAAAATTTAGAAAAATACGAAACCAGCTTTACTATACTCTTATTATTAAAGGAATTTGTAAACTCTTATTATTAAAGATGTCCAATAATTACTGAAAATAGTTGTTAAAAGCCTTTAAAAGTGTTGTTTAGTTTTGATCAATTTTTACATAGAAAACTGATTGCCAGTTTTCTAAATATGCTGAAGTTTGTTTTACACTAAAATTTAAATGTTTAAACTTTTTAATGGCGGTTTCGAAACCCCTTCTAAGCAAGTGGTTGTTTGAAAAGCATGAAATGAAGCCTGAAGCCAAATTGAAACCAACTTACCGTTTGATAATCCAACAATAACAACAACAACAATAAGAAAAAAACATTTTGCAACAACGTTTCAATTTTCCGAGTATTTTTCCCCACAAGGATTTTAAGCAAAAAATTAAAGAAAAAACAGAAACTCATAGCAGCAGTAGTATGAAGAGGAACAAATGGTAAATGTATTGAAAAGCGTTAGCAAAGGCAGGAGGCTCTCAATAGCAGCAACAACAGTAATAGCTATTGCTACAACAACAAAAGCGTATGAAAAACACACAAAAAAGAGAGAGAAAAAAAAACTGAAGTTTGTTGCTTTTTAATTAATAGAAAAGTCCTTTGTAAAGTAATAAATAAATATTATGTTTTTGTGGTTACAAACGCACACACACAACATAATATTGCAATTTAAATATACAGGAAGCTAGTATACACAATTACACTTAAAAAATCGTTTTCCAAAAAGAGATAGGTTGTGCACGGCAAAAACAAAAAATACTTTCAATGCGAAAATAACGATAACGTATGAATTCTACCTTGCGATAGTAATCCCAATAATACAACCAGAGAGAGAGAGAGAAAGAGAAACACAAAAAGAAGAATTTTATTGTAACCAAAAATGAACCGCAATACAAACACAAGCACACAGGTAAAAATTAAAAACTAGTCAATGGTTAGTGTATGGTTTTTGAATATGATTGTAACGACTCTAAGGGAGAGACCACTCTACACGTACTATGCAAATTTGACTACACTCAGAAAAATCCACACACACAAAAAAAAAGAAACGAAAAAAAAAATTGTATTAAAGGAATAACAAAGGTAGCATATAAAAGAAAGCCATTTAAAAATATCACAATGAATATACCTTTTGAGTAATAATTAATTTATAGCCTTGGGTATATTGAGATAATTTGGTATATTTGCGTATAAAGAAACTACAAAATAAATGGTAGTGGAACAGATATTGCATATGTTAAGAATATTTAGAATTACAGAAAAAACAAAGCACAGTGTAAGGATGAGCTATAATGAATATTATCTGGTTGATTGCGTTCAAAATTGTTGCATAGATTAAGGTGTTGCTATTTGAACTTGAAGATCTAAAGTTTGAATTAAATACTAAACTATAAGTACGCTATACATTTCATCAGATTAAAAAGCATTTATATAATTTCATCATTTGTTTAATAATCAAAAACATTTGTATAAGCATAATATAATAACTTTATTGACCTCTTTTTTTAAATAATAATAAATCTCTTTTTCCGAGCTTAAGGTCTTTTTATATTAATATTAAATATTTATTTATTTTCAATATTTCGCTGCCCCTTCGTGTAGCGTCTTCAGGAATTATTGAAATATTGAAAATAAATAAATATTTAATATTAATATAAAAAGACCTTAAGTTCGGAAAAAGAGATTTATTATCATTTGTATAAGGTTTCAATCACTATGAAAAAATTTACATTCATTAAAAATTCTTACACGTTTTCGGCAGGTTATTACTAAACACCCTTTTAAAAAAATCAAAATGATGTGCTATTTACATGAAAGAGAAGGAAAAAATTGTTTAATTTAGTTCGTAAATATGAAAAGCATTGAAAAATTCTTGCATATTTTACGGCACCCAAAATATGTTTTATAGAATAATTGAGCATTTGTTTAAGTTTTATACATAGCTAAACTACTGAATCAAATTTCGTACAATGTTATAGTATATCCTGTGTGTTTAAAAGAAAGTATAGGCCACTTAAATTTACAAAACTCAGATATGGGCAGAGCCACGCCCCCACAAAGTAAACATTTATTTCAAAATATCTTTAAAATGGCAACAAAAAGAATAAAAAAAAATTTATTTAAATGGCTTTATAGTCAATAAAAATTACATACATACATACATGATTGGCCATTACAACCCCGTTTCAAGATTACAGTGACTACCTCTTAGCAGTCTTCAGGCAAAACCTCTGAAAGTAACTGATAGCCAATAACTCGCTTCTCAAGTCGGTCGTTCGGAATCGTCTTTAATCTGTAGGTCCCGGTACTCATGGTGCTGCGAAAAGTTATGCCGTCAATAGAAATCAACAGTCAAAAAGTGAAAGAAATCGGAGAAGTAGGCGAGGTGCTTGCTATACAAGGTACACTTTAATTTTTGTATTTCTCGGAAACAGTTAAAACCACAATTTCTGAATTTCGTTTGAATGACTTCAGGGACAGTACAAATCATCGGAATTGGACAAGTGGACATGGTGCCCGCCATACTAACTAAAAATTGAATTTACCTTGGAAACGGCTTAGCCAAACAAGGAAAAACAAGAAAATATTTTAGTTTTAAATATCATCTACTTTAACTTCTACACACGAGTACTTAGTCTAACGTTTTCTTAACAATTCTATTTCTAGAATACGATAATTTTCTTGAGAAATTTCAAAATAATCGCCAACAGCTCTCATTGTCTCATTGTCAGCAAGGATTTTTTTTTGATTTGGGAACGGGCAGAAATCAGAGGCCGCTAAATCAGAAAAAAATTATGGTTGACCAAGCAAGTCGTACTTTAATTCATTGCATTTTACCCTAGTGAAAACACTGTTTTGGAATGGTGCATTATATACAATAGATGAAAAAAAAATTTTTTTTTGTGTTGTAGACCAGGTCTCTTTTTCAATTCAATTGACTGAAAGATAACAAAATTATATCGAATTAATTGTTTTCCCTTTCTGAAGATATTCGATCAATAAAAAACCTTAGTAATGCCACAAAACCGTTGCCAAGCCCAAGATGTTTGGTGTACTTCCATCAGCTTCAGTCAATTGTTTGAATTTTTCTTTCATATCCTGTTTCATCCCATTTACAAAACGATGCTAAAAACCCATTTAATTTCTCTTAACTTGATCGATGCCAACTTGAAAAATTTTCATTCGAAAGTGCTTTTGTTCAACAGCTCACAAATGCGGCACCCACCCATCCTACAGAAAACTTTTTAATTTTTAATTCTTTATACAAAATGTACTACCGATCATTTGAAATGGCTATGGCATTGCATATTTCACCATTTTTCACTCTGCGTTCATCTAATAATATATCATGTACCTTAGCCATGAATTGTGGAGATATTGTTCACGTTTTGGTTCATTTCCAAAGCTTGTACGAAAACCCAATTTTTTACTGCTGCCTTTGAAGAAGAACCATGACCTAAAACACCACATCATTATTAACTTTTTGTCCCGATAAACTATTTTTAATTAAAATGTTTAAACACACCACGAATTTATATATTTTGCATTACAAAAAAAAAAATTACTGAAGCGCCTTTTTGAGCACCTTTTTTGTAGACAAATGAGTAAAGCATGTGTTCATATGACAAATGGAAGTTTTCCCAAGCTTTTTGGTATTTATACAGCTTAAGAACATTTCATACTGCCTTTAATGCAATGAAGTTTTCATTGGTTCTAATTATTTTCTTTTTTTTTTGAATTATTCTTTGTTTTTATATTATTAAAGCCAATAAAAATTCGCAAATATTTCGACCACAGGTATTTATATTTTTTTCCAAAAGATATTTACAAAGAACACACAGATAAAAATATTTATAATTTTAAAAATATTGGCATACAAAACAATACCATTAAATTATGGTTAGAGAGGAATATTGATAATAGACCACTAATAATGAAAAAGAAAACAACGTTAAATAACTCAACCAACATATCATTGAAATAATCTACTGATGAAAGCAGATGCAACAACAGAAACACGAAAATAATATAAAGCAACCACCGCATTATAACCACAGAAACATGCACAATTTTAGAAAATTTAATTTAAATTCTTATAACGTTTTTGTGCTCATTGATAGATCACTGTTATCACTATGACACCAATCCATAGTCAAGCACCCACACATATGTACATACTCGTATGTATGTATGTATACACATACTAAATGACATTTTTCCAATAACATCAATATATAAATAAATTAAACATGTTGGTGTGTACGTACGTACATATGTATTCATATTAAAACCGCACTAAAGCATACTTTTGAAAGCCTCTAAAATATTTGTTGTTCAATAAATATTATTATTGAAAATACCAATACACATTTTGGCCAAACCTAGCCCAACCTTAACTGACCATGTTTATAGGCTACTGCTGCCTGTTTTAGTTGACTGTTGTAACGACGCGCCAACAATTATTTGTGCATTCAGTGTCAGCCCTCATAGTTGCCACAAATATCCATTTATTATGTTTTATGGCGAAAAACAATCAACACTAACCCCCTGGGCGAATCCGCGAACAGGTTATGTTTACTGTTTTATTGCCAGTAGCCTTTTTACAAAAATATTTCACCACAATTTTATTTTATGTTGGTTTGTGTGTTTTTTGCCTACTTTAAGGCTTTATTACAAAGAAAAAAATTTTATAAAAAAATTTTTCTATATATTCTTTTTTTTTCTTTTTTATTATTTGTAATAAAAATTGTTTTGTTTGCATAAAGCATTTTTTTGGTTGCATAGTTTTATAATATTGAGGACATTTATAATTATCCCTTTTACTGTTTTATTTGTTGGAAAACAAACAACTTTAAATTGCTGAACAAAAAGTACTTTTAAGTTGAAAAAAAAATATAAAATGTTATTGATATTCTGGTCTTCAATTAATTAAAGTGCTACGCATATAATGGCATGGTTTAAGGACAGAAATTTAAGAGCTACAGCAAATATATAAATTTTTTGTTTAATAAAGTAAAAATACTTAAATTGCTCTCAAATTAATTTATAAGTATTTAAGCTATATATGACAAGCATTAGTGTTCTTATTCTAAAATAATAATTTTTCATATGGCCTAGAAAGAGTGATAATTTTTTTCAAAATTAATTTTGTTTCGTCAGAAACGCTTTAATTAGATCAAGGGTAAATTCAATTAATTTAGATTTTTTTTTGCAATGAATTTTTTGCTATGAATTTTTTGATGATCAAAGTAGAAAATGGTGTCCGTGAAGGAATAGCACACTTGCCAAACTAAACATGTTTTCGACCCTAGCTACGGTAATCTCATCAGAGTTCTTCGTATTCTGTACATGCTCATAACAAGGGCAACCAAAAATATGCTATAAAAAATTAGTTTCCAGCGCCTAAAATATCCATTGAAAAAACAGTTTTAAGCGTTAAAAATATGCTCTATAAAACTCACAATGCATACATATGTTGATATAAAATTACGTGTTTTTTTTTTGCAAAAATTTGTGAACATGAAAAGTATGAAATATAATTAGCCACCAACCATATTTATATATATTTGTATTCCTTTATATTTTCATATATATCTTATATTTTAATTACAAAGTTAGGCAAAAATAAATAAAAAAATATCAAAAATTCAGACTAGCTAAGATACCAAACAAAAGTGTAAAAAAGTAACTTAAATTATTTTTGAAATAAATGACAAATTTTGAAACATGAAGCTTTGTCTGTTTGATCGTAAAACGTTTTTTTACATCGAGGAAGTTCTTTTCACATCAACGGGAGTAATTAATGCATATTTAAAAGAAAACGTTTTCTAGATTAATTTTTTGCATTGAGCTCAATGTGGCTTTGACTTCCGAGGTGTTGTTTTATAATAAATATTGTCTTTGTTGTGGCTTATTACAGAATTTTTCTATCAGTTTTAAAATTTGGAACTTCATGAACTATTCTCTCAATTTTCCCCAATTTCACATATCGATGGCTTAATATAGAAAGGTCGTATCTCGAATTTCCAGTACTTTACAGGAGAAGGAAAAAACTTAATAAAATCTAAAAAAAAATATTTATGTATATACAAAGTGTAAATGCAGTTTTTATTTAATATAGAAAGGTCGTTAAATTTTGGCTATTTACAGGAGAAGGAAAAAACTCATAACTGGACTTTTTGAACTAAATAAAAACTGAAAATATTAATAAAACAATTCATTCTCAAATGAACAAAACAGATTTAATTAACAAAAAATAAATCCAAGTAAAAAATATATGCTAGTTTTTATAAGGCAAATTATCATAGGTGCGGTGGCAATCTTCCAGCAGGAACGTTTTCAAATCTTGCAAATGGTCCCACTTTTTTTTGATATTGATAATTTTTCTTTATAAAGTTGTTCAGGGGAAACATAGCAGGTCTGTAATATTGGTTTTAAAATAAATTAGTCCTGACGAATCATACGCTAGATTTCGTAGCATATTAACTGTTGGATCGCCAATGTTTCTGCCTAAAAATTGGTATATATTGGTTATAACTATAGAGTAGAAAGGAACATTTTGAGGCACACCTGCCATCTGCTTGAGCTATTTCTCAAAAAATATGTTATTGTGTGATTACGTGAATTTTCAATGCAATTCTGTTTTTTCTCTGATATTTTTGTAAGACCAGTAACATACATACGCTTTTGCTCCCAGGACATACAGGTTAAAAATTTATTTTCGAATAACTTCCGTAAACTTTGAACAATTTCTTAATGAACTTTTTCAGCAATATGAACAATGAACAAGCCTCTCCAAGTTGCTTAGAAGGCTTTTGACAAAGTACCTTTTTCGATATACCAAAATACTTCTCACCTTCCCTTTTTATTTAAAACAAATATTTATACCGGTGTGTGCAAGTAATCACCTGATTGTTTTTTGACAATCCGAGCAGGAAGGCCTTTATGTTGTAGAGTTTCATAGAGCTTATTAGTTGACTATGGGTTTTCATTGTATTTTTTAATACTAAAAAAATTGTTTCATATTAACTAAAAAATGTTATTATTTTAAATAAGTTAGAGCTTTTTCTTTCAAAAAAATTTTAAAATGAGATAGGGCTTTTTTTTATTATTACAAATCTGTAATTCGTCAACATAGGAGCCTGAATTTTTTAGGGGAAGTGTATCTGTGCCTTTTCTACCAGAATATGTAAAAAAAGTGATTTTGAAAAAAAACAAATTGAGATACGACCTTTCTATATTAAGCCATCGATATGCTGGTTTTAAGCGTTTTTAAAAGTACTTTAACCCTTACTTATGTTATATGTCAGTACGTAGTCATTATTTTCAATAATAAAAATTGGTAATATACGTAAATTCTTCAAATATATGTAAAAATTTGTAAAATATGCCATACAAATAAGAACAAAATTGAAAAATGCAAAAGTATGCTTTTATGGCGAAATATGCAAAAATATGCCGTAACAAATAGGAGTTAAACGTTGTTACTTTTTTTCAAAAACGAATTAATATTTTGGTTGCTATGTCAGTAACATCCAGAAAAAAAGCTAATGCATATTTTTGGTTGCCCTATTCATAACCAAACATCAACTATTGAGCTCACACTTTTTCAGAAATCACATACTGAAACTAGTTTTTCTTTTTTCCATATGTATATACACGTGTATGTGTTAGTCGAAGTAAAATCAAACAATAGTTTCTATCATATTCTATTTCAATCATTTCCTCACCACCATTGCAGTTCTTGTAATTCTCATCTTACTTGGATGAAACAGAAGTACAATTTATTTTTGTTTCTGCCCTCTTATTTCATTTTGTCCGTATAAATCGACTTCGACGAAACGTACGAATATAGCCGTGGTCGTTAGAGGGCATTGCCAAAGCGAACGGACTGAGTTCCCCAAGACATTAAGTAAATAAAACTTTTTCTTTTTCAAAATCTAAAGTATGTAATTAATTATTTAATTAAAAGACTACATCTTAACGTAAAATTTTTATCAATTAACAACTAAATAAGTATATTTAAATGCGTAGTTTTGATGGCGATGCAAAGTAAAAACCGCTATATTAGCATACATTTAATATAATACAAAAATATACAATCTGTAGCTTTACTCTTGTCATTTTAATTTCGGACACTCCTCTATAATCTTAAGTTTTCAAAGCTCTCATTCTCTGTTAAATTCCCTAAAGAACTACGACTGGACAAATTATATTAAAGCATAAGTGTATTTGAAGTAACAACATGTGAATTTTAATAAATAAAATATTACAGAATACAGCTGCATAATTAAGGACTAAAAAATGCTCCTTTTAGTTTTTATCCAAGCGATGTCGTAACATGCCTATTTCCTTTCTTTTTTTATAAGAATTAAACTTTTTAGAACTTTATAAGTGATTGAAAATATTCGTACTACAGCCATAAAGAAAATTTAATCTATTTTTTTAAATCTCTTATAAGCAACACTGAAAAATATATTCCGTTTAGCAAAGAAAAACAAAACAAAAATGAAAGAATGAAGACTAAATAAACATGAAAAGTATTTATTAAACCTATTTAATTGCTATAATAAAATGTTTTTTATTTGTAATATTTACACAATATAATGACCATCAACCTCTGTTAGATACTCGTAAAAAATAATAAAAAAAAATAACACGAAAAACTCCTGCTTGGCTTTAAAAGTTACGTTAAAAAAATAAAAACGAACAGAAGCATATTTTTTTTTTTCAAACTTACCAACTCCACCCAGCACAGTGCTGGAGTCTAATTTGGCTTTCTTTGTGGCTAAATCCTGATTATTATTGTCCGAAGCGGGCGCCATAACTGCTGCTTGACTTAAAAGTTCGTCACTACCACGCTGCAAATAAAAAGGGAAAGAAAATAGAATAATAAGAGAGATAGTAATACTTAAGTAACAACATTTAAAATAATCACAATAATAATGCAAATAATAAATATTTGTTATTTACTTAAATACCAAGTAACAGTAAAACTGAATTATGAACAGATTTTCAAAGCTAATAATTGTAGACAAATAATAACCAAAAACAACAATGAGAGGAAGATAGAAAGAGAGAGAAAGAGAGAGAGACAAGGAATGTTTAGGGAAATAAACAGCAAAACGAATATAAAAAGTAAAAAAAAAATAAATCAAGTGTTTAAGCACTACAGAGAGATAAGAAAATAATAATAAATAAAAACAAAATCAAAAATATGTAATTAAATGTATAACAAATAATAGTAACTAAGGATTTGTAGGATTTTAATGTATAAGATTTTAAAAATAAAAATGTGAACAACCAAGGCATACTTTTGAGCGTAAAATAAAAATAAAAACTTTAATCCATATATTTTATATATATTTGTATGCATGTTGGCATTAACACACGTTTTAATTTTAGATATCTAACAATTTAAATAATTTTTTTTATTAAAACAGAACTATTTAGAAGTATTGTGGTCTATTTTTAGGGTTAATAAAAAAATCAAAACAGAAACAGTCCAGGTTCAAATCCCAGAGGAGGGAAAAAATTAAATTCGTAGTATTTTCAGAATCATAAATAAAAAAAGAGTTAACCTCCTTCCCCACTTCCAAAAAATTCATTCTCAAGAAACCGCTACATGACATTCGACTGTCTTCCACCTTTAGCACTTACATCAAAAACAAATGATCAGGAGTACACCACAACCTGTTGGGAAGATAGCAACTAAGCTACTTAGTGAAGACACTCACCACTCGTAATCAACACCCAATGACAGATGGAACAATTGCTGATGTTACTCAATCCAGGGTGAAGGTATAACACTGGACTTTGAGGGATCAAATAGACAGCAACTTGTCTCATCGACAATAGGCGCTTAATAGAAAAAAACATCTATAAATGTTCACATTCCAATACAGTGCACAGCATGAGTAGGGATGTTTACCCCTAAGCTATTAGCCTCAATTAAAAAAAAACGCAAATATATACACTGTATAACTATTTATATCTAAATCAAAGGACCTAAAAATTATTTGTATTTAAATTATTTTGTAAAGTTAGCAAAGTTCTATTTTAAAATCTTAAAATTGTTGCCAACTTTTAGGTCTAAACTAAATAATAAATTTTTACTTTTATTGGCAAGTTTACAGCTTGTTCATAGAACACGAATAGTTTTCGACATTCGTCTTTTTATATGTGAAATAACAGCAAAAACACTCAAATTTGTGTTTCTCATACAAAAAGGCGAATGTCAAAAACGATTCCTGTTCTAAGTTAAAATTTTTATACTACTTTTAAAACAAGCAATAAATAAGTGTGCATAAATTTGAAATAGAAATTTTAATTTTCAAAAGCATTACCAATGGCCTCAGTACGACCGTTGTAATTCTAATTAGCTATTACCGATGACAGTTAAAAATGCAATGATGAAGAGAACATAAGAAGATATTATAGAGAAAAACGAAAGGCTTTGACTGACTCATTACAAAGTATTTTAAAAATAATATAATTTTCGCATCTGATTTCTAAAGAAAAGTGTGAGTATAATAGTTAATGATTGCCATGAATACTTATATGTACAGGTCACCCAGAAAACTGACGTGACTACCGTAGCTGAAGCCAACAACATCTTCAGTTCGGCTGGCGGTGGTTTTTTCATTGCAAAACCAAAAAAAAAAAATAATCTAATTTAATGTAAAGCAACAATAACTAATTAATAAAAAATTGATCAATAATCTGACTAGCGTTTGAACTTGGATTTCCAGATCATAAAAGAAAAAGTTTTATCAGTTATTTAAGAATAAAACTTTAGCTTCTGCTTTTATTTATATTTTTTTTTTTATATTCAAACTTTGCTTAAATTTTATATTTTTTATTACAGCATATGTAGAGACTAACAACAAATTTGCTTGCCTTTTATGAAAAATCCTTTCACTTTCTCCCATGCAATTAGAATTCATTAGTATGTTTCATTACTACCCTAGTTGTTGTTTTTGTTATTGTTATTAAGTTAATCATGCAGTCTTATATTTTATTTATAAATTACTAAGATTTTATTATCACTACAATGCAGACTTACAGACAAGTTCTTTTTAATACAAATATTCTATTCTGTAAAAATAGCTTAATTATCTTACCAACTCTTTAAGTCTTGAGTTGAATGACTTTTTATGGTAAATTTCTATACAAATAAATACAAATTATTTTACAAATATAATCAGACAAGAACAGAGAAACAAGTGCGTTAATAATTATAATTGTGTTCATGTTTATTATAGCATAAGTAACAACAATAACAACAACAACACCAACACTAACAACATTAACATTTATGTTAAGGAAATAATAATAATAAGAATATTAACTAATGAACTAATTACAACAAAAACTAAAATAAATAGCAGTATTAAGTTTAAGAATGTGATTTAGTTTCTTTTTTCAGATAAATATTAATACAAAAATAAAGAAAATACATACTATTTGTTAAAGTGTCGACACAATTTCATTTTACTTTCCTATTTTACAACCCCTTAAGGTATGCTTTTATTTTTTCTCTAATCTAGTAGAATGCTATTTTAAGATAATTGCTTGGTAGTTATAATAGAAAGCAAATAGAAAAATGAAAACGTAAACAACTGGTGTGTTCATTATGAAGTTTAAGTTGAAGATTTGAAAAAAAATTATTTTCAAAATCTTATTTAAAATTTATTCTGTTCGTTTACAGTCTCTCTTTTGGTACAAATTTTTTAACGCAAATAAACATTAATTAAAGTTTAAAATATTTTTTCAACAAATACTTGAGAGCACTTCATGTGATGAAAAAAAAAACAACGTAAGAATTTATGAAAATTTAAGAGCTTAACAGGTGCAAGAGGCTTGAAGCAGATTAAAGAGATACTTTTCACGTATATTCTTTACGCAATAGAAACGTTAGATCTTAACTACTATTAATTCTTCAGGAGTAAATAATATCCTGAGCGGACATCTTTAAAATTGTGTATCAAGCCTTTGCGGCGCTAAACTGTTAAAAGTCCAAAAATATAATTGAATAGGCTGCAATTATTATTCAATATCTACAATTCTGTTGATAGACATCAACAAAAGGTCATAAAAATTCGTTTATTGTATACAATCTGTTTTAGTAGACAGCTATGGGAGCTCTAATAAAGCTTTTGCCTTTGGAAGAGAGTCTCCTAATTTTTTGTTCTCATTTCTAAAAGCCTAAATGCATATGATGCAATTACATAAAACTAAAAAAAAACTAAATTCCTAGATTGCTCCCAGACATAGGTTTGAGTTATTTGGATCTATACTGACTAGCTCGCCACCTGTTTAAATCATGATTGGCTTGGTTAGTTTATATGGTAAGCCAAAAAGCCAGTTAGCATTCTCGCCCCACATACTCGCTACCAAACAATTATACACCATATAACTATATCCAGTCCTTGCGATTAAGAAGCTTTATAAGTCTTACAATTCTTACCTCATTACCTTATTCAACAAAAAAAAAAAAAAAAAAATTAAAAATTTATGCAGAAAATAAAATATTGTCTCTCTATTCTCTGGTTGCTTGCAGGTTTAGAAGTACGTATTGAATGGAATGTTTATCGTGGCCTTTAATTACACAAAACCCTGTTACCAGACCTGTAATCGAACCAGCATTTCTGTGTTACATATTCAACAATGATCTGGCTTTTTACAGGTCATATTTAAGTCAAAGCGACCTGCTTATTCTGCAAGTAGTGACGCCATTGACTAGCGATCCGATAGTATTCCATGTCAATCTTCGCCCTGAAAACTTCATTGAAACAAAAAGATGACTAATTCATCTACAATTTAGTTACGCTCTATATACTTATCTGTACCCAGACATCTATACTAAAATAATATTCTGTTGCTTCTGCTTTGCTCCACCAGTGTAGAGGTTGAGACAGCCCGGATGGCACTCTGGCTTTTTGAGAGGAGATATACTGTGTTTAAACCTGAAGTACGCGGCGAGAAGCTCACAGGGCATTTGTATCGCCAGCAATTTAAAATTGCGTTTCAAAACCCCTAAACAATAAAATTTTAGGGGCACCCTAGTGAGTTCGATACTTTATATGAAAAAAAATTAAGATACTTAAAAGCGTGATATTGAAATACATTTTATCAAAACAGTAACTATATAATTAAACCCCTCTTTAAAATTTCAAGCTCCTAAAGTTTGTATCCCAACTTTTTTAAATTTTTTTGCATAACATACTAGAATTTATTTATTTTTTTATTAATTCAGACAAAAACTCTTTAAAGAACACAGTATTGTAGTCAGTTCTACCAAATTTCTTAAATATATAGTATAGATAAATAGAATGTGTTTCTTTCACTTATTTTAATGAGTCCAGTCAAATGACCCATTTAAAAAACATATTTAATATATACTGCTTATATGTATACAGAAGAAAGCATATTTTTTCCATATTTTATATTAAATATGGCAGCTACGGTATTGGGTATGTATTATACAAATTTTACGTTTTTTTCTTATTCATAAATAATTTTTGTATAGCCCTAAAAGTAGGCAACATATTATGAATGGTTTCGTTAACAAATGCAGCGCATGAAGAAAAACAAAACAACTGAAGCAACAGAAAATATACATACATGAAAATAAGAAACCCATAGACAAATAAATATAAAAAAGAACATAAAAGTAGAAACGAGATGAATGAGGAATCATTAAAACAGAAAAATGAAAGTAAATGTAGGTCTGTCTCTTAAGTCGCATGATATGTGAGCATGTTCGTAACCCACATTTTATGCACATGTGTTACTTAAAGCAGACCTTCTCTGTATTTTTATTCTGTAGTCTTTATTATTGTATGTCATTATTTATGTATGTACTCTATATATAGAATTTTACTAGACTTATTAAACATTTAGCATACTTTGAGGTATATTTACCTATGCCTTCTGATTTTGTTTTCTACTAAAAATAAAATCAAAAACAAATATAATTTTCATACAACATATGTTATGAATTTTTGTCACCCCAGTTACATTTCCCCTTTTTTTTCTCATCGAGTACACTACTTTCAAATAACAAAAAAGGCATGAAAAGCCTTAACATATGCTTTAGAATTTGTGTACAAAAATGTCTGCTTTTAATTTTGTTTAATTAGTTGAGATATATTTAATTGTTGTAACAGATTTATGTTAAATATTCACTAAATGACCTTAAAATTTAAGCAAATTTTATTAAATATATACCACAAGTATACTAATTACTGCTAGTAAACGAGATGGTTGGCTGTTAAAATTTCATGCATCCTTAAAGTATGCAGTACACTTATACTTGTTACTACTGAGTTGGGTTTACAACAGTACATTGTTTATGGTGGCAGAAATATATAGTTTTTTTTTTCTGTTCCATACTGCTCACTACATAAGTTTTTTGAAGTACAATTTATATAAAAAATTTTGACAAACATTTGAAATGTTATAATCCATGGGGCTACGAAAAGTTTAAATAAGAAAAAAAAATATAAAAAAAAAATTGAATTCTATAACAAAAAAGGAAAATAGAAAGTAAATATTGCATAAAACATTTTAGTAGATTTAGAAAATTTTATTACGAGGACTGTCTGACAAGTCTGTTATATATCTCTTAGAGGGCAGCCTAAAATAGAAAAAATAAACTATATTTCCGGTACTGCATATTAACATCTTGCATACTTTCAGGAGGCATGCATTTTTAACTCCTAACAATCTTCTCAATTCTGTCGTTCCGAGTCGACGTTAAACTAAACATGAGTGCTGTAACCATCACTGTGTTTAGCAGTAATTAAATGGTTTTAAAAATGTCTTTTAATAATTTCACTCAATTTAATGTTTATTAAACAACTGTAGTAACAATTTAACTTACGACAATAAGGTAGACGAAAATAGAAGCATATGTTAAGGCATTTTTTTATTTCAAATATAGATTTACAGAATAGGAAAATGTAACTAAGGGTAGCACAACTGCGTTACATATTGTTGTGCAAGTTTATAAGTTTGATTGAATGGATTTGACATGAGATAATCCTCTTCGTTATACACATGATGGATTATTTGATGTGATGGGTATATTGCCAAGCATTGTTGGTGCACATTTATTTATAAAAAACACTCGCCTTATAAAGTCCTACGGTTTCTGTTTCTTTACAGTTGAGGCATTGCTTCTAAGCATTTTAAAAACCACTTAGAAATTATTTTGTATGTTGACTATGAATAAATTTTTAAGGCACTACAACTAAAATTAAATAACCATAACTTTTAAAAAGTTTTTTTTATTTTTTGAATTTTTGTTTATCATGTGTCTTGTAATAAATGAGTCAGCCTTCTTTAAATCACTAAAATAAGCTGAGTTGTATGTTTACTATTAGACTACCGAAAAATTATCTTCTACTAATACCAGTATGGTACATCCATGTACCATATCCAAAGCCCATGAAGTCTTTAGCATGATTTTTATTGCGATAATATTTTGGAGGCAATTCTGGATTCTGACTAATAGCCTTGTACTGTAGTGTACTGGGGCACAGTATCAACACTTCGTAGCTTTGTATGTTTATTTAAAAAAGGGTTAAAATTTTCCCCTAAAACTAAAACCATAAACTTAGTTTTTACACCAAAATATGATTTGAGAGAACATTAATATGCAGTGCTTAAGAAAGTCCTTGAAAATAAAGTTTGTCACAATATATTGCCACCACCGTTCTCTGTATTTTACTACTTACTAGTAATGAGGTAACTTTTCAAGGATATATAATAAAATTGTTGAACGCAATTAAACAAAACTGTTAATTAAATTTTCCAAATAATAGTGACCAGATCTCAAATCTAGGCTACCCAAAAAAAAAAAAGAAAAAAAAAAGATAAAATCAAAACTGTAACAAAACTGTAAAAAAGGCGAATAATTAAGAATATCATCATTAAAAATTTTACTGTTTAATATTTTGAAGGGGTTATTAAACACACTAAACTGCTAGTGAATTAAAAGATTATTATATTAAAAGGAAAATAAATGTTCTGTAAGACGAAATCGAGTGTTTCTGCAACAAGAAATAAAACTTAATTACGCTAACTTGTTTCTAAAGATTTGTTAATCAAAGGAGATATGAATTTTAATAGTCTTTAAGCATGTGAATAAAAAAGAAATAAAAACCTTGTAACACTTTAAAATTATAAGAGTTTGTAATTTTATTTCATTTCAATTTCACTATGTTACAGATTTTTATTTTCATAACACAACCCTTTATTGATTATTTTTTTTAATTCACTTAATAGTCTTTCTATTGATCTAAGTCCTAGAAGTTTGCTAAAAAAAAGAATAAAACAACAAAATTACAAATAAAAAATACAAAATTCTTTTTACTTTCCTAGAACCATCATTAAGAAAATCCTTTTCCCTTTTGCCATCACTTAAAACCTATATTATATACTACAAAATATTAAAAACGCCCTCCTAAAATTATGCTGTGATTATTGTGAAACGAAAATAAAAAACTGAAAAACCCATTAAATTTTTATCAAACAAGCAACATGTGGTATCATTAAATCAACACCAAAAAATAATACACACAACCAAAGTAAAATACACAAATATCACACACACACACAGCCACACACAAAAACAAAAACAACAAAACAAACAATTTTAGAAACATATTGTTGTCTATCTGTGTAGTCGTACGTACGTACGTACATATACAGTTGGCTGTTGCTGTTATTAAGTACTATTGCTATCATTATTATTATTATTGCTGTAGTTGTTGTTGTTATTGTGCTAGTGGTGTTTATACAATTTTGTCTACAACCCTGTATTTAAATAAATCAATTATTTTTCAAAAAATATAACGAACGATTAAACTGTTAGATTTTATAAAATATAAAATAGATTTTGTTTGCATTTAGAAAATGTTTTATTTAATGGTTTTGTGTGGATATGTATGTATATGTATATGTGTATGTAAAGAGGAAGGTTTAGAAAGGGAATAGAAACAGTAATTGTGTGTATAAAATGGGTTGCAACTATTGTACTACTAATAGTACATATAATATGTTTAGGCAGCCGCAACACTGACCACGTATTAGAAAAGGGTAACGTAGAGTATATTATGTACTGGAGGCCCGAAGTTCGAGCCCCAGGAAGAGCGATCAATTTTTTTTATTATTAATTAGTAGAGTATTTCAACTGAATTAATCCATTACAGTCCAGTAGCCTAAATTATGAACTTATTTAACTATAACGTCGGTTGCTACAGTAATATTATCTAACTAAAGTATATTCCCAATTTAAAAATGAAACAATTAACTTTTTTTTACAAATAAGACTGAGACAAGTTGCTGTTAGTTTGTTCATTTAAAGGCCAGTGTTATATCATAACCCTTAAGTGATAAACAGCCCATGCCCTATCTGTTGCTGCATGTTGACTCTCAACTGGTGAGCATCTTGTCTATGTAGCTGTTATTTTACCAGTAGGTAGTGTGTTTCTCCTAATCATTCGCAAGTGGAAGAGAGTGGAATGTCAGAGGGCCTATGGAAGAACTTCTTGGAAGGGGAAGGGGAACCCTCTAATTTTTTTTTTTAAATTTAGAAGAATCGCAAATTTCTTTTTCCTTCCTGATTTTCTGAGGTGAGTGTTTTCCCCTATCTTTCTGATAATAGTGAATTAAATTTTCTAAAAAATAATATGGCAGCACAAATAGCGTGACGTGAATTTGGAAAGCCTCATTTAGGCAGCGCGTTAAGCAGTGAAATTGGTTGCAATAGCATGAGTGAGTTTTCTTTTTATAAAGTCGCATTCCTTTTTTCAGACTAATTACTTGCTGAACAATTTTACGATTTTATTGCTAGCTTTTAGTTTTATTTAATGGGCTTACATGTAAGTCAGAACTTGTAATTAAAATATGAAATTTGCGTTTCTTACTTCAATTTACTTGTTTAACTAAAACATAAGTACATACAACATTGGCCATTACAACCCTGTTTCAAGGTTATAGTCCAGCTTCTCGCAGTACCCATGTTGTGTGCTTCAATTTTTATCCATGAGTACCGGGACCTACAGTTTAAAGTCGACTCCGAAATACAGATTTGAGAAGCTTTTTCATGGCAATCAATTATTCTCATAGCTTTTACCCGACGACTGCCAAGTGGTAGTCGCCGAAAGTAATATTTTTTCATATTTCTTTTTTCAAGATGTCAGAGCTTGGGTTTGAACCCAGAGCTTATGTCTCTTCAGCTAACACTGTAACCACTAGACTACGGCGACTGAAATAAATACTGTACTACTACTGTACGAAAAGTTTGACGTTTTTGAAATCGATTCATAATGGTAAAAGTTTTATTATTAAAAGCTTTCAATAACAGTGAGTTCGGATGTTTGATTCCGGATTCTAAATTGGCCACTATAAATTACTCAATAAACTTCAAGAACTCATTCTTAATATAAAGGACAACAATATTACATACATACATACATACATACATAACTGGCCCTTACAACCTTGTGTCAGAATTACGGCCTAGCTTCTCGCAGCACTCATGTTGTGTGTGTCAATTTTTATCCATGAGTACCGGGACCTACAGTTTAATGTCGAACGAACGAACGAACGAATGAACGACAGCCTTTAGAAGCTTGTTCATGCCAATACGTTACTCTCAGAGCTTTTGCCAGCAGACTGCTGAGAGGTAGTCGCCGAAAGAAATATTTTTTTCATATTTCTTTTTTTGAAGATATCAGAGCCTGGAGTCGAACCCAGGGCCCATGCCTTAGTAAGCCAACACACTAACCACTAGACCACAACAATATTAATTAATTTTATTATTAACATATATGTACATACTCGTATATACATACGTATATATTTTTTATTTAACAAGAGTATTTATTATTGACCACTTCATTTGTACATCTTTAGATGCTCTTATTTTCTTTGATTTCTATTATTTTATATTATCTTTTGTGTTTTTTGCCATTTATCTGCTTAATATAAAAATTAACTGCTTTTAAAAACAAGCATTTTAGTCTCATAAACCATTGCAGTCTTCCATCAACTCGTTCTCTTTAACTACTGATTTTAAATCCTTTAATAGGGGTTTTGTTTTTTTTTTCTGTTTTCTTTCGTTTGGCATTCACATCATTATTCCTGTTTGGTTTTTGCTTTAATATTTAATTTATTTGTTTTTTCATTCTTTTTTTTTTTGTACTTTATCTTTCGCCTGTAGATGGCGTAATAGTAGTAGTATTTGTTACAACAGTAGTTGTACTTAATTTTAATAATACCGGAAAAGTAATCCTTGCAATCTTCTCTTTTGTTTCCGTTATGCTTTTCTCTTCTCATCTTATTATTCATGATTTCACAGGCATTATATAAACAGCTACAGGAAGCAAAAAACACAGGGCGTTAAATGTATGGTACGTATGTAAGCAAATGAGAGAGGAACAGGGTTAAGGGTAATGATGGTAGAAAAACTATTATTACAGGCAGAGACACGACAAAAAACATTGTAAAGGCTTGAGGTAAAATAAAAAACAAAAATGTAAAAGAGAAACCACTAAAGTTATCATTAATTTTTAATTATTTGCTTAATAACCATCAATTCTTTTTATATATATTTTTTTTCTTTAAACTGGGTTTTTTTTCTATTATATTTTCCAGCAGTAGTATTTAAATAAACTTTTTGTAAATTTTTAATGATTTTCTAATTTCTAGTAAATATTATTAAATTTTTTCTTTTTCTCTTTTTCGCAATTTTTAGAACAGAAAATATTTTGTAAAATATTCTGGTTTTATGCCAATTATTATAATTCAATTGTTATATAGTTTGACAGTTAAATTCATTAAATAATTCTGGAAAATAAAATCTAAAAAAAAATCAATTCCGTCATCACCAGCTACAGAATATGACAATCAAGTTAAACGTTTAATACAGTAAATCACAAAAAAAAAAAGAAAAAAAAAAGCAAAAAACAAATATGGTAGAAAGTAAAATTAAACTGAAACCTGTCAATATGTTTGTAAATGTTTTTGATATTTTTGCTTAAAGTCTTATTATTAAAGTCTTATGGAATAAATGATTCGTTTAACAAATAAATTAAAAAATAAGCTTAAAGGTATACAAACAATTTTTAATTGCCAGTAAAAGTAGGCTTTTATTTTGAATTAATATTTATTAAATATAGCATACTCTAGGGAGGTCTAATTAAGATTCTTGTTAACTTTAACAGGCAGCAATACGTTAGGGCAGAACAATTATTTCTATTGAAAAAATAAATAAAAATTTTCAGATAAACATTGAATAATTAAAGAGTCGTAATAATCTAAAATCCCATAACTAATTAAAAAAAAATTGGTAATGGGTAATTTCAGAAAAATATGTGCAATTCGAATTACTCGATGATATAATTGCTACACTGAAGAGTGAGTTGAATTTACAAATATTGTAAATAAAAGCAACTCAACACAAACCAACTAGTGAGTACTTTCATTCGAACTTATAGTTCTTATAATCTAATTTCAGTAGATGGTGATATAAATAGATAATGTAAAAATGAATATGTTAGTAGTGGGGGTCGAATACTAGTTCAGTGCCGCTAGTGTTTATACATATTCTTTAATGTATGTTAATTATCGTAAAAACACCAGTTTTAGGATCAAAAGATCAATTAAATGATTTCAAATAATTTCCAAACAACTCAAACTAAAAATGGTCTGTTGATAAATAAACACTTTTGATGTAGTTCTTTGAAGAACTAAGAGCCTTACTGTAGGCTTGCAAAAATTTCACATGGTATACTTTCAGGCTGGAAATGAAGCTGAGGCTAATCTTGATATAGGGCTTGTTATCAACAATATTCAAGCCAAATATTTTCACTTCACTGTTATAAAACTGTCGCCGTGGTCTAGTGTGTTGGCTTACTAAGACGATATTGCCGAGTTCAAATCTCAGCTCTGACATCTTGAAAAAAAAAAGATATTTGAAAAAATTATTTCTTTCGGCGACTACCTCTCAGCAGCCTTCTGGCAAAGGCTCTGAGAGTAACTGATTGCAGTGAAAAAGCTTTTGAAATCTGTCGTTCGGAGTCGACATTAAACTGTAGGTCCCGGTACTCATTGATAAAAATTAGCACACACAACATGAGTGCTGCAAGAAGCTAGGCTTTAACCTGACACATGGTTGTAATGGCCAATTAGGTATGTATGTAAGTTAAAAAACTGATCACTAGTGGTGCAAAATATTCGTATGGCTTAAGTAGTCTAGTCCATAAATTACAAAACTTAGTTGGTAAGTTCTTAGTTTAAGGGCCAGTGAATATTGTTGATTTCTTAAACGATTTTACCGCAAAGAAAGTGACATCAAAAATGCTAAAAGTAGGTAACAAAATGTAAAAAAATATATTCTTATATACCTGGTTATATAATTTATTAGAGAGCGAGCACCCAGAATGAACACACTGTTCAAAATATACTGCCACAGCTGTACGCAATCGGAGAAAACAAACACACTTTTATATTTTCACTGTGAATGCTCTGGACTAAGTATGTAGGCAGAAAATTTTAAATGTGGGTAAAGCACTCTTTTTAGACAATATTGGGAGGTGGCTAATGCAAACATTAAGTGACTTGTGAATGCATATAGTTTATGTGAATTCAAAATAGCACGTGATACCACACAATCCATCCAGTGAGCTATTTTTTTTTTTTTTTTTTTTTTTTTTTGGTGAGAGGGGAAATGCATTTACGCACTTAGGTGGTTGTTGCCACCCGTCGTGCCGGACTCCACGCAGTTATTGCGTGCCTACCGGCTAAAACCCCTCTCTATATCACCAGGCTCCATCCTGGGACCGTCAATTAATGACATTACTTCAGGATGGAGCCTTATATGCCGGTCCAGTTGGACCCTACGGTCCTGTCGACCTTGCCAGGTCTCTCTCCTTCCGACGAAGAATCCCCCTCGCAAAAAAGGCGATCCTACTCCATGCAGCAAGGTTTCCTAACATGACTCCCGTGATGGTATTGGGAGTCAAGATGCCAAGATCCCTCTCCAGTGCACGCCTCTCCAACATCCACTTCTCACACTCAAAGAAAGTGTGGAAAGCGGAGTCGGATTGTGCTCCACAGTAGACGCATGTGGGACTCACGGCCTTTCCTATTTTAAACAGGAAAGACCGAAAGTGCCCATGGCCTGTCAGCAACTGCGTGAGGTAGTAATCTACCTCACCGTGCTGACGATTTAGCCAAGCGTCCACTTGAGGGACAAGGGCGTAAGTCCACCTTCCGCGTGTCTCAGTATCCCACCGTAACTGCCAGTCACGGAGGGACTGAGACCTTGCCACAGATTGTGCGCCTTCTCTTCCAATTTCGTCCTTGTGTTGGTGGACGAATTGTCGCTCCCTGGCGAGAAGGTCTATGGGTATGACCCCGGCGACCACCAAGACAGCCGGCTCCGATACCGTGCGGTAGGAGCACGCTATGCGGAGCGCTGCTCTCCGTTGCACTGCCGCCATGCGCTTTCGGTACTTTTCGACCCTGAGCGCATCAGCCCAGACTTCAGCTCCATACAACATCACAGACTCGGCGGTGCTCAGCAGCAAACGTCTTTTACAGGGAAGAGGGCCCCCAATGTTGGCCATTACCCTGCTCAACAACGTCACTACTGAGGCCGCTTTGTCCGCTCTGCTGGAAATTTCGCTCCAAAAGGTTAGTCTGTTATCCAAACTAACCCCCAGGTAGCGAACGGCGTTCTTCGTCTGGACTGTAACCTCTCCTACCTGCATGCTTCTAATGAGCGGGATGCGCTTCTTAGTAAGAAGCACTATCTCGGTCTTAGTCAGTGCCAACTCCAACCCGTGGTCACTCAGCCAGAGAGTAACTCGACGCATAACCTGGTTGAGTCGCAGTTGGGCCGCATCGACATCTTTGGCAATAATAACTGCCGCGATGTCATCAGCGTAACCAACCAGGAATGTCCCTTCGGGCATCTCCATACGTAGAATCCCGTCATAGGTATAGTTCCATATGTCGGGTCCCAGTATGGATCCCTGGGCCGCCCCTGCCGATAAGACTTTCGTCTCTCGGCCATCCTCCGTGTCATAGAGTATGGATCGATCTTTCAGGTAATCTCCCATGATACGCAGTAGGTACCCTGGGAGCCTGAAATCTCTCTCCATCGCGTATAACGCGTCCTGCCAGCGGACAGAGTTAAACGCGTTTTTCACATCCAGTGTGACCAGCAAACAAACGGGACGTGAAAAGTGGTTTCCACGTTCCGTGCTCCTACCTGCATTAACTACCTCCTGGATAGCCGCCACTGTCGACCTGCCCCTTCGAAAGCCGTACTGTCTTTCGGAGAGGTCGCCTGCCGCTACTACTGCAGCCTGCAGACGTGGGCGAAGAAGCTTCTCCAGGAGTTTCCCCGCGTTATCAAGCAGGCATAGTGGTCTGTATGACCCAGGAGCGCCGACTGGTCCCTTGCCCTTGTCAATAAGTACAAGTTTAGCCATCTTCCAGCGGGAGGGAAACACCCCGGCCTTTAGACAGGCGTTGTACATATTGAGCAAGAGCTCTGGATGACTCCGTGACACGGCTTTCAGCACCTCTGCTGGTAGACCATCAGGACCTGGTGCCTTCCCGCTGCGCAAACAACGAGAGGCACACTCCAGTTCATCCAAGGTGAAGGGCGGGATTTCCGTTTCTTCCATGATCGATGTTCTATCGACCACTGGATGATCCGGAAAAAGGGCTTCCACTATGGGCCGAATAGTATCCGCATTCAGAGAAGCGTTTGGCTTAAACGCCCTCAATTTGCGGAGCACTATTTTATAGCCCAACCCCCATGGATCCCTATTTAGGTCCTCCGTTAAGTCCTTCCAGCATCGGCGCTTACTTCTTTGGATGGCGCGGCGAAGATCTTTTTTCGCCGCCTTATACTCTTCGGCTTTACGGGCTGCGTCATCTGCGTTTCCATTAGCGCGTTGAGCCAGCCGTCTACGACGGAGACAAACACGCCTCAGATCCGCAATTTCGGTCGTCCACCAGTAAGCAGGACTTCTCCCTTCGTTCGGACCCCTCCTCGGTACAGCGCTTTGACAGGCCTGATGTATAAGACTCATGGTTGAGTCCACAAGTACATCAGCCCTCTCAACAGGCGGAAGATCATTACGGATCCCCTCTGTGGTCATACGTCCCCGTTCTAGGGCTAGAGACAAAGCTTCAACGTCCATCCTAGCGGCATTCCACCTAGCTGGTCCATGATGTTGGATGGACCGAGCTGGCGCAATATCACGCACACGGAATGTGATATACTGGTGATCGCTGGCCGTAAAGTCCTCGATCACCTGCCATTCCTGCACGAGTGCCGCTAGGTTTTCAGTTGCCAGAGTGAGATCGATAATGGTCCCCCTTTGGCCAGATCTTCGAAAGGTGGGCACGGAGCCGTTATTTAATACAACCAACCCCGTCCTGGACATAAAGTCCAAAATTCGCCCACCTCTCGAATCGGTTCTAATCTCGCCCCACTCTACTGCTTTTGCATTGAAGTCTCCAGCCACTACCAGATGACCTCCCATGCTCCGTAAGACATCCTCCAAGTCGTCTAACTTGGTTTGGAAGTCCGAAATACCCTCGTTTGGAGTAAGATAGCAGCTAAAGTAAGTCACCAAGCCGCTTCTCACCCAAACGAAACCATTTCCAGAGCCATGGGCCGAAACACAGAAGCGTCTCGGGTCCGGGATCCATATCGCCGCTGTACCGAGGTTGTCCCTAAACCACGTAGGCGCACATCCGTTTCGGTACTGCTCACTGATCAAAATAAGATCAGCTTGTTTCTCGAGACGGATCTGCCCCATCAGGTCGTGAGCAGTTCTGCTGCGGTGCATGTTGGCCTGTAGGATGACCCTCATATTGTCCGCTTAGCATCTTCTAATGCCTTGCGGAATACTCCGCAAGCGCCCGAACCTGCAATATGTTTGCGGCCATTTTCCCCTATGTCGGAGCATAGGTAGCATGTCGGCTGGGACTTGCAGTCCTTTGCCTTGTGCCCTTCTACCCCGCACAGGAAACACATATTGCCTCGGTCAGGTCCGCTGCAGTTTCCACTAAGGTGACCGTATCCCAGGCACCTAAAGCACCTGGAGACGTCCACTCTGCCGCGCATCCTGCAGTTGACCCAGCCGATTTTGACTGTCCTCCTTTGGAGGAGAACCTTGGCAGCTTTCGCCTCCATCTTGACAATAGCCATGTGTTGCCCCCTCATGTTGGACTTGGCCAGAAACACCTCCAGAACACCCTTGTATTCTACAAGAATGCCTTGGAGAGCCTCTTCCACTTCCTCCACAGAGGTGCACTCGTCGAGATCTCTGATCTCTACCTTACTCATAGGGACCAGTTCTCTGACTACACTCGTCTCGCCCGCTGCCTTCTCTAACGCCTGTTTAAAAGCGCTTCTTCCGTCAGTGGAGGACTTTTTCAGCTCCACAAGAAGCTCTCCTGCCTTGGTCTTCCGTATTGACCTAACAGCCACTCCACAGGCTTCCGGTTTGACCTGCGATCGGACGGCACTAAGCACTTCCGCGTAGGTCTTACCAGCTGCCGGTTTTAGAAGAATCGCTTCTGGCTTCTCGCCACCACGCTTCCTCTTCTGCATATTGCCCCTCTTTCCACTCGGTCCATCCTCATTAGATGGAGCGGTACCCTGAAGAGCACCTTTCCCCTGAGCGCGGTTACGCTTTTTCCCGGCGGGGGTTTGGGCCACCTTTGAAGAGGCAGCATTTTGAGATGCTGCCCTTGTCGCGGGTGCACCGTTGTCAGTCTCCGGTTTGGAGACGACCCCGCTGGCTTTCGCCTTTTTTGCGCTCTTCTGCGCCTCAACTAACGGTGGACTACCTGCCCTCCTCTTCCCACCTTCCTTGGTGAGACATCTAGGAGCAGCTACGTAATCCGGACGTTGCGGTCTGGAATAGCTCATTGTGAGCCACTGCAATTTTTCGACATTCTCCTCCAGTTTTGGAAGAGAGTCTTTAATGGACCTGCTAACGTTTGGCTGCTTTTTAACAGCTGCCCCCATCTCCTTAATAATGGACCTCATTCCTGAGAGTCCCTCCTTCAGCTGGGCTAAGGCTTCCGCAAACCACCTTTCGGTGTTTCCGAAAGACTCAACTCCACCACTACGGCCTTCGAAGGTAGGCTCCATCGTCAAAGGGGCGCCACTTGAAGTGGGCACCGACCCTGATTTCTCCATCCGGAGGTAATAAGTTTCAGTGCTATCCACTTTCCACCTATTACAATTCACAAAACTAATATAAAAAAGAAACAAAAAATTCGTAATAGGTACCTATTACAAATATTCAAATTTCCTCTATCAAAAATCCACCTATTACTATTCACACTAATTATCATGCGGTCGCAAAAAAACACGTCTGTACTCGTTAAGAGATCACCAGAGAATCATCCAGTGAGCTATACCATACATACATATATACATAATTGGCCATTACAACCCTGTGTCAGGGTTACGGCCTAGCTTCTCGTATATTTAGAATAACATTTTTAATTTACAAAAGATTTATTATGAAAACTTTTTATAATACTGTAACAAAACAAAAATATTTTTTTATGATTATAGTCCAAGGACCATAAGTCGTCAAACAAATTAAAACAAAATACCTTAAAGTAGGCAACATATTTTTTAAGTTACTTAAAGCTTAGCTTTACATCAGGTTTAGTATTTTCGTTTTTAAATAATTTATTAAAATTAAACAATTAACAGATTTCGCAAATCTCAAAAATTGTTTTGTGCTCTGTCACGTTTCGTATTCCGGTAGTGTGTTAAACAGATAAAAATAAAACTCTTAACACAAGTTTTCTTCAATTTTATTGAAAAAAAAAAAAAAACATGAAGAAACAAACAGTTTATTTTTCTTATTCATATCATTTTCAATTGAAAACACAGAAGATAAAACGTTCAAAAATAAAGTTGTTTAAATGAGATGACGTGATCGAGAACACAAAAAATCTAAAGAAGCCAAAAATCCACAAAAAAAAAAGAAAAAAAAAATAAGTGACTACAAGAAAACTTTTTCAAATAAACGTATTTCTTACACTACTTGTTTTTCGGCTTAACCGATGGGTAAAAACGAAATAAACTGCTACTTTACAACTTGGCTGGCTTGACTATTCAATCACACTCTCTGTTAAAATTGAAAAAGGACGGAATAAATATGTATATACGACTAAGGAAGCACATGTTTTGAATAATTTATTTATGCGAAAACTAGCACAGCACAGACAGTGTGAACAAGACGTTAAAAAGATGGTCCAGGTCTATAGAAATAAAAGCCAAGTATCAAATATGTTTATAAAGTATGTAGATTGTTTCAAATAAAATATATATTCTGGAATAATAAAAAATGAAACACCAAACTTTTGGTAGGATAATAAAAAACAGTGAAAAATGTTGCCATAAAAATAAGGCAAAGGCATTTTTTATGCCTTTTTCTCTAGTTTTTCATTTATTTTCTCAGATTCTTTTTTTTTTCTTTATGCAGACACAAATATTTTCGTAACAAATCGTTTGGATTAAGAAAATTGCTTGGAATACTACTTGAACATCTAAAAAAAAACAGAATTTTCTTCTCTTTTTAGTTGTTGGTGGAATGGCAAATAGCATTTTTTATGCCAAAGTGTTTTAAATATTTAAATAAACAAATTGAAATATAAACGGCTGAGAAAAAGAAGAGAAAGAACGATTATCAGTCAGGAAAAGTATTGAGAAAGAGAGAAAAAGAAGAGTTTTTTTGTGGCAGACAATTTTATGGGGCTTTTAGCCGGCGTGTAACCAAAAAAGGAAGAAAAAAGTAAGAAACTTTTGTCTGTTTTTTTTCAGTTTTCTTATGTTTAAAGGTATGTCTTGCTGGCATGTAAGTTAAACCCAAAATAAATATTTAACCGTACAAGAGAAACCATTAAGTTTTTAAATAATTTACAATTGAAAAGGCAACCGGAAACTTACAAAATGATAAAACTTATGAATATTTAAGAAATATTAACAAAACTTTTAAAATATAAATAGAAAACATTAAAAACAAAAATATGTTAAAAGCCTAAAAGTAGTTATTAACTTTTGTAATAGTTTCTTTTTAAAATGGTGAATTAGAGCCAGTGACATACTTTTCATTATAAATCCTAAAAACAGTTTTAATATTTTCTATGTAAATAAATATTTTCCAACATCCTAAAAGTTCTCTTCATATATTTAAATATAAAGCATAAAAATATTTTAATATTAATGTTGCATATTGAGATATTCAAAATTGCTCATTTAGATTATTTTTAATATAACAGCCTAAAAGTAGGTTTTTAATATTAAGAAGATAAAAAACAACTATTTTAAAGAATATAAACTTAGTGAGTGGTGAGCTTCTGTTTTGACAAAATTTTAGCAACAGAAATTTAGTGAAATTATATTCAAGACGTTAGCGATTTAAAATGTTTGAGACGCAAATAATTTTTTTTTTGACATAAAAGATTTACATAATTTTAGTAGTTATTAAATTTTTCCTTTATTGGATATATACAACCAGTCTTATTCATAAACAATATATAACATTTTAATAACATAAAATGAAGTCTCAATAAATAAATGCAATTCAATTCAATTAATTTTATTAACACTTTAATATGATCTAGTTGTTAGTTCATGGGATTACTAAGACAAGAGCTGCGGTTTGATACCCATGGTCTGACATCTTGAAAAAAAAATACAAATATGAAAAATAATTTTTTTCGGCAACTTCCTCTTAGCAGTCTTCTGGCAAAAGCTCTGAGAGTAACTAATTGTCATGAAATCTGAATCAGTCTATCGTTCGTAATCGACTTTAAACTGTAGCTCCCGGTACTCAGGGATAAATATGAAATATTTTATAAAAAATTTCTCAGAATTTATCAGTTTCAATAGTTTTTTTTTTTTAATATTTATTTTCATCTTAAAGTAGTTGTGAAATTTGCAATTGTTGCTAACGTATGTGTTGCCGCCACGTTTGAAGTACAAAATATGCAGCTCTTGAAAGTAACCGATAACCATATTTATATCAATTTTCCTATACACATGTGAATGACATATTAAACATATATCTGTCAAATGTAATTTTATATCCGGAATTTCCTTTTAAAAATATCTTTCCTTTAAACCACAAGTAGCTGCGCATAACGTGCCTTAAATTTTCTTAAACGAAAAGTTGGTGGTTTGAAACCAAAAAGTAAGTTAATCTTGTCTAAATGTTAATGTTAGTTAATATTTTCTAAATGAACTAAAAATGTATTATTTTTAAGGAATTAAAACATAAGGTTGCGTCACAAGGTGACCATAAAGAAAAATTGTATTTCATCAAACTTAACCTGTGTTGTTAATCTCATCAAGCCATCACGAGCTACAATTGTGAACAGTATGTTTTTAAGTTATTTCCTATACAAAAATGATCTTTTTTGATTATTAAATAATTTAAGAGAAAATTATGAGTTTTTTTTTTAGTAGATCTCGACTATTTTGTCATTACTTACTTCACTGGAAATTCTATAGAGGTGAAACGGAAATGCAGATATAAATTTTTTTATTGAATATACAGGGTAATTGATTTTATTTTCTTTTTATTATAAGTAGTTTGTAAAATAAACATATAGAAAAAATTGCCTATTTTTAGGCAATAATTTTTTTTTGTTCTATTTCATTTAAACTGGA
The DNA here is from genome assembly GCA_963576795.1 of Metopia argyrocephala. Classification (NCBI taxonomy): domain Eukaryota; kingdom Metazoa; phylum Arthropoda; class Insecta; order Diptera; family Sarcophagidae; genus Metopia; species Metopia argyrocephala. The sequence continues at coordinate 108,867,853 of OY756211.1, read as the reverse complement.
AAAACAAAACTATTTTAGCACCAATTGTAAAACACTAAGACGTAACTAAGAAGATGCATTTTAACCTGATTGGATATATAGAATGTATGTTAGATTGAAAATATGAACAAGACACTGAAGAGGAAGAGAGAGAGAGAGAGCAGGTTAATAGTAAGAATTCAAACTGCTTTTTAACATAAAATAAATGCTTTCACAATTAAGACTTTAAAACGAAGAAGCTAACATGCACACATGCCAGAATGAATTTGTTATTTTAAGTATTCTTTTATTATTCTAGTAAGCAATTTGGTAATTTCGGAACACAGCCTTTTAAAAATGTCATAATCCGGTATGTGATGAAAATCGATTTCGATTGCAAGTTTAATGGATTCAAATTACAAAATTGCTATAACTTCTACATCTAAAACAATTTATTAGTCCTTTTTTTACTCCTAGCCTTAATGACTAATGCAACTATTTACGTGATTTATAAAATTTCAAAATGAGTAGAACAGATATTTTTTATACTACTCTTTGCTTGTTATTTTAAATTTCACCATAATAAATGTTATAATTACTTTAGCACCCTATAAATATGCAGTATAAAACAATTTTATTTTATTTTATACACGTATATTTGCGCTGTTTTATCTTTTGCCTTTTTTTTTTCATTTACCTACCAAATAAAAAAGACACCACGTAACAGTGTAGGTATAGCAGTTTCATATCCGGTCACAATAATTGATGTCTACAGTTATACGACACAAAATAAAGGCAAAAAAATGTTATTAAAAAATTCCACGTATATGTTTGTATACAAATATAGTACAGCGGTAATCAGTATTTAAATATAAATCAATATTTCGTATGCACACTTCATCAAGACTACTTGGTAGGTGAGTATTTAATTACTGCATAAAAATTTATTGAAAAAATTTAAGTTTTTGCTTTTCTTTTTTTTTGCAAATAAATTTATTATAAACAGAAATCAATTTATAAACAATAATTGAATAAAATGAAAAACTTGAAAAAAATTGCACATATACAGCAGGTATAACTGTTATTAATTAAGTAAAGTTTGCATACTTTAAGGCATGTTTGTTAAATCAGGTCCATTAATTTGCAAATATTTTTGTAATATATAGAAATTTAATTTATAAATTAATTAAAATACGAGGTTAGTTTGTCAATTTCAGCATTTGCTTTGTTTATGTTTTACAAATGCGTGGTATAGTGCTTAGAGCGCTCGCACAAAAACTCAGTCTAGGTTCACTCACAGCAAAAGGCAGAAAGTGAAACATTTAATTTGCGGTTTTTTTTTAATTTATAATTCAAGAAAAATAAGTCAACCAAGCAAAAACCGCCCCTTGGCATTCTAGTCTATTCCACTAATCATAAAAAAATATTTATCAGGAGAAACAGCGCCACCTACTGAGAAGTAGTAAAAATAACAGCAACATATACATACAGAAGCCCTCCACCAAAAAAGCATCCAGTGACAGATAAAGCAATTGCTGTTAGTCAATCAAGGGAGAAGGTAGGGCTTTTCAGTAATCAATTGACAGCAATTTACTCACTGGTTAGGCGCTTAATGAAAAAAAGAGAAAAAACTCTATCATTTCACAAATCCAGTACAATTCACAGCATGAGTAGATTTATTATACATGCATAATCGATGATAACAACCCTGTTTCAAGATTACGGCATAGTTTCTGGCAGCCCCAATATTTGTGTGCTAGTTTTTAGCCATAAGTACTAGGACCTACAGTTTAACGTTGACTTTGAGTGACAGACTTGAGAAGTTTGGTCATGGCAATCGTTACTATCAGAACTTTTACCAGAAGACTGTTAAGAGTTAGTCGCCGAGGATTGGCTTGAATTAAAATCCAAGAGTTGAAAATCCATACTGATTAGACTACAAATTAAAACAAAAGTTTATTTTTAACAACCTTAAAGAGTTAAAAAAAACTAGAAATTTTTTTTTGGATTTCAAAGACAACTTGTTGGAAAGCGAAAGGCCTTCTGGCCATAAGAAATATCTTTTATATAAAAAGTGTTGAATTTTTAAGGCGCCTTATTTTAAATTCATAAGTTACGAAATAATACAAATAAAACAAAATAATAAGTCTATTTTAAGGCATTTTAAAATATGTGCTTGCCATTTTAAACATTGTTTTTTTAAAACTGTTTTTTTTTTTTTTTGTACAAAAGGGTCATAAAAGTTGTACCTTTTAAATATTTAAAAAACTCTAAATGTTCTGAAAAAAAAACACCTACAAAAACATAAATTTTTAGTATACAAATACAAAAAGGTTACATAATTTATCGAAGATATCACAAAGAAAATGGCAAAGATTTATCTTTCACAGGGTGTATATTATAAGGAAGAAGTAGCAGCAGGTTATACCATAAGCCAACTGAACTAAATATTGGAAATGGATGTTTATTTGTAATATGAGAAAAGAAACAAAGAAGGTTTATATTTTGGTTTTCAATATAAAACCACTCAATATATATTAAAAGAAACAAAACCAAAAGAAAAAAATAAATATAATATGAGATAAATATATTGTAATAGAAGCATATGTATATGTGTGTGCGGGTGCGGGTGCTCGTGTGCATAAAGGGTAATAAGAGATGACTGTAAATAAAAAAAGAAGACTACTTTAAGGCGTTTACGGTTTCACTAGGGGGGGAACAGAAAAGGGTAAAAGGTAAACTTACAAGCTATAGTTATCATAGCAAAATGTAATAAATTATCTGTCAAAGAGCTTCCGTTCACTATAAACTACAGCAAGAAAAACAATAACGAGTAACCAACATTTCTCTCATGAACATGAAACCTTAAAACAGAACATTTCAAATGTTGAAAAGGAAGCACGTCTTGTTGTATCTCTTTGCGGCTGCTGTTGATATTTTGTTCTTCAGTTTCATATTTGTTTTTTTTTTGTTTTCTTTGCTTTTGTAAGTTATAACGCTACCACCCATTTTTCAATGGCTGCAAATATGTGTGAGTGTGTAAAGGTAACAGCTGCCACAATTTTCATAAACACACCTCTTGTATTTGTTGTTGAAACAATTTCAAGTCATTCTGCCTGACGTGGTTTTTTAAAACGGCGGCATACGTTAAAGGATCTTTAAACAGAAAAAGGTTATAAATGTTATTCGTTGGTAGTGGGTTTCTTTTTTTAGTTGTTACTTAAGAGCGTTTAAGTTAGGAGTGTGTGTCAAAAGAAAGAATACTACTGAGAAAATAAGAACAAAAAAAAAAAAATAATATAAAACTTTAACCGCATTCTAGTAAAAAAAAAAAACAATTTGAAATCTAATGGTAATTAGTGTACTAGCATCGTTACTTTGACATTAGCAGAGTTGTAATTTCTGGTTCTTATTATTAGAAAATGAAAAAAAAAGAAATTCCAATACTTTGGGAAATGTCACATAAGTGGTAACAAATTTAATCAGTAAATGCCGCACACTGGTTCAGCTTCATACGATTGGTGGCATTAATTATAAAGAGTGGACCTAGAAACTTGAAAGTTGGCACAGAGTATTATATTGACTAAATTAAGAAAATAAAATAGTTTCATGAAAATCAGCCACACCCATCGCCCACCGCCCATACAATCAAAATGGATATTTTCACATAAAACCTTTCGTATAAAAGCAAAAGTCTTCAAATTTAGTACATATACTACTTAGAAAAAACAAAAGACGCATGCCAAGTTTCATTGAAATCTGCCACGCCCATCGCACCGTCTTGCATTCTGTATAGGCGGTATTTTGGTGACTAAAAATCGATTTTTTAAAACTATTTTTCACAAATCAAATAATACCGTTGCAAAGAAGAGTGTTTCACTGAGACAAATTCATAATTTATTTAATTAAAAAGAAATATTTTGTCTTAGAAAAAGTCTACAGAAGTCACTTAAATATTGTAAAACGAAAGCTGAGGAAAATTTTTACACAGTTCAGTAGCTTTCATATGTCAGATATTTTAATTGATATCTTTTCAATGCCGTTTTTATTGAAATATAGCACTTCCTTTATAATTCGTAGAAAAAATTGTTTAGATTGTGTATGTAGTGTTGGAGATATGACCGAAGTAAAATTGCCTTCTAAGCCTCAAAATTTGCAGTTTTTCTTTTAAATAAAGGATAGGTCCGGCTATATTACGGGAACCCAATCAACCCTAAAAGCCTATTCTTTGAATTTACCAAAAAAAAAATCCACAAGTTTTTACAGATCGTTAAACAAACTTATGAATTTTCTGAAAATGGCCGGGAAAACTTCTGACAAGTTGCAATAAAATCTATTGCAGAGAAGTGCAATCCTAAGAGTATGCAACAGATTTTAATACAAACGTCTACTGAAATTACATGATTGTGAAAGAAATTTTTGTTAACTAATTTTAGTTTTTTAAACCGGAATTGCTTAGGGGCAAAAACGGGCAGCTGAGTTTTTAATATATAATTAGCTGAGACTTCAGGCTTTAATTTGATATAAGTATCTGGCTGAGGCTCGTTGGTGCACAGAAGATGCAATCCGTAGAACTTGGAGAAAATATATATTTTTGGACAATTTTTTGTAGTAAAAAAAATAATTTTTTTTTAAATTTAAAAATTTTTTGTATTTGCATATATATCATAAAAAACTTCCAATTGTATGAAAAAAAATCTTTATAGTGTCATTACAAGAGTATTTTAGAAGCATGAAGCGATAGAATGTAGCATATATAATATGGTCATTTCAAACGCATTCACTTAGGTCAACTTTGAATGTCTCTGGACAAAAAAATAATAAAGATATAAGCCTAATATTTTTGGTACATGATAGTTAGATTGTCTATTATAAACTGTAAAAAAATCAGGTAGATCAGAAGGCATGAAAAAAATGAATTACTGCCGCTCTTTAACCAGTGTGTGCCGTGATACACTATCATACACAGTCGTACGATAAATTCACAAAATGGCAACAATAGTGCCACAAAATAATATGCAAAGCATATGCAAAGTTGCTTTTTGCTCAAACCTTATAAAATGCAACCCTGATCGCATGGAGAAAAAAAATGTTTATGAGTTTTTTCAAAAGATTATGAAGGCGGACAAATTTGTCAAAAAATCTGTCATACAGATGCATTTTTATGCCATACTGTTATACTTTTTTAACACACACGCCTTGTTTGGCAAATCGTATGACTCGATAGGATAGTGTGTATCACGGCCTTAAACAAACGTTAAAATAATTTACAATAAATTCCTTAAAAAATAAATATCAAAATCTAATCATCAAAGCACTCAATTTCATTTACAAAAAATTAAAAAATTATTTTGGTTTTTTTCCAATCGTTATATGATATAAAAATAAATTGAACCAAAGGAAAAATAAAAATTCAAATTTCAATTAGTACAGGAACATAATCTTAAACTCGTTATTTGATTTAAGGAAAAGCACCCAAGCAAGCCGGGGTTTGGCTATTAATTTCTATAAAAATCGATTCGTTTTTGTTTTAAAAAAAAATATTTTGAAATTTTTTTTTTAGGTTAATAGAGATTAAAAGATTTCAAATATTTTTATTGCCTTCTTTTTTTATTGATTTGATTAAAATTGTTTGATAAAAAATATAAATATTTTTTTATTTTTGCAAATAAAAGGTTTTTATTTAACCAATTGTATGTAATACCTTGTAATTGTATTGTGTGTATAGAATATTGTTTTTTTTTATTTTAAAAATCCAGTGGCACACATTCTTCTATTTCCTGTTGCTTGATAATGTTGCCACTATCAATTCAATGGCCAAAACAAAACACACATACACACCGGTTGGTGGACGACTTACATTGTAGCTGACGTGTGTGTAAAACCTCAGCTTATAAAACAAAACCATGCAACACACAAACGCATAAAATAATGTGACAACATGTCGTTTACAACAGCAACAACAACACAGACAGACAGACAGACAGACAGACATAAAACACCAACAAATTTACAAACTGTTTTTATGCCGTTTTACAACAATGTTTTTGTGATTATGATGTTGTTGAAAAGTGTATTGGTGTTTATGAAATGCATGTATACGGCACACATTACACACACACATCATCCGTATCCGGTTATAAGTGACTCTCACTACCGCCTGCCATTTACTCAAACATTACCTGTAGAGTGACGTCATTTTATATTTTATACCTGAATGTTTTAGTGGTTTTATTGGTGTTTTTTTTAATTTTCCTTTTTTGTTTTTGTTTTTTGGACAGTTTATTTTCCCTTTTTAGCCAGTGACTTTAGTTTCATGGCATGTTTGACTTTACTATGGTTTGGTTGGCACAAATAGTTTTGCATGCACTGTAAGCGCTAACCCAATCTGTTAAGGAAAAAGCCAAACGTAGCCAAGCCAGCGTATAAAAAAATGAATTCAAAACTAACCAAACACTAACCATTGTCGCCTTTGCGTGGTCAATAGTCATTGTTTGGTCGTTATTGCTACTGTATGTCCAGTACTTTAGTCATCATAATACGACGTGTTGTTTCTGCTATTATTGTTTTTGCAGCAGACTTCAATTTACAACATGATGACCTGTACTGATAGCAACACCAGCCAACACAAGTAACAGCAACAATATGTTCAGGGACACATTTGTTTTTTTTTTTTTTAATAATGAATTTTATATGCAGTAGACAATTATTGTAGAGAGTGGGTTAATTGTAAATTTTTTAAAATGTTTGCTGACAAAATAACTTCATGTAAGTTTTTAATTTTTTAAACAGCTACTGAATGCTGTGCTTTGTATTGGAATTTTTGGAAGGGACAGTGCAGTACATATAAGCGCTTTAGGAATGAGACAAATTGGTCTGAATTGATCCTTCAGAGACCAGTGTTATAGCTTCACCCTTGAACGAACAACGGCAGTTACCTTATCGTTGCATGTTGATTGTGTGGTGTGTGTCTTCGCAAAGTAGGTTTAGCTGTTATCTGCTACTTCTCAATAGGTGGCGCTTTTGTCCCGATCACTCGTTTTTTGTTGATATTGGCTAAGGTGGAATAAAGTGGAATGTCGGGGAACACTTTCTTTGTAAAATTATAAATTATAATTTTGAAAAACGCGCAAACTATTTTTTTCATTCTTCACCTTTGCTGGGACTTGAACCTGGACCGTTTAAGATTTTGTGCGAGCGATCTAACCACTATACCAGCAAACGATTAATGCAGTTTTAAATAATTAATGTATCTTAAACTATTTTTTGAAGCATATTTTTGGGGGTGGTTTAAAAATAGTTATTTTTAAGCCAACTCAAAGGAAATTTTTTCTTAGGATTTTTAACTTAAACTCAAAACTAAATTATTTACCTTCAAAGCTTCACGAATTATTATTATTATTTTTTTCACACGAAAACTAAGTTACGACATGCCGAAACATAATCGTATAATGGACTTCAAACTCAATATAGAATTTAAATTCATATTTATATAAACATCAAGCTTTAAAGTAGAATTTTAGCTAAAAAAATAATATCTACACTCGTATTTTTTAAGCATAAGATTTTTTTAGCCAAATAAAAAATGTCATATAAATTGTTTATATTTTAAAAACATAATTCAAAGCCTCTTTAAAACGTCAGGAAGTATTTTATTTTCCAATAAAGTTTTAAGTTTCATATTTTGTTTTAACAATCTTATGAAAAGATTACGAGGTTCAAAACGTATAAAGTTTAAAGCATACTGTTAGGGCATTAAAAATATATTAAATTGATCCGAGATCACTACTCAGGGGTGGAAACCACTACTAATGCCGTGCATTGTATTGGAATTTTTTTTACGAATGCCACCAGAGAAGTTGCTGTCAATTAGGAGAGTGCTATACCTTCACCCTTAAATATTCAACAGCAATTGCCACATCTGTCGCTGGCTGTTGATGATGAAGTGGTGAGCACTATCGCTAAGTAGACAGTGGCTGTTAACCTTAAAGAAGTGGCGCTTTTTCTACTGAACATTCATTTTTAATGGCTTGTCAAAGGTGAAAGATCGTGGAGAATGTCAGGGATTAAATTTGTTTTTCTAATAATTAAAAAACTTCACATTATTAAAACTACATATTTGTAATCGATTGTAAAAATTATAAATTTAATTAATTTACAATTTGCCTATGCTGAAAAGGATACAATGTTTGTCAATGTATAATAATTTGTTTAAATGTCTGCCACGTTTGCATGTTTTTCGTGCAAGAACAAGCGAATAAATGAATGAAAATGACAGCACATACGAATGACTGTACAACTGACAGACCGCCATACATCCGGTTATACATTTATAAATTCACAGAGCACTAATTATGGGATTTATTTATTGTGAATTTACTGTAAATGTACTTGCAATGAACTATCCTTGCACACACAATACATACGTTTATATATTGCATTATATGCATAGGTGGAAAATATATAAATAATTTATTAAAGCAGCAAAACAGCTTGAGTTGGACAGATGGTGTTTAAGGTTTATTTAAAAAAAAAAATCATTTAAAAAAAATTGATTTTTTTTCGCAAAACCTTAAAAACTAAGGTATGCATAAAACATTTACTAGGTTTTAGTAGTAATTTTCTAATTAAAAAGAATAATTTTGAAGTAACTCCTATTACTTATAATTGAAAAAATAAACACTACTTTTACATATAAAACTATTGCTTAAACCTTTAATATAAACAAATGTCTCACCATTACAGAAGTCCTATTATTTATGTTTATAAACACTGGGCACATAGTGCAACTCATTTAATGCATATAATCAGGAGCCATTCCCACTTATCCACTACAACATATGCATAAATACAGCATAAGATACAAAGATCGACAGAGTGATGCTTGCAAATAAACAGCAACACATTTCATCATTTGTCGCATAATTACATCCGTTTTTCGTTTCTCATTTGGCGTATTTTTGTTGTTTTTTTTTATTAAGCAAGTAATAGACGTCGTCATGTTGACGTTAATAATGATGTACTGATGAGGGTATACATTGTGGTAAATTAGTGCCTATGCATAGACTTTAAAATTTAAAAATTTTAGGTAAATGTGCAGTCATATGAGGAACATTCAAATATGCTAACAAAGGCAATGGCGAAAAAGTAATTAGAAATTAATAGAGAAATTTGAGAATTCAATTTTTAAGAACGCCGTGCTCAAGGTTTAAAAGCTGTGGAAATTAATTGCTCATTCACCACTTATATGATCTATTTTACGGTGGCAAAAAATTAGGTTACAAGACGATAAATGAGGTGTTATTCTAGTATAAAAAATAAGACACACAAAGAAATGAAATAAGAACATCAATTACAAGATATCGCTGTGAAAAAGTGTTGTTTAAAAATTGCCATCTGCGATCAGATGAAAGAAGTACAAACTCTCACACGGCTGCACTGATCTGCAAAGAACCATTTTGCTTGCGCCCTACTGCAGGCATTTTATTAAATTATATTTTATCACCAGATGTGTCTGACATGCTCTATTAAAGAAGGGCTATTAATTTCAGGCTTCCTATAGATATCTCCCTTTTGTTATCCAGTGCTGGAGAAAACCAAAACAACACATCAAGCTGTAATTGGGGGCATTTTTCGTATGTTCACTAAGGTGACCAGTCGTCAAACAAAATTTTAGAGTCGCAAACTTACTTGGCTTTATAAGTCCCTCTTTGTAAATCTAAATCAATGGCAAATCATACCAAATGCATTCCTCGATTTTCCTTTGGAGTTTTTTTTAAAAGATTGAGCCCACCATAAGCTGTAACTATTCTACCTGCACAGGACATAGACAAATGACAGAAGGGAGTTCTATGCTAGCTTTAATTTTATTTCAAAAGATCTATGTTGCTTAAAAGCGGTTTTGCAGACAGTAAGGCTGCTGCGCCTTACATCTTGTACTTTCTGTCCATATTTAATTGTGCTTATTTTGTATTGGTGTGTGCTTGCCAGATTTCCTATAAGTTTCGTAATATATGCTGTAGACTCAAAAACTCCCGCTCCTGTACCATTTTAGTTGTTGATCTATCCATATTTCATATAAGAGTTCAACTTTCAAAGGCTACCTAAGCAAGCAACTAAAAATGCTTCAGTTAATATTATTAATTACACTTGTTTTGAAAATCATTAAATTGTTCACGAGTAACCGTCAAATATGAAGTTGTCAAACACCTAGCTACCCAGGTTCCTATGCCATAATCCTAACCATAATCTTTACGAATCTGTTGCTTACTAATATGTAAAACGGACTTAAGCCGAAAAGTCACTCTATTAAAGCTGTGGTAGAAGTTCTTATAGGCTTATTATTTTAATACACACCAGTCTTCATATTTCTTTGCTTGAATTGATTTCTTCCAAACCCCGGTGTCATAATTGTTTCAATACAATATTTTTGGTTCACAGCCCAAAGACTAAAAGTTTGAGAATGCTTGTTGTGTAGACAATAAAAATAAAACAGAGATCCAATAGTGGTACCCTCGCGGAATCTAGACAATTTAAAATTATTGGTAATATTGAGCATTTTTGAAAAACAAATCAATATTTTGATTAAGAGAAATCTATCCATTTTCTTGCTCTTTAACTGATTTTATGTATTTAAAACTATCCTTTAGAGTTACTACTTACTGTCTTATTAATGTTACAAACTAGGTTTTCGTATATAAGGGCACTTACCTGAAAAGAGAAAAAGAGATAAAATAATTAATAAACTGAAAAGAATTAAATTGTTTTAAAACAAAAAAAAAATTCCAACACCTAAAAATTCAATGAAGAGACCTAAAAAAGTATTATTACGAAGAATAAAGAAAAAATTTCGTAAGTCTTCAGTAAACAAAAGTGGAATAAAAACAAAAGACAACAAAACAAAAACTCCGGCCCACATTTTGAAATTCATCAGAAGAGCGAAACTAGAGAAGGTACTATAGAAAGCCCGGAAAAGTTATGGACTCTAAAATGCATCCCCATGTCGAAGAAATGTAACACCTTGTGTATGAATAAATACTTTGCAAACAAACAAACAAAATATGTATGTTGAACGCAACTGATCTAAAGATTTTTAATTGTAATCCAATTAAATCCAACACTTATGAAATAAAAATTTATAGCATATTTTTAGGTTTCTTAATAGCTAAATATAATAATAATCCTCTGTAATTATAGAAAAAATAACTTTTTAATAATAAATGCGATTGTCATTTACAATAATCAACTCTAAGAGAGAATGAGTAAAACATTAAAAATTCTTTATGAGAAAAAAGAAAACAGCTTATCATGTTTTTTTACAATAATATTTGCAACAAAGTGCTTAAAAAAATTAAAAATATGTACACACATACATATACAGACATTTACAATGTATATATTTTTTTTTAAGATTTTTGCTATTGATGTAGGTATGTGAGCAAATGCTAAGTGTGTCTATTTTATAATAAAAGACAAAATAAATGTTGTCATTCCATTTCTAACATTCTCATGATAATGATAATCTCTTTTGTATAATCATACTGTTTTTTTGCTTATTTCTCATCTTATTTCTCATAATAATTTTACGTTATATTGGGGCTGGCTGTTTGTCTGTGTGTCTGTCTGTTGTGTTTATTTAAAATGCTCTGTTTCTTCTTATATTGCCCGCTCTAATGCTGATGTTGCGGCTTGTAAAATGTGGTTTGACTGCATTCCATATTTATAATTGCTAATAGAATATGCTATGATCTGTACTTAAAACACACAAAAAACAAAACAAAAAAGGACACTAAAAGAATAATATTTAAGTAGATATGCAGGGATATGTTTGTATATGTGTGCGAATATGAGGTTTAGGCTTTTGGTTTAGGTTTGTAGAAATATTTTGTTACTTGCTTAAGTAGTTAACCACCAACATATTATATTATTATGTAAGTAGTCCCATTATTTTGCTAACAAAAACAAAGCAAGTGAAGAAAACCGACATTTATAAACAAACACATACAAGTCCAAACAAGCATTTGTAAATTCCATGTTTTTATATAAAAAAAAAAGTAAATGTTGGTGGCAATAAAATGTTAAAAGTAAATACACAAAAAAAAAAGTTACCAGCCATATGAACGTCTTGTTGCTTCAATATGGTTTGGTAGCTTTTAATATTTGCTTGCCTGCTTCTTAATTGTCTGTCTACTGGTAATGTTATCTTTGACTCATTTTCTTTGCCTGATAACTTTAGCATGCTTTTAGGTTATCTTTAAAATTTTTCTTTTTTTTTAATTATTTTTTTTTCTTGTGCATTTTCCTTTTGCCATATTTCTGCTGTCTTTTGTAAGATGAGCTGGTATTTTTTCTGTTGCCTTCCTTGTCTTAGTTATTCCTTAGAGAAATTAATTTTCAACTTGTGAGGCATTTTCACTTGATGTATTCCAATTTTTTATATGCTTTTCTGCATTTTTAAAACTATAAAATATTATTAAAGTTAAAAAACGTAAAAGTCAAGTAGAAATATTAAAAAATAAAATATTATTCAGATCAATTCCCGCCATAATAGATTTTGAGAAACAAGAACAAAATATTTCAAAATGTGTGTCTGCTTTGAAGCTTAATTCATAATTGTTATTACGAGCGAAGTGATTAAGAGCGAACGGTCTAGTGTCTCCGGTCTCTAGCACTAGCATACTACTCACTAGATAACTGGGGCACTCAATAATAATATTTATTTTATATATTTAATAAAATATAATTCTAATTACAAGCCTGGTGATGGAAATCATTAGACTCGGTGTAGTGAAATAGATCAGAATTTCAAGTGGTAAATCAATGAATCAATGACTACCGTACCACCGTATCTTTCACGTTAGGTAGCTCACATGCCTACAGCTAATAGTAATTTGGTGTCCTAATTGGTCGATAAATATAGTGCTTGTTTGGGATTTCCGCTCAAACTGGTTTACATTTTTCCATTCAATATTTTATAGTCGCAAGGATGGAATAGTCGAGCTAGATTTTAATATTAATTCTGTTGAAACCAATTAAACGAAGACAAGTAATTATTTCTATATTAACAAGTTCATTGTGATTGTTTTTCTTTGCAGTTAAAAAAAAAATCGAGTTTATTGAAAAATTTTGAACAGCATGACCATCTGAACAGTACTTTACTTAAGCACATTCAAACATACATAATTGGCCACCCAGTTTCAGAGTTACGGCTTAGCTTATCGCAACACTTCTGTTGTGTGTGTTAATTTATATCTATGAGTACCGGAACCTACAGTTTAAAGTCGACTTCGAACGATAGGCTTGAGAAACTTTTTAATGGCAATCAGTTTCTCTCAGAGCTTTTGCCAAAAGACTGCTACGCTAAGAGGTACTTTACTTACCGTGAAGTATAAGATTTTTTGGTCTTTGAGTAAATTTCAAAAGTAATTTCATATTAGAAAACTAAATCAAAGTTTAAAAAAAAGAAATACATATATAAAAACAACTTAAAAAAAAGAAAATATCTTTAATTTTAATTGAATTTTTTGCTGAACTCTTTATTAAACTTTTTATTAAAGCAAATCTCCTAAAATGCCAACAACCAATTATAATTTTTTACAGACACCTACTTTTTTTCGTTTGTAAATAATTCCAGACAATATCTTTATTTAGCAGCATATTTTTTAATTAAAAATTGGTGTGTGCTTTTAGTAACCACGGCCTGTCTTTCATATCTTAAATAATTATTGCCGGTAAGGTCTTATTGAAAGATTAAAATCTTAATTTGAAATTTTTTTCAAACTTATTGTTTTTATTTTTATTCTATTTTTAAAGCCGCAATTTAAAAAACAATAATTTTTTTTTCTTTTTTTTTTTTGCAATTGAAAAAAATGTCCGTAATATGAGAAAATTTAATCTAAATATAAAAATTTTTAGACCTTAAATTCTTTAAGAAAAGTATAAAAAAATTGTTTTTAGAAGGAATCAACCTTAAAGCATGCTATAAAAATGTTCAATATTAATCCCTATAGCTATACTACTAGTTTTCATGTCACAATTAAAGTAAAATATATATTTGGCATACTTTTAGGTGTTTCCGGGACAAATTAATTTTTAGTTTTAAATGTTTCTTAAAAATCGAAATCGTTACAAACGCTTACACTTCGTTTAAGCAAAACAATTTTCTTTTTTCTTATTCTTGTTCAACAAAAGTTCTTGAAGATAAATATTTTAAAATTTTGTAAAATACAAACACTGTCTGCTTGCTTGTTTTTGAGACAACAGCTGTTCCATTTGATTTCTTTATGACAACTTTTACTTTACTAATCTATACTAAAAACCTGCTAATTATTTCTTAAACACCATTTCTAACGTCTCATTGAAAATTTAATATTCCGCTCTTAAGGCAAGTTTTGAGCTGGCAGGGGAAGAAAAGCACACATACTCATATATTACTCTGGTGTGACATTTCAAAAAAAAAAGAAAACTTTGTTTTTGCTACTAATTGGTTCAGTCACCTGTTCTGATGTCTTTTATTCCATTATTATTATTTTTTTATTTTTTGGTGTTACTTTTATATTTTGTTTCTACTTTTAGTCTTTGTGGTCATTAAACAAGAAATTTTTGTTACACTTTTGTGGTTGGCATAGGTTTGGTTTGGTTTGCTATGGCTTTTAGTTTTATGGCATTTACTGTTGCTTTCAGCTTGTTCGTTACGTTCTGTTGTACTATTCTCTGCTCTTTCAAAATTGATGTGAGTTTTTCCATCCATTAACATTAACATTTTCGGTTACCTTGAATAAACCACAAACAGATATACATAGAGATAAACATTTCTTTTCATAGACATTATCATTCAGTGTTAATCATCATTATCATTGCCTTCATTATCACTACTACTGATGACTATTATGATGGTTATTATATTTGGGTTTCATTTGAGGTTTTAACCTTCAAAAAGCATCATATAATAGATTGTGTATCTTTCAAATTTTCTTCACATCCCCCATAATTTTTGTGTCCTTCCTTAAAACACACCTACTTCTCACCATCATTTTTACATTATTTCTACTCAATGGGCCATTAGATTTGTTGTTTTTTTTATTCTTCTTATGGTCTAAGAAAACTTACATACAGCTAAAGCAAATGGTAAGAGGTTTTACGTCTTTGGTTTCTTTTAAAGTGTTTGCATTTTTAATTTTTTATTTCAACTGAAATAGGAATATAAGAACCAAAGTGTAATTTTCTATTTGTTGGCTTTAAATATGATACTGCTGCTGCTTTTCTTGTTGTTGGCAAGAAAACAAACAAAATTTGACAGCTAAGACAGTGTAAATGACATTTTTGTTGTTATTTTTTGTTATTATTGTTCTGCTGGCCAACATTCACTCATAAACATTTAAGAATTTTTCAATTTTTCTTAATATTGCCATTTCTCTTGTACTTCTGTTCTGTTCTTTTTTTTTCTATTTCAAAGAATAATTTAAATGTTATTTTCCCCCACTTAGTGGCAAAAGTTGTGAAAACGTAAAGGAGAAGTATCGCTTTAAATTGTTTTCATTAGTTTTTGTTATTTTTTGTGATTAATAGGTGTGTTAATGGATGTCATTTTGCTATTTCCGGCGTTTTCTCTCACACTCCTTTAAACGTCATTTCCTATCTTTTAAAGCAAACCAAAAACAACAAAATAAAATAGAGTATAAATTTGTTGCCTAATTTAAGGTTTAATTTGAAAATAAATATTTAAGACTGAACATTAGTTAAATGGGTCTTGGAGGTTTTTGTAGATAAAAAATTTTTTTAGTTGTTTCTTTTATATTTTTTATTTTCTTCATTTTGCTGCAGCCAGTCAACAATGCTAAAGTCAGTTTTATTGTTTGTTAAAAAATATCTACGGGCTTTTATAGTCTTTTTAAATATTTAATTTAGGTTGAAATTTTTTATTTGATAAATATAAATGTAATTGCTTCAAACAAGGTTATCTGTTTGAGGCTTAAAAATGTATAGCATACTTTATGTTGTACACTATAATTTTATTTATAGCATAACTTGAGGAGTTTTTTAAGAAATTTTTAAAATAGTCATCCATCTTTGCACTGAAGTAAAAAAGACAAATTGAAAAAAGCGACTTTTTTGGGTCATCAGCAAATGGAAAAAAGAAGAATATATTTGGTATAGACACTAAATACAAAATATATTGACCACAAAATTTTACCAAATGTTTCTCTTTTTATTATTATATACTAACAACTAAAGAGAAAGAATAACCTGTATTGAAAGTAAAAAGTAGTTTGGAAATGCAATTGCTATAAAAAAATCAAAATTTTATGCATTTTTAGGAACAAAATAAGATTTAGAATTGCTAAAATAGTTTTATTTTTTAACTTTTTCATGAATAAACTGGAAATCCCAGTGCGAACAGACCAAATAGATTGATGATTTGTTTTTTTTTAATTGATTTGCTGACAAAACGTATAACAAATACGTAGAGGCTACCAAAAACTATGAAGAGACTGAAAAAACTTTCAGTTCAGCTTGTAAACAATTTCTTTACGGAGTTCGGTTTCTTATTTAGATATGAAATCATTGCAAAAACATTCTAAATTTGTTAATTAGAAACCAAATAAGCTTTTTTTTGATTTTGACTTTTAGAGAACAAAAATATTATTTAAAAAAAAAAAAACCAAGAAGGGAGAAAATGTAGTCGTTTTATGGACTTCTGGTTTGTAGATGAATATTAAATATTGTTGCCATTAGATTTAAACTTTATAAAAATTTACGGCATACTTTAAGGAGCTTTTCTTTAAATATTTAAACAGCCTAGTCTTTATTTACATTAATATTTTTGTAATTAAATTTCATAAAAACTGTGTGATACTGTAAGGGTTTATAATGAAATTATATTGCAGCCTACTGTAGGTTCAAACCCCAGCTCTGACGTCTTTGAAAGAAAGACATTTGAAAAATATTTCCTTCAGCGACTACCACTTAGCAGACTTCTGAGAAAAGCTCTGAGAATAACTAATCGTCATGAACAAGATGCTCAAGTTGTCGCTTGGAGTCAACGTTAAACTGTAGATACCGGTTGACG
Source organism: Metopia argyrocephala (assembly GCA_963576795.1). Lineage (NCBI taxonomy): Eukaryota > Metazoa > Arthropoda > Insecta > Diptera > Sarcophagidae > Metopia > Metopia argyrocephala. Next base: position 108,850,827 of record OY756211.1, on the reverse strand, counting down.
CACCAGACATGGGTGCTGTGAGAAGCTAGGCCGTAACTCAGAAACAGGGTTGTAATGGTCAATTACGTATGTGCGTATGCAATTGTAATCTTCAAGTAAGATATTAGAGTAGTTTTTTTTTTTGCATAAAATATTTATAAAAATTAAGCAGGTTTGCTTGTGGAGAATAAGCTCATCTCTATAGCTATTTCGGAATTTCGCAACTTTGGATAAATAATATTTAAAATATTTATTGCCTTTTGAAATGTTTTTTTCATTGGCTAAACAAGTTTTTGTTTCTTGTTTTTTCTTTTAGTTTCTTTAAATTGTCTACATAAATAAATCATTGCATATCATTAGTATTTTGAAATTTAAAAAAATTAGCCTACTTTTAGGATGTTGCTTTATTTAATTTAAAAATCTTTAAAATTAATTTCCCTTTAGCATGTTAGATTTCTTTTATTTTATTTAAAAATAAAAAAAAGCAAAATCTTAATAATTTATAAAAAAAACCAATGAAACAAAGTAAACATTTTTTAATTAATTAAAATTTCACAAAGATTATAGATTGAAATTTTAAGATTTTGTTTTTTTTATAAAAACAACTCGCCTGGAAAATATTGGCAGTTAGCATAAAACAAAAAACAAAAAATGCTAAAAAAAAACTTTAGGCATTTGGCTTTAAATGCCTTAAAACAATATAAATAATTTAATTGTTCATTATTTAAACGATTTTTTTGTTTCTAAATTTCTTTTGTCTATAAATTCTCAAATACTTATTAAAATCTAATTAAAAATTCTATATAATATTTTGTAATGCTCAGCACACATAAAATCATAAATTGTAATATTAAATGAGACCAACACAGATGGTGAACGAGATGTTTTGGGAATTTTGTCTTTATTTTTATAGATGGTTCTCTTCATCTATTTAACGATATTTTACCACATATGTATACGATTGCATATATTTAAGTAAAGTAGACTTTAACGCAAAACAGTGTGAAATAAAAGTGATAAACATTTAACAAAAAGGCCTTAAGCTGTGTTGTTATTTCTGAGTGAAAGCAATTAATCTACATACATACATACATACATACATATTTCGAATATAAAAAAATATTTTAATAGCCTTTTTCCAGAACACGAAAGGTTTAAGACGTTCCTCTTTTTATATTGAAAACATTAAAAAATTTGAGTGGCTTTTTGTTATTTCTCATAAAAAAAGACGAACGTGTTAAACCAATCGTCTTCCGGAAATAGACTGTAAACCTCGTTGTACTAAAATATTCCACTTATACAAGCATGAAGTGCTACCACTGAACGAATTTTTAATAGACAACAGGTTGTTTCCATTAGAGCACAATCAAAATATGGTCTAGGTTTTACTAGTTTATTGATATTCCAGAGAATAATTTACCACAAAGAAAAATATATTGGCTTCTAATAATCTTTTGTTTGCACGTGTCCTGTACTCAACAGATAAAGACTTTGCAAGTCTAATTTCTTCCTTCTATGTGAAGAAATATCTAAATTTCCTGAATAAAAGTCACTGAGGCTATAAAAACTACTTAACTCCTTTCGTGAGATTGTAATTTAGTGCTCTTTTTCTAAATGAAATTTATTTCAGTTTATTCGGAAGATGCAAAACCACTAGTTGTATATGGTTCTCGTTTTTTTCAGTTTTTATATAGGGAGTAGGAATAGTGGAAAGCCATGAGTAATGCGCCTCATCTAAGCATATAATAGTGGCCTTACTGGTACTTATTTTACGAAACTTGTATGATGATGAATAGTAGGGCACTGAAAATTCTTTTGGCGGAGTTGTCTGCTGTGTAAGAGTTCGGGTATAATAAAACGTTAAAAATATCTTCTTTTTACAGTGCCTTCTGGTGTACAATAAAGAAAATCAATTAAAGGACTATGAATCTGTTAAAATACGAATTACGAAATCTGTATTTAGTACAGAGAATTTTTCGATGCATTTTTTAATATTTAAAATCATTTTTTGTATGCAGGCGTATGAGTAATATTATTTGCAAAATACTGAAGCATATGAGTTTTATCTATGAATGTAATTATTTTATTTCAATAAATTTATTGAAATTATTTGCCATCATATTTGCTCCTCACTGTGAAAATTAAATATACAAATTATATTTTCATTATTATTATTATTTTTTATATTTTTGCACACCATCAATAATAAAACAACGTGTTTAGCAAGAAAAAAAAATTAAAAAAAAAAAAATTAAAGGGGTTAGTAAAACACCACTAAAGATGATGACGATGCTGCTGCTGCTACTGCTGCTATTCTTACAGGCTGCCATCATTAAAGCCTTGCGTTTTAATTCTTTTTCTTCTTGTTTTTGGTTGGCGTTGTTTAGCATCATCATCAGCTTTCGTGTTAATATTATAATCACCAGCAACCAAACTTTAGCTAAAAATTTTACATTTGGCTGTGGTGGTGGCAAAGTGAAAGAAGCAAACGAAGGGCTATGGTATAGAAAAGGAAAAGTTGCAAAAGAGAATTGTGTTGTGGAAAAAGTAAGGCCAGGATAAAGTATTAATTAAAAATGCTATTACAGCAAACTTTACATAAATTTTTAATTAGCAATTTTTGCTATTTTGCTACTCACTACTTACTACGTTTTTCTATATGATTCCAGTTCCAGCAGCAATCACACAACTGCTAGCGTAGCATTTGCTTTTATCAATTTCTCTTTTTTGTCCTGGTATTTTGAAAAACGAGCAGACAGACAGACAGACATGTACATATAAGACCGTGGCAACCAACACGTTTGTTTTTAGGATTTTTTATAACTTGGCCGCTTTTTATGCAGTTAAAAAACAAAATTTTCGTTTTTTGTTTTCTATAGCTTTTGTTTAATAATGTTAAATTAACACTTTGTTAACACCCATCACAAAAGAGGATTTAAAGGGTTTTTTATTTTTTGCAGGCAGACCAAAAAAGAAAACAAAATAAGGCTGAAAGAGAGAAAATTTGTTAAGGCAAAGACTGTAAAGCTTTAAGCCTTAAATGGGAAACAAAAACAAACAATAGCTCAAATTCTATTTAAACGAAATTTTGCTACTTTAAAATACTTATGTATTCGTTTGTTTGAAAAAATGTCTAAACAGCAGTATATCAGCGGTAAATTTATAGGCCCACGTAATGGTTATTTAAGAACATGTGTCAAACGGTATTTTGTGGCACTTTCACTTCATTAAAATTAAATATTTATTTTAGAAACATAAATCAAAATCTGAAACAAATAATAATGTTTTATATGGGTAATAGAAATAATTTTAATTAGCTTGTAAGTTTATTTTATACAAATATTAAAATTAAGAACAGAAAAAATACTAATAAGATTATCAAAACGAGAATTTAGAGACTTATTTTGTTTGATTATAGAAATTTTTAGACTGATATTTTAAAAATTTTATATTTTTCATGAGTAGGCGTATGAGTGTTTTGAATATAATTATTTGTAATCTAAAAGAAAGAACAGAGCTTATACATAAAGAGCCCGATGTTGATGTTGAATAACACACAAAATATTTAGAAAATTATTGTCATTTCGTTTTATTATGACATGATTCAATTATGTATGGAACAAAATATCGACCAAATGGCCGCCGCGACCTCAGCACCACACCTCCATCCCATTGTGTAATTGGTGATTATGACTCTCTGCGGCATAATTGAGCTTCTATGCCATTAATGTGCCAAATTATCTTATCCTTTAGATCTTGAATTGTTGCTGGCTTATGGACCTACATCTTTTTTTTCGAATAACCCCAAAACAGAAGTTCAACAGTGACAAATCACATGATCTTGGCAGCCAATTGACATCGCCAACACGTAGATAACACGGTCATTGAATTTGTCATGCAATAGAGCCATTGTTTCGTTAGCTGGGTGGCAAGAGGCACCATCGTGTTGAAACAACATATTGTCCATATCTTACAATGCGGGATAAAAAAGTCCGTTATCATCTCATGAATACCGTCCTGACCAAACAGCAGCAACATTTCCTGAAGTACGAGCTGTACGAGCATACACTGGGGTTTTGACAGCTCCTACAGACCCGGTTTGTTTAAAGTTTTGCACGATTTTACCGATTGTACGTACATTAGGACGATTAAATTGACCAAAAAAAAATCATACATACATACATATTTGGCCATTAGAACCCTGTATCAGGGTTACGGCCTAGCTTCTCGCTGCACTCATGTTGTGTGTGTCAATTTTTATCCATAAATACCGGAACATACAGTATAAAGTCGACTCCGAACGACAGACTTGAGAAGCTTGTTCATGGTAATCAGTTACTCACGAATCACGAATCATAATAAGCCTGAATAACATTAGCGCGTTGCTGGACTGTGTATCTTCACATGGTTCAAATTGATTTAGTCGGAAATTGAGAAGTGCCAAAATAAAATGCAGAAAAAAACTTGACTTGACCCGATATAAGAAAAAAATCTCTAAGTAAATCTGTCTTTGGTCGGTTACTGAATTTGGAAATTTGAAACATAGATTTCTTCAAAAACCGAAAGTGATATGCCGTCCATACAAACTAAATAGAAATTTGTGTATATCTTGAGAACGGTTGAATTTAAAGTTTCTAAACTTAAGTCTGAATGAGTTTACTATCAAGGGAAATCGTCGGTCAGAACGTAGGCGTAGTACTTACCTATACAATCTAAATACTGACTTTTGTATGTCTTGAGAACAGTTAAAGCTAAAGTTTCCAAATTTTGTTCGAAAAAATAAACAAATGAGTCAGAAAGTGAGCCTGGTACCTCCCATACCAAGTTACATATTCATTTATTTATATCCTGAGAAGTTTTGAAGCATAAGTCTATGAATTTGTTGTTGCAATGGTAGATGTAGAGAAGAACTCCTGGTTTAGGCTAGTTAATGTATAAATATTTGAAAAAGCTATTGATACATCAAATATCATTTACCAGAAGATCAGAAAAATTTACTTGTATTGGATTAAATAAAGACAATGTAATTCTAGCAATAGAAAATTTGCACAAGAGGTGTATGTACAGACACATATAGAGTAAGAGAACAGAGAAACACAAAACATTAAAATTTCTTGGTCCATTAAAAATATTTTATATGTAATAGTAAAGCAATATTAATCCTACTCTCAAATAAAACTTTTTAAAAATACTTCTTATTTGACTCGTAGCTTTTTTAAATCTTTAAATACCAATTTTATTTATTTTATTTTTTTTTATATACTGTCATGCCTCATTATAAAAACGTTCAAAATAAACATGATTTTGTTTACTCGTATTCATTTAGTCATTAGTTGTACTACAGGTACAATTAAAACAGCCCTAAAATATGTTACATTATGAAGCAAATGTGAAGGTATAAAATACCTCTAAAACTATGCTGTCAAATTAGTGAAAATTAACACAAACAATATAAATAATCCGCAAACAATGACGTGTATTAATTGAATAAAGTTTCTTTTAATGTTTATGTGGTAATAAAAAACGTTTTGTATTATTGCTTTTATTATTATTAGACAAAATTTACACACTGTTGACAAATCAACACAAACAGCTGAAAAAAAAATAAAGTCATTCCACTTAGTCGCCTAAAAGAATAGAATTAATAACAATAGTTTTAAAGCAAAAACATTTAACAGTTAAATTCCTAAAATATAATTTTGTTATTTCTATTTAACGTTTTAAATGAAATGCTTATTTAGAGATTCTATAAAAGCACGCCCCTTCACTTAGGCAATAGATTTTTTGTTTTACTCGTCAATCTTGTAATTGTTAAGAGTTAAAGAAACAATGCTTGCTGGCATAGACATACACATTCCCATATAACTAAACCAAAAGCTAAAATATAGACCAAAAAGCAATATAAGCAACGGTAGAAAAAAAAAGGCTGTTACGAAAACTTAAGAAGTACTTCATACACAAACGCACACATGAATATATATGAGAAAGACTAGTGGATAAACAATATCAGTTTAACAGGTTTAAGTTATAGCAGAATAATAATCTCTCCTTGTTTGTTGATGGTTTGTAGGCCTGAGTATCTGTACTCATATGTGTAAGTTAAAGAAAGGAGAATCTTTACATCGAATAAGTGTGTAACTGTGTGTGTTTGCTGAAAATAAATTGTGCTGATGTTGCTTATTGTCACACATAAAAGCCTTGTTTAGTATGGTGTATCGTTATTTTGGAATTTATATAAACAAACACAAACAAACAGAAGCACACATACATATATACACTCATAAACAAGACTTTTGTTATACTGTTCTTATACAAATGACTGGCATCTTTACCAAAAAAAGAAAAAAAAAGCGACAATGATGATGACAATGACGACAGATTGAAAACAAGTACGTAAAAAAGTTAAGTAAACAGTTAGAGGCAAAAAAGTAGCAACATTATATTTTTAATTAGAAAATATTTCTTTAGAGTTTAATCAACGCCAGTTTTTACTAACAATGTTTTATTAAAACTTCTTGTTTTTAAGAGAAGTAGAGTAAAAAGTCAAACAAAAATATATTCTTTTTTTAAGAGTACTAATAACGAAAATATTTAACTACTAATTATGCGTGTGTTTGTTTACTTTTGGTTCTTACTGTATCGTGTTACATATATCCTAATGTTCTATTCTTATTACGAGCTTAACGTTTAATTGTAGGTATACTTTCATCAAACCCAAAAGCAGGTAAAAAAGTTGTTCCATAAAGACTAGGAAGCATTGTTCGCAACAAATATGCACAGTGCTCTGCAATCAAGCAAGTGTTTTCATTTGTCTACTTTAAGTAAATTGTAGAAACAGTATTAAACACATTTACAAAATCCCGATTATTTGTTAATGTGGTCTATACTGACGTAGGCTTTCAAACCACTTATTGCAAAGGTGTAAAAATGACACACTGCCTAAAATAAATGAAAAAGACGTCATCTTCTTAAGATGATTGCATGTTTGTCCGTTCCACTGTGCTTTAAATATGTCTTCTTCTTTTTTTTTAAGTTAAAGCATATGCATATAAATAATTGTGTTTACATTTAACGCCTTAATGTATGCAAAGCATTTTGTTTTTAACTGCCATTGTTAAGTATGAGAGAGAGAGTGAGTAGAATGTTTTTTAGTCACTATAAATTCGTTTATTCACACTCTCTTTTCGTTGACATTCTTTTTACATCTTATGATAGAGTGTATGAGTGTGTGTATGTTGTTGTTTTTTTTTTTTTTTTTTAGAGAATTTCAGTATTTCTAACACTTTTCTCATACAAACAGCAATTTTCTAAGATAATGCTTTCAATGGCTGTTTGTGCATGTTTAGACTACAAAAATAACACACGTACACACAAGCACATATATTTTATTATAAGGTGTCACTGTACAAATATACGTACACTTAAAGAGAAAGTGTTGAGAAAAAAAAAAAAATAAAAAAAATCAGTATTTAAAAACAAGTGGATTGTTATGATAAAAATTCTCATTGTTTTAGTTATACAGGCGTGTGTTTGCAAGTGCAGCAAGTGTATTTAAAAATGATATTTAGTATACTGACACACACACAGAAACATTTAAATATTCTCTCTTTCACTTGTACTAAAATTCATGTGCCGTATTTAACGAGCATTTAAAGTATGTCAGCATAACTAAATATGCATGATACACACTTGTTAAGAGTTTACTTATGCTCATGTTTAAACGTGTGTGCATGTGTGTTTGTATATGTGTTGAAAATATTGTGCATAAGTTTGTAATTCTATGAAATAAAAGTGTTTACGAATATTTGGCATTTTTTCTCCTTTCTTTGCTTGTTCTGGCTTTTTTCGCCTACAAAATTTAAAACACTTTTTGTTAAAAAGCTTTAAACCAAACAATGAATAATTGTTTGATTGCCAACTTAGAATTTAGAAAATTTTTAAAACGGAAAGAGAACTGAGAAAATGTCAACTATTTAAAGCCTTTATTCTGTGAACAGGAAAAATATTCAAAGTTTTCATAATGCATTCTATTAAATATTTGCTTGATTTGAGTGAAAGAAATTATTTTATAATTAACTTGAGTAAGAATAATTAACTAATATATGAAGTATGTATATGAAAAAAGAACAAAACCAGTTTAATAAAATTCAATTTTTAAAAACCAAACACTATCGCTGAAATCATTAGAGCGAGCGCACAGAAACTCAAACGACTGAGGTTCATATCCCAGCGAGGTCCCCCCGCCTGCTCGAAGAAGACCATCATCAAGAAACCGATCTCTAATAATTCCAGTCTATTCCACCAGAAACGAATGGTAAGGAGTACAGCGCCACGTTCTGGGAAGATAAAAGCTAGCCTGCCTAATGAAGACGCTCACCATCAACACCCACCGACAGATGGGACAATTGCTGTTGATCATTCAAAGGTGAAGGTATAACACTGGCCTGTGAATGATCAAATAGACAGCAATATTCCATTCCAATACAAATACACTGCATAAGTATGGGTTTTACCCCTGAGTACTGGTCTTAACAAAAAAAAAAAAAAGTCTGTAGTAGCACTACAAGTCTGTAATAGTAGTTAAAATCGTTAAAAAAATATTGGATTATTGTTTGTGATTAAAGCTGTAGAATAGATTTTAACTGAGCGATAAGTTTCGCGATCGCTTACATTGATCATAAACGCTACCATGTGCTCAAGTTACTGACAAGCTAGCTTATTTAATTTTCAGGCGTAATCCAAGTAAACCTTAAACAAGCAAACAGTCACAACTCAAAGACTGAGACGGATCCTTCCCCTGACAAAGCAATGAGCCCAGTTTTTTTTTTAAAGTACGCAATAGTATTCAAACTAATAATTCTAGAAGGTTCAAACACAAATAATAGCGAATAATTCAGTTTTAATAAAACAATAAATAGAATATTTCTAGTTCAAAGTGAGTTTTTTTGGCATTAAGATAAGTCTCAGTATGAACAGGAATGTTGGTTTTCAATAAGAAGAAAAAAACAAAGACCTTTTCAACACTTTTTAATTTTCTAGTTTGATGAGATGGTTATATATTGAAAAATCTGAACTTTTTATTTTTAGTCGGTATTAAAGAACCCTAATACATACTTGCAAAGAATTCCTATCTCAAAAGAGAAGAGGTAGGAAAAAAAATAAAGAAAACATTTCTTAATATTAAATATATTTGTTTAGAGCTTAAGGTCTTTGTATATTAATATTAAATATTTATATATTATTTAACAAATAATAACAAGAGAGAGTAAGTTACTGTTCAAGTCTATGCAAATTCTGAGCAGCCTGAATTCAATAGCCTGTATTACGAAAAATACTATCTAATTATCATCTATTAGGGTCATAAACAAATTGCAACTTAATTTCTAGCATAAAATTAGCAACAACTAAGTTTGTAATTAAAAAAAACTCAACTTTGATTTAAAATATTTCACTTTTATTTTTAACTTAATTTTTTTGTATCTTTTTTTCAAATTCCCTTTTTTAGATCTCTTTTGTTTTAAAATTTTTTTGTTTTTAAACTTAATTTAACGTCAATTACAGCAAATAAAACTCACACACACATACAGAGACAGACTCGAACCACAAAAGAGAAACAAAAAATAAATTAAAAAAAAAACTCCCACAAACTTCTCTATATAAAACAAGAGCCAAGCGTATATCTAAATGAATATCTCTTGTGCCAAAAAGGAGACTCGTTGAGATTGAGAATCAACAGGTCGTCTTTTTTTATCATGCAGAAAATGCATGAATTTACAAATTTATTTAAAACATTAAAAGTACGTGGAACGTTTATTATGTTGCCCTTCTGTGTTGCCGCATATTTATAGAGTGTGGCAAGAATAACAACAACAGCAATACCAAACAACTACAACAAGAGTTATATCAGCAAAACATAAAACGAAACAAAAAGGAACAAATATTTTAATGTCAGTTGCTGGCTGTCGACTGGAACAAATATCTGTTGCTTTAAAATAACGAACAGTGGTTGGCAAAAACTTATCGGTACAGACGCAGAAAAAAGTAGACACATTTTTAATTTTGTAAAAAAAATTTTAACAAGTGCTTAGTATGTCGATTAAAGAGCGTATGATTAATTAATAAATTCGAATGTTAAACAATAATCATACGTCTAGGTGGCTAAATAATAGAAAATGATGAGAAAGAAATAAAAATTTTTGTTTTTGAATTTTTATTTTTAAAATTTTATAACTACTATTTAGAGTGTCCAAAAACAAAAATACTTAATTAATACTATGCTGAAGATCCGAGTTTGAGCCCCAGAAAAGTGATTATTTTTTAAACTAATTTTGTTTCGTCTTAAATTTTTAAAATTTAACTTTGATCTTATTAAAGCGTTTCAGACGAAACAAAATCATTAATTAATATTTTATAAATAACAACTTAAGGTGTATTAGTTCCAATATATATTTGAGTTTAATAACCAAATGCCAAGAAAACTATCCAATTTACAAAATGAGATTATTTTTGTATAGACAAAAATTTTTTTATCATTTGAAGGTGCATCTTAAAAAAACTATTATAGTTTTAGAAAATACATAAGCCTTACGCGCTCTTTGGAGCGAATTCTTCTTTATGAAACCACTTCTCTCGATTATCATTTGATATGTGCTCAGCGTTATCCTTGTGACTCTAAAGTATTAATTTCGTAGTTTTCCTATATTTTCTGGCACTTTGTGTAAATTATATCATTTTCGTCCCACTCTTTAATTTTATTTAGACTGAGAACAACCAGTACAGAACAGTAGTAATGGTAGTAGTTAGCATTGCCACATTCTTCCTGTGAGCATAACAAGATCCAATATCGTAAAAATACAAAGAGAAAATATACAGTCAACGATAATATACAAGCATTAGACCTTATTCTCACAACATATGATTAAATTAAACAAAATTTTATAAAGTAGACAATCACAAATAATTTATCTCATTCTATCTACAAATTTTAGTAAATTTTTTAAAGCAGAAGTGTATAACAAAAACACAAAATACTGAGTTTGAAAAATCTCTTCACACTGAACATATACTAGACATACTACTTAAATGTATATGGGTATTATACGACGTCAAAATTTAGAAAGTATTATTATTGAAACTGAAAACCATATCTTAAGTTTAAACCAAGTTTTTTTTCCACAGCTAATATAGCATAACTAACGTTAAAAAATTGATTCGTTCGCTTATAAAGTCGAGTAGAATCGAGAGGGTTATCTTTGGCAGAGATATGCTTATGGCTACGGTGTAACCATTACGAAAGCAATGATTACGAGCAATTATTAATGAAAAATGTAATGTAACCCCATGTTATTAATTTCTATTCACACTGTTCGCTGTGGTTGCCGTAGCATAATATGCTGTATGTTGGCTTACTTAGACGAGACAACGGATTCAAGTCCCAGCTCTGACATCTTGAAAGAAAGAAATATGAAAAAATATTTCTTCGTCGAGCATCTTTTAGTAAGTGATTGCCATGAACAAGCTTCTCAAGTCTGTCGTTCGGAATCGACATTAAACTGTAGGTGCCGGTACTTATAGTTAAAACTTGAAGCACACAACGTGGGTGCTTTGAGAAGCTAGGCAGTAACACTAGAGGGATGCAATTATAAGTGACCATTATGTATGTACATTCGTTCAGTAAATAGTTATATCTGCATTTTATTGTCTACTTCTACTTATTCTTACAACACTTTTCAGTTTAGCGGAATATATGATAAGAAAGATAAGTAATCCATTTCTTAAACATTGATTTTATACAGCCTGGTCTTGTATAAAAGCTTTAAAAACAAATGTTCTTCAATAAAAAATTTAAATTAAATCTTAAAATCCCTTAGGAGCTTAAGGGTTAATCTCACATTTAAATTGCCAGTATTTTATTTGTAAACAAGCTTGGCAATTTTAATTGTTCTGCCAAAAAAAAACAAAAAAGAAAACTAACAATTTAATCAACACAAATATAAAAGTAAAGTTATATTTACACGCACGCAAAAAAAAAAATTAAAATGAGAGAGTGAGTAACTCAGTTCATTTCTAACCCGTAATGTTATGCAATAATTTCTTTAAATAATCATTACGTTTTATGCAAACTGCAGTGGTATTAGTGGTAAACAAAGGCGGCGCATTCACACCATAGGAGAGAGAGAGAGAGAGAGAGAGAGCGAAACAAAAACCGATATACAAAGTACTGTGGCATTTATAATAATTTAGCACTGCTGGTATTAGTGGAAATGAGTAACAAAAACAACATCATTATTATCTTTTAGGTTGTGATTTAAAAGCGCATTAAAAACTTTTTACATTAATTTTGCTTTTTACTGTTTTACTTACAAGTTCTCGATTATTTTCTTATTGCCTTTGTTTTGCTTATATTTTAGTTTATAAATACAGGGTGAGAGGTTTTAGAAAGCAAAAGCATGTACAATTTAAAGAGATTGACAAAATTATACAAAAAGAAACAAAAAATATTTTAAAAACTATAAACCCAAGTCTTTTAAAATATAAATAAAAGAATCATTTAAAATCCTCCAGCATTCATATTATTACCATTTAATTTTATAATAATTATAATCTGTTCACAAGATTAGTTTAGTAGTCGGCGTGATCTAGTGGTTAGTGTGTTGGCTTACTTGCCTCCCGGTACTCATGGATAAAAATTGATACACACAGTATGAGTGCTGCGAGAAGCTAGAACGTAACTCTGAAACAGGGTGGTAATGGCCATTATGTATGTATGTATGTTACAAGATTTACAGCTGATTATTAAAGCTTGATGTATTCTGTAGAACATGAGAAGCAATTTATTGCAACCGTAAAAACATATCAAATATTCTCCACAGGCCACGCGTTTATAACACAAAAATGATCATTTCGAATTCTGGAAACCAACTATAGCTTACAAGTCATAGTATTTCATTAAGAAATTTATTATTGTCCACAATTGATTTGTAATTTTCATTTTTATTACCCATTTCTTTTTTGACACGATTGCTTCTTTTTAGAATTTATTTTTTGTAGCCACCTTGTAAATATTTCACTCTTTTCCAGAAATAAAGGTGAAATAATGTTGTAAATTAGATTTATTTTAAATAATATTACTTTTTTTAAGAAAAAAGCACAAAAATGCAAAGTAGAAATAGTCTGAGTGAGCTAAAGCTTGAAAAAAAATTAACATTTGATGTTATTTTCTTTAATTTACTTTTTAATTTAAAGTTCTGCTATGACTGCAGCAAAAACAACGAAACAACATAGAAAATAGTTTTTACTGCGGACTAAAGGGATAATTTTGTTAAAAGTTATTTTAAATGAAACGGCATACGACGTTTGTAAACTAACTGTCTACGCTATTACAAGCCGTATTCATCTGGATTCTTTTTATAAGAGAAGAGAAATACCTGTTGAAAGTTATGGGTTTTTTTTTGTATTGCATGCAACAGCAATAACAGTAAAAACCATTTAAGAGTTAAACTCTTATTTCATCTGTGCGCTGGCTGCTTTTGCCATTATTGTCTACGAGTATTAAAAATTTATTCAAATATTTTTTTTTCTTCTTTTTGTTGTAAATTTTTCTTAATTCATTAAACTTTTTATTTCAACTATTACTTGGTTTTATTGTTCTTGTTATTGCATTCAGATTTATTCATTTCTAAACAATGTTTTTATTAAAAAAATAAAAGACAGAAGCAGTAACAGAAAGAGGAAAGAACTTTTAGTAAAACGCTTATCATAACAGAAGTTACGGCTGCCTTCACTTTATCGTGCAACAATTGTTGCAAATATTTGTAATTTATGAAAGAATTGAAATGTTAATGTAGGAAATAAATGAAAAAAAAGAAAATTTTTATTCAGTTGAAATAAAAAACATATTGATAAACAGGACTTATTCGCATACAAATGGAAATAGAGCGGAAATCAGATAAGCATTTGAGTACACAAAAAAATCTTATACAAAAACATATTGAAAAAAAAAAACTTACAAATAATTTTACATTAAAATTTAATAATTAAATACATCCAGCAAGACAAAAAGGCCCATAAAATCGCGATGTGAAAAAAAAGTAACGCTAATATGACACAGTCTCACGGGAAGCTAAAAATACTTACCTGACGACAAAAGTAATAAAAATTAGAGAAGGAAATGCATTAACTGCCATATACATAAAAATAATAAAAAGACTAGCAAAGTTAGTTAAAAATCTTTTCCTCAATACTTGGCATATAAGCCCATATTATTTTTAATACAGCAGTAAATATTTATTTAAAAAAGACTTCAAGTTTAAGTATTCAGTCAATACTTATATTTATAAAAAAAAAAAAAATATTAGCATATTTTGAGGTTTTAAAATGTTTATTTCAGCTTAATAAATAAAAAATAATAAAAAAACGTGATAAGTTGTGAAAAAACTTTGACGAATTCATTACAAAGTACATATACAAAATATAATATCACTGTACAATTTCTGAAGAGAAACAAGAATAATATATTTAGTGATTACCATGAATATATGCATGTATGCTCAAGTCACAAAGTACTCTTAAAAAACTACAGCACAATATAGTTCTGATCTACTTAAGACCAAGTTTTTTCAACAGCTAAAAAAGCAAAACAGAATGTTTTTTTATTATAAAGACAATAAAAAGAACGAACAATATATAGAAAAAACAAAAAACACAAGAGAAAAGTGCTTGTATTTACTTTTTCTCAAAAGACGTTAGTAGGGCTTTTAGAATTTTATCCATAGAATAGTCGTTCTTAGTCGTAAAGATCTCAAATTTTACAAGAACATGTAGTTTGATACGGTTCATCAGAATCAATAAAAAGTTGATTTTGAATTTTTTGTAACTTACGGCTTTTTAAGATTTCATCTGACGATATAATTTCGACTGAAATTTTATATTTGAAACTCTGAAACTTTTGAAAAATCATATGTTTTCTATACAAATTTTCAAAAAAACAAAAAATTTTTCATCAAGAACTAAATTCTATTCTATGGGCGGTGCGTTGTATAGTGGTTAGAGCGCTCGCACAATAATTCAAACGACATAGGTTCAAATCCCAGCAAAGGTAAAAAATGAAGAAGTTAGTTTGCTTTTTTTTTTCAAAATTATAATTTAAAAATAAAAAGGTTTCCCCCCACCTCCAAGAAGACCATCTACAAAGAAACCGCTCCAAGACATATTCCACTCTATTCCAACTTAACCAATGTCAACAAAAAAAAAAGCGAATGATCAGGAGAAAAGCGCTAACTATTGGAAAGCAGGAGATAACAGCTAAACCTACTTATCGAAGACACTCGCCACAAAATCAACATGCAACGATGAGGCAATTGCTGTTGATCATTCAAGGGTAAAGGTATAACACTGACCTTTAAATGAACAATTCACAGCTATTTGTCTTATTCCTAAGGCGCTTAAAAATACTATAATATAAGAAAAAATATTTACTGTCCTTTCCATAAATTCCAATACAATGCACTGCATTCAGTAGGGGTTTACCCTGTGTATTGGTCTTAAATAAAAAAAAATAAATAAAAAATAAATAAATAATAAAAACGTATTGATATTATCGGACATGTTCTGTAAAACAAATTCGAGTGAAATATTCTATAGTCTAATAGCAGAACTTGTGCCTGCTTTCCAAACAAAATAAAGTAACAAATTTTCTATATAAGAAATAAAAATTAACCGTTTTTTATATATACAAAAAACAATATTTAGTTGGTTTAAATAGTACCACGTCCACCAGGCCAAATTCAAACACTTTCGCTTCAACCGCTCTCGAGATGTACAAATAAAAATATTTATTTTGCATGGGAGGTACCACGCCCACTTGTCTAATTAATTCTAATTTTTAAATAATTATTCCCATTCACTATGTATCGCTTTCAGACTAATTTCAGAAACTCTACATTCAACCGTTCTCAAAATATACAAGAGCCGATTTGGGGCTTACATATTGCAGTCATGCGATTTTGAATTTAAGCCAAACATTAATATAAGCCTACCCTATCCATAAATTTTGTTGATATCGGTCCACGCGCTTATACATATATAATAATATATAATATATATATACAACAATTTCAAAATAAAAGGACTACATGCCATGCGTGAAGGAATTACACAATCGATGTAATGAAAATTTTTTCGACTATAGATAGGTACAGTATTTTCAATCGTTTTAAATTGCTTGTCTCAGGGAATCGGGGAGAAAGCTTTTTTTTACAAAAAATTTCCTTAAAGTACAATTTAAGTCTACTTTCTTTTCTTTCTTTACCACTTTGAAGAAAAAACAAAATTATTTTTTTAGATCAACTATGTTCTAAAGCATTGATGCCCAAGGTAGTAGAGTATTGGTGAGATAAAAAAAATAAGACACAGAAGTTCTGCAAGTGTAGTTTGTCTCTCCCACTCAACATACTGATTTCCTATTGGTTGATTGACGATCAAACAAAAGAGCGTAAGTATACGTGTGAGTTTAATTTGCTGATATCAGCCACTACTGAGCATCTTTGTTATAAAGATTAAATATCTTTTGAAAAGGCCTCTTGTGAGAGCAAAGCAACTCTAGAAATATATTTCAAGTTATCAACCGCAAGCCTCAGTAGGATAAGAGATAAGTTTGACATTTAAATTTATTTTTACCTTAAAAATATGTTGAATAAAGTAATAAAGACATTGAATATACTTTAAAACAGACTGCTTAAATTGTTTAGATTTAAGCACAATATCTGAATACTTGTCTTGTATTTAACATTGTGAGTTGTATTTTGAAAAGAACAAAATTTTCTTAAAATATTAAATTATTTTATTTCTGGCATCTGTTGGTTATTTTTTAAATGTTATGCAGAATTTAAATTGCTCCCTTTTCCATAATCAATACTTAATAAGGATTTTTAATCAAATGCATAATTTTCTCTACAATTTTTCTCTTATTTGTTTCTTTACAATAGAACATAAAAAAATATTGGTCAACAACAACTTGAAAACGTAATGGCTTAGGGCAGAAAACCAAATAAATGAATAGTAAATGACTGCTCAAGTAGAAAATTTTTCAATAGAAAAAAACTACACCAATAAAAAAAATGCATATATACACCGACTAGATTAACAAAAATACAACATTTTTCTATAAAACAAGCAAACGAAAATGGGAAAAGGGAAAATAAGAAAAAAAATTTTTTTCTATTTTTTTATTTTTATTTTTTTTTTTGAAAGAAAATTTCCATTGAGAATCAATTGCTGAATTAATTTCAATCTAGTAAAAGCAGAAGTTTGAGTACAACAGACGTACTCGGACACACAGATTACACTATTGAAATCCTTACAATCCTGAAATTGTAAAAATTTACTAAGAAGGGAACAAAAATATAGAAAAGACGATGTAAAAGGACTGTAAAAACCAGAAACAAGTGAAATGAAAATGAACAGTCTAAAATAGACGGGGGAATAAACCGGTACAAATAAACATAAAATCCAAAATAAAAATAAAAATATTAACAGAAAAAATATTTCAAATTTGCAAATATTGGAAAAAAAAATAGTAGAGAAAAAAGTATAGTTTATTGAATTGTCAATGCTTCAACAACTACAACACAGTTGTTACATTTCCACTTTATTTTTTCCCAATTTTTTGTTATTTCGTTTCGTTTGCAAAACAAACCCAAATTATAAAAATCTGTATATTTGTGTATATATTTATGTTAGAAAAAACAATAACTGACAAAAATTCAAGCGGAAATCGGAAGTGTTGCTGAAACACTAACGATGATGAAAACAACAATAACAACTTAACTGGCAGACATCATCAGCATGAGACATATACAGACACACGCATAGGGTATAGCCAATTGAATTTGGATAAACCAACATTTAAATTTAAGCTTTTTTTATGAGATATCAAAAATATTATTAAAAATGTAAATATGAAGTTAAAAGCAGAGTTAAATAAAAACATTAATATGAGTTTACTTCTCTACTACAGGAGCATTAAAACTATTCTTAGCTTGATAAGGCGTATGTAAAAACCACGAATCGTCGTATCAGCACCTGATAAGTAATTTTCATTTAGATGTGGCAACTCTTTCATATAGTAAAATCGGGGTGTGATTAAATTGTTACTCATTATGTATTAGTCCGGAGCCTTACTGTGCAGTACCGCTTTCTACTCTTCTCAATCTGATTGATGAATGGGAAACTGGGATATGTTTGGAATATTGGAACGCACAGTCAGAACTCAGGCACACTCTGGCTGTCTTTCAACTCTGATTTGTGAGTAAGTCTGATGTTCTAAAGAATAGAAGGTCAGATCTAAAAATTTTAACGGATTTCCTTACGGGTCATTGTAGTGTGAGAGCACATTTGATGACAATGGCGATCATAGATCTAGAAGTTTGTAGACTATGCTCACAAGCATCAGAGATGGCAGAGCACATATTGTGTGAATGTGCGTCTGTTGATAGATTTAGATGGATGTATTTAGGGAGATATACGATCTCATTGGTGGACATATCCACCAGTAAAGTTTCGGATCTGTTGGTGTTCATAAGGAAGGCAGTTGGTCTGCTGAACAGATAATAGACTAAAAGGGACACATTATATCTTATAGGTGGCAGTGTTTTGCATTAGTGCTGGGTCTGAAGCAGTTAATAATAGTAATAAAATAGTTACATAAGAAAAAGTTATCGGTACAAGAAGTTCATGATAGAAGTAAAAGAAGTAATGTGCCCTAGTCCAAAAAATTGGGTTGCCGTACAAGCAGTAAACATGAACCGCGAAGTAGATGTCCAAAAACTGCAACAACGCAAGAAATCTTAGGTAAACTACATTATATGTTATTGGACATACGACGAATGAATGTGCTTAAAATAACCCTGTGTCAGGGTTACGGTCTAGCTTCTCGCAGCACTAATGTTGTGTGTCTCAATTTTTATCTATGAGTACCGGGAAATACAGTTTAATGTCGACTCTGAATGACACACTTGAGAAGCTAATTAATGGCAATCAGCTACTCTTAGAGCTTATGCCAGAAGACTGCTAAGAGGTAGTCGCCGAAAGAAAAAAATTTTTTTTTATATTCCTTTGCTTCTTGCTGAGGGCTATTGCTATTGCTTGCTTGCCAGGGCTATCGTCTTAGTAAGCCAACACTAGACCATGGCGACTTCTTGCAATAGGTGCTGTCAAATTCTTCCATCTTTTCTTACTCGATAGTACCGAGTACTTTTATTTGGTTACTCAATGCTACTCAACACTTTTAATGGATTTTATTTTTCCGAAAAAACTATTTCTTAAAGTATGGTGTTTTTCAGATAGCATTTGATTTTGGCCGTTCAAATTAAAATTTCTTACACAACTTAGAAGAGAAAATACAACTCTTAGGCCCATTAATACAGCTTGCCGATAGTTAAAGGTTGTATTTTATCAGATAAATTGCTTTTGGTTAATACAAGTAAACTTTAAAATAAAGCGATCTTCCCAATAACTTTATCGGTCACTTTAGGTTAAAGTTTAACTGTAATAACAAACCACAATTTATCTGTCTAATAAAATCATTAAATAAAAACGGCACGTTGTAATAATGGGACCTAAAATATTGACTAGAATAAAATAAGTACAAATATCCAATACTTGGTACCCATTTCTCAATACTTTGCCAGCACTATATAGAATTGCCAGAAAAACATTGGAAAAAGTGTGTTTAAGCTGAAGTTTCAAAAAAAAAAATAAAAAAACTCTACATTACTATTAATATAGTTTTCTAGTTTTGTTGTTGGTCTATAGCTAAGCCAGCTGTCAAGGAGTAAACAACTATTAATTGTCCAAATTTTGCTGCCACAACCTGTTTGGCTTTCTAAAGTCGCATTGAAAAAATCAACTCAACCTTCTCTGCTTAGAGAGTGATGAATTGTTATCTTTATATTCTATCCCCTACTGCTCTTTTCATTGAAATCCTCATTCATATTTAAAAAAAAAAATTAGAGGTTTTTGTAACCAAAAAAGAAAAAAAAAAAAAAAAACAAATACATAGAAAAACAACGACAACATGATGAATGCCAGTTCTAAAAATTTATGAATATTGAATAAATTCACCGTAACAGGCAAAAAAAGGACGACAAAGCTTTTGTACAAGGGAAGAGAAAGGATACTGAGAGGGTATTAAAAAAAGAATGCTTCAAAAGTCATGACTAGAACATGAGTGATTTTTATGTTAAAAAAACAAAAATTTTTAATATTTTTATTATCAGGGTTAGTGATTGGAACTCTTGTTATTTAAAGGTTAAAAGTGTTAAAAATTTCCATATAAAAATTGGCAATATTTTTACAACATTTTTCTCAAAAACGAGAAAAAAATGAACGGAAAATTTTATAGACACGCTAAAAATAGAAAACAAAGGTTTTTTAAAAAATAATCAACTTGTCTTACTTATACATTTAAAAGGCATTTAAAATTTCTGTTTCCTTTGTTTGTTTCTATACCAACAATTTAAACCTTTTAAAGCGAAATAAATATTTAAATGTCGTCTTTTGTTTTTATTGTAAAAAACCTACAAAACAAAACTGAGAAAGCATTTCATTTGTATGCCTAGAAACCAACCCTTCAGGCACTACTACATGCTCTGAATTGCTATGATAACTCTTAACTGTTATACTAAAGCCATTAACTTGACTTTTATTTTCTTATTAGAAGCTAACAACATTGGCATAATATTATATAGCCAAAGAGATGGGGGTCATGGGTACTTTAATTAGTCCTTAAAAATAGAAAACAACAGATTGATCAGAAAGCAATTTGCATAAATATTTCAGGAAATTGAATGTGAATACAAAAATTATTTTCAAAAAACACACAAATACCATATGAAAATATCCCAAGAGAATTTTTCATTTAAACACTGTGAGTTACAAAAGTAAGGTAAAGTTGGGAAAATAAATAAAAAAAGGAAAATAAAAGTCCCAAATGGGCATAAAAGGAAAAGTATAGACACAAAATTATCAAAGTTTTATACCACAAAAAAATATATATAGTTTTTTTATTTTATTGAGACCAATACTCAGAGGTAAATCCCTGAAACTTATGCTGTGCATTGTATTCGAATTTATGGTAAATTGTTGTGAATTGATAATTTAAAGGCCAGTGTTAAACCTTCGCCCTTGAATGATCAACAGCAATTGCCTCATCGTTGTTGATTATGTGGTGAGTGTCTTCGCTAAGTAGGTTTAGCTGTAATCTACTATTTCCCAATAGATGGCGCTTGTCTCCTGTTCATTCGTCTTTGTGGTCGATGGTTAAGGTGAATTAGAGTGGGATGTCAGGGAGCGGTTGTTTTGTTGGTAGAATTCTTAGAGCGAGGGGAGAACCCCTTATTTTTGTTAATTATAATTTTAAAGAAACCGTATACTAAGTTTCTATTTTTCACCTTTGCTGGGATTTGAACCTGGGCCATTTGAGTTTTTTTGTGCAAGCACTCTAACCACTATATACCACGAACCTCCGTTAAAAAATACTTTTTTAAAATTTGTTTCTATTTTTTCAATTGCTGTACTCTATTCTATTTGAGAGCAGTAGTTATATTTAAGCCCATAATACTCCAATTTCCATTAACATACAAAATAGAATCAAAACCAAGAAAATTATATGCCATAGACTTTTTCAAATGTATCATGATGATAATAATGACGATAATGATACTAATAATAATGATAATAATCATCTTAGCTAGAAATTTCAACAAGTTTCCATAAGAAATACAGAAATACAGAAATAAAAAAACAGTCTTTTATGTAAAAGCTTTTGGTTGAGTACATATTTTTTTTTAAATAGAACTGAAGTACAAAATAAAGAAACCTTTAGATAAGAGAAATAAAGAGATGCTGCCCTAAAATACAAATACCTACACTCTTAACATACCCACGCACTGTTATATTCATGGAACACACTTATATTTTTAATATGCCAATGTATACTACTGGTATTTCAAATCTTTAAGAGTCAGCAGTGCTCTATTTTCAATAAACGTTTTTGTTTTCAATGTAAATGACTTTTTGCCAACAGCAACAATTCCAACAACAAGTAGACTATTGCTGGATTTAAAGCCCATACAAACATTATACAAATGGATATAAAATAGAGATTTTCACTCTCCAAAATAGAGAGTAAAGTAATGATGATGCTACTGAATATTTGCGAAAGTAATTCTATTGATAACCATTATACTGGAGAAGAACAAATAGAAAAACCAGGCAGTTAAATATTATCATAAAGTTTACTATGTATGAACGAAACCCAATAGACCAAAAAGCCTATTTATTTTTCCATTATGTGGATTGATTTTTATTAAAGAGATTTCTAAATAGTTTACATCTGAACAAGTTGAGACGTTTAATTACGAAAATGCTCAACAATCTTACTGCGATTCGAACTCGGACACCCTCCTCTAAATGTGTTATTTTTAATTTTCGTAGTTTTGCTGGTTTATTTGATAATAATTGGCTATAAGCGGACTAAGTTTTAAACAAAATCTGACCTGTGGTTTTATTGTAGTATGTAAGTCTAAGTTTGCCTTAATATAGAGCTGCTTGCATTTGAAGAAAATAAAAATCAATTTAATAATTGTAGTAGTTCGGCCCGTTCCTGTTTGAATAAAAAATACTAAACGGAAGAGTTTGGAAACTGGCCTTACCTATCTAACACTCAAATAAAGCGTTGCCTATCAACCATACCTTGATTTTAAACTACAACCTGCATATTCTAATCTTGAAAAGAAGGCATCATTTTAAAGTGGTTTTAAAAGGCATATATGTAGGTCCTTCGACCGATAATTTATTTCTAAATTCTATTGTTCTCGTTAGTCACTGAAATCGGTTAATTCCTTTGCAGTGTCGATCAGTTGTCGTTAGCCTCTTTTTGTATTTGCTGTATATTGACATGGACTCCTTCTGTTGCATCGTCTACACAACGTTTACATCCAATGCTTAAGACTTGAATCATAACTTTGAGGGTTTTGCGATGTTTGCGGCTGATTTATCCACCTACTGCTTCTTTGTTGTGAGGCGGATCTCAAAGTTCTTCATGGTGCCTGTATCGTTGAAAGCGGCCGTTCTTCCACTGTTAAAATATTTGGCCACAAGATTCATTTCAGCAAAAATTAGTTTTAATATTTTCTCAATGTTGGCACCATTTTCATCGCAGCACCTTATGCACAGTGGCCTTCAGATCTGCAAAACTCTTGTACTAACACGAAAGTCACTTTGCCTGCTACACTTGTTTTTTGACTCGAATCAGCCTCAATTTAAATCCTACCAGATCAATTGCTCTAAGAACTAAGGAAAATAACGAAGAGACTTGCATTGAAAAAAAAAACAGATTAATAAGTAATGGCCGTAGTCGCCGTGGTCTAGTGGTTAGCGCTGGGTTCAAATCTCAGCTCTGACATCTTGAAAAAAGAAGCATGAAAAAATTATTTCTTTCGACGACTACCTCTCAGCAGTCTTCTGGCAAAAGCTCTGGGAGTAATTAATTGCCATGAAAAAGCTTTTCAAATCTGTCGTTCGGAGTCGACATTAAACTGTAGGTCCCGGTACCTATGCATAAAAATTTACACACACGACATGAGTGCTGCGAGAGCTAGGCCGTAACCCTGATACAAGGTTGTAATGGTCAATTATGTATGTATGTAAGTAACGGCTTCAATATTGCAAAGATCTTCTTCAGAAAAATCATACACAATCAAGTACCTTCCACAGTTAAAAATTCCTCATCCTGGCAGAGTATCTTTATGAAATGCTATAAAGAAGAGTTAAGGCTGCTAAATCATTATACATTCATGTGGGCGCTTTGAAAAGCGCTTAAGTCAGTTTTTAATCAAAACCAAATCATTTGTTGTTTTCAAAAATTTTCCTAGAGCAATGGTCTGTTGGGTGTAACTGAATTACTATTTAATAATGGGTGTTAATGGAAAGAAAAAGCAGGAAGGTGTGGTTTTACTAAAGCCTTAACAAAGGCATTTATTATGAAATTAATTGTTGTTGTTGTTGTTGTTTTTATTATAAGTTAGTTGTTGGTTATTTTAATCTTTTGTTTATGATACGTTTTATATTTCTTAAAATTACTTTTGAAAGGTAAAGAATTCCCTTTCAATAACAATTATCATAATTAGCGTTTTGGTTTTCAAAGCACAGACACACACACACACACTGACACACACACTCACACAATGTTGCTAATGCCATACCGCTGCTGCCCTTATTAACCTTTTTAAAGCACTTTTTAATCTACCACACAATGAAAGTATTTTCCTATTAAATCATATTGTTTTAGAAGCCTATTTTTAAATCTTTAGAATTAAGCAGCTACTCCCTTGTGATGTTTAAAACACAACAGGACAACAACGAATGCTAATTAAGTTTTATTTTTGCTAAATACGCATAAAATCTAGACAAAAACCTCACATAGTAAACATCTCATGCCACTAAATAAATTAAAATGAAAATTTTAAAGAAAGCAAAAATAAAAAAAAAACAAAATTAATAAATGAAAAGGTTTTTTTTTTTCTTTTTGTTTCTAAAGAGTCATTTGTCTATTTAGCTGGCATACTGATTTTAATTTTCAACAAATTTTCAGAGTAACTGATTACAATTTTAATAAATTATAAAATTTTTGAATTATTAATTTGAATAGAAAGACAGAGGAGGGGTATGTGTTTGTTGTTTTTAATTTGTTTTTTTTTTCTTTTTAGAAATCCTTAAAAGCTTTTGTTTATCATGGTATGAGTTAGACTCGTAGTAGGCAAACAGGTAAAGTTGTTTTTCTTTTTTTTGAAAAATTATTCAATGAATTCAATAAGAAAAGAATGGTATTCATGACATTTTAAATTTAATGAAATCTCTTCTATAGAATTTAGAATATTAATGGAAAACATTTAATTCAAAGGTAAACAAAAAAATTTATTTTTTTTTTGAGAAAAAAGTTAGAAAAAAAGACGTATGAAATGAAATAAATAAAAACTTACAAATTTTTGCGGCATTTTTATGTGATAATATTCGTGAGGACTCACCTGAAAAGATAAGATAAAATGAAAAGAAAATTATTGAAAAGATTAAAAATAAAACATTATTTAATAAATTACAGAAGTAGAGAACAACACATACATACACATGGATTTCAAAAAGGCCTTATACTTCAATAATTACCTTGGTTTTATTAAAATAAATTTACATAATATATGCAATGTATTGCTTTGGGGATAAGCATGTTTCTATGGCCATTTCGTCTCTGCTTAAGAGACTCGTCAAAGCAATATATTTCATATATTATGTATATTAAATGTATTTGCCTATATGGTGAAAAATATTTTTTGTTTTTAAATAAAAAAAAAATTATTTAAAAATAACTTTGTTTTATATAACGTATATTACTTTTTGAATTAGAACTAGAAAACATTAAATATTTTGGTTTTATAATATTATTTGGAACAAATTTTGTAAGGCTTTTTAAGTAGTGGTTGAAAGCTATCAATAGTCCCGATAGTACGAGGGCGGATGAATAGGCCCGTAAGTTTTCGTAGTTATACGAAATGCAACACTGCTCCTGCTAAGTACCACCTGCAACAATTCGTCCACAAACACAAGGGCGAAATTGGAAGGGAAGGTACCCAATCTGTAGCACGTTCTCGGTCCCTCCGTGACTGGCAGTTACGATGGGTTGATGAGACACGCGGAAGGGGGAACTACTATCCCTCAAGTGGACGCTTGGCTAAATTGTCAGCACGGTGAGGTAGATTACTATCTCACGCAGTTGGTGACCGAACGTGGGCACTTTCAGTCTTTCCTATTTAAAATGGGAAAGGCTGTGAAACCCACATGCATCTACTGCGGTGCATAATCCCACTATGCTTTCCACACATTTTTTGAGTGTGAAGTGGATGTCGAAAAGGCGTGCACTGAAGAGGGATCTTGGCACCTTGACTCCCAATACCAGCACGAGAGTCACGTTAGAAAACCCCGCCACATGCAGAAGGATCGCATTTTTAGGAGGGGATCCTCCACCGGAAGGAGAGAGACAAGGTCGGTGGCACCGTAGGATCCAAATGGACTGGAACATCCTGAAGTAATGTCATAAACTGATGGTTTCAGGATGTAGCCAGGTTATATAGAGAGCGATTTTAGCCGGTAAGCACGCAATAACTGTGTGGAGTACTGCACGACGGGTGGTAAGAACCACCTTAGTGCGTTAATGCATTATTACAGGCAAAAAATTATTGTACGTACTTTAAACTCCATAGAATTGTAAAACGAAGATGTTTTTTTTTATTGAGACCAATACTCAAGGGTAAAGCTCAGTAGGGGATGCGGTGCATTGTATTGAATTTTTCTGGAAAAGAGAGTACATTTATGACAGAACATATATTTTTTGTTTTCTTATATTATTAAGCGCCTTAGGAATGAAACAAATTGCTGTGAATTGTTCAATCACCCTTGAATAATCAACAGCAATTGTCTCATCGCTGCGTGAAGAGTGTGTGGTGAGTATACCTTCTCTAAGTAGGTTTAGCTGTTATCTGCTACTTCATAATAGGTGTCGCTTTTATCCTGATCATTTATTTTTTTATTGGCTTTGGTTAAGGTGGAATAGAGTGGAATCTCAGGGAACGGTTTCTTTGTAGATGGTGTTCTTGGAGGGGGGAGGGAACCTCTTATTTTTTTTATTTTAATTTTGAATAAACCGCAAACTAACTTTTTGATTTTTTCACCTTTGCTGGGTCTGGTCTGTTTGAATTTTTGTGCGAGTGCTCTAACCACTATAAAAAATAGTCTGAATTGATTAATAAATTTCTTTCAAAATCTTTAATAATACATTTCGATAATGGTTGAATCAAAATTTAGGATATTGATATCCCGAATACCCCTTTTCTTCCAATAGATGCATTTAAAAAAAACAAAACAAAAAATTAAGAATTTTCTAGCAATAATTAATATGAAAGCAAAGGAAATCGCTAGAGGCGAATACACAAAAAGTTATAAAATAAAAACATTGTATATAAAAATTATAATAATGAAACTTTTGTTATAGAAGAAAACAGCTGCATTTTTAAATTTTAAATGTTGATTTTTTTTTTAGTTTATTACAGTTTTATTATTATTTATTTTATTTTTTTATCTATAATGTTTTTCATAAATCCTTTATTAATTAAGTGATAAGTGAAACAATTAAATAATTAATTAACATATAAAATATATACATTAAATACACGCACACTTACTCAGATACATAATTCATTATGTGTACTATTATTAAAACATTAAAATAAAAACCATAATAAATATTTACAAAACAAATAGTTAGGCAACGATAAAATAATAAAATGGAATAAATTACAGCATACTTATAGGTTTAAACATTATATGATAACTGAAAAAGGAAATTGGTATGAGAGTCATAAATAAAAGAAGCCACAACTAACGTATGTGTATGTGTACAGACGATTATAAGAAAGCAAATGTATAAATATTTATGTAAATAAAGTTTTATATGTTTTTGTGTTTAATCCAAAATGTATACAGTAAACGAAATAAAAATGAAATACCTAAAAATATGCCACAGAAATGATGATTAATTTAAATGAATTTAATGTTTGAACAAAGTAGTTAAAAGGTAATCATTTCATTTATTTACTCACCAAATTAAAGAAAACAATTAAAAAGAGTATGCAAATAAGTTTTGGTATTTTTTTTTTTTTTTTAATAGAAAAACAGTGTTTAGAAACAGTAACAGAACTAAAGATTGTCACCATATAAGCCATTGAAGAGGTTTTAGCTTTGTTCTACATAATTACAGCCAAGACATAGCAAAGTACGAGTGTTACACATATAGGGAGTAATAAACAAAAGGAATAATTAACTGCTCAAAATTGTGAACATATTGTGTTAAAAATTTCGGCAAGTAATATAAAAAATTAATGCGCTTCTAGTTAGACAAGACTAATTATCCGCTAAGGTTTAAGGAGAGGCTTCTTTATAGGAAAATTATTGCAACCATAACTGGCAGATGATAATTTTTTCACATTTTTACTGTATATAAACCATTTTAATACACTTAAGTCATCCATCTTTCCTAAAAAGTATAGCCGAAAGTCATGTTGGAAAAGCAATTTTCTCGCTCACTGATTAAATTCGGGTACTTCTAAGACAACAGTTAATCTGGTATTAAACTCTTAAAAGATAAAAAACCATTAAAAAATCAAACTAACTTGATGTTTACAGAGATTAAGAGTCGAAACCTAATTCAGTTCGGCTAGTGTCTTAATAAATGTTAATTCTCATAAAGAATAGCAGTTTTAGCATCTTCAGACCGGTATAATAATTATAAAATTTATTTATTTAATCGATATATTTTAAAACTGATATGGTCAGTTCGTGCACCGGTCACTAATCAACAATTAAAAATTTAATTGATAATACAAACATTTTAATTGATATTAATTTTTAATTTCTTCAGTGTTAATAACATATTAACAGTTTGACTGTAATTCTTTAATATTAATCAGTTCATACTACTGTATTTTTGCATATACTCGTATAAATATGATTTATTTGTAAATTTATGTAAAATTTATGCATAAGTTTATTGAATCATAAAAAGAATAAGTAATTTGAAATGAAAAATCAACTCAAACATATGTATATAAATCCTCAAGTAATTAAGTAATTTAATGCAAATAATTTTATAAAAAACAAACAGAAAAAAATATAAATAAATAAATAAATAAATTTTAAACAATTAATCCATGTCAGTGTGTGCATGAAAAAATCCAGGTATTAATTTAATAGAGAGAATCTTACCTTTATTTTTGATAATAAAAATAAAAACATCAGAACTATAAACAAAGAAAGGGATTATTATTGTATTTGAGTTTACAAGCAAAAACAGGAAAATGCCAGTTTGAGGATTTACAAATAAATTGCCTTACAAAGGGAGTTTTTTTCTTTTTTCATATTTTTGTAAATATTTAATTGCAATCTTCAAAGCAAATTACTGTAAAAATATAAAATATTTTTTTTTTAAATAAAGAGTAGAAGGTAGACAGAGAGAGCTTAAATTTTATGTAAAAGATCACAGCATCATCGCTTTTGCCTACAACTTCGTTATAACGTTAGGGCTGTCAGGTTTAAGGTGGGGATTTTTTGTTGTTAAAAACAACACCATTGATTGGGGGACCAGAGTTTGTTTAGGGGTATTAAAACAAAGCTTTTTGAGGATTTTCTTGCATATAACAAGGTAGTTGGATTAACAAAACATTTCATCAAAATAAGAAAGTTTATGTAATTCAACCAAAAGGTAAGCCCATAGTATGAATAAGTTTTAAAAAAAATCATAGTATACCTCCGAGCTGTAACACAAACACAAATAACAAGAATTCTGACAATCATATATATTAATTCTAAAGCACTTTTTTTGTCGGTTGCAAATATCTCCCATGCCACCGCATCGAATTTAATGAATGATATCTCATTTTAAAGCTTATATCCAACACTAATGACGAAAAATAATTAGAAATTGAAAAATTAATATTTTCATTGATAAAAATTATATTTTATATAGAACTGCATGGTAATACTGTTGTCATTATGATTATATGTTTTTGTTCAAGTGTGGTAATACAGGGTCGCTTAATAGTAATGCAGTTCTACATAATATGTGCTTCTTTACTTTTTGGTTAAGTTCGGTAAATAGCGAGTAAACAATAATTTCTCTCAATAAGAGACAAATTTACCCAAAAGTACGGGAACACAAAAAAGCAAAAATTTTACCCATTCACATAAAAATATGAAAAAACACAGCTTTATGTCACACACACATATATTGAACATGTACTTTCGCAAAAAATAAACGACAATAATTTGAATTATACACGTTAACTAAGACAAAAAAATACTTTTTTATATAAATATTGAAATAAATTATACTATAAGTCTTTCACTGCAGGTTTATAATTATTTTTTAATTCAACTTTTAAATTTTTTTTTAGTTTTCTGAACCTTTTATTTTTCTATTATTTTTTAAACAGCTGATTTTTTATTTATTTGTTTACTTGCACAAACTAGCCCCAAGAAAAAGTACGGGCTACTTCGTGCATGAAGAAGAAGAATCTTACTCTCTCAAAACTTCTCTCATTTACCCAAATTTTGTGTACAGGAACGCTTTTTGGTTAAATTGGGATCCCGCGGGCGCCCAATGTAGAGTAAAGAAACGGACTTAATATATAAAGTTGTAAAAGCCATTGTTTTCATGGCATTGTTTGTTTTATAAAGTGTAGTAATACGGTGTCTTAATATACATATATTATGATTTCTAATATTTTTATACTTTTAATAAAATGAAGTTACTAAAATTTCTATTAATTATTTTCATTTTATGTTACAAAAATGACAACTAACTGTGCGAAATGTTCGCATGGGTCATCTAGTACACTTTTAAAAAGAATTAAATGTTGGATAAATAAATTGCTTTTCAAAAAACCAAACTAAAAATTGGATTTTGTATTGCTTTGTAAATTCTTTTGTTTGTTTTTATATACCTATACTAAATGGGATATGATTCTCATTTAGTTTATAACTTTTTGAACATAAAAGTTTTTAGTTTTGATTACCATTTTTGGGAAAATGTCTCCTGTCATATGCAACATATTTCATATATATTTCATGTAAGTATGTATTGCAAATATTTTATGTGTATTACTTGATGTAAAATTAATACGGTAATCGAACATCTCTTAAACTGTAAATAAAGCAAAATGAGTATTGGGCTTTATTAAATGCTGGGGAAAGCAGTTATATGATCCATATGTTTAAAAACAATTATTCAGATCTGTGATGAGACAAATCCTAGAGCATGATTCATTCACTCCACTACGTCTAGAAACAATTTGTTCATTTCTGTCTTCATCTTCTTCAATGGAACCCAAATATTATTCAAACATTATATGAAAGCCGTCTTGCAATGATTAAACTATCAGGCAATAAGAGCAAAAGAACTTTTATGAACGTTTGTGTAGTGAATAATGTGTTATGTAGTTCTATTGGGCCTAAAAATGTTTTAAAATAGCTAGAAAGTTATTTTCATACGAATAGTTCTAAATCGCCCAACAAGATGCAACGGTTTCTACTAATTTTGATGCGTCTAGAAGAATATGAGTGAATTTCGACACACATGTTCACCTCATTTATGTGACTGCTTATTTATTCGTACTTAGCGAAGGCACTCACCACAACGATGAGGCAACTGCTGTTGATCATTCAAGGGTGAAAGTATAACACTGGCCTTTAAATAATCAATTCACAGCTATTTGTATCACTCCTAAGGCGCTTAATAATATAAGAAAACGAACAATTTATGTTCTGTTGTCATAATGTACTGCCCTTTCTACAAAAATACTAATACAATGCACACTATTTAGTAGGGTCTTACCCCTGATGAAAAAAAAAACAAGAAAGTGCTTCATTGAGTACTTAATATTTTTTCCAAAATAACCTGTAAGAAATTATGCCACAGGTTGAATAATAAATAAAAAAAAATGGCATCCAACTAATTTGTGCTTAATAGTATCACCTTAGAATTATTGAAAGATATCGTAGCTGCCAAAAATTAATTGAATTTAAACTGAGAGCAGTGCAAATTCTTACTAAAAATAAAAGATACCACATATGATATTAATTTACCAAAAATAACTACTTCTACCAGGTTTTCCTTTGGCAATGAATTACGAATTTATCTGATTATATTACTTGTTAAGAAATTCATATGTAAAAAATTTATTTGAGTTTGCAATTTCAATTTATAATTTTTGCTCCTTCAAGCAATTTTTCTATGACTACAAAAATAAAAAAACCTTTTTTTTCTCAACATCTTTTGGTTTTAAGGATAACTATTAGAAAAAGAAAACATATAATCAAAACTAATAATTAATTTTCTCAAAATTGTATTTCAGTTGAAATTAGCATCCTTAACCCTTTATATCCACTGAAAAATATGTTATAATTTAAAAAATTTCTCAAATTACAGACAAACCTACATAAGACTTAAAAATGTGTGTTGATTTAATTTGTTAATTAAGAGCCGTTAATTTTATAAGTAGCATAAGTCAGTTTCTAAACAAATATTTGGGTAAACATGATATTAATTAGAAATTAACAGTGTCTCCATTTTTACCAAATTTTTAAATGAAATGGTAAGAAACACTGAGATTTTGTTCCCGAGAAGTTTAACTAATCAACGTTAAATCAAAGTTGTTTATTGTGAAAGTGGTATAAGTCTATTTATCGCAATGAAAGCTGGTGATTATTTATTTGCTATTTGAGAAGAACATAAGTATTCTGAGAATAAAAATACAAATTACGCTCTTCCAAATTCACTATTAATATTTTTAATTCTAATAAAGCCTGTAAAATGATACAGTCGAGCCTCGATTATCCGTGATGGTCGGGACCAGAAGCATTACGGATAATTGATTTTTACGATTAATCGAATAACAATTTTGTTAAAGAGGTTTTTTTTTTAAATTTTTATTATTTAACAAGTGAATATTGGTGTACATACATATTTACATTAAAAAAATTAATTCAAGATGGCAATGTCATAAACTGTCTGTATCCCAACTTGGTATTTTTTAGCTAGCATTTTAACACTCACATTATTTTTTGAATGCTCGTTAATTATTTTAAATTTATCTTCAATATTTAAAACGTTTCTTTGCCTTTTTACTAAATATATTTAGATTTAACCAGCCGCACTTCTCAAATTTCAAAATTGAACAAATCATTTGTAAATGCCTCTGACTCGAAGTATTCAAACAGGGGAACTCCCCGTTTTTGTCACGGCTAATACACATAATCACGGTTAATCGAAGCAAATAATTTAAAAACATTGCAAACAAAAAACAATAGTCAGATCTTTGGCCATCACGGTTAATCGTGATTACCGGTTAACCGGATCACGGATAATCGAAGCCCGACTGCACCTATTTGAAAACTAAGAGATGTTTGCAACTATCCAAATAAAGAGGTAATGTTTTTGCTTGTAACTGTTTTGTTACATACAGTTTCAATACCTTAAATATGGTCACTCAAAGCAACTAAAACTTTTTACATAAATATATGCTGCTAATCCAAATCTTAAGCTACTAAGGGTTAAAGATAATTTAAAAATTAAAAATAAAAACAAATTTCTATGTTTGCCTCATCTATTAATTTTGCTGTTGTTCGAAAGTATAAATAATCTAATAAGAAGTTTAAATATTTCTATCAACAATTTGAAAATAATTCACTTAACCCCTTCCTTATCTATTGCACTTTCTATTGGAAACGTATCTATGATTCTGTCTATTTTAAGCAAAACTAAAGAAAAAATGTTTATATATTTTTTCTTCCTGCTATGCAAGTATAGCATTACCTCAGCTGCATAATATTATTTTTCAATTTAACTCTTGTCTGTCTGTCTTCTAATGCAACCTGCTACCATTAGTCTAACTCTTCTGATTTTTTGTGTTCTGTACTCGTATGTTTAAACATATGGCTTTCATGATTGAATACAATTTTTCAGCAAATTTATCAAATATTTTCAAAAAACAATTTTTTTTTCTGTAAATCTATACATTTGGCTGGAGTTGATGACGTTGATGAAATGATAATATGAATGGATGTTGATTTATAAATTTAAACAGTTGTGACAATAAATAAGTAAAACCAAAAACAAAATTTTTTTTTTTTTTTAAACAAAACATAACGTTTCTTTGAAATAAGCGGATAAGGTTTCAATAAAAATATATTTTGTTGCGAGTTACAGAATTTTTTCAAAAGACAGACAGCTAAGCAATAATGGGAAATTATGTAGCAGCCTACAGCACGCACTTCAATTTTTTAAAAACCTAAATATGAATATGAAAATTTTTTAACTAAAATTATTTTAAGTAATTCATTTAACCTTTAACTACTGAGGTGGTGGTAAATTTTACCCCCTCCTTAGATTTTTTAATTTATTTTCTTCGGTTGGGCGCTGTTGAGACCCTGTTTTGTTATACTAAATCTTTGATTTTTTTATTTTTATAATCATATTTATATAAAAATGTATTTTCTTGTTCTTTTAAAAATAAATTATTAAATAAAAATTTTTTTTTTGACTAATTTTTTTGGTAAAACAAAAGGTGGTAAAATTTACCCCACGTCAATAACTATGAAAAAATATTTCATGCCACAAACAACAGAAAACAATTCATATTTGACGTCAATTAAATACAAACAAATTGGGCGGCCAGTCAGTTGAATATATCGTATATTGTTAACATTTTCGTTTGTCTCTATCAATTTGTTGCTCTCCATTATTACAAAGTAATAAGCCTTTCCGAAATTATCATATTTTTATGTAGGGCAATCTTCTCTTGACATTTTTGATTTCTTAGATTTAATAGTTTTATTTCATTCAATATTCATATACGTTTTTAATTATTTTATATCCCCCCCTTTTAACTAAAACACTAAAATGGATTTGAAATATATAAAAAAATTTCACTTAAGACTTTCTATTAAATTTTCAAGAAATATGGAATCCGTCTTTTTAGTTCGTAATTATTTTAAATAAACCCTATAAGTAGGCTACATATTTACATATGTTTTGTGTTACACTGTATTCTCTAGACAACCATAAATATATGCTGACTATTGTGTCAGTTACCTTGAAATCGTATACACCCACACACACAAATATTCTTGCCCAAATCATTAGAGATAAATACTATTTGTAGATTTGCATTAACTGTACTCACACTTTCTCTAAAAATTATTTTTTGTTTGTTTTGTTTATTCTGACCTATCTTCTCTCACACTTCTTTCTGTTTATTTGTGTATAATTTGCATAGAAATATTTTATTGTATAGAGATTGCCATAGATTTTCAAAATATAATTGTGGTATTGTATTGCTGTTGTTGTTATTTGTGGTTTATTGTTGTTTCTGTTTCTGTTGTTATTTCTATTTACGGTTATGCCTCAATTCAATGCATCATATAATCATCATCATACTCATCATCAACATAGAAAAGAGAATAAAATTCAATTCAATTGCACAATACAATTGAATTTCTTTTTTTTTTTTTTTTTTGACAAAAATATATTCCTAGCGAAAAACCAAAATACTCTCTTATATTTAGTGGTATGCTTTTCTATCTATATAAATAAATGCATGTGATGCTTATCATTATCAGTATTGACAACTAACAACTACAACATCAAAATTGATATTTTATATACAATGTTTCTGCTATTGCTACTCTCCAAACTTGCATTATGAATACTGTTGTAACAGTAGTCATAAGATATTCTTCCTCTCCCTTGCTTTAATATGTATATGTAGCTGTTACTCTGTGGGCATGTGAGCTCATATTTGTTTGTTGATTTATATGCAGGTTTGTGGTTGTGTATATATGTGTACAGGTTTGTGCATACTGTAGTAATTTTTCTGCCTCTTTATTATTTTTTTACCCACAAATCCTTAAATAAAACACATACCTTTGTTTTATGCGTCTTTATGAGTCTGGCTGTGTGTGTGTGTACGGACATGTCACTTTTAGTAATTTTTATAATAGAATTTGAGACGGCATAGTTATGGACAACATTAAATAATTTTCTTGCAAATAATTTTTGTTAATTATTAGTAAAAACGCAAAAGAAATTCGATATAAACTTGTTTTATAATTTTAAAAGTAAAGTTATATAAAAATTTTTAAAGAAATATAATAAAAATAATAAAGGAATAGTTTTAAAAATAAAATTTTGGTAAAAATTACTAGAAATTTTTTAATTATTTTCAAAGAACTAAAACCTGAAAACAAAACTGGTCAATAAAACCACTATATTAACCAGCAAAAAAGAGCCTACCAATTTGTAGTGGAATCACGAATGAAACCAAATTTAAGCAGTTCTAATTTTGGTAAATTAGCAATGAATTAAAGTGTGATTGCATTAGTATGAAAGTTTCCTTTCTTTCTTTGATTAAAACCAGCACTCGAGGGGTGAACCCTATAAACGCAGTACAATGTGCTTGTCTGGGAAGGAATTTATGAGGGTAAGGGAAAAGAGGGCTGCAAGCCTTTCAGTTAAACTTACTAATATCATATCTGATATAAGTTCGAAAAAAAAAGGTTCTACTTTAAAAATGAGAACCGTAAAGAAATCGGTTGCTGTTGATTCATTATTAAATGGCCAGTGTTATACCATCACAACTAAAAAATCCAACAGCAATTAACCCTAAGAAGCATGTTTAAATTAGGGAAAGAGTAAAATATCATAATGCTATTGTAGATGATGTTGTTGTTCTCCTTGATACAGTCCCTGGGATAATTTTTAGTAACTGCTCCTCAACAGCCTTTCTGACATGGAAGACCCTGCCAGAGAGCTATTGCTCTTCGACAGCTAACCCAGTTGAGTCTTTGCACTGTAAACCTTTATATCTATTATCCCACGAGTAGAGAGAGATGCTTTCGAATATTAAATTCAACTCTTTGAATTTAATTAAAAATTTATCATTTTAGAACATTTTTTACCTCAAATTGGTAGAACGCTTGTAATCCTTACTAAACTGTTTATTAGTTCTGCCTTTATAAACAATATTAATAGTACCAATTACCTCATGGGTAATTTCGAGTTTTGAGACCATAAAAAGTCAATTAAAATTTTAATTGATACAATTAAACTTTAACAGATACAATTAAATTTTTGATTGTATTAACCACAAGAGGTCATATGTATAAGCAATACAAAAATTGTAGGCGGTTCAGCTGTATTTTTTTTTAAACGCAAATCATAATCTTATCGAAGGAAAAATGAAAATAAATGATCAATTTTAACCCTCCAAAATACGCTATAAATTATTAAAGGAACAAATAATGAGTAAAATCCTGCACAAACTACTCTAAATAAAAAAATTTAATAATAGAAACATATAATTAAAACAAAAATAAAAAAAAAATACAGATAAAATCGTCAGCCCAGTTCTGAATTATAATCCTGGAGTTCAAACCTGACATCTAGAAAGAAAGAAATAAGATTAAAAAAATATTTCTTTCGGCGACTACCTCTTAGCTGTCTCATGGCAAACAGTTTGAGAAAAACTGATTGTCATGAATAAGTCTATTAAAGCTGTCGTTCGGAGTCGATATCAAACTGTAGTTCCCAGTATGTATGGATAATAACTGAAACACACAAGATGGGTTGTAATGGCCAATTATATATGTATGTAAAGGGATGTGTGTAAACAAGAAAAAATTTATGTCGGAAATCTCATTCAAAATTTTGATTGCAGCCAGAAAATTGTAACATGTTGTCACGATTTTAATAGAATTCCTATAAAAGGGAGAAAAAAAACTAGAATTCGAAATAAGGGAATTGGAGGGAGAGGAATATTTACCGACAAATTTCTTTTATAATTGGACTGCAAGGATGAACATTTTAAGTACATACATACATACATAATACATACAAAATTGGCCATTACAACTCTGTTTTAGGGTTACAGCCCAGCTTCTCTTTTAGCTTCCTCTCCTAAAATTATGCAATATAAAGTATTTGCTAATCAAAAAACGATCGATAATTTCTCTAAAATGACAGAAGTAACAAAATGTTCCTAAATTTTCACATATTTTTATAAAAAAAAAAGAAAAAAAAACTTGCCTGAAAATACAGCCACAAAAATCTGCACAGTATTCTCATTAATTAACAATTATCCAGATGAAATGTTTTGCAAAATCCTTTAGACAAAAAGTGTCATAAACATGAGGAGATTTCTTTTTTTTTAGCAACAAAAACCAAATTATTCCATTTAAGCCACAAACAAAATTTTTGTAAATCTATACTTCCACTTCTAAATCTTTTTCTTTTGTTACTACTGGGGCTGGTGCTACAACTCTACTGGTATGAAAAATTTTTGGCTTTTAAACTTCTAAACCTCTACATGAACGTATGTTTTCTACAGAAGGAGTATGTATATTAGTAATGTTGTTCACTTTTTCTATTTTGGTAATTTTACTTGATAATACCAATGTCAACAGCACAAGTGCGTAACATAATACAACAGCATATAACAATAACAACAAAAGCAACAGTAAAAAGGCATTAAAAGTAACAACATCACTAACTAAAAATAGAAATCATCAACATCTTTTTTGGTATCATATGAAACGGAAGTATAGTTCACAAAAAAACAAAAAAAAAGATAGCTTTGATGGCTTTTAGGTGTGTGTATGTGCTAAAAGAAACAATAATGGAAGTAGAGTACTGCACCAAGCATATGTGGTAAACAAAGTTGTTTTGTGGCCATTCTGTAAGCTGATCCCTCAAATATTTAATATTTTTAGTCATAATAGTAGCACCTTTTGGCTATATAAACAAAATCCTAAAATATTCAATAAACATGAGACTAATGTTTTAAAGTTATATTAAGAAAAACAGAGCAACAAGAGAACATGGGCACATAAAGGGTAGATATCGTTCAAAACAGTCTTACTTTTAGGCTACTTTGATTCTTATATTGTTTTATAAAACTCATTAAAGTTTTCAAAAACAGTCCTACAGACTTAATTTTAGTCTGTCTGCCAAGCCTGATCTAATGCACTCTCGTGGTAAAACAAAAGTGCATGACCCTTTTGATTTTTGGTAAAAATGTTAATGAAACATGACCATTTAATGTAAACTGGCTATTGAAAAGTTAGAAACAATATTGCAATCACCCAAAACAAGAGCATGATAACAACAACTTGCAACATTAACAAATAAAGTCAAAATCTTACACCCTGAAAGTACATTTTGTATACTTAAAACATTATGACCATAGACATCAACATTACCAACATCATCATTACTTGTTGACTGGCTTAAAAAATTGCCTCTCTATTGTTGTGCTTACACAACAACAACAACAACAACAAAGAGATAGTCTTGTAAAGTTAAAAAAAAAAAATAAAATTACTACAACAAATGCTGGCCAGAATGATGATGGTATTGTTCATTTTTGGTTTTCTGCATATTTGTTTCATTGGTTTTCACTCAACTGACTTGCTTTACTAACAATGAAAATAAAGAGTTACTGGTAAAAAAAAAAGAAACAAAATTCAAATCACTAGAAAGAATACAAAACAAATCTGTTGCCTCAATACCACCGCCACCATCAAACATCAGCCATCACCCAAATGGCATCCACAAAATTGTGGTTTAAAATTGCAACCATTTCCTCCTACACAAACACACACTTGAACAAAAAACATAACAGTTTACAAAAGTCAGGATAAAGGCCTAAAATTCATGCCCATACACAAACCCACATAACACATCAAAATAAGGCAAAAAATTAGTCGGCCTCTACAAGTAACAAAAACAGGAAGCCTTTAATGTTCACAATAAGGCAACAAAGTATTTTGGAAAAAAAAATATTCTTTTAAAGAAATAAAATACAAACTGTCAGTAATAAAGGTCTAAAAAAATATATATTCTATGTTGTGCTGTCTACAACTGCTAGCAGACATAGACTTTTAAAAGAAATATATTTTGGACAAAAAATTTTGGTAATTTCTTTAAAGCTCGAATCACTTAGTTTATAATAAATAATAAAAATGGCTTTCAATTAAAATATTTGTAGTATCAATTAAATTTTTTAGTAATTTCTAAGCAGCAATTAAATTGATCACATTAATTAAAGAATTTTAATTGAAAAGAAAATCAAAAATAATTTTCTATAAACAGGCTATTAAAAGCTCTTAAAGAGCGCAACTTTCATTAAATTTTGCTTAAAAAAGTTAAAAATGTTTAAACAAATATCCATTTATATTTAATGTTGTGTATGAAAAAAACACTGTCCCACAATGCAATTATACAGAGATTCGTTAAGTGATTGTGTGCAGTTTTTTTTTTTTTTGTAGCAATCACAGAACATAGCAAAAAATGTGTAACATTTGCCTAAAAATATTCACCACAATTTCATTATTTAATTTGCACACATTGTCCCTTTATTTTTTGTGTGAATATTTCTAAAACTCCTATAGTGTGTGGGTGACTTTTCTATGTCCTAAGGTTTCTAATTTATAATTCAACATGACCTCTGTTGTTGTGTTTTAATAAACTTTGTGTTTTAGAGTTTATTTAAAATATTTTTTTAATGCCATGATGTATTCAGCGAAAGCTGACAATTTGTAGTTTCTGAAAACTAATACTACAGAGAGATAGATAGAGAGAGGGAAAGAGTGTCGGGAATTGTAAATTTTGACTTTTATTTTATTTATTTTTTTGGCAAATGAATACAAATTAAAAAGGAAGTACCAGCCATTCAAATAGTAAAAACTGCAAAGTATTTTATTTTATTTTGGTTTTTATTTTTTGGTACCCAGTTATGGCTATTTATAAATTTTTAACATAAACATGAATATTTAAGTTTTAGACATGCATAGTTTTCGGGTTATATTTTATTTATAAAATGCCAAGTTTTTTTTTTTTTGCAATTGTTCTTTTACAAAACAAAAAATAAACAAAAAATTTATTAACTGCTCAAAAGGGGCCAAGAAAAAATAAAACATAGCCAATAAACTTGCATTTACTGCAAAAAAACCTACACAGGATTAGAAAACAAAAACCACAATATCTTAAACTACTATATGGGTACCAAATCGTATTTTCTATTCCGAAACTTAAGAATTAGAATTTTAATATTTTTAATAAATTTAAAAACATAATTATAGTTTAAAATATAATTCCAAAATACTAATCATGTTTTGGTATTGTATGGAAACGACACAGACTTAAAGGCAAAAAAGATCGTTTTGTGGTACTTTTTCTTTTTCAGTTCTGCTAGTGTTTGTACATAATAATAATGTCAATTCTCATAAGAATACCAGTAATAGGATCTTAGGCTATTAAAATTCATACAATAAGTATAATATATGTAGGTCCATTATATTTAATATTTAAATTTAATTCGAAAAAATATATAAAAAAATACTACATAAAAAAATTAAAATCGTTAACTATTATGAGCAAATTTTTTCAAAAATATATATTTTTCAACTCTAGAAATTCTATAAGATTAATTATATTTAGTATTTTATATTTTAAAAAAGTACCACAAAGGTACCGTGGAAGTACTTTTTAAAATTCTTACATTTTATAAATTAATTAAGGAATTTCAATATAATTAAGTACCATTTTTATATGCTTATTGTTTTTTGTACTATGAAAAAAAATAATAGAAAACAATTTCAATATTATAACCCCAATATACATCAGATTAAAAAAAGTACCAAAGTTTAAAACACATTTTATATATATATATATATACATATACATACATATGTATGTAGATAAAACAATAGCATTTCAAGGTATAAGGTACTCTTGTAGGCTATAATCGGTAATATAAAGTTAAACAAATACTTAAATAAAGTACCTTAAAGAAGTATAAAACTTAACGTACTAATGACTTCAAACAAAAGCCTTGTTAAACACATTTTTTATACGATTTCATGACTTTTAAGAGCAAAAAGAAAGTAATAACAAAAATACCATCTATCACATAGGCAATTTTAGAAATATATTTTATTGAAAGTCTATATTTGCGGTAAAGTACAGAATAATTTATGAAACAAGTTGTAGGTAATCAAATACAAATAATTTTTTGATTTGATGCAATTAAGAATAAGTACTTGTAATAAAGTAATGTTTCAAAACCGTCAACAAATCTTGGAAATATAACAAATATGAATGTTCACAAAAAATATAAAAAAAGTGTTTTTACAAATTTTGAAAAAGTACTAAAACGTGACGAAAAGGAATTTTACATACATACATACATATTTGGCCATTACCACTCTGCTTCAGGGTTACGGCCTAACTTCTTGCAGTACTCATGTTGTGTATGTAAATTTTTATCCATCAGTACCGGGACCTGCAGTTTAACGTCGACTCTAACGACAGACTTGAGACATTTTTAATGGCAATCAGTTACTCTCAGAACTTTTTCCACAAGACTGCTAAGAGGTAATCCCCAAAGAAATATTTTTTTTTTTTTTTGTCAAGATGTCAGAGCAGAGGTTCGAACCTTGAGCTATCGTCTTAGTAAGCCAACAGAATAATCATCAGACCACGGCGACTACAAAGGAATTTTAGCACAAAGAATTAATTTCATCAAGTACAATTTTTTTTTATTAATAACTTTAATCAAAAGTATATATCTGAGAAACGTACTAAAAGTAATTTTTTTTTAGACAAGATTTTTTTTTTTTTTTTTTTGCTTTGCTACTTTGTATTTTATTGTGGTATGGTTACACTGTCGGGATTTGACTTAATATGATTCAGAAACTAACTCATTTGCATGGCAAATGTTAATTTGATTTTAATATGCGATATTAAATGAGCTGCTGAGTGGTCACTCACTCTACATAAGTTTTAGGCAACGATAAGTAAATTTATAATAAGTCAGCTTGTCTGTAGAAACTACATTTGGGTAAAAAAGTTTTTATTTGATTTTAATACACAATATCATACGAGCTGGTTAGTGCTCAATTACAATACTTGGCATTACAACTAACCATTAGTTAGGCACTCATGTTGGATTGGCTAGTAGTACTCTCACTTATAATCACAATTTCCAGCTAACCATAATTAAATGTATAGTTTGTGGTGCATAAAAAACACTATGAGCTAAGACAACAGTGCAGCTGAAACCACGTGTTAAAATGAGAAATGACACAAAATCAAATTAACCATTATGGCATTTTTTCAGGGACTGTAACGGTTATAAGTTATATCGAAAAACTTATTTTTTTATGGTTATTTTGAGAGTTTTTCCAAAAAAGGTCAGCAGAAAAAGTTATAAGTTAAAAAAAAACTCTTATAAATAGAGTTTTATTTTTCAGTCAGAAAATAACAGTTATTTTTTGAGTTTTATTTTTCCATCATAAAATAAAACTCATAAAACTCGTTTTTATGAAAAATTTTTTTTACACCTAATCCTGATTTGACACATTATCGTCTGCAAACTATTACAAATGTCATTTCTATCGTATTTTGTTCCGTG
Source organism: Metopia argyrocephala (assembly GCA_963576795.1). Lineage (NCBI taxonomy): Eukaryota > Metazoa > Arthropoda > Insecta > Diptera > Sarcophagidae > Metopia > Metopia argyrocephala. Next base: position 108,807,718 of record OY756211.1, on the reverse strand, counting down.
CAGAACGTTGTAATAGACGCAGTCATCGAACCCGCTTTCATCCTCCTAGTCAAATATTTGTAACATTTTTAGCAAGTTCCGGCCATTATCGGTTTTAGTTGTGTAAATTTGCTCTTTTTTTAATATTAAAGCACCCTAAAAATCGTTTAGCTTGAGATTTTAGGTATTCAGCTATAAAAAACAATAAAATAAAGATACCACAAGCAACGGGATTATATTAAAAATAAAATCTTTCAAAAAAACGAGTTTTATTTTATAACTGAAAAATAACACTCGAAAAATAACGGTTTTTTTCCGACTGAAAAATAAAACTCAAAAATAAGTTTTATTTTATGACGAAAAAATAAAACTCACAAAATGAGTTTTATTTTATGACGGAAAAATAAAACTCTCTTTTTAAAGGTTTTATCTAAACTTTTATTTTTCCGTCAAAAAGTAACAGTTAAAATCTGATTAATGATCACTAATGCGAGATCACCACAGATTCTGTGAGAGCTCTCCAAGACGATTAATTTGGTATATAACATCATATATGTCTGTCGACTCTAATACGATGATTTTTTTAGTTTATTTTTAAGCAATAACTGTTATTTGCGGTCCCTGCATTTTTTTTCTGGTTTTTATCTTCAGTTTTAAATTATTTTTCAATAATAATTCATATATCGGCACTAGCTTCCAGTTAGTTCATTTATTAGTGACTTTGTTCATATAATTCCAACAGGGTATGAACAACACATGTTAATAATTTTTGACATTTAGCATGACATTAGAAAAACAACTCATTGTTGATTTATAAATGAAAATGGAGATAAAAGTTTTAGGTTTTTTATGTAAAACAAAAACAAAAAAATTTTTGCTTAAAAACATCAACACTATCTTTACCCACAACCACAAAACAAATATCATTTACTCGCACAAAAGCACACACACATACACAGACACACATACGCAGTCAGATTTTAATGATGATGAGTGTGAATGTAGTTGAATGTGAGTGAGTGCCGTAAATTTTATAGTATTTTATATAAATTTTTAATTATCCCCTTAATTTTCACCATCAACTATGAACTAAATTTTATATTCTATGAATTTCAACATATGAATTTTATTATTATTGTATATGCGAGTATGTATGTATGTAAGAATGACTTTTATTACAATTGCAACAGGATGCCATTTGAGTTCTGTTACTTTTGCTAGTTTGGTCCTTTTGTTTGTCATGGTAATCAGGTGCTTTATGGTTTTACTATTGGCCCTTCATCTCTACCACCATTTTAACTCTTTACATTTATGCATTTTTAATTAGAAAATTTACAAATTTTTGCACCAAAAACACACATACACTCACACACAATAAAAGGAAAACATAACTTTATAAAATATTTAAATCTTTACTGCATATGCTTGTCAACCTCAATATTATGAAGTACAGGCAGGAGTAGCCTGTACTCTGTAACATCTCTGTCCACATAAATTTTTATTTATTTTAAAGCAGGATTTTTGATCACCCTTTTCCATCATAATGGAGAAAATGAATTTTTACATATGGACACAACAAGCCAAAGTAAATTAAATATTTATCATCATCATTCTCACATATGAAATAAAATATAAATGGTATATAAAAAATATAAATAAAACACTTTTTTTATGTCATCACTTTTGCATAGACCAAAAAGTTTTATTTTTTTTTTTATTTCACTTTTTATTTTATTTTTTTGTTTTCATTTTTTTCTCTCTGAAAACTCATGTTTTCATAGACATGCAAATGATATTTTTCTTTTATTTTTTTTTGACAAATTGTTTGAAAAATTCATACAATTATTTCTCTTTAGTTTTAAATTCCATAAAAATTATTTCAATATTTACTTAAACAACTTATTAAAAGGTATTTACATACAGTGCAGATTTGAATATTTCAAATAATTTTAAGGTTTTCTGTAGATATGTTTTATAGAAACCCAGCAAAATAAACGGCTTGACAAGCGTTAGCACAATCAAATTGAATTTATTTAACATGAATATGCTATGATTTTGAAACTACTTTAGTATTATAAAACAAATAATAAATATTTTATAAAGTTATTGTTAGCTAAGAGGTTATACGTCTACACTCAACGACAACTTCAAACTTTTAAGGCAAATATATGATTTCTAGAGCCAGTTATGTCTTACATAACTAATCACCCCCATTGCGAATGTCAACGGCGACACGTATGTGACGTCGGCGATATTCTAATGACATTACCGTAGGCAACATTGACGTCTATCGATTAATTTTGACGTAGATTTGGTATTTACAAAGACAATTTTAGGACGTCATTGACGTAAATTGATTTTGATTTTGTCAATAAATTTTAAAATGTTGATAGTTGTTGTTGTTGTTTTTGTAACAGCACTGCAGATGTTAGAAGTTCCTCTGGGGAAACAACTTACGGTATGAACAGCTTTCGCTGAGTTGACAATCCTTGGCCAACTGGGAGTCGCGTCGGTTGAGCGTTTCTTCTAGAATTAAAAAGACATTGGGTTGCCCCAAAGCCAGGACATAAAACATTTCCAACACTTAATTGGTATGAGCCTTGTGCAAAGAACCTTAATTTTATTGCCTTCTTTAAAATGTTGGAAATGACTTTTGTACGAATTATGCTCTTTATTAATTTGTTAATTTTTATCCATGAGTACAGACACCTACAGCTTAAAGACGACTTCGAACGATTTGAGACTTTTTCATAGCAATCAATTACTCCCACAGCTTCCGCGAAAACACTGCTGAGAGATAATCGCGAAAAGAAATAATTTTTTCATATTTCTTTTTTTCAAAATGTCAGAGCTGAGATTGAACCCGGCGCTTTCGTCTTAGCAATCCAACACACTAACTACTAGACCACGGCGACTACCAGTCTAAAGTACTCAAAGGCATAGTACGAATACGACCAATTGGAATTTCAGGATCTCTGTCTCATTGTTTTCTTTTGAAACACTAGAATTTTTTCATTACTTATTTCTTTCAGTGGAGTTGTAAATAAAGTGTTTTAACAAAACTTAAAATAAGAGAATAAACCAACTGGTATAGAGTATAGAGATGACATTTATGTTTTTGAAAAATATCGATAATATTACGACGCCGACACACACGCGTAAATTAACACCGATTTGACGACTAAAAATTGATGATTCCGATATTAGCGCCTTTGACAATAAGGATTGAATAATTGTCATAAATCTGTACAAGTCACGATAAGCTATGATGAGACTACTGTAAATGTCGTTGGAATTATATTAAATTTGGTGTGGTATACAATTCCTTTACATATGAAATTTTCCCTTTTGATTGAGAAATCATTACAAAAACAATTTAAATCTATTGAATAGAATAAAAATCATTATGTGTTTCATCATGAAACAAGAATAACTTTCCAATTTGTTACAAAACGACCCCTACTTAGTAAGTATATTTGCTGATTAACGCCTAAATATATACTACTAATATTCATACTACTCCTACTCCATGTCTTAAAAAAAGAGAAGATAATTTTCATTAACTTTATTTGTTAAACCACAATATTTTTTTGAAATTAATGCTTAAGCTCCACTCAACTCATTAGGGAAATCAAACTCTTTCAAGAAGAGATTTCCTTTTTCAATATACTACATTACAAAAATAACTGCCTTACTATATACAATATGAATTTTCTTTTAAAATATTACCTCTGTATGTGGGGATGGGTACACTGCCGGTAATTGTTATTTTAAGTAAATTTCCGTTATTAGGCAAATATTGCAAATGAGCAAGAAAATATAGAAAAAAAATCTCAAGAGTGTTTAATAAACAATAGAGAAACTAATTTGTTGAGGATAAACAAAATAAACATCCCTAAGGTATGCTAAGAAAAAGTATTATGTAATTTATGCCATTAGGTTAGGCAATTCTAGATAAGCCAACAAAAACTAAAAATAAAGTATAAATGTATATAAATATAAGAAAACAATTGTTTTATTTTTGGCTTAACCTCAGCACAGTTCAAGTGCAACTACTTACTTGAACTTAAACTACAAAGGTGGTATCAACTTTTTGTATTAAGGAAACTTACCTGAAAAGAAAAATAAAACAAAAGAAAAAAGGTTTTATTAAATTTAATAAAAAATATTATTGTAAAATAAATTAAATATATAGAATTGAGTTTGCGAAAAAAAGGAGCACGAAAAATTTCTAAAGTTAGCAATTATAATCAAACTTAAAGCTAAATTAAGTTTAATTTTAAGTATTTAATTATTAGTGTAGCAGTGTTAAAAAAACACCTTTCATTTTAATTTTCCTTTAAAGAAATAAATCAAAATGTTCTAATAAATATTTGGTCTATTTAGGAGAAAAAATGGAAGCTTTAAACTTAAATGTTCGTGTTTTATATATTTTGTTTTCTTTTTAAAGCCTTGCACATATTTGAAAAAAATATTTCATTTTAATTGTCGAAAAAGTATTGCCTATTTTTAGGCTAAGAAAAAAACCAATTTATTTTTCTAAAATTTGTTGCCCACTTTTAAGGTTTTAGCAAAGTTTTGTTTTTCTTTTTTCTCTTTCATAGAAATCATGTTAATTTAGTACTGCCCTCCACAAAATTTATATACATACAGATTTATTTTTTGAGCTCAAAAAAACCCAATTGAAAAAATAAAAGAAATCTTCCCCTTTCTATACTGTTTTGCATTCTCAGCCTTTAACGTTTATATTAAACTTTATCCAGCCCTTAAACATTTTAATATTTTCTTTAATGCTTTTACCTAGCCTTTTTCGTTTTAGAGAACAGAGCTATTCTCTACAATCTAGACCAGCCAAACCAAACAAAGTAACAGTCTTTTAGAACATTTGAACTGTCTCGTGTATTTGGCATTATAGTGACGTTTATTAAAGAAAATATAAAAAATGGTTTAAATGGAAACCAACCAACAAGTAGTAAAAGAAAAAAACAAAAATATATTGAAAAAAAAAATGAAAGAAATATTGTATAAAATAAAAGGCTAGAAAAATATGACCTCTTTAGCAAAAAATGAAAAAATGCAAAAAAAAAAAAAAGAAAACTTTTACTGGCTCTGCAAACAAACCCGAACGACCGTATTTTGCCTGACTCGGTTAAACATAGAAACACAAAATAAATATTTTTCTTTATATGAAAACAAAAAAAAGAAATATTTTTTAAAGGTAAAACGTAAAAATAAAAAAAAAACATAAAAAATAAATTTAAGAAAAAGGAAAATAAATTTATGTCGCTTTACATGAATGTGTGCCTGACTGTTTGAAGTGCAAATGTTGAGGTTTATATGGTATTTTTAAGATTCAGGAAAAAAGTATTAAAAACAAAATCATAAAAACAAATTATTCTTTTATTTTCTTCCTACCTTCTAAGGTAATTTTAGCCAATTGTAGTATAAAAATTTAACAAATAAGTTTTATCGAGAAATTATTTCTTTTACAATTTCAGCCTTCGTTATCGATATATAAAAAAAATTAATACCATGATCAAAACATATATTCGGATACTTATTATCCTCAACTACACGAAAAGTTACAGTTTTCTTTTATCGCACACCTTAACTGTAATATTTTTATTGTTTTAATATCACAATCAACTGGTTTAAGTAATTGTTACTATTTTTCTTTTTTGGAAATTTGTTACTGGGTAAGTTTTACTGGATTTTACTGAAACAGTACCCAAACAGACCTAATGTTTGATACTTTTTAATGTGAACAATACCAAACAGCTGTTCGAGTTGATGTTAAATAACATAAATACAAGATCAGCTTGTTCTAACTAGTGCTGGCAAAGTATTGAGAAATGGGTACCGAGTATCGAGTATTTGTACTAATTTTTGGGTACTCAATACTTAAAAGTAACTACTCAATACTTTAAGAGCTGTCTTTTTCCTTCGAAGTTTTATGAAAAATTTAAAATTTTACGGTCAAAACAAAATTCTTTTGAAAAACACAATCCTTTATGAAATTGTTTTCTCTTAAAAATAAAATCCGTTAAAAGTATTGAGTAGTATTGAGTACCCAAATGGAAGCACTATCGAATAATGAAAAGTAGTAGAATTTGACAGCACTAGTTATAACTTTAAAACATGCTTTAAGGTTGTTACTTTTTAGTGTGTTGGCTTACTAGACGAGAGCTCCAGGATCACACCCCATATCTGATATCTTGAAAAAAACCAACATGAAAATGTATTTCTTTCACCGACCACCTCTTAGCAGCCTGATTTCCATGAGCAAGCTTTTCTAGTCTGGAGTTCAGAGTCGATGTTAAACTTTATATTAACGCACAGAATATGAAGCCAGGCGGTTACTCTCAAAAAGGATTGTAGTGGCCAATTATGTATGTAAAATTAAAAAAAAACATAATATGAAATGTATGCTTTTGGCGATAAGCTTGTCTCTATAGCCATTTCGTCTCTGCTTAAGAGACTCGTCAGGAGACTTATACCCAAAAATGGTATTCAAAACTATAAATACTTATATACGAATAGTTATAAACTAAATGCGAATCATATCCCATTTAGTATATAAAAACCAAACAAAAGCATTTACAAAGCCCAACATTTCTGCTCTTCAAAAAATTCAAATTATATTTCTCTGTTTCACCACAGCACACATTTCATATTATATTAAATGTATTTGCCAATAAGGCGAAAAAATTTGTTTTTTTTTTAAACTAATTCTTTATGATTATAATTATGGGTCAAAAAGCTTGTGAACTAATAGTAAAAATTTAAAAACATAACCTTTCGCAACACCCAATACTAACACTCAAAAGAAAGATCTTAAGCAGTTACTGCTTTTTAAAAGTAGACACTATTGAAGAAATATTTTCAGCTTTTTTTTATGAATTCATTAAATCAAAGCTACTCAGCAATATAAATACAAAATTGACAACAAAAACTGTGGCAACAACAACAAAACAACACACTGTTGGCAAAAAAGCATAAAACAACAACATCTAAAAAGAGTTAAAATTATTGATGCCAAAGCAAAGGAAACAACGTTTAAAAAAAATTATATAGTGTTGACCAAGATATATCTATACGATATAAGAAAATGAAAAAAGAAGATAAAATACTTTTAAAAAAAACGCCTAAAAATAGGCATCATTTGTAAAAACAAACAAACATACACATATACTACATATATAAAAAAAACATCCTAGTTGGCACTGTCTTAAAGACATCCCTGATGATGGGTGCACGATATACAATTCAGCAGCGATATTTTCAAACAAATGTCGTTAAAATCGTGAACGACTGGCCGAGCGCCAATGTCACTGAACTTGTCGTGGACCGCACATTGTTTAAACTATACAAGCGTGTCCTTAATATTCTGTTCATCAGAGACTACAAAACATAGTGCACGAACTCCTCCGCGATGTTGTCGAACACCAGTAGGACATGTCTTAAAGATATACTTGACGACAATGTCGTGTATGAAGATTGTACCAACTGGGTATTATAATTTCATATTTCTTTGCTAGATACTCTATGAAAAAAAAAAAAACAAAAAAATTAATAAAACAAAAACAAAAAACCAATATTTGAACACAATTTTTTTGTGGCTTTTTTTAGGGTAATTGTGGCAGATTTATGTTTCATCTTGGAACATGAGCACAACCAACATATGTACATATATGTATACTCGTATTATAATCCTTCACCAGCTTTGCTAATTTTCAAATACAGTAGAATAAAAATATGTTGTCTGTAGGGTATAAAAATGTTTAACTAAAAAATTACGTAAATAAGAAAACAAAACTAGAAAGTGAAGTAGTGTTAGGGTGTTGTAAGGTAATGTTAAAGCCATTGTATATTAACAATTATGTGCCAGCTTTTAGGCACACAAAAAACGTTACAAACAAACCTCAGGTATACATTAAGGAAGTAGTAATTATTACTTTTATTTCACATTCTCATGTAAGCCAAAGGTGATTTAAGTATGTGATTAAAAAAAATTGTGCTATTTTTCTACTTTGCATGCCAGTGTAGTTTAAGACAATTAATTTTTGAAAACTTTTAATCAATTACAGCTGACAATGTTTTATTACTTTACATGATACTGTCGATTTTCTAGAACCGTTTTTAATTTACTTGATATAACTTTTGGTTACGATTTCTAGGAGAAATGTGCCGTCGTATTCAAGAAGGAGTTGTTGCCTTAATTTTCGGCATTTGAAGAAACAAAGAAGAATACTCGTATAAAAATGTGTTTATTTTTATTTTCAAGCAGTTTCCATATGCCCGCCACTGTAGTTATAAAATAGAGGAAAAAAAAACAAATTAATTGTAAGCAAAACTTAACAAAAATTTCTGCAAAAAAAAAAAAAACTTGCCACAATACATGGTTATTTGTAAGACAAATCGTACAGGCAGATGAGAAAACAAAGAGAGAAATTTCTATAGAAATATTTCATTTCTTAACAAAACTTCATTTTAAATGAGTGGTAGTGGTTCTTGTTTGTTCTTGTTTGTTTTGTAATTCATTTTAATAATGGTTGTTCTTGTTGTTTTATATTCTATATTTTTATTTGCTATTGTTTACACAAAAAGTAAATAAGAAAAGTAACAATATAACAACAACAGCTATAACTAAAACTACATCATAGTCTTAAAATGAAATGCTCTCAATACGATTTAAAAGTGTATGAGTGTGTTTGTTTGTTGAGGAAGAAAAATGCAGTAACAAAATAAAGAAGATTAAATTGGTCTCTTTAAACAACAAAATAAAATAAAAACAAACATACACACACACACACATGCTTATGCCCATGCACATGAGAGTACTACACATACACATACACACAACTTTAACTAACCATATTTAAAAGTTAATATTACTGTAGTTTTACTCTTCTCACTTTTTCTCTCTTTCATTGTGTTTAACCAAAAGTCAACTTTATTTTTGTAAGTGAAATAAACACTTAAAAACAGAGTTTGTGTGTGTGTGAATTTTATAAGTTTGTATGTAGTTGTATAAGCAACAGTTAAAGCAGAAACATAAGAGCGTGTGAGAGTAGCATGTGAAGGATATCCACATGTAGTGCAATAGAGTAGAAAGTTTCTTTTTTAGTTTCATTTCTTAAAATAAGTTTATTTAGAAAGTACGAGTATGTACAAACATACATAGAGTAGTTGTGCGAGTGAGACAGAGTTAGAAAGGTACTGGGACGACAACAAAGTTTAGTGTGTGAACCCAGAGTTTTAATATTCTTTTTCAACTATTTTAATACATACAACCGCACCTATACGCATAAGTATATTAATATTTGTTGCTGAGTTTTTGTTTGCAACAAGTCAAGCCAGTTGTTAGAAAATAAAGTCAAAAAGAAAAAAACGTATTTGTTGGTTTAGAAAATTGTTTTCATTTCTTATGTCAGCTGCAGTTATTGTTAGGAAGGAAGGCTACTACGTTTATCCTACAATATGTAAATATTTAGCTAAATAGATCTAACTTAGTTATCTATCCATATCTTAACCTATAACATTTCCTCACCTTTTGGTTTAGATCTTACATTTAATTGATTTTAATTTCAATTTGAATTGACTGTTTTAATTGAATCAATTAATTGTTTCATTGATTAATGACATAGAATGATGACAACTGCCACATATCAAACAAAAATACTTTCTATTTTTCATAATCTCGTTTTTATTGCATATTCTAACATATTAACTGTCAAGGCACTTTCGGAAAATAGGATGCTGAGGACCACCTTTACACGTATTCTCTTCGAAAAGGTGAAAATTTTAAGTTAGGGTACTACCAGAAATATTGCTGCTTAGAAACACACGAGGTTTTTTTTACAAAAGAGTCCCGCACATGCCACCTTACGACTTTTTTTAATGAAGAATGTGAGGATTATGATTCTGTTGAGTAAGTAAAGATGCTTATATATGATCCTACTCTAAACCCCTTGGAATATGATGAAGTTGAGAAACTTGCAGACAACATAGAAAAAATTTTAAAAATTTAATTAACATACACTCGTACAAGGAAAGAGGAAAAAAGTATGCACCGATTTCGACAGAAATGTGAAATTCATATACCTTATGGCAAATAGTGCCAAATTTTCTATTAAAAGAGGGAAACAAGTGCAAAATTCGGTCAAAATTAAGATTAAAGAAATGGGCAAAGGAAAAAATTACTGGAGAAATTGGGAATAAATAAATAAAAATAAAGAAAAAATTAATAATTGGAAAGAAATAAATTAAATTTAAAGATGATTTTTGAAACAAATATGCTATTCGAAGACAACCAGAAACGTTTTTGTAAAGAGAAATTAAAAAAAATAAATTAAAATTAATTAAAAAAAAAGATTATTTCGTAAAATTCAATATCTCCTTCAAAAGATTATTTTGATTTGAAAAAAAAAAAACTAACTGGTTCAGCTACATTGTTTGGTTTTCACATTTTATACAGAAAATATATTTCGTAATAAAAAATATGCTTTATGGGTAAAAGCGATTAACTCCACTTTTAAAAATTTAATATATAATATTTAAAACCAATTTCTCTTAATGTTGTTATAGCACGTCAAATACCTACGCTCATAGAATCGTATTTGGAATAGTCCACAAATCGTCTTGTCATTTATAAAATATTCTCTTAAGTGCACTTAAACGATTTGTCAACAGAAGCATTCACATATAGCAATCTACATATGGTTTTCAATTATTATTATTATTGCAAACATTCTAGAAAATGTTTGTTTTTATTATTTATTTTTATGTTTTAACTTCAATTTTTATTTATTTACCTTTTAGTACTTTAAATAGAGTTTTTAATCTCTTATTGTATTTTGTTTTTCTGTTTATTTTTTTTTTTCTATCTTTCTTTTTTTATATCTTTAGAAGTTTTATTTGTTTAAGAAACCACAAAAAAATGCTGAATTGGTTACTTTTTAATAGTTTTTATTTCTACTTTTGTTTAGTGCCTTAATTTTATTAATTTAATCAAAAGGTTTTTGTTGCTTTTTCCTAAAGGACTTGTGTTTTGCTTTGTAAAGCCATTATATTAAATTTTTCTTTTCATTTATTAAATATTTATTTACTTGTTAGTTTAAGTAATTTATGCCTGAAAGGCCTTGAAATTGTTTTATATGTGAACGTTGCATGCATTGCGTGCTTTTAGGCGTTTTATTTATATTGGCCCTGTGTAGTCAGACATTTGTACAACGCAAACATATATTATCGTTGTTAATGCTAGTAGTACAAGTTAGAAATCAAAATATGTTAAAAATAAAACAAAAATAATAACAAAAAAAGTGAAAGGAGAGAGGTGTCATGAAAATACCAAATTTAGGATATAATAAGTGAACAAAATAATATAAAATTTAGTTTAATGAAATAATTTCAGGCTCGCAATTTTAGCTTTTAGAGGGGCTTTGGAATATATGTTTTCACATTTAGTATACTTATTAAGTAGATAGGTATAGTAAATCGGTTGTCTTCAAATAAGCAAAAAATTGCTAAGAATTCTCTTTTATTCCTTCCACTAAAGGCGTTTAATTATTTATAAACTTTAGCAATTCAAAATACAGAAATAGATTTAAAATATTATTTAAAACAATTACTATTAAAATATATAAAATTTCAAATTCCTATAATTTGTAAAAGCTAATTTCCACCTTTATAGTGACAGGCCACTGTAAATGTCAACAGCCGAAGGCAGCAACTATTGCGTCAGAACTAATAAAAAATAAACTAAAAGATAAATAAAGATGCTATTCGTAATTCATAACTAACAAAGCAACTGCTCTCAGCTGGTAAGTATATGAAATATTGACATAAAGAGAAAATTAGGGCCTAAAATATACGGCTAGTTTACACTGGAACTCTGGAAAGCCTTTACAGTTTACTCAAATAAAATCTTCACCTGGGGGGTTAGTTTGTATTTCGATTCGAATCGAATACCTTACGAATTCGTAAAAATTTACGAATTTTCGAAAAAATTTTGTATTCATTTATTATTGATTTTTCGAATGGGAAATTTCTTTCGAAAGCATTTTCGATTCGAATCGAATTACAAAGTAGCCCCCCTGATTTTTTAATAAATTGTATTTGATTTTAAGTACATAAATAATTGATTAAAGCTAATATGGACGAGGTTGTGTGACTACGACTTGGGGCTTCCGTTATGATCAAAACAAACAACACAGTTGGGTAATAATGCGGAAACATAATCCAATATCTTACACTCTTGAGCGAGGAGAATATCAGGAATGATTCAAATTGTCTCATTTGAGGTTGAGCGAAGCCATAGTAACACATGGTGAATGCGTGGAGTAGTGTTTAGACCGCTCGCACAAAAACTCAAATGGCCCAGATGTAAATTCCAGCAAAAGTGAAAAATTTGCGGATTTTTCAAATTATAATTTAAAAAATAAGAGGTCCCCCCCACCCAGAAGTACATTTACAAAAGAAACCGCTCAATAACATTCCACTTTATTAAACCTTAAATATTGACAACAAAAAGAAAAAAAAACGAATGATTAGGAAAAGCAGCGCCACTTATTGGGAAATAGCAGATAACAGCTAAAACGTACTTAGCGAAGGCACTCACCACAATTAATATGTAACGATAAGGCAATTGCTGTTGATCATTCAAGGACGAAGGTAAGGCCTTTTAATGATCAAATCACAGCAATTTTTCTCATTCGTAAGGCGCTTAATAATATAAAAAAATATTTTCTGTCATAAATGTACTGTCATTTCCACAAAAATTCTAATACAATACATAGCATTTAGTAGTATTGGTCTCAATAAAAAAAAAAGACGGTGTGAATTGAAATTAGATTCTCTAGGTAACAACCGGATGATTTTAACGGGTCTTCTGACGGGTCGTCTCGCTGAACTTGTTCAGATTTTATGATGAGGCAACCGAATCATCAGAGCACATACTGAGCACTTGTACAGCATTGAAGCAAGGTATAAGAGGGCACCTCGGTTATTATCAAGAAACCGATAGGAAACTGTCCATATTGCCAACGGCCGAAATTTTAAGATTCGTCAGAGTAACGAAACTGGTACAGATACTATAAAAACCCTAATTACGCTGACGACAGTACACTATATCTTCGGGTTGAAATAGTTTAATTACCTCATATATGAATGAATGGATTAAATGAAACAATTAATTGATTAATGATCAGTTTTAATCAACAGGCTCAAGTGTATATATAAGAATACTTTTTTTTTTCTTTCATTATGACGTTCCTATTGCATATTTAGATCTTTCGTTTATTAGGGGTTTAATTCTAACTCCTTTGTTTAATTGATTCGGTCAATATTTTTCTTGTTTTTTTATTTTTATTTATGTTGCTGCCTATTAAACCATTTAATTGAAATAATTAAAAATTTCATATTGGTTTCAATTATAGTTTTTGTTTTAATTTTAAATTTTAATTCTCATTTTTTTTTAAAAAGTTACTAAAATAAATAAAATAATAAATTTATGTGTTGCTCTAAAATTAATTTAAAATTTAGTATTTATTTGTCGTAAATATGACAAATTAAATTAATTTATATTTTTTTTATTTTGATTACCATTTGCCTTAGAAAAATTTGCCTGAAAGATTTACCTAAACATTGCCATTCATGTTTTCATATCTCGGGGATTTTGTTTCTTTTTTTTTCTCTCTATTAAAAAGCTTTTAAAACTCAATTACTTAGTGAAACAATTAATAAAAATAAAGCAACCTCCATATAAACGCTTTTAAAACTCAATTTTGTTAATTAATTTTTTGTTTTTGTTGTTTCTGTTTTTCATTTCATTCTGTTAGACGAGTACCTGTATCTTCTCTTTGGTATCATGTTTGTTTCCATTTATATGAACCTGCTAGGAAAATAATTATTATGCCAAGTAAATAAAATTTCTAGATATTAATCAGAGTAAATTTATCATAAAAATAAAAAATATTCTTTGAAAACAATAGACAGTGAATTTGTTTTTAAGCTGCCATAATAAAAAAAAATATGGTGAAAACAAATGGGGTTCATAAGTGGGTTTTTTCTATTTCTATTTTTCATTTTTTTTTCGTTTGTGCGTTTGTGCGTTTGAGCGTCAATCACACAAAAGTTAGACACATCGATAAAGACTCTTTCTGTGGAAATAGCAACAGATACTTCAGGAAGATAAGTGAACATTTTTTGTAAGAAACAAAAACAAAATTAATTTAAAATGTTTATTTCAATAGAAGATTCTGTTTTAAAGATTATAAAAATCAGCTTTTATAAAAACAAAAAAAATAAAAAAAAATTGTGTTTTCTGTTATTTCCGTTTCCTTTAATAAAAACCTATGGTTGAACAAAGGCGGTTAAGGAAAAAATTCTTCAGGAACTCTATGCAGAATGATTTTGTAAAAGCCTTGATGCTGCTCAAAATAATTTTTCTTTGGCCTCAATGTTAGGAAAGCAAAGTCTTGCATTAAACACAGCAGCTAAAAATTTCCAGTTGTGTTTTGATTACAGGATTAAGAACGGCTAATAGGAAGGATTAATATCTCAAAATAGGAACAAGAAATTTGTACAGTAACAGTTCAAATAATTTGTCTCCCTGGAATTTTCTTTGGTGTCTTCATAATCTCCAAGTCTGCTTTTTTTCGAAATATTAACACAAAATATTTGCTGGGTTCTTTTTTTTTTTGATAAAATAATCCTTAAAATGTAGCTGAAGTTAATGTATGCGGGGTTTACTACATAATAAAAATTTCAATGTGCATTCAAAGCATCATTTGATAAAAGTTTTGCTTCATAGTGGAATTTGAAAAGTGTATAGTTAAGGCATAGAACTGTATCAGTTAAGAAAATTCTACAACATATAGTCTAAACGGTATCAAATCTCAAGGAATTGATTGCTGACCAGTAGAAATCTTGTCAGATATCCATGCCCTCAAATTTGCTTTTGAAAAATTTTCAATCTGGTATGAGTTATTTGAAAGGACAGCCTATTGAAACTGTACATCATTTATGTAGAATTTTAATAAAAAATTACAATCAGTGTCCTATAACGATAACATTTGTATATAGAACAATAAAGGAAAAAAAATGAGAATCAATTCATCAGTAATATTTTGCAACTAAAAAATAAAAATTGCAAAGTCCTAGAAAGGAATGCAATTCACAATTAAAGGAAGTAGAATTGAAGCAAACAGAAGATCAGCCATTAACTCCAGTTACCGCCTAAGACAAATATTGATAAAAGTACTAAAACAGAGCAGTGTAGAGTAAGTGAGACTTCCCGGGAAATTGTCTCCTTTTTCTATTTTCACATACTGTTCGTAGAAGATGTCATCTACAGACACGAATCGTGCATGAAGGAATAAAAGTACGTGTATGATAATTTGGCTTTTTATAGCACATTATTAAATTAATCTCGTAATCGAAATATGGTGGCAAAAATGAAAATAGTTGATAATTGTAAATAAAAAATAAATTAAAAAAAAAGAAATACAAAATTATAGTATAAAAAGAAAATACAAGAATGCGTAGATTATGTCTGTTATCATGTTTATGCCCGTTTTGAAAACGTTTTCGCTCAAAGCCATGGCATAAACAGCCATAAAAACGGTTTTGAAATTTCGAAACATTTCCGCTGAAACTGGTTTTCAAACCTGTTTGAGTCAGACCAACCGCATACGGTTTTGAAACCTTTATGAAAATGAGCTGTAAAGAATGTTCTGTCAAATTTAATGGGGTTGCCTGCCAATTTCTTCCACTGGTTGTTGTTATTATTCTGTGTGTATTATTATAGAAAATATGAAAAAATAAGAATTATATTGTAGTTATTTAGAATAAGCTGTTAGTTAAAACAGTTTTAAAACTGTTTCGATTCAAAACGTAGGCATAAACGCATATGAAGTTGTCGTTATGAGTGAAATCGTTTTGTGTCGAACTGATTTCAAAACAGGCATAAACTAAGTATGTGTGTAATAGAAATATTCAGTGTATTTTATTTACCTGTACCTGTCAAAGGTTATGTTCTTTAGCCAAAAATATGACATTCGCTTTATACGAATGCAAATTTGCTTGACGTTTGTATTTTTATGCGCGTGTTTTACGAACAGTATTTTGATTTAAAATTTTAATTTTATTTTAACTGCGAAAATAAGGACAACTAATTGTTATTTATTTTCCCTTGTCAAACTCAAAAATATTGGTTATAATTTTCTTAATTATTTCTTTCTACTTCTGTGAAAGAATAATCATAACAGACCTGTAGATCCGACGATGGTCTATTTCTGAAAAAAAAAAATGCTGATATTGTACGAATATTTTCCAAAAAGTGCCTTAAAATTTGTTAAAACTCCTTCATTTTTAAGTTCTACATCTCAACCATTAAGTCTGTTCCTCTAAACATAAATAGACTTTAGACACAAGAAGACTTATACAGGCAACCAGACAGGTATATTGTGAAAAGACATGATTTCCTAAAAACAAAAGCATGCATTTGATACGAGTATTTTCCAATTATAATATCGTTAAATGTGTATAAAAAGAATTGTGTAAATTAAAAACACAGAGTTTGTTTTAACACATAAAATAGGCCTATAAGCCAAACTCATGTATGCTCTTTTTCATCGTTTTCAAAATAATGCTTTTTTATGTTCCAAAGCATAGGATGTGGCGTAAATTACAAGATAAATTGTCCTCTAGTGATATATTCTATTTCAATTTAAGAAAAATTTGAGACAAACACACCGATACAAAAATATACAAAAATTGGGAAACCGGAAAGAATAGCACATTTTACAAGGATAAATGAAGAAAAAAAAAATCACTTTTAACAATAGACAACGATTTTTGCAAACATGTTTAAGAAACACTCTTACACACTCACATTTTAATATACGGCAACATTTTTTAACCGGCGTTTTTTTTTTTTTTAGAAGCTATACATACAGTCGTACATGTCGTCATTATCATCATTAAAGTATTCAGCTTTAAATGCATAACTACATACTCATAAATAATGGAAAAGAGTACATGATATAAAATGCTTAAGGGTATAATAAACGCACAAATACACACTTACACCTCTTACAAGCACAAATATGTACATTGCAGAGGGTATTGAAAGTAAGCAAAAGAGTGTACTGATGGCACCCCAGGCTGTTACTTATACATTTCAAGACGCTGTTTTGTACACAAACACTCTTACACACATGCATACATATGGACTGGTATTAATATTTATCATTTCTTTCTTCTTTTTTATATATGTAGATAGAAATGATGATTCATTGTCTTTATGTCTATTCTTTTACTCGGTTTCTTATATTTTCTATTTTGAAAACAGGTTTCCTTTTTTGATTGTCTTTTTTCTTTAAGCCTAACAGTGTGTGCAAGTATATGAATGTGTAGTGCTTTCTATCTGTTATTAAACAGCCTGTTGCCAGTCTTAAAAAAAGTCATTATAAATTATTGTTGAAAATTTTCTCTTTGTAATACATGTACTTTCAATTTGACAATCATTTTATTTATTTTTTTTTATTATTTTTTTTTTTTTCTTTTTCTATTAGAAAGATTTATTATGTGCCCTTTTCTTTATTAAAATTTAATTAAAACAATATTTAATTGCTTTAAAAAACACAACAATAGAAAAGCAAACAATTATGAAAAATAAAATGAGCAGAAAAATGGGTTTTTACTTACAGTTTTCTGCCCACAAATACCTTCCCGGGATTTCCCAGGTAACTTCAGTTGTTTACAGTAATTTGTTTACTTTTTACGAAATATATTAAAAGTGATTTTTTTCTTTTCTTTTCTTTTCTTTCTTTTAATACCAAAAGGCTTTGTAAGTAATTTATTGAAAACAATTCATATAATTGAACTTTACAAGCCTGTTTCAGGGTAACGGCCAAGCTTCTTTCAAACACCCAGGTTGGGTGTCTGTGGTAATTATTATTCAAGAGTACCGGGACCTACACATCGACTCAGAACGACAGACTTGAGAAGCTTGTTCATGGCAATCAATTACTCTAAGAGTTTTTGCCGGAAGACTTCTGAGAGGTAGTCCACGATTGAAATTTCATTTTTCAGATCTGGGTTTTGAAACCGGATCTATTGTTTAGTAAGCCAACATACTAACCATTACACTACGGCGACTAAAATTTCTTTTTTTCAATTTCAATGTTTTGTGCAATGCAGTTATGGTTTAACCTTCTAATTTAATAGAAAGTATAAGTTACCACAATATTTAAAAAAAAACAATAGAATTTCAATATTTAAATGCTATTTATACTCGAAACTTAAAACACTTCTGTAAAAAAAAGATTTATAATTACTTTTTAATTTTTATAACTTTTAACATTTTTTTATTGTTCAAATATGTATAAATTCTTTGCCAACGTTTTCTTAATAATGCTGAGGTAGTAAAAGTGCTGAGGACAAACAAGTGAATTATAGCAAGAAGATTTGCTCAATAAAAGTTAAATTTTGTAATAATAGTTTATCTATATAAGTTTTTCCGTTCAAAAATATGACATGCAACATATATCCCTAAAAGCATGCAACACCTTTTAACACAACAAATAACACAGTACAACAAAATAATTTTGTTGTTGCTTATGACAAAAGCTGATTTCACTATCATATCGTCGCCAGAATTAAAGAACGCTGTAACTGACAGAAATCGAAAATACGTTTTTCACATCATTTTTATCAGAAAAAAAATACACGTCGATTGGTCCCGTTCATAGATTTCTATGATGAAAAGAAATTCACTAACGCCGTCTGCGTTTTCAAAAATACCAGTGTCTTTTATTTACTTTCATACAGGTTTTTTGGCTCTGGTGAACATTAAATGTTTTGTCAGTTACAGCGTTCTTTAATTCTTGCGACGATATAGAGCTCCGAATTCACATGTATTTTAATTTTTTTATTCTTCTTTTTAAGACCTGTATTTTTTACGCAATCTTCAACAGCCTAGCTCCTGCGCGGTAAGTTCAAATTACAGAGAGCGCCCCTAGTAATTCAAATATCTAATATAACTACAAATAACTTAACACCAAATATAAAGTGAATACTAAAAACTCTGTTTTAAAATACTGCTCATTATAGTAAAAAAAAATGTTTGAAGGCTGGTGTAAATTTAATCTATTTCGTCGGGAATAAGTATTGGCTATGTTATTTCATACGAAAATAAAAATGTTGCCAAAAACTAATTGCAGTTAGAAAAAATGTTGCCTTAAAATTTCATATATTTTTCACAACAAAGACAGAGTACTAAGTACTTTAGCAACATTCAACATTATTTCACAAGTATTTCATATCTAATTGAATTTGAATTTATTTATTGAGACTTCATTTTTTCTTTCATAAAAATAAGATTTACAAACATGACCAAACAGAGAAAACTTAAAACTATTACGTATTATTTTAATGACATTAAGGTGGTTTAAATGCTACTTATTTATTTAAATAAATATTGAAGAATTTCATATCTAATTTTGGACGCGATATCAGGCTTTATTTCGGACAAAATACAATAAATTTATGTAAAAAGGTGTAGCATGCTTTTAGGGACATTTCTGTTAACATTTGAACAGAGTACAAGACTTAAAACACAAGGTTTCGAAAGAGTATATAAATTGCATTGATTAAAGAAAAATTATTTTTTAAAGAAAAAAGAAAACAATATTTAGTTTAGCTTACGAAGGTGGTATACTCTGCCTAGTGACCCGAAAAGATGCACAGAGAGAACGGAACCAATCTATGAAATATCAATATCGACAGCAAGTGGCAAAAAAAAGCAGGCAAGCGAACAAAAACGAAGAATCAAAAAAAAAAAAAATATATGCACACATATACCCTCCTATCCTGTTTTTACACGCAATCGATAATCTAGACAACACCGTGTATAAAAATGTGCAACCAAAGACGAAATTAAAATTTTTTTATTGATATGACAAATTCGGTTGTTGTTATGAAATTAATTACACATTTAATTAATGCTATAAATACATTCTAATTGTTATGCATTTTTAATTTTTTTGTGCTGTGACTAAAATTAACAAAAATAAAGATAATTTTTAACAGAACTTTCTACTTCCTTTCTTATTTTAATACTTTCTTATATTCTAAAGAGTCATTGAAGGTTAAATGAACTATGAAAAGACTTCATTTATTTTATCACTACTTGAGTTAATTTCTTTTAATTTAACAAATCTCCCTCTATAGAGGTACACTATTCAAAAGAAACCACCCATTATTTTGCAATGACCAGCCAAAAATATTATAAAATATACTTTTTTTTTTCTTTTTGTGAAAAGCATTTATCAATTTCTTAAGGACTTTCAAATAACAATTCATACCTTTACAATTTGCAAAAGATATAATAAAACATTTTACCTGCTTTAAGGACCCTTTTATTTAACAAAGAAGTTTTGCTATTTTCTACAAAAGCGAAGAACAAAACTGAAGAAAAATCAAGACAAATTTGATTTAATAAATCCTTTGGTAAAGACAATATAAACCGTATCATGGCAAGAAGCTGGTCAGTATAGGAAATGGGAAATGGTATTGGTTGGTGGCAATAATGGAGTATATATTTAATGTGAAATATAAAATGAAAAAGAAAAACAGATCCCTTTACATTTTTAACTCTTTTCATACTTCTATTGTTTTGATAAAACACACTATCTCTATGAGATTTTTGTATATCCTTCACCAAATATAAAAAATAAAAACATAAATGCTTCAATAAAATGAAAAATTCTTCATTTATCTACTCATCTCAAGGTGTTTTCTGTAAACTAGAGTGTAAGCTATAGAAAAGCATTACCGAAATTTAACAATAATATGCGTGTGGCTCTGTTCCTGTTCTCCTTTTTCCTCCTTTTATTTAAGGAAATGCAGGTTTTTAGTCATCTTTTGTTACAGATTTTTTTTTCGTTTTTACCCTATTACCCTTAGAATTCCTTTCTCTATACAAAATAACCTTTCTTTTAATATAATAAGTTTAAGCTATTAATTAATTGAATTCAATTTCTTTTTTTTCTATGAGATTCTTAAATGTTTCCTTTTCTATGCAATTTAAGAACAAGAATGAGTTTTTTGACTCTTTTGCCTGAGGTTAAGAAGAGTTATTATGAGAAGAAATAAAAAGGTTTTGCGGTCTACTTGTTAAAGTAATTGAAGATTTTGTAAGTAGTCATTAAAAAGAAGTAAAAGAAAAAGTAAAAATTTAATATGATTTGTTTAAAATAAAAAAAATAAAAAAATAAAAAAAATTAAGAAATTAAATTTTTGCTTAAATTTTAGACGGTTCATAATCATAAACTGATAACTTGGGTTTTATTTACTTAAAAGATTATTTTATTTTGTGGTTTATAGATCTGCGATTTAGAAAACTTTACAAGAGAAAGTCTAAACGGTGTTAATTTGCAAGTACTCGGTGATCAGTTCAAACCACCTCTATATGAGATGATCAAACATTTGAATTTCTCATGCGAAATATACAATGTGGTATGAGCTGTGGCATACGAATTGTCAACTTGTTCAAATGGCATGTCATTGGTGTTTCTAGATTACGATTTAAGCTTACTAAAAGTTGGAAATAAACAACCTATAGCAATTGACGTGGGCGACGTTGCTGCCAAAGTGCACTGGTGTTTATTAAATACTTTTGGATCAAACGTGTTAAGCCCTGAAATGATTTGTAAATGAAAATTGGGGTCAATTTCTAATTTCTCCATTCAAATTTCTCAGTTGAAACAAACACATTAAAAATCGACCAACTCAAGAGCTATAGCTTAGGTAGTAGTATTTCTATAAAGAAAGAAGGCAGTTCTAGAGAGGTAGCAATACACGGGCAGTACGAAGTGTTCTTAGCATTGTGGTGGCAAAGCTTTGTTTGTTTGTTTGTTTGGAAACTTCTATTCGTTATATGATCACATGTAAAGTAGAAGGTGTTCACACAAATCCATCAAAAGTATTTTTTTTTTTTTTTGGAAAATGAAAAATAATGGAAATTCGCTGTGTGTGTATATTTGCATAAGAAAGGTTTATCACAGTTAAAAATCAACATGATATAGTGAATGTATTGCGAGATTAGGTTGCTTAATTAAAACGCGGTCGTACACGCATTGAAGTTTAAGCACGAATGGAACGTCTAAAAACTGCATTAACGCTAGAAACAAACAACAAATCAACCGCATTTGGTGACAGTTGATCAAAAATGCATTTAAATGAAGATTTCTCAAGTAAGTTTGAATCGATTTAAGCTGAAAAAAATTTATCATAAACGGTATTTCATAATGCTTTTGAACATTACTATATACCAGATACAAAATAGCAATCCAAACAATGAACTGAAGCTGTTGAAAATGCGTGTAGGAGAATACAAACAGTTCAATTGACTGGTAAGTTAATGGCAACCATTTTCTGGGATAACAAAGGTATTTCACTGATCGATTATCTTCTAAAAGGTAAAAAAATATATTCCACCTTATTCCCCTAATTAAGTTCTCACTGATTTCTACCTGTTACCAAATCCTGCTTGCTTGCAGAATGTAATGCGAGCTATAAATGACTGTTTTGCAAAGCTACATTCCGGTATTCGGGTCATGACAACCGAAAGTTGTGAAGACAGCCGTAACAAGGATGGGAGGGCCGAAGACCAACACCTAGTCTGTTGGAACATGACCAAATAGTACCCTTTTTTTTTGTTTTTTTTTTTTTATTTATAAAAATTAAGTACAGTATCAGTTTTCTTTATTGTACTTTGTTCTGATTTGCGGTCGTCGAGGATACCTTCCTAAAAATGGAAGAGTTAGCCAGGAGCTTTGTTGATCAACCGTCTGACTGCGTCACGACAACCAATTTTAACAGAAACAAAATGATAAATTCTTAACGTTCTTATATAAAAATGTGCCTTATATATGCGTCAACCGATTTCAGAGTAATATAAAAAAGTTTCTTTGGAAACCAGGGCTTAATCTCACCAGTTCTACAACAATAAAATTATAAGTCCACTCGGAAAGTGAAGTAACATCAAAGTAGAAATTAAAAATTGTAAAAAAAGGATTCGCTTAAAGTTAAGAGTTTATATTTATTATAGCCTAATATTAATAGACTTTTATATGTATATCACTGTGCAAAAAATTTAATTTTGGCAAATATTATAGCATACTTTTCAGCGTTTATGGATTCTTTTCATTGCAACAAACATTACAAAATTATGACAGTAAACTTATAATCAACTCTCTTATATTTTTGGGATTTTTTTTAAATCCTTTTTTTTTTTTTTTTTGCTATTTTATGGATGACATATACTTATAATAAGAAACCCCTTAGACGTCTTGAAAATTAAAAATAAAATAAACTCAACGATAGTGGCAGGAAATAATAAAATTAAACTTAAACTAAAAATGAAAATGATTTCTCTTTTTTTTTTTCGGAGAAATATGAAAAGCACAAGTCATAGACAGAAGTGCAAAAAGAAAAGATGAGCCTGTATGAGTTTTTAAGGTAAAACTACTTGAAATACAGACTTCGACTCTGTTATGCATAAAAGATTTTTTTTAGTATAAAAAAGAAAATAAAAATTTTTATATATTTATATATATAAAATCAAACCAAATGAAAGAAAGTAATCTCATCTTTTTTTTAACATTACAAAAATATATATTATGTATGTCTGTAGATTTGTATGTAACATTAAACCCTTTCTTGCAACACTGCTTAAAGTTTCATATTTAATGTTTTATGGCATAATGCAACCATCATTTTTTGGCTGGTATAGATATGGCAAAAAGGAAAAGCTTAAGAAAACCTACAAGAAGATATGAATGAAAAGCAAAAAACTCATACAATTTAAAAAGGAAATGAAAAGAGTTAATATTAACCAAAAAAATAAATGTAAAGAAAAAGCTATACACAGCAGCAGCAGCAGCAGCAACAGAAGGACTTCATAGAATGAATAAAAATTGTTTTCAATGTATTTACCTGTCTGTTACATACACATGCATAGATAGACTTACAATTACACTGAAATGTACTTGTGCTTTTACAATTTTAAAGAAAAGTGCATTCACAGCAACCGGTTAAACTTACTACACTCACATGCACACACAGCTCTTTCCCAGTCTCTATCTCTCTCTCTCTGTCTCGCTAACCATCTCACTCATACCATGGCTTACTGTTTGGCCAATGTAAGTATTGCTTGTATTGTCTGGTTTTATTATATGTTGAAAGAAGTATAAGTCTATCTGTTTGTGTTTGTGTGTAAGTAAATATGTATGAACCAAACAAATAAGCAATTGTATACTTGTTTATAGCTGTGTCTGCATATATGAGAGTGAGTTTATTTAAAATTCAATTATGGTATAAAGGCGCAAAGTATGTGTACATATATGTATGTGAGCACAACAAAAGTGCATACAAGGAGACAGCTTAAAAATGGCCAAATGGCAAAAATAGCTTATAATCACAGACACACGCACATACACTTACACCTACTATACACTTATTTATACTGATAAAAACCAAGCCAAATAGATAGAGAACGAGAGAGAGACGGAATGAGAGGAAAAAACAATTTCATAGAGATTTTAAACCTCTTAAACAGCTCATACTGCCATACATGCACATTCCTTAAGTTTGTAGAATACAAAAAGCATTTATTTTTTTTTTTTTTTCTTCTTTTTTTAATAACAAAACAATAAAATCTTTTAAAATGTGTATTGAAAATAAATAAATAAATTAAGAGTTTTACTTTAAAAGAAATAATTGGTCATTTATTATATAAAGCCCCCATAATGCTTTAAAATGTTCCAACAAAAAAAAATTATTTTAGTTTGTAAAACAAATTTTGGTACGCTTTACTAGTAATTGAAATATTTTTTTTTATAAAAGAGCCTTCAGTTCAATTAAATATTTAAACTTGTACATATAAAAATAATAGCGGCAATCACTCTTCCTTGCAAACGCTCTCGCTAGTCTTACAAACATAGCATAGCTAACATATCGGCCTATATTTTGCTGTTGTTTGGCTTGATTTGATACACTTGCAAGACTTGGAGGGGCGTTCGCAACAAAGTGTGATTACCGCTATGCTATATTTGATAAAGTTTTGAAAGATTTACTTTTGCCCTTTATATTTCCCCAAAACTGAAACACTCATCCCTTGAACCCATGATACAAATGCATTTTATGAACATAATAATTTGGTGGAAAAATTTGATATAAACTTTCATATCAGAACTGACTATTACGTTTTTACAGCGTTTTTCCTTAAACAGATATTATTTTTTTACACGAGAAACAAATTAAAGGTCACTGCAATACGTGCCAATCGAGCAGACCTATTTATAAACACAAAAAGAAGCAGATTCGCAGGAAATAGTAATGAAGCATAGGCAATTGTTATCGATATTACAACTAAGTTTGACTTTTTAAGAAACATATCGTCGTGCGAGAGTTTATGTGCCCTATATGCCATTTCATATTTTTTTATAAATCTAGAGTTAATGATGCTACTTTAGGTTTTCGACCACAAATTTTTCAAGTCTGCAAACCGTTTTCGGATATCTCATTCCGTTTTGGAGATAAAAAAGCCGAAAACGGATTGCAGATCTATAAATTTTGGTGTAAAAAATCCAAAGTGACATCAATAACTCCAGATATATCACCAACAACCACCAGACACATTCGAGTATATCTTGAGAAATGAATTCGAGTGAAATTGAAATATGATAAAATTATAATTTTAAAATATGAAACTCCTTTTCAAATTTTATTAATTCGTTCGCTTAATGCCCAATACTGTAACAACTTTCTTTATGCAATCTGTAAGACAATTTTATTTGTTTTTGAAAAAAGACTCGATATTAATTTCACTCGAATTCGGTTTTCAGAACATACCAAATGATCGTGGTTATTAAAACGTTTTACCAATATTGTAGCATACTTTTAGGATCATTACTATTTGTTTTGTATATCCTATTGGGTTCGATTTTAGGAAAATCTCATATCGCCGACAAATACCAGAGACATGATCAGGGTTTTTGGTTAATTTTACAAAGATATTGCATATTTCTAGGACATTTACTATTTTTTTTTTTTTTTTTTATAACATCTTCATATTTTGTTAATTTTCAGTAATGCTTACCAAATAATTAAATTCATACAAAAGTTGTTCATCAATTCTTACCTAAAACGAAAAGAAATTAGAAAATATATATAAATATAAGGTATATATTTAGGCTTTCAAAATATCAATACAATATATAAAGACATAAAAACATACATATATTTGAGAATATCAAGAGATAGGAAAACATTTAATAGATAAAAATTCAAATGCATGCCAAATATATACAAACATTTTTATACATTATAGATAGTAAAGAACATACATACATAGATCTTAAAAATACAAAATAAATTTAACAAAAAAAAAAAAAATACAGATTTAAAAATTAAATTTATTAAAAAATACTGAGTTATTTAAAAAAAAATTATAAAACTAATCAAAATCAAACATAAAGTTTAAAAAAAAAGTTTTAAAATACAAAAAAAAATTTTTTTTTTTTTTTTTGAAAACACAATTATTTTTAAAGCATACATTGTGGCTGTTTGAAAAACGTGGTCTATATGTAGGCTGTTGTTTTTTTTTACACAGTTTTGTATGCTTCAAAACTAATTTAGGTCAAATAGATTTAGTTTTTGCTATTGTATTTAAATTGATTTAATAATACTTATAAATTTTTCATTTTGTTTTGCTATTTTATTAAGTATAATTAAATCTATATATTCAATTACTATTACCAAAACAAACAACAAATAATCAATTATTCTCATTAAAAATCATTTATGCCGATGTATTTATTGCCTGACTAGATAGTATGTATGTATGTTTCGTTAAATAAAAATAATTTCCAAAGATAATTTAGCATTATATAGACAAGGATACTCGTAATCATCATTATTTATATGTATTAGTTAAGATGTTAGCATAGAGATAATGTCACTATTATGATAATGATTTAATGAAATTTAAGCTGTTGTTTAAACAAAATATTCATAATGAGCTCAAGTATTTTTTTTTTCTATTTTTTTTTTTTTACTGTCTGGTCTACAAATTAAAAAGGATTTGATATCAGAAATCAATTAAGTCAGTTAACAATAAACAGAGAGAGAAAGTTGCAGAATGAAAAACATTTAAATTCTTAAAATCAGTACATCTTATTCAAGAGTCGAAATTTATTTAAAACAAATAAATTTGATGGCATGTAAACCTATGCAATGCAATGACCAAACTGTGTTTTATTGAAACTAAAAACTACCACAATTACAGGTAGCACAAGTGATTTCTCTGGTTTCTTTCTCAATCCTTTTATAAAACAATTTAGATAAAAAGTTTAAGTACAAGTATAATGGGTTTTACGAAAAAATTATTTTGTAAACACTATATTGAGTGAAGTTAGAATATTAAATATGAAATATTATGCCTATGGGGCATGTCTCGATTTCGTCTCAGCTTGAGATAAATTCATAAAGTTATAAATTGTTGGAGAATCATATCCTTTTGCGTATAGAAAATAAACAAAAGAATTTACAAAGCAATGCATTTCTTACTTCATATTGCAGAAAATATTCTTTATAAAGTTAGATTTTTTTAATTTTACCGCACACCTTTGATTTTGTTACCCCAGTTACACTATCAGATCACACTTTTTACAGTATTTTTTAAAGAAAAACAAAATTAACAAAACATAGCTGTTACATTTGCAACATAACAACGTCACATCTTTTAGAGATTTATTTTAAAGTTGTAATTTTTATTAATGTAACAGCATTAGTATAACGTAGGAATATAATATTTTATGACTATATGAGTTTTGTTATACCCCGATTCCCCATACAATATGTAACACTCATACTTCCGTATATGGTAGCATGATTTTATAGTCATTAATACCGACACAACCAAAATGGCAAAATAAAAAGAATTAATAAACTAATCTTGCTAGGTTTACGGAAGAACTGAAAAATATTAAAAAGTACAGACTGGCAAATTATCCTGCCAAAATCTTAGATTGGTCAAAATTATAAGCAGCCAAGATAATACTGGAAATTCCCCCAGTCATAGAATTTTTGTTATCCTGGTAGAGCGGCCGAAAACCGTCCACCAGTAAAAGAAGAAAGATACAGTCTAGCCAAGAGGCAGTGGGTCTCTAGGAAGAAAATGACAATAACACAAAAAAAAAGAATATCATCCAAGCCTGAAGCCTTATAGTCACAAAGTGGTAGCTGGAGTCGAAAACTCTATTTAAAAAACTAATACAAAAAGAAATTTTTAACACAGCAGTGCACTACTAAAGCACTCTTTTTCTGAAATGTATAAAATGCTGAAATGAATAAAATTTGTTTAAAAGAAAACCTTTATTTATTTAAATAAGTTATCAATGTCCTCCCAAATTATTTGAAACTATTTCACACAAAAATGAAACATAATGCATTAAATGAAAATATATTTTGTTTGCCCCAAGAAGCGCTAAGTTGTTAATGCTAAAAGTTTCTTAATAATACTTGAACAAGATGAGACAAAAAAAAATTGTTTTAAAAAAATTTATTATCCTAGAAAATAAAAGACACACACCTATATACATACATGCCTAAGCCAAAGCCAAAGCTAGGCAGACAGCCAGTGCTATATTTGTATGTATATAAAAGTCATATAAAATATGTCAAATAAAAGGACGTGGATAATGAATTTAATATGATAAAATAAAAATTCTTATAGTCCTTAGAGAAACAGCAAATAGATATAATAAGTATATATGTCTGTATTAAAATAAATAGACCAAAAAGTGTCATAAAAACCAAGAAAATAAAATATTATCTAAAACATAGAAATTTTAATGTTTTGGGATATCTTCAGTGGTATGAAGAAGAGAAGAAAAACTAGAAGTCGTATACGACTTTTGCATATATAATGTATGCATATATAATGATGATGTATACCTGTGTAGTAAATAGACATTTATTTTCTTGTGTGAGCCTTTTTTTTGTGCTAAAATGGCAAACATTTGTTTAGAAAGTGTCACCAAGTTTTTCTTTTTTCCTTTTTGTTTTGTTTTGTTTAGTCTTTTGATATCTAATGATTGTCAAAAGATCAACAAATAAAATGCTTTGAAACAACATAATAAAAATGAAAAACTTTTTTTTATTCTTTTTCCTGTTTTCCAGTTTTTAGTTGTCTGTTGTATATTGACAAAACTAAAAACTCAAATAAATTTCATATTGTGAATATGAGTAAAGTTTTATTATAGATCTCTTTTTTTTATTACTGCCTGCCTCTATAACTCAACCAGTGAGAAACTGAAATATGGCAAATAAAAAAATAAAATAACGAAAATAAAAGTTAGGAGGGAGAAAAAATATTAAATATCTTCAAAAAAAAACAAAATATATTACAAATGTTATCATTATTATGACGGAAATATATACTTGTACAAAACAAGTTTATTTCATTATAAACGCCTAAATGTATACTGTTGTTTTCTGTGTGTTTTTCGTTATGTTTCAAAGTGTACAATTGTTGGTTTCTTTTTTATCTTTGAATAAAAGCTATTTTTACTAATAATAGTTTTGTTGTTGTTTGATGTTGAAAAATGTTTGTTTTTTTATTTTATTAATAATGGCCTTATAAGTCACATTAATTCGTAAATATGAAAAAAACACATACTAATGGTAAAAAAAATTGTTGATTATTATCTTCCACAATATTTATTTATAAAATTAATCAATAAACTTTTATTAATAATTTTAATAGAATTGCAAAAATACTCGTACATATCCCCAATTGCCTATAAATTTGGGAACTACAAAACTTCAGAGCATATGCCTGGAATTTAAATGCGCAAAAAATTAATTTTAAGACAAATAACACTAAGAAGTAAAAGTGGACATTTTTGTACAGCAGTTCTACTATAAAGGAACTTACAATTATAAAAATTAAAAGAAATGTATTGAGTTTAAATTCCCTGAATACAAAAATGTTATATATGCCGTTAGTAGTCAAATTCGACTTTATCTTCAACACATTATAAGATATATAGCTTGAACTCAAGAATTTTTTTATAATTTTTGTAAAATTTCTTTACTAATGACAATTTTATTAAGTCGATTTCAAATAGTATGCAAAAAAAAGAGAGCAGAGTCACGTTATATTAAAACAGAAATACATCCACCCTAAAAGTATGCAACGCAAAAGTTGAATTAAAGCCCTAACCAAAGAGGTCTTCGTTCAATCTGCTAAATAGCTCTAGAACCTTTGAAACTCTTAATCTTGAGAACTGTGATCTGTAAACTAATTGCATACAACTGCCGCTTAAAAAAAGTACAAGGAAGCAAATCTTACTATTTCGATGGCCAGCTCACATCACCTCTGCCTAAGATGACCATGGCCTCAATTTTCTCGTGAAGAATATCAAAAGTAACATTAGCTGTGTGGTTCGAAGTGCTGTGTTATTAAAATAATATGTGGTCATTATATTTATGTATTAAAGAAATCCGTTGTTTTGTTCTGCTGTTTTTTTTTTCTGTTCTAATCGCTGAAATACTGTTTTATCGCTTAAAATTGTAAGTATACTGATGTCACCTTCACCCAATATTGCATCTCCTGCTAATTTTAATGCGTTGGTAAGGATTTCATTTACCTCATTTTGCAATGCAATCATTATTTTGGTTTTGTTCACAGGTACATCGTCAGTGCTATTCTTTCGGTGTGAATTGAATATATTCGATGAGAAGGTGACTGGACGTCAGCGTAGAGGCTGACCATGTTTACGTTCGAAGGACCATTTTGATGAAACCCTGTCATCAATTGGTGTGACCAATTGGAGAAGGCGTGAGCTATGTCAACCACTTGATCCAATAACAATTCAATACATTCTCTACCCATGACTATAAACTGGAAACAATAACAATATGCAGAATTAATTTAATTTTTCGGACTAGTAAGTCGCATGCTTAGCAAAGACACCTGGAAACTAGTGATGAGGCAGGCCGAAAACTGATAATGGGTTGTTATGCCCAGCTAAGTAAGTAAACAATTTCAATAGTACCATCAACACAAGGAGCAATGACAAGCTAAACAAAAACCTAAAAGCTACTAAAACAATACTTTAAGTGTAATATCAAAGTCATAAGAAATAAAAAAAAGGTTCGTACTATAGAGCTTTCTGAAATTGCTCAATATCAATGGAGTCAAAAGCTTGTTCACGTTAAGTCATGTTCACATTAGTTGGTGTAGAGTAACGGCGTGTGTGTGTGTGTTGAATGACGTCAATAAATTTGAATATGCACCCCTTTAAATATTAGGAAAGAAATTTTCTTTAAATAATAATTCATTTTGAAAATTTGGTTCATTTAATAAAAGATCTGCTCTAAACAGGCCACAAGCTTTATTGATTTATAAACAAACAAACAAATCTATACAGTCTTTCTAGATACACCCAAGAGAACAACAGTAGCGATTTTCATCTATTTTCAACTCCCACCACTCTCAAATATGTACAACAAATAAAATAGATTTGTTTACAAATGCTTTACATACAAATATTGCTGTTCAACTCACGTATAATGAAAAAAAAAAAAACAATCATAGGCAGAAATACAAAATTTATCATAGAAAAATCATAGGAGAACAATAAAAGAAAAACCTTTACATTAAGGAAAATAATATCCTGGTAATTTTACTATAGCAATTTGTTACACGAGTACCATATTGTTATTCTAAATTTCTTATCGAATACAACTGTTGTTATCGTACGCGTACGCTATCTATTAAAAGATACACACTTTTACTTTTTATGATAAATTTTTACCTTTTTTTTTTTTTTTTTTTGCGATGAACAAAAGTTTGGAAATTTTTGTTTTGACAACTTAATTTTTTTGTCTATGATTTTAAGATATGTTTAAATGGTTGTTTAAGAAATTTTCAAACACAATAACAATTTCTTAAAAAGGTTTTATTGTTCTTTTAAAAACGTGTACAAAAATAAAAAAAGAGAACACAAAAGAAATGTTTTTCTTTTTTTTAATAAATTTAAAACAGTAAACTTTAAAAAATATGCAAAAATAAGGATAAAAATAACAAGAGACTGTTTTACAACCCTTTAAATTAATAACAATTATGGAAGTTATATTGAAATAGAAAAAGTTCCCCTAAAACTATGCTGCAACTCATACTTGAAAATATAGACAAGTTTAGAAGAATAACAAGTTAATTATAAAACGATAAAAATTTTAGTAATTATTTAAACATTAAATAATTTACCGGTCCCCAGGTTATAAAATAAAATTTGTATAGGTTTTGTTTTTTTTTTTTTTTTTTTCTCATAATTAATTTCAATAACCCCACTTTTTAATTCGGAGAAAAAGAAAACATTACACACAATAAAAAAAATATATTAAAACCATTGCATCGATGTTAGCTGTTCCATATAGTATATACAAAAAAAAAAAAAAAAAAAAAAAAAAAATAAATAAATCTATAAAATGCTCAACCAAACCAAAAGTATGCAACAGTTTTTTTTCACAATGTGCCTTTTGTGTTTGAACAACTAAACTGTTATCAAATGTGCTGTATTTTATTCTTGTTTGTACTCGTTTTAAGCGGAAACTTTTATCTACAACGATAATATTAATTTTCTATATTATTTTATAGTTTTTCTGATTTTTGCTGCATGAACTACACCCATCTAGTGGCACACATTTTCTAGTAAGATATTTAGACAACCCAGCAAATATTTACCAAAATATTTATAAAGAAAATAAATTTGTTGTATAATAGGCTTATAAAACAAATTTACATATAAATTTTGTTTTATACCATGTTTACTCATAAGCGTTAATTGCACAATTAAGCAATTTATGCTAAAACATAATTAATAATTTACATAATTAGCTCTCAATTGCACCACTAATTGAGTCAAGTATGTTTAGTCTATGTAAAACACGTTCAGTATATGATTAGTGAGAACTTTTAAAGAAATGTGACTGAAAATTAAAAGCTTAACAAATAATATGTCAGATGAATCTAATGTAGTTATCAATGAAAATATTTTCAATATTATTTATTATCATCCAAATCAGACCTGGGAGTATATTACGGCATTCGATATCGACCGAAATTCCATACAATTTTAAAATAATTCTCATACAAGTTCCGATCGATATTGAATGCCGTAAATAACCCCCTGGTCTAGTTGTAAAACACTGAGACCAATAAGTCCTTTAGAGTCAGCAGGTGCAGCCTTACTAATTAACACCAGAAGGTCTATAGTGGAGACCCAGCAGAAAATTTTTCAAATTTGGAAGCAATTGATAAAATTTTAGGCAATAATGGAAGCATTATATTGTTTATTCATACCCTAAAGCTTCCAAAAATGCTACAGGATAAGGCATTATCTTTTATTTTTTATACTATTTGCTTACTGGTTGCAATAAATGTGCATTTCTATTGAATTTTAGAGGCTCATTTCATGTAAAAATCATGCATTCTTGATGCGCACGTGTAAGTGATTGTTCACAATTTATTCCTTACAAAAAAGCTTATTGGTAAGCATTAATTTCTACTGGGGAAACGATGGCCACCTTAAGCACTAAACACCACTAAACACCAATTACAACATATTCTATAATTCCCTAAAGCGTTCAAGAATTGTATTCGTAGTCAAGAAATCCTAAATCAAGTTTATAAATTTTTAGCGATAGATTTTTAGCTTAGGAGGGTTACAGAATAAGGCCTTAGAACCCTACCTTATAAATACCCATTTATTATATTTAAACACATTGTCTAAAAAAAGTTTTGACGTTCCATGTATAGCTTTTTACAGTCGAAGATTTACCGATTTCTTTTTCCAAATTTAAAAGTTCAAGCCTCCACTTAGAAAAATAACATACTTTTACTTGAGCAACACTAATTGATTACTCAATTAAAATCTAAATTGACTCAATTAAAATTTATAGTTAAACAGGATATTATAAACCTTTAATAAATTAAAATTATTCTCATTAAGGATGCCAAGCGGGACTTGTTTTCTAGATTCCGGGATTTTTCGGTATATCGGGATATTTGGGAATTTGAGGATTACAATCCCTAATTGTGATGCATAAAATCTACACACACAAAAAAAAACAACTGGGTGCCGTAGAGGGAAGTGTGCTAGACTGCTAAAGAGATGGCTGTTATTTCGATTCACACTAGAGACTCTGATAAGCGCCACAAATCACATCGCTTTGTATAATTTAAATGTTATATTTTTATTTTATTGTAATTGGATTAAATATATTACGCGTCTTGTATTTAAAAATACAAATTGAGTTTTTAAACTAAAACTTTTCATATCGCGGTTAAGAAATTACATTCTCTTTTTTTAAATAATTTCCTACTGTGCATGTCCTCATAAAAACTATAGGTACCTGTTATTTGTTTCTTTAAATTGTACAATTAAAGACGGTGTATTTGTTGACCTTTAATTTTATGAAAATCAAAATTATAAGATATGCCATAAAGCATATGAGATACAGCATATATTCTTTTGCTGGCATACTTTCAGGGTGGTTGTTATTTGTAGGCCGCATACAAAATATATCAAGTAACAGGCTGACAAACAGAAAAAAAAAAAAAAATAAAATCAACCACTGTTTTGTTTTGTTAAGGACTCGCTATCGTAAAAGAAGAAATTAAAAAATAAAGAGAAAAAAATTCAGATTAAAGATCAACTAATTTGGTACAAAAATTTAAACTTTTTGCTAAAAAAAAACAACAACAACAACTAACTGCCTTAATCTATAATTAATTGTATATTCTAAGAAAAAAATCTAAGGGCAATAGAATTTTCCCCTACATAGAATTCATGGAAATATTATTCCTGTTTTGGTACTTCTTTTTTTATTTTTCTTCTTTAAAAGTAAAACAATTTTTGACTTCAGGGAAACATAACCTCATGCTCTTTGTTTTGCCACAAACAGGAACAGTAATAGCGCATTAACAACAACAGCAAAATTTTTGTTTAGCTTTAAGCCATAATTGTAATAAAATGTTTTTCAAATACAATGATTTTCTTGTTCCTGCTTGCTCTTGTTGCTGTGGTAGTTGTTATATTATTTTTCTTTTTTTTTAATAATAATTTTTAATTCAGTATCTATAAAATATTTATTTTATTTTTCTATTTTCTTATTTCTATTTTTCTAATGTTTTTGGCTGTGTATCTATGAGTTGGGAAAAAAAAAGGAAGAAGACAAGCGAATAGACAAATTAATTAACAAAACCTGGCAGTAACAGCAGTAGAATACAAGAACTTAGATATGAAACAGCATTAGCAACTGAAAAAATAAAACCTGATATTCCTGAAAATAGCCATAGGGTTTGATTTTTGTTTTACGAAATGATGGAATTTTTTTTTTGGTTTTTGCATAAAAATATAAAATAGACGAAATTAATTCTTTATATGAAAGCAAAGCAGAGTTAAGTCAAAATATTATAAATTTTTTTTAATAATTTAAAAATTTTAGATATTTTTTTTTCTACTAAAACATAAATAAAAATATTTAAATATATGTATGTATAGGATTACCAAAAAATATAAAAAAAAAGCCTAAAGTTATACTATTATTTTTAATTTTAAAATTTTTAGTTACTCTTTAATTTTTGTAGAACAGGTATATGCAAGCACATTTTTTCCTTTTACTTCACAGAGAATCTTTAACAAAATGAAAACAAGTGGCTATTACCAAAGAGCTATTACCATCAGCCTGTTGAGTGCCGGATTTTGTATGAAATCTGCAAATACAAACTTTCCTTAAAGTATGCCAGAAAAAATGATATTTCGTGGCATATATGATTTAAACCAAATGATAAAATTTAGATTTTTTAGCTTATAAACTTTAAAACATCTTTAATTAAAATCACAAAAACCAATAACAGGAAATTATTGAAAGAAGATGAAGGAAGAGACGTTATTGCTTCATATATTGCTGCCACACATTGAACGAGATTATGTGGTCAGAAAATTAATCACGATGCGAAAAGCTTTATTTTTTTTTATTTTCGTTTTTTAATAAATTTTTTATTTTCTTAAACAAAACGCGCACTTCAGTTAAATTATAAATCAATAAAGTAAAAATTAAATCCGATTATTTTAAAAGACTTTGGCTGTTGTACATTTAAACAGAATATTTCTATAATTTTACTAGAAAGGACACTAATAAAATATAAAAGATGGTTTTAAAAGCTTTACTGTTGTACTCGTTGTTGTCATGAAAAATATTGTACGTTTATTAAAGGCTTATTTGACAAATTTCTATGCAATACTTGTGCAATAAGCCCTTAAGAAACCTATAAATTTTTTTATGAATACAACAGTTAGTTTTTTGTTTTTATGGTGTAGTTTTTATAGTCCGACTTGTATAGTATAGAGAAATTCATTAACATATTTTTATATTATAACTAGTGCAGTTGGAATGAAACAGAATTCAAATAGAATAAATAGAAGTATTTTTTGTTAATTCCATTACTTATACGAGATTGCTTTGGATGTGTCCAACAACAATAAATATTTCAAAAAAAAAATATTTTGTGAAAGAAAAAACTCTGTGAATAATATAATAAACTCAACAATTATTGAAGAAGAGATCGGTGCAACAAACATCTTAGGAAAAAGGTCCCGAAATGAGGGAACCTGAAGAGCAGTTTAGAGATATATTAAACATATTCTCCGCAAAAAGCAGTCTGACCTGGACGCAGTGAAGTACATAAGTGTTAACTTTGGCCTAAATGTGGATTTAAATGATTGTAGGTTAACAGAGGACCACATAGGCACTACCGTCATGTACTACTAAGCACGGTCCTGGCGTGGACCGCTTTACAGATGAGGAAAAGGGAGTTTTTTAGTCGGTATTTTAGGACGAGAACCCGACATAGCTCAAATGGTTCGAAATTTTGGCGTATGTGTAACCTTTACCGATAAAAAATATATCAAAATATATCACATTAATTAAAAGTTTATATTTGGAGTTGCTTTTAATTAAATCTTTAATTCTATTAATTAAAAAATTTAATAGAAACCCAAATCAAAAATTTATTAACATTTATAAGTATTGAATTAACTTGAAAATTGTAAAAAAAAAATCGACCTGTAAAGCGTATTTTTGTTTGATTTTAGACAATTGATATTATTTTTGCATTGTAGCCCAATAATTAATTAAACATTTAATTGAATTAATTAAAATAATTATTCGAAATTAAAATCAATTAAGGGTTTATTTTTAAAACAAACATGTTCTTCTAGTATTCTATAAATAATTTTTAGCAGTAATCCCATGCAGAGATCACTTAGGCATGAGATGAAGCTTTGCTAATTCTACACATTTATTTTGTAATCAATATACAGTATTACGGTAATTGCCCCACGCTTAATTGCCTTTCACGCTCATTTAACTCAATTTCTAAATCCCCATATTTTCATTTAACATTTTCTAATAATATTCCCCGGTTAATTGACTTTCGCTTACCTGCGTTATTCGCTTAATTACCTCAAACATATTTTTCCCAAAGAGGAATTTCACTTAAAACTCTCTAGTTTTATTACATAAAACAATTACTTTCTAAAAACTACAGCTTAACTCAACTCTAGGCATAAAATGTCTGTTAAATTTACTTTCAAACTATATTTTTGATACAGCCTTGCCAAGTTTATGTCTACCAAGTTTATGTATAAGTATAAAGTTACTTGATTTTCACATATATTGACGGCAGTGTATACAGGCAATTATGGGTACTCGTTTAATTACCTCAAAGAAGCAACTAACCGTATTTGTTTAAATGACTTCCACCCATAATTGCTCAAAAGTGTTGACATTTTTGTCGAGGCAATTATCTGTAGAATACTGTAGCTTTTATATTAACAAGAAAGCATATTTTTTAATATAAAATGCTTCTTAACGTTTATTAAACATTTAAGAAACTCTGCTTTTTTGAGTGAAAAACTATTTAGAAACGTAATCCTTCATTATTACAAAGCAAAACCAAAAGAAACACAAATCAGTGGTCAAGTGTGTATAAAATTGTCATAAATTTCATAATGTTTGTGTGTTTGCTTATGCATATATATGTATGTGTGTGGGTGTGAGCATATGCATGTAGTACTATAACTCATATCTACTGTAATATACTCGAAAATGTATAAAATCTCTTTATATCATGCTCATCATCACCAACTTACAAACACTATCATACATGGGATGAATGTAACAGTATAGAAATGTTTGTTAAACATGGCAACATAACATTTATGACATAAACGTGTCCACTACTACAGACTCAGGGGAAATAATATTGTTACATGTATTACAAATATGAGCAGACACATACATGCCTATAATATACATATACATTACACATAAATATTTATAATGTACTATAGGTCTATGGCAATAACGTTGAGTATGAATATGTCTGTTGTTATTTTTTATATTTTTCCTTCTTAATTTTTATCATTTCACTCTCTTCTTAATATTATTACTCGTATTATTATGATGAGTATTGTCCTGTATTTTATTTATATACACGTGTATGTATATACACAAATATGTGTTAGTATTTATGTTGCTGTATAAGTCTTATAAAGACTATTATTGTTCATGATTATTAACATAATATTCAACTTGTTAAGAAACTAATAATAAATTCATACATTCTTACACATACATTCATACTTAAATTCATATATTTATTCACACTAAAAGTAATGATACTGTTCTATGTCGGCTATTTAAGGTTTTAATCCTGGCCATTTTATTGTCTGTGCCTGTTTAAGAAAATATTTCAAAGAATGACAGGAATTTCGTAATTGAGTGTGTGCCACAGTAAATATACGAAAATATTTTGTGGTTTTACACAATTTTCATAAACAAATCTTTTTGATTTGTTCTATAAAATCTATCATTTGCATTAGAAATGTTTATGTTGCTCTTTTTTTACAAAATACTCGTATATTAACATGATTATCCTTTGGGGGATTTTCATAAATTCTTATATGAAATTAAAATTTATGAAACACTTTCTAAAAACAAAATTATTTATAAATTTTAAACTGCTGACATAATGTGGTACACAGAACACAAAAAACATTTTAATTAAAATATTTGTAATATCAATTAAAATTTGATTGAATTCGGTATAGCGTTCGATGTTACAACATAATTTTAAAATTTTAATTAAAAATAATATTAATCAATTTATAATTTTAATTCTGGTTTTAGGACCTTTATTATTTAAATATCGAAATATCGATAAATAAATAAACGATTTTTATTAAAAAAAACACCTTAAGCTTGAGTAATTCTTTACATTAATCAATTTAATTAATTAATTTAATTTAAAATGTTTAACTGAGTGAGATATCACAGAACAATTAAAATTTTAATTGAACAAATTACAAATAAAAAAAATAAAAACAAAATCCATTTAAACATTTTATTTTAATAAATTAAAATTTTTATTGACTTATTTAAACAATTTAATTAAAACGATGTCAAAAATCAATGGAAATTTTTACTAAATTACCTAAAAACGATTACCAAAATGAAATTTAAAATGCTTTAAATGTTTTAGCAAATTGTATTAATTAGAAAAATACTAAAAAAAAAGCAGAATGCATGAATAATTTGAAAGTTTTTTTTATAATGTGGACCATTCTTTCAACAATCAAACATTTAATTGAATCAATGAAAACAGATAATTTCAACCAAAAAAACATGTTAGAAGGTCAAAGCCTTCTAGTTTAAATGATTTCTATTACTTAATGCCAAAATGGTCACAATATTTTTAAGACATGGATATGATACTCTAGTGTGACAAGTAATCCGTATAAGCCATGACAGGAAAAATCAATAAAATAATACTAAGAAATATGTAATGTTTTTCTTATTAAAACAGACATAAATAAATTTCGCCGATTACTAAAAGTACAATAAATTTTTGGAATAATACTACTTTTAATTATTTATTATCTATACATTTTATTACTATTTGCCACAGAAGGGTTTTTATAGTCTAAAAGTATGCAATCTTAAAATGTAAACCAGTTTTAAAGACTCCCCAAACTATGAAGCAAACAGAAAGTGTAAAAAAGCAGCGTTTAAGTATTTAATAAAATTAAAATATATAACTTGTATTACAAAATCATTGCCAAAACCATAATTTGTTAACTACAAAAAAATATTTTATAAAAGCACAAAAAACCACCCTCAAGTATGCACTACTTTATGGTGAAAGGTATATTCTTCAGTGCAAGATAAATTTATATATGTACAAGAAATTTCTTTAAAAAAATTCCCTTAGATACTAATAGAAGAGAAGAAAAACAATTTTTCAATTTCTTTAAAACTGCATTAATGTAAACAACAAATAAAACTCCTGACGTAGATTTAAAAAAGAAAAAAAAAAACATGTGCAAATAATAAATTCTAAAAAAAAGAGAAAACGAATATTTATTGTTCACAAAAAATAAAAGTATACTCATACATAGAATCTTAGATAAAAAATATAATATTAAAATGATGAAATGGCAAAATATTGCAGGAAAAACACAATCACCTTTTAGAGTGACTGACTGCTTGACTGCTAGAAGCTGTTGCCTTTAGAACTTAAATGAAGAATAAGAAAGAAACAAGTACATATATCCGTGATGAAAGCACAAGAAATAGAACAAAAAAAAAATATGAATCAAACCAAACACCGTCATCATCAGAGGATATCCCAGTATTCGACAGCATTCGTCTTTA
This sequence comes from Metopia argyrocephala, assembly GCA_963576795.1. NCBI lineage: Eukaryota > Metazoa > Arthropoda > Insecta > Diptera > Sarcophagidae > Metopia > Metopia argyrocephala. The sequence goes on along the minus strand of OY756211.1, from coordinate 108,766,882 downwards.
AATGAAAGCATAATAAGAAAAAATATCTCTTGGAAAATATAAAAGAAAAAGAATTCATTTGAAATTTCTAGGATGCGCTGTTTTTTATTTTCATATTCAAACACATTCATTTCATATGATAGAAAAACATTCAAAAAAAAAAAAAAACTGAAAAGCTCTGTGCCACCATTTACTTGATAAAAGTGTTGACACAATAATATTGCAGCACTCGTTTAACGCGACAATCTAACACAGTGACATACACAGGCAAAAATATAAAAAATTAACACACGAATAGACAAACAGACAGACAGACAGAGAGACAATCGTTAAAAGACAAACTCAACAGCAACAATATCAACAATATTAAACAGAAAATAGACAACATGTCTAATGATTGCTGTTGCCGGCAATAGCATCAGCGTAACCCTAAAACGCAAATCAAGACTTGGGCTTGCCATTGCCTTCTTTATTTACTCTTTTTTTTTTTTTTTTTTTTTTGTTCCCTTTTGTCAATTATTTTTCAGCTTTGCTTTTGTTTTAAAAAAAATCATTAAATGAAAGCTACTGCATACGTTAAGGAGAAAAACAAAATATTTTAGAAAAATTATGGCAATTTTTTTCTCTTCTTTGTTACAAAGCCCGGGTGAATCTTTAGCAATTTAGTAGAAGTAATTTGGAAAAAAAAACAGTTTCTTCTGGTTTGAAAACAATAAAATTAAGAATCTCCTTTAAAATTTCTCAACATGTTCTTAAAGGTTTTAATTGTTGTGCATATTTTTAGGGGTCAACATGTTGTTCAGAACAGTATGTCCACAGCTGAACAAATTTTCTAGATTTATAATTTTTAATCCGTTGCTCACCAAAGTGTGTTGGTTTACTAGAAAATAGTTTCGGGTTCAAGTACCAGATTTGATATCTTGACTAAAGAAATATGGAAAAAAATATTGCTTTCGCCAGTCATCTCTTAGCAAACTTCTAGCCAAAGTTCTAAAGAGTAATTAAGTATCATGAAAAAGGTTCTAAAGTCTGCTTCTTTTTTTTATTTTGAGCCCAATACTCAGGGGTAAACCCCTACTACTTAAATGCATTGCATTGTATTGGAATTTTTTGGAAAGGAGAGTACATTTATGACAGAAGATAAATTTTTGTTTTGCTTATATTACTATTAAGCGCCTTAGGAATGAGGCAAATTGCTGTGAATTGTTCAAACAAACGCCAGTGTTATACCTTCACCCTTGAGTGATCAACAGCAATTGCCTCATGGTTGCATGTTGATTGTGGGGTGATGAGTGTCTTCGCTAAGTAGGTTTATCTGTTGTCTGCTGTTTTGAATGACGATAAACTGTAGATCCCGATACTTAGGGATATAAATTGACTCACATAAAAAGTTATAAAAGTTGTATATTTCTTAGTGACAAATAAAACTTTTATATTTTTATTAAAAAATAAGAAAAAATATACTCATATCAGCTCCAGATCATAATGCTAGACGACTACTGTTTATAAAATGAAAATTTTAGCATAAAAACCTCTAGTCTGAGCAAACATTTTTGTCAGTAAATATCCTGCAATACATTTTAATTATTGACAATAATCCGGTATGTGATAAAAAACAATTTCAATCGGAACTTACACTGTTTGGATTTTCAAAGTCATATAATTCTTATCCGTTTTAAATATTTTAAAATTCTAATAATCAAGGAAGTGCCAGTACAGTCGTTAAGGCGATGAGCATAAAAAGAATTCCAAATCTTTTTAGATTTGAAAGTTATAGCAACTTGATATTACGGTCGATTTCAATTTTGATCGAAATCGCTTTCCATTTTTTAAATAATTTCTGAACAACATCATATATTAAGAATAGAAAAATTATATAAAACACATACTTCTTGAAATATTTAAAAATATATGTATAAGTATGTTAATTTAATAATATTATTATTTATAAAAATTCTTATTAAAATATATTTTCATAAGATTTCAAATTCTAAAGTTAATCGTATGCCACTTTTGTAACATTTTTAAGTGCTCTTATTAACTTAAAAAATTAATTAAACCTGACAAAATGTTTAACCTTCAGTAGCAAAGGCAATTAAAATAAATCTACTTGATTACAAAAATATTAAAGTTTATCCCAATAAAGAAAAAAAAATGCTTCAAGAAAGCTTCATAAAAACTTAGTGCAACGAAAAACAAACTGCACAAATCCCCCGATTGAAGAAAAACACTGAAATAAAAAAAATAAACAATTTCCCCCAACTAATTTTGTATTTATAGACATGTTTTTATAACACACACACACCTCTATCGTACCAGTGCCAAAGCCACTTTATAATTAAAGTTAAACTTATGCTTTCAATAAAATGCATTAAATGTGTAGAGATAAATGAGTAGATAGAATGAAAGAGAACGAGAGCGAGAGAGCAAGAGTAGTAACAAAAAAAAGAGAAATTAAATCAAATATTCTAAAATAATAAAAGAAAACTTTATCCATAATGTAGAACATTATTATAACTTAGGTCCTCACACACACACACACACACACACCGAATTATGCATGTGTGTTTGTGTTAAAAAAAAGTGTTTAATATTAATGCACACCTGAGTGTTTGTATACATGTACGAGCATGGCTGCATAGAGAGAGACTGTATTTTTAACAAATTAATTTTTAAGCCTTAACACACATACAAACGCATACATATGTATATACAATTTACATATTCCAGCTTACTTACTTAAATGTGCCAGGCTTAATATGTGTGTTAAAACTTTTTCATATTCTATATGTTTTTTTTCTCTTCTTGCTATTCTCTTGTTGCTCTTTGTTTGGTTAATGAAATCATATGCAGCAAAGGAACACAGATGAACAACACACACACACATACACACACACTCAGAGCCAACTTACAAGTTTAACATACACACTCAAATATCAACTCAAGTGCAATGGTGTTGATAAATAGATACCAAACAGCAGATACGAGTATAATAATAAAAAAACATGTGATGAGTATGACGACATCATAAGAGAGAACAGATTATACGGAGAATAGTGTTGTAAGGAAGTAAACAAAGTAAGTGTAGAATTATTACAGCACAAGTAAAAAAAAAAACATTATTTTATGGTTGTTGTTGTTGCTAATATTGCTATTTTTCCTATATAGAATGCAAAGCAACACAGTAATATGACGCATAGGGATATGTTAAATTTTATGCCATGACGTCGTATAAACTTCATCTCTACTCTTCTTCTTTTAATACAACTGTGCAATTTATATGCAGGCATACATATATACATACATACATCCATATGTAAATAAACGTATCGTATGTGTATTACTATAATAGTGTGTGTGTCTGTATGTATTTTTTGTTTTTAGTATTATTGTAATGAAATCAAACATATACCAGAAGGAATATACTCTGTTACCGACACATTTCTATAAACGAAAGTTTATCAGAGTTAAAGAAAAAAGCAAAAAAAAAGGCAGTAAATAAGTGTGTAAGTATGCACATGTGTAGCTAAAAATTAGTCAAAATGATTTCAGTTTAAATTACTACAGATACAGGTGGATTATAAATATTGTATGTGTATGCAAATAAAGGCACAATGTCTACCCTCCTTTTACCAACTATCAGACACTCAATTAAGTTAGTCTTAGTCATACAGAAAAAGTTAATCAAAAGAGAGCGTGTGAAGAGTTAGTAAGTAACGAGGATACATTTTTAAGCAACCTAATAAAATGATGAAATTAGTAACGCAAAAATTACTCTTTGTTACAAGAAATAGAAAATTTTAATGCTTTATATAAAGTTTATGGAGACTAACAGAACAAGCAAAATGATAAATACTCGTATGTAATAAAATGAGGAACCAGACATTAGTGTTTCATTAAATTTCAGAAATCGAAAACAATTTTTTTTTATTGAGACCAATACTCAGGGGTAAAAGCCTACTAAATGCTATGCATTGTATTGCAATTTTTTGAAGAAAAGACAGTATATTATGACCACAGAAGACATATTTTGTTTTCTTATATTATTAAGCGGCTTAGAAATGCGACAAATTGCTGTGAATTGATTATTCAAAGACCATTGTTATATCTTCTCCCTTGAATGATCAACAGCAATTGTTCCATCGTTGCATGTTGATTGCGTTGAGTGCCTTCGCTAAGTAGGTTTTTATGTGTTATCTGCTACTTATCAATAGGTGGCGCTTTTCTCCTGATCATTAGTTTTTCGTTGTCAAAGGTTAAGGTGAAATAGAGTGGAATGTCAGAAATTTAAGCAAATTGAACTAATTTGATATGAACGAATTGAGCAAATGTATGGTTTAAAGACGTTTTCTCATGTTTATTGTTAGTTCTCTCTGACTTTAGAACAATTAAACTTTGGGTTGAATGTGATATCAATACTAGTGCTGGCAGTATTGAGTAATGAATACCGAATATCAAGTATTTGTACTACTTTTTAAGTAGTCAATACTTAAAAGTAACTACTCAATACTTTAAGAGTGAAATCATTCCGTTGAAAATTCCGTCTAAAAAAAACAATACTTGATGCAATTGTTATCTCTTAAAAATAAAATCCGTTAAAAGTATCGAGTAGTATTGAGCACCCAAATCCACAATACTATCGAGTAATTAAAACTAGCTGAATTTGACAGCACTAATCAATGCTTTAGTCCGCATTAGAACAGAATATAATAATACATAGTATAACCAGCATTGCTAAAGATGATTTTTAGATAAAAAAATTCCTCATACGTTGCGCGAATGCTGTACCGATTTAAATAAACTAATTTTTCTATTTGCAATATTTGGCAAAACAGATTGTTTGGACGATGTAGCATCAATAATATAGCAGTTAATAACTCTTAAATTATAAAGAAAACCCCATATTATTTCAACTAGCACAGTTTAGTAAGTAGGGATTTATAGGGATTTATGCCTTTAAATAAAGCATGAGATTATATATTTTGATTAAACTTTCAAATATCTGACATTATGGCTAACTACACGATTATGAAAGAGTTTTAGGAAATAGAATGGAATACTTATTTGTTGTTTAAAAGAAATGAAGAAGCTTTCCAATATGCTTTTTTATTTTTCGTAATCCCGTGTTTATCGTATATTTAAAATTTTTTATGCTGAAGGTTTGGATTAGAGCCCCAGAAAAAGTAATTATTTTTTTTATTAATTTTGTTTCGTTAGAAATGTTTTAATTCGATCAAAGTTAAACTCTATAAAGAATTTAGACTTTTGCAATGAATTTTTCGATACTGCGGTCGCTTCTGACGCTGCATACTAAGCCCGACGGCTGCAGTCGTACATGTCGTCGATGTCGACTAATGTGAATAAAATGGAATAAGAGGGTAAAAACAAAAATAAATTGTAATTCTGTTTCATCCAGATAAGCTGACAATTATAAAAACTGCAATGATGGTGCGAAAAGGAGAATATGATAGAAACTGTTGTATGACTTTATATCATACAAGTGTACGTACATACATGTGGAAAAAAGTAATTTCAATATGTGATTTCTTAAAAACTCTGAGTTGAGTAGTTGATGTTTGGTCTTGAATATGCATAGGACACAAAGAACTCTGATGAGACTAACGTAGCTGTAGTCGAAAACATAGTTTCAGTTTCGCTAGTGTACTATTTCTTCACGCACATCAAATTCTCTTTGAATTATCAAAAAATTTTTTGCAAAAATCTAAATTCTTTATAGCATTTAACTTTGATCTAATTAAAGCGTTTCTGACGAAACAAAATTAATTTACAATTTCATTTAATTATTTGTTTAATTTTAATTAAATTTTTAATTGATTCAGCAACATTTTTAATAATTTTATATATTGTTTTCAATTAAACTTTTTTTTATTTTCAGTCAAGCTTCTTACTTAATATTATTAAAAAGTAAGTTAGAAATAGTTTCAATTAAAAACTATTAATTGATAGGGTTTTGCTCCCAAATCAATTTAAAATTTAACTGATAATGTAAATATTTTAATTGGAATTAATTAAATTTTTTTAATAATAATCAATTCACCCTCTTACCCACCTTATGATTTCAAAAAATTTTCCATTTCTTTTTATTTACTAAAATTTTATAATGAAGAGGAAAAATAGTTTTCTAAGTTTTACAGGAATAAGTTTATGTTTTCTCTCAGCAAATAAAGAAATTTTGTAAGAAACAAAAAAATTCAAGTAATGAGCCAAAAAAGTTAAAACAGCCACATGAGGCAAATGAGTTAAAGATGATATCTTCGTTAATACTATCAAGCTGTAATATAACTGCAACATTAAATATAAATGTTTTTTTTTAATTTTAAACGGTTACATGAAAATCCCAGCGGGAAATTTAGTTTAGAAATACAAACACAACGGCGTCATATGCATTTTACGCCAGGAATTAGCTGTTGAGAAAACCTAAATTAAAAAAAAAAAAGACAAAAAAATTTGATTTGAACACCAAAGGCGACAACATCATCATTAAGAATAGTGATGTTTGCACTAAAGGGTGTTATATTAAGAGGTGTTTTTTTTTCAAATTCTACAAACTAAGACAAAATACAAATAAAGGCATTAGCCTGCGTGCTTTATAATCCGTTACTTTATAATAACTTTCATCATAAAAACCAAACTTAGCTACTGCTCACCCTATACAAGAACAATTTTAATGAGTCTCTTACTCTAAAACTCATATCCCTGTATTAGTCACTGACTGTGTGTCAGTGTTCTATTTTTAACTGGGCGCGTGCTGTTTCCGTATTTCTTTTAAGTCAACGAAAAAAAAATAAAATCAAAAACACGAAAGAAAGAGAAAGAAATCGGAGCCAGAGTAAGTGAGTGCTGTCATACTGTGGTGTACATGTGTTAATTACAATGTGACTGACTTTTGTATGCTTTTGAAAACACCCATCACAACTCACCCTCAAGCGTAACACAACAACTCTCACGATTACCAACAACTAAAAACTTTTACTAGAAAAAGGAAATCAATTTGTAAGGAAATGTTTTGGTAAAGAGAGAGCAAAAAAAAAAAAAAAACTAAACTTGTTTAAGTCAATACGTTAAATAGTGCACATGTCATTTAAGTTAATGGTATTAAGACTAAAAAGGTGTTGATTTAAACCCTGTTTTCATTATTTATAACAATTTTTATTTACCCCACTTCACTTTCGAAACAAAATTGAAAAAATCACTTAAATATTACTTCTGATATCACATAATCAAATCAAATATAAAAAAAACGAAATATGAAATAAATAAATTATGGAAAAATAAACTAAAAAAAAATCATAAATCTCAATTTTTATTGACACACTCTACATACAAACATAGCTGAGAAGCTCAGTAACCTTCTTAAAGAAAACAACAACAACAACAACAAACAAAAAAATAAATAGAACGAATCAACAAATAATATAAAACTGTAGTAGTAGCAGCTCAGAATATCAAACATTATTAAATACAAGAGTTTGAATGAATGAAAATCTGTGATAGGGCAAGCGAGAGAGAGAAAGAGAGAGAGTGAGAGAAAATATATGAAAAAAAGTTTTTAATAAATTTAATGACATGTCTTTACGCAACGAATGAAAAACTTTTGATTTATGAGAAAACATTTCTCAATGACTTTTTAGCAGCAACAAATGATTTGTTGGCAGAAAATGAAAAACAAATAGATTTACTTTAAAAAAGATACTAAAGTTTGTTGGAAAATTTCTTGCAAAAATATCCAACAGCAGAATAGCAAAAACTTTAAAAAAAAATTATAATGGTCCTTCGAGCTATAATAGAAAATGGTCTTGCAGTCTTATAGTCAACCTATTACTATATTGATACAATTAAAATATTAATTACATCCACTAAAATAAGAAATCATATGCCTAAACATTTCCATTAATGTGTTTTTGTTAAAAAAAAACTATTTGCATTAACGAAAAGATTAATTGGGAGAATTAAATGGTACCAATTACGTTTTAATTGTTATTTTTACAGCAAACATTTTGCTTGTTTAAAATATATCTACATCTGTGGTTCAATTAATAACATGATATTATATATATTTAAGTATAGAGTTACCAAAAGACACGTAAGTCCACTATAATGGATACTAAAACTACCCTGTGTGTGTAGGGAAGATATATGAAGAATTCATGTGGCGCTATAGTTTAGCCTAAAATCGTAGTTAGAGGTTATTATAAATTAAATGTATAGTCCTTAACCCCTCCCAAAAAAAGAAATTTTAAACCAGACGACAGTTTTATCTCAGCACTATAGCAACTTTGTTGTGGTACAATGTTTTTTTAGAGATTTGTAGACAAGTTATATTGCCCTGTGTAAACGGGATATAAAATTAATTGAATACGATTTTTTAATCAGAGTTTTTAACCAATTTACTTAAAATTTTTGCTTCGTAAAAATTAACATTTTTACTCTATATATAAGGAAGTACGTACTCTGCTCTCAATACACAGAAAGCATATTTTCAGAAAAATTTCATTAATTATTTAATTAATAGAATCAATTTTTTTAATTACAATTTAATTTTGGTAGATACAATTAAAATTTAAAGGCATCAATTAAAATTTTAATTGACCTTTTTGTATTTAACAATAAAAAATTAAAAAACAATGTATTTAACAATAAAAAATTAAAAAACAATTTGACTTGTAGAATTGAATTGAATTCGATTTCCTATTTTTTCTATTTTCCTTAACGTTCTAAGCAGAGAGAGAAAAGATGACACTGAGTAAAACACACCATTAGTGCTTAAATTGCAGCAATTTCTTCTTATTAGTAAGGCGCCTAATAGGAAGGAAAAAATATATGTATATGGGTTTATATGCAAATATGTTATTGTTTGCTGATGCAATTTTAGTATTTCTCTTTTAATATATGAAATGTATTGCTTTGGGGATAAGCATGTTATAGTTTATAACTATTTGAATATAAGTATTTGTATTTTTGGTTACCACCTTTGGGAAAAAAGTCTCCTGACGAGTCTCTTAAGCAGAGACGAAATGGCCATAGAGACATGCTTATCCCCAAAGCAATACATTTCATATATTAAATGTATTTGCCTATATGGCGAAAAATATTTTTTGTTTTTAATTTCTCTTTTAATTTATGAATATGTTTTTGATAGATTTCGACCTTAATTATTTTATTGCCCTATAAGTCGCCGAATTTATGTACAACTGTATTCTAAATACTTCTTTCCAGTTATTTTAGGTTGTGTACTATCAATGAATTCTTGTCACAATTGAACACTTTCTATGCATCAAACTAGTCAATTATACCCTTTATCTAACTTTAGTAAATACAAAAATTAGTTTGATTTCTACTCAGTTCCGGTGTTTCATTAAAACTACAGTCAAGCATGACACACGTACTGTCGAATATCAATACCTGGCAGTGTAATGTTGGCATAAGTCATTTAATAAACAGGGCTCGAAGGACCAATAAACAGCGCGAAAAATATAGATTCATATGAACATTTTAAATGAAAAAAATTTCTTAATGGGTGCCCAAGAATGCAGTTTGGACCACCATTTATTTCTGTATATTTTGTTTTTTTTTTTTTTTTTTTTTTTGTTTTGTCAAACTTTTACAGATTTTAAAGCAAATTTTTATTTTACGTCAAACTTTGCTACATATTTTTAATTTTTTTTTTTTTAAAGCACATTCTAAGCAATTCCATATTCAGGTATTTTGTACGAAAATTTGTTTTTGTTCTCACACAGTTTTTTCGCTTTTGGTATTAAAAATACCAACAATTCAACAATTCGTTTTCTCATCTCCTTTTTTTCGTGAAAACTACAACTGTAGGAAACAAAAGAGAAATATTTTTTATTTTATTGGTTTTTAATCCGTTTGGCAAACATTGTAAACAAAAAAAAAGCAACTCAAAAAATATTGTTATTTAATTGGAATATTTCTATTAAAAAATGTTTGAAAAAAAGAAGAAAAAAAAAAAATAAATAAATCAAATCATACTTTCTGACTGTGTAAACGTTATGTTTTATAAAAGTTAAAGCCTGTTAAGCCTTAAGATTTGTTAGCAAAAAAAAAAAAAAAAAAACTATTTAAAAATTTTGATTAAAAAACAAATGCATAACAATAAAAAATAAAACTTTTTATTGAAAAAAAAAATATTTTGCAAAACATTGTTACTGAAAAAAATCGCGCTGTGCTACCTACGTTGCTCTAAATTGCATACGAGTAGAGCGGAAAATGTTGGATTTCACAATAAACAGAAAATCCTTAAGTTTGTTGTTAAAACTTTACTAAACACTTTAGTGTTGTTGTTGTTTGTTTATTATATTTTTTTATTTTGTGTTGCTTTTTACTATAAAAGTAATTTAAATTTTCTACATCTCCCGCATCAACATCAGTAGGAATTCTTTTAAAGTTAAATTTAGTTTTTCAGTTTTCTATTCCTCCTTTTTTATAATTTCATAAGTTTTTAATTCGTTAGTTTTGCCATTTCTCTAACAGACAACTTGCTGTGCAAAGCCATGGTAATTTTGTTTTTCTGTCTTTCTTTTTTTCTGTAGTTTCTTTTCAAATTGAACGCATTTCCTTTAAATATAAAAAGTAACACGTGATTTTGTTGACAACTTTTAGTAGTAGTCTTATGCAAAAGAAAAAAAAAAGTTCTAGAAAAATTGTAGCCTTTAACTGCAGTCTAATTTTTGGAAAGTTCTATTATTTTAACCCTTTTTTTCTCTATTACATATATATTGACTTTAACAAATCGTATTTTTTTATAATGAAAATATGTTGTCACTTCTCTTCCTCCTTTAGCTTTTTGCCCCTAAATGTTTCTTTCAACCCCTAAATGTTTCATTTTATTTTATTTTTTTATTAGTTTCCATATTTCAGCATATGTCCCTTGGGTTATATTATCTAATCGCTTGAATTGTTATCTTGTCTATTATGTTTCTTCTTTTTTCAATTGAAATTTACTGTCATATTTTTCCATTTGCCTGTCTGTCTGTCTGTCTGTCTCGCTCTGTGCTGTTCTCTTTATTTTTATGATACCCTTTTAACGATAAAATATAAAATATTTATATTACAATTGCTGTCTAATGAATCTATTTATTTGAAAAACGTTTTATTTTATTATAATTGGGTAGAGGATTTACGGGGCTGGCGAAAAAACAGGCCACAGCAACAAGTATTCAAAGAATGTACCAAAATAAAGTTAGAAAATGTTAGAAAATACAAAAGTTTTGCAGAGATGAACAAAAAGATAAAAGGGAAAGAATTTCTTCTGGCGCGAAGGACCAATTTTGAAAGACTATAACGAAAAAACTTTAATAGGGTGTATCTGTGACAGTTTAGCACCAAATATTTTAATGATATTATAAAAGAATTAGTCGACGTTAGTCGTCTGATAAGGTTTCTATAACAGATTAGATAAAAATTGTGACACTGTCGGGCGTATTTTCTGCTCAATTTGTTTAATATCTTAACTTTTTTTAGTTAAGAATTTTAATTTAGAATTGGGCTGAATCGCGAAAGGGAAAAGCAATGCTTAAGAACATTATACAGCGTATAGTTACAGGAGATATTGGCATATAAAATAACAAGTCAGGTTGTATGTCGGACCAATATTGGATTGTATTGACAGTGATAACTGATACAGGTGTAATTTGTTTGAGGATTAAAGTAGCCTTACAGACATTTAAAGAGTATGTAGAGTTGTTTTAAATGAGAAGATAGAATTCGCACTTTCAAGAGAGGATGTTTGAGGATTAAAGTAGCCTTACAGACATTTAAAGAGTATGTAGAGTTGTTTTAAATGAGAAGATAGAATTCGCACTTTCAAGAGATACCAACGAATAACAAATCAGATCTTCAGGGAGAAATTTAGTACCCCTTAAGCTATAAAAGGTATATAATTTGAAATGTTTTAACAAAATTGTTCGACGTAAAAGTATCGGTTTACTCGAAAAAAAGAGCACCAAAAGTGAATTGTGCCAATTTTCAATTTAATGAAGTAATTGAAGACTGACGACAGAAATTATCCTGTGAAGTATAGTTTTGTTGCAAAATCAAACTCAATTACATGAAATGTGATTACATGTTCCTAGCGTAAGCTACCACTGATTAAAGAAAATCAGTAGAGAAATATCCTTGAGATATTATATTCCATAGCGTACATTGCAGACTTAGTTTGAGTGTTCTTTAAACAAGTCAAGTATACATGTATCCCACTTCTCAATTCTGTTTCTAATATACGTTTCGTCATTCATCCCATCATATTGTGCTTAGAAATTATACCCTTAAAATATATAATCGATTCTTTTGAAAACCTCAAGAGAGTCTCGATTCTCGTATAAACAGAGAAGACTAGAGCATTCTGGATTGTTTACAAATTACAAATGGAACTGAAAGAACCTCCCATCAATAAAGTGTTGCAAACTATTCGAACTATTTTTGAGTCTTCATGCAAACTAGTTTAGACAATAACTCCAATATACAAAAATCCGATATTCTGTTAAAAGAAATAATCTTTGACTAAATACTGATTATATGCTTAGACAGTATATAACACAGTTATAGAGAAAAATGCTACCATGCCCGTAGTAATTCTAAATTATTTTTAGGCTAAAAAATGTATATATGGAAAATGACACAAGCATTGCAATATATTTTCTAAAAATAATTAAAAAAATTATATATAATTTTTATTTAATATGCAAAAATTACTTAATCCTTTTAAAACGACTAAAACGAACACGCACACAAACAAATCTCATACTAGAAATAAAATATTACAATAGAGGATTTATTTATTAATTAAAAAAATATATACATATAGTATACATATGTACGTCATGTATAATTTTTTTTAAATAAAACAACATTTTAAGTTTAAAAGCAATACAAACACTGGACAAAAAAAATCAAAAATACACAACAATAACAGAAATTTATTTAAATAAATGAAACAAATCCCCAGGAAATAAACTCATTTAACAAACTGTTTCAATTGAACCCCATCTACTCGTATATGTACGTACATATAACTCACACTATTACTTATATGGCCCCTTAAGCTTATGCTACACTTTTGTTAAGCCATAATAGTCTCTTTTTTACTATTTGAATTTTATAGAGTCACACTCCATAAAATCAAGTTAATAGAAAAGGGATACAAATAATACACAAAATAACAATTGTTTTAATATCTCAAGCATTTTGTTCATTTGTTAAAATATCTCTCATGTAATTTTTGTTTTTTACTACCTTTATAATTTTTAAGAACATTACGAGTAGTTTTTAATGTGGCATTAGATAATAAAAACGTTTAATGCATTTCTACAAAATAAACAATCATTTTAAAAAACTATTGCTCTGATTCGTAGTGCAGCCATAGGTCAACGTTGCTTTTGAATAACAAAAAAAAAGCTGATTTATGGAGGCAAAATAAGGTATTCGATAACGAAAGAAATCCAATACAAACTGTGCAATTTATTACTATTTGTTAGTAGATTACTAAGCTAAGTTGTTTTTTGTTTTCTTGTTGCTGTTTTTTATAAAACAAAGTTTATAATTTATGCATAAGTAATACATTATAATAATAATCGATACAAAAAGGGGTTATAAATATCCATTAAGCTTGTAAGTAAAAGTGGGAGTATGAAGTGATGTAAAAATAAATCAACACAATCAGTTACTAAATGACTGTCTGGCCTGGTTTATTGATTGTCTAAACACATGAGAACAAATGGCTGTATTAATACGTGGTAAGAAAAGGATGAGAGAGATGGCATGGTTCACATGAATGAAATGCAATTTTTTAACTTTAAAGTGAAATTTATTAATTATGCAAAGCAATAATAAAGACTTAATTTTTTTATGGGCCTACACAGGTTCACCAAAGGTTTTCAAACCAATTATTGTATTAAAGACCATAGTAGTCTATTTCACACTGTCGAAATAATAAAACAACGAACGAAAAAATAAAACAAAAGAATTTGAAATTTCTTAATAGAATCTTACAAAGAGTAACCGAAAACACTTGTCTTTTGTTTAGACAGCAAATGAAAGTATTCAACCCAGCTAGATATCTTGAAATGCGAGGTAGGTATTGTTATGCCTAAAAATTTAAGAAATCATGGATATATATGCATGTGTGTAGGTAAGACATTTACCTAACAGCCAAGAGATCCAAAGTTCAGCCAGTGTATCCAAGAAGATTCACCAGCGTCAAAACTTTATAACTTTAGGTAATAGCTGGTTGAGAGTATAATGCTATAAAACACTTGTCTCAATATTAAATCTCTAGCATTTGAAGTCAACGTTTAATTGTAGATCTATTTTAATGAGTCTTAAAATATAATCGACTGAAGCTGAAAACAAAAAAAATTTAAATTCTTTATAGAATTTAACTTTGATCTGATTAAAGCGTTTCTGACGAAACAAAATTAATATAAAAAATTTATCACATTTCATGGGGCTTGAACTCGAGTCTTCAGCATCTAATAAAGCTGATTTACTTTAATTGTGGAGCTCCCCTTGTCACAGTAGTAACATTGCGCGAATTGAGTAGAGGAATTGAGTGGATCAATATTTAAGACAACAGACTGAAGACTTTCAACAGACTTCATCTAAATGATGTCCATTGTCTATTCTCATGACCAAACAAATAATATGAAACAAACCAAAATTAGGCGACGTCAACGGTTTGGACTTGGAAAATCCAATTTTAATATAGCTTTAGGAAGTAAAGTTCATTGCAGCTACACAGAATAACTTTTATTATAGTTTAAAGGTAATGCAATTTTAAGTGTTTTTATATAAATCTAAAGAGTTACGAATTATTGGACTACAACAATAGGTATGACAGTTCAACGTTAACATTGGCCGTAAAGTAAACATCCACTTCGTGACTTAAGACCCAGCTATGCAAATTCATGCAATCGAATGTGTATAACCATAATGTACATAAGAAACGTTTCGTTGAGTTTCGTTCAATTTTATTTGTTTACGTTTGGAAGGAAAACAGCTGTTTTTGTGTTTGTGTAAACAATAGTAAACAAAAGACTGCAGTGTTCAATGGAGGCTAAAGATAATTTTGTAGTAAATTTGATTGAAAATATATGACAAAAGAGACCACTTTTATTACAATTACAGTGTGTCTCTCATTATTTTACACTTGTAGTACATTAATAACAAAATTTAAACACACGTACATATGTTTACAATTGAAAAGCGCCCATGGTTGTATTTTTTAGTACTATTTATTATTTATGATTAATTTTTTTTTTTTTTATAATTTACAAAAGCAAATATAATTGACTAGTTTTGGGTAAAATATTTAAACGTTGTAGATATTATATAGCATTTTGTAATAAAAATCTATATATGTATTTATAAAATATAGAGAAAAATCAGGTTTTCCATAAGTACTAAAGTTTGCAACTGAGAACAGCTTACATTAAGGCTATTTAAAAGCTTCGTTAAGCTTTTGGCAGACATATCATTGATTTTTGACATTAGCTTACGTAAAGAAAATTATAGTTAGGACTTTAAAAAAACCCACTAACAACCATAATTCTAAACTCAAAGCATAAATTTAAAAAAAAAATAAGAACATTTGTACAGTTTAACAATCTTTCTAAAAACTTTGGTTTTGTGCAATTCATGATAGAGTGACTTTAAACATTGTTTAGCACTTGTAAGCTTATTGCTCTGATATCGTATATTCACAAGGAGATATCATTTGCTATTTATAGCATAGGAATTGGGAAGGAGTGAATACCATGCAAGATAACAAAAAAGAAAAAGAATTGCATTGTCAGCAACATTAATTGGGTTCATTATAATTTTATTTTTTATAAAATATAGCGATTAAATGCATTTCAATTAAGTAAATGTATTATTAAAAAAATATTTAATCGATATAATTGTTCAAGAAAAAGGTGGTCAAGTGTTATAAAAATTCCCAGAGATACTAGTTTTTTTCCTCTATGCAAACAAGTCCTTGTAATTACTTTTACTCAATATTACGTGTATTTTGTACCAGCAAAGGCATTTTACTAGAAAGAAATCACATACTGGCACTGGCATATTAAATGTGTGATAGAATTTTAAAACAAATATATATTTATTTCTTATAAAACATATTAAAATTTTTAGTATTATACATACACGTAAGTACTTATTTAATTTATAAATAATTTAAAAGCAAAATTAAAATAATATTTAAACTTAAAGAAAACACTTTGTTACTTAAGGAATAAATTTTTAAAAGAACTACAAAAACTATTTGCACAACATTCATTAAAATTGTTTAAAGTAGAGCAGTAGTAGATCTTCTAATTACAACTATTTTAAGTGTTAGCGTGTTGGCGAAAGCCACAGAAAAAAGCCAGAAGTAAAGAGAGAGAGAGAGAGTGTGAATGTTAGTTAGTTGAAGCAGAGAACAACAATTCAAGTGATGAGTGAAAGTTTAAAAAAAGATTAAAAAAATACAACGTCTCGAGAAGGTTTAAAATGGTGTTAAAGGTATTAAAGATTAAGGATTAAAGGAAGTTTTCAGGTATAGAATGGTTAGGTTGTTAAGAGTTAGTTTTGTTTTGTTGCTCTAAGTCATAAAGAGTAGACACAAACCTTTTTAGGAGAAGATAGGTGTAATGAAGATGGCGATGGCATAGAACAATCAGAAGAAGCAGAACTGCAACGACTTGTTATGGAGGAGTTTGCAGACGAATTTAGCGAAGTGGCCTGACTTTGATTGGCTACTGGTGAAGTGGCCAATAAAAGTTTAGAGGTTTTATTGGCCAATTCAAGGGTGGGACAGCCAGGACCACTGCCTAGTAAACCAGCACCTGGACGTATACCAACATAAGCGCCAGCCACGCCCCCTCCTATAACGCTATTAGTAAAACAATTGGCCATTAATAAAGTGGGTGCACTGCCCAAGATACCCGGACCGTTATTAGTTAGGCTGCTGTTATTGCTGCTATTGTTGATAGACGCATAGGCATTGTGGTAGGCTGCTGTTGTGGCCCCAACTCCTCCGGCATTCGCTGCAGTTACTGCTGGAGAAGAACTAGTTGCAGTTAGACTAATGCTATTATTTACATTATTGGATGGAGTAGTGTTGGACGACGTAGATGATGGTGTTGTAGCCGTCATATTTGCTGCAAACATGGCAGCCGCCACTGCCGCTGAGCCATTGCAAGCGGGTATTATGGTTAAAGGTGTGGCGGCTGTTGTTGAAAAGAAAGCCGAGGCTGTGGCTGCTTGCTGCTGCTGCTGTTGTTGTTGATGCTGGGCTGTTACCGCCTGGCCCAATAGGTTAGCGCTAAATTTAGTCGGCGTGGCAGGCGTATTATTGGCATTATTCACTTGCATTTGCATATACGTCTGCAGCATTTGTAATTGTTGCTGCTGCTGCTGTTGTTGTTGCTGTTGTGCCACGGCCACTGCCTGTTGCTGCTGTTGAGCATAAAATTGTTGCAGCTGATATTGATGCTGCTGTTGTTGTTGCTGCTGTTGCTGTTGTAACATAGAAGCAGCGGCAGCCGCTGCTGCTGCTGCAGCCGCCGTTGCTGGATATGTAGCGGTGGCATATGTTTGCGGCGTCATATGCAAATGATGGGGATGAGCTGGTGTAGGCGCCGCTTGCAACAACTGCATTTGCTGTTTGTGGTTGGTTTTTACAAAATTTTGTTTAGTAGTGTATTGAAAAAGATTTTTATATTTATTTAGGAAAAAAAAACAATTTATTAAAACAATAGCACATAAACTTAAAAATAAATACTTTTACGTAAGAAAAAAAATGAAAATATTTTTTAAAAATTTCATGAAAACAAAATGTTTGGTTTGGTGTATTTGAAAACATGTTTTAATTTTCAAGTGCTGTTTAAATGTTCATTTTAATAAATTAATTAATATCTTATAAAATTTATATATTTTTATTTAATTTATTGTTTTAAATATTCAAAGAATAACAGTGAAATATGCTACAAAGTGTGAGAGATTAAAGTATCAGTTAAAACAATAAAGCTTTATTAAGTAGAATAGTTAATAAAAACAAAGTAGAACAGTGTAGTTAAAGAGCAATATATATAGAAAGTAGCCATAGCATTAGCATTTTAACAGATAGATTTAAGATTAAGAGAATTTAGTTAAATGGTATGATAAAGAAAAATAATTAAATATTATTAAAACAAAAATTAAGTATTATATTTATAAAATATTGGTGGTTAAGTAGTACATAGATAGAGTTCAAGTTTAGTAAAGTGAATAGTAAAATAGTGGAATAAAAGATTTTGAATAACAGCAGTAATTATTATAGAACTACTATTTAAAATATGAAAATATGTATATAAATAATCAATAACTCAAATAATATTTATGTAAATTATTTTTATGGCTTTTCAGTTTTTTTTTTTATATCAAATCTTTAAGAAGCCAGTAACACAAAGCCTAAAATACAATTCCATAAAACTTTAAATTAATGCCTTAATCTTGATTTGCACATATTTTATTTGAAACATTTTTATTTTCTTGGTTTTATTATTTTAAAATGGCATTAAAGAGCAGTGTCTTTAGTAATTGTCATAGAATTTTAAAATAAAACATTAATTGAAGTTTAACAATTGCAAGTGTTGCAAACGTAGCAAACAATAACAAAACGTTTGAAGATATGCTTAGTTTGCTATGTTTGGACTGATCCTAAACATTTTTTTTTCATTTAATTCAAATACTATGTTTCTTTGTGTATATGCTTCTAAATTGTTTTGTTAACAATCAATAGCAGATAGCTTTTGCCAGCTGGGAAATTTGGGAAATCCTTCGAGCGAGATAAAAATATTGCGTTTACAACAATACTGTAAAACGCAACATTTTGTGTAAAAATATCATTTAAAAAAAACCAGGTAATGACATGTCATGACGTCTCAAACACAGTGTTATGCCATGTCATGCAAAGTCATCATAGTACCTTAGCATGTTATTTTAAATACAAAACATTACTGCATTAAGAACTCTGATCCAAAAAATTTATAATTTATGTACAGTTTTATTTTATTGATATAATAATTCAAACAAATATTCAGAATTCAACATTAAGAACATGTGTCGCATGTGTTGACATGTTAATTTTCCATGTTCATGTGTAAAAAATATATATAAAAACATTGCATAACCAACAGGGCTGCAGTCGTACATGTCGTCGATGTCGACTAATATGGATAAACTGGAATAAGAGGCCAAAAACAAAAATAAACTGTAATTCTGTTGCATCTAAATAACTGTAATGATTGTGAGAAAAGGAGAATAGAAACTGATGTGTGGAACTCATACATATGGAAAAAAGTAATTTCAGCATGTGTTTTCTTGAAAAGTGTGAGTAAAATATTGGATATTTGGTCTTGAATATGCACAGGACACAAAGAACTCTGATGAGACTACCGTAGCTGGTGTCGAAAACATATGTTCAGTTTGGCTAATGTACTATTCTTTCACGGACATCATTTTCTCCTTTGATCATCAAAATATTCATTGCAAAAGTATAAAATTATTCATAGAATTTAATCTTGATCTAATCAAAGGGTTTCTGATGAAGCAAAAAACAATGCATAGGTTTCGCCTACAACTTATTTTACAATGTCTTAACACGTCTTTGTGAAACATGTTTGAACTGCATAATATGACAGGGAAATTGTATGACGTGGCACTCGTTATTGTGTTGTATAGAGCAAAATTGCATGTGAATTATCATGGAAAGTGTGATTAAATTTGTTTGTAGCATGTGTAAGACGGAGCCAGATTTTTGATTTTTCGACTGTGGTCGGCTTTATGACTAGTTATGGTATAAAACACTGGCATAGCATTAAATTATAATATCTGCGTGTTATTATCATATTTGGCTGCTAATTTAGAACAAAAATGTAAAAATATGACAACTGCTAGGGCATCAATAATAAGGCCAAATGACAACAGTTTGGTGATTTAAAAGACCCTTTTAAGAAAATATTTAAACGGTTTTTGTAATATTTAGCTTTTACTGACAAACAGTGGCATTATGTCACGAGTATATTACAAACTGTATACAAAACTGTATAACTGCTAAACTCAACAAATATGCATATTTTTAAAAACACTATGACATATTACACAAATAATGTGGCATATTATGAATGGCAACCGAATTATAGTTAAATGGCAAGTTGCCAAAGTAAAAGGCCTTACAGATTGCAACTGACAAGCGATATTTTAAAATATTACTCGTAAAGAATGCGTTATTGTGCTGCAGCTAGAAACTAAAATTCGATTGCTTTCCATAATCAACTTATAAATGTTTCAAATGCAAAATTTCTGAGAAAAAGGCATTTATTTTACTTTAAGAATTTTTTTTTGTCAACAACTTTGAAATCCTAACAAATTTGTATATAAAAAATTTTAAATATATATGTACATATGTGGCATTTTTGTTTTAGAACTTCCTTCTTATTCTTACCATTATAATTTGCTTTATAGTTTAGTTTTTATTAAGACGCTTATTTAGTAGTTGTTGCTGTTGCTTTAGATAAAACTGATGGCTGTTACGCGGTTGTTCAATAAAATGTAGCGTTTTTTTTTTAAGTTTTCGATTTCTTTTTATATATTTTGAGTAGCACTAGCACTGAATTGTTTAAAAATTTTTGGTATTTTATTTGGAACAGTAGTTTTGTTAGGTGTTGAAAAATTGTTTCAAAATTTTACTTTTCAAAACGTTTGTACTTATTACAGTTGAAAATTGTTATTTTAGCGTTTAAAACGTTGAAATAATTATTGTGGTTTTGAGGGGTTGTTTAGGAAATAGATAGAGGTTTAAACGGATTTTCAAATATGTGTGTGTGTTTTTTAATACTCAAGCCTCAATTAAACAAATTGTTGCTTTTTTATATATAATTTTTGTATTACTTTTTAAACACGTTTAAAATTTTATGTTTAAATTATTTTATAATACTTATAAAACATAAATTTTTTTATATAAAATACTAAGAAGTGTATAGCTGAATTGATTGTTATAAGGATCTAAAATAGTTTAAGAGTATGTATGTATATATGAGTATAAGAGCTAAATATTATAAAAGATATTTAGAATATTGAAACACTAAGTTATATAAGATATTTGATTAAGATTGTCAATAGTAATTTGTAATTGAAAATGATATTTTTAATATGGATTATAATATATGTATAAGACTTTTATATCAAGTATAAGAGTTTTATATATAATTTGTTTTATTTAATATGCTAATTACTAGAAATTCTAATAAGAAATGTAAAATTTTAATTATATGTAGAATAGATTGTCACTAATAAGAGATAAAAAGGGTTTTATTTTATAAAAAATGGATCACACTTTTGAAAAAGGGGTTTATATAGTGAGGTTAGGGTTAGTTATTAGTTCTCTTAGAAGAGGAGATTGTCGTTTATTTAGAAATTACACCGAAATGTTTAGTTGTATAGAAATATGTATGTAAAACTTAATTTTATAATATATTTGATTGTTATATTTATACGCTATTGATTTTTGTGATTGTCAAAACGCGTTTTCTTGAGTTAGTTTTATATATAATAAAGATAGGGTTTGAATTAATTTTCGCTCCCACTAACTTGTGTATGTTTTTGTTATGCTAAAATTCTATTCTTCTTTATTTTTTATGCTAAATGAAATATGTCACAATAGTGTATAAGAATTTATATTTTGTTCATTATATAATACAAGTAGTTGTATAAGAGTTTTACTTTTTTTTATTGAATTTTTTTACAATTGACTTGGGTTGTAGATTGCTAAATATTTACGAGTACTTTGATGGTTAAAAAGAAGATTTACAATAATATTTTTTTTTTTTTTAGTTTTCGATTTATTTATGAATAATGTAATTTATATGTATATATATTTTTACTTTTATATAGATATAAACAACCTTACGAATTGCTAATTGAAATCTTTTGTAATTTTTACAATTTCATCTCTTCCGCTTTGTTTTGTGTTTTAAACAACCTTGATTTTGTTTGTTATTAATTAAATAAAAACTAAAACATTTAAAATTTTCTCTATCAATTATACATTTATTTTTAAAAATATTGCCTATTTAAGTTTAAAATTCTCTTATACTCTTTTGTATATTATAACTATATATTCTGTTAAAAACAAATCTCGCTAAGCTCTTTCTTTCTCTAATTAATTTTCTTTAAAATTGTTAATAAATTTGCTAAATTTTGGTTTTTGTTTAAGATTAATTTTATAATGTATAGTTTTTGTTTAATAATTTCTCTTATATTTTGTTTTGTATTCTCTTATGATATGTAGAATTTTTGTTATTTGTTTTTAATACTGTTTTCAATTTCTCTTATATTATATATTCTCTTTCTTATGTTATTTTTTTTAGCAACAATTTGTTATTCCTTCTTTAGGAAAATGAATTTAACTTTTATAAGAGTAGTTTTGCAGGGATTTAGACAGGATTTATGTTTAAGGAATACCACAATATTGTTGTTGTTTAAAGATTTAAAATTAGTAGCCGTTTCTGTTTTTTTATTACTATTATTCAAAAGAAGTTGAAAAGTTATGGGATTAGTAGTACTCGTATGTATTAGTATAAGAGTTAGTAGTACAGTAAGTGACAAAATTATAATCTTAAGAAATATTTACAATAATTTGGTTAACTCCTTACAAATTTGAATAACTATAGATAATAAAATTTTGTTCAATATTTTTAATATAAAAAATTAATTGAAGAATGGGATTAATTCTGTAAAAGAAGAACGAATAAAACTTTAAGTCGCAATAATTTTCATTTTAATTTTTTTATTTGCTTGAGGACAACTAAACGAAAAAATTGTGATTATATTCGTATAAGACATCAAATAATTAACGTAAATATGCTTCAATTGTATTTGAAAGAAACACTACCTGGTATGTGAAGACAACTGATTTCGACTGAAATTTCAAGTTGCTGTAACTTCTATGGAAATCTGAGAAGATTTTAAATTAATTTATCATATTAATGATTATTATAATTTTAAAATAATTTAAATAGATAAGTTCTATATTGTTTGGCAAATACAGGCCATTTTAAATTCGAACGAAATCGATTTTCATCACATACCAGATAATGTTTCTTTCTGTTTATGAAAGACCTATTCGTTTGAATTTGAAATCGCCTGTACTTTTAAAGTAATATAGAGGATATCGATTTAAATTATTTTAAAATTATAATAATCCATGAAGTAGCGACAATAGTCATTAAGGTAATAAGTAAATGTCAAATCTTCTCCGATTTATAAGTTACGGCAACTTGAAATTTCAGTCGATTTCAATCAATTTAACTCGATTTCGTTTTACAGAATATTTAATTCTGTAGTAATTTAAATATTCATAAGTAAATAAATCAGATGTTTTTGTTATACCAACTTCTACCATGTGTTTTAAGAAAAATGTGTTTTATCCTTTTTAAGTGATATTCGTTTAACCTAAATGCCTCTTATACCACTTAAAATCTTAAATTACAAAAATTTTTATAAGAATTAGAAGTTTAAAAGACATTTACCAGGCTAAATTCATTTTTGCAAGAATTTTAAAACAAAATTAAAAGGAAAGCATATTTGAAGAACATGACATAAGTTGTAGATTAATTAGTAGAATTATATTGAAAGCATAATTTTGTCACTTACTGTACTGCTATGTTAATGGAAAATTTTGAAAGTTAATAAAATATTTGAAGAAAAAAAAATAGAACAAATAAATAAAAATTTTCATTTACATTAAAAATTAAAAGTAATTTGTAACAAAATGTTTTCATATTAGGTAAATCTAAATAACAAATATGTATATATAAAAATAAAGTAAAATAGAAGATAAAAAATATTTAACAACCTTTTGACCTTTTGTAAATTAATCTGTCATTAGGCTATTATGAAATTTTTTGTTATAGACTAAAGGTAACCGACAACATTAACAGACAAGATTAATTTGCAATTAAATTGAAAATTTAAAAAAACTAAGGATTTTAAATCCAACAAACAAAAATTAATAATAGCTAGTGGACTATTTTATATTTCTTTACGTTTAAATTATAATTTTTATCGCAAGTTTACGACATCAGCTGATATAAGCTATTGCGAATATCGTAAAGAAAACTCTTTACTCTTTACTGCTGAAAGTAATACGATTTTTGTCAAAACATGTTACTCAATAGCATCTGGGTGCTAGGACAAAACTTTTTTTGGCCTATGTTTTCTTACTAAAGCTATATTTACACTAGGTTTCTCATCTGATTATAACAGTTACAACTCAGAGGGCAATAATTTTAAAAGTAGAAAACGTTCTATTTTTAACTGAGCTCAGTCAAAAACAATAAAAATTAAATTAGATTTGTAATTAAACTATCTGAGTGTATCTGAGTGAGCTTCTGATATAAAAGTTAGATGAGAAACTTAGGTAGTGTAAATATAGCTTAACTTTGAATTAAAAAATCCTAAGAAATTTAATTTAATTTATATCTCAAATTTAATTTTATTATCTTGTTTAATGTACTTCACAATCCCATGGTTTGATATCGACTTAACAAAAGTACAAAAAATTTGAAGAAGTTACACCAATATGCAGATTATTTAACTTCTTCTTCCTTTTTTTTTTAAATAGAGTTTAAATGCGTATCGCGATTAGCGGTTATTATTTGTGTTTTTTGTTGGTTAAAATATTACAATAGAATTAAATGTAATGTATGTATTACCACATTTTAGGTAAACAGCGTGTAATACACAGTAGGTAATTTAAAACATTATTTAACCCAGATGCTATCGGATCATGGCTATTTTCGGAGGTACCTGTACAGCATAGGGAAATGCGATTCACCTCTCTGTATTTATGAGAAACAGGAAGTTTTGAACGATCCCTAACACATTTTTTTCAGGTGCGCCCGCTGCGCCGAGAGCCGCAGGGATCTGGAAGCATTAATTGCCTATACGTTACCGAAAATATCATGCGGAAAATTATATATAGAGAAGGAAATTTGAATGCGGTCGCACATTTCCCCCAAAAAAAGATGGATTTAGACGCAGCGGCTCAAGATGACCGAGACGCGGGCGAAATCTGTTGTAGTGATGTGAATACAACATACGGGGCCACCCCGAAGTAATACGTAAACGACTGCAGGATGGACAAAAACTTACGGAGGATATAAGTGTGGTTTTTAGTCGGTAGGACGTAAAATGCATTTTCCATACTCGAATGAAGAAAAAAACGCCTTATAGATGAAAGCAAATTGCTACATTCGATATTAAACGAATCTTCTTATCAGTTAAAAACAATTTTTAATAGAAAATTCGTTCAATATCGTTTGCAGTACTAGTTGCAAATCGTTAGCTAAGATAGTAAAAACAATTCAAATTCGAGTTTTTGTGTGGTCGTTAAGAAGGCAATTGAGTTATATGTCTTGATAATATTGTGCACAAAGTTGATATGAAAATTCGTTTATCAAAGAATCTGAGTTGATCTGAACAAAATTATCTATTATGCACACATACATACATACATACATAACTGGCCTTTACAACCCTGTGTCAGGATTACGGCCTAGCTTCTCGCAGCACTCATGTTGTGTGTGTAAATTTTTATCCATGAGTACCGGGACCTACAGTTTAATGTCGACTCCGAACGACAGACTTGAGAAGCTTGTTCATGGCAATTAATTACTCTCAGAGCTTTTGCCAGAAGACTGCTGAGAGGTAGTCGCCGAAAGAAATATTTTTATCATATTTCTTTTTTTTGAAGATGTCAGAGCCTGGAGTCGAACCCAGGACTCATGTCTTAGTAAGCCAACACACTAACCACTAGACCACGGCCATTTAATTTCATTTCGAACTTGTTGATTACTTTACAATTTGGCCATTTTTATAGCCTAGACCTTAAGATCGAAATTTATATAAAACAAAAGGTCAACTACCCAAAAAAAAAAATGTTTTAGAAAATATAAAAAACAAACTTTGTTTAATAAAATATAAAAATATTATGTATGAATTGTATGCAGGTAAACATAAAACTGTGTTTGATCGAAAAAAAAATTTTCAAAAAAAGATTCTTTTGTGTACCATGTTCGGGAAATCGTGTAGAAACGAAAAAAATTTTTTTAAGTTTAGCATGAGGTTAAAAATAAAAAAAATTATAAATATGTATAAAAAATATAAAAAATAATTAAAGCATAAAAAAATTATTGAAACTTTACCAATTAGTGTAGTCAAAATGTTTTGTGATGAAATGTGTTGTAAAAAGATTACTTTTCTTTTTAAAAATTTTCTTTTTTTTACAATTGTTAGCAACAGGCTTTTGGTTTTTTATTTTACAATTTCTTTTTTTTTTCAACTTTTCAATTTTATAATTTAATTTTTTTTAACACTGAATTTCTTTTTTATGACAACTTGGTTTTGTTTTAAAATATTTTGTTTTTTTTTAACTTTTAATTTTAATTGCACTGATTATTTTTTATTATAAACACAAAATGTTATTTTGATTAAAATTCAAGTTTTTCTTATTAGCAGTTGTTTTGATTATTGATTTTTTTCTTTTTTTTTTTTTTCTTTTTAGGAAAGAATATTTAAAAGATTTCTTTGAAGCAAACACTAAAAGTTTTGTTGAATAGTTATGCACTAGAATTAAAGAAAAAATTAAATTTTGCTAAAATTAAACATTTTGACAAAAATTTAATAAAAATTTTTTGTGTATAAACTATTTAAAGACTTTGCTGAATTATTTTTTTTTTTTAATTTTTTATTACATTTCACTTCAAAGGAAAAGAAAAAACACTTCACTTTTTATGACAGAAACATAAAAGATATAAATAACACTCTCTTGATTTTTCAATTAAATTTTTGACTTCCATTGGCTCTCATTAAACTTTAGCGGTGTCTTAAGAATAGCAAAAATTGTAAAAAGTATTTTAAAGTGTAACAAAAGAACAATGTGGTAGAAAATAAGAAAAAGAGTGGTTTACCACTATTATTAAAGGTCTAGTTGTTTAGGCCTATAGAATTTCATTATTGCCCTAAAATGCTGAGATAATGATCATTATAGCCATGATTTTTTTTATTTTTGTTTTATGCATTGAATTTGTTAATTGTTCGGCTTTTATTTTCATTTAAAAGACATATACTCGTATGAATATGAGAATATGTTGTTCTAGTACTTTTGACGTTTCTTCTTGTTTCATTTCTTTTCTGTCTGTCCGGCCAATGTAGTAGCAAGAGTAGAGTTAAAAATAAAAAAAAGTAATTCAGCAAAGTCTTGAATTGTTGTTGTTTTTCTTTATTTTTTATTTTTAAGTGTTGTTTCTCTTCGTTGCCAACTTGAGTAATTTTGCTCTTTTATAATTCTTCTCCCTTTCTAA
Source organism: Metopia argyrocephala (assembly GCA_963576795.1). Classification (NCBI taxonomy): domain Eukaryota; kingdom Metazoa; phylum Arthropoda; class Insecta; order Diptera; family Sarcophagidae; genus Metopia; species Metopia argyrocephala. The sequence continues at coordinate 108,739,484 of OY756211.1, read as the reverse complement.
CCAATTTCGTTTGTTAACATTATTGGTATAAACGTGTTTCTTCTATAATCTTCTTCTTCACCTTTTGAGGTTGAGGTCTTAATATTTTTGTGGAATTTTTATTTTGCCGGTTGTTTGGCATTTTTTCATTCTTTTTTTTTTTCAAATGATATTTTTTTTCTGGTTGGCTAAATTTGTTGTAAAGCAACAAAGTGGCTAATTGGAAAGAGAGAGTGTACATAAGAAAGAGACACAAATGGGGGACTGAAAAACAAGAGTAATAAACTCTAAAACACGGCTTGTTTTCAAACACCATTTCCCTTATTTCTCCATTTTTTCTCAAAGTTTTATGTTCCCAAAGCATATTGAACTTATTAATTCACTCTTTGAATATCTTATTTTTGTATTGCATTTTGAGAGCTTTTCTTTATTTTTGATAATATAATACTTATGTATTGATGTTTTTTATTTATATTAATAATTCTATTTCTTCATCACACAGTTCTTTTTTTTAATTTAAACTAGCAAAGAAAAACTTAAACCCTTTTGACACTACATTTTGCTAGTATTGATATAGTTTTGGAGAACATTTTAAATATAAAATAATAGGGAGACACTATAATAACATAAATGCATAATGGTATAAGTTTTAAAAGATCAGCTGTTTAATTCAGATCACTACAAAATTGTATTGATAATATCGTAAAAAAAAATAAAATTGACATTTAGAACTTAGACCAGTTCTGTTAGTCTTTTAGACTTACACATCAATAAGGCGATTTTATGGAATTGGTAGATTTACAAAGAAGCTTACAAAGAAAAAAGGGTCAATATTGAAAACAATGTTACACAAAAAAATTAATAATTTGTTTACATTTTTTTAATATTTTCTTCTTTCTTTTAATACTATAACTCAATACAAAAAAAACTACATTAAAGTCATAAGGGCTTTATTTACAATTAGCACAATCGTAGATGAAATCAACTTTAAGTAGTTCTGTTTTTAGTGAAGTATTTGTTTTGAATAGTATTTGTTTTGGCTGAGAACGAAGTGATTTAGAGTATGAAATTCATTAATATATAAGCTTTTAATTAAGCTTTAGGTCGATTAAATAATTATTTTTTAGATATTTCGCTTCTTCTTAAAAATACTTCATAATCAATGTGTTATAATGGTACTCATCGCCCTGTTTAATATCATTGTTCTTTAGATCATTTTTATTTGTAACTCAATTCATATGTTCTCAATAATAAAGTTCAGTTCATACTCAACTACCGTATTGTTCATTACACAATGAAAATGCTATCAATTCAGGCCAACTTTAATTTTTTTTTTTTTTTTTTGCTGCTAGTATAAGAAATAATACAAGTCGTCGCCCTAGACTAGTATATAGTATATTGGCTTTTACTAGAGGAGAACTGACATCTTGATAGAAAAAAAAATCTTTCAACGACCACTTCTGTAAGTAACTTATTTCCATGAACAAGCTTCTTAAGTCTGTCTTACGGATTCGACGTTAAACTATAGGTCCCGGTACTAATGAATAAAAATTGAAGCACACAATATGGGTGCTGTGAGAAGTTAGGCTGTAACTCTGAAAAAGGGTTGTAATGGCCGTTAATTTCAATAAATTGGCTTTGTGACGATTGTTGTAGTCATAGTTGTAATTCGAGAACTTTGGAGAAAGAACGTTATATTTTAGAAATCAAACACATAACTGATTTTACTTAAATAATAACTAAATTGTTATACAATAACAAATTATATATATTAAAATAAGTTGTCCTTCGATAACTAGTAAACCGATTTACAAACCAATACATGCGTTTGGTTTGTAAAGCATTGATGGTGGGCGATGCCACGCCCATACAAAAATTTTGTTTATTTGTCCACACCATTAAAATTGTGCTATCCAGGGCTTCTCTATTTAATCCAAAAAACTTTTCCACCAATACAAATCATCAGTTAAAATGCGAGTGGAATTCGGTAAGTTAGAGTAGCAACTTCCATACTTTTCTCTAGCAAATTATTTTAAAATTATTAGGATGTCCCATTTGGAACAACCAATTCAAGATTTTAGTTTCATTAAATTGTTTGGATGAAGAATTAAATAATTCCATACATAATTGGGTATTGAAATACGAATAAAAGACAGAATTACTAATAAAAGCTGTCATGTGACAGCTTCAAAAGATAATTTGATGCTGGTGTTGAAGACTAGCTTAAGTAAAAAAATTAAACTTTTAAATATAACCCAAGTTTTGGAAATTTTTAATAACAAATATTTACTGTAATACTTTAATAGATAAAAAAGCTTTGGTCTTTATGATGTTGCTAAAATAGTAAAATAATTAGATCTTATGTCGACTTAAGCTGTTCTTCTCTATTACCACAAATTTACTGCCGTATTCATACACACAGAAAACAAATTGCTTGGAAATGAATTAAAATAGAGAAAATTTTACTTAAAAAAACCGAACAAAATGTTTAGATATTCCAACTACAAATGGTTGTAGTCATTAAAACAGTGAATAATGTTTTGTCTTGGCTTTTTTATTGGTTACTATTACAGAATTAACGGAAGCGTTTAATAACATATTTATGAAATATTCTAAAATTAAAGTTCTAAAAAGAAAAATTGCACAAATTCTCTATAACAATTTTAAAGTTAAGAATAATATAAAAACTAATTGATTTTGCAAAAAATTTCTTTATTTTTAATTTTTACTATTAATTCTTCATCTCTCTATATATTCATATACATATTTGGTTCAAGTTTTTGAATGTTAATGAAGTACGTTGTATTAGATCAATCAAATTCAAATAATTTTTCTAAGCATTAATTAATTAAATATTTAAAACATTTTCTGGTTAAAATTTAAAAAAGAATTAGAGAAAAATTAACAGCGAACCTAAAAGTAGGCTAATTTTTTTTTATTCCAATTTGGAAAAAACAGCACTAACAGACATGCAATGGAATTCAATATCATGTTTAATAATAATTCAGTGACCAAAGTTATTATAATTCGCAACTAATATTTAGAATTTTTGCTTACAAGTAATTGCATTAGAATTAACAGTATTCATAAAAATGTTTGAAGGTTTACCAATGGATTATCTGACAAGTTTACGAGTACTCGTATATAGCATAGAAATGTGTTAAATAAGCCTTTTTTATGAATACGACAGTTAAATTTGAAATAAAAAAATATGTAAAGTTTGTTTCTATTGGAGCGTTTCTTAGCATTTCTATAATATTTGACAACACTTTACTCTTCTGGTTTATCGATATTTATTAATTAAATTAAAATAATTGTTAAGGATTAGTGTCTTTTTTTAACTAAAATTTTTAATCGTTATGGTATAGCTGCGTTAGGAAATGTGTTATATTTTAAAAAATTTATTATTTAAAAACTTTAGTTTGCAGAACTGTATCAGTCCTTTTATTACTCCTTGTTGACATAAGCTATACAGAAAGCAAAAATAATATGTTAATTTGATTTTAAAATAAAATTTGTGGATTTTGTTGATCTCGACTTCGATATTTGTGCTTTGGATTTTTTATTTTTTTTTTTTTATTCTAAATGATTTTCATTCAGTAGATGAAATTTAAAAGATAAATGTTTAAAGGTTACTTGATGAGCAGATTGAGCACCAAAGAATTGGCCATCGAGATTTATGCAATCCATTTTATGTTTTGTAAAATATTAGAAATTAAATTTTGGGGAAACTAAAGCAAATTTAGTATTTAATATTACGGCGTTTGAAAATATTCAATTATTTGAAATCTTAAATTGATGTCTTTAAAGCTCAAGAGATTTTTGAATTTTTTTAAAATAAAATGCACATGGTTGGCCTTTAAATTACTTTTCAAGTTACATTTAACTTTGCACTGAACAACTAAAGGATTATTATTCGAATTTTTTTTTAATGAATTAATTTTAAAAAAATTTCAAACAGGCGTACTTATAAAAAACAAAATACATTTATTAAGGTTTTATTTACTAAATTTCTGTGCAATACTTTTCAAATATCCCCTTAAGAAACCCATAATATTTATAATTATTAAGCGAACTTTAGATTTTTTTTTTTTTTTTTTTGTAATATTAGCTTTATAAAAATTATAAAAAATTTCCTGAGCTTTAAGACTTTTTCATCTTGACAAAATATTCCTGTTTAAAAAAAATTTCCTTTATAGCAACAAATAGAAATTTCGATTACAAATAGAATGTATAACATCCTAATTTTATATAATATAATAATAAAATGTTACACATTTTTGTATAAACAAAAACGCTATAAAACTACGGTCTCATTAGCAAAATATTTGATTGAAAAAGCGTAATCAATATTTATTTTTAATATTTTAATTAAATTTAAACATTTTTTCAAAAACTATTTAAAAACGATATTAATAAGAAGCTCATACTTTGATATTTAATTAATTAAACTTGGCAAACATGAAAAATTAACATGTAATTGTTTTCAAAAATTATTAAATACGTTTTTTCTTCGTCATTTTTTTTGATCAAAGTAGTTATTGATTCAATTAAAAATTAATCGATTTAAGCCTTGAGGCACAGTTATTTAAGGCAAATATTTGAGAGAAGAAAACCGAAAATACCATTTTATGAAAACGCTTAATAAAAATATTCTGGTATATGCATATAACATTAAAAAAAAACAATTATTTAAACACAAATTAATACCAAAAGAGCTTGTCAATCATTATTAAAATCATTGATGAATTCTACCTGAAATAATTCAATGTTTTGCGAAAAAAAGGGGTTATCATAGAATGGTAGTGATTCAAAGAGCAATATTTGTTTTGCTAAGAAAGAGATATTTTAGAACCTTAAATTTAAAGGGGTATTTTTTTTATTTCGATTAGAATCGAAAAACTTACGAATTCGTAAAAATTTACCAATTTCCGAAAAATATTTATATAAATTATTATTGTTTAGAAATATTAATCAATATGAAAATGCTATGACTTGAAAACAGCATCCATTATTGTTCTAGCTTAAAAGACTTGTTAATTTTCTGCTATTCAAAAAAAAATAAAATAAATAAATAAAGGTTTTCTAAAGACTTATTTTACAAGTGTTGCCTAGAACTCTTAGGAAATATATTGTAATTTTTTTTTATTAGGAAACCAGTTATTTCTTTGCAACAAACAAGTTTTTCGATAATGGATTTTGAGGGTAACTCATAATATTATTTTAGTTTTAATTGGTATATTAAGTTTTTGTTTTAATTTTAACATTAAATAAAATTTTGAACAACTATTTGGTACTATAACTCTATTTCAGTTGGTATAACAACTGACAACTTCAAAACAAAAATATTTATAGGCAATAAAAAAATGTCAAGAAAGATAATTATTCAGGAGTTGAAAATAAATACAGCAAACGTTTACAGTTTGAGTTACCATTTCAATTGCTTTAATTATGAATTTTTTTTTATTTAGTATGCCAACTGATTGCAAATCATATTGATTTTTATGTGAAAATGGCAGTAAATCTGTGGTTACATGGAAGAATAGCTTAAGTCGGTCGTTATAAGGTCGAATTAGTTTACTTTTTAAGAAATTGTATAGAAGTCAGGGTTGAATTATAATTTAAATTATTATAGTGAACATTTGCAGCCTTATTTATAATAAAAAATTAGCAGATCGTTGTACACATTGGCTAAGTTTGTCATTTCTATACATGGAAATTCTTACTCGAACGTACAAGGTATTAAATTTTTTGGATTCTCTGACTAGTTATCAAATAGAAGGTATGGAAAGTTTTAATAATATCAGTTTATAGCGGGTGATAAACTTGCTAGTTTTTTTATTAAATATGGTAAAGAGTTGCTAATTTTTCTTTATACATTCGGCCGTTGGTGTCTAGTAAATCGATTGTAAATATATTAAATTGAAGATTTTTTTTTCAACCTTAAAATTAAAAAAAAACACAAAGAATAGTGTTAATATTTTGTTAAATTGGACAATAATTTTAAATAAATTTTAAGAAAATTTTTAAAATAAATTTAAAGAAAATTGTATTTAACATTTGAAAATTTTTAAGACGCTCTCTAACGTCCGTATGCAAAAATAAAAATAAAGCAATTTTATTCAATGCACATAAGCTTCTTTTTGTATTGCATACGGGCAGGCTTTAATCTTGTATTAATGGGTTAATTGTGTGTGATATGTCAAACTAAAACTTTTGGTTGCTACCTGTCAGCTATAATGGATAACGACTACCCATAAGTCTTATTTATTTACAAAATTTTTTTTATGAGAAATGGTGTAAATGGTATCAACGAACTTTTGCTGTAAAAACAACAACAACAATAAAAAAATTCAATTCAAGTTTCAAGATACTCTATAACAAACGTGTATTTAAAAGAGAGTGTTTAAGTGTTTTGTGCCTGTAACTGGGTGTAGTTTTGGTTATAAAAATCGCACGTTTTTTCCATAATTTGTCAATTTTTTTTTTTCACTTATTTTTAATTCATTCTTTATTTTTCTGTTAAGAATAAAACGAAGAAGAACAATTCATTAACTCAAGCTGGGCTTCTTTTGTTTCTTAATATGCTCGGGCATTTAGAAATTTGTACAAAAAGATTGAAGAAGAACAACAAGTTAAGAAATTGAAAATAATTATAGCAGGTTTTTGTTTCAACAGCTATAATTATAAAGAATTAAAGAAGTAAAAAGAGAGAAAAAAAACAACAACAAATATTATTAAAAATTAAGTAAGAAAATATAAAAAAATATTTATAAAAAATATAAATTTTTTAAAAATATTTTTTGTTTTTTATTTAAAAAGTCTTATAAAATATAGAGAAACTCACAAGATTTAGAAGAGTTTATTTGTTTAAAGAAGAGCAAGAAACACAATTTTCTGAAACACTTTTATTTATTTTTTTTTTTTTTCTTTTTTGTTAATTTTTAGAAGTTTTTTCCGCGTTTATTTTTAAATATCCGCTTAAACGAAGAACGTTTTATTTGCACGCTTATCTTTTATTTTTAAAAACTTGTTTAAATATTATATTTCTTTTTGGTTTTTAAATCTTTGAGAATATATTCTTTTGAATTCCAACGTTATTTGAAAATTATTTTTAATTTTAAAAAAGATTTTCTTCTGATTGGTATGGTATTTTATTTCTTTAAAAAAATTGCAGTCAGTTTTGTTTAGGAGTTAAAAAGATGGTTATTGCGTGAGAGACCAACGTTAACTATTGCGTTAAAAGCGTTTAAACAACAAACGAACGTGTATAGGAAAAATCACACACAAAAACAGAAAAGTTGGCTAAAGAACGAATGAAACGAACGTGTATTGTAAACGACGTTTAAGAACGATGTTGCTGGCGTTACTGAACGACGTTAACGAATTGAACCTTTAAGCTTAACTTTGATTTCTTTTTTGATTTTGGTTTTGAATTTTTTATTTTTTTTTTTTTGGTTTTTCTTTCTATTCTATTGTAAACTGGTATTGGTAGTGATGATACTTCTTCTTCTGGTTGCTATTTTTGATGTTGCTGTTTTGTTTTTGGTTTTGTTAGTAGAGCAGTAGTTGTAAAAGCGTAGTATAGCGTTTAGTAGTTAAGAATTGCACAAATACTTCACTCAATATAAAGCAACAGCATAAATGAGCACGAGAGTGAAAACCAAAAATATAAAAGAAAAAGAGTAAGAAATTCTGCCTCTGCTGAAAATAATGATAATGAAGTTCACGGCAATGATGTTTAATAATGATAAAGAGAGAGTTTTTGATTTTTATTTATTTTTGTTTTTTATTTTACGTTGATTTTGTTATTGTTTAAAAAAAATAAAAAATATTTCTTTCTTTTAATAAAAAAAAAACACACAACTTTTTTATAAAACAAATTTTATTATGACTGTTGTTTTGGAAAAAACAAAAACCGATTTTTTTAGTATATTTTTTATAATTATTGTTGTTTTTGTTGTGTAATATGTGTATTTATAGAGCAAACGGCGGACAGAATTTGGAACGGGTTAAAGCAAAGACTGTACGAAGACTGAAGTAAGAACGTATGACATGCAAAGGTAATATACCTACAAAATTGTATTCGGAGTTTCATTTATAAAAACAAACACAGGCACACACAAAAGAGGACAACAACGTAAGCCTCTCACTCAAGAACAACAACAAAATAATATAAATAAACGTTAACGTTGGCAGCAGCAAGCAACAGCGTCATTTCATTATTAAGCTATAGAAACGACAATATCATCATAATCAACATCATCATCATCATCATCATCAGTATAATAATTGTCGTTAGTAAAACCTCAACTCAAAAACAAGCAAACGCAGGCATGCACACACACTCCACCAAACTCTTATGCCACTTAAAAAACAACACACAAAACTGTTGAATTTCGTATTTCATCGTTAAAATCGTATTATTTTTCGTTTTTATCTTTTACTCCTCGCTTCAATGCAAACACACATCGTGTATTAAAAACGAACGAACACATATAAAAAGAAAAGGAAGGAAAGAATTAAAAAACAAGCTAAAAAACGTTAAAAAAACAACAACAAAATACACAAAACAGGAAAAAGATACACAACAACAAAACCCAACAGAAAAAAGAAGGAAAAATGACAACAACAAAAAAAAAAACAGACGACAGCAGCAGGTTGCTTTTTGCCTGTTGATAATATTTAAAGTGGAACAACAACAACAAACTAAAATAAACCACATTTACTGCGTTCCAATAACAGCAACAACAACAATGGCCAAACCACTATACTCTTAATAAATATAAGGGTTTGTTACTAAAATTCCTTTACGAGTACTTTTATAACAGTAAGTCTTTGCCTCCGTATTTAGGAAATAACTAAACAACTTAACAATGTAAGAGAAAAACAACAAATTTTAAAGAGCATGGCATAACAAGAAAAATAAGAGCATGCAAGAACAAGAGTTCGGAATGTGCAGAGATTTTCTTTATTAATGTTGTACATATGGCTGTGTGGATGTAGGATGGATGATGTAATGTAATGCATATCAGGAAATCTAAGAAAATCGTAATAACAAATTCAACAATTCCACAAAACAAATTGTTATACATATGCATACACTAGTAGAACAGTTTTGTTAATATAATGTAAACAATAAAAATGTTGTTTTTAACTCCTTAAGTTCTTTCCTTTGTTGACATTTCATTTAATAAATCACGTATAATTTGATCAAACCACACTTATGAAGAGGTTACATAGCATGTATATAGTTTATTTTAATGTTTGGTTAAAATCCGAAATTGCATGTGTGCGATATGTAAGCCCCAAGTCGCCTCTAAGTTGTCCTTGATTTTTATGTACCTTGAGCACGGTTGAAGGTAAAGTTTATGAATTTAATGTTAAAGACTCAAGAGGCCAAGTGGTCGTGGAATTGTCCATACAATGTAAATATTAATTTTTGAGTATTTGGAGAACGATTAAACGTGGATATTCGAAATTTGAACTGAATGACTTCAGGGTCAAAGCAAATTATCAGTTATTGGTAACATCCTGTGCCTTTATCCGATAGTACATGTAGTCAATTTAACGAAAAAGTTGTAATCGTTACAAAGGTAAATGACATGTATAGGAAGAGGGAGAACATATCTTATAAATGTTATAATTTTTTACTTTTTCATGTATCTTTTCGGTTAAAAATGAAACTACAAAAAATATAGACATTTTTATGTACACATTTGCGCAAATGGTTTGAAAGAAATTGTAAATTTCTTCCTCTATTGGTTTTTGTTTAATATCTGGATCAATTGGGCCTTAAGGGCTTATGATCTTTAAATAAATAAATAAATAAATTTGTTGACATTTTTTCTTAAAATGATAAAGCTGGAAAAGATAGAAATTGTTTAAAAAAAATTTATATAAGTTCAATTTTTCGCAATTTTTCGTAGCAAACGAAATTCGGGGGTGCGTGGTATAGTGGTTAGAGCGCTCGCACAAAAACTCAAACGGCCCAGCCATGATGAAAAATTAAAAAGTTAGTTTGCGGTTTTGTTAGTTTGCCCCTTCATGGAGTCCATCTACATAGAAACCGCTTAATGACATTCCACTCTATTCCACCTTGACAAAAAAACGAATGATCAGGAGAAAAAGCGCTACCTATTAGGAAGTAGCAGATAACAGCTAAAAAACCTACTTAGCGAAGACACTCACCACAATCAACATGTAACGATGGAGCAATTGCTGTTGATCATTCAAGGGTGAAGGTATAACACTGACCTTTGAATGATCTATTCACCGCAATGTGTCCCATTCCTAAGGCGCTTAATAATAGAAGAAAACGGAAAATATATATTCTGTTGTCATAATTTATTGTCCTTTCCATAAAATTCCAATATAATGCACTGCATCTGGAGAAATGAAAAGTCTTAACTCTTGACTGTAACTGTATGTATGTGTTTTATCTAAGTGTTGCCATACATAAATTTGACAAATAATCAGGGACCGTAACTGTTATGACTTTTATCGAAAAAGTCAAGAAAAAAAGTTATTTTTTAACTTTTATTTTTTAAGGCAGAAATAAAAGTTATTTCTTAACTTTTTATGTTTTAAGGCAAAAATTAAGTTATTTTTGTCGTTTATTATATTACTCAAAAAATTAAACTTATTTTTTAACTTTTAATACTTTAAGGCAATAATATAAGTCTTGAATTAAGTATTGCATAGTAATAAGCTAGTTTTATTGCAAAATTTAATACATGACTTTTATTTTTGCCTTAAAATATTAAAAGTTAAAAAATTACTTTTATTTTTTGAGTACAATAATAAAAGTCAAAAATAACTTTTAATTTTGCCTTAAAAAATAAAAGTCAAAATTAAAAGTTATTTTTCGACTTTCATCAAAAAAGGCACAAATTTAAATGTCATACAAAAATTTGCATGTACATCACCTATGCATCATAATGATACAAACCAAAATTTTCTACTATAATTTTTTGTGTGTGCTTTTTTGCTGTAAAATTTTAAAAATAACAGTTATTTTCTGTCCCTGCAAATAATACGATTTGCTAGATAATTTAAATATGTATATTATTATATATTTTTCGAATTAAATTCGAACATTTATTGGATCTATATTATACTTATTGTATGATTTTTAATAGCCTTAAATCTTAAGACTGGTATTCTTATGAGAATTAACATCCGTTAAGGAATATGTACAACACTAGCAGAACTGAAGTTTTCGACCCTTACTAGTCCTTCTTCTTTTTAGCTGAAAATTTTTCAACTATATGTTGATATTAATTCTATTAAGAATACCAGTATGTATTAGTATCTTAGGCTATTAAAAATCATACAATAATCAAAACCAGGGGTGAGCAACCTTTTTAATCAACGGGCCATTTATAAATTTTAAGATTTTTTGGCGGGCCGAACATAAATACTAATAATTTACAAAACTCTATCTATAATAAAAATTAGAATAAAAAAATATAAAATTTAATGCCAAAAAAAAAGTATTTGCTTGAAGTTTTTAATGAGAAATTTGGCACTGTTTTTTCGATACAACCTGATCAATATCAGCCGGAATTGATGAGGTAGGTACACATACACAAGTTTCTAATCGTGCATTACTCAGTCTTAATCGGTGGTAATTGGTCAGTGGTCGGATCTATAAACATTCTCGATGTTTACTGAGAGAAATACATTTTTTACATCAGTATTATTTTGCATGCCCATCACTTAACTTTGAAAGTTCTCAGGATTCGTTGATTAATGTGTCTATATATTATGTGTATTTTTGAGAAGCAGCAACAATTGTTTGGCGGGCCACATAAATAGGTTGAAAGAGCCGCAAGCGGCCCGCGGGCCGCAGTTGCTCACCTCTGATCTAAACCAATTTAACAACGATCAGAAAAATATTATATAACTGTTAATATCCTAATAACTCTCAAAAATTTTATACACAAGAGAAATATACTCTCTTAGAAGACTTTACCGTTAAAATACCGGCTTTTAAGAGTATAATTTTCCCCTTTATAACCAAAGGTTCTATACAATTAAAAAAGACTACATTTCAGATTAAAAGGTGAACAGAAAAACTAATCAATCACCCCTTAGAACGAGAGAACAACTGCAAACAAAATAAATAAAAAATTGAAAATCAATTGATGTTGTAGAGAAGAACAAAATAAGAGAATAACTTACATTTATCATTCGAGTATGTAACGCACAATGCACTTGAGTTCTACCATGTTAAGCAGTAATTATTACTGGCACACTAAAATAATACAAATAAACATACACTATCAGTAACACCTACAAACACGCAGACTGATTTGTCTCTCTATTTTATATTTTTCAAAACAAAACAAAAGGCAGCAAACAGTAGCAATAGGAATAAAATGATTTTTCTTTTTTTAACACAAAATACGCAACTCTCAACAAAACAAAAGGAAAATTGATAATAAAAACATAAGTGATTTTGCTGCAGTTATCATATGCATATATACTAGTACAACTGTATATATGTATGTATATTACATATAAACTACACATTTACATTTGAAAAATACATGCATACTTCACTCTCTCTTAAATATAGGTTATCACCCACACTAATATTTTTCAAAACACCTTTAAACGAACTCAACTAATGTTTACTCATTCGCTCTTATAACGAATAATTGAAAACAACCCCTCGAATACTTGCTACAATACACTTGCACATACATATAAGCGAGCGCTGTAGGTGAAAACAAATAAACAAATAGATCAAGGGGGGCTGCTTAGGGGTAAAAGCGTAAAAATATCAACTACCTTTTGACCCATTTCAAATCATCATCATTGGTAGTAGTCCACATTATTGTCATAATCATTATCGTTATTTTCGTAGCAGTAATGAATCAACAATAAAATGTAGTACGCAACACATACACCAACATATGTTGAAGTATTACAGAGTTAAGCTCCCATCAGTGCCTTATGCTCCCATTCTAAACACCCTCTCAATTTTTTGTTGTTGGTTATTTTTACAATAATCACAACCCCAATAACAAAACAATCTAGAATATAACAAAAACCATACAAACAAATCTGCTGTTACAAATGCTGGCTCTCATATGTTTTGTTTTTGTTATTACTTTCCTCATTCTATTGTTAATGTTTGTCTTCTGGCATTGGTGTGAGTGTGGATACCATGCCATCTTACCCAAGTAACATACATTTGTTTCTTTGCCATTACTTTTACCTTTGCCTTTTATTATATTTGTAAATTAAAACAGGATAGCAGTATCGTTTGTGACAAGGATAAAAATATTATGGGAAATTCCATAACAAAGATAAAACAACAAAATGAAAAGAAAAAGTTCGAGAGAGAATTGAATAGTAAAGGAAGGAAGCAACAGCTACAATACACTGACAATAGCAACAACAGAATAGACAAAAAAAAATGAGTATAATAAGAAAACAACAATAATTATTACACCTGCTGGATTTTTTTTTTCTCTGTTTGCTCTCATTTTTTTTTATTACTTTTTCTTACATAAACTCAGAAACATATGCAAATCACTCTCAGAGCGGGGGTTGTTTTCTTTTTACACGGCAACTACGTTTACAGCAACGAAGTTACGTTTGTATTTTAATGTTCATTATGACGACGTTAAAGTTGTCGTTGACGTACGAACAGAATTCGGAATGTACACACACAATGGGACAGGTAAATTAGCGCAAGTTGTTGCGCTTTTCTGTTCATGTGTTTTTAGGTGTTTGGCATACCTTTGCTCCAAAGCAACCACCCCTTTACCTGTTCATTTTGTCACATGTATGTAAATGCGTTAGGTTCGTGCTTTTCCGAATTGTTGTTGTTAAAGCGCAAAATCTTGCCAGCTAAACCCACTTAATTTAAGGGGCAAATTTATTTCTATTTCCTAATGTTGTTGCATATGGTCATGCGAGTGGATGTTGTTTTTTTTTTTTAAAGAGAATTTCTCTTTTACAAACTCAGGGGTAAATTAGAAAGTTTTTTTTTTGCTTAACTGTTATACAATATGTTACACAGTGGGTGTTTAGTAGACTTTCTCTTAAGAGTTAACATATGCAAAAGGAGTATAAAATGTTAAAAGAAAGCTTTTTTATAACAGTTTTATGCTGAAGTAGCATATTCATAGAAATATTTTTTTCTAGAAAATGTTACGAAATGTTATGTTTTTTGAAATAAAAAGGCTTTTGAAAATATATTTGTTATACTCGTAGAATATATGAACAAGCCTTCTAAACTCTGGTTTTAGGGAACTCTTAACAAGAACAAAATTTTTAAAATGAAGTTCAGATTTTCTATTTTCCATAGCACAAATATTCGTGTATTCTTTTTTCTGTTTTTCTTCTTCTTTGGTGAATTGAAAATAGTTAACCCTGCTGTTAGGTTAGGACCATTTGGTCCATTTTTTTTATTGTTTTCTTTGTAATTTTTGAACGGTGACATATAGTGACTTAATTTTTTAGCTCACGTGGTCTTTTTATAAAACCATGTTATAGACAAAAATTCAAGGTTCTGACTTAAACCAGGACTGAGAAAAATAAAAAATTACGAATCTTAGGTTAAGGGACCATTTGGTCCATAATGTATTTTCTTTGATTTTTTTTACATTTAATTAAAAAAAATTAGTATTTATTAGTTGGTTTCATAACAATTGTCATTGCATAATAAACAAGAGTTTTTTATATTAGTTTTGCAAATAAACTTACTGCAAATAAAGCATTTTATATCACATTTAGACTTGCAGCAACTACAAATTTCACGATTTCGGCCCTCTGAATTAGAAATATTATTTGAAGAGGCCACTGGAACTATGCATGGTTTTAGTATTTCAGTAAATAACTGTGCTGATAACGTTTCATCATATACACGTTTGCCAGAGAAAGTGCTAGTTGGGGCAATAACTCTGGTCTGCCACAATTCCGATCAGCTGGAACCCAGGAAACGTTGATTTCAGAAAATATTATGTACGCATTCAATGCGGGTATATCAATTATGTTTGCAAATAAAATGTTTGGCCATCGAGTTGTTTTGTATTTATAGAATGGTACAAAGGGAGTTTTTTGAAAGTCAGCAATTTAGGAGGAAGTTTCCTTTCCTGAAGTTTTTTGCCATAGTACAAAGTGGGAAAAAAATTGTTGCCTGTTATATTTTGCCATTTTAAGACCGAGAACCAAATTTTCAAACCATATTTTGGTGGTTTTGATGGCACAAACTGTAGAAAAGTACATCACCCCCTTAATGCAACAAGTTACTCATCAATGGTGACATTTTCGTAACAATTATAAAACCTTGGAAGAAGTTGTTCCCAACGGTTGCACAGTTCATGAGTAAGAGCTAATTTATTGCAACTACGCATTTTCCGTCGACTCAAAACATCATCATAACGGATGGTAAACATATGAAATTCTTAACATCTTAATTTTTTCTAATTTCAATAATAGATTTTATATTAGCCAACTATTTTGTTCAAATAAAAAAACGAGATTATACATACCGACATATGCCTGCAAGAATGAGCACAGCAATATATGCGCTCAACGCGTCTTCATCAATTTCGTTGCACTTGCCACCAAACTCGACCCTGCCGTACTTATTAGTACTTTCGATGATAATTCTTTCTATTGGAGGCCGAAAAACAACATAAAAGCTGATAGAATGTCATTGCATCTGGCTGCGTTAAGATAATATTCTCAGCGGTAGCTCCAATAGGCTGAGGTAACGGAATGGCACTCCAAAGCATTTTGTTTTTAGCAATAAAAAACGGATCAATAGAGCTAGCTGTGGGTTCCGGTTCAGTATCTGCTTCAGAAGAACTTGATTCGCTATATTCTGAAGTATAATCAAATTCCGAATCTGAAATATCAGAGTCACTTTCTACATTGAGTGGTCACTGGAATTGAGTGATTCACGAGAATAACGCGTGAGAGTGAGTTATTTTAATTTTACTGACTTGAGTAGTGCGTGAGTAAAGAAAAATTCGAGTGAGTGATTCGTGAGGGATTATAAAGATTCTTGCGTCAGCGTGAGCCGAAATTCACTCACTCGCCCATCTCAAGCGTTAACTTAATAGTATTTAGGACCAAGTGATCCAAAATAGATACAAATATAAAATTAAATGGTTATTTTGTATGAATATTTAAGTATGGACCAAATGGTCCATTAACCTAACATTCGTAAGTTTTTTCTAACCTAACAGCAGGGTTAATTTGCGTTTGTTATAATGTACGAGTATAAAACGCCGCCACTAGAGGTCGCCCTCTTGTCGGTGCTGGTAACAGAACGAATGGTAAGGCTATGACCGATCGTAATGATTGTATGTATATTGAACTCGACTCATCAGTCTTTGCCGGACGCCAGCTCACATAATAGTGATGTTAATAAAAATTATAACTGTGATATGACTCAAATTCGCCTATTGAAAATCACATGGAACAAGTAAACTATAATCAAATTCTGCTAAATGAGGATGATTCTGAACGACAGCGAGAACCAGGTAATGTGGCACTTGTAGACGATTTTTATTACCTGAGTCTTCTACCCAGATGTAATCTGAAATTTTCTGGTGATTCAACTAGTATGTCAGTTAATGATCTTATACTTAGATTGGAAACTTTAAAGCAGAGACAGAACTTATCGTGGTCTCATCTACTCGTATGTGCACATTTTCATTTGCTTTTATAGAATAGGGCCGATGAGTGGTACTGAATATTTTTCAGGAATTTAGAAATACAGATTTTGAAATTATAAAGACACTACTGGTCGTGGAGAACTATAGAACCGACGGCGCTACCTGTCATATTGAACCTTCTGCACAATTTATCAGACGGAGGTGATGTGAACTGGCCACTGAGACTCTTTATTGTTGGGATTTTTTTGTAATTGCATGTGTATGGGAATAACTCGCAAATCTCAGTAACAAAGCTAAAGCCGTATGGCAAACTTAGCCTGATTTATGCGTCAGAGTAATTCAAATTTTGACATTTCCTATGCGCTCCATCCAGAGAAGCAGTGGTGGACTTATGAAAGTTTTTTTTGCCACACATAATGGCATCAATCAACAGGTCTTCCAAATAAATAAAAAAAATTCTAAAGATTTTTTTTCTCTTGCATATAGATTGAGTATTTTTTTATTTTTCCATTAAGTGTCTTTGTTCACGTTACGCAGTATGGCGATCAGACAAGTTGCTGTCAATTTCTCACTTCAAAGACCAGTGTAAAACCTTCACCTTTACATAAACAACAGCAATTGCGCCATCTGTCGTTGAATATACCGCCCCAGGGGTACAGTAAATAGTTTCTGGTGATACGTCGCAACAGGGGCCTGTACTCACAGGCTCACGCTCACAGGGACTGACCAGAGACACGTATCTACTACGGGCATCAGGAGACCCCGGTTTGCCTGTGTTCCCCTGTCTTTCGGGGAGTGAGGTAAATCGGCCTGGTGACTTACGTACGGCCCTTCGGGGAGTACACATAGTGGTTGCGATAGTACTAGATATAACTCCTCAACAAGGGGGATACTACTATCCAGGCAATGGTATGTCGAATTGCTAATCTAATGTCCATGGACTATCTTCTGAGCGGCGTGTCTTTGGCATGACCGAGAGTAGAAGGCACCGGCTTTAGATGGCGCTGGTCAGACGCGGTGTATTTGACCACCAGCCATGCAACTGGGTGGCTTGTGGTGTGCCTTATGACGGGTAGGCACGATAAACTCAATCTAGTTGTCGTTGGATAGAAGTCTTCTCGATGTTAACTATCTATGGTGAAGTGGTGAGAATCTCTGCTTAAGTATGTATGTTGCTGTCATTTACCACTTCTCAGTAAATGCTAATGCCAAAAGGAATAGTGTGAAATGTTAGGTGGGGGAGGGCGGCTTCTTATGAATAGACTTCTTGAAGGCAAGGGGGGAAAACCGCAAACTCTGTTTTGTTGAAATTGCAAAGGAGGAAGCGCTTAATAAAAGACTATATTTATGAGAATTTATGTTTTTGATTAATTCTTTAGAAATTCAGAAATTTAGAAAAATAAAAATAATTTAGAATAACAAAAATGTTTTAATGGCTTTAATAAGGAAGCCATTTATTCCAGACTTATGCATTTATAAATAATAAAAATAAATTAAAGTTAATACAAAATTCTCATTGAAATATATATTCTGTAACCAACTACGAGTACTTACGATGTCTGCTTAAATACAAAAATCATTACCATCACCATCACCATGTGAAGTAGTCTTATCAGAGACATAACCCACCTCAGGCGTACAAGATTTTTAAGATGTTTGAAAAAGAAAATTGGCTTCAAAACTTACCTGAAACAAAAAGAAAGAAACAAGATTTTGTTAAAATAATTAAAAACAAAATCAGAGAGAAAAAAATTAATTACAATTCCTTAAATAATTGACTTAAAAAGCTTTATTATTAAAAGAAGCAATAAAATTTGTAAAAAAGAAAAAAAAATCAAATTCATTACCAACCAGAACAACTAAAAAAAATTCACGAAGCTCGTAATACAGACCATTTGTAAATTCGTATAAGAAATTAAAAATATTTTGTTTTGTTCTTTTTTTGTTCTTTTTTGCAAATAATTAATGGTTTATGGTTGTTGGCTGAAAACGTAAAAATTTTCAGTACTGGTGGTAAGAGCAGTAAAACAATGTAAAAAAAAGTACAGCACCAAACAAAAATACCAACAACAATAATAAATACATTCATGGCAAATTCAGTTAACAAAGCAGTTTACCAAGTTATTCACTCATTCACTCCATCACTTATACACTCACTCACTCACTTACTTACTTTGTGCAGTCAATGCTGTATTCTTTTCTTTTTTTTATCAACTGCCTCAACTGAATTCAACCAGCCAAGACAGTTGTAGAAACATCATTTCATTTGTTGCATGTGGCATATGAAACCAGAAATAATACTAAAAAAGCAAAAAAAAACTAACAACAGAGGAAAATAAAAAAAAAACTAAATTCTATACCAAAAGTAAGTTAAAGAAGTTGCAACAAACTGCAACGACTTAAAGGCATAAAGAATGTGTCTTCTATTCTAGCCTGTTCGATAAATGTAGAAAAAAGAAGGCAAAAAATTATAATTTTTTTTTTTTTTATTCTTATTCTTCCAGTGTGGTTAGAAGATTGTTGCATGTGCTGTTGTTGCAACAAGTTTTGGTGGGCTATAATGTTATACAACGTTTATTTCTACCACTTTGTGACTTTTTTCTTGTTTAAATAACTTGTTTTGTTGCATTTTTGTATTGTTATTGCTGCTGCCACATAATACTTAGCAGTTTGGCAATACCAACAATTTTCAAGTGCAAGTCCAAGACCAATAAATTTAGAATTTTTTACAAGAAAACAAAAATACAAATACAACTAAAATACTTGTTTTAAAAACTTATAGGGAAGGATGCCCACTTAACACACGAATCTGAGACCGGCTTTTAAGTGTTTTTATTTTTTTTATTTTTAATTTAAAACATATTTGTTACATAATTATTGATTAGCAAACTAGCTGGAACAACAGATCAAAATATGGTTGGCGATATACACTCCTTGCTTATACCAGTGGCTCAGTGTACGAGAGGGTCATAAATATTTATGCGCCCTATTCCAAACTGTCAAGTCCGTAGAAGTTTATTAGACCGCTAAGGGCTGTGCTGATGCTATATATTGGTTACTTTGGAAAATACTGTATGAGAAGGACCTTTAAATTGTTACGTCCTAAAGAGGATTTAGTAATCTTTAATAATTAGATGAACAACCATATGATAATAAAGAGATTGAATTTAGTTTTTGATTTCCATTAGAGAATATGTCGAATTTGTTGTTTCATCTTTCACAAAGAGATACAAGTATTTCTTTTCTGGCTATCATTATCTAAATTTCTAAAGAAATTCAATATTTGAATGTCATCCGGGACAAAAGGCTTGGTTGCAACACACACATTGCTGCTACTCAGACTAAAGAGACAAGTGCCTTTTGGACAAGTTGCTCTTCTTAAGAAGCCATAGGATTTATAGCCAAGAACAACAATGCGACTTACACTTATACTACCATTGTTCGGCCCATAATCACTTATACGGTAGTAGCTTGCTGGAGCAAGGCTGAGATGTAACTGCGGCAATGTGAACATGTTCAACAGCGGCTCTGGAGGCTCTGATTAGCTTCAGAACACTTCACTTTTATATGATGAGATTGACGGCATGTTAGAAAGCAAAATTTGTCAACAAAACTCCCCAAACTGTGTGGGGAAATTTGGTCAATTTTCACAGAGTGGTCAGGAACACAAGCTCGATTAGGTTAAGGATTCAGGCATATGTTCGTGAATTTTAATCGACTGGGTATTTATAACTGGTTTCAAAAAGGCCGATGATGTTGGTGTTCTAGCCCCAGCCGAGATTTGACAATTAGACTACGGAGATCATTGAGTGTTTTTCAGACTGAGATCGTTATTATGTAAATTATGTGTCCTAGACAAGTGGCTCAAAGGTAAGACAAAATTTTCTCAGATAGTCAGGCTGTCTTAATAAACTTGTCAACTTGCAGATACATTGACTAGGAAGACCAGCCACATCTTATATTCTTCCGGAGCCCTTCTGGGACCCTTTCTATTGTTCTCATTTTGGTTTAAAAATAAGGAACCGGGAAATGTTGGGAACATAGGTATGCTTAAGCGTGTCTTATGTGAGACAAGGCGGTCATAAGTCCACAATTTCGGCATAAATCTGATGTTCTCACAGATTTTTTAAAGAGCATTGTGGTTTAAGATCGTATTTGCCAAGAATGACGATCAAAGATGTAGATGTTGGTAGATTGTGCTTAAAGACATCAAAACAAGCGAAATACATGTTGTATGAATGTGGTGTTCTAAACAGATTTAAAGAGGAAGCCTCTGGAGAACATACCTAACACTAAAGGTTTAGACCTTCTGAAATGCTGTTGGTTTTGTGAACAAATAGTAAATACGAAGGGGCATGCTCTTATAACCATGTTCGGCCTAATTGGAAAACTATATTCGACATCTTTTCTTAAATTCTATAGGGTATTTAGTCTGCTTTGCTACGGATTGTGGGATCGATTCTTTTCGGAAACTCTTGTATAAAAAGTTGAGTTTGTAACGGTTCTTTTAAATATTATATGGTTTCATGTAGTGTGTCTTCATGACACCAATTTTTGTATTCAAAACATTTTGAAAAACCGCAGCATCTCTTGGTATTTTTAACATTGTCAATGTCCTCTATTTCATTATTAAATTATTTATAAAACTACTTATATCCAGCAACGTAATTTCAAAAGGTTAACATTAGACACTCAAACGAACAGTAAGGCATGACTCTAAAAAAAACGAAAACAAAATTGTAAAATAATGGATGTTCGCAAACGTTCGGTATAATTAAAATATAGGCGTTGGACATACTGCAGTCTATACTCAATATACTCCAAACAACAATGGTTGTATTTTTTGATAATCCAAATTCCTTTAAAATAAACGTGTTACTGCAAATACATAGTACAAGACGTTGCAAGGTTAGTGGCAGGCGAAACATGAAGTTTTGCAGTCAATAAAACAACATTTTTTGCGAACAAAAAAAAAAGCATCCCAAATTCAACTATTTGTGTGTGGTTGCAATGGACAACTACTTTTTTAACAGGTTTTTGGAAGTTTTTTCATAGACAAAAATAAAGATGAAAACTTGACTTGTTTTGGATTTTTAATAAAATAATCACTTTAACTGCAAAATGGTATGCAACAAACGGCAGACAGTCAAAATAATAATAAAATTAAATAAAAGAAAAAAAAAAAAGAAAAAAATAATAATTTTAGTTGGAGGCATAAAACGACAAACGCATAATTCAACTAAAATTGAAGAAAAAACAAAAGGAATAATTTTTTTTCTTCAAAGTGGTTTTGACTTCTTAACACACTCTTTTATTACAAATACAGAGCAACACGATTTTTTCCTCTCCCGCTTGCATGCAGCATTTAAGATTTAGTGCAGACACAGAAATGTGGCCAAGAACAGACAGTTTCAATAGCAAAAAAAAAAACAAAAACAAAAAGATGCCACATTACTGCATATTGCTGTGTTGCATGTTGCCTTCTTAACAGGGTCTTGATTTTTATTAGTTTTGCGGTTGGTTTAGTTAGTAAATTGGTAATGCTTCGTTGCTTCGTGTTTTGTTGCAAATATAAGAAATATAAAATTGTAAATTACTCGTAAGCTACGAGTTAGAAAGCCAAAAATCTTAATTGAATAATAGAAAATTAACAGATAAATGAAGAAAAAAATGAGAGAAAATTTAAAGAACCCAATTTATAACAATTAGGAGTTCAGAGGTGTAGTTTTTATTTTTAAATAAAGCGCTTGGTCATGGTAGAAAACAAGAAAAAACGTTTTATATTTTGTTTCTTTAGAAATGCCCGAAATACATCAGAAGCTAAATTCTATTAAGGCTTTAGATTGTTTGTTTGAAATGACTTTTTATTATAAAAGGAGTAAATTACAACCGTAAAGGAAAAAGCATTTAGACGTTGCATTTAGACATACAAGGATTAAGTATTAAATAGCAAAAAATCTAAGAAGAAAACCCAATACTTCCCGTTTTAATTAAATCCTGCTGGTTAAACTTTTAAAATCACTAGGTCAGTACTTATCCTCGCAAGTATATCAGCAACACAATTTCCAAAGATATCGTTTTGTCATGCAACCCATATCCGAGTTATTCTTGAATGCAATAAAATTTCCCAAATTCAGGATGGGTTCAGATATGTCGATGAGACTGAGACAAGGAACTTAACCGCAGCCTGACTATCAAAATGGATAAGAAATTTTGACTGAAAAGCCGGATCCGCATGGATATTGTTGTTAGCCCCCTCCAGGCAAATAAATGTTAGAAAACCTTATTAAAGCTTAATCTGGGTGGATCGACTCTTCGTATAGGCTTGTTGAGCACTTTAACAGGAACAGGAAGGTATTTGCAGCGTATTTTGTTTGTTTGTTTAAACCTTTTCAAGGTCTTGAGAAAGAATGAGGTCAGGCTAATGGAACAATATCCTTTGAACTAGGCTATATAAGTATGTCAGAAGCCTCCTGTACGTCACTGTCAGTTGCTTTACGGCGCTTAAAATAATAGTGGACAGACCACAGAAAATGGTCCTCTTTCAATTTTTATATGACTTGCATATAGTAGTTGCCACCACTGTAGTAGAGTAGCAACCACAGTCACGGACAAGGCCAGGCCTCAATGCTGTCTAGTAGTAGACACGGCACAGGCTTCGCAGATTTAGATACACCAGAGGAGATGGGAGTTTAAGCACAAGTCAATATAGTAGATTTTACGGGGCTAAACAATGGCAAAGAAGACCATATTGTCAGCCAGTAAAGTAAAGCCAACCATTTTTTGAGATGCACAAATACATAATTGGCCATTACAACCCTGTTTCAAAGTTACAGCCTAGATTTTCGCAGCACCCATATTGTTTGTGTTAATTTTTATCCATACGTACTTACGGTTTAAAGTCCACTCCGAACGACAGATTTGAGAAGCTTGTTAATGGCAATCAGTTACTCTCAGAGCTTTTGCCAGAAGACTGCTGAGAGAGATAGTCGCCGAAAGAAATAAGATGCATGGCTACTTTAAAATAAATTATCAATATTTTGGACAATTTGAGGGGTGCGTGGTATAGTGGTTAGAGCGCTCGCAAAAAACTCAAACTCGCACTAAAACTTAGTTTGCGGTTTTTTCAAAATTATAATTTAAAAATAAGAGGTCCCCCACCCCCTCCAAGAGGTCTGTTCAACAAAGTAACCGCTCGGTGGCATTCCACTCTATTCCATCTTTACCTTTGACAACGAAAAATGGCAGGACAAAAAGCGCCACCTATTGAGAAGTAGCAGATAACAGCTAAAAACCTACTTAGCGAAGGCACTCACCTCAATCAACATGTAACGATGGGGCAATTGCAGACGCCAAACAAAAACCTCGGAGATTTTACTAAGGAACTGAGAAACTTCAAATAGGATATTCATAACAGATAACCTTCTTTTTAGTTATTTGAAAAAAAACTACGTTCGAATATCATAATCCAAACCACAAACATACCAATTAAAAATATATGACCATCAGCACCGCCTTAACTGCAAAATAATTAAAATGATAGTAAACAGTAAACTGAAGAACTAAAGTACACAGCGCTGTAGGAAATTCTATCGCAGATTATATAGCACTTTTCACAAACAGTAGAATAAGAAAAAAAAATTCGTGCCACGGTTGCTCACAATCCATTATTAAAACAATCGTACGACCTTCACAAAAGAACGTTTGGTGCTGTTCAGGCTGTCTCTGAAGGATATTTTATCAACATACACAAACCAGAACATTAATTTCTATTAAAGAAAAAACCGAATTTATTTATAGAAAAAAATTCTCGAGCCTAAGGCTACAAACTGCTATTCTATTCAGCATACTCTTCAGATAAAATCACTTGCAATTATGTCCTGTTTTTAAGTTTGCCAGGAGAGCATATGAGTAAGTAATTTTTGTTAAACAAAGTCATTACTTTAGATGGTAAAGGAAACTGAACTAATTCTGCTCTGAGAAATTAAATACTCGTACTATTGGAAATATGTTGGACTATAAAACAGACTGCCAGCATTGGGTACCCGATTATTCTAGAGGATAGTGTGCTAGTTTGCTAGTGCTAGTGTTGCAAAAGAGAGAAAAGACTCTGGTTTGTTTCAGTATACCGAACTCAAAGATCTTTGTCACCTTGCTTGTAATTACTTAGAATTAAGCCAGTATTAAATTGTGATCTAATAATAAATAAATAAAAAACCATGGAAAAAATTAGCGAAATTATAAATTTAAAATAAACATTTTGAATTTTTTCCCTAAATGGTTTATGAGGTTATGTTTAAGTAGTGGCTTATTTATTAGTTCAGTTTATAAGAACGCCTGTCTTGTATTTCTTATATGCTATCTGTAGACTTATTTTTTGTGTTGCATATCAAGTCATATTTATACTCTATGGTTGTTGTTTTATAGAACGGGCTTAACAAAAAGAAATTAAAAACTCAAAAAAAAAAACAATTCCAGCCAAGACGCTAAAACAAAGATGAAGGAGACAATAATTTTGCCAGCCGGGCAGCCTCAATGGCTGCCTGCTACTTGGGCTTTGCAAATATTTCTTCCTTTTTTTATTTTTTTGTTTGCTGTCTTTTGTTCTTTTTAAAGGTTGCAAAACTTGTTTGGCCGCTTAAATTTCAAGTTCGACTCCAATATTGGAATTTATTTATCGATAAAAAAATTGTTTTTTTTTTTTTCTTTTTTCTTTAAATCGCGTTTTCTTTCCTTAAAACGTGTGTCGGTCGGTTTTAGCACAAGACTTTTAATGGTTGCCAGTTTAGTTTTAAAATAAAATTTTAAATCATTTTTATGTCTCCTTAAAATGAAAGAATGCTGCTGCTGCTGCTGCTGCTGTTTGTATGACAAAGACTCTATACCGGTAGACATTTTGTATTTTTTTTTTAACAAAAATATTTCCCCATTTCTAGTTTTTGTTTTTTTAAGCAAGTAGTAAAAAAACATCTTTAAATTGCAATTGCTTAAGAGTAGTTGCAAATGTATCAGCAACCTTAGAGAATTAAATACTGCTGCTGCTACTGCTCTTTTTGCCATTTTCTGTTTTTTTTTTACTCTTCTTAGACGAGCTTTAAAAAATGTTTTGTGTTCTGTTGTAAATGCAATAGAGTTTAATAAACTTTCATGTCTGGCTAAACAAGTTCATGGTCAAGCTTAGGTAACTATTTCAAGTTGTTGTTAATATTGTTACGGTTGCTGTTGTTGTTTTTCATTTACATCTATTTTCTATATGCACATGCCCTGTTCTTGCAACATTCTAAGGCAGCTTTGCAATGTTTTATCTCTGTTGCACAGACTTAAAGCTGAGCTTTTAAGATTATAATGGTGGTTAAAAAAGAAAAAGAGTTTTTTGTTCTTCATGCCTTTCGTGCATGTTACCGGTGTTGCACGCAAATATTTGCATTTTTCCTATTTATTTCTAAATTTTTGTTTCTTTTTTTTTTTTTTTTCTAGAAAAATTTCTAATTCTCAAGCTTAATTGTTTGATTCGGAAAGAAAAAGATAAATTTTGTTTTTTTTTTTCGACTTACAAATGTATTCTAAGTAACATGTTAAATGTTCTGCTTGGCTGCTGAAAACTTAAAAGAAAAAGATGAAGGAATTAGTGGCTGTTTTATAAATTGGCAATTTTAATTACAAGTTTTTGCTTCTTAACGGGGAAGACTAATGCTTGTGCTATACATATATGTTTGTATGGGAAGTGTTAATAACAGTTAAATAGAATGTCGGAATTTATTTCATTTTTGTAGCGAAATATCATTTGGCATTAGCATGGAACATGTGGCATAATGCTGACAAGATTGCATTTCAGTAATAAAAGTCATTTCTCTTTCGGATTTTAGTTCTTTGCTGCTCATATGATAATTCATATATGAATACCTGAAGGAAAAACTTTGTATGTACCCGTAACACTGTTTTACAAAATTACACAGACGAAGGACTATAAAATTTTAAACAGTTACAGCCTTACTTATAATAAAAAATTAGCAGGTCGTTGTACACAGTGGCTAAGTTTGTCATTTCTATACATGGAAATTCTTACTCAAACGTACAAGGTATTTAATTCTTTCGATTCTCTGACTAGTTATCAAATAGAAGGTATGGTAATATCAATCTATAGTGGGTGATAAATTTGGCAGTTTTTTGTCCCATATGCTAACAAGTTGCTAACTTTTCATTAAACATACGGCCGATCAAGTTCATATTTTTATAAAACAATAGAATGCCTAAGAAGTTGAATAAACATTTAATAAACTTCAGATGTAACTGTACTGTAATTTTAAATTGGGGGGGTCGTAGTATAGTGATTGATCGATCGCACAGGAACTCACGCGACCGAGGTTCGATCCCAACGAAGGAAAAAAATATTAAAATAAAAATTTGTGGTTTTCTAAAATTATAATTTAAATTAAATTATAAATTTAATAAAAAAATAAGAGGTTCCGCCCCCCCCTCCACCCCACAAAAAGTCCGTCTTCAAGAAACCGCTCCTTGACATTTCCAATCTATTCCACCAGATACCAATGATCAGGAGTACAGCGCCACCTTCTGGGAAGAAAACAGCTACTGAAGACGCTCACCATTCACATTCAATATCTACCGACAGATAGGGCAATTTCTGTTGATCATTCAAGGGTGAAGGTATAGCACTGGGCCTTGAGTAGTTAAATTGACAGCAACTTGTCTCATCAAAAAAATAAAAAGGCGCATAATAACAAAAAAATAAATACCTATCTACCATCTTCACATTCCAATACAATGCACTGCATGAGTAGGGATTTGTTTACCACTGAGTATTGGTCTTAAAAAAATTAGTTTTTTTTCTGCACGCACAATTCGGTTTGACAAAAATAAAAACAGAAATCCAGAATAGGCTGAATTCCATACGATTGCTCTCCTTCTCCTCTTTCCAACAAATTTAAGTTTCTATATAAAATACTTGCCCACTGTCAACCGCAGTCTGATATAAAATATGACACTCATACTCGTACTACTTTTTAAAAGGCTCTTAAATAATATTTTAAATATTTCTTAAAAGTTTCTCCCGTGTAAGCAGGTATGTATAAGCTATACCTTAACATATTTTGAACAAGATATTACAGACGCGCATAAAGCGCTATCTATCTGTCAAAAATTCGTCTGTCCATATAGTAGGTATGAGCCCTATTAACCCAATTATATTAATAAAGCGGCGCCAACGCTTTACATTGCGTTAGGCAGTGAAGTTGGTTGGAAAACTGCTTATTTATTGTTATTGTTTTAGCAGAGCTGCTGCTATCTACTTTTATTTCCACAGTGTTCCACGGATAATTGCCTCGACAAAAATGTCAACTTTTTTGGGCAATTATACATGGAAGTCATTGAAACGAATACGGTTAATTGCCTCTTTAAGGTAATGAAACGTATATGCTTAGTTGCCTGTATATACTGCCGTCAATACATAGGAAAAGCAAGTAACTTTATAATTAGACTTTAATTGGAAGGTTGTATCAAAAAATTAGTTTAAAAGACATTTAATGCTTACAGTTGAGTTAATCTGCACTTTTTAGAAAATAATTATTTTGGGTAATTAAACGAGAGAATTTTAAGTGAAATTTCTCCTTGGGGAAAATATATTTGAGGTAATTAAGCGAATAACGCAGGTAAGCGAAAGTTAATTAACTGGGGAATACTATTAGAAAATGGTTAATAAAAATATGGGGATTTCGAAATTAAGGTAAATGAGCGTAAAAGGCAATTATGCATGGGGCAATTATCCGGGGAATATTGTATTTGGTAAAACCTTTTAAAACAAAATAGCTTGACATTACTGTTCTCTCTAATTAAGGTACCTTTTCTAGCGGCCATACTGAGCTCAACACAAGGTTGCACTGTTATTCTAAAGCTTCCGTTCTTAACTTTTTGAGCAGATAGAGCGTCTATCTTTGATTTCAGTGGTAATAGAGTACGAGTATGTGATGATGACGATTTCCTTTTAAATTGAAATCACCTGTATTTTCAAAATAATATAAAACTTATCTGTTTTAATTATTTTAAACTTACGAAGACGATAGTGCTGGGTTCAAATCTCAGCTCAGACATCTTTAAAAAAAAGAAATATGAAACAATTATTTTTTTCGGCGACTACCTCTCAGCAGTCTTCTGGCAAAAGCTCTGGGAGTAATTAATTGCCATGAAAAAGCTTCTCAAATCTGTCGTTCGGAGTCGACTTTAAACTGTAGGTCCCGGTGCTCATGGAAAAAAATTGACACACACAACATGAGTGCTTCGAGAAGCTAGGCCGTAATCCTGACACAGGGTTGTAAAGGCCAGTTATGTATGTATGTATGTATGTTTTAACAATCAAGAAAGTAGTGAAAATAGTCACGAAAGTTATGTTACTCTTGAAACAAAACAAGAATTCCAAATATTTGCTGATTTGGAAGTTAAACCAACTTGAAATATCAGTCGATTTTAATCTGGATCGTAATTGAATCCATCACATACCAGAACATTTAAAGCTTCTATGAAACTAAAACTTTTGTGGCATATTTTCACATTTAAACCTCCAGGCGCCTCATAATTTTTTAATAATTTTGTGAAAATATTTGTATTAACAAAAAGAAGAAAAAATAGTGTTTAAAATACTATTTATTAAGATATAAAACGCACTTCTGGTCACTTAAATTCTAACCACCGGAGGAAAAACTGCAACAAATAAATTGAGAAATAAACGAAGTAATTGTAGGCAAAGGCTGAATAGGTAAAAAATATTAATATACAAAGAAAATAATGAAAGAAATGCAATTTAAATAGAGGATGGAAATCTATTCCAAAACCCGCTAGTAAAGCAAAAGAAAAAATATGCAACAGTTTTTAAATTCCTCGCCACAAATATGATTGCAAAGTAAAGGCAACAGCAGCAACATGAACATTAAAAAAACAAGAAATGAAAAAAGTACAGCGCAGAAATATTTTTAGAAAAAGAAAAAAAAAAAATAAAGAAAGAAATAAAATGGAAACAATTTTCTTTTAAATAATTGAGCACACGTAGCGGCCGTTTTTATAGAGCTGAAGCTGCAGCAGCAAAAGAAGAAGGCTGCAGGCAGCAACAGCAATAGAAAGCATCCAGCAATAGCAATAGAAATGCGATAAAAATGATGCCATAACCAGTATCGACAAAGAATGCCAAACAACAACAACAACAAGCAAAAATAACATAAAAATAGAATAAAGGTATGCAACAGGATTACATTGCAACAAACAGTGGCAATAAGTTGAAAAACAAAAATGCAATTACCATCCCAGCTGGCCAAGCAACCCCCTTTAAACAAATAACTGCAAGAATAGGGTGGTAAAATATAAACGAAACAAACCATCACACAGCAGAGAGGGACGTGAAAAATGTGCGAGAAAAGGAAGAATTTTTAAAGCAGAGATATTAAAAAAAAAATTCTCGTATATTTCAATATTCGTTTATTATTTTTTTGTTTTTGCAACAACAGCAATACAAATTTAACATTAAAATGAATGGCAAAAATTCCATTGTTAAGAATGAGCTATTTGAGAAGCCAAGAACTGGGCGACTTTATCGTCATCATCATCATCATCATCCTCATTATCGTTTACATTAATAGTGAATCTAAAAGAAAGCGTAAAGGACTTTGTTAATATCCTATTGCATTTATTTAACATTCAAACCCATTACACTTCATTACATCGATTTACTCCTGAACACTAGTAGCAGGACAATGTGGGATCAGAATTAAACCGACCAGCCAACAAGCAGAACTTTAATATTCCAATACCAACACTCAACACAAACCGATTATCATTCATTCTCTACATATTTTTACAATAAAATTTCATTATTGTTGCATTTTTTCATTATTTGCTTGCATTTTATGTTTATAGGGGTAATTAAGAGGGGAAAAAAATAAAAATTAAAGGGAAAAAAGTAAATTTTAAAATATGTAAACAAAAGTCAGAAAAAGAAAGGAATGGAATCATATATTTGGTTTACCTACATTAAATATTTTAAGATTATTGCACTAACATCGTTGGTTAGCAAACCCTGGACTTAACCTAAACACACATTTGTTGAAGCATATTAATCGTTGAATCCAAGTAAAGAGCCATTCATAGCAAGGCTGAGTAATCCTTCAAGCTGAGTAATCCTACACGAATGTACTAGAAGCCTAAAATATATTGTTGCTATGCTCAACTGAACCCATGAAAAAATAGTATTATTTCCCATTTATTTATTCATTTTTGTAACACAAGTTTGTCCAGATTACACTTGAAGTTTTATTAGTTTACCGCAGCGTAGTTTATGATACCAAAGTCATACAGCAGATAAGAAGTACGTATACCTTGAAGTTACACGCGGAAACCAATACGATAAAATCGCCCAAATTCACGTGCACTTATATCGTTAATCATACTGAATAAAAAATCACCTAAAACGCCAAATAACAAAACCTCACTATTAAAGAAGAATAAAAAACATATATATTCTTAGAAGATTATATAGTTGAGAGATAATAAAGGGTGTTAACATCGAGTACAAGTTTTGAAAGTGGAGTTAATCGATTTGTGAGGTATAAAGGGGTCGACAAAAGTAATCAACGAGTTTTATGATCAATGCAGATCTGAAATTTTTCTCTTTTGATTATAAATGCCCTGTAATAGAAATTGGAACGAGAGCAATGTTGGATGGGTTGTTAATTTCCTGATTCTCACTTCCCATTAGAGTTTACTCTTGCAACATAAAAATATTATTAAGGACTCCCAAAGTCTATAAAATAAAAACTATAAGCTAGGAGTTGATCTCTCATTAAAGATGATTTTTAGTTGGTTACGAAGCTTAAAAAATCGGTTGATGGATAACCTATTCCGTCAAAGCCTGTATAGTCTGAAGCTCTTGAACTTTAGTTCTGGCTTTTCCCATTCAGATATGAATTACAAATCCTAGCTGTCAATAATAGTAAATACGTTATAATTTTGTCTTATAAAATGCAAATTAGAAATATTTTGCTTCACTAGAGCTGTATGCGAAGTTGAATGGATTACAAGAGAACCGGTGTTTTAAATTCTTCTTTAAGTGTTTCTCAAGCCCGTTTAGGAATGTGTGTTCATGTGTTCACTAGTAACAGAAGGGTTTCCAAAACGCCTGATTCTGTAGAGCTTCGTCACAATGTGATGTGGTGGGATTTACTCTCTCTATACTGCAATGGAATGTATGTGCCATAGGTCTGCACTTCCGGTTCTTTTCGTACTACGCAGGAGTGCTGTCATTTGGAAATATCTTTCTTCAATTTTTTTTTAATTTCGATTTTGAAATGATTTTATATAACAATATTTATTGCAATAGGTTTTGTAACTAAAGTGTATTTCGTTAAGCACTTACTAAATTTAAATAACAGAGAGTATATTTAAAAAACAAAAATAACACCCAAAATAATGTTTTAAATGAAATTCGGAGTTAATAAACTTAAAGGTCTTTCATAGTGTTATTACTTATATTAAATAAAAAAAGATCACATTCCTTTAGACACATTCCAGTGCCAAGCAACATAATTTGTGTGCAACTTAAATTTCTTACCACTTTACCTTGGCCCGGCTGACACAAAAAACAAAGCCTTTACTATTACCAAACAATTAATGTTGCTCTTATTGTAGACGCTAATGTTGCTGTCGTTGTTGTATTCCTCCTTCTACCTAATGGCAGCAATTGAAACTCGTTTTGTTACTGATTATTGCTGACGACCAGTAACAGCATTGCCAGCCAGGCAGCTTCAAGTAAATATTTTATGGATTTTTTTTAAAAAATTTTTTTTTGTTTTGAATGCTAATTTTGTTTTGTTGCACTGATTGTATAATGTAACTTCATTATTAACAAATGTATAGCGAAGTAAAGCAACAGTATTATTGTATACAGGTAAACCAAATGATACTCGTAACAAAAACAATTCAAAGGTTTAATAAGAATTTCATCTTTAACAAATAATGAAGTTATGAAAGCAGACTAAATTTGTGCTTAGGAAAAAAGAAAATTTTCATGTTCTTTAGTTGTCTCTTTTTAATTATAAAATCAAAATTTACTTTTCATGCAAAGCCTTTCGCCGGAAAGAGGTTAGAAGAGTAAGTAAAAAGAGATTTTTTTTTAGGAATATCTCAGCAGAAAGATAGTTACGCATTTAAAAAGTGCGACTAATGATTAAGTTCTGTCTTTTGGACACTATGTAGCAGACAATCTTTGATCTTTCACTAAGGCGTTGCCGGATATAATATGTGGGTTTGTAGTACTTTAATGGCCTGCCAAAACTCTTAATTACGAATTTGAACCATATACGTTCTTTTGTTGAGTTTTAGAATTTAGAATGAATAAAACATTGTTCTGATATTTAATATTCAGTTTTAATTATTAAAATCTAAATACAGGCAGCACTTATAGAGATACTCTTAGGTTTTGAAACGGAGTCTTAAAGAGAAAATAACATTTATTTTATTTATTAGTCGGCTATGATAAAAATTAAGAGAAAGTTCGAATTTTTTTTTTTATAAAATCAATAAAAATTTTAATTGACTACTGATTTTGTTTTAATTAAATTTTTTAATTGGTTCAATAAAATGCTTAATTAATTTTTTATTTATGTTAAGTGCTGAGGACTCGGGTTCGAGCCCCAGGAAAGGTGTGAATTTTTTTATTTAGTTTTTAATTAAGCATTTGCATTGATATTATTAAAAAGTTAATTAAAAATATTTTCCATTAAAATCTTTTGATTGATATGACAAATTCGGCTGTTTGTCTGAAATCTATTAAAAAATCAATTGAATTCAAATCTTTTCAGAGGCATATGTTTTTGATATACAGCGGTCGTTTAATTTTGTGCGAGATGACCAATAGTTTTAACTGTTATAATTATAACTGGACTCAGGTTTTATTGCCCTAATGTTTATTCCAATACAAGCATTCATTTTTGTGGCTTTCGTGTGAATATAGCGTTCACCAGGATGTTGAGCATACAAGTTCTTTTGAGATCAATATGTTCAATAATTTCTCCTGTTACAATTTGTTTGAAAATATATAACATGTCGTGTGATGGCATGTTTACAATAGCTTTTGTTGGTCCCTCATTCGTGCCAGTAAATGAATTTGGTGCATCAAGTGCAAATTCTTTACTTCATTCTGGTGGAGAATATATCAAATAATCGCATCAAAAAGTTTCTTCAAATAGTTCTGATCGTCGAACACTTCAATGTCCTCGACAATTGAATCAGCATCTGATGGAAATGTACCCAAATCCACTTCATAATTGATAATTTCCTATGTATACATACATGCATACATACATACATAATTGGCCATTACAACCCTGTGTCAGGGTTACGGCCTAGCTCCTTGCAGCACTATCGTCTTAGCAAGCCAACACACTAACCACTAGACCATCGCGAGTACGTTTCCTATATATACCATTGCTAAATTGCAGTATAATAAGCAATGACATGGTTTTTACACCATGTTCTTCATACTTTCACAATTTCAATAATTTAAAATTTTTAAGAACTCTTTGATGCTGCATAAGATATAATCCATATTGAATTTAAAAGGTCAAAACAATTGATGGCAAATATTAGACCAATATATTGTGAATTGAGTAACAAACTCACCATACTTGACCGAAAAAAGTTCTTTTGCACCAGAGCAGTTTTTATTACAAAAATTTATAAACTAGAAATTTATTCGCCGAACAGCTTTAAGTGCCACGATGAAATAAACTCATTTGATGACCACGACATGTCTTATATTTTGAAAGGAAAAACACAATTTTAAAAGCTTTGAACAAATTGTTTAGAGTTCGAAGGTGACTATATTGGAAAACAAAACACTTTTCATTCAAAAACCTGCATTTCATTCAAAAACTCACAGACTTAATGATCCAATCTCGTAAATTAAATTGCGTCTGTTACTGCTACAAAATGTGGCGAATTATAACAAACATCTGTTGCATAATAAAGAAGCAATTGGTATTCTATTTAACATTTTAAGAGATTTTAACAGTCTCCTTAAGGGGTAATATTAAGGATTTCAAACAATATAACAGATTTTACAACAAATTCGAAAAGCTTTAGAAGACCTACGCTTTCAGGGCAAGAATTAAACAGAAAGCTTCTGAAAAATTTCCTTAAAGCTTTTTGCATTTAACATAAATGTTAGTATAACAAAAATGTTAAAAATTATAGCGGCAAAAATATCTAAATTTTGCAAAAATTCCAAAATAACTACAAACGATAACGAAATTTATGTATTTTCTTTTTTTTTTTTTTCTTCCAAATTTATACAAAAAAATTTTAAAGAAATGTTTTAAATTTTCTCACACTGCCGAAAATTATTATTTAATTATTTTAAAATACTAGGGGATGTCATAAAAGTTCTCCTTTACATAATAATTTTAATCAATCAAGTGAAATAAAATTAAAAATTACAATTCTGTGTATGAGAAAAGATTGATTATCGTTTCTAAAAAAAAAAAATTAAATGAAATGTATTTCTAAAATGTCTGGGTCTGGTTTAAATTTTTTTAGAGTCTTACAACTTTTTAATACCGGTTAGTATGCAACATACCATTTTTTAAGGCCATCTTCTTAAACTACAAAAATAAGCAGCAATCATCATACAAATCTTATTTCTGAGTTGCTAGTTTAAAAGAATACAATGCAATATTGTTTTAAAATTTAGTTGTAGTCACTCGACAAGGACAGAGGGGAACATACAAAATGTAACCCTGACCATTAAAAAGCCAAAAGGCATAATGCAAGTAGACACGAGCACTCTTACTGTAATAACAACCACAATAATACTACGAGTACCATTAAATAAATTTGTTTTTAAAGTTGTTTGCATTTTAAATACCCTACACATTATTCTGAAATAAGAAGAGTTTGTAAAATACAACATACAGTTTACAACAATGAGGGTCATGGCAGAATTACAGTGACAGATAAACTTGTCGAGCCAAAAAGGAAGCTTCCAAGATAGTGATGGGTTTAGCAAAGAAAATAGAAATGACAGTTTAAAGAAGTCTATTTACTTTATCTTTGCAAGGCGACTAAAATAGACAAGAAGTTTGAAATTTTCATTGGACTAACTAAAGACATAGTGAGAACAGTAACAAAATTTTTAACCGGGTACTGTAGATCTGTTTCCCCATACAGCGTGATCAACAACAAAATCGAAATTTCAAGTAGTTGCGCCGAAAAAAGTTTTTTTATTTACGAAATCGACAAAAATAATAAACGAAACGTTCACCAGTTTCTGTTCTATGCCGCAATGCTCAAAACTGAAATAAAACGACGACGAACGGCAACGTTTATCAGTTACATATTTTGTTTTCATTACCGAAGTATGCTATTGCTGTGTAGGCAACTAGCGAACTGATCAAATAGAACAAAGCAGTTAGTTGAACAAAATGAACGTATCAGTTCAATCAGCTCTTATGGATCTGTCGTTCGTTCAATCTTGTATTGTGTTCTTTGAGTCGATCTTGCTATTTTGTGTTTCATTCGTTTTCTACGCGTTGAACAGTTAATTGATATTTATAATTATTTAAAAAGAATAAACTATTTATTATATAATTATAATTATATTAAAATACTGCTGCGTCCTTTACTAAAAGCTGAACAACATTTAGTTCAAATTTGTTTTTAAAGCACCTCTTAAATTAAAGAATGAACGGATTAACTGATTAACGAAATTATGAGATCCGTCCGTTTGATGAGAAGAAGACATATATAGGATTGAGCAATACGAACTGTTGAACGAAATGAAGAAGCTGAATGACTTCTGATCCAATCGAACGTTTTCGCTACGAGCTACTAGCGAACTGGTCAAATGAAACAAAGCACTTACTTGAACAAAGTAAACGTATCAGTTCAATGAGCTCTTATGGATCTGTCGTTCGTTCAATCTTGTATTTGTTTTGTTTGCTTTTGCCGATCATGCAATTTTGAGTTGAGCTGTGCAATCGAACGATTTCGAGCAGCTCTAGTGTATGGGGAAATTCACGCTTAATGAGAGTTTAAATGGAAATGGAGTTATTGAAGATCTTATCTATAAATAGTGTGAGTAATTACCAGAGCACATACTTGGCACTTGTACAGCTCCACTGCATTTTAGAAAAAGTTACGAGTATCTAGACGTTTTTAATGTTAAAGATAAGGACTTACTATTGCTAGCAACAACCTATTTGTGATATTAATTGGACTACGAAGCCTCTATTTTAACAATTTCAATGTAAGGGCTCGTTTTTTTTTTCGAGGGTTTTGAAAAATTCTATTATTTTAAGAGAATAAAAGAAGAACATATAGTAGAAGCTTTTATATATGTATTTAAAAAAAATTAAAAATTGTTGAAAAAGTCACAGAATTCCATGTGTAGTATAAACGATTATAGGGTATCATTTAAACTGTCTGAGCTTAAAGGTATATGTATATAACCCAGTCGGTTGTTATGAGATTTCGTCAAGTCTGTAAATATATTTTTTTTTATTTGCAACATGATCATGTCATGTCTGCTTGTAAAATCATAAAAAGACCTTTAAATGATAATAAAAATAAAACATAAAGTTGATGAAGATTTTGAGTAAATAATTACTATTTTTGATTGGTTCCATGATATTTTTTTCCATAAATTTTCAATTGGTTCCCACAATTATGTCACAAAACAGGAATTTGTAGCTTTTTTTTCTTTTTGTTAGTTGTAAGTCTCTTTTTGCTTTTGTAATAAATAAGACACTGTTCCCCTTTTACAACCGACAATTACTAGTGTGTCTTTGCTTGTTATTACAACTAAAATCCATTTAGACAGACGTCAGCTTAAGTCTACCGCAAAAATTGAAAATAAATAATAAGACCGGTAATCATAAGCAATAGCCAGCAAATAAATTAAAAATAAAACAAACAAAAAACCGTATCATAGCAGAGAGTCAGAGAGTAGAGAGGCAGGGAAAAAGAATGTTGAATTTAATTATTAGGGTCAATATACTCATTCATTTCATGCACATTAGAAGAGTGAATGTAAGTCGGTTGTTTGGTTAGCTTGGCTGTTGTATTTTGTTGTTTTTTTAGTGCTGCAGCGGCTGCTGATTTAAGACAGTCTCGTTTGGCAAAATCCAATTTCTTTGATCATGAAATAAAAGCCGGTTTAAATTATTCTTCCTTTTTTTAACACAAAAACGCAGTCAGCCACGTTAGTTGCTGGCAGAGCTGCTGTTAATAATACCATTTCTGCTGTTGCATTATTTATATTGAAAATATTTTAAAGTCTTGTTCGTTCGTTTTAATTCTTTGCATTTTTTTTTAAGCATGATTTTTAATTTATATTTTTCTTAATGGCAACACAAATTTCATATGCCATAATTCGACATGCATCTCTTAGGATAACAATTTTCAGAAAAGAAAAAAATAATGTTCTCTAATTACCATTTTGATTACTTGGTAATGGCGTCTGTGAAGGTTTAAGACACATAACCCTGCAGACATTAGTATGTTATTAGAAGTATACTATTTAATTGATTTTTACATCAGACTGTTTGCCTATCTCCCCCCCGGGGATACAGTAATGGCTGCTGGTGAGTACTCACACCAGTGGCCTGTTTTCTCCGGGGAATATCGGGTTCAACCCAGCCCTGATTGGTCTGGCAATCGATATAGGCAGAGAATGTCGGTAATGGTGGTTATGTGATGCATGGCCGTAATGCCACGCGTTCTTGGGGAAGTTTCTGTGCTTTTACCTGATTAGATATTCGGGGTATTGTGAATCCCCCAATTCGAAAATATTGTGTTCTTTGTTTTTATTATATTAATAAGGTGACTGCTTTTCTGGTTGTTAGCTTAACGTTGAATCGGAACGACAGACTTGAAAAGCTTGTTAATGGCAAGCAATTACTCTCAGAGCCTTTGTCAGAAGACTGCTAAAAGGTGATGGTCGCAAGAAATAAATTTGCATATTTCGTTCTTTTAAGATGACAAAGCAGTGGTTTTTAACCCGGAGCTCTAGTCTTAGTAATCTAACTTCTTCGGTCGTTAGCCTGAATTAAATACTCTCTTCCTCAAGATTCTTATTCTAAGTTAAGAAACTTCGTAGTTTACGTAGCTCTTCTATAGAAATTTAGAACGTTTTCTTCTGCGCCATCTTTCGAATACAATTTCGAAAAAATTGGCCGAGAGAAAGAGTGTGCTTTCTAAGAACAAAATAGCATATCGTTTTGCGGGAGTTTATGTGCTCTATCCGTCATTTTATATATCTCGAATTAATGATACCACTTTAGGTTTTCGACGAGACTTTTTTGACGTTTTTTAAAATCTGAAATCCGTTTTCGGCTATTTATCTCCGAAACTGTACGAGATATCCGAAAACGGATTGCAGACTTGAAAAATTTGGGGTCGAAAACCTAAAGTGGCATCATTAAATCGAGATATATAAAAAATATGAAATGGCGGATAGGGTACATAAACTCCCGCACGACGATATATTACCAGATATTGTTCTTGGTCTGATTTTCAAACTGATGTCGTAGTCGAGATAACTAATTCGTCCACTTTTCCTAAGTTTTCCAATCTTATGGATTTGCTGTGAGTTGAAAGCAGCAATTTATTTTGTCGGTGTTTACTGTAAGACATATTTTCATAGATTCTTCGTCAATATTTACATATAAAATCAGCAGACACTTCCCGCATATGATATCACTATAATCAGGATATGCAAATAGCATATGCCTCGGGCATAGATGGTTTCTGCCCTATTAACTCCTTATATTAAAAAAATCACCCGATAGTATATCATCCTGTCTGAAGAGACTTTTCCTTATTTTAACTGACGATCTTATGGCAGTTATTGTCATTGCGCAAAGTCCTATCAACTTTGTAGCGATACGCAACCCAGACATGCTTTTGAGCATACTTGCACAAATCGGATCATCAAAAACGGCCTCGTAATCATGCGTCTTGTTCAAGATTTGATTAAGCATGAGAGTTTGATCGATAATAAATTGATAAGATTTAAAACAAAACTGGTACCCCAACCAACAAAATTGATTACAAACCACGTGAAAATTTACCCTATTAACTCACAATCTCTCAAAAAGGTTTCACCTAAGATTAAGAAAAACCATTTAAAAAACTATGCGCCCTATCTCAGATATTTATAAAGAAAACAAAAACCTAAAAACAAATACGCTGATTGGCAAACCACCTTCTTTGCACTTACGATGACTTAAAGAAACCAAAATTCTTTGTAGTTTTCAGTTTTTCTTAACTTGTTAACTCCACTGCTAATGCTTTTCAACGAAAATCAAGTTAAAACTAAAGTATGAAAATGTTACACACAAAACAGAAACACAATTGCCAACAATGTTGTGTTGATGCTGCAAGCAAAAGTACCAGCTAATTTAACCAGCATATGCAACATGTTAAAGCCTTCAATATAAAGTAGAGAACAAAAGAACCAGAGAAAGAAAAAAACTGACAACAAGTTTATAAAATCATGATGAAGCCACTTAAAAGAAACAAAAAAAAATAAAAAACTTTAAGCCACAATAGAGAACCAAATGAAGAAGCTTTTACTCTTTTTGTTTCCTTTTTCTTTATTTCTTGGTTTTGTTTCTCTTGATATGTTCAGCCAAGGAAACAAATACTTGTTTATTAACAACAACTACAACAGCAACAACAATACTGCATTATGCTATAAAATTTATTTTTATGGCAAAAGTTTTACTTTTTTGTTACTTTAAGAAACGAAGCGTATAAACTTCAAACATAAAATTAAGTAAAAACAACAAAAATAAAATCAAAATAATGTGACATACTTTTAGGCATCCATATAAAATAAATGGTAACGCAGACAACAACAACAACAAAGTTGTAAATGCATAAGATTTTGATTTTCTTAAGCTTAAACACACATAAACTGACACACAACTCATTTAGCAAATAGAAACCCAGTTGGCACGAATATGGTGAACGATATTGTCTTCAACAAAAGCTTTAAACAATGTAATTAAAATGCTCTCGGTGATGACTCTGATACTAAGCAGCTTGAGAAAAGAGGGTCTCTAACATACCTGTTATTGCTCATTTAAAAATTCTTGAAAGCCATTAATAAATCCACCCAACATTACTGAATTTGTAGCTAAAGAAACGTCGAATCTTGGTTCAAAAATTATTGCCCATTTCATATTACAATTATACTCTATCTTTACTTTTACTTTTACACTGAGAAAAATTGAATGTAATCACAAACGCCATTACAATTTGTGCAAATGTAGCATATGTCCTTACATTCTGTTACTATTTGATGTGGTTTGCAAGACTAGCAAAGAATAGTCAGCTACAGTGAAATGAGAACGAAGATATTCTATCTATAAATTGTTCTTGTTTTTTAGGTCGTTTGTTTATATTAAAAGGAAAGGAGGCTTAAACAACAGCAAACTACTACTACACGTTACTACATGGTTCTATTTGTTCTATTTGCATACTGCTTCAGTTCTACTATGTTTCGTTTCATTTTTATTTTACTTTAGTTTTGTTGTTATTTTCTTATTTTTTTCTCTGCTTTGATTTTTATTGCTGTTAATATGATCATTTTGTGGTGAAGTAGAATATTTTTGTGTTGACATATTGGTTTGAAGTAAGAGACATGGGGGAGATGTACTTGAAATTGGAGATGATTGCTTGTACACCATTCAAGTTATGCTTCTGCAAGCCTATAATTTCATTCCTAACTATGGCAAAAAAATAAGTTTTATTTATAAGTATTTGAAAAAATGGGATGAAAATGAATGTACATTATAAGAGGGGCTTAAATAAATCCTGAAGTTCTAACCGTAGTCAGTCCGCAGAATTAATTTTTTTAAGACCAATACTCAGGGCACTCATGCCCTCTATTGGAATTTGGAGATACACAGATAGATTTATTTTACCTTTTTATTATGCGCCTTTTTGTTGATGAGACAAGTTGCCCAAAATTATGCCGCGTAATGTTTAAAGTTATGAACCAAAACAAAGATCAACAGCTAAAATTATTTTAAAAGCAAGAGCAAAAATCAGCCCAACTATGAACTAAAGTTTAAAGTAAAGTTGGGAAACAACTTTAATAAAATCTTTTCAAATGCTTTTGTTGCTACTCCTATAGAAAATCTGTTAAAAGCATAACAATCTATGCTAATTTTCTGAAACCCTTTTTAGATTATAAGTCGCAACCATCAATAAAATACGATTTACTTTTTACATTAAGATCAAATTAAAATTTAGATTTTGTAGAATAACGCACTTGATGTTATACTAGATATTTTCTAACACCAATTCATGATTTAGACTGTAGTATAATAGTAAAGATTTATTTAAGAACGTCTAAAACTATACCACATTTTTTAAAAACAATTGCAGAAAGTGTTTGCAATAAATTCATTCCTTGTTCACTACTAAAAGGAATTAACTTTTTTAGAGAATTTCGTTTCAAATATAAAACTTGTTTTTTTTATAATCTGGAAAACTATTTCTTAAAAACATTTATAATTGGTCTGAATATATCGCCCTTATAGTTATTGCGGTTTTTATTTTAACAAAAAACAATTTTGTTTTACTGTTTACCTTAAAAAAAAAGAGTCAAACAAAAAAGCACCACCACCTTCCTCAAATAGTATGAGTAGTTATTTGGATTTTCTGCATACGGTTTCATATTTTAAATAATTTATTAGATTTAATTGACTTTTCGAAACACCCCTGCTGTTATTGGCTTTTAAATTTTCTTCTTGTATTTATTTGTCACATTTGGTGAAAAGTTTTGATTCAAATAAATCAAATGTTTCTTGATTTAATGGCAATTATTTATGCAAAAGAAATACAAACTGTTGTTCTGTTTTTTTATATATATTTTTGTCTGTCTGTTTCTGTTTTTTAATTTTCATATCAAATTTTTACAAAAAAATAGAAAAGAAGTTAAAAATCTTGGCATGTTTTTTATTTATGTTTTAGGGAAAAAAGGTTTTGTTTATAGACTGCTTACTCTATTATTTTTATTTGTTGTGCTAAAAGAAATGGAAGAAATAAGAAAAAAAATATATGTAAATCGAATCAAAGAGCAAAACACAATGACACTTAAACACAATCAATACAGGAAAATTAAAGGAATTTATTAGTGAGAAAAGAAAAAATTTAAAATTAAGAAAAAGGAAAAATATTTCTCTCTAGTATATAAGAGTAATGTGGTGGGTTTGTCACATGTTTGTCAACACTCTACTTTCTTTTTTTTAACGATTTCAACAAGTTCTTAAACAAAAAATATTTTTCGCCTTATTGGCAAAATACATTCAATATAATTTGAAATGTATGCTTTTGGGGATAAGCATGTCTCTATGGCCATTTCGTCTCTGCTTAAGAGACTCGTCAGGAGACTTTTTCCCAAAGGTGTTATTCAAAACTATAAATACTTATGTTAAAATAGTTATAGACTAAATGCGAATCATATCCCATTTAGTATATAACAACCAAACAAAAGTATTTACAAAGCAATACATTTCTGTTTTTCAAAAAAATTTAAATTCTATTTCTCTGTTCCTTAAACTTATGTAAGTAGGCTTTGAACCTTAATAGGTTTGAAAACATATTGACAACCATCACTCAGAGAATTCAATACAAGTTGTTGCTTCATTGCACCTCCAACAATCATAAAAATTTTAAGCATAACTTGTAAAAATTAGAGTAGTTTGTCGAATATTAAAAAAAAGATATGCTTCTATAGCCCTAAATAGTGCAATTAATATTTATATTTATAAATAAAGAAAACACTTTTTAATTACCGATATCGATCAGCCGGTTTTGGAACAACGAAATTAGACTATAATATACATACTAAAGGTCTGCATGAATGTTTTGCTTTTCTGTCAGTTTAGAATGATTCGAGAAGTGTACTCTAATTGAGAGTATATTCAAGCATAGAAACAAATATTCATTCTATTCGTTTTGCAGCCAACGAAACGAAACGAAACGAACAGCCTCAATAAACGAATAGAATAGAATAAATCTAAATTTACTCTCATAATTCTAAATTATTATGGAGACATTCGAATGTCTTGAATGTCTTGAATGTCTTGAATTTCCTTTGTGAATAAAAGCATGTATTGAAGTAAATGCAATAGTTTGTAGTACAAACAAGCGAATGAAAACAAACAAATTGAAATCTAGCAAGAAAAATAGTCTGTGTGTATGTTAAAGCATTTAAAGGCAAAAAAAAAAAAGTAATCACTTTTTGAATATGTAATTTATTTATAATTTTTTTTTAAGTTTTTGTAAATATGTATGTATGTATTTTTCAAAATTAAGCCGAAAATATAAAAAAATAAAGAAAAATAACATGAAAAATTATTCAGTTCATTACTTTTATTATTCAGTTCTTTAGTACTTATAATACCAGTACAACAAATTCTTTTCTATCATATTACAAACAAGACATTCTATTCACTCTATTCATTCCATTCTAACTCTAATGTTTCATGTCTCTCATGTCTCGATACTCTCTTGTCTCTATTCTCTCATTATTAACATTCTAACTGCAACAACCAGTTTTTATGTTTGTTTTATTCGTTTCGCTTTCACGAATTAGAGTTGGAAGTGTGTTTGAAATTTTTAGAATGTCTTGAATATCGTTTCAAACATACCCGTGCAGACCATTAATACATACATACAGGCTTGTATCAGGTTTACGACCTACCTTTTCGCTGCACCCATGTTGTATTAATTTTTTATCCATAAGTTCCGGGACCTACAGTTTAAAGTCGACTCCGAACGACAGATTTGAGAAGCTTTTGCGTGGCAATTAGTTACTCTTTAGACTATTGGGTACCGTTAAAAAAAATTAAAAAACTTATTTTCTCCAACAAATCCTATTAAGTAATCACTTCTCAGCAATCAAACCATTTTACGGCATGGCAGAATCACGCAATTTTGGCAGGTCAACCATACTTTTGCATTTGGTTTTCGAATATTTGTTCAAAAATTAAATCCAAAAAACATTTATAACATTGTAGGTTTGCTACTCATTTTTTGACAAGACAAGCCTCATTTTTGGTTTTCAGCTATCTAATCATTTTTCCCAATAAGTTGTTTCAGACTTGGGAAATGAAATTCATGCCTATGTAGCGAAAATAGTTCAACGAGCTTCCCATATCTGAGTAGACTGTAACCGGGAAAAAATATTGAACTTTAGAGTCTGCTTGTAAAATTATTTCTTATGCAACCTGTACAAAAGGCAGCAGAAACGTAATGTCATGTAATAATAGTGAAATGAGGTTTA
Organism: Metopia argyrocephala; assembly: GCA_963576795.1. NCBI lineage: Eukaryota > Metazoa > Arthropoda > Insecta > Diptera > Sarcophagidae > Metopia > Metopia argyrocephala. Next base: position 108,694,505 of record OY756211.1, on the reverse strand, counting down.
TGTAAGTTTCTAGCCAATAATTTATACGTTGTAGACATTCAAAAAGCAGATACAAGTGGCAATTGTAATTTTATCCATAATCGCAAAAAAAGAAAACTACAGAACTCATAGTGATGTTGCATTGCTACCAGAGATGCAGCAAAGTTTTACATACTCCTCAGCTCTTGACTGAGAACGAGGTAACCCAAACTTATAATACGAGTTCTTTAAGGTATCGTTAACAGCTATTAAGCCTGTACTAACAGTTTCGTTGTAGTAACAGAATTTTTTGTGAAATGAATTTGATTATCACAACGAAACAGTGTCACTGTTTTTCTTTGGTGTGTAGTTTTTCTTTACTTTTATGATAATGAGGTTTGTGTACATGTCTTATGTTTAGTCTGTAAAGTTCTAACAAGCATCTGTTATTGTTTGAATTAATGCTGTTGCATACAATATTATGCAGTTGTTATTGTTACTGGTACTACGAAATTTTGAGTTCTACTAATAATATCGTCGGAAGAATTAAAAAACGCTGTAACAGACAACACATTTAATGTTCGCCAGAGCCAAAAAACCTGCATGAAAGTAGAAAGAAGACACTGATATTTTTTAAAACACAGACGGCGTAAGTGATTTTTTTTTTCATTGTAGAAATCTGGGACCGGGACCAATCGATGCGTATTTTTTTTTTAATAAGAATGATGCGAAAAAACATACTTTCGATTTTTTGTCAGTTACAGCGTTCTTTAATTCTTGCGACGTTATGTTCCTTTAAACTTCTGATTTTTTACCGGTAAAAAACATGAAAAAAAAATTACTTTTTGCAAACAAATTTACCTTTTAGGCAAAACAAAAACAGGACAAAGCCACTCCATCTAATCCTCTCACTACCGCACATATCTTGAAAAAAAAATATTCAAAAAATAAACAGAAACCAATTCAAATTGTCAGTAAATTGTACACACTTTCTCCACTCTTATATGTGCTACACATATGAATACGCTGGGGGTGTTGTACGGCTGGGTGGAATGGTTTTTAGAGAGGGTGATATAAAAGTATGCGTTTTGCTTTTAAGAATAATTTTTCATGTGCTTGTTAATAGGTTTTTATTTTTGTTTTAATTTTGCTTTTTTTTACTTTTACACTTAGAAACTCAAATAAAAAAAGAAATAACAATTGAATATGGCATGGAGGCATAAATTAAACAAAATGCAGGGGTAGAGTAACGGAAGAAGTTCGACTTAAGTGGATAATGTAGGGGGTAGAGTTTGGTAGAAAAAAAAAATTTGTTTTCTTTGTTTGTGGCAATTTTTTTTTCGAATTTAAAGAAAATTTTATTATTTTTTTATCACTCTTGCCTATTGTATATTTTATTCTATTTGCTTTTCAGGAGGATAATGAATGGGTGAATAGAATAGAAATTCAATATTATTAAAATTTTATTTCATTTCTTGAAAGTGACTACAAATCACACCGAAGTTGCTCTCCGAAAGGGATAAGATATGTATCATCATCACCTAGGGGTTTACACCACACAAGAGGACTGTAAAAAGAATTTGGAGGCATAGATCTGCGTTATCTTTTAAATCCATTAAGATGTGGGAATGTAGAGAAGTGATTTTGGAAAATTTACAGCCGGAGGAAGCTACTGTTTAATTTGTATTGTGATCTAGAGGTGTTACTGAACCGTTTTCATTTTTTTCTTTTGTTAATAACACTGAAAAGGGTGTTACTGTCAACTACGAGCCAACATTTTTTGGCCTGCAATTGAAGATTTATATACTAAGCGATATGAACTTTTAACAAGACAGTATGTCGAGCCACTTAATATGACTGATTAGTGCTTTATTGCATGCATAGTTTCTCGATCCCGTACTTTCTCAATTTGGCGAAGTCAATTCGCCACGTAGGTTAAGTTAAGTTATCGCCTTGACAACGCCCACAATGTGTGAAACAGACTGCTATAACCTATCAAGAGGCGGTCGTTTAAAAGACATTGTATCGCCTACATAATGGCCTAGTTTGAGCACTATTATAAAATAAAATTGTCATCGAAATCTTACCATTAGGCGCGTCTTATTTAACTTTACTTTTGCTTGTTAGCCAGTAAAATTAATCAATTTTTAAATCAAAATCTTTTATCATTTATCAGAATTCATTACCTCTCAGTGTCATCTTAAATTTATCACACAATTAGTTGATGCGTCCAAAACCAAATGTTAAACATTAAAAAAAACCAATACAATTTCTTATCTGATAATTTTTCCTAAGGGATTCCAGCATTGATTATATACAAAAAGAAAACTCAAGAAAAGAAAAATCTGATCTCATGACGGCGAAACGCATTTTGTCATTTTGTTTAAGTAACGGAAGGATTTACACATAATCACACAACAATTTCACAGTATAAAACAATAATAAATGACACAGAAGCCAAGCAGACAGATAGACGGACGCCAATGACATAGGGATGAGCAGCAGCAGCAAGTCAAATAAAGTACTGACCCCACCATTCTCCTACACTACACACCCACTCACTGTACTAAGACAAATGTTTGGAAAATTGAAAACTAAATTCTATTATTTTATTATGCATGACAGCATAAATAAAACATTTTTTTTTTGAGAAAGAAAAAATTCTTAACGAAAGCAAAACGACTACCAAGGACTTAAAGATTAAAGATGGATGACCTTTTTTCTTTTTTTCTTTTTTTTTTTTTTCTTACTTTCAGCGTAAACTAAACTAACAAGTTAACCAGTCATTTGGCCAACGAGCCAATATAAAGAAAATAAATTCACCATATGACGTTTTCAAATCCAAAGATGTCATCTGTGCCAGGAAATGTGTGTAAAACAAATCCCTTTATGGTGTAATACCACCAAAGCAGGACAAGAGTGTGTGCCGGTGTCACCCTCTCATACAAATGCTAAAGAAATTGAATTTTGTTTTACTTTTTTTTAATAAATCCCTGCAGAAACTTACGATAAAATATATAAAAACGGAAAAGGAAAATGATTTTCTTCTTGTACCGAAAAGGGGACGAGCTGAAGATAGTAGAACTTGGAAACAAAAATGATTGAATAGTCTGTGAACATATTTTCGGTAAATTGAAGGTAAAATAAAGAGAAAAAAACGAGACAAAAAAATAAAACAATTTTCTGTTTAGCCGGAGCCATCAACACGAAAAAAAAAATTGGACACTCAAGAAGAAAAATTAGTTTTTCAAAAAGGAAATGCTCGGTAATGTAGACTTTTGCAAGCAGCTAAAAACGATAAAATAAAACTGAAATTATATAAATTTTAAAATATGTAGATTTAAGAAAAATAGAAAAACTGTTGTAACTCCGGAATTATCCGGAATGTATGCGAATTACAAACATGCAAGAATGGCGAGAAAAAAAGAATATGACAGAGAAACAACGTGATGTGCTTGACAAGACTTCGACTAACTCATTAGAAACAATATATTTCCAATGTATGATTTCTATAAAAAATAGTGAGTTAAATGGTTCACAATTGTTCAGAATATGTATGTCCAATTCACACGGAGCTCTGATGAGGCTATCGTAGCTGAAGTCGAAAAAATTTTCATTTTCGTTGGTGTTCAATTCCTTTAACGAATTTCATATTATAATTTGATTGAGAAATCTTCGCAAAAAAATCAAAAGTAAATTTAAAACTTTTATATATTTAAAAGAATGCATTAATAGTCAAGTGGTTCGAACCGCAGCTCTGATATCTTGAAAGAAAGAAATATGAAAAAAAAATATTTTCTCGGCGACTACCTCTTAGTAGTCTTCTGGCAACAGCTCTGAGAGTAATTGGTTGCCATAAATAAGCTTCTTCAGTCTGTCATTCAGAGTCGGCGATAACAATTGACGCACACAACATGGCTGCTGGCAGAAGATAGTCCGTAACTCTGAAACAGGGTTGTATGTAATCATTCAAAGCATGCACAATCTTTTTTAGGGAAACTTAAGCACTGATGCTTTGGTAGTTGGCTTACTATTCATTCAATAACTAAAGAGACTTATATGAAAACCCTGTGGGGCGGTAGAAAATCGCTTGGCTTTATTTTCTGCCATCATCATCAACAATTTTCAAAAGCGTCATTACTTAGTAATACAAATCAGCGATTGGTGATGCGTCGAAGTAGGCCTTAGACTGCAGAAATCTTACAAAGGAATTTAGAAATATAATTGGGTGCAACTTATTGTTTTTGCCCGTTAACTAGTGGGTTTTCTTTTTTTTTTTTTTTTTTTTTTTTTTTTTTTTTTTTAAGGCCAATACTCAGGGTAAACCATTAATCATGCAGTGCATTGTATTCGAATTTGAAAATACATGGATAGATTTATTTTAATTTTTTGTTATGCGCCTTTTTGTTGATAAGAGAAGTTGCTGTCATTTTAACCACTCAAAGTTATACCTTCACCCTTGAGTGATCAACAGCAATTGCTAAATCTTTCGGTAGATGTTGAATGTTAGTGGCGAGCGTCTTCAGTATGTAAGCTGTTATCTTCCCAGAAGGTGGCGTTTTTTGGTGGAATATACTGGAAATGTCAGGAAGCGGTTTCTTAAAGATGGTCTTTTTGTAGGAGAGGGGGGGGAGGCGGAACCTCTTATTTTTTTTTTTTTAATTATAATTTAGAAAAACCGCAAATCTTGAACTTCGGTCGTCTGAGTTTCTGTTCGAGTGCTCTAACCACTATACCACGACCCTCCCAATGAGAATTTACTGGCGCAATACTAAGCAGTGTTTTCTTTTGTAATTTGTAAGTATTTTTTGCAAAGAAAAACTTAAAATAATTGAAATTCTGGTGTAGCGTAAGTCCATAAAATCAGGTGCAATGAATTTATATAAAAAAAGAAAAAACAAAATAAAACTTTCGTATTGTTGAAATATTTTTGCTTGACCAAGCAAACAATTTCTTACCGGCAGTGTAAGCACCGACTGTCTGTTCACTCCCCAGAGATATTGACATTGATGACCCCCCCCCCCCCCCTTCAAATTGTACGCATATTCCTCTTCCCACAAAGACAAAAGAAAGCACAAAAAGCAAGAAAGAGAAAAAATACATGCACAAGAAAATAAGTGTGCGTTCATCTTTTGATTTTAATGATTTAATTTTGATTTTCTTTTATTACAATAAATGGTCACATAAGCAAAGCAGGACACACAGGACACAAAGTTAAGGCACACCGGAAAAAGTAACAGATTTTTCTGACTAAAATATTTTTCTGACGTGACTGCTATGCAGTAATAAAAGAAAGAAAAAAAAACTCAAAAAAGTGTAGCTAAAAAATTTAATAAAAAAAATAATAATAAGAATGCAAATTGAATGAGCAAATAACTGGAGCGAACATCCTTTTGCAATAGAGGCATTATTAGTATGACAGAAGAGAATAACAAAAAGAAAAATCATTTCCATCTAACAATATAAACGCGAGATAAGCTGATGTATAAGGGAGATACAAATGGAAAAAGTTAAACAGCTGTTTTGATTTTTCTTTCAGTGCTTGGTCGTATTCTTTTAGGATTTAAGTGTTTCTCTAAAAAAAACCTCTGCATTATCAAACAATTGCCTAAAAAAGAGAACGCACAAGAAAAAAAGTTCAAATATTTTTAATTTAAAAAAACTGAACAGAAAATATATAAAACATTTGACAACAATAAGTGCAAAATAAATACAAAGCACGAGACGTAACATACGAGTAGAGCGCCTACTCTCACTAGCCTTTATTTAACATTTAAATATTTATTTATTAGCACTCAAAACAATAGATTTTATTACAATTACGTGTGTGTGTGTGAGATATAATTACACATACATATGTACTTGTGCATGCCTTTTTATTTAACTGAAAATATTACTAGTGTTTGTCTCTCTCAACCACTTACCATCACTCACACACGCACTCACAAAAAGACAAACAAATTTTCAAAAAGTATAGAATTTCACTGATGCCAATATAGTGTGTATGCAAGCATTTTAGCGCTTTTATTATTAATATCATATATGTAAGCTCTGCTTACTTTTTATAGTTCGGTTTTTAGCCGCCATAGGTAAGATCAGAGGATGGAACGAATGGAACTAAAGTAAATGGAGGAGTTGAACTTGAGGTATTCATTGTTGAGATCAATACTAGTATGGATGAGTGTTTTTAAGCGTAGACCTTTACAAATAAGAAAGCCTGATTACTATTTTCGAAATGCTAGCTGTGTTCGAAGGTAGTCGTAGCATATACATTTCGTCGTGCGGGTGTTTATGTGCACTATCCGCCATTTTATATATCTCGAGTTAATCATGCCACTTTTGGTTTTTGACAGCAATATTTTTAAATTCTGCGATTCGTTTTCGGCTATTTATCTCCGAAGCTGGACAAGATATCCGAAAACGGATTGCAGACTTGAAAAATTTGGGGTCGATAACCTAAAGCAGCATCACTAATTCGAGATATATAAAAAATATGAAATGGTGGATAGAGCACATAAACTTCCGCACGACGATTTGTGTGAACAGCAACAGGTGTCACTTATTGTACTTAAATTATGTGCTACTATAGCTTTGCTAGTGAGAGAATGCAAAATTGAACACCCTGTTTTATTCACAAAAATAAGAATAAATATATGACAAGTATTGCAAAGAAATTTGACAAATAAACCTTTAATGATATATTTAATGAAAATGACGGTGTGTCTTTTGTTTAGAACAACTGTTGTTTAGATTACAGAACATTGAGAATTACATAAAAGCGTAAAAGCAGATGAATGTGCTGCTCACACAGAATTTTCCTCAAAAGAAAACTAACAAATCTTGGTTACCCCTATTATAATTGAATACAAAGTTCAATTTTGATCAATTAACTTACACTTGTATAATAGCTTTTATCATTCGCAAGATATATACACTTTTTTTTAACTTGTATGGGAAGTCCACGCCTCCTTTTCCAACTGCACCCACTTTCTTACTGATAAATTTCCCTTGATTCATACCACATTCCGTAATTTAAGTTTTAACCGTTCGCAAAATATACTAAAATTAGTATTTAGTTTATATTGACGGTACCACGCCCACTTATCCGACTCCACCCACTTTCTTAGTTATGTTTTACCATGACCATGAAGTCATTCAGACCAAATTTAGTGAGTTTAACATTCTCAAGATATACAAAAACTGTCAAAATTGGATACTCCTATTGCAAAGTGTTGCCGCCGCATTATTTTGGGCTGCTCCATACAAATTGTATGGCCATGAAATATGTTGACAGTTAGAAAACACTTGCCGCTATCATTTAGGAATGGCAATAATTCCTTCCCCTTATTTTCTAGCACAAAATACCTACAAATTTTCATTCCAAATTTTTAAAGCGCTAAAACGATAACTTTATTTAATCGCAAGTGTTTAAAAGAAAAACACAACACAGCAAATTATATAAATGGTGGATGAGTAATTGAATATCTACTAAAATAAGTTTGTTAGTATGTATGTATGTATGTATGTGTTCGTTTTAACGTTAATGTATGCATATGAGAGTTTGACATACTCGTACAACAATACGAATATCCCATTTTTTCTATTTTTTTAGTATTTTGACTTCTCTTTTAAAATATTTGCATATGCAAAACACATCCGTTTAAATAAGTGTGTGTTGTGTAAGAATGTTTACATACGTGAGTGTGCCAATTTCTTATATAGTATGTGCGTGGATGTGTATGTTATACGTTTATTTGTATATATTTGATTAAGACTGTTGCTTCGGCTTTATCCTAATATTGTTGTTGCCATTATTGTTGTCATTGTAGTGCCTTTTGTTTTCATTATAAATTGTTATATTCTTTTGTTGTTCCTTTCAAAAGCACTTTATACTCTTTTAAAGAGTTTTAAGTGATTTTAACGTTTTCCTCGTTTATTTATTTATTTTTTTTTTTTTTTTGGTTCGACGAAAAGTAAAATAGTTTTAGAGAATTTTTAAATAAAATTAAGAGTAAACAAATTATGCAACAACGTTTTAATTTAATCTATAAAAGATATAAAAAATTTATAAATTTAAGAAGAAATTTACATACATTTTACTTATTAACTTACAAATCCGTTGGTCTCAGGTAGAAAGGCCTAACTCCAATTTTTTTCAAAACTTACTTTTTTAGTGAATCCAATACATTTTAGAAATATGCATATGGGGGGGTCGTGGCATACTGGTAGAGCGCTTGCACAGAAACTCACACGACCAAGGTTCAATCCCAGCGAAGGACAAAATTATAAAAAATAAATATTTGCGGTTTTCTAAAATTACAATTTAAATTAAAAATTAAATTTAAATAATATAAGAGGTTCCCCCCCCACCCCTCCAGCAAGACCATCTGCAAGAAACCGCCCCCTGACATTTCTAATCTATTCCACCAGAAACCAATGATCAGGAGTACAGCGCCACCTTCTGGGAAGATAACAGCTAATCTACTGAAGACGCTCACCATTCACATGTAAACATCCACCGACAGATGAGGCCATTGCTGTTTGATCATTTGAGGGTGAAGGTATAACACGGGCTCTTGAGCGGACAAATTGACAGCAACTTGTTTCATCAACAAATAAAAAGGCGCAAAATATACAAAAAACTATGAAAAAAAAAAAATTCTATCAACCATCTTCACATTCCAGTACAATGCACACTGCATGAGTAGGGGTTTACCCCTGAGTATTGGTCTTAAAAAAAAAAAAAAAAAAAAAAAAAAAAAAAAAAAAAAAAAAAATGGCCTAAGTCGTCAAATGTATGATTTGGACACCCCAAATTGAACACCAAATTTTTATTCGAATTTCATTAAAACTTGAATTTAATAAAAAAGTTGTATTTTAATAATTTCAGTATCTGTTGTGTTTTTACCTTCTGCCGTAAATTTTAAATTATTTTGTAAAGCAAAACCTGGAAATTTGCCACAAGAAAGACGACAAAATCTATTATTTATTGTAATATATAGCATGATACTCGTACTACCGTTAATTAAAAACCAATGTATAAGACAAAAATCTCAGCATTTTATATACAATGTACTCGTATGTATTGGTGTTTTATAAATGTAAATTGTAAATTTTGTAAATTTTTACTTCATTTTGTGCAAAAAACCGAAATGTTCCATTTACTACAACAAATCACAAAAATTGTTTAACTACCTTCTTATGTGCCATATTTAGTTTTGTTTATCGAAATACTTTAAAAAGAATAAAAACTTTCGCATTGGCCACACATACATACATACAATCATATATAATTGGCCATTACAAGCCTGTTTTGGGGTTAGCCCCTATTTTCGTTCAGCACAAATGTTGTGTGTGTTATTTTTGATCCATGTGTACCGGGACCTACAGTTTATAGTCGACTCCGAACACGAGACTTGAGAAGTTTGTTCATAGCAATCAGTTACTCTCAGAACTTTTGCCAGAAGACTGCTAACAAGTCGTCAAAAGAAGAATTTTTTTTTATTGTTTATTCGTTCCCTTTTTATAAATACAAATACGTAATAAAATACTTCCTGTATGTTTCTTATACTTCACAGGACATAGACAGAACAGGTAAAATGGATATTCAAAAGAAGAAAAATATTTTCTTTATTTATTTATTTTTTTTTTAACCAAAAAACCCTCCAAAGCACTTTTGTGCAATTTATTGCCACAATTTGTATTTGTTATTTTATTCAAAACAAAAACGTTTCTTATTGGGATGAGACAAAATACAAACAAATGAATATTTAATGTTTTTACAGCGCAATAACAACAAATAAGTTTGCCCTTAAAATTGTTCTCAGATAGGGCAATTGAAGAGGCCTTCATATGAGAGTTTTAACAGCCGTAAGTCACGATTTTAATTACATCGAATAATTAAATATTAATGAAACCAACAGTGCTAAAGTAACCACTATAAGTAATCGAAGCAATTTTCTCTCAATATTCTCTGCACTCGTTAGAAAAAAAAAAAAACGTAAAAATTACTTCAACGAGAATACAAATTTATGGTTATTATTGGTAGTCAATAATTGTTACACTTTTAATCTGTTGTTGCTGCTTTTGTCTTGTATTTATTACACATGAAATATTCACTAATCAGTGTTGCCGTTTTGGTTGCTAGAACAAAAAAGAATAAATTAATTCCAAAAAGGTATCTTTAAGAATGACGTTGGTGTGGCCTGAATTGGATAATCTGGACACCAAAATATGGTTTCAACAGGATAACGCTACGTAGCATACAACTCACGCAGAATTGAATGGTCTTCACAAGTGTAGGTAATACGATTTGACTGTGTTTGATTTCTCTTTTGAGGTTTTCTTAAATCGCTGATGTAACGGAAAAAGCTACAAACCACAGCGGTTCTGAAAGCCAACATAACCCAAATCATTGCTAACTTCAGAGAAGCCGAGTTATATCATACACATAAAGGATCATTAGGTCTTTTAAACGAATGAAAAATTTCTATGATACAATACATACATCCATACAAAACTTTTTTCTGAATTACTGCCTGACTTCTCACAGTACCCATATTGTGTGCCTAAATTTTTATCAATGAGTACCGGAACATACAGTTTAACGTGGACTCCAAACGACAGATTTGAAAAGCTTGTTCATGGCAATCAGTTTCTGTCAGACAGGGTTGTCAGATGGTTTTCAATTTTTATCCCCAATTTCGAAATTTATATCCCCAAAAATCCCCAAAAGCTTGATTAGTTCATCCCCAAAAATCCCCACACAAAGTACATCAATAATTTTGCATTTATGTATGTATACATGTTTTATTTGATATGTAGATTTTAAATTTTTAAAATCTTGACGACATTCTTTTTAAACAAACCTCTTGCTCGCTTCGATGTGTGTTTCGGGTCGTTATTTTGTTGAAATACTGATCGCTGTGCCATTTTATATTCAGCATAAGACATCATGATGTCGTTTGAAATATTTGTATAGTATACAGCATGTATTTTACCTCAATTCTAAATAAATGTCCTGTGCCATATTATGGAAAACATAAAGTATAAGTGGAGAAGTAATTGTGGTCGGACGAAACTAAAATTAGTTTGCTTATCTACGAAAGAAGTAATTTAGCTGTAAAAAGACCCTCTGTCCTCCGCAATAAAAGCATTAAAGAAGGTGGCAGAAACATAATAATAGGGGGATGTTATTATATATATGAGAAAATAAATCAAACTAAGAGCACACTTTGCAAAAATTGTATATGAAAGTATGAGTTTTAAACAAGTTTATAAGCAAGATTTGAAAATTAAAATTCTATTAAAATTCTTTCATCGTGTTAATATGTAATTAAGCAAGCGAACAAATTTTAAAAATCGCCAAAAACTTGTCGATCATCCCCAAAAAAATCCCCATCCCCAAATGAATTTTTTTATCCCCATTTCAGAAAAAAAATCCCCAATTTGGGGATAAATCCCCTAATCTGACAACACTGCTGTCAGAGCTTTTGTCAGAAGAATCAGAGGTGGTCGCCGAAACACATATATTTTATATATGTATATATATTTTTTTTGTTTCAAGATATCAGAGCTAAGCATACTTCATAGTAGACTATGGCGACCGCAATACGCTTTGTTTTATTTAAATTTGAAGATAGAAAGCGCTTAATGCAAGAACCTATCGTAATTAAAACCGTATCTTTAATGGCGGATATATACAAAACACATACATCTAAATCTATTATAAACTCCACTTCAGTCACCATGTGTTTTGCTTAGTTTAATGTTTCTAACAAGAAACATCCTATTTTTGACCAAAAATGTTTCGTTGCCTGTTTTAGTTACAAAATTTAAAAGGTACATGGCAACACTACTCTTAAAACGCCATTAGAACACCCTTCGTTTTGCACCGAGAAATAAATAAAAACACACACTGACCATTATTTGTTAATGATGCGTGTGTGTGCGTGAATATACGCACATTTGTTTATAATGAAAGTTTCTTTGAGCGTTAATTAAAAACATCGATAAAAATTGTAATTAAAATGAATAATTAAAAATATTTGTTATTCATTATTTATTTGCATGTATTACACGGTAATAATGAAAATAAAAAAAACCCCTTCATAATAAGTGAGAGAGGAAGCGTTATATTTACAACACCAAAAACATTAAAAATGTCACTCAGCAAATTTCCTCATTAACTCACACACACACACACAAATATACGTTTGTATGTAGGCAGTTTTAATTTGTATATTTTAATTTTTTGCGGTTTTTTGCTCTCATTTTTCCTCTCTTTACTTTCCTTAATTATTTATTCAAGTATGTGTACGATGCAAGTGTGTTTGTAAAATTTTATATAAATATTGTTTTCATTTGTTTTTATTGGTTATTGGCAATTAATAAATTATAGAAACGTTAATCGATTTTAATTACAAAACAAAAACAAACATAAAAAAGAGAGAAAATTAACATTTTAATTAGCAAACCAAACAAACAAAATACTGTCTTTCACTCTATTTATTATCGCATAATATACTTTTCTCCTGCAAACATAATGAATGACTAATTGGATAATAAATTTCATGTGGCATAGTTTTAGGCCAAATGTTTTATTAAACGCCGCTTAAGCCCTTATAACACTACATTTCTTTTTTGTATTGATATAGTTTTGGAGATAAATATGAATGTATAAGAAAGTATAACAGAAGTTAAGAATTAATTTTTATGAAATCAATTGAAAATTGCCGAAACATTTTCTGATAGAAGTAGAAGAGATAGAGTTTGTAAAAAACAATTTAAAATCTTTTACAATATGATTGGCATTTAGTACCTAACAACTCCGCAGCGCTGCTATCGTTTTAGTGTTATACTCAAATAGCGAGATTTTTTGTTGCCAGAAGCGTAGTTTACAAACTAAAAAGTCAACATTGAAGAGAGTTAAGAATAAAAAATATTTTGTATGCATTTTCCAGTCCTTTTAGAATTTGCTGTTTCTTTCTTTCAAGTCTAAAACAATTCAGTCCAAAAAAAAAATTACTTCTTAATCAATCCGTGAAGAACTTGTGCACCTGCCGAGCTTAACCCTTATCGGTCGTAAGTCACCTCTGACGTGACAACAGTACTTTTCTGCAACGGTCGTATGGCACGTGTGAAGTGACAAGGCGAATTATGTCGAAACATACTGTCTATTGATGAGATTTGTTTTTAAAATGCATTCATTTCTTCAATTTACCGTTACCATTTGAAAATACGTATTTACCGTTACTTTCAATTTACCGTTACCGTTTGAGCATAAGAATCTTTTCAGTTTGTCGTTATCAGCAGAGCATTTAACTTGTGCAATAAACTTTCAATTCTTTTTTTTTAATGTCTGAATTTATTTTTTGCCCATAAAATGAATAAAGAAAATATTATAAATAAATATATATATATATAAATAGAAAAACAACAGTATACTTTTGCGAAACATGCCAGAGAAAACCATTTCTTCATGTTGGAGATTGCTTCAAAAAATACCATACCTTACAAGTATATAAATAATTATCAGAATCTCAGACATGTAGTAGTTGTACAAAAAATAAATAATTTGTAACAAAACTGAAAAGAAATGAATATAAATGTATAATAACATACTATTGTTTTTTTTTTTCATATTTGTTAAAAATAACTACAACCTGGTGAGAATCAAACGTGTGAAAAGTCGCGTCCGATAAGGGTTAATATATTTTCGATTCCAGCTATGGTAATCTCAGCTGTTGTGATTTGTCCACTTATTCGTTACAATCATTAACTATTTAACTCAAACTTTTTTTAAATCATATATTACAATTACATTATTTTTTCTAAATGTATACTTTGTAATGAGTTAGTCAAAGTCTTGTCACGTCATTTTTTACCATATTCTCCTTTTCTTCTATCATTTCGTTTTTGTAATGTTGTTTTTTTTTTATTATTCAAACATGTTTCAATTCAATATTTAAATTCAAATGATTTTTTTTTTATGAGCGACAATAGAATTTAAAAAACGCCCTTAAATATACTATACTTTTATCATTAAATTTTTTATAAAAACAATAGTGGTTAAGCGTTTCTGACGGAACAAAAATAGTGGTTAACTTTAAAAAAAAATTCTTTTAAAAATGTAAGAACAGTAAAATTTTACAAATCAACTTGATATATCCTTTTTCATTTTCATAATCGCTATGCTGTATGTCTGCTTAAGAAACCATCACTCAAACCAGGGCTAAGATTCATAAACACTATGAAAATTTTTTGCTCTATAAAAAAAGTGGTTTACTAAACTTTGTTGGGGCCTTAGAAGTATAAAGCATGCCGTAGTTTTGGGACGACCAGTTGAGTGCTCACATCTAATCACAGATTAAAAGTGCAAGAGATACATACATACCTCATATGACTTACTGGTTTTAATTTTGAATAACCGTTTGTGTATAAAACGACTTGCCAAAGAAAAAGTGCCACACCACAGCTTTGCAGTAATGCTTGGCATTGTTTAACACACGAGTTTCGGTGCCACTTAGTAGCTATAAATCAAATGTGGATTCGCCACAGCACACCAGAGTACAATAAGCAATAGATACAGGTTTTTAGAAGGAATCGCCGCCAAAAAAGCAAATAATATGTGTTTGTAGGCCAATAAAAACATAGCGACTGTATTTTGGGCTGCACTTTTATAAAAAAAGCAAGAAATCAATGCAATGATCAACAGCAATTGCCTCAGCGTTGCGTGGTGAGTGCCTTCGCTAAGTAGGTTTAGCTGTTATCTGCTACTTCCCAATAGCTGACGCTTTTCTCCTGATCATTCGTTTTTTGTTGACATTGGTTAAGGTGGAAGAGAGTGGATTGTCGGGGTGTGGTTTCTTTGTAGATGGTCTTCTTGGGAGGGGGGGAGTGGGAACCTCTAATTTTTAAATTATAATTTTGAAAAAAACCACAAACTAACTTTTTCAATTTTTTTCACCTCTGCTGGGATTTGAACCTGGGCTTTTTGAGTTTTTGTGCTAGCGGTCTAACCACTATACCACACACCCAACCGCATTTGGCCATGCAAAAATTTGTTTGCACCGCGACGAGTCGCGGTTTTAATGACTAAAATTTATGACTTATGCTACGAATGGTTTTCTCATTCATATTATGCTCCAAAGTGAGTCCGTGAAAAACAGTGCTGGGGAAATATATTTCACTTTCACACAAAAATAATGATGGTGTAAAAAAAAATTTATATTTAGACTGTTAAACACAAACTAACAGAGCTCAAAAAGACTATGTTAGAGAATTATATGATTTTTCATCTGAAGGCGTGTACTTCATTATTAACGCGTCCTCGTTATTATATTGTAGTGATTACTTTTTGTTTCTATTATTAGAATCCGTATTTTAAATACCATGAATATTAAATATTTTTAATACCAAAAAAAAAGAGAAAAAAATATTTCAAAATTTCTAATTTAAATATTTTAATATTTTATAACCAAAATCAATCCAAACAGTTTCTATTTTGCTAATCTGCCTGTGGCTTATAGAGGTTGCCAACAAATTTTTAATTAATCTTTAAACCCATTTTGATGGCTCTAAACAAAAGGGATGTAAAATATTTTTGATAAACTCACATCTAATATGGTATGTTTGTTTGTTTTGTTGTTAACTTTTGCCCACCACCATAATTAAAGACTTTTTTTTTTTCTTAATAACATGATTTATGAAGTGAAAAATAAAAAATTAAATAAAAGCAAAACGGAAGGAAATAGAGAAACATCCCTTTCTTTGCCTGCCATAGTCTTATGGTAAAATGCCGAAGACAAGCTCTAAAACACTAAACACCTGCTGTGTGTTTTTTTTATGTTATTTAAGTATATGCATAGAAAATAAAAACTTGGCCAAGTTTAAATCATAATTAAGAATAATTTTGTAAAAGTAGAGTTAAAAAGATAAAAAGATGAAAAAGAAATAGCATTTTCGGGAGACTTACCTTAACTCCAATATGAATAGGCGAAAAATCACTGTGTATTGTTGGTATTATGGGCAATGGCATAGGAAGGGGACACGACATCATGGTCGCTACCTGTAAAAGATTAAAGCAGAAATGAAAAAAAAATGAAAAGAGGTTTTATAAGATTGTTTATGAAATTTATGAAATTTAATTAAAAAATTAAAGTGTTTAAAGGAGTAGAGAAGAAATTTAGTGCAATAAAGAGACGTAAGATAATTTTTATATTTAATGATATGAAATGAAATGAAATGAAATGAAATGAAATGAAATGAAATGAAATGAAATGAAATGAAATGAAATGAAATGAAATGAAATGAAATGAAATGAAATGAAATGAAATGAAATGAAATGAAATGAAATGAAATGAAATGAAATGAAATGAAATGAAATGAAATGAAATGAAATGAAATGAAATGAAATGAAATGAAATGAAATGAAATGAAATGAAATGAAATGAAATGAAATGAAATGAAATGAAATGAAATGAAATGAAATGGCATGGTCAACTGCATCTCCATCCATTCATCTAGAGCACTGAATGGATACCCAGCCCTACTTTCATTGTTATTCATGGTAGTATTTGATGGCTTGTCATCAATGTAATTGGCTATGCTAAGGCCTTTTTTGTAACGGCCGGCAGTAAAATTTAAGAGCAAATTTTGTCATGTTGGTAAGACTACTTTAAAGGATGTGTCGAGTTGTGTAAAGTTTTATTAAAAACCTTAAAGAAGGTTGTAAGCAAGCTGACTTTCAACTGCAAATTTATGGTAAAGAGTGTTGCATCTAAAAAAATGTCTTATGCAGTTACTGAATATCACAACATTGTATAGAAACTTTTTGTAAAATTATAGTCTAAATTACTTAAAAAACTATATGATTTGTCGCTATTGTATTCATCCGCTATTGTATAAATCACAATTTATTTGTTTTTATTTTTTTTTTTTTTAATCAAAACCTACACATTTTTCTCAAGGTCTTGCAACACAAGGAATAGGAATAGCAATTCAAAGTGTCATTAAAACTAAAAGTAGTAACGGAAACGATAAAGCCCTTGCATCATGGTGATACATTTTTGTTTTTTTTTTTTCTTTTTGAGTATCGCGTGTCATATTTGCATTGGATGTGTCATGCAACTGACGCCATAAATACATAAGTTGCCACAAAATGAGTTGTTTATACACCAAAACATTTCTGATGGGGGGAAGCATGATATGTACTGCGTCTTGCTTGGCCATAAATAAAATTACAAGAAAAAACCAACCACATTATTGTCTTTGTGTGTGTCTTCTTGGTAGCACACATCATGCATAGCACACAGATACAGAAATTTGTTGCCATTTCATCTTCTTTGCAGAATGAACTTCAAACGAAAGTGTAATTTTGAAAAATGTACTCCTTCTTGTCTCTTATCGTTGTTGTTTTTGTTGATTTCTGCTCTATTAAATAGTGACAACAACAGTTTTATTGTTGCAACCATCATTTCACCAAACCAAATATAATGGTGTTGGCAATGATGTTCATGTTGTTGTTGTTGCTGTCGCTGTTACTTGGTTTGACATTGTTGCCATTTCTGGTACTAAGCTTGTTGCATCAACTTCCTTTTGTAATGTCTCTCACATAGTTATTTCAATTTGTTTGTGTGTGTGTGTTATCATTATATCCAGCATCGTGTATGGCTGAGTCTTCCTCGTTTTCTTTATCTTTGTCTGTTGCTGGTACTCGGTCTTTTAGTGTTGGTTGTATATTTGGTGACAGGCCAACGACAACAAATAATGAATTCAAAAGATATTCAGTCTGTTGTTTGTCTATCTGCCAGCCTGTCTGTTTGTCTTATTGTATGTGTGTACGTCTGTTTTTATCCGTTCGTTTGTAGATACAACCCCATCACTTTGTTTGTGTTGTCAGCTTAAATATAAATGATGCTAAGGAAGAAGCAGCAAAATACAAATAAAGAGGTTGCAGGGAAATTTCAGCAGGACTGTTTCAATTTTCTTAATATTTGCCTTGCATTTGTCTTAAACGACAGTTTGTGTTTTCGTTTAAAAGTCCGTCTGCTGATTTTCGCCATTGTCTGTTTGTATGCCTCTTGTGACATATATTATGGCGGTTGTTGCTGTTGCCTTTGAGATACGAGTGTTTTTATATAATTTTAGATATTCTTGTTGCTGTTCTTATTGCACGCCAGTTGTTATTAACTTTATAGTTGTCTGTACTACCTTTCGCTTGCTTGTAATGCTACCAACATACGCGATATCATATTTGTTTTCTCATTTCATCTATTCTACTTTTGCTTTCTTTTATAATTTATCGTTTATGGGGGCATAAATTCTTGTGATTGCAGTTGTAAAAGCAGCATTATTTTTTGGTAGTGTCAGTTGCTACATTGATTGTGTATTTTTCAGAATTACTACTGTTTTTTGTTTCTGTATTTGCTACTTTGTATGCTATTGTTACAGCACACCACTTGTTGGAGGTGTAATGATAGTGTTCATATCGTTTTTAAAGCAGATTTGGAATATATTTTCATGCCATGTAAATGCAAATGAAAAGGAATGCGTTATATATGACAAATCTGCAACTATTTTAGCATCATAATTTACTAAAGGGCTTTCTTGTTAGAGAATTTATGTTTTTAAGTTTCGCTTTACAATAATTTTAATTTTTCAGGTGCTTAAGAGCGAGGTTTATTAATGTGTTTTATTTAAAAAAAAAAATTTAAAACTTTTGTTTACATATATGGGCTAATCCTGCGTTGCGGACATTACGTTCGTACGCATATTTTTGAATACTGTTGGCGCTGTGAGCGTTATATTCTTAAGTAACCTACAGTGGTACGTTGGCCTTTGAGAGTACTTTCAAATGGAAGTTACAAATATTTTCTGAGTTTTATCAGTTACGATATAATTGTACTTAAATTGCCGTTGCGGACGTTACACAATACAGAAGTAGTTGTGGATTTGCAAATTTTCATAAATTTTAGCGAATTTTACAGTATAAACAAAAAAAAACTCCAAATACTTTAAAGAAAGAGGAATGTTTAAGCATATCAAACCCATTTTCGAATCAAAAAAATAATTGTTAGTTTATTCACAATTTTGTCTTATATTTGTTGCGGACATTACGTTGCGGACGTTGCATTTTTGACCACTGTCCTACTCATATAAATAAAAAATTATTTTTGTGTTTATTTTCAAAAAATATAAATTTTATTTTTCTTTTTAAACTTGTAGTTTATATTTAGGAGATACTGCAGTGCGTGCCATTTCGATAAAATTTTCATTAAGTGAAGAAAAGTAAGAGATTTTACGCCTGTAATATTTTTTTTATTTAGCCATTTCTCACCTAGATAGTGAGTTGTGGTTTTTATATCGTTTTCTGTAACGTATATTAGTTTAACTCCATCGATATTACTTTTGGCCAGTCTGTAAAAGTCGTGTGTATCCTTTATAATAATTGATGTATGAGGTTTTAATTATAGATTTGTGAAAACAAAACAACTTTTAGCAGAACTTACTTTTGGGACAGATCGATACCGTTGCGGACGTTACAAAATTTAATATAAAAAAATGAAACATACTTTTGTATATTTTAGAATTTTTTTTTTCTTACTTTAAAGAACAGTTTTAGTTTTGTTTGTTTTGTGGTGTCAAAAAAATTTTTAGTTTCTTCGTTATATATAAAAACACTTATTTTCCGTTGCGGACGTTACAAAGCGTGGACGTAACTTTACTCAGTTTTATTTAGTATGTTTCAATAGAGCATTTAAAGCGCTTCTTTCATAAAGTTGCAGAAAATTAATAAAAAAAAACTTTTTCGAAGATGGAGCAGCCGTGTTTGGGATAAAGCATGTTTAATAGCAACCAAAAAAAAATGCATATTTTGGCCAAATATTAAAAATGTAAGGTTGCTGAACCTTAAGTCCTGATTTTCGTAATATGGACTGCCAGAAAAATATTTTATGATGATATTTGTAAGAGTATAAATATAGTCTATTACTCTAAATAATCGAGAATAATTTTTAATCAACTTTAAAAAATTTTTGTTGGTTGACATTTTTTCGGATATGCCCATATGTAGAATATAATTTCGGTTATGGTTTTCATTTTTATTCAACTTTTAATACAATTTCTGGAAAATCTTTGTTTATCCTTTGTTCTATTGTTTCGCTAAAACTTTTTTAAAATTCTGTCGATGTTAATTGTGAATATTGTGGAGTGAAGTTTTGCTAATTTGTTGGTAGGTTTTGTTCCTTGCTTAGTAAGCATATATGTCTACTATTTCCCAGTAGGTGGCGCTTTCTCCTGATCATTCGTTTGATGCTAAAGCTAGAGGTGGATATCATGAAACATCAGGGGACGGTTTTCTTAACGATGGTCTTATTAGAGGTGGGTCTTGGGGAAGCTGTTATTTTTTTAATTACTTCCCAGTATGTAGCGCTTTCACCAGATCATTCGTTTGATGCCAAAGCCAGAGGTGGATATGGTAGATGTCAGGGGACGGTTTTCTTACAACTTCGAAATAAAGCAAAACATTTTTTTGTTCTCTATTTTTTCCAGACATGAGACTTGAACCTGGGCTGTTTTGTGTTGTTAGCGAGCGTTCTAACCACTACACTACGCCACCTCCTTTTGGAAGACTTGAGCGTTACATATATGTAAATACTTGCAAGAAACGAGCGATATGTGCTTTCACAGGTACGGAAATCAATATTTCTTAAATTTTCACTAATTTTCCGTAAAATCACAATGAAATAATCTTATTTTTGTAGAATCTGTTGTAAAGTTCCAAATTTGTGGGAACAATTCAAAGTTGTCAGCTTCATTTCTGAATGGAGTTTTATTTTGTAAAAACGGAAACAAAGAGTATAATTCTGATATAATTTTGAATGCAATCAATTAAGAAATAAGTTGATAATAAAAAATTTGTTCAATCGTTTTTATTGTAATAATGGCACGATTTTAAACTACAATTTCGAATCCAATTGAAAAATTAGCAATTAATCAATAACACTAAATCATAAAATTACATTTAAAACGATAGCAATCTTTTAAAGTCCTGACTGCTAATCATAGTTCGTAAACCTGGGTCACTCCTGGCCAACAATTATATGTACATCCTCTGTCATTTAATTATCTGAATTGAAAGAAAAAAAACAAAATTCTGCAGTGTACTTGCAATGGCAATGGACTAAAGTTTAGTCACTAAACTCATCTAAAGGTCATACAAATTCACAAAGACAATAATGAGTTGCCGCCTAAACACAGACAATTGTCTGAATATTGTTTAGATTTTCAAAATTTTTATGGCATTTGCTTTGGCATTTGACAACAACATTATTTTTAATGGTGGCCAATAATGAAGAAAAATGAATTTTTTTGCACATGGTGGTGATGATGATGATAATGACGATGGCGTGATTATCAACTGGTGATAAATAAAAAAAAAAATAAAATCATAAAATGAGAAAATAAAACTGAAATGAAATGAAACGCAAACGCAATGCAATTTAAAATATCATCACAGCAAATGTGATTTTTATGTCCAATGTAAGTCACACAGTACACGTCAGTTTTTACTAAAACATTTGAAGAAAAACGAAAACTGTGTATTTTCAAAAACTCATGTGGGTGGTGTATCATTATCATGATACTTTTGATATTCATGTAAAAATGTGTTGCAATAAATGCTAAAATTATTATTGTCGACAAGTAGTTTTATTGGACGGCTAAATGGGTGGCACTTGCTGGTAAAAAAAAAATTACTTTCCTAAAAAGTGCCAGAAATTTAATTGCTAGCATTGTAGAGAACAGCGAAATACGCCAAATATAATGCTCACAATATAGTTTTATAACACATACATACAAACATAATGGGACATTACAATTCTTTTTCAGAGTTACGTTCTAGCTTCTCACAGCAATTTTTATCCATGAGTACCAGAACCTTCAGTATAACAACGAATCCGAAAGACAAACTTGAAAAGCTTGTTCATGGCAATCAGTTACTCTCTGCTAGGAGGTGGTTACTGAAAGCAATATTTTTTCGTATTTATTTCTTTCAAGATGTCACAGCTAGTGTTTGAACCTCGAGCTATCGTCTACTAAGCCAACCCCTTACCTATTAGCCTACAGCTATTTCATTAATAAACACTTGAGATGACATTTTTTTGTTATAATTCTCATTAAGTTAACAGTTTTATTGAATTATAAAACTAACAGCCTATTGCACGATATCGGAGACTTCTATAGAAGAGAATTAACAAGATAGCTTTTTTTGTTTAAGGTCTTTGAAAAGATTTCATGTTTTTCTTTTAGTTTGAAAGTATTTTACTACTAAAAATAAAGGCAGACACTCAAAGCATTTACTTGAAATCACACCACACCCTCCAAAACATTTTTGCAAAGGTTTCATTTCAAATACACAGTTCTTTTCCTCTTTGAAAAACCCCCAAATAGCAATAAAAGAATGACATGTACGATTATTCAACCGTACAAAAAACAAACATAACAAAAAACTATTCAATTGCAACACCAATTGAGGTGTGGCAACAACAATTGTATTGCATTTTATATAATTGAACGTTGATATCTTCTTTTCGTGCCATTTAAACGTTTTTGAATATCAAACAGTATGAAACGGTTAATGAACTTGAGAATAAAAAAATATGTATTTGAATCTGCAAATCTTATTGTTGGCACTGACTACACAAAAGGAAAGTGTGATGTTTTGATGTAAAGAGGGGATTGGAGAGGAACAACATTTTCTTGAAATTTCATTTAAATTCTTAAGACACGTTTAAAAACTGCGTCAATTGTTAAATAAATCTAAACAATTTTTAACACAAAAACAAAGAGAAAAAAAGATAATGATTAGTAGGGGTATTCCGTGTAACAGAGTATATTTTCAATAGAGTTTAGCCACCAATTCGGACACCACACATCAAAGCCGTTGGTTTCTTCGTATGATCGCGTATCAAATAATGCTCAAATAAACGGTGCACGGTATACATATGCAGGTGGTAATGTTTGCACCAATGACTTTGCAGTAGATTACCAGTTACCAGATATACAGACACACAGTTACCAGAAAATGTTGTGTAGCAGCTTTTTAAGGGCTTGGTTGTAGATATTTATGTATATTCAGCTTTTGAAAAAAAAACATGCTCACATATCCCTAAATTGATACTTTCTATTTTATTTTACATACTTCGACTAATTTGTCTTTTTTTTTTATTTTAAAAGCGGTTGGGTGATAAGGAATTGAAAGGAAAGCAAGGGAACAAACCTATTTACTTAAGAAACTACAATAAAAACGTCCCCAAAAATAAGTTTCCCTTTTTCTTATTTTTTTGTATTTTGAATTCATTATCTCACTGAAAATTTTCTATCTTTTTGTAGTAAAACTCCTGCCAAAATCAAGGCAGCTAATTATTATTTTCTCTCATCTATTAAAATCAAGGCAATTGGTTTCATCATTTTTTTAAATATTCTATGAAAAAATGTCCCGTAAGTATTCACAATTTGGTTTCTAATTATTTCTCTCTGATTGGAATTTAAAATGCAGCCTTATTATAGAACACCGTATATCTACTGTGCATCCCCTTGTCAATTACATGGTTAAATACGTTACGAAACCGGACAACTTTAGTGGAAGTCTACGAAGTTTTTGTTCATTATAAGTAATGGCTGGTATCTTAATTGTTTCTAGTGGCATTGACTCCTCTTCTTTACAGCAGATTGGATATGCCCAGATTTTAATGGTAAACTCTTCCTATTGAGGTTGAGAGCACTAGTATCGTCCCAATATTATCCCACTATGAATGTGAACCAGTTCCTTATCTCCGCTTTATAAAGATGAGACAAAGGATGAAGTGGGTCAAATGAAAATCATCTCAATCGCAGTTATGGCGTAGATATTCGCCCTCCTATTTAATCTAAGCTCCTCACATTCTGATAAAGAAGTCCATCTACAAAGTTACCGCTCACTGACATTCCACTCTTTTCCACCTTAACCTTTGACAAGGAAAAACGAATGATCAGGAGAAAAGCTCCACTTATTGGAAAGTAGCAGATAACAGTTAAAAACTTACTTAGCGAAGGCACTCACCGCAATCAACATACAACGATGAGGCAATTGCTGTTGATCATTCAGTGGTGAAGGTATAACACTGGCCTTTGAATGATCACAGCATTTAGTAGGGTTTTACCCCTGAGTATTGGTCTCAATAAAAAAAGAGAATTGTGTTGTCAGATTTTGGAGCTCTTTGTAATAACAGTAACAGCTTAACTACATTGTGAATACTGTTAAAATTGAATCAGCCGGGCGAATTTGAATTTCAATACTTCACAAGGTATAGTAAAGAGTTTCTTATATGCAAGCAATACGAGACTTATAGGGCGGTAGTTTCCCTTTTTGTAAACCGTACATAGTAAATAGGTTCCAGTCGGGAAGTTGCTTATATGTATACTTGTTTAAGCAAAATAAGTCGAGTACTTAAAAACTCAATTTAATTTAAAATTTTTAATCAGCGAAAAATTCACAGTATGTATGTGAATACCCTTTTCATGGACACCTGCTTGACTAATAGACTAGAATTCAATAAAACAAATAAAATTTTTGCTTTAAATCCGTTTAAAAGTAAAAAAGTTTGACCATAACTTTAAGTCTGGACTTTCAATTTAAGAAGACAATTGCCAATTGTTTTAAAAATGTTTAACAATGAAGTAAAAAATATTTTTAATATTTTTAAAATATTTGCAAAAAATAAGCTTAAAAACGTTTCATATTTTTTGTATAAAAATCAAAAAAAAAAAAAAATATTTGTTTTTCTGAAAAACAAAAAAGAATTTAATCCGGTTTTTTATGCGTTTTTCACTAAAAAAATTAAGAAAAAAAATATTTCAATGTCGGCCATATACTCGTATAGTATTAAGTGTCAAATTGTTCGTCTTTGTTCCCTGTGATGTTTAAAAAAAAAAGGCAAAATGAATGAATAATTTAAAAACAATTGAAGTTAAATTGACTGGCTGAGACAAAGAAATGAATAAATAAATCATCGTTAAGTGCAATGACAATTCAAAAAAAAAGCAACTTTTTGTTTTAATTGAATTCAAATTTTTAAATTACTGGTACCCTAAAGTGCAGAACCAAAATAATGCAAAAAAACTCGTTTTTTAGAAATAAAAAATCAACAATCAGTAGAGTCATGATTTCCAACACACAAGCTAATCCTACTACCCCTAATAACTCCATAGAAATATGGGCATATCCGAAAAAATTTCAACCAACAAAAAATTTTTAAAGTTGATCAAAAATTATTCTTGATTATTTAGAGTAATAGACTATATTTGTACTCTTACAAATATCATCATAAAATATTTTTCTGGCAGTCCATATTACGAAAATCAGGACTTAAGGTTCATCAACCTTACATTTTTAATATTTGGCCAAAATATGCATGTTTTTTGGCTGCTGTTAAACAAGCTTTATCCAAAACACGGCTGCTCCATCTTCGAAAAAGTTTTTCTTTTGATTAATTTTCTGCAACTTTATGAAAGAAGCGCTTTAAATACTCTATTGAAACGTATTTAAGTAAGTAAGTAAGTAAGTAAGAGTAAAGTTACGTCCACGCTTTGTAACGTCCGCAACGGAAAATAAGGGTTTTTATATATAACTAAGAAACTAAAAATTTTTTTGACACCACATTAACATTCCAAACAAAACTAAAACTGTGCTTTAGAGTAAGAAAAAAAAATTCTAAAATATACAAAAGTATGTTTCTTTTTTAATATCAAATTTTGTAACGTCCGCAACGGTATCGATCTGTCCTAAAATTAAGTTCTGCTAAAAGTTGTTTTGTTTTCACAAATCTATAATTTTAAACCGCATACATCAATACTTATGAACGCATAAGAATTGAAGGGTTAAAGAAAATTAAAAAAAAAATAATTTGAGAACACAGTAATCTTATTTTGAAGGATGCACACGATTTTTACAGACTGGCCAAAAGTAATATCGATGGAGTTAAACTAATATACGTTACAGAAAACGATATAAAAACCACAACTCAATATCTAGGTGAGAAATGGCTAAATATAAAAAATATTACAGGCGTAAAATCTCATCATCACTTTTCTTCACTTAATGAAAATTTTATCGAAATGGCACGCACTGCAGTATCTCCTAAACTGCAGTATCTCCTAAACATAAGCACAAAAATATTTTTTTATTTATATGAGTAGGACAGTAGTCAAAAATGCAACGTCCGCAATGTAACGTCCGCAACAAATATAAGACAAAATTGTGAATAAACTAACAATTATTTTTTTGCCTCGAAAGTGGGTTTGATATGCTTAAACATTCCTCTTTCTTTAATGTATTTGGAGTTTTTTTTTTGTTTATACTGTAAAATTCGCTAAAATTTATGAAAGTTTGCATTGATCTCCACAACGACTTCAGTTTTGTGTAACGTCCGCAACGGCAATTTAAGTACAATTATATCGTAACTGATAAAACTCAGAAAATATTTGTAACTGCCATTTGAAAGAACTCTCAAAGGCCAAAGTACCAATGTAGTTTACTTAAGAATATAACGCTCAGACCGCCAACAGTATTCAAAAATATGCGTATGAACGTAACGTCCGCAACGCAGGATTAGCCCATATGTCAAATAAGAACTCTATAAACCAATTTTATTTTTTATGAATACGGGCAATAGTTTTTAAAGAAGTTATAAATACTAATAATTATTTTATTTTAAATATAAGAGCCACATTTTTCGCACTTTTGGAATAAACTTATTCATACAAAGTCTGTGTTCACACGAAGAGAGTCTTATTTTTAAGATTTTGGCTTATTCTTCTTTGAACTATAAGTTATGTTATGTTATGTACATACTATAGTGTGTATTCATGTGTTTTTTTTTTTTACTGAAACCCAATACTCAGAGGTAAAGCAATACTAAATGCTGTGCATTGTATTAGAATTTTTGTGGAAAGGACAGTATATTTTTGACAGAACATATATTTTGTTTTTCTTATATTATTAAGCGCCTTAGGAATGAGACAAATTGCTGTGAATTGATCAATCAAAAACCAGTGTTATATATTCAACCTTGAATGATCAACACCATGCAATTGCTATATGTTGATTGTGGTGAGTACCTTCGCTAAGTACGTTTTTTAGCTGTTATCGCTACTTGATTCTTTTTTTTTTTTTTTTTTTTTTTGTTGTCAATGATTAAGATGTAGTAGGTTGGAATGTCAGGGAGTAGTTTCTTTTGTAGATGGACTTCTTGGAGGGGGTTGGAACCTCTTATTTTTTTAAATTAAAATTTTGAAAAAACCGCAAACTAACTTTTTAAATTTTTTACCTTTCTGGGATTTGATCCTGGGCCGTTTGAGTTTTTGTCCGAGCGTTCTAACAACTATAAATGAGAAAGAAAAACGTATTGACAGTACAACATGGAGTGTACGCGTTTCTTTATCGCTCGCCTCTCTTGCAAATAAACTACATAGGTACTTACCTAATTGGACATTACAACCCTGTTTCAGGGTAACGACATATCTTCTCGCAGCACCCATGTAGTGTGCGCCAAATTTTATCCATGAGTACCGGATCCTACAGACTTGAAAAGCTTGTTCATAGCAATCAGTTACTCTCAGAGCTTTTGTCAAAAGACTGCTAAGAGGTAGTCGCTGAAGGGAATATTATTTGAAATTACATTTTTTTTAATATGTCAGTGCTGCGGTTTTAACCCAGAACTCTTGTCTAGTACGCCAAAACACTAGCCATTAGACCACAGAGAATATAAACTAGCATTCTTAAAATTAAAGTCTCTCTACGTGTGAACACAGACATACTTTAAGTCTGAAATATAATATTTTTCTATACTACGTATATATTTTTCGAACACTATATAGGTAGTACATTTACCTAAAATATAGTACAATACTATAATTTAGAGTACCGTTGGTAACCCTACAATGGCATGTCATTTCAGATCATGTGTTTCTGCGAGAACTTAAAGAAATTCAACTAAATTTGTTTTTCATTTTTACTAAAATGGTTATTAAGTTGGCAGCTCTGCTTATTTATTTTAATTATGAAGTTTAGCTTTTTTTTATTTACATATGTATGTACTTATTGTTTATGTTACTGCGTTTATTTTACAACAAAATTGTTGTAACTTTTTTTTTTTGCTTTAACCTCATGGCCCAATGAATGTCAATATCCAACATCATGTAATTGTCAAGAAAAAAAACAACATCACAAACAGTGGCAATAAAAAAACGTTTAAAAAACAAAGCAAACACATGATTGTTTATATCCATGTTTATAGTAAGTTACATACATATATGTACATACGTTTCAATATGTTGTTCAACTTGTAGAGATTTTCAATTGTTTTTGATATTCTGTTGTCTTACTCATCAAGCAACGCGATTATGTAGTTGGTTTTGACATGGTCGTCAATAGGCAACATAATGATGTTATTTAATGATCATTATGATACGAATTATTTATTGTTTGTTTTTACCGGCCGGTAGTTAGAAAATGTTATTGTAATAGTGTTGTTGTTTTTGCTGTCATGTTAAAAATACTATACACAGCTGCTAGTAACTTGTCGAAGAAGTTTAGTTTTGTTGCTGATTCATAATATTTGTTGTTATTTTTGTTTTAAACAAATTCTCTTGAAAACAAAAAAGAAAAAGAAAAAAAAAACAAAATAAATAAAAACAGGTAAGCTTACTTTGTTAGTGTAATACTCGTTTTTCATTGTTTGCTTTTGTCTTCTTGTGCTGTTTACAAGTAATCAGTGTTGCCGTTTTCATAATTTCAAAATTTTTTGTAATCTTTTTTTTTTCAGTAAAATAAGTACTTTTGGTTGAAATGATCGGTGGTAATCTATGTTATTAGTATGTTTCATACTACGAGTATTCTTTAATTTTCTTTATAAAAGACATGTGTGACACGGAAATATTAAAGTATTTTCTTTAACCCTTTGCACCCGAACGGCGCCTCTCAGGCGCCATCCTTTTTATTACTGCAACTCGAACGGCGCCCGAGAGGCGCCATTACTATTTATGATAATATTGCACCATATGCATGCGTGCATGCGTTGTAAATTTTTTTACTAGGAGTGTGTGAGATTAGTCCATGGATTTGTGAAATTATTAGTGGATCAGCTAAAAGGAGATTATCGACAAGATCGTGGAGCTGGCCGTGGTTCGACATCTGCAACTACCGATAACAGTATCCGATTAAATGGTAAGCTACATGTGATGCAAAAAGGAAAAAAGAAAGATTTTAAACGGTGTATTACTGTGACACATGTCCTGAAAAACCCAGGTTACACCTTGGAGAGTGCTTCCTCAAATATCACACTAAGGAAAATTATAAAATTTAATATTAAAATATTATGTTTGTAGTATGTAAATAAAAATGAAATATGTTAATAAACTACTTTTGTTTAAAATACTTATGTTTGATGTATTACAATTTTTTATTAAAACTACTGTCGGGTAGCTGAGTACCCATACTAAAAAATGGTTCGGGTGGAAAGGGTTAACTTATACAAGCTTTCGATTTACTTCTTCAGCTTCTAAATGTTAAATAATAGGTTTTAAATGGGGATAAAAAGCAGGGGTTGGCAATTTTTTTAAATAGGCGACATTTTTATAAGCTTTAAGTGTTATCAAACTTCGATTTTTACAGATTTATAAATATTTGCAAATAAAGAAGCGTCTCTTTAAGTGTACTAATACTGAACCCAAACCCTAAACAAATTTTAAAAAATAATACGACAATACTTTTTCTGTTATTTTAATATTCGTTTGTAGTTCTTAATAATAATTTTAGCAACATGAAATGTTTACATATATACATAGTCATAATTGACCATTACAACCCTGTCAGAGTTACGACCTAGCTTCTCGCACTACTCATGTTGTGTGTGTTAATTTTTAGCCATGAATACCGGCTAAGTCGATTCCGAACGACAGATTTTAGAAGCTTTTTCATGGTAGTCAATTACTCCCAGAGCTTTTCCCGAAATGATGAAATGCTTAAAAAAATTATCTACTTATTTAAAGACACGAATTAATAAAAAAAACAAGATCTCTAGGCATTTTAAATCGTTTTGGACCGATTCTTCAATATAATTGCTCTGATATTTTGAATTTCACTTCTTTTTGTTCAATTGATTTTAAAGCCCAAAAATTTTACTCTACTTTCTCATTCGTATGACTTTAAGTCGGTAGTTACGAATACGCTGTTTTTGTTATTTGCGTAATGTGACCGTTGCTTAACTCGTAGAAAATATGTTTGGCATAAGAAAACAGAATAACAGACGTTTTATAATTGTGGAAAGTGTTGTTTAAACAATTGATGAGAACTCCATATAAAAGTTTATAAAATATATTTTTTAACCTAGTTTTTTTTAGTTTTTTATTATAAAAAACTGAAGGCTATGGCAACACTGCATGTAATATATACTATTTTATACTTTGTTTTTTCTACTTCTATGATTTTATTCTTATTCTTGTTTATATTTATTTTTTATTTTCTCTCCTATTATGTTTTGTACTTAATTTCTGTATAAATTGTTTTTATTTGTTTGCATGCTTTTTTATTATTGTTTAATTTAATTTTTCTGTATTAATTTTTATTCCTTTACTTTGTGCATGATCTCATCGTAAAAAAAACACAAACAAAATTCTCAGTGTGAAAAAAAATGTTTGTATGAAAATGAGAGAGAGAGAGAGAGAGAGAGAGTTTTTAGTTTTGCTCTTATAATCTCTTGTTCTTTAAGTCTCCAAAATAATTTATTACTGGTATTTTCAATACATTTAAGGGGGATCAATGGCTGAAATGATCATCATTAGAAAATTACGATATAAAAAGTATTTTGTATTCGGGGGAGTAAGTTAATAAGAAGCGACATTAGGTTTTATTTGATAAATAAAACGGACGCCTACAGTGAAAAAATTAGATGGCTAGTGGATCTAAATTAAAACCTAATTTATTAAAAATAAAAGTAAAGGATAATGAAAAGACAGTTCTATCTACATACATATTTATATATATAATTTTAAAGTCAACTAGTTTTGCTGTTTAAAAAATACCTATAGGTACAATATTCACCAAATTTGATGACCTTAAAGAAATTTTTCGTTATTAATTAAACCAAATTATTATTTTCAATTTCTTCCACGCATCTTTAACAAATTCCCACAAATGTTCTTTTTACAGGGGGTTGGCTCTCTTCTCGAAAAGCCAATTTGATCATTTTCAATAAGGGATTAAGTCTGGAAACTGTGTAGTCCAGGTTAAAATTTTTCATTATTGTGAAACCAAGCTTTAGCTCGCTGCGATATGTGTTTCGGGTCGTTATCTTTTTGAAACAGCCACCCAAGCGTCATTTCATATTCAGCATAATATACCTATTACGATGTCGTGTAGAATATTTTCAAAGTACCTACATATACAGCATCCTTTGTGCCTTTAATTTTAAAAAGAGATCCTGTGCCATAGTATGAAAGACATAACTCTTGCATGATCTTGTGGCTATGAATTCCCCATTGGTTATATACATTCCTACCTCTGATACGTGGTATGTATGTATGTTTCTGTTTAAATAATTCTCTTTTTTGATCGTTCAGATTTTAAAGTACCTCACGATTATGTTATTGACAGTTATCCCCTTTATATTTTGGTTTTACTATTACTGTATTACTAGTCGTCCCTGATCTTACAGTCCATTAAATCAATTCTTTTGTAAGGAATGAATACTTATTTTCTTATGATTTTGGTTATTTAAAATCCCACAGCTTATCATTTTTAATCACATGTTACCATCACTGACTGCATCACTTAAAAATGTACATCACTCTGTTAATTATAGGAACAAAATTCATTAGAACTGTGCACTCCCCTTTTTTCAGCTTCATTTTATGATGAGTGCGTATGCAATGTATGAAGCGGTAATCATGTTCAATTGTATATTATAAACTCCTACATCACTATATAAATGACAAATTTGCAGTGTTGGAAATGTATGCAATCAATTAGCTTTGAACTCAAAAGTGATTTCAAGTACTACTACTGCAGTGAAATTCCAGTTCAAGAAATTGTCTGCTTAATCTAGGGAAAAAGTACCAATGGAATAAATTGTACATGACGGTAAGTTACTTACGTACAATAAAAGAACTTTAAAGAACTCCGAATATTGTTTTCGAATTATAGTTTCTAAATAAAATACACTGAGATCTGTTGATTGGATACGTAGATATCCAATTAAGAAAAGTGTTAGAAGATCAAATTTTGTTTGACTTTGGTTGACGTTATCAAACTCTTTGCTGAAAGCGGTTTCATTCTATTTGTAAATGAGTTTATTACAGCTATTGCGTCAAAAGATTTATTGTAGTTCAACTGCCTTTTCTGAATCTATATTGATATGGTGATAAAAATAAGAACATTTGATATGAAAATAGTATATCAGTTAATATTTTCTTAGAAAGTTTCGGAATAATAGTCAAAGTAGTTATGCCCACAGGTATAACAAACTGTTCGGAGCATTTAAGTAAAACACAACTTGGAACTCCAACTCTTTCAGAATATTTCAATTTTAGTATTGTTTTTAAGGCGATAGAACAGTGTAGGATTCTGGTATTTAATATAGATAATAATTTATATAGTCCCGCTTTCTAATTTAATAGAAGAATAAGAACAAATCAGCAAATACGATACTAAATTGTTGGTCATTATACGAGTCGGTAAAATCAATTTGTTAAAATTGAAAACCTGTTCATTGCATTTTTATTTATTTGGCCTGATTTTAAGAAATTGATATAAATCGTCTTTATCATATTGGTTTATCAAATTGCAATGATTGCATTTAAATTGATTACAATCTTTGACAGTTCTGCTAAACTGTAATTTCTCTTCTAAGTGCTCTCTTTCACTAGTAATGGTATGAGATATGATACACGATCATGATGTGTGAAATGAAGGTGATCATTTGCGTTTGTATATCAAACGTTTCTTTTCATTTTCAATTATGATTGCTACGCCGAAGATTATTTCAATTGTGTAAATTATTAGAGTATGGAATGAATTAAACAAAAAAATAAATAAAAAAAATATATCAAACACTGCAACATGATCACACAATTCAGTTCATTTAATTTTATTTAATTGTTATTAAACATGGCACATGGGGAAAAATTTTCAATCTTTTTTCAGTGATTAAGAGGTTTTTTTTCAGATGTTTTCCACTTTAAATTAATCCATTAACACACTTAACCAATGATCAGTATCATTAACAGAGTGAGTAGCATCTATGTATTCAACATTGCAATACAATGCACTGCATGGGTAGGGGTATACCCCTGAGTATTGGTCTTAAAAAAACAATTTTATAAAAATAAATGCAGAATCTGGTATTCCATGACATTGACTGCAGGGTATCGATTTACTTTATGAGCAATGACAATGAAATGTTTTAGATAAGCGAGGTTACAAAACTGATACTCGTTTATGAAGGTATGCAGTAGTACGAGTAGTAGTAGTAGTAGACGTCCTAGTTTAGTGTGTATAAGTAGTGTGTTTGCGTACTAAGACGAGAGGTCTGGGTTCAAACCTCAGCTTTGACATCTTGAAAGAAAGAAATATAAAAAAAATTTCTTTTGGTGGCCGACTTTTAGAAGTCTTTTGGCAAAAGCTTTTAAAATGATAATTGATGGCTGCTGTGAGAAGCTAGGCTGTAACTCTGAGAAAGGGTTGTAATGGTATATGCATGTATGTATGTATGAGTACCCAATTGGCTCTGTCTTAACCCTTAATGGCATGAATTTTTTTATTTTTCTAAAATAAGCCACTGATAAAATTCATGCACAGATTTAAGGAAAAATATTTAAAAATATTTTATTATGAATATCTAAAACTACAGTCCAATGAGTACAATCTAATGCCGAAATATTTCAGCAGCGACCAATTTACACTAAAGTTTTTGTACATTTCTTTTCTTTTTCTACAAAAAAATTTATGACGGAAATTTACATCACAAGACCATCTACAAAGAAACCGCTCCCCGACATTCCACTCTATTCCACCTTAACCAATGTCAACAAAAAACGAATGATCAGGAAAAAAGCGCCACCTAATGGGAAGTAGCAGATAACAGCTAAACCTACTTAGCGAAGGCACACTCACCACACAATCAACAGGCAACGATGAGGCAATTACTGTTGATCATTCAAGTGTGAAGGTATAACACTGGCCTTGGAATGATCAATGCACAGCAATTAGTCTCATTTCTAAGGCGCTTAATAATAATATAATTAATATTAATAATATACATATGTACTGTCCTTTACAAAAATTCCAATACAATGCACTGCATTTAGTAGGGGTTTAACCCCTGAGTATTGGTCTCAAAATAAAAATAAAAAAAAATAAAAAACACAATGCAATTCAGGGTTAAATATATACTCGAGGATGGGTGCACGACAGTAGACAAAAGCTAGAACAATTCATAAGCGACAAGAAGTTCAAACAAATGTCGCAATAATCGTCCGCGATTGGCAGAGCGACAATGTCACTAAGGCTGTCGTCGACCGCACATTGTATGCAAGCGTGTTGTCAATTTTTGACAACTTCAAGGAAATAGACTACAAAATATCGTGCATGAACACCTCTGCGATGTTATCGACAACCGTTAGTGACATGTCATAAAGACATACTTGCCGACAATGTCGTGCACGAGTATAGTGCCAACCGGGAAGGAAACCAATTTTAAATTCTTAAAAAAAAAAAAAAAAAAATAACATGTACAATCACTTATACATTAAATTTTTAATGGTTCTAACTTTACATCAGTGCTTGCCAAAGAGAAAATTAAAGATTTAATTCTTTATAGACCACAGATCACCACAGACGAAATACACTTGCAATGTCCAAGGTTTAAACAAATTTTTAAAACCTGTTTGCAGTGGTCAATTGTTGTCATTAACGACTACACCTATGCTAAATTTCTACTCTCGAAAACGCTTTATATAATACAAGGGGTCAAATTTTTGTAATATCGAATGATACATCACAGCCTTTAACAATAAGGCCCATTCTTTGAACAAAAAAGCACGTCAACAAGAAAACTGTCAAATTTAGTTTCTTATTGCCATGTTGGAAAAAGAAAATATCCTCAGCAATGTGCGAATTTTGAGAACGAGGTTGGGCACAACATTACCATCAACGGCGAATAATATAAATCGTCAGTAAACCCCATTTAGCCTGAACACAATGATATGGACAGCAAAGAGGTATATGGTTTTAAAAGTGCCATATCAGACATTCTTCACAAGCTTTTTAAGGCGCTGTTACACCGTTAGACTTTTTCTTGTATAGTTTCGTTAGGTGACATGCCTATGTGCATACACGAAAGAGTGGCTCTCAGCTATCTTATACAGTCTGTTTGGTACGCATTAGCCATGGAAAATTGGAAATCTCGGATGGGAGTAGCGGAAGACTTTGGGGAGATATTATATTTCATATTAAATAACATGAATAGGCCTTTCAAACACAGGATATATTTCGATATTTTGGTACATATTTTGTTTTTTTTTAATATTATTTAATTGGTGGGTGCATGGTATAGTTGTTATAGCTCTCGCAAAAAACTCAAAGGGCCAGGTTCAAATCCCAGCAAAGGTGAAAAATGAAAAATTTAGTTTGCGGTTTTTTGAAAATTATAATTTAAAAATAAGAGGTTGCCCTCCCCCCTCCCCCCAATTTTTCTCATTCCTAAGGCGCCTAATAATATAAGAAAAATAAAAATATATGTTCTGTCATTAATGTACTGTCCTTTCCAAAAAAATCCAATACAATGCCCCTCACTTTCGACTTTTAAGGCAGTTGTATTGAAGATATAAACAAATCGCATACTTTTGCGGACTACTCTTACCTCTCTCACAGCACATCCTTTTGTAGTTGATTCTCCTGTGAATCGCACAATACATTACAGAGAAAATTCGATATTAGCAAGTTTAAATCAAATGTTCACAAGCACTACTCCCTCTTTCTCCCTTCCCATAACATATTTTCCAACACCAGCAAAATGTACTGACTGAGTAGGGGTTATCCCCAGAGTGCTGGCCTTAATTATAAGAAAAAAAAATTGCTTGAACGTTACATAGTAGCCTCCAGTCAAATTATAGTTTTACCGCGTGCGATTAAACTGTTTAGACAAATTCTTTCATACATATTTTTCTGTTTTTTTTTTTTTTCTTAATTCACAAAATCATTTTTCAGATTTTTCATTTACGAGTATTTTTTTTTTTTTATTTCTTTGTTGCTTTCGCAAAATCACATGTGTGAGTGTAATAGAAAGTGATTATATTTTTATTAAATGATTTCAATTAGAGACGAAAAAAATCTCGAAATCTCAAACGTATACCATCAAATTTAACAAGAAAAACTAATGCGAAAAACAAAAAGAAAGAAAAAAAAACTGCCATAAAACTTTCGTTATTACATTTTTTTTCCTATTTTTTTGCCCATTATACCACCTTTAACGCCTGAATTATTTTTTTGGCAGCAATTTCTATACACAAAACCCTCGTATATCGTTTCAAAATAATAAAAAATGTTTTTAAACAGCCCATCATTCATTAAAAATAATTTTTTTTACTTTTTTTATTTTTTTTTTTTTTTGCTTTTGCATTGCAGCAGCAATGGTAGCGGCGGCATTAATAATTGAAATTGAATTTATTAAGCAAGAAAATTAAATTTTTTTTTTTTTTCGTTTTTAATTTTCTTATATTATGAGCTGTCACGATGACATTTTATAAATTAACACACACGCCAAAACTGCCAAATTTATGAGCGTGAAACTTTCTTAAAATGGTAGTATTTTTTTTTTTTTTTTTTTTGTTATTGTAAGGAACATTGTGACCATTTGACAGATTTGAGTCTAATCGGGAAGTTGTGTAATTTTTGTGATGATCGAGAGCTAAGAACAGAAAATATGTTCCAGGTACGTTTAGACAAGCCAGGCATTAATCACTATTGTTCTCAAAAGAATTTTTTTTATAAGAAAACGTTTGAATTTCCATATGTAATTTTTTAACAAATAATGCCCGTATTCATAAAAACTATTTTAGGTTTATTGAGGGTTTATTTGACAAGTATTGCATAGAAATTTGTCAAATAAGTTCTCAATAAACCTAAAATAGTTTTTATGAATACGGGCATTAGTCTTTACGTTCATTTATATATTTACTGTGAGAAAAACATTTTACTTTCTGTTGAAAAAGTCCTGTCTTGATTGACAATAAATTAGTTTTCCAATTAATTAATTAATTTTTTAAAATTTTAATTAATTAAAATTTGTTTACATACATACATACATGACAGGAAATTACAACCCTTTTCAGAGTTTCGGCCTAGCTTCTCACATCACGGCACCACCCATATTGTGTGAGTAAGTTTTTTATCTATGAGTACCGGGATTTACAATTTAACGTCAGACCCGAACGACAGACTTGAGAATCCTGTTCCTGGCAGTCAATTACACTCAAAGCTATTGCCAGTAAACTACTAATAGGTGGTCGCCGAAAGACATAATTTCAATTCAAGATGTCAGAACCGAGATTTAAAACCGGCGCTATCGTCTTAGTAAGCCAACACACTAACCACTATACCACGGCGACATATAACAGTAGCAGCCTTATAAGTATACATATATGTACGTAATTAAATGTCTTTTTCTTAAATTTTAATTTCTTAATCGTTCTAAAAAAATTATCTGTACTATTGAAGGAAAACCAAAAAAAAACAGAACAATAATAAAAAAAAGAACACACTGACAACACTTCAAATAGATAAATTGCTAATTTTGCAACATTGCAACAGCAACAACAACAACGACGACGACGATGACAAAAAGCAATACATATGTCATACGGAAGTGCACATATGTATAAACAAACACATGTTGCAAGTCAAAACTAAACATAAACACTACAAATTCACAACTACAGATACAATAAGAAATCGTTTCATATTTAAATGACATTTGAAATATAAACTATGACGACGCGAGAGTACTTTTTTCTTTGCCACGACGACGACGACAAACAAAGACGTTTTGTATAAAATGTGACCAATTTATTAATTAAGGAAAAAAAGCAAACACACAGGCCCACTGTGATATATTTCCATACATGTGTACTATAAATATGTACAACGAAAATAGGCAGACAACTAATAAAGAGAAGATTTTTTATTTATTTATTTTAATTTTTTTTGCCGGTTAAGAAAACAACACACTTAAGCAAACAGATGGATGTATGTATGGACGGACAATAGAGATCGTTTTTTTTTATTATAAATTCTAAAGGAACACCAACAGATTTATGATATAAAACACTATATGAAGATCATCTATTTTAATGATAATGATCATTATTATTAAGTGATAATGATGTTAAAGTAATTCGCAAAATTTTCCAAATAAATCTTAAAAGAAGAGCTCAGTGTAATGATATATGTACGAGTACATGCATACATATGTATGTAGGTGCATATATGGTCAAAATAATATGTACACTTATACGAGTATTTCTTAGTTTTCCTTTTCTACTTAAATTTTTTAGTTTCTATTATTAATTCACACTTTTCTTATACAAAATATGTTCCATTCTACTCCTCTAATTCAATTGAAAACATAATCAGTGGCTGAAGAAATGCAAATAAAAAATACAATAAAAAAAGTGGATGTTGCCATTTTAATGGCTATGTGCTATCGACTAGCGATTTTTTATGTTGGCGGTATACATGTCTCAAGCCTATGTATGTTCTTAGTTGAATGGATTTGATTTGTAAGACTCATAGCAGTTAGACGTGTTTTGCTTGTGCGGCGATTTTTAATCCGAAAAAATTCATCAAAGAATTTGCATCAAATTGTGTAGTAAATGGAATTAAGTGCTAAAAAGCACTTAAAATTTTAAAAGTAGCATATGGGGATTGTATTCTAAGTCAGAAAAATGTTTTGTTCGTCCATCATATCAAAAACAGATAGAAAACAGTATTAGAGAAATTGGAGAGGATATAGACATATCGGTTGGCTCATGCCAAATATTACAAAGATCATAAGTAGGATTGCTTTCAAAAAAATGTTTAACTCAAGTTATAGAATCTGTTTTTATTATATTTTTTGTTGTTGTTATTACGTTTTCTTCCGATTTGTAATAGGTTTTTTAGAAGAGTATACTTTTAGAAAATTTTTCTTTTTTTTTTTTTAGTTTTCATTTTGCCAAAAAAAGGAGAACTATTTACTTTTAATTTCATAAAAATTTATTGTTGAAATTGATTGCTTGATGAAGCACTTTGTGATGTCCAGTCCAACTAGCTCATCAGGAGATATAATGCTTAATTTCCATATAAGCTTAAACACACCTTTGTCTTAGAGTTTATCTTCATAATCCTTTAGAAGTAAACGCACAGAAGCAAATATTGATAAAGCCCCGCAAATGTTGCGCTATGCAACATATTAACAAGTGTCACATAATGCAGCTGCCATGCCGTGTTATGTCGTTCAAACATGTTCAACAATGATAAGCCTATGCATTGTTTTTTTTTTTACTCATTTTGTACTCATGAAATATAACACTAGCCTACTAAAGGAATATTACCGAATATTTCTACAACAGTATTAAAAACATTATGCACAAAAAACATTCAGAGACATGGTATTCAATACAGCGAGCTACAACAGCTTAGTCGATTTGCAACAACATGCTAAGACACTATGATGATTTTGCATGGTGTTATGTCACCGCATAAACATCTTTAATATATTATCATCCATTTTTGTCTTTTTATTTATTTCATATTGCATTAATTTTTCATTTGAACTTCCTATTAATTGTATTAATTTTAATCATGTAATTTTTCATTAAATTTCATTTCGTTTTGCATTTAAATACTTTCACATTTTTGCTTTTTCTAACCCATTGTAATTTGATCACTTTTTCGTGTATGCTAAACCACTGTGACTCGTTTTGGTTGTAACCCGTTAGGTTTTATTATTTGTTTCTCACTTGTTTTCTTTAAATTTTAAATAATATTGTTGTTCTTGTAAACAAAATATTATTTATTTGCAATGATTTTGTATGTACATTTTTTATGCATAGAGTTAAATAGGGACAAATTAACGTTATGCAGTAGCAGCGAGAAACAAATAATAACAACAAAAACAGTGGCTCCTTTTATATGAAATTTGTACTTAGGTTTAAGAAAAATATTTTTAAATAAAGCATTTTATAGTCAACCTTGAATTCATTCGAGCAACTTGTTTTTACATTTCTTTTGTTGAGACACGGTCGCAATTTCTCTATTTAGTTTTGGAAATTAAATTATCGTTGCCCAAACAACATTTTAGTGGCATATAGACAATAGTAATACAAATACTTTACTACTCTATATCGCCACCGGTGAAGAAAACGCTCCTCATCGTACATTTTGGCGCCCAACGTGGGGCACGATAATTTAAACATCGTTCTGGTTTTGTCGTACGGTCCGTGGTAAACCAAAAAATCGTTGTTGAAGTGCATCTTTCATTACAAGTGCACAGGTCGTAAGTGGAGTAGAAATCGTTTTGAAAAAACTGTCGGGTACCTCCTTGTAACAAGTGTACGGTCGTATAAAGTGAAGCTGTTGTGTTGCAACTTATTCTAAAGACTCCTTGCGAGCGAATTAAATAAGTATTGCTTTGAAAAACATTTTGAAAAAATATTGTGTAGTCCAGAGGACAATAATTTTGAAATAAAAAAAAGGTACTGTGTGGTGCATCAAACATTTAGAAAAAAAAAATACATAGAAATATTATTTTTCATTTTTGGCTCAGTGGAGAATTATATAAAAAATATTAAACAAAAAAAAAATCTAAAACTGTGTTTCGACATTACCGCTAATTGTTGTACATAAAAACTTATAATTTTTTTG
Source organism: Metopia argyrocephala (assembly GCA_963576795.1). NCBI lineage: Eukaryota > Metazoa > Arthropoda > Insecta > Diptera > Sarcophagidae > Metopia > Metopia argyrocephala. The sequence goes on along the minus strand of OY756211.1, from coordinate 108,653,548 downwards.
TTGTGCTTTCGTTGGTTTCAGTTACGGTACATAATATACACATTATATACAATTCGTTTTGACAAAATTTTGTGGCATCGGTTACAGTGCTGATCAAAATTGTATTGCCGGTATTTAGAAAATTTTTTTGTGTAATTTTTGGCTCATTGGTTATTCAAATTAAATTTGTTTTGTGTATTTGAGAAATACTTTTGTGGTTCAACGATGACTCTAGAAGAAGCTAAGCAGCAACGGGCTAATACTAAGAAAAACATCACCCGCATCAAGAATCAGGTCGAGGCCAATGCAAAGGGTGAAGGAAAAACGCTTTCGTCAGTAGAGCTCAAGTGCCGTTTGGGGATTTTGGAATCATATTTCAAGCAAATCATGACATTTCAAACCCTAATCGAGAAATACGATCCTGATGACAATGGTCGGCCCGAAATTGAGGACATGTACATTGCCGCTAAAATGAGTATCCTGTCCCAGCTCAGTGAAGATGTTCACAACACTTCAATGTCTGAATCTACAGTTTGTTTCCCAGCACCCAGCCATAAATTACCAGCACTCAAATTGCCGACATTCAGTGGTAAATATAGTGAGTATAAAAATTTTATAACGTCTTTCAATCAAGTGATCGATCGTGAGCTTGGCTTTTCAAACATTGAGAAATTTAATCATCTGCTCAACTGCCTTCATGGACAGGCACTGGAAACGGTAAAGGCGTTCCAAATTACCAATGAAAATTACCCCAAGGCTCTCGAAAGGCTAAAAACGCGTTATGACAACAGCTCACTTATTTTTATGGAAAACATTACCACTCTTTTTGAACTTCCCAACATGTCGAAACATAATTGCACACAACTTCGTAGTCTTGTCGACAATGTTTCCGCCCTTTTTAGCTCTCTGCTATCTCTTGGCTCACACAGTGACATCGCACAATCAATGCTGATCTACATCGTTATGGAAAAGGTCGATGACGACACCAAAAGGAAATGGAAAGATTCATTGGACTTCACCAAACTGCCATCATGGGAAGACTGCTCTAAGATTCTAGAAAAACATTGCCAATTTCTGGAATCGGTCGAAACTAGCCATGCTCATGTGTCTCCTCGTAAGTCTGGTCATCAACCGTTTGGTAAGTCCAATGATAAAAATTCTAAATCAGGCTCTAGTTTTTCTATTTCCAAACGTGTTTGTCCGCTTTGTTCAAAATCTGACCACACACTTATTCGTTGTCCTCGCTTTAAAGAGATGAATGTCAGTCAACGCTTTGAAAATGTCAAACGGCTCGGCCTTTGTCTTAATTGCTTGTCAAAGGGGCATCATGTTAATAACTGTTCCTCCTCATTCAAGTGCAAAACTTGTTCTCGGTTACATCACAGCATGCTTCACCGTTCTCAATCTGCGTCAAGGCCCTCGTCCCCTGCTGCAGAACCAAAATCTTCTCGTGCAACTTTGAATGAAAATCCTGCCTCGGTCCACACGCATGTGGAAAGATCATCGCCAGATCAGATATTGCTTGCTACTGCCATAGTTCTTGTTCGTGATTCAACTGGATGCTTTCAATTGGGACGCGCCTTGTTGGATTCTTGCTCTCAATTGAATTTCATGACTGACGAATTTTCTCAAAGGCTGCATTTGCCCCGCACAAAAAAAACTACGGAAGTCGCTGGTATTGGAAACTCTCACAGTAAAAGTAGATATAGGTCGTCAACAAATGTTAAGTCTCGATTCACTGATTTTGAAGTTTCACTCTCATTTTGTATCACGCCTCATATCTCGTATCAACCCGATGCTGAATTAGATATCTCATCGTGGAATTTGCCTCCAAATACTCAGCTAGCAGATGAAGATTTTTTCAAATCTAAACGTATCGATCTGCTTATTGGTACTGAAACATTTTTTGATATTTTGTCGGTTGGTCAAATTAGACTTGGTCCTAATTTACCCAAATTACATAAAACACTTTTTGGATGGATTGTAGCAGGCCGTTATCAATCTCATGTTTCTAGTTCTACTTGTATGCTCTCAATAGAAAAAGAGGTCGATTTGAAGTTACAACGTTTGTGGGAAATCGAAGAAATACAATCTAGCTCAAATGGTTTGACTCCCGAACAAAATGATTGTGAATCATTTTTCAACAACACCGTCTATCGTGAATCTTCTGGTAGGATTGTTGTCAAATTGCCGTTCAAGGAACCTGCCGAAACTCTAGGCCTTTCTCGAAACATGGCTCTTAAAAGATTTGCAGCTCAAGAAAGGCGCTTTGCTCGTGACAACCCTCTGAAAACCCAATATGTTGCTTTCATGAAGGAATATGAAGATTGCGGACATATGAGTCTAGTTCGAAGCCCTCATTTGGATCAACCTCATTATTTCATCCCTCACCATTGCGTTTTCAAGCTCAACAGTACTTCAACTAAGCTTCGAGTTGTTTTTGATGCCTCGTGTCCCTCATCTTCACAGAAATCGTTAAATGACATTATCATGGTTGGTCCAACGATTCAGGATGAACTTTATAAAATTCTACTTCGCTTTCGCCTTCATCGCTATGCTCTAACAGCGGATATAGTTAAAATGTATCGTCAGGTCCTCATTGACCCTCGCGATAGAAGATTTCAATACATTTTGTGGAGAAATTCGGAAGAAGAGGAAATTCGCACATACGAGCTTAACACTGTTACTTATGGAATGTCGTCTGCCTCTTATCTCGCAATTCGAAGTCTTCATTATCTTGCTGATCAATATACGGACCAGTTTCCACTTGGCTCAAGAACGATCAAATCATCATTCTATGTTGATGATTTTCTAGGTGGGGCGGATTCACTGGAAGAATTGACTCAAATAAAGCGGGAGATGATTGAAGTTCTTAATCGTGGTTGCTTCGAACTGGACAAATGGCATTCAAACCATAAAGACTTTCAACACGATAACACTATTAAAGATTTAAATATTGACGACTCTGCTATAACCAATGCTCTGGGTATCACTTGGAATCAACAAAGGGACGTTTTCTTGTTTTCGTTTTCGACTAAGTCTCATGATGATGAGAAAATCACCAAACGTACTATTTTGTCGCTCTCATCGTCTCTTTTTGACCCCCTTGGACTCTTGGCTCCGATTCTTATCAAATCAAAAATCATCATGCAGGAATTATGGATTCTGAAAATTAGTTGGGACGAATCTATTCCCCAGGAACTGCACTCGGCATGGGAACATTTCGTCTCAGATCTCAAAACTTTAAGTTCACTCGAAATTCCTCGATTTTGTCTCGCTCCTGTTTCTCAATCAGTTCAACTGCATGGCTTCTGTGATTCGTCAATTCGTGCTTATGGCTGCTGTTTTTACTTACGTGTGAAAACTACTTCTGGAAAAGGTTCTGTTCGCCTTTTCACTGCCAAATCTCGTGTTGCACCTACAAAAAGGCAGTCTCTTCCCAAGCTCGAATTGTGTGGAGCTCAACTTCTGGCAAAATTGTACTCCAAAATCAAAAACCTGCTCTTGATTCCAAATCCCGAAGTATTTCTCTGGTCAGATTCTCAATTGGTTCTTCATTGGCTTAAACAGCACTCCTCAACTCTATCCGTTTTTGTTGGCAACAGAGTATCGGAAATCCAGGATCTCACTAGTGGATGTGTTTGGCGTCATGTCCCAACGCATTTCAATCCTGCTGATATCGTCTCTCGTGGTTCTTCTGTAGAAGAACTATCCTCCTCAATCTGGCTCACCGGACCAGAATTTCTCGCTCTCGATCCCGCTCAATGGCCGCCTGAAAAAATGGATAAGCTCTCGCAAGAAAGTCAACAAGTAATCGACAGAGAAAAACGCAAAACTGCTTTTTGCCTCGAAGTTAGGTCGAATTACATCTTGGATTGCATCGAAAAGTATAGCTCGTACCTGAAAATAATTCGTATTGTCGCCTGGATGCTTCGTTTTGCTCAAAAACCAAAATCTAATATATATAATTCTGACTTTTTGCAGCCCCAAGAATTAGAAAATGCCTTGATTCGTATTGTCTTTAACATCCAGAAGCAGCATTTTCAAGATGACATAGATAGAGTTCAGAAGAAGAAAGATCCGGAAGGCGCTCTGAAGTGTCTCAACCCCTTCCTCGACTCATCAAGTGGGTTCAATTTGCTCAAGGTTGGAGGCCGCCTGGAATACGCAGCTATTTCTGAAGGCCAGAAGCATCCCATCATGTTGCCCAGAAAAAATCATTTTGTCACTTATCTTGTGCGACATCTACACCTTCAAAATTATCACGCTGGACCTAAGGCTCTAATGGCGTTCATTCGTGAAAGATTCTGGATCATCAACTCAAGGGAGCTGTGTCGTCGTATTGTTAACTCCTGCCCACAATGTATACGTTATCGCCCGAAATTGTTAAATCAGATGATGGGAAATCTGCCAGTAGAACGACTCAACCCCTCAAGGCCCTTCGCAAGATGTGCTGTCGATTTTTGTGGTCCTGTCAATACTTACCTAAGAATAAGAGGAAAAGTTCCTTACAAAACTTACATCGCAGTTTTCGTTTGTCTCGCTACCAAGGCAGTCCATATTGAAGTTGTCTCGGACCTATCAACTGACGCCTTTATTGCTGCTCTTAAAAGGTTGATCGGACGCAGAGGTTTGCCCACAGATATATTCTGTGACAATGCTAAAAATTTCGTTGGAGCAAATTCTAAGTTGGCACAATTAAAATCATTCCTTTTTGATCCTAAAAACTCTAATGCTATTATAAATTATTGCTCAAGTCAATTTATAAATTTTCGTTTTATTCCCCCTAGGGCACCACATTTTGGCGGATTGTGGGAGGCGGCCGTCAAGTCGGCCAAGGGTCATCTGACGAGGGCTCTATCAAACACTAGGCTCACTTATGAAGAATTAACAACTGCAATGGTCGAAATAGAGGCCATACTAAACTCGAGGCCCATTTCACCTTTGTCTTCCGATCCTAGCGACTTTGAGGCCCTTACGCCGGGCCATTTTCTGATCGGCGCTCCCCTGCGAAGTTTGCCAGAGCGTGATGTCCTGTCAAAAGAAGTCAACAACCTAGAATACTGGGCCCGAATAAGCGCTATCAAACAGAGTTTTTGGAAGAGGTGGTCCTACGACTACCTTAATGAGCTCCAAACCCGTAACAAATGGACTGCATCCAACCCTAACGTCAACCCAGGTTCTCTAGTTATTGTTCGAGAAGATAATCTACCCCCGCAACAATGGCTCATGGGCAAAGTCATAAATATCATCCGTGGAAGAGATGACCGGGTCCGTGTTGTCGATATCAAAACTACAAAGGGAACTATGCGTCGCCCTATCCACAAACTAGTTCTACTCTCTTCTTGAAAGGGTCCTTTCAATGGGGCCGGTATGTTATGTCACCGCATAAACATCTTTAATATATTATCATCCATTTTTGTCTTTTTATTTATTTCATATTGCATTAATTTTTCATTTGAACTTCCTATTAATTGTATTAATTTTAATCATGTAATTTTTCATTAAATTTCATTTCGTTTTGCATTTAAATACTTTCACATTTTTGCTTTTTCTAACCCATTGTAATTTGATCACTTTTTCGTGTATGCTAAACCACTGTGACTCGTTTTGGTTGTAACCCGTTAGGTTTTATTATTTGTTTCTCACTTGTTTTCTTTAAATTTTAAATAATATTGTTGTTCTTGTAAACAAAATATTATTTATTTGCAATGATTTTGTATGTACATTTTTTATGCATAGAGTTAAATAGGGACAAATTAACGTTATGCAGTAGCAGCGAGAAACAAATAATAACAACAAAAACAGTGGCTCCTTTTATATGAAATTTGTACTTAGGTTTAAGAAAAATATTTTTAAATAAAGCATTTTATAGTCAACCTTGAATTCATTCGAGCAACTTGTTTTTACATTTCTTTTGTTGAGACACGGTCGCAATTTCTCTATTTAGTTTTGGAAATTAAATTATCGTTGCCCAAACAACATTTTAGTGGCATATAGACAATAGTAATACAAATACTTTACTACTCTATATCGCCACCGGTGAAGAAAACGCTCCTCATCGTACATTTTGGCGCCCAACGTGGGGCACGATAATTTAAACATCGTTCTGGTTTTGTCGTACGGTCCGTGGTAAACCAAAAAATCGTTGTTGAAGTGCATCTTTCATTACAAGTGCACAGGTCGTAAGTGGAGTAGAAATCGTTTTGAAAAAACTGTCGGGTACCTCCTTGTAACAAGTGTACGGTCGTATAAAGTGAAGCTGTTGTGTTGCAACTTATTCTAAAGACTCCTTGCGAGCGAATTAAATAAGTATTGCTTTGAAAAACATTTTGAAAAAATATTGTGTAGTCCAGAGGACAATAATTTTGAAATAAAAAAAAGGTACTGTGTGGTGCATCAAACATTTAGAAAAAAAAAATACATAGAAATATTATTTTTCATTTTTGGCTCAGTGGAGAATTATATAAAAAATATTAAACAAAAAAAAAATCTAAAACTGTGTTTCGACATTACCGCTAATTGTTGTACATAAAAACTTATAATTTTTTTGTTGTGCTTTCGTTGGTTTCAGTTACGGTACATAATATACACATTATATACAATTCGTTTTGACAAAATTTTGTGGCATCGGTTACAGTGCTGATCAAAATTGTATTGCCGGTATTTAGAAAATTTTTTTGTGTAATTTTTGGCTCATTGGTTATTCAAATTAAATTTGTTTTGTGTATTTGAGAAATACTTTTGTGGTTCAACGATGACTCTAGAAGAAGCTAAGCAGCAACGGGCTAATACTAAGAAAAACATCACCCGCATCAAGAATCAGGTCGAGGCCAATGCAAAGGGTGAAGGAAAAACGCTTTCGTCAGTAGAGCTCAAGTGCCGTTTGGGGATTTTGGAATCATATTTCAAGCAAATCATGACATTTCAAACCCTAATCGAGAAATACGATCCTGATGACAATGGTCGGCCCGAAATTGAGGACATGTACATTGCCGCTAAAATGAGTATCCTGTCCCAGCTCAGTGAAGATGTTCACAACACTTCAATGTCTGAATCTACAGTTTGTTTCCCAGCACCCAGCCATAAATTACCAGCACTCAAATTGCCGACATTCAGTGGTAAATATAGTGAGTATAAAAATTTTATAACGTCTTTCAATCAAGTGATCGATCGTGAGCTTGGCTTTTCAAACATTGAGAAATTTAATCATCTGCTCAACTGCCTTCATGGACAGGCACTGGAAACGGTAAAGGCGTTCCAAATTACCAATGAAAATTACCCCAAGGCTCTCGAAAGGCTAAAAACGCGTTATGACAACAGCTCACTTATTTTTATGGAAAACATTACCACTCTTTTTGAACTTCCCAACATGTCGAAACATAATTGCACACAACTTCGTAGTCTTGTCGACAATGTTTCCGCCCTTTTTAGCTCTCTGCTATCTCTTGGCTCACACAGTGACATCGCACAATCAATGCTGATCTACATCGTTATGGAAAAGGTCGATGACGACACCAAAAGGAAATGGAAAGATTCATTGGACTTCACCAAACTGCCATCATGGGAAGACTGCTCTAAGATTCTAGAAAAACATTGCCAATTTCTGGAATCGGTCGAAACTAGCCATGCTCATGTGTCTCCTCGTAAGTCTGGTCATCAACCGTTTGGTAAGTCCAATGATAAAAATTCTAAATCAGGCTCTAGTTTTTCTATTTCCAAACGTGTTTGTCCGCTTTGTTCAAAATCTGACCACACACTTATTCGTTGTCCTCGCTTTAAAGAGATGAATGTCAGTCAACGCTTTGAAAATGTCAAACGGCTCGGCCTTTGTCTTAATTGCTTGTCAAAGGGGCATCATGTTAATAACTGTTCCTCCTCATTCAAGTGCAAAACTTGTTCTCGGTTACATCACAGCATGCTTCACCGTTCTCAATCTGCGTCAAGGCCCTCGTCCCCTGCTGCAGAACCAAAATCTTCTCGTGCAACTTTGAATGAAAATCCTGCCTCGGTCCACACGCATGTGGAAAGATCATCGCCAGATCAGATATTGCTTGCTACTGCCATAGTTCTTGTTCGTGATTCAACTGGATGCTTTCAATTGGGACGCGCCTTGTTGGATTCTTGCTCTCAATTGAATTTCATGACTGACGAATTTTCTCAAAGGCTGCATTTGCCCCGCACAAAAAAAACTACGGAAGTCGCTGGTATTGGAAACTCTCACAGTAAAAGTAGATATAGGTCGTCAACAAATGTTAAGTCTCGATTCACTGATTTTGAAGTTTCACTCTCATTTTGTATCACGCCTCATATCTCGTATCAACCCGATGCTGAATTAGATATCTCATCGTGGAATTTGCCTCCAAATACTCAGCTAGCAGATGAAGATTTTTTCAAATCTAAACGTATCGATCTGCTTATTGGTACTGAAACATTTTTTGATATTTTGTCGGTTGGTCAAATTAGACTTGGTCCTAATTTACCCAAATTACATAAAACACTTTTTGGATGGATTGTAGCAGGCCGTTATCAATCTCATGTTTCTAGTTCTACTTGTATGCTCTCAATAGAAAAAGAGGTCGATTTGAAGTTACAACGTTTGTGGGAAATCGAAGAAATACAATCTAGCTCAAATGGTTTGACTCCCGAACAAAATGATTGTGAATCATTTTTCAACAACACCGTCTATCGTGAATCTTCTGGTAGGATTGTTGTCAAATTGCCGTTCAAGGAACCTGCCGAAACTCTAGGCCTTTCTCGAAACATGGCTCTTAAAAGATTTGCAGCTCAAGAAAGGCGCTTTGCTCGTGACAACCCTCTGAAAACCCAATATGTTGCTTTCATGAAGGAATATGAAGATTGCGGACATATGAGTCTAGTTCGAAGCCCTCATTTGGATCAACCTCATTATTTCATCCCTCACCATTGCGTTTTCAAGCTCAACAGTACTTCAACTAAGCTTCGAGTTGTTTTTGATGCCTCGTGTCCCTCATCTTCACAGAAATCGTTAAATGACATTATCATGGTTGGTCCAACGATTCAGGATGAACTTTATAAAATTCTACTTCGCTTTCGCCTTCATCGCTATGCTCTAACAGCGGATATAGTTAAAATGTATCGTCAGGTCCTCATTGACCCTCGCGATAGAAGATTTCAATACATTTTGTGGAGAAATTCGGAAGAAGAGGAAATTCGCACATACGAGCTTAACACTGTTACTTATGGAATGTCGTCTGCCTCTTATCTCGCAATTCGAAGTCTTCATTATCTTGCTGATCAATATACGGACCAGTTTCCACTTGGCTCAAGAACGATCAAATCATCATTCTATGTTGATGATTTTCTAGGTGGGGCGGATTCACTGGAAGAATTGACTCAAATAAAGCGGGAGATGATTGAAGTTCTTAATCGTGGTTGCTTCGAACTGGACAAATGGCATTCAAACCATAAAGACTTTCAACACGATAACACTATTAAAGATTTAAATATTGACGACTCTGCTATAACCAATGCTCTGGGTATCACTTGGAATCAACAAAGGGACGTTTTCTTGTTTTCGTTTTCGACTAAGTCTCATGATGATGAGAAAATCACCAAACGTACTATTTTGTCGCTCTCATCGTCTCTTTTTGACCCCCTTGGACTCTTGGCTCCGATTCTTATCAAATCAAAAATCATCATGCAGGAATTATGGATTCTGAAAATTAGTTGGGACGAATCTATTCCCCAGGAACTGCACTCGGCATGGGAACATTTCGTCTCAGATCTCAAAACTTTAAGTTCACTCGAAATTCCTCGATTTTGTCTCGCTCCTGTTTCTCAATCAGTTCAACTGCATGGCTTCTGTGATTCGTCAATTCGTGCTTATGGCTGCTGTTTTTACTTACGTGTGAAAACTACTTCTGGAAAAGGTTCTGTTCGCCTTTTCACTGCCAAATCTCGTGTTGCACCTACAAAAAGGCAGTCTCTTCCCAAGCTCGAATTGTGTGGAGCTCAACTTCTGGCAAAATTGTACTCCAAAATCAAAAACCTGCTCTTGATTCCAAATCCCGAAGTATTTCTCTGGTCAGATTCTCAATTGGTTCTTCATTGGCTTAAACAGCACTCCTCAACTCTATCCGTTTTTGTTGGCAACAGAGTATCGGAAATCCAGGATCTCACTAGTGGATGTGTTTGGCGTCATGTCCCAACGCATTTCAATCCTGCTGATATCGTCTCTCGTGGTTCTTCTGTAGAAGAACTATCCTCCTCAATCTGGCTCACCGGACCAGAATTTCTCGCTCTCGATCCCGCTCAATGGCCGCCTGAAAAAATGGATAAGCTCTCGCAAGAAAGTCAACAAGTAATCGACAGAGAAAAACGCAAAACTGCTTTTTGCCTCGAAGTTAGGTCGAATTACATCTTGGATTGCATCGAAAAGTATAGCTCGTACCTGAAAATAATTCGTATTGTCGCCTGGATGCTTCGTTTTGCTCAAAAACCAAAATCTAATATATATAATTCTGACTTTTTGCAGCCCCAAGAATTAGAAAATGCCTTGATTCGTATTGTCTTTAACATCCAGAAGCAGCATTTTCAAGATGACATAGATAGAGTTCAGAAGAAGAAAGATCCGGAAGGCGCTCTGAAGTGTCTCAACCCCTTCCTCGACTCATCAAGTGGGTTCAATTTGCTCAAGGTTGGAGGCCGCCTGGAATACGCAGCTATTTCTGAAGGCCAGAAGCATCCCATCATGTTGCCCAGAAAAAATCATTTTGTCACTTATCTTGTGCGACATCTACACCTTCAAAATTATCACGCTGGACCTAAGGCTCTAATGGCGTTCATTCGTGAAAGATTCTGGATCATCAACTCAAGGGAGCTGTGTCGTCGTATTGTTAACTCCTGCCCACAATGTATACGTTATCGCCCGAAATTGTTAAATCAGATGATGGGAAATCTGCCAGTAGAACGACTCAACCCCTCAAGGCCCTTCGCAAGATGTGCTGTCGATTTTTGTGGTCCTGTCAATACTTACCTAAGAATAAGAGGAAAAGTTCCTTACAAAACTTACATCGCAGTTTTCGTTTGTCTCGCTACCAAGGCAGTCCATATTGAAGTTGTCTCGGACCTATCAACTGACGCCTTTATTGCTGCTCTTAAAAGGTTGATCGGACGCAGAGGTTTGCCCACAGATATATTCTGTGACAATGCTAAAAATTTCGTTGGAGCAAATTCTAAGTTGGCACAATTAAAATCATTCCTTTTTGATCCTAAAAACTCTAATGCTATTATAAATTATTGCTCAAGTCAATTTATAAATTTTCGTTTTATTCCCCCTAGGGCACCACATTTTGGCGGATTGTGGGAGGCGGCCGTCAAGTCGGCCAAGGGTCATCTGACGAGGGCTCTATCAAACACTAGGCTCACTTATGAAGAATTAACAACTGCAATGGTCGAAATAGAGGCCATACTAAACTCGAGGCCCATTTCACCTTTGTCTTCCGATCCTAGCGACTTTGAGGCCCTTACGCCGGGCCATTTTCTGATCGGCGCTCCCCTGCGAAGTTTGCCAGAGCGTGATGTCCTGTCAAAAGAAGTCAACAACCTAGAATACTGGGCCCGAATAAGCGCTATCAAACAGAGTTTTTGGAAGAGGTGGTCCTACGACTACCTTAATGAGCTCCAAACCCGTAACAAATGGACTGCATCCAACCCTAACGTCAACCCAGGTTCTCTAGTTATTGTTCGAGAAGATAATCTACCCCCGCAACAATGGCTCATGGGCAAAGTCATAAATATCATCCGTGGAAGAGATGACCGGGTCCGTGTTGTCGATATCAAAACTACAAAGGGAACTATGCGTCGCCCTATCCACAAACTAGTTCTACTCTCTTCTTGAAAGGGTCCTTTCAATGGGGCCGGTATGTTATGTCACCGCATAAACATCTTTAATATATTATCATCCATTTTTGTCTTTTTATTTATTTCATATTGCATTAATTTTTCATTTGAACTTCCTATTAATTGTATTAATTTTAATCATGTAATTTTTCATTAAATTTCATTTCGTTTTGCATTTAAATACTTTCACATTTTTGCTTTTTCTAACCCATTGTAATTTGATCACTTTTTCGTGTATGCTAAACCACTGTGACTCGTTTTGGTTGTAACCCGTTAGGTTTTATTATTTGTTTCTCACTTGTTTTCTTTAAATTTTAAATAATATTGTTGTTCTTGTAAACAAAATATTATTTATTTGCAATGATTTTGTATGTACATTTTTTATGCATAGAGTTAAATAGGGACAAATTAACGTTATGCAGTAGCAGCGAGAAACAAATAATAACAACAAAAACAGTGGCTCCTTTTATATGAAATTTGTACTTAGGTTTAAGAAAAATATTTTTAAATAAAGCATTTTATAGTCAACCTTGAATTCATTCGAGCAACTTGTTTTTACATTTCTTTTGTTGAGACACGGTCGCAATTTCTCTATTTAGTTTTGGAAAATAAATTATCGTTGTCCAAACAACATTTTAGTGGCATATAGAGAATAGTAATACAAATACTTTACTACTCTATATCGCCACCGGTGAAGAAAACGCTCTTCATCGTACACATGGCATGGTATGAAACTTTATTGGGGACGACATGGCATGGCAAAAGTTACATTTTTATACAAAATATTGTGTAATTATGCATAAAAAACATTGATACAACGAGCCACAACAACATTATGAACAAAAACGTTCATAGACATGGTATTCAATACAACGAGCTACAACAGCTTAGTCGATTTGCAACAACATGCTAAGACACCTTGATGACTTTGCATGACATGGCATGAAATTTTATTTGGGACGACATGACATAGCAAAAAAAATGTTGCATTCTACAGTACTTTAATACTGAAGTATAAATTAACAATGCAATGAATTTTATTCAAGAAAAAAAATAGCTCAAAATTATTACTTTTCCTACCCGTACTTGTATACATATTGCCAATCATTGTTAAAAAAAAATAAAATATATTGCTGTACGTATTATTTTGAACATATGTGTTGGTAGATTCTCTTCATTGTCCTTAGGGTGAGAATCATACTATTAGGGCGGCCAGAAGGGGCTGTCACACTACAGACACACATTTAAGTGCCTGTATTTTGTTTTGTTCTACATTTTCTTTTCTGATTGTTGGGGAGTATACAAATAGTAATGATTTAGAAAATCTCATAATAGAAGAAACAAAAAAAAATTAAAAAAAAAAATCATTTTTACAACTACAACTACTACTTCTACCTCTCAAATACAGACAAAAGATACACATTTGTTGGCCGTAATAATAATTCATATCAAAATTGTCTATTTTGTGCTGATTTTGATGCCTTGTTTTTGCTTAATTCTTACATTCAAATACTTGAATGAAAAGGTAAATTAGGCGAATAGAAGCAGAGAAGATTTTTTAACACATCATTTCGGTTTTGAAAAATGTCAAATAAGAATACGAAAATTAAAAAAAAAAGAAAAAAATTATTAAAAATCATAAAATATTAAGCGTTCAGTTAGCGGCAAACCAGCGTAACACTAATTTGTGTTGAAAAATATTTTTGATTTTGTAAAACAATTATGGGGTAAATATTTTGAAAAACATAAATTTGTTGTGTAGAAGGTGTGAAATAAATTTTAAATCAGGTGTGAAATTTAACAACAAAACTACAATAAATAAGAAATTTCAAGTTTAAAAAATTCGCAGTCGACGGGAAGAGTATGCATTTGGACTCCAGTAGAAAAATGTAAAAATTTAAAATTTTCTTTAATTATTACTACGGATTTCGCTTGCTTGTCAAAAATTACTTTGGTATGTCTTTGCGATTCAAGGCGAAAATTTTTGGCTGTCTAGAGTCTTGACATCCTTAGATTGTTATGTTTGATAGATGATGTCTGAGGATTAACCCGAAGGAAACGAAAGAAAACTTCTTTCTTTAATCTCTCTTATTATTTTATCAATCGAAATTAAAAGTAATCTCAATTATTTCTAATTGTTGGCACCGAGTCACAAATTCAATCAGCATTTCATGAATAAGTAGTCTACGAATTGCAGAAAAGTTTGCTATATGGCACGGCACCGATCTACGTGTAGCTACCATGGTCCCTGTTTAGTGACCTCAGAAGATTGTTCGCCCTCGACAAAACAATTCTATTTCTATTTTGAAATTGAAAAGAAATCATAAAATAAAAATTGCTTCGCAAAACAGTATGACCGCTATAACCAAGACAATAGTATTGAATATTAAGAAACAGTTCACCAACAAACTGTGGTTTACTGTCTTAGCCTATAAACCTTTTAGTCCAAATGTTAAATTGGCACACTCTCGTGTTTTACAATAATTGATTGGCTGTTTTATTTTTTTTAATTTGGATTTAAAAACTCAGCATCTGCAAATTTTTTGTTTCCTTTCTCTCGCTTTTATTTAACACTTATTAAGAAAATAAATTATTTTCAATTCAAATACAAATTAGAAAAGAAAAAAAATGAAAATAAAGATCAAAAGAAAATTTGAAAATCTCTCAAAAAAAAAAAATTAAAATTAAAAAAAAAAAACAAATCAAAAGAAAGTGAAATATAGGAAATCATAAGAAATATATTTCCAGCCGCTCAATAATATGAAAATTAAATTGAAAAATTAGCCATTAACATATCTACAAGAGAAGAAACAAATGTTTCATTAATTTTTAAACGTAAAATAGAAAACGTCACGCCATCATGTTTTACAACATGTTGCATTCTGTTATCGCTACTGCAACTGCCAGCAATTGCTGCTGTTCATAATGATGATTAACTTCAAAATGATTTGTGTTTGATTTTTCATTTGTCTGTTTCTTTCCTCCCCGTTTGTATTTCTTTAATTTTCTGAAAATCTTATGAGATAAAAAATGGAAAACATATAATTTTGTCGTGTTGGCAATTTTTTATAATTTTTGGTACAAATTGCTTGGGATGAGAATAATTTATTTTTGCGATATTATAGCACATTAGATTGGTATTAACCCTTTAGCTGTGTATTTTATTAAAACTCAACTCTTGAGTAAATATTAGGGTGGGTCAATTTTTTGCCTACTAAGCGTATAGCAAAATCGTAATCTACGGGAAATTCTAAGAACTTTTCCCAAAGAAACCATGGTTCGAAAATTAAAATCGAGCTTCCGTTTTTTTAAGGGAAAATTTGGTGCTCAGGTGAATTACCCTTATTTTAAAATAAGGTCCAAGCAGCGTTTTGGCGTTGAGTCCATAAGTCTTTAAAATGTTTTGGTTAGAATTATCTTATAGAAGTCCTTAAAAACTTCCCACAACTATTCTTTTTTGGAAGGATTTCATCCTCTTTGATAATATGCCATCAAATTTTAATAGGATTTGAGTCTAAAAACTGTGTAGACCAGCTTAAAATCTTGCCGCCATTGTTTTCAAACCAACCTTTTGCTCTATTTGATATGTGTTTCGGGTCGTTATCTTGTTGAAACACACATTAACGTGACATTCCATTCATAATAAGACATCATGATGACGTGTATAGAATATTTGTGTGGTATACGACATACATTGTAGCTTTTATCCTAAATAAAGGTCCTATATAATAGCATGAAAAACGTCCCCATATCATTAAGAATAAGTGGGAAAGTATCTTGTACTAGGAAGAAACTAAAATTAATTTATTTGATTCCGAAAGAAGTAATTTCACTGTGAGAAGACACTCTAATCAACAATTCCTTCCGCAATATACAATAAAAACCATTAAAAAATATTGGCGGAAACATAATGGTATTGAGACGTTTTTCATACTATGGTACATGACCTCTATTTAGAATTAAAGATTCAATGGATGTCGTATACCACACAAATATTCTATACACGTCATCATGATGTCTTATTATGAATGGATATTAATACAATTAATGCATATTACAATGAAGTGAACAAATTTTGTTGATATTTGACAACTTACTTGTCAATAAAAAAAATTTTTAAAATAAAAAATGTTAAATAAAATACATTTTAAATCTAAATATATAAAATTGAATGTGTGTTTGTTTATTTGTTTGTTTGTTTGTTTGTTTGTACCTTATAGGAGATCAAACCTCTAGACCGATCTTCCTGAAATTTTCACAGCATTTAATTGGGACTCTGGCATGATTAATAGGGTACTTTTTTTCGACCACGCCCACTTTTACGCCCACTTTTTTAAAATTATGTAATTACTTCCATATAGTTTTTAACAGATTTACTTCAAATTGTATACACATTATACTCCAGGCAAAGTATAAATAAACATTTCTTACGCCACGCCCCTTTAAACGCAAAATTTTATTTGAAAGTTTTAAACTTTTTGTTTCTTTCAACGGATTTTTTTTTTATTTGGTAGTATATTGCTCTTAATACTATTAACGTCGCCATATAACTATGAACCACGTCACCGCCGTTAATTTAATTATATAACGAGGTGGTAGCGAAGCACACCGGGTTCAGCTAGTTTCTTATAAAAATTTATTAATTTGTATTTTAAAAATTTACATAAATAGGTAAGAAAAGAAAGAAAGAAAAGTAGAATAGACTAGAGTGATGCCAGCCCTTCTTGATATGTGGCCAGCTGTTTTCTGGTTTCCAACTGTCAAATGAAGATTGATTAAGCTAAATTGCAGATGCCTGAATACTTAAAATAATTTTGGCAATTAAAATTCATTCGTGTTCGAACATAAAATATATAAAATTTTATTATATGACAATATGTTTCTTATTCTTGTGATCGAATCTAATTTCGATAGCATTAGCTTCTATGACACCTCGGGTTGTTTGTAATGCAAAACTAGTAGAAAATTTAATTGGTAGTACAAACTTATTATTTAAAATTGATTTTTTATTTTTTCTGTATAAAGAATTAATGGGTTAAATTTCCTAAATAGAATTTTTTTCTATATACTTATTTACACAGTTTCAGGTGTTTATATGGCGTAATAAAACGGGTATTAAAAACTAATTCCAAGAAATTTTTAATAAATCATGTTTTGCTTAATGAAAATAGAAACTAAACTATAAACAAAAATAAAAATTTGACACTTACGTTTTCTTTTTCCTCGTAAAGAGAACTTACCTGTAAATAAATGAAACGAAAACAAAAAAATTAGCAAAAAAATAACAAATAAAAATGGCAAAATATGAGAAATATTTAGAAAATGAAAAATAGGCGCGAAATTGTTAAAACAAAATTAATTATTTACTACAAGCATGTATAAGAAAATATATGTATATACATGCATACAAATATAAAATAATAAATTCAGGCCATGTGCTTTTTATTTTAAAGAAACAAAAAGAGAAAAAAAAAACGTCAAAAAATTAAAAAAAATAAAAAAAAATCCAATTTAATTTCGATTTTTAATGTTTCTTTATTGTTGGCTGGTTGTTGCTGATTTTCGTTTTTTTCCCCAATATATGTTTAAATCGAAGGCTATAAGGGGAAGTCGTAAATTAGTTCATGAACCAGATGTTGCAAATAACAACAAGTTGTAGTTGTTTACAACAATAACACCAACAACAATGTTAGCTATAATATCTTGATAAAAAACATAAACAACAGCAGCGCAAAAATATATATACTTTTATATTAAACATTACGAACAAAAAAAAAATTAAATAAAATTCGGCCACTTTACTCGTAAATACTAAACAACGGCCCAATAAAAATACTCAAAAATTATGGCGAAAAATGTGCACACGATTTTGATATTGCCTTGCTTCTGCCATGGCTATCTTTTTTATACACATTTAGATCATAATTCGTTAAGAAAAAAAAAAATAAAAAATACAATTTATCAAAAACTAATGAAAAAAGGAACATTTGTATCTACATATCCCCCTTATAAAAATCACAAAAACACTTTTTTATTTCGTTTATTAAGAAAATTGAATTAACAAGAACTGTTTTTTGAAAATTTTGCGATAATATTTACAATAAGAAAAATATATATTTACTTGGGTTTTATAGCAATGGGTTATTGTAACCCAAGACAATTGTTAATTTGATTTGTTAATATAAACGACCGTAGAAAAAACCAAAAAAGAATTCCAGATGTACATGGACTATGTGTGGGATATAAAATCGTCCAAATATTTATAATGGCTTTTGTGGGTGAAGCGCCGAAATTTCCAATTTTCCAAAATTATAATAGCCTTTGGAATAAATTTATTTTTACAGGCTGTATAAACAAATTTCAACCAAAATTACCAAATCATGATAACCGATTTTTTGTAACCGCAATCGGCTAATCATCATTGACACCAGTGCCCTTTAGTTTCAGCAAGGCTGCGGCTCAAACCACACAGCCAGCCAAACAACTCAGTATTGCATGAGAAATTACTCGGTGGCGATTAGGAGATGTCAATTAGCCGCCTTGTTCTTGTGATTCCCCCCCCCCCCCGGGGGATACATCCTGGTTGCTCATAATTACGCCCCGTCAGTGGCCTGTTTTCTCCGGGGAATATGGAGTTCACCTAGCTCTGGGTGGCCTGGCACTCGCTATAGGCAGAGAGGTTGGTAATTTATTACTAACCAACTCACGGACTGACCAGAGACGCCTACTTTAATCTGGTACTACGGGCATCAGGGAGCCCCCGGTTATGCCTGGGCTGTCCTGTCATTCGGGGAGTGATGCTAATCGGCCTGATGGTTTGGGTGCGGCTCTTCGGGGAGTACTCGTAGTGGTTGTGCTAGTGCTAAATGGGAAAACCCCTCAACAAGGGGGGTATTACTACCCAGGCAGTGGTAGTACTAAATTGCTAATTTGATGACCATGGGCCTTCTTCTGACCGGGGTGTCTTTGATATCTCCTCTGGTCAAACGCGGCGTATTTGACCATCACCCTTTGCAACAGTGTGACGTGTGGTAAGTCACTGACAGGTACGCACGTTAAACTCTATACAGTTGTGCTTCTGATTAAACGATGCTGTATTATTTTCTTTCGGGACAGTTGAAAGACCGGGTTTACGTGAACAAACCACAAACAACTAACGCTTTGAAAGGTGAAATTCTTCGGTGTATTCACGAGATAAGTGAAGCTTTATTGCAAAATGTGGTTTATAATTTTGCGAAAAGAGCGGACATCTGCCGACGTGCGGAATATTTCTACTTTTATCCTTTTTTAGAATTTATTTGCATTTTTTAAAGAACAAACATTTTTTCTTAATAGTTTCTTCTCAATTTTATTTACAGCATATTTTTGATTTTCTCTAATGCCTGTATTCAGTGTTGCATTTCACATATTGAATGCAGAGAGCAGTTGATGCGTTAGTTATGAACTATGAATAATATCTAGTACTATTTAGTTTGTATTTTTATTAATTTCGGCTTACTTTGATTTATGAAATTATAATTCTAACATAACACTATTTTATGTCTAAAAGTCAACAAGCGCAACTGACATACAATAAGTTTGAAATAGTACACTAATTTGAGGGCTCTTAAGTTATTCTATAAGGTGCGTTAGAGAAGCCAACTACAATATATTTTTTACTTTTGTTTAATAAAACTTTTCTACAAGATTCTAAGAATCTTCATAAACTCTCTTAAATATGAGATGAAGTCATCAAATTATGGTTTTAAAAATTAAATATTCAAAAAAATTGAAAATAAATATAAAATTTCTTTTTTTATTAAATATTATGCGGATAAACAATTAATTAATCAGTCTTATAATTAAACAACTTTTGAACGTCATGAAAAAAGATTTTTTTTTTAAACGTAAATTTCTAAAATTACAGCAGCAAAAACTATTTGCTTAAAGTCAACCAACCAAGACACTTGAGTCACTTATTCACCCATTTATTTAGAAATTCAATCACTACTTTTCACTTGTTCACTTTATCAATAGTTTGTTTGAAATTTATTTTCTATTTTTTTCAATTAATTTTTATTTTAAATCAGTTTTTTATTTAATTGTTAGAAAAAAAAAACACTTAAAAATACACAAATTTTAAGAAACAAAAAAAACTCGTTTTTTTTTTTTCAAGTGTTGAATAATGACTCTGTGACTACTGATTAACAAGAGAAATCAATGTCGAGTTGAAGGAACAATTTTTTAGCGTAAATATTGGCAAAACGACAAAAGGTGTTCAAAACTAATTTGTTGTTCATCATGTACTACATTGTTGTGTTGCTGTTCCTGTATTGTTTTTATTGTTGTGTTTGTTGATAATGGGGCAGCAAATAGACAAAGAGATAGAGTAGCATCCAATTTAAAATCGTGTTCTCTCTCACAACATACAAAATCTTGTACAAAATAATAGACACGAAAAAAGACCACCTGTTTTCTTAAAACAAATACTACAAAATCCCAAAGATTTTAATAGATTTTCAAAACAATTGAAAGAATCATTGTCATCAGTAGCATATATCTTCTCGTTTAAGTATTGAATGAGAAATACATTTGTATTGTAAAATATGTTGAACATTTTAAATTGTGCAACTGAATTAAGTGAAAACAGCTGAGATTTATTAGTGATATATTGGAAGATTTAAATGACGCCGAAACAAAGGTCGTATATATGAGAGATTTACATAGAAAATTATATTTTTTTTATAGCTTAAGTATAAAATAAAACTTTGGTCTCATATATGAAGGCCTCATCTGTCAAATCAATTAATTCAAGTTTCATTCTTTATATTTTTTTTTAATGTCGGGTGATAACATTGTTTTTGGAAACTCAGCTATTTTCTAATAACATGCTACTGTCAAACATGCTCAGTTTACTCTATAATTTAATCATGAATCGACTTAAAAACAAATAAAGCTTGAAAGTTTGTGAATTTTTTTTACCAAAATTTATTCTCGCTTAAGAAAGTACATCACATACTTCTGGCATTTTATGGTCAGTGTAGGCGAACTTCTGTGGCGGCTATTTAGATATTAACCCATTAACGCCCACATGAAAACCACAAACAATTTTTCAAATTCAATCTTTATTACTAGATTTAAACAACATTTTTTACTGTACTATAAGAGAAAAAAACCAAAAAAATATTCAGAGTTGTCTTTTTTGAGATGTACTCAGTTTAGTACAATTGGCTCTTAAGTATGGTATTTTGCAAAACATCCTCTTTCCAAACAAAGTGTTTTCAGGCACTTACAACATGATGTTTTAACTCAATATGAGCATATGGCACATCAAAGTTGATTTGGTGTTTTTTGGGGGTTGCTGCCATTATAAACTAAATAACTATTCACAATCCCACAAGAAATAAATCGCTAGTCAAAATGGGGATTCCTCTCATTGATATTTTTCAGATGTGATGGACAACAGCTACGTGGATGTTGCATGTACTCTTATTGACTGATAAAAAGCGTTTCCAGAATAATAAATTGCATTTTATAATTTTTACGTCAACTTTAAGTTGTGTACTATATATAGTACAGCGGGCGGAAATGGGTTAAACCAGCGATACGCATACATTGAGTGCAAACAGAGGAAATTGTCGCAGGTATAACCGCCAGTATAGTTTATGACCGTAAATTATCAATTCGACGCCGTTTACAGCAATAGGGCCTCTGTTACTCCACTAAATGAATAAATTGCGGAAGGATGTGCATATAAACTTTGGGCAAAGTTGGATGAAAATCCACATTTTTGTTGAAAAATTCAATTGGACGTGAATAAGCAAAATTGATGTATTTGGTGTAAAGAGCAACCAGAGGCATAGCAAAAACTGCCAATGTATCCTGAACAATACACTGTACTTTTTAAAGGCAACGAAGGCAGGTAAATTATAGTGAATGGCGAGAGTTTCCGTGCGATGATTGCAATTTTTTTTTCTATATTTATAAAAAAGTAAAACAGATTTGAAATATATTTTTTTATTTGTATGGAAAATTTCATCCCGGGAATATATTATGACTTCTGGCAATACGTCCCGCCAGGGGCCTGTGTTCTCGGGGAATATGGAGTTGAACTAGCTCTGGGTGGCCTGGCGCTCGCTATAGGCAGAGAGTTGTTGGTAAATTGTCGACGGTCTCAGGGACTGACCAGAGACACCTATCTAATCTGGTACTACGGGCACCAGGAGCCCCTGGAGCCTGTGCTCCCCTGTCATTCGGGGTGTGAGGTAGATCGGCCTGATGGTTTGGGTGCGGCCCTTCGGTTGTAGTATATGCCGGATAGTATCACCTCCTCAGCAGGGTTCTACTATCCAGGCAATGGTAGTATCATGATTACAAATACCTTGTCATAGGGCTCCCTCTTGGCGGCTTGGCTGCGTCATGTCCGAAATTTGAGGGCACCGGTACTGGATGGCGCTAGGTGAGACGCATAGTATTTCACCTTTACCCATACAACTGGGTAGCGTGTGGTGTGTCTACGGACGCGTACGCACGTTGAACTTTTCTATTGTATGCAAAATTTGACACATTTCTTTACATTTTATTATTGTTTTTTGTTGTTGCTGTTGTTGATGTTGCTGTATACGGTCGCCTTTGCATTTAGAAACAATTTCGGTGATATGGTACCGTGGCTATTTTTCACAAAGAACACTTGGAACGTTTAATTTTGAATCAGTTTTTCGAGCACTGCTGGCCACAAGTCACATATCACTCAAACAATTTTGTTTTCTGCGGGCATATTTGTTGATGATTTGTAGTCGCCGTGGTCTAGTGGTTAGTGTGTTGGCTTACTAAGACGATAGTGCCGGGTTCAAATCTCAGCACCGACATCTTGAAAAAAGAAATATGAAAAAAATATTTCTTTCGGCGACTACCTCTCAGCAGTCTTCTGGCAAAAGCTCTGAGAGTAATTAATTGCCATGAAAGAGCTTCTCAAGTCTGTCGTTCGGAGTCGACATTAAACTGTAGGTCCCGGTACTCATGTATAGAAATTTACACACACAACATGAGTGCTGCGAGAAGCTAGGCCGTAATCCTGACACAGGGTTGTAAAGGCCAGTTATGTATGTATGTATGTTGTCAGCATGAATCACCCAAGTAATCGAAAAGTTAAAGGAATAAGATCTAACGATGCCACAAGTGTACAAAATTGCACCAAATGGAACATTTTACTGGATGTAATAGATATTTTAAGTCGTTTGTAATTTGGACGAGTTGATTATTAGGAACCTATGAACATATGGGTTTTCTTGGATGGTACCTCTAGAAAAATTTTCATTTTCCTTAATTATTTGTAAAATCAAGATAAAAATTGCATTCCTGTTCCTGTATTCACTAAAATTCGATCATGAGCTGCTTACTTTTGTATGCTAGCAATCTAAGCACTTGACCACGTCATGTCAGAGTATACTGGCATTAGAACTTAAATCAATAAAGTTTAGAGAACGCCTTCCACTAATTTTTAAATGAGGAAATTAATACGGAACTGTTAATTAAAAAAAAAATCAATATTAAAACTCCAATAAATTTCCAATTCCCAAAGAAAGAATAAAAAAGAAAAATCGTACTTTAATTCTTTTGTTAAACAGTTATTTGACAGCCACAAAATATGTTTGTTTTCCAATTCTGTCAACTAATAGAAAAATTCTTTCTTTGTCATTAAATGTTAATCTTTAGGAAATCTTTTTAACACATTATTTTTAGTTACGATATCGTCGTTTCATCATCAGTCATTACATCTCCCCCTTTTAAAATGCCATCAATTTTATCCAGCTAATTATTTTATGGCCTTGCCGCTGTCTGGTGGCTTTTAGTTGTCAGTGCTTAAAGAAGAATATTTTTGTTTTCTTTTTTTTTAATTCTTTCATTCTTTATTAATTTTTTATGGAAGTAGTATAGGTAAATATATGTATGAATTTACATACAACGATTTTTAAAAATGTTTTTAATATTCCCGCTAACATTTTTGGCTATTGGCACTATTAATCATATTCTAAGTCTGTTTGTAATCTTTTGCACGCATTTTCTAATCATAACCGACTCATTTGGCGGAAGAATATGAAACCTTATCAGTAGGTTTTCTAAAAAACAGGAAAGAAAGTAATTGATTGGCTTATTATCATGCATTTACATCAGTGATGTCCACTACTACATAAACACACTTGCGCTTGTGTATGAAGCAGAGAAAATACTCTGCTTACTTCTATCAGAAATGGGACTGTTCGAATTACTTTCTGTTTATAACTTCATAATTATTTCTTCATAATTCTGAGTAAAGTACGTAATCGATTCTCCGATAGACATGTGACCGATCTATTAAGAATAAAGGAGTAGCGAGTTCACATAGATTTGGAGCAAATAATGAATAATTATTTCAGTTAAATAAAAATGATACAAAAATATGCACTATCCATCCCTGCACTATGTTGGAGAGAAGCTAAAATCTAAAAAGAGCATGAGTAACAATATTTCTTTTTATTATGTACGTGTTTGACTTCGACGCAAGCAGAATTTGTTTTCCTATCACGCGTGATAGGGAAAGAGAATCTTGGACATCACTGATTTACATGATCATTATTTAATCAAACAGTTTTTAATCTTCTAGAATCTAGACAAACAAAACTTAGATAGTAAACAAATGGACTAGGTAACCATTTACATTTTAAACACCTGGATCGATTTACGATTTTTATTGTACACTTGTTAAGCATAAGTGCGACACTATTTTCGACTTCTGAATGTTTAGAAAATCAGTTTTTGTTTACCAAAAGCACGCGAGACAGTCTCAGCGGGGTGATTTTTTTTTTGTGAACACGATTTCAATGCCAATATGTCACATACATCACCAACAGCAACATGTTAGATTTTCGAAAGAGGCTTTCGCCACAACTATTCATATGAAACTTTTTATTTAATTGAAATACAGAGAGCGAGCGAAGCACGCCACGGTTTAGTTAGTACACAGAATATTATTAAAATGATTCTGTAATTTAATTGTCTTCAGCTACCTTTACATTTGTCAAATATTTGATGAAAATATTTTATAAAGATTTCTGTTTTATGTAAACAATTATTAATGAAATATTTAAAACAAAAAAACGCAAGAAATAATATTTAGAATTTCAATTTATTAAACTTCAAATAACAAAGAATAAAATATTGGCTACGTTGTTTTCATCAAATATTTGACAAATCTGACCGACCGTACCTTTAGAATTGTTTACAGACAAACATACATTCATACATACTTGGATGGATCAAATTTGTAAAGAAAATGCCTGTCTATTTAAAAACTGAAAAAGAAAACACGCAAACGTGAAACATATTTTTTTTTGTTATAATTTTATTAAATTTGATTTGTTATTGCTGTTGTACCCCCTCCGTTTGTTTTATTTCTGTTTTCATCATCACATTCTCATTCAGTTCAATTTCGTTTTCTATTCAATTGTTTTATTCTGTATTTATAAAAGCGACCACTTGCTATTTTGTTTTTGTTTTACAATCATAATAGAATGAATGATTGCTACTCATATTAATTGTTATTGCTGTTGTTGGTAACATTAATATCTTTAGGTTTTTTTTATGTGTGGTTGTTTTTGTTGTTGTTGTCTATTTTAATTGAGTGTTTATTTCTTAATTTTTTTTATTTCTGCTTGTAATTTTTGGAACAAAAAACGAAACTTGAATATTTTTTAAAAGAACAACAATTTGTTTTTTATTTATTTGTTTATTTTTATTTGCTGTTGTTGTTGTTGTTGATGTTTTCTTTTTTTACCTAGAAATCGTGAAACTCATTTAAAGCCATTTTATGTTAAAAAAAATTACAAAAAACGTAATTTTAATTTAAACAGTTTAGAGGGTAGAAGAGGAAACATATCACAATCGATCATCTACAAATTTTTAGTTAAATGGCAAGCAAGTTTTTAAGTCAGCAATACATTTTAACAGTAGGGTTAAACGTATAAGTCAAAAATTAAATTCTTTGCGAAATTAATAGCATACCATAGATAGGTAGGTTAAACGGCCATTTCGAAACCATTGCAGGACCAAACTGAAGTTACCAAACGTCTGACTGCCAGACCTGGGCAATAACAAACAAAATGTTCCACAGTCTCTCTCTCAGAAGAATTCCCGCAACTTCTGCAAGTCGGATTGCATACGATACACTGGATATTCGTTATAAAAGTTATCCTTAAAACTATTGCTAAAACTTTAAACCGAATTGGTTTAAGGCAGTAACTGTATGGCTTTCGTGGCGTTTGTGTAAAGAATTAAAGGTAACATTTTCCCGTTTTTTAAATATTTGATACCCAACGATTGTTTGCTAAAAGAGAGTATTTTGTTTAGCTCTTTAGAATGCATTTCTATTGCATTTATGTAAGTACATCTGCACCAAATCTACTACTTTCGAGACTTCTATTAAAATCTAATAGATTTCGTTGTAATCTAGTTAAAATCTAAAGAATTTTGTAATGCAACTCTGTTTTCTGTACTAAAAATATACTTTTCAGTACTAAAAATACAATAGTGTGGTTAGATTTAAAAACAGAGCGAAAAAAGCATTAAAATAACTGATTTGGAAAAATATTACAGATTAAATGAATTTAAAATAAAATAAATCAAAAAATAATATTAAAAACACAAGTAATGTAAACGCACTAGATATTGAGCAAGATTTCAAATCTAATTGATGAGATTTTGCGTAAATAAATAAAATAAATAGTAAATAAATAAAAAGTCTTATCTTCTTAAAACCCTTTATGGGATTTTATTCATTGTCTTGTCAACCGAGTGCTACAAACAGAAGCACAGAGAGAGAGAAAGACAAATTAAATTAAGTGTATAGAGATCAGAGTCGGGTTTATTGCATTGAATTTATAATGCATTATCGTTTCCACTACCACTAAACAACTTAGTATTAATGCAGCAATATTGCAGCCACCACTAAATGCAGATAGAAATAGTTAACCACTAAATAAAACCATTTTAGTGGTAGTGGAAATTTAGTGCATTAAATAAAACAAATTTAGTGGTAGTGGAAATTTAGTGCATTGAATAAAAAAAATGTAGTGGTAGTGGAAATTTATTGAATTAAATAAAAAAAATTAGTGGTAGTGGAAATTTATTGCATTAAATAAAAACAAATTTAGTGGTAGTGGAAATTTATTGCATTAAAAAAAAACAAATTTAGTGGTAGTGGAAATTTAGTGCATTAAAAAAAAACAAATTTAGTGGTAGTGGAAATTTAGTAATTTATTTACTGATAGAGATTTGTTCTGTGAACTATGACTTGGCTCGGCTATGAACGGGTTAAACAAAGACAGTCTCAGTTTAAACCTAAAACATACATAATCCAATATCTTCTTAAAACTTTCGGGGGGCCGTGGTATAGTGGTTAGAGCGCTCGTACAGAAATTCAAACGACCGCTCCCTGACATTTCCAGTCTATTCTACCAAAAACAAATGATCAGGAGTACTGCGCCACCTTCTGGAAAGATAACAGCTAATGTACTCAAGACGCTCGCCACTCACATTCAACATCCATCAACAGATGGGACGCATCTGTCATTTGAACTCTATTCCACTTTTCGCAGGCATTAAAAATGAATGAGTACAGCGCCACCTTCTGGAAGATAGCAGCTAACCTACTTAGTGGAGAGGCTCACCACTTATAATTAACATCCAACGTCAGATGAGGCAATTGCTATTGATCATTGAAAGGATTGTAATGGCCAAATATGTATGTATGCATTTAATACTCGTAAGTATATCGGTCTAATGAATATGTTCATAAGTCAGTATTTTTTTTTTTTTCGTAAAAGAAAACCTGAAAACTAGATCTTTTCATTGTAACTGAAGACTTCGGAGGTGTTTCCTCAGGTTCTTATTATACTTGACACTATTCAAAAAAAAGAAGAAAGTAATATCACTTTCCAGGTATTTTTTTTCATACCGCATAAGGTAAAACTTTACTAATTTTGGTTACCATTATTGCACGGGTATATTTAATTATTTGTTTTTCTATATAAAATAATAAATTTTACTGTGTTTATTTGGTTTGTATTTAATTAATTTGAAATTATTATTTTAATTATTAGTTTAGCTCACTCCCATGCAATACTTAATTTCTAAATATTAATTAAAATTTTGCACAAATTATTTTTTTAAAAGGTATTAGCAACTAAATTTGTAATTTATTTTTATAAAAATAAGCTTTAATTTGTAATCCTGAACACTTACACTGCGTTTCATAACTCTTTTAGAACAAACTTACCTAAAATGAAACAAAAATAAAAAAAGGAGAAACATTGTAAATATCTGATTAAGCCATAAACCATTTAAAAAATAAATATCTGTTTGCAAACTACAAATAAACTAAACGTGCAACAATTAAATTTTTAAATTATTTCTAAATGTAATAAATTTTCTTAAAACAGATAAACATTTTAAAGCAATAAATTCTGAAACACAACGAGATTTTCAACAACACTCGTCAAATGATAACAAACAGTTTACCAAAAAAATAAATTAATTTTGAAAAAAAAAATTTTTTTTTTATTTTTATACTTTTATTTTCTAGTGTACAGTTTCACAGAAAAATAATTATCATCTGTGATTTCAATTAAACACTTTAATTGATATTTTGTTATAATTTCAATTAATTTTTTTAATTAATTAATTTAATTGACGTTTGGTTAAGGTTTTAATTAAACTTATTATTTGATTTAATTAAAAATATTTTCTATTAAACTCTTTTCATGGAGACTACAAATATTCAAAAAAAAATTATTAATATTGTTTCCTGTGTTATTGAAATTGTTTAATTGATTAAATAAAAATTTTAATAATTCTTCCATTTGGTTTGGAGTTACTTCTTCTTATTTTAAAGAAATAAACTTTTTAATGGAAATAACTCAATTTTTAATTAAGATTTAATTTCTGTTTTTATTTTAACTTTTTAATTGAAATATTTAAAATTTCAAATATTTGAAATTATTGAATTAAAAGTTTTAATTAATTTGTGATTTTATAATATTTCCAGTTGCATTTTTGTTTAAAATAATTTTTTTGTTTGTAATTAAAATCTTTGAAATGACATGACAAAATTGATTGTTGCTCCGGAAGCATTGAAAATAATTTTTTGCTGTTAAATTATTTAAACGGAACAACAATTTTTTTTTTAATAACAATTGCCAAAACTGATTTTTAACAAATTGTATCTATAAAATATTAATAATCATTAGATTAGAATTAAAAAATAATAATAAATGGTAATAGAAAAACAACCACCCATTAATTCATTCATTAATTTTGTATTCCTAAGGCAACATCATTCTCTTCAATAGTCTCTGTTTAGTAATCAATGATTACGATGTAAGAGGGGAATTCATGCATCGGTATATTAAAGTGGTGTGCCATTTACATATTTGTCGTCACTATTGAAATTTATTCGATTTTTAAAAATAAATCTATTTAATATTCAATACCAAGTGCTTAAGTTATGTAAATTTTTTTAATTGATTTTTTATCTTTTTTATTTTTTTTTTTTTTTTTGAGTTTAAAAATAATTTTGTAAAACTGCACGTGAATTTTTTTTAAAACCTATTTTTAGAAAATCCTTTAGCAAAATAACTGACCTGTGTTAACAACGTTTTATTTAAGGTGACTGCTTAAGTAGAAACCTGCTACCAAAATTAATAAAACCAAATAATTAAATCGTAAAAAGGTAGAGCAAATGAATGTAAGAAGTAGTTATTATTTTTAGTTTTCCTTTTAATAAATAATTACGCAATAAAGTAACTAATCTATCAAGCTAATCTACAGTTTAATTAAAAATTATATATAAACGTTGTAAGAAACAGACTAATTCACGACTTTAAGCGTGAATTTTTATAAATTTCACAATTCTACCCAGATTTTGGCGTCTACAACGATTTCTGCTCACTTTGCCAACACACAACGTCAATCGATGTTCAATAGCAAAACACTGTGGACCACAAATGCTCATTTCGAAGGTGAACATGATACATTTTTTTGAACAATATTTCTAAGAATTTTGGTTTTTTAAAAAATTTAACATGACACAGAGGCATTAAGCATTAACTTAAAAAAAGGGCACTTATGTTTAAAACTTTTATAGATTTAAATTTTAGAATAATATAAAACAAAAAATAAAAACTATAAAATACCAACAGTATTGTCCTAAGGCTGAGTACTGATATATCCACTTGTTTTGTTGATTTTACAGGAAATATACTACGTTTTTTATTTTAGATCCTACAAAATAATGAAAAGCTAGTATATAAATAAATTTTCCCATTTTTTTTTTTTTTTGCATATTTCAAGAAATATATTTTCTGTTTATATTACAGTAGAAACTCGATTCTTACACGTAATGAAAACTGGGCTCGGTGCAAGTTTCGAGGTTGTTGCAAGTACCGAGTATTAATTTCCCATACAAAATAAAAGCACATACAACTGATTCAACAAATTAGATACAACATTTCATCAGCAGCATAAAACGACGGGGATTTCCCGAAATGTTTTCAGTCTAAGAAACCGTAAACAAAGTAGCACGCAAGAGTAATACAAAACTATTGCAAGTATGGAGTTCAAAATTTTCGAATGTCGCAAGTAGTGAATGATGCGTAATGAAAAATATTTCAATGTTGCAAGAATCGAGGTGTGCAAGTATCAAGTATGTGCAAGAATCGAGTTACTACTGTATTTATAAGTAAGTACAATTATTTAAAAACAAAAATATGACCCAAATTACACAATTTCCTTTTCTGCTTTAAATCGAAAAAAAAACCCAAAAATATTTTTGAATGCCACCGTAAGTAAACAGTTCATTTATAAACTGACACATACATATAAACACTTTCGCCCAAATTTTTTTCTTTATATAAAAACAGATATTGTCAATAAGAATCATTATGAACTTAATAAAAACAATAAGCAAAATTTTTAATATTTATTTATTGCAATAAGCTACACCTCAGTCTGTGCCTTCTTGTGTTCAGCTCTCCTCAAAAGCAAATAAAATTAATTTGTGTATTACAGTGGAAATTGAAATTTTGACGCACACAATTATTGTTTAATGTGGATAGCGGGCATCCACCAAAACAAAAACAAAAAGAAATCTGCTGCTGCTAATGCATCTTCTGTTAAGTACAATGACACTGTACTGACAACAGTATTTCCTTTTCTTTTTTTTCTTACATTAAGTTGGATGCAACAGCTTTATGAGCTGTTCTGTACTTCTCTGGGCGTTTTTAGGTTTTCCTTTTTTATTTATTTTTTTTTTTTTCTTTTTTTTTGAAAGTCATTCTCTTTTCAAGTGTTTTTCTTTTCCTTTTGTATTTTTGTTTTTTTTTTTTTTTTGTTATTTGTTCTTTTTTTTATTTGCCACAATGCACAATGTTTGCTCGAGCACATTTATCTTGTTATTATTTTTTCTGCTGCTGTTGCTTTTGACCATATCGCTGTCATTTTAGGCTCATTTAATATGGTTGGTTATATATTTGGCATTTTGCCCAAAACATTGTAAACCAAACATTGTTTAACTCATGCAATTTTATACAACAACATCAACAGGAAAAACAATATCAACAGCAATAGCAACAACAAAAGCAATAGTTGAAAAATAAAAATACAAATCAGTTCAAATCGGCTAAATTATACAGTACCTTACTAGGCTTTTCAATAGATTCTTTACCTTTTTTTGTTTTGGTTAAAAGAAAAACAAAAACGTTAAAAGTTAAACCATTTTAGAGGTAATTGGTTATGTTCTGTATACCGAAAACGAGTAAAATTGAAATCGTATACGATGTCAAACTGCTGTAAATTTTAAATATACTCGTAAAAAATTTTGTTTTATTTTTTTTTTTATTCATTCGCTTAATTACTATTAACATACATAACTTCTTTGGTTATCAAAACTTTACATTTTTTTTTCTTTGAAAAAACATTCGATTTTATTTATACTCGATTTCGGTGTGCAGAACATACCCGAATATCGCACGTGTGGTCATTCAAGCGCTGAATGTGTCAGTTTACGGCCGAATGGACAATCAGTCTGTTTCATTCTCACTTTGGCCAACACTGGATAAATAGACCCCGAGAGAGAAGATGGGCATAAAGAAATATTTCTTTGTTGCTTAAATGCATTCGCATACTTGTGTTGACTTCATAACATTCCTCCTGTTATAAAAGCAGTCAAAAAGTGGCAGTATTTTAAAATGAAAAATTAATAACAGCTGATTTCTACTTTTGAACAAAACAAACCAACCACAGTTGCAAAACACTTAGCCGTATAGATATCTGTTGTGACCATTTAAATTTATTATATTTGTTCACCGAAATACTAATAGAAGCCCTTAGTCCTGCAACTTTACTATTATTTTTACACCAACACCATGTGACCCTCAAACCATATCCATCTAAATCGACTAAAAAACCCACATTCACATACATATGCGTTCCGCTGTCTCTGATACCTATAAACACAATTGTTAACAGTTTTCTTTGTTAATAGATTTGGGTTTGAATACCAGCACTGACATCTTTAAAGAAAAAAATATAAACAGTATATTCTATTCGGCGATCATCTCTTAGCAGTCAGCCGGCAAAAACTCTGAGAGTAAATGATTACCATGACCAAGTTTCTGTCGTTAGGATTCGACAATAAACTGTAGGTCCCGGTACTCATGGATGAAAATTGACGCAAACAATATGGGTGCTGTAAGACAACAGGCCGTAACTTTGAAAAAGGTTTTTATAAGACAGTTGTATTTGTGTATGTATGTAGTTAAAGAGTTTATTTGTAAATTAATTTATTATTTAGTGAATTAAAGAGTAGTCGCCATGATCTAGTGGTTAGTGTGTTGGCGCCGGGTTCAAAACTCAGCTCTGACACCACCTTGAAAAAAAAAGAAATACAAAAAATTATTTCTTTAAGCTCTGAGAGTAATTGATTGCCATGAAAAAGCTTCTCAAATCTGTCGGTCGGAGTCGACTTTTAACTGTAGGCCCCGGTACTCATGGATAAAAATTAACACACACAACATGAGTTCTGCGAGAAGCTAGGCCGTAACCCTGACACAGGGTTGTAATGGCCAATTATGTATGTATGTATGTATGAGTTATTGAGTGATTAAATACTGTACTGAATTAATTTAAAAATCGCTGGTGTACTTAGAACTTCATTAGTGAGTAATTACTTCAATAGTTTATAAGTTTATTAGTAAATAACTTGATTAGAAAATTTGTTCATAAGTTCAGCAATAAACTAGTTCATAAAGGAATGGGTTAGTTAGTGTTTAATTTAGTAGTAATTAATTCATTCATAATTGAATGGTTTATTTAGTGAAATTTTTTACAGAATAAAACGTGCTCTAATAATCGTGCCTATAGTCGATTGTATTCACATTACCGTTCAAATTCTTTATAATATTTTTCAAGAAGTTAAATCGATTTTATCAATTTATTACTATAATAAATATCCCAGTTGAGATTTAGCAACACTTTGCTCTGAAAACTTCAATTTAAATAAAATTTTACATCATACTGTTAAATACTTTGTTAGTATGGCGACATGTTAATGGCGCTTAGTGCCATTGATATTTGATCACGGTTTTAATTGACTAGCCCCATGCTACCCACCTACCTACTTTAGCCTCAAAATTTAGCCTGTTGCAAGATGTCAACATTCTCTACCTGTATTTTACCTGGAAACTCAAGACTTTAGTTTATGAACTACATTCAATTTTCGTTCATACTCGTAGATGACGTTGTTGTAAAGCAAAATAAAATTTTCAAAAAGAAAATTCTTAAAAAAAATGTTTGTATTTAAAAACAAAGCGAAAAAAACATTTATTTACTTTATGGCCTAAACACAACTACAATAAAATTATAAAGTAATAGAAAAATAAAAATTTAGTAGGTTTATGACTGTAATTGCTGAGTGTAATACGTTTTCCAATGGTAGTGGGTGTTTGTTGTATATGATACTCTCGTAATGCAATCAAATTATAATAAAATGTCTGCCGGCAGGGAAGAGTACACGCTTGATAATATTCAGCATATAATAGAAGTGTATATACGAGTATATTATGGGTGTCTTCTATCTGATTCACTTACGGCCGTGCACAATTCACAGCTAAAAATGAGCCAAAAAATTATGAACAAAATAAATTTTGTCAACATCCCAAATAGTATGAATGAGAAAATAAACAAAAAATTTTTATTTGAAAAATATTAGAAAGTAAGAGGTAAAATAAAAAAAACACAAGTAGCCGGATAATAAAACATAAATAATAATCGCATTATATTTGGTAAATAAATATAATAAAAAAAATAGTAATAAAGTAGATAAATAAACAATTATCGTTAACAATTTTAGTAGAGAAACAAATAATTTTGAAAAGATTTCAAACAAATGTTGCCGCCTTAACTTTTATGTTTGCTGTTGTAGACGAATATCTAACCCAGAAAATTATTTTTAAGCGAATAAGTTGTACGTACACCTATGTCACGATTACGGTTAAGGTCTAATATACAAGTAAGTTTGTGCGCCTTACAATCTAAAAACCTTTGTTGAAGCCATTCATCATCAAGTTTTGTCAGCAGTTTCTATAAAAGGAAATCTTTTACTGAATTGCAACAATAATTTTAAATGATTGATTGACTGATTGATTGATAGCCAGTACAGCTTATCAGCTGCCAAAAATTCTTGCTTTAGCCGAGCACTTTAATATATCTATCTATATATAGATAAAAATCAATGTTGTTCGTTGGTCATCGCATCAGTTGAGAATGGCTAGACCGATTTTGATGATTTTTTTTCTAATGATCGTCGTAATCCAACTTGAGTTTTTACGGAAATAAAATTTTGCCACACCACACTCATTACATAAAATGAGAAAACGGCTAAATCAACTTGACAATTTTTTTTTTTTTTTAAATGTTTGTATTAATCCATTTTAAGTTTTCATCGGGAAAAAACTCTACCACGCCTTCTTTTACTTTTTTCTATTTATCTCCAAATACTAATTTTTGTATATCTTCAGCACGGTTAAGTCTATAGTTTCGGAATTGGGTTTGAATGACTTCATGAGCAAGGCAAATTATCAGTCATAAAGTGGGCGAAATTAGACAAGTGGGCGTGACACCTCCCATACAAGCTAAAAATTGACTTCTTTATAAATACGTAGTAGTGGTTAATTTGGTTTCAATTACTCCGTAGTCACGAAAAATCATCAGTCGAAAAATGTCAACCGATAGTGGTTGGTGTCGCGAAGTGCATTTGCATTTTTTTATAGTTGCAAGACACTTGAGACTTGTGAGTTACAGTGTGCCTTCAATTTCAAATCTTAAAAATGTTGAAATGTTTGGTTCTTAGTTTATGGCGGATAATACGAGTATTATTAAAATTAACGTTCAAAAATTAACTAAAATTGCATAATGCTGAGATGAAATCACACAAACAATGTATGGCTCGGAAATATTTGAAGAAAACAATCGTTATCCCATTTTTGAATAATTACACAGAAATTGGCAGCACTGCAAAAATGTTGAAAAGGGGGAGACAATTATTTAATAAACGGTTGCCTTGAACTATATTCATTAAGTCTGCTAGACCAGATGGTAAAGATGAATCTAATAATTGATACCATTTTTAAATAATAACTGAGTTATACCAGGTGGAAAAGTAGGATATTCGTTATCGAACAAAATTTCTAGGTAAATTGTTTTAAAATTTTATGAAATTTTGCTCGATATCGAATGCCGTAAATTACCCCTGGTTTGTCAATTTGTCAACTTCAAATGTTCAAACTTTTTCTGGTTAAAACGAAAACACTATTAAATAATTTGGCTTTTTTTACAAATTCACATAAAACCGCTCAATTTTGAAAATACCTTTTTTAATCTTGTCTTTTATTTGCACACAAAAATTTCAAATGGATGTTGAACAAACCATCTACAGAAGATGTGACACTGACGTCGCAAATAAGATCGAATATGCAATTTAATGAGATTTACAGCAAATAATAATTGTATACAACAACAGCAATAAAAAAAAAAGAAAATAAAAGGCCTATATGGCAATGGCCTGCTTTTATTATGCACTGACTGACTGACTGAGTGACTGACTAACTGACTGGCCGACTGGCTGGTCTATACGAGTCTTTCCTTTTAAGAAAGAAACAAAACAAAAAACTGAAAATACAAAAAATATTTTGTCTTCGATTAAAATTGAAAACACATGTTCATTCATTTATTTGCTAATTTTTCATTTTCAAGAATTACAACAGCAGAACAAACAAAAATAAAATTCAAATCCTTAAAAGGAAATTTTAAATAAAATGTGGCCTGACAAGCAGTTATAAATTGTTTAAAGGCCTTTTAATAAACGAGTCTGTAAACGAACATATGAAATAATAAGTTTATGGTTTCATTTTTGAAATTTATTTTTAAAATCACTCATGGACTTTGTACTGCAAGGCAGTTCAAGTTTATTTTCTTTTTCTTTTTTAATTTTAATTTTTTTTTTATTGGTTATTAGTTGATGTCACCAGCATGAATGTCATCTTTATTATCATTATTTTGCCACAAATTTAGCTGCATTAATATGTTGCAGACAAATTTTTTTTTTGCAGTTACTGTGACACTTGTCATAACCTAAACTAAAAATAAAACAAAAATTATAACAAACGACATATGTTTGTTATGAACCATTATTTATGTCTCAGATTCTGTTATCAAGTCAGCAAACACTTGTATTAGTAAAACTAGCACATTTAGTTATTATTGATGTTTTAAGATACGGTATGTTTTACTACTATACTAATATAGTAAATGTTGTATTGTACATATTTACATAATTATGTATTGTGTACTACTACTTCTAGCTAGCAGAGTACGATCAGATTGAGGGAGCTGGGCCTCTGGGGTCGATTTTCAGGGGGCCATAGTAATATTCTAGGGCTACTCCCTTCCCATATACGGGACATGCGTACTGACCTGGCAGTCCGGAAGTTGGATTATGGGGGGTGTGCCAGGGTCGTCTTCCCCAGTAGGGAAGAATGGGCATTGGGAAGGGTTGGTATGGGTCCCGGTTTTTTGGTCTTCACGGATGGCTTTAGGATGGATTCCGGCGTGAGGGCTGGTATTTTCTCCGAGTCTGCCAAACTGGCAGAGTCTTTTAGATTGCCGGACACATGCAGTGTGAAGTTAGGGTTCTTTCTGATAGCCAGGCTGCTATCAGAGCCCTGGCTTCGCTCATTGGAAACTCTTCAATCATCCTTCGTTGTAAGGAGGAGCTGAAGCATCTTGGGGACGTTTGTGGCATGTCCTTGGTCTGGGTTCCTGGTCATAGTGATATCCTGGGAAATTAGAAGGCAGATGAGCTCGCTAGGGGAGCTTCTGCCGGAGGGGAGCATGTTTTTCCTACCTGGTTGTCCACTGCCCTATGACCACCATTAAGGAAAGGATATCCAAGTTTTTCCTTAATAAGAGCACAGAGCAGGTGGAATTCCATCACTACCTGTTCTGTTTCTAGGACACTCTGGGAATCTTGGGGATTCCTCGACAGTCTTTGTCCAGACTCAGAGGTGTATACGGGCCACTGGCTGATCGGTAGACAAGCAGAGAGGCTGGGCCTTCCCTTTAATCCGCACTGCAGAAGTTGCGGGGGTTCTTCTAAGAGGAAGACTGTGGAACATTTTGTTTGTAATTGCCCCGGTTTGGCAGTCAGGAGTTTGAAGTTTTTTGGGGTGCCATTTTTCGACGGCTTGGCGCAATTTGCGAACCTGGACCCCCTTGCTTTACTTCACTTTATAGACAGCTCTGGTTGGCTGTAGTTATTTTCTCTTCTTTTTCTACTTCTAGGTAACTTTAGTTTGGTCCTGCAATGGTATCAAAACGGCACCTTGTGCTAATTGTAGTTGATCAGGGTTTCGGATCAACTGGCCATTTTATCTGCCTACCTACCTACCTACCTACCTACCTACCTACTACTTCTAGCTTGATCGCTTTAAAACAAGCAATTAAAATTGTCAAAGTCCATAAGGAGTACACGAGATTGACGTAACGAACGTTGCAGTTGAACTTAACACGGAATTGAAAATCAAAAGGGAATACAATGCTTCGAGGATGGATCATTATCAAAAGCTGAAGTAGTCCATGAAAGACATGTTAATTTATCAATTTTTGATTATTAATTTTAATATGTAACTCGTCCAATATAAACTCACATCCTGTTAAGGTTTTCGTGCACCTTTCTCTCATAGCAGTGCTTTGAAAACTTCTTTATCATTGTGTTCATAAATATCGTATAAATTAGGCCCAAAACCCATAATTTCACCATTTAAAAGTGCATTAATAAACAAAATTTGTGTAGAAAATAGAATTAATTTTTCATAAAGAACATCGTTTTGCTCTTCACTATCAGCACAATAAATTATTTAAATACAGAATTAATAGGTGTGTCATTTCCTTTTCTGCAAGAAAAAAAAACGCTCTGTTTTCAAATTTAATTAAAAACAAGAAGTAGAAGAACATATTTTTCTCTCTGTCTTTATAATTTTGTGTTTTTTTTCCCCCACTTTTTTTTAATATTTAATGCCTCTCATATTAAGTTGTCATTCAGTTGATAAATCTTCATCAAAATGTTTCAACAAAAAATAATTCAATTTTAAAAACTGCCATTTCACACCAAAATAAAAATATTTACAAAAAAAAAAATTAGATAACAAATCTTTTAAATAAAAATCTTAAAAAATATTAAATCTGCCTGTCTGATTTAAAATTTTTTTTATTACTTTTTAATTTAAAAAGAAAAAAATTATTTTAAATTAATTAAAATGCAATATCGTAACGCAGTTGGGTGATGGCCGGAATAGAGAGTATGAAAGCAAAACACGCCAATGCATACAGAGCATAAATTTAATTTTCTAGTATGTGGCATGCAACTTGCCATACAATAGCAACAATGGCACACAGCGCTATTGTAAACAACGATGTGGCGGCTATAGCTGTTCAAAAGGATGTTTTGTTTTTCTTAAAACAAAACGAAATGAAAAAAAAAAAAACGTTTTATTGTTACGAGCGCACAAAAAGCAATATTTTGTCTTTCGTTTTCTCGGTTGTCTGCCGTCTAAATACTGTCTTCTATTTTATATAGAACATTATGTTTTCTGCTCGACTATGTGGTGGCAAGTTGCATGTACGTGACACCACATTATGGGCCACTGTGTATAATAAATAATTTGTTTAGAGCACAACATGGCAACCTGTTGCATACACTAATGCTCGAAAAGAAAAATTATTTCAGAGTAATTTTTTATTTTTTTGGTTTAATAAAGGACTTTTTAAAATTGTTTTCTTGCAAGAAAATTGTTTTTTTTTTATTAATAAGACATCGTCTTAAACAGAAAAATAAAAAAAAAGCTTTAAATTAGAAAGTTTACTAAGAACACAAAAATATAAAAAAATCTTCAAAACATTTTATTTTACAAATTGCAACATTTTATTAAAAAAAAATCTTTTTTTAAAAACTACTCAAATGTTAATAATTTTTTAAGATTAACAAGTGATGTTGATGCCCATAAATCGGGCAAAACTTAATAGATTATTTTAAAAGCACATGTGCGTGAAGGGCTACAATTTTGTTGGAAACACTTATTTAATTTGTCGCTCAAGTAACAAAATTTTATTAGTGATAAACAGTCTTCGTGGCAAACAGTATTGCATCACAAGAACACTATAAATATAGGGTGTTTTTTATTGAGGTATAGAACTTTAAGTTGGCATCACTTTTTTAACTGGCGGCCATTTTGTCAGCTGTCAAGTGATTAATATTTAGTTTGGTTTGCCATTTCATCATGAACAGGTTGACAAAAGAACAACGCTTGCAAATCGTGAAAATTTATTTCGAAAATAATGGTTCAGTTCGCGAAGTTTACCGCAAGCTCCGTCCATTTTATGGTCGACATAATCGTCCATCAGAGCAATTAATTCGGTTAACCATGGATCGTTTTCGCACTACGTTTACTCTATGTGATAATACGCATCCGCAGAGACGTCGAACAGTGCGCACCGAAGAAACAATTGCCGCTGTAGAGCAAAGTGTTGAAGAGAACCCGAATGAATCGATTCGCCACCGTGCACAGCAATTGGAGCTTTGTCCATCAACTTTATGGAAGATTTCGCGCAAAGATCTTGGCTTGCGACCTTACAAGATCCAGCTTGTGCAAGAATTAAAGCCGCGAGACCATGCAATGCGTCGTGATTTTGGTGTATGGGCCGAAAATGAGATTGATCTCGATGCTGATTTTCATCGCAAAATTTTGTTCAGTGATGAGGCTCATTTTTGGTTGAATGGCTACGTCAACAAGCAAAATTGCCGCATTTGGAGTGAAGAGAATCCACATGAGACCCTTGAGACGCCATTACATCCACAAAAACTGACTGTTTGGTGTGCTCTAATGGATGGACATTAAAACGATTTTCTTGTGTTTTATTTCAATTCGAAGTTCTATACCTCTAAAAAAACACCCTGTATTAGTGCAGATTTAACAATTTTATTAACGAATGAATGCTTCCACATCGAGTGCATACCGAGGGCATATGGATCATTCGCACTATTTCTCAAATGAGCAAACAATCCATGAATTTGTGGCAAACGGTAGATTCCACGTTTACACTGCAACTGTTTTAGTTTTCTTTTTTTGGAAATCGAACCTTGACTCGTGGAGACTAACACACTAGTCTCCCACAATATTAGACAAGAAAGATCCTATTCGTAGACCACATTCGCTAACACATTTCCCTTTCATGAGTGAATTGTTCCGCTTTGGGCATAGGAATTGACGCTTTGGATTTTATTGTATTATCCCAGTCGATAGTCTGAGTCAAGTGTAGTACTATAGAAAAATATGAAATGAAAATGATGTAAAAATCTTCTGTTCATATTATTATTTGTTTGTATTTGTTTTTGTTTTGTTTATTTTTTTTTTTTTTTTGTTCTGTCAATATTTTATAAATATTTACTTATTTCGTTCTTAAAATTTTTTTTGTTTTAACTTTTGTTTTAAAAATTTCGAATATTTGCACTTTATGCCCCTTTTTTGTGCTGAATTTTTGTTCTGGGCATAACAAACTGAAAAGACGGCAAATTTCTGTATGT
Source organism: Metopia argyrocephala (assembly GCA_963576795.1). Taxonomy (NCBI): domain Eukaryota; kingdom Metazoa; phylum Arthropoda; class Insecta; order Diptera; family Sarcophagidae; genus Metopia; species Metopia argyrocephala. The sequence continues at coordinate 108,612,480 of OY756211.1, read as the reverse complement.
GAAGCAATTCTTTTTGTTTTTATGGTTTATTTTTGCCTTTTTGTTGCAGATTTTAAAGAATTTCTTTGCTGTTACATTGGAATTTAGTTGTAACACATATTTTTCTGTGTAAGTCTTTTCTACTGAGTTTGAGACAATTTTTTTTTCATTTTTTTGATTTTTTTGTATAGTTTTTAGTGTTTTGTCGTCTGTGGTAGATTTAGAAGAAGAAAAAATACCCAAAAGAAAAAGAAGGAATTTTGTTAAAAATTCTTAGCAGTTCATGAAAAAATTTTAAATATTTTATTTTTATTTTTGCTTAAAAATCAAATCAAAAAAAATAAAAAATAAAAGCTAAACAAAATCAACATATTGATTATCAAAATAATGATGTGCTCAGAGAAACATAGCTGTCATTACCAATTTAGAAGCATGCTTCGCTAAAAAATAAAATTCTGAGTTACGTTTAAATCTTACGGGTTTTGTAAAACAAGCTTAAATAAAATTAAAATCAGTTGTTTTTTGAAAATCAAATAGGCGCGATAAACTAAGGAATGTTGTTTGAGTCCTATAGAACTTAAGAAAAGTTAAATCATCGTATTGGACTTAGTTTTTTGACATTTATGACCAATGTACTATGGAAAACTATCACCCTTATATAGATTGACGCTTGAACATTCAACAGCACTACCAAATTTATCTTAAAAATCAATCATAACTTTGCCCCGCTTATAGACGACGTTATATGGCAAATTTGTACATAGCAAAGAAGATTATTTTAAGCTTAACACACACATATGGAGTGACACAAAACTACAGACTACATTCGTTCTACGAGTAGGCGAAAATGCCTTGAAGTAATAGTAGATAACAGTCTAAATTTCTAAAGGCAATTAGAATACGCAAATTAAAAGGCAGCTAAGGCCTAAGCTTTTCTTCTCAGAATGCTGCCATGAAATTCTTAATCTTAAACGAAGAACATTGCGATCTTCTGCCGCTAATTTTATTGTATTTAATATATACATACTATTTAATATTATTTAATTTACTGTAAGCTGCATGTGCAGAAAAACGCAGTTAAAACTCAGTGCAATAGAAGGAAACTGCTGTCTACATATCGTCGCAAGAATTAAAGAACGCTGTAACTGACAAAACATTTAATGTTTACCAGAGCCAAAAAACCTGTATGAAAGTATTGGTTTTGGGTTGGATTGGTTTTTTTGCTTGTTGGCCAAAGCAGAACAAAGACACTGATATTTTTCAAAACGAAGACCGCGTAAGTGAATTTTATTTTCATCACAGAAACCTGGGACAGGGACCAATCGACGCGTATTTTTTTTTTTTGTGATAAAAATGATGCAAAAAACGTATTTTCGATTTTTTGTCAGTTACAGCGTTCTTTAAATTTTTGCGACGATATAAACTAAACTCATTACAAATAATCAGCGACTTCTGGACAATATTAGCAAAAGCATTAGGTGTCATATCCGTAGATATACTAGCTTACAGAATAAAGAAGATCTATAACCGAAAGTCTAATACGAGAGGGTAAAACTCCACCGCATAAAGAGAATAAAAAGAGGGAGAGACGTTTCAATAGCTTTGTGGCTGGATCGAATCGAAGGGATTTGTCTAATAAAGGAAGATGGACTTGTAAACTTATTCCAAATATCTAGACTAAGGTCCAGTTACGCCAAGGTAATACTACATTCTACTACATAACGAAGTTACTGTCTAATTATGGTTACCTTAGGAAACAATCGCACAATTTTTGACATGATAACTCTCCTACTTATATGCTGAGCCAGTTTAAGTACGGAAAAGAATATAGATCATGCGCATATATACTGTTATCATTCGGAAACACTAGGGAGTTATACGCCTTTTACATACATACATAATTGGTGAATATCACCCCGTTTCAGGGTTACGGCCTAGTTTCTCGCAGAACTCATGTTGTGTGTGTTAATTTAAAGTCGATTCCGAACGACAGACTTGAAAAGCTTTTTCTTGGCGAACTGTTTCTCTCAGAGCTTTTGCTAGACGACTGCTAAGAGGTAGTCGCCGAAAGAAATATTTTTTCTATATTTTTGTTATGCCTTTTAGTGCAGAATTATAAAGACTATAAAATGTATGTACCGTTTAATACATCACTGGTTTTTATTTCTAAAAATTAAAGTCGTAGCATCTTATAGGATAAGAACTTGGCTAAGAAGGAAGCATTTGCATAAATGAATTAATTTTTCTAGGCTACTACTTTCAACAGGTAAATTTTAGTTGAAGAGCAACTCAATGCTACTGAATTTTAAAGTATTCATAGAGTGAGGATAATATTATGTGTATTAAATCGTTAATAGGTAACATTAGAAGCGACGCAGCAATGTTGATGGCTTACTGTGCACGAAACTAAAATACAAAGAAGAGATTATTTGATTATTATTAAGCAAACCTCACATTCACCAACTAAACAATCCAGAAACAATGATTTCTCTTTTCACAAATTAAGTCAAAGTCTCATCAATTTGATATGAATTATTAAAAAAACAAATATGTATGAGTTTCTGTAAAAACATATTTTCTTGATATGGCATTTATAATATCAAGAAATATAAAAATTTAATTGATTAAGTGCCAAATTTTTATGACAAAACATAAACAGAAGAGATCTTTTTTCAAATTTAAATGTTGAAATAAAATATTATTTATACTTCTTTCTAATTTAAAATTGCCACCAACAGAATAGCGGCAAAGCAGCAGCCAGCAAAACTTTTAAGCAACAAGTGTGTTGCTCTGCTAGTGGTTTCTACTTTTGATAAATATGAAACAACAAAAATCATATTTTATTTCTATTTTTTTTATACATGCATATACATAGACAGTTATTATTACGTATAATATAAAACAAAAATAATAAATTTTTGTTTTTAAATAAAATTTAATTTAATATCCTCTCTTTCTATTGTGACAGTATTTTGTTCACCGTCGTCTGTATCAGATAATAGAACTCGTGCATATTTTCTGATTTGATTATATTACTTATGACACACAAACACTTTTACATCTAGTTCATATGTTTTTCACATATTCTATATATACCGGTATTCTATATATACTCCTAAAAGTTAAAAAGAGATAGCAGTAGCGTAATTTGAAACCTTGACACTTATCCAAGTCATTTGTTAATTCCATAACGGTGGTAGTTTATTACATTCACACACTCACAACCAAACACATACCGTATATTCCCAGCAAACATGCAGGCTTGATTACAAATTCAGGACAAGTTCAATTTAGTAAATTTCTCAAGCGATTAGTGCTTGCAAAACACGGCTTTCTGAGTAAGAAAAAAAGAGATAATTGGTCGGCTCAGGACCGACTAAAAGCTACCACTGGCTTAGTTTTTTTTTTTTGTCTCTGCCGCTAATTTAAACAGTTGCCATTGGCTATTTTATGGTTTTATTGGTCTCTATTTATGTTTGGCCTTTCTTAATTTATGATCACTCTTACTAGGATTCGAACTCGGATTTTCAGCCCATATAACAATACTTTCCGGCATGTAATGAAAAACGATTTCGTTAAAAATTAAAATCGTTTGTATTTTCAGAGTCATATAAAGCATATCTATTTTGGTTATTTTTAGTAGCAGTGGTCGTTTAGGACATGAGTAAAAAGAGAATTCCAAGTCTTTTCAATTTCAATCGGAATCGATTTAGATGACTTACCAGTTTATTTATTTCTTCAACCTATGAAATTATTTCTTTTACCTTTTCGACTTATTTTCCATATAAATAGATTAATTAGAGGGGTAAATTGAAGTTTGGCTTGAAAAAGGATTTAAGCTTTATGCATAAAATAAAATCAAGCACTTGGTTTCGTGTTTGCTGGGCTACTGCAGTTTATTACTGACGATTTGATTTTTCTGTGCACTGTTAGTTCTTTATACTTGTTTATGAAATGTTTTTAATGCATTTTTTTAAGGTTTGAAATTCAAACAAAAATTAAATGAATCGTAGAATTTCTTTCCTTTTTTTATTTATTTATTTCTTTTTTTTTTTTTTCTTTTTAAATAAATTTTTCGTAATAATCATTAACTTGATATAGTTGAGTATTACACTCAGAGTACAACTACACTACCACTTAACTGGAATAACACAAAAGAAAAAATCATATTGCAACAGATTATTTTTTTTATATTTTTATATCTAAAAGGACGAATACAAAAATTATATAAAAACAGACAGGATCCACGTATTGCAAATAATGCAGAAAACATTTTAAATTCAAGCGAACGCTGACTGCCAAAGAATGGCAAAGATAAATTTTCAATAAAGTTTAAAAAATGTTGAGCAAAATATTAAAATATTTCAAAATTTGGTGATTGGAAATTATTTTTCGAATTAGTTTAACTAGAAAAAACATTTGTTATCATAACAATTAAAAACTCATATATGTCTGACTTTAATTCTCTTTTTCTCCTTATTGCCATCAAAATGTAAAGTCGACTGGCTATGCAATTAACAAAAACTTTAAATGTAAAAAAAAATCATGGGAATTCGAAAACACCAAAATTTAAAATTAATGCGTCATTGGCGTTTGTACAAAAAGATTAGTCAGTGGAATTGCTCATTGTAAATTATAGGGCAGTAAAGAGTATGAAGAGAGAATTTAGATTTACTTATTACTTTTAACCAGCGCCACAGAAGTCCCAGTTAATTAGCGCATGGAGTGCTACAAGATGACGCATGTTATGTTCTTTTAACTGTAATCCATTTTATTTTAGCCTTGTTTTGTACAAGGTCGTCTGAAGGAACTGATTATTTTTTATTGCGCTCTGGGATAGATCAATTCTCTGGTGTCATAGATCCTTTCTTGTGCGCCAAAAGCTTGCTAATGTATGTTTTTCTGCTCGTATCGATAGCACAAGCATAGCAGATAATCACATAATCAGCTGAACCCTCCTCAAGCATTATAATTTTCTAATCATTTCTTAGTTATTATTATTATTGACATTACTAGCGCTTTTAGACGTCCTAATTAATTGGTGCCGTATATGTCCACAGCGAAACTCAGTTAACAATTCTTTAACCATTGGAAACACTAGTGCAGGATCCGCATCTAGTCTTTTTTTTTTTGCTTCTGGCTTGTTTTAACGTTGAAAATTATCTCTTATTGACACACTAAACTTATGTTTTTTTTATTTTCGAAAAGATTATGACAGTCGCCTTGTTTATCTACATAGCTAAGTAGTCAGAACATGTGTTAAATTCGTCAGTAAATGTAACACTTAGTTGGAGCAGTGTTCTATTAAAACTTATTGGGCTGAGGGAAATAACATATCGCACCCTAAATACAAAAGGGGCTCAACTCAAAATTTCAATATTTTCTTAAAATATTACAATAATTTTTACATAAACAGTTTTATGTCTGTCCTGAAAATTTAAGTATTTTGAGTTGTGCCCCTTTTGTATTTAGGGTACGATAACAGATTATTGAAGTAGACAAATTCTTCTTCCGCTGCAAAATAGCATTAAAAGTCTGCTTCGATATTTAAATCGAATTTTTTAATGCTGGTTTTTAAAGAGAAGCAGGTTTTTTCTCACTACGTAAACAAAGTCACTACTTTAAAGCTATACACTTCAGGTTTAATTTAGTTATGCTATTATTTTACACTTTACTGTTGCTAGTATTTCTGTGTATGGAATAATTCATTCATAAATTTTTTGGCTGAATTTTTTTTAGAATATTTTCACAGAAGTTTTTATATATAACTCTAGAGCACTTAACCCTTAAAAGACCAAAAACAATTTACTTTTCAATTTAAAAAATCGAACAAATGGAAGGTTTATTTAAAGACTGCTATTATTTTACACATCACTATGAGTTCTAGGATTTCTGTGTATGGAAAGTTTATGCTATCATTAAAGTCATTCGTAGAATTTTATTTCTTTTTTTAGAATATTTTCAAATAATTTTTTTAATGCGTCACCGAAGCCATTAACCCTTAAAAGTTCAGAAATAATTTGAAGCTGAGCAAAACAAAAGATGAGTTTAAAAACAGAAACAATAAAAAGATTATTTGTAAGAAAATAACACATAAAACATTCTGGCTCCTGCCGGTCTGAAACAAGTAAAGGGTTAATGTAAAATTTCCATAATAAAATCGCAGTTTTTTGTTCTTAATTTCTGGTTTAAATTTAAAACACTTTTTGGAAAAACACTTAAAATTTTAATTTTTATGACCTTTAAAAAGCATCAGAGAGAAAACCGTGTGGGAGTAAAAGTATGAATAAATTGTTAAATCGTTGCATAAAAGCAATGCTTGGGGTGGTAGGTAAAAAGGCATTACAACAACATACAAATGTTCAACAAGTTATGCTGCGCATATTTTAAATATCACTTTTTTTCCAATAAAAATGTGTTAATCGATGCCATGTACGAGTATAGTATAATACTTGAACACTCACTGCATGCCACAACATAATTATGGAAATATTTCTGAAGAAACTGCAATTGAAATTGTAAAAATTTTACTCAATGTTCAGTATTTAATAATGGATAGAAGAGGAATAAGAAAGGAAATATTGACGCCAAATTATAATAAAACGTGCCACATGTGTTGGCTATAATTTTTATTTAAAAAACTAAATTTTTTTCTTCTTATAATAAAACGTTCTAAGAATACATTAATTAATGTATAAAAAAAAGAAAAAACTTGGAAATGGCAAAAAGAAAGAAAATATAAAAAAATATCTTAAATATCTAAAAAAAAGAAGGAAAGAAAAAAGTCATTTTAACCATTTATTGACTTTAATGGTTGAAATTCAGTATGAAATACAATCAAACAACTGGCAGCATTTGTGTGCTTATCGCAATAAAAAATGCACAAAAGCATGTCTATCTCTCTTTCTCTTTCTTATCATATCTGTACAAATAATCAGATACTTGTGCAACTTGTTGCACACTGCTATCGTCGTTGATTGTACTACTTAAAGATGCCAATCAGTGGCAATTTATTATAATAATTATATACTGATTCTCTCAACTATTTAGCAGTTTGTGAATGATTTTTTTCTCAATATATTTTCAGTCAAGCTATGTTATTGAGTTTTAGAAACTAAAAGGAAAAACAAAAAACCAAATGTACTTGAAAAATAATATTTGGTCAAATAAAAATACGCTCGGTTTTAGTTATTAAATGAGCTAAACTGAAGCAAATTATTTGTAGACCTTTTTCATTGCCTTCATAGTTACGAAGGCTGCCCTTTTTTTCACAAGTTTATACCATAATAAAACAAAGAGAAATTGCCGAGATTACCAACATATATAACAGACATGTGACCAACATAACGGAAAAAAAATTGAAAATCGAACATACTACTCACGAAATTTGAAAATAACGGTTATTTTTTTTATCATGCCTCGTATTTTTGATACTGATAAAGGGGGCTTTATGGGAGAGAAAATTGTTTAGATATGATCTGAAACATAAGTTCTCACCAACTTTTCGGAATATATCGTCGCAAGAATTAAAGAACGCTGTAACTGACAAAAAATCAGGGAAAAATACGCGTCAATTGGTCCCGGTCCCAGATTTCTATAATGAAAAAAAATTCACTTACGCCGTCTGCGTTTTGAAACATACCAGTGTCTTCCTTCTACTTTCAAACAAGTTTTTTGGCTCTGGTGAACATTAAGGGCCTGTTTCCATATTACAATTGAAACACAATTTTCGTTTGTTTGTGTATTAAAATTTCATTTGGGTTTTTATAAAACAATTTTGAGTAAAAACGTAAGAGCTGTATATAAATTGTCTCTTTATGTGGTTTCTATATCACAATTTCGTTTGTGAGAAAAGTCAAAAACACACAATCAAAAAAATTTAATTGTGTACGAACAAGATCATACAGGCTTGTTCTGAAAATCACTTGGTTTCATATTACAAGAAATATAATAATTCATATTTTGGTGATATTTTACTTTTAAATATAAAATTTTTTGTATTTTGATCCAAATAAGAAGTGAATACAAAGATCAAAAACTTTGTTGGTACAATTAAGAGCAAATTATAGTTCGAAAAACATAAAGAAAAATCATAAAGGCAAATACCACTTTCTTAAAAAAAGGCCTTCCATGCAATTGTTTTATTATTATTTTTTTTTTATTTTTAATCATATATTTTATATGTATATAAAAATCATACTTTCATAAATTTCGTAATTTTTTTACAAAAAGCGATTTTCAGAACAGGCCTGTAATGAAAAATTTATTAATAGGAAATATTTTATTTTTTTTCTCTACAACAAAAATTATATTTTCTCTAATTGAATTTATTTTGTAAACAAAAAATAGGGTTGCCATTTTTATATGTAAAAATTATTTTTTATATTATAAAAATTGAGTAAAACTGAAAATTATATTCTCTGGCAATCATAGAATTTGGGCTCAAAGAGAAAAATTGAGAAAATAACGTAAACAAACGTAAGTCAGACAATTGTGTTATAAAAACCCAATTTCTTACGTAATTGTTTGTGTATGGATTGTTTGTCTGTCGAACCGATTGTAATATAGAAACAGGCTATAAATGTTTTGTCAGTTACAGCGTTCTTTGATTCTAGTGACTTTACATAACCCAAAAGAATACAATCCAATGGAGTTAAATTTACATACTTTTTTACCTGTTTTGTATTTATTCTTTAAAAGCAATAGGCTGAATTAAGTTTTCTGTTTACAGAACATAATATCCTCACATGAAAAAATTGGACAAAAAAAATTTAACTTCAAGGGAGTCTGTAAACCAAAATATATGTATGTACATAAGAGTGGTTCGTAAATTTTAAGTCCGATCATAACATTTTGTATACAGGTATTCATGGCACTGTAAGGTCCGCATTTCTAACCAAGATTCATAAAAAAAGGACGGCTTTATTTTTGTTAAAAAATATTTAGCATTAGGGTGGCCTCGAATCAAGTTTTTAAATGTCAGAACTAGGATTGGACGTGATAGTAAAAAACTATAGAAAACAGAAACTGTGGCACTTATAGAGTAAAGAAACCGGTATATAAAATGTTATAATAGAACTAAAAATGGCGATATAGTGAAGAAAAGACTAAAAATGCAATATTTGTAGGCGTGGCGGTGAATAACAAGATTTTTAGCAATTAGAAAAGAACACGCAGGAGAAAAATAATCAATTTCTTTATTGAAGGTATTTTGTATTTTCTTGTGATTTAAAATAATTCAAGTAGCAAAAAAAGAACTTACAATAGCTTTCAAGCGTGAAAAACAGAGGTTTATTATTGTATAGTGAACAAATTCGCTAACATGAAACTTGGTTTTCACTAGTTCACGTTACCACGATTGTACTCTGTAGCAGAAATACGCAAATCATTTGACAATGGGTTCTTTACTTAAGTAAGCAGTATGACTAAAAGGAATAAGAAATATAAGCAGAAAAGAAGACTTACAGAGAAACAAAACGCTGTCATTGTTAAGAAAAATACACTTTGAAATTACACTCGTAACACCCAGACGAGTAATTCGTCAAATAAATCACAATTAAATTGTAGAGGAATAGAGAAAAATATTGGCAAATACTCTAAAATCATGTTTGTAACAGTTTTAGTGTTTTTTTATTTTTTTTATTTTTTCTACTCACCCGACTAATTAAAAAAATCGTACATTTGATGTAGAGTCCAAAATACTGCCTTTAAAAATATTCGTTTATTTTTTATTTTTTTTTTAAATCTGTGTGATCTGTTTGCTCAAATATAGACAATATGAAATGTTATATTTTGATTTATTTGAAGTTTTTTTTTTTATTTATTTTTTATGTTTTATATTCGTTAGCAATTTATGCAAATTCACGTGTGTGTGATAAATTTATGGTTTAAAAATGTTAAAAACCCGGCGTTGTGTTTTTTATTGTTTTCAAATAGTTTTTAAAATAATAAAATTAATCACGATTAACAAAGACGATAACCACGACGTTAACAGCGTAAAAGTTATGCCATAAACTGTAAACGAATTGATTGAGAGACAAAATAACTTCTTGTCTTATTTGCTAAATCGTTACGATAAGAGATCTCTTTTCGTACACTGTAGTTCTACTACCACTTAAGCACACACAGACGACACACATACATAAATTGTTATGCACTGAAACAAAAAAGTAGGCGTAAATACGAGTAGTATAACACTGAGTATAGTTTTGTGAAAATATTGATGTTTTATCATCAAGCAATCAATCAAATCAATTATTATTAAAAATATTATTTTATTTTTGTAGTACTTGTTGTTGTTATTAATTTTTTTATAATAATTCTGTTTTTTTATTGTTTTAAATTGATTGCAACATAAAAAGATAAAATCAAATCAGCATGTGGTAGACTGATTGACTGAGTGGCTGCTTGAGCTGGTTATGGGTATCCCCTGAAGAGAAAAAGCTCTTGAAATATAAAAATTTTTTAAAAATCGAAATCTTTGCGTTTCTTTTATTATTAAATTTAATTGAAAAACAAAAAAATAATAATCTTATAAATAAATGTTGTTCTATAATTGTTGTGCTTTAAACAATTGCTGGAAAATTTTATTCTTAAAAGCCATCAATAGTAAGAAACAACATAAAGACGGACACAGATAGTATTTCTTATAATTTTTATTTTTTCTGTGTTAAAAAAATATATTTTTTGTTATTAAAAACAAATATTTTTTATTAGATTTTAATTTTATTTTGTCATTAAGTGGGTGTTGATGGTTCTTATAAATTGCTGTTGGTAGTTGTTGTCTTTTATGCTTTGTTTTTATTGTTGTTGTTATTAATTTTTAATAAATTAAATTTTTTATTTTTTTTATTTAATACAATACTCTGGTTTTTTTTTAATGAGCGCTCTGTTGTTTTATGTTAACGAACTTCTCTTACTGGCCTGTAAATATTCGAAAAAAAGAAAAAATTTTTCGATAAAATTTTTTGAAATTTCTTAGCGGTTTTTTTTTTTTTTGTTATTATTGGAAAAGAACAACAAAAACATTTTGCGCTTAGACAAAATAAAATTAAGAAAGATTTTACAGACAGTAGAGAAGAATAAGAAGGAGAAAGAGCACAGTAGTAATGAAAGAAATTAACATTTTAAGGAATTAGATAAAAAGTAGGTAGAAAAATTGGTAGAAAAAGTTGAAATGGTATTGTAATACATATAAGAAAAAAAGTGATGGAAAAATTATTTACATAAAGTTTGTATGTATGGATGGGTGTGTGTGTATTTAGTAAAACAAAGAAAAAGTACTTTTTTTAAAAATACCAATATTCTCAAAATTTTTCATTAAATATTACAATAAAATCTACTCTCATTAGTGAAATTTAAATAGAATGCCAAAAACGCTTAGCGCGTTTATTACAGACAGTAGTTTAGGAGAAAGAAGGAGCATATATGTAGCACTAACGATTAACGAAAGATATTAACATTTTAAGGATATAGAAAACAAAGAGTAGGTAGAAAAATTTATACAAAAATTGTGTACCTAAACATATGTATGCATGTGCGTGTGTGTATATTTATTGAAAAATAGGTACTTTTTTATTTTGAGTGCGCTTAGATAAAAAAATTTTGAAAGATTTTACAAACAGTAGAGAAAAAAGAAGAAAGAACAGTAATAGGAACAAGAGATATTAACATTTTAACCATGTGTGTACTTTAGTTTTAGTGAACAAAAAAAAATTATAAAAGTACTTTACTTTAAAAGTACTACTCTGTAGTTTAAATCTAAATCTTTCAAAAACAAAATCGAGTCTTAATTTTTTTTTTTAATAAAGAGCCTACATTTTTATATAGAAAAGTACTAAAAAAGCATGATTTTAAAAAAAGTAAGTAGCAAAATAAGTAATTTTTATAATTTATTGTTAAAAAATATTTTCTAAATAAATAGGTACGAGTACTTTAAACAAATACTTATTTAAAAACTAATGTATTATAAATCCTAAAAGACATTCGGTTGCATTAACAATTCTGTGATATTGGTTTTGTAAAATATTTTTTAAATATTAAAAGTAAAGTACCTTTTAAAAAACTATAGCAGTACCTCGGGGACACTTTTGGAATATATAAATACCCTAGGATTCAAAGTGACATAAATCTATTCCTTAAGAGTTTATATAAAGGCCATGAATTTTCTTTTAAATTTTTAAATAATTGTTACAACTTTTTGGGCTGAAACATAGTGTTTCTACCAAATTAATGGTGGTTGTACTTCTACATGCGAGTAATAAAAAAAAATTTACATTTCATTGAAAAATCAACCAATAGTGCATTTAATCCTCCTTTCTATCTGCAACAGAATTTGAAAATCATCCCTTTAATGGTAATTTACTTTCATAGGGATTTTTTTTTTTTTTTCATTTTTATGTTTATGTTCTGAAGTTAGTTCATATTTGACTTTTTATACTCGTATTTAAATAAATTTCAGTGTTTTCTGTTTCTAAAATCTAGTGTTGATTCTCGAAGTAATATGAGAGATATAATAGATCTGAATAAGAGAAAGATTTTTTTAAAAGGTTTCTTATCACATATAAAATTCTGATAAAGACAATGGCATGTGTTTGTTGCCAAAGTATTAAATTATAATTCTCATAAAGTTAAAAAAAAATTGCATAGAAAAATGTTTATATTAAATTTTAAATAAATAAGAAATACATACGATATACACAAGAATTTGCATTTATTTTTTAGCAAATAAATTTTTAGCAGAAAATTTTAGTTGAATAACAAAAAAGAAAAGAAAATATAGGGAAAATCATTGCAATTTTATACAAAATAAAAATATTCAAAATATTTAATTTTTATTTTTTTTTTATTTTATAAGAACTTTCTTAAACAATAAAAACATATAGGTATGTATGTACATAGTATGTGTTTAGAAGAGACACATAGATATAATAAAAAATTAATATAGGTATAAATCGAATTTTAGAATTAAAAAATATTTATAAATTAGTTTTTGATACGATAGGTATTGTGTAGGCGTAATAGGATGATATGTATTCATTAGAGTAGTTTAGGGTAAGAGATATAAGGCAGGAGGCAATATTAAACGACAAACATTTTAAATATATGTATGTACGTGTGCCTCTGTATTATAGGGTATTGTTGGAATCTGTGTCTTTTATTAATTCCAACGTTTTGTTTTAAAACTATTTTATTACTATAGTAGTATTTTAAATTGAAAAAAATTTATGGTGCACATTAAATAGACGTTTAATTAAAAAAGTATAAGCAAACACACGAACAAATAAAGGTGATAGGAGAAATAGTTTTAAAGAATTTATACAAAAAGGAAATAATCACAATAAAAAATATGAAACATTTAAATATAAAGTAAAAAGTGTGTATATTTACACAACAACAAACACTTTTTATATTATAAAGAGAGAAATAAACAAATTTCGAATAGAGTTTTTAAAGATTTTATACAGATTTGATTGAGTTAAGTATACGAACAAGTGAACAATTTATTTTCATGTCATTTTGCTAATACCATAATACCAAAGAGTCTTGAAACAAAAACCTCAAATCTATTTGAAATTCTAAAACAAATTAGAGAAAACTGATTATAATTTTCTTCTTCTAATTCTGTATTTCCACATATCTTTTTATTGTATTTTCTGAAAATACTGATTATGAAAAAATCTGGCTTATTGCAGTTAACGATACGGAGAAGTGATCGATTTTTATAGTTTAAAACATCTAATTTCTTTTAAAAAAGTTGTTCTCTTACGGCATACTTTGTAGTATACAAACAAAACAAAATATCTTCGTGTAGCACCCTTGACCTAACATTTTATAATATACTTTTTTAAACGCTTCTACTTATACTATACAAAGATGAGATGTTAGACTTCAGTAACGGGTAAGAGATGTTATTGAAATGCCTAAATATGAGGATCGCTTTAATAAAACTATGTCTAATGACCCCGAATCTTTTCCAGAAATTTTGATATTTTTCAAAATAGATTATTTTTTGAACCAAAATATATCAACTCCCAAAATTATTTCAGATATGTCACTATTCCAGGTGGATAGAGGACCCTTAGGACTACCACGCACATATAGCCCTATATCTGTAGAAGTCCTAGATTTTCCATAATAACAATTATAAAAGAGTGGAAAAGTTCACAATCAAGTGTGCTTTTGGCATATTTATTGTATTTTTTTTTTTTCTATTTGAGACCAATACTTAGGGGTAAACCCCTACTAAAAGCTGTGCATTGTACTGGAGTTTTATGGAAAGGACAGGACATATATTATTATTAATTGTGTTATTTTTTTTTTTTTTTTTTATTAAGACCAATACTCAGGGGCAAACCCCTAATCATGCAGTGCATTGTATTGGAATGTGAAGATGGTTAATAGGTTTTTTTTTATATATATATTTTGCGCCTTTTATTGTTGATGAAACAAGTTGCTGTAAATTTGTCCACTCAAGAGCCAGTGTTATACCTTCACCCTCGAATGATCAAACAGCAATTGCCTCATCAGTCGGTGGATGTTTTTAATGTGAATGGTGAGCGTCTTCAGTAGATTAGCTGTTATCTTCCCAGAAGGTGGCGCTGTACTCCTGATCATTAGTTTTTTGGTGGAATAGATTAGAAATGTCAGGGGGCGGTTTCTTGCAGATGTTCTTGCTGGAGGGGGGGGGGAACCTCTTATTTTCTTAAATTTAATTTTTAATTTTTAATTTTTTTTTTAATTTAAATTGTAGTTTTTTAGAAAACCGCAAATTTTTATTTTTATAATTTTGTCCTTCGATGGGATTGAACCTGGGTCGTGTGAATTTCTGTGCGAGCGCTCTACCACTATGCCACGACCCCCCCTAATTAATCGCCTTAAGAATGAGACAAATTGCTGTGAATTAATCATTCAAAGGCAAGTGTTATACCTTCACCTTTGAATGGTCAACACCAATTGCCTCGTCGTTGTATGTTGATTGTGTGGTGAGGTCCTTCGCTAAGTAAGTTTAGTAGGTTTATATGGTTATACTTTTTATTTTAATACGTACAAAATTGCAGAGTAATTCTGATATTTGGGAATTGATGATAGGGTTTGCAAATGCGGCCTTGAAACCATTTCGATTTCGATCAGTACGTGTGACAGGCCTAATAATGTTCTGTAAGCTCGAAACAGTGATATTGAATAGCTCTGATATCGTTTTTACAGTTACAACTGTCTAGTTTCTTAAAGTAGCCATCAATCACAATTGTTCTATCTTTTGATCGTTTCACAAATCTCTAAACTATGATGGAGCAATTCAAATATTGATTTTTATTGACCTTAGCCATCACAATGGATAGATGTGTAAACTTTCGTTTTTGGTAGATTCTGTCTTCTTTAATTATATAACTTAAAGGCTGAAACTGTAACTGTATAACACTCGTTATTGTCATTTTTTTTTTCTTTCTTTTTAATAGAAATTATATCCCACGCTTATGGCTTTTTTGTACATAATTTTCGCATTTTCAGCCATTACTTTCGTTTTTCGTATGTCTCGAAGGTGAGATGATGGGCCCATAACAAAGTTTAGTCTTTAATTATTGTTTCTTTTTTTTACAATATTTGAACGCATTCTATAAACAAAAACGCAACAATGCTTTAATAATAAATAAAAAATATTTAGGGATAAAAAATAAATAAATAAAACTGAACACATTGTCATAAATTCAATATAATTGTTATTTTTTTATGTGTTCTGCACAATAGAATGGGTGTGAAGAAAACAAATCTTTTTTATTTTATTTTATATTTTTTATTTATTTTTTTTTTTTTTATTTTTTAAGTTTTTTGTATTTCATAAGCAAACGACTGTAAGCGGTAATTTTTTGCAATTTTAGCATATTTTATTGTTGCCTTTATTTATTTGTTTATTTATTTTTGTTGTCAGTAGTTAAAAGTTTATTTGAAATTTTAGTAGAAATTAAAAAAAAAATATTTTTTTTTCTAAATTTTTGGAATTTTAAACTGTTTATCACCGTACAATACAAAAAATTATATATCAGACGTGAAATGTTTTTTTATGAGTGCCTATGAATGTATATCTCAGAACGGATTCAATTTATGCATTTTTTTATGAAACGTGTAAATGTGTTTGTTGAAAAGTTTGTGTATATGTGCGTGTGCATGTTTATGTGAATACATCCATACATAGAGAAGACATGTGTTTGGTTTATTTCATATTCAATTTTGTTCTCATTTTGTCTTTTTTTTGTGTGTTTAGAGATCTTAAATTACAAATATGGTGCTAATTGAAATATCAGCAACAATAACAGCAACAACAACAATGACTACTAATACAAATACAATAAAAATATTTACAATAGTAACGATAGTGACAAAACTAACACACAACAATAATACAAAATCATAGTAAAGCTTTTTGTTTTTCTTTTTCATAAAAATAGAGATCCATTCACACATCGATACGCATTCACAGACCATCAGTTATAAGTATATTACGACAATAGTAATTCACAGTGGAACACTAACTTCAAAATAACAAATAGGTATTTTACTCTCGTATTTTTATGAGTAAAGGCCGTGATACACTATCCTATCGAGTCGTACGATTTGACAAAAAAAAGAAAATCGTGTGTTTCAAAAAAGTATAAGAGTGTGGCAAAAAACGGCATCTGTATGACAGATTTTTCGACAAGTCTGTCCGACTTCATAATCTTGTGAAAAAGTTCATAAATATTTTTTTCCCATGCGATCAGGGTTGCATTTTATTATATGTGAACAAAAAGCAAGTCTGCATATGCTTATAATTTTGTGTGATGGTGTGGCACTAATGTTGCCATTTTGATGCGACTATTTTTAAAAGTGTGACAGAAATCGATAAGGTTTTCTTGGAAATGAAACGTACGACTGTGTACGATGGTGTATCATGGCCTTAAATTTACACTTTTGATATACAGTTTTTTAGGACCGAAAAAAATATGCACTACGAAACAATATTTTTCTATTCGAAAGTTGAAAAAACACAGCTTTGATGTTTGAAACCGATTTTGGGCATAAAATTTTGAGATATGTTGGAATGAATGTCGTAGAGCATGTCATAAATTTGATAAAGCAGTTTACTATCCTGTTTTAGTGACAAGTACTAGCTCCCTAGATCAAGTGGTGGATTTGAAGTCGAACAATAGTCAACAATACCTGCTTTACAGATAAAAAAGAAAAACTTTGTCAGTGGCAATCACACAAGAAAGTAGCGACTATTTAACTAAATTGATTATAAACCTGTTTCTTATATGGCAAAAGGTTTCTACAATAAAATTGTTTTCAACTAAGACCAAAAACTGGTCTTCTGCGCTATAAAGGGTGCCTCCATTGTGCAAAAACTTGTGAATTAGATGTTTTTGAAACTGAAGACATGGATGGGCATAAAGAGGTTTGATGTCAACAAAGATTTTTTCTCAAAAACAAATTACTATTTTCATTACCTTAACAAATCATACTTTTTGGAATGTGTGTGAAGATAAATATGCCAAGTTAAATATGTTTTTTGCTAACTCGCTACAAAAAACATATTTAACTCAAAATTAAATATGTTTTAAAGTAACGAGTAACTAAAAACATATTTAAGTGGAAAATAAATATGTTTTTGAAGTAGCGAGTCAGAAAAACATATTTAATTGGAAAATTATTATTAAAGTGGAAAATGAATATTTTTGTAGATATTAATTAAAAATATTAAAAAAAAAAACAGATAACAGCCCAATTAACAAGAAAAAAGTTTATTTTTTTTTCTTTTTTAAGTATTTATTGCTTCATTAATGGTCGTCTAAGGGATTTTACAGACATATTTGGCCAAATGGAGCCATCGCTAGGAATACCACTATATGGAATGCATAGCTTAAGACCTCTACTATCATGTGGTAAAGGCAGAATTATTGAATTGAGTTTGTGAATTTTGTTATTAATTTTCAAAAATGCAATTCTGAGCAAAGTGGGTCTCTGGAGGATTTTAGGCATATTTGGCCAAATGGAGCCATCGCTAGGAATACCACTATATGGAATGCATAGCTTAAGACCTCTACTATAACGTGGTAAAGGCAGAATTATTGAATTGAGTTTGTGAATTTTGTTATTAATTTTTAAAAATTCAATTCTGAGCAAAGTGGGTCTCTGGAGGATTTTAGGCATATTTGGCCAAATGGAGCCATCGCTAGGTAGATAGTAGAGGTCTTAAGCTATGCATTCCATATAGTGGTATTCCTAGCGATGGCTCCATTTGGCCAAATATGCCTAAAATCCTCCAGAGACCCACTTTGCTCAGAATTGAATTTTTAAAAATTAATAACAAAATTCACAAACTCAATTCAATAATTCTGCCTTTACCACGTTATAGTAGAGGTCTTAAGCTATGCATTCCATATAGTGGTATTCCTAGCGATGGCTCCATTTGGCCAAATATGCCTAAAATCCTCCAGAGACCCACTTTGCTCAGAATTGAATTTTTAAAAATTAATAACAAAACTCACAAACTCAATTCAGGAATTCTGCCTTCACCACGTCATAGTAGAGGTCTTAAGCTATGCATTCCATATAGTGGTATTCCTAGCGATGGCTCCATTTGGCCAAATATGTCTGTAAAATCCCTTAGACGACCATTAATGAAGCAATAAATACTTAAAAAAGAAAAAAAAATAAACTTTTTTTTTGTTAATTGGGCTGTTATCTGTTTTTTTTTAATATTTTTAATTAATATCTACAAAAATATTCATTTTCCACTTTAATAATAATTTTCCAATTAAATATGTTTTTCTGACTCGCTACTTCAAAAACATATTTATTTTCCACTTAAATATGTTTTTAGTTACTCGTTACTTTAAAACATATTTAATTTTGAGTTAAATATGTTTTTTGTAGCGAGTTAGCAAAAAACATATTTAACTTGGCATATTTATCTTCACACACATCTTTTTGGAAGGTATAAAAAAATGAAAAATTAAAAGAAAACTTAACGGGCACTAAATTAAAAAATACAATGATTGTGTTGTTTCCAAAGACTTGTGTTCTATTTGAAAAAGTGTTCTATTGTATTGTCAAAAAAAACTTTTAGGCTAATTTTTTTAGCCCACTGTACAATGATAAACTTTAACAAACAAAGCAAAACATTTCAACCAATAAACAAATATTGATTTGAAAACTTTAGTTGAAATAATTTTGAAATGGAAATCATTAGGAATTAAATTGTTGAAGTGGAAAATTTTGACAGATTTTTTTAGAACTTTTTAATTAAAACGACCGACCATGTTCAAACTAATCAGATGGATTAATATGAAAAAAATAATGTTGTACATACTCGTAGGAACATAAATTTTGTTTTGATTACAATCAATAGCTTGATTTAGGGTAAGTGGTGGCTGCCTTTTTGAAAAAACTTTAGACTTAATTTGATAATTAAACAGTAATAAAAAAGCCTTCAATAGTGTGGTTTGATAACTTGTTAGTTCAAACAAAATTTATTACGGCAAAGTTGCCATTTAACCTTTAACTACTGAGGTGGTGGTAAATTTTACCCCCTCCTTAGATTTTTAATTTATTTCCTTCGGTTGAGCGCTGTTGAGTCCCTGTTTTGTTATACTAAATCTTTGATTTTTTTACTTTTATAATCCTATTTATATAAATATGTATTTTCTTCTTCTTTTAAAATTAAATTATTAAAAAAATTTTTTTTGACAAAATTTTTTGGTAAAATACTTAAAAGGTGGTAAAATTTACCCCACGTCAATAATTATGAAAAAATATTTCACCTCCGTAGTTAAAAGTTAAGTTCTACTCAGTGAATATTTATCCTTTTTTACATAATATGAGAATTCGAATATGTATATAACTTACATATATATAACCTTTTAATAAATTTTGAATTGGAATAGTGCTACCGAAGTACGCTGGGGTTAGCTTATAGGCTGTAAAACTATATAAACTTCCTACCGTCACAAATTTGATTGACTTTTTAGAGTATTCGTACACTTACAACCCTGTATCAGGGTTACAGCGTAGCTTCTCTCTCGCTTTATTTCAAGATGTCACAGCTGAGATTTGAACCCGGCGCTATCGTCTTAGTAAGCCAACACACTAACCACTAGACCACGGCGACTTAAATGTTTGGTGTGATCAATTTTAACTTGAAATTACAAGCAAACATCTAAAGGAAAGATTACTTTTTTTCATATGCAGTTCTTTAACGAACTGCACTGTTTTGGATAGAAGAGAGAAGAGGGCATTGTAACCAACACTTTATAACAGACGATAGGCATTTAGAATTTTCGATACCTAAGAGTAAGAGAGAGATTTTTTGCTTTCAAGTTAACTTGACGTCGATAGCTGCTTTCTGTTTTTAAGAAAACGTTTGATCATAGGAACATGAGACTAAGACTGCAAATGAGTGCTTAAAAACATGCAATATTGCTATTTATTATAGATGTACAATTTATCAACAAAGTAGCTCAGTATTTTTTGTTCCATACACGAAAAGTGTTTATTACTTCAGTGTAGTACACAGGTGGCATTCTTCGTCACATATTTCTTTGCCTTAATTCGAACAGTTTCAATTTTCATTGCGAATATAAAATCAAGAACTAATTTGGTAACTTCCTCTGCTGCTCTTCCTTTAAAAGTCTCACATTTTCTCATTCTCGTTGTTTATACCTATAGACTCCCTAAAATAATCTACTTACCTTTTTATTGACGTTTAAAATTTGTCCCCCCAAGAAGTCCATCTTCAAGAAACCGCTCTCTGACATTTCCAGCCTATTCCAAGAATGATTAGGAGTACTGCGCCACCTTCTGAGAAGATAACAACTAACCTACTGAGGACGCTCTCCACTCAGATTCAGCATCCACCGACAGATGGGGCAATTGCTCTGGATCATTGAAGGGTGAAGGTATAACACTGGCCTTTTGAGTGGTCAAATTGACTGAAACTTCTCTCATCAACAAAAAGGCGCATAATAAAAAAAAAAATAAATCTATCAATGCACTGCATGAGTAGGGGTTTATCCCTGAGTATTGATCTAAGAAAAAAAATTGTGAGAGCTACCCTTTGAATTGCCGAAAGACTTATAAACTTTTCTTTAAAAACAAAATGAGCTTTGGTACCTTTCCCTAACGTTTAATTAATTATAGGCGTATGTCTAGTAAAAACGAAAAAAAAACATTGTAAAGCACAGCCCTATGTAAAAAGCAAAATGTAAAGCAGATTATCAAAAGGAAGTCAACGATATAATCTTATGGCAAGAGATACAATTAAATTTATTTCTTTCATTGAAATCCATTAATTTTAATAATTTTTTTTAATTTTTTTTTTCTCGATGGAAACAAAAGTAAAATAAAAATAACTTAAAAAGTTAATTATGATGGTCTTTGGGAAGCAAAGAAAAATAAAACCAAAAGGTATACACGAATAGAGCAACATAATGATGCGAATAATAAATTTGTTTGATAGTCATACGGTATGTTAGTCTGTCTGTCTTTCTGTTTGTCTGGCAACTGTGTACAATCACTAACATTGGGCCACATGGAACAAAAAAAAAGTAGTGCTTTTTTTTGAATAGAAAGACCTTGAATTGCGTGTATATCGGTTTTGTCGGTTTATACACTACTCTGTCGATATGTAAGTCAGTATTTAAATGCGTATAAAATCCAAAGTCGTCAAAAGTTAAAGCGTATGTGATTAATGATCTTTTTTTTTTATTTTTGCACTGAACTAAACGAAAGCTAGCATTTTTCGCCTAGTTACTGTATTTTTGAAGACTTTTTTATGAAGTTGTTGTGTCTGATGGTTAAATTATTTGTAATAGTTTAAGGTTTTGGCCTACAATTTCAAAATTGTATTGCAGTCTTGTTGTTTTTTATGTTATTTCGGTATACAATACCAACTCATTATGCGTGAATAATATGGAGTACTAGACTTTTGCAAATTTTGCTTTATTTGGCATTTTTTATAGGTTTACTTTAATTAACGTGCTTTTTGTATTCAATTTAGCCCGTCAGTTTTGAAATTGAATGTATTGTATAGTTGCAGAAAATATTTGCTAGTAGACACTGATAATGTATGAAACACAGCGGAAAGTACCTTGCAAAATATAAGATTTTGACAAGAGATGTCGAAAAATCTGTCCGACATATTATTAAATAATTTTAAATGCTTTAAAAAATTGTTTTACAGTCTTAAAAGCTAGATAGTTTTTCACTATCATAGCATGATACTATGTGCAAGCCTGATGGTCAAAAATTTGATTCCTTTTATAAACACTGGTCCTAGGCGTTAAGCTTGTAACCTGCCTTCAAGAATATTATACATTGATAGTTAATCATAATTCTTGGCGAATGTTTAAGCACTCATTTAAGCTCTAAGTCCCCTGTTGATATAGTCAGAAGAGTCATCAATAAGAGAAAAATGGTTGTTGAATTCTGAGCGGATCAAAGTTTGAATAATTTAAACGTAAATATTGTAGTTTAAGAGGAAGGTAAAATCTCGTCGGGCGGTTTGGAACTATGAATTCTAGTTTACTAAGTAAAACCTCGGAGTGTACCGCATATTAGATTATTTATATATGAAATATTCAAAAAAAGAAATCTTCTGCTTTTAAGAGTTGGAAGTTTAATAAGTTCTAGACGACTTGCATATGCCGGTAAAGCTAAATTCGGACTACATCGAAGATTTCGAACACAAAAAAGGAGAAACTGTTTCCGAACTGACTAAATTTGGAAATGTGAACATCATTTTGAGGATCCCAGACCACAGAAGCTTATTCCAAGATAGGTCTAACTAGTGATGTGTTCAATTGCTTTAAAACATAGGGATCATCAAACTCCTTTCCCCAGCGTTTGATAAATCCTAAAACGCCTCTTGCTTTATTTACAATTTGAGAAATATGAGGATTGAAAGAGAGTTTTTTGTCTAGTAAAAATCTAGATCAAGAAATTCCTCAACTTTTTCAGGGCGATAAGTGTTAAATTTATAGTCATAGTAATCTGAACTTGCTGTGTAGAACAGCATATATTAACACTTTTTTAGGTTAAGTTCCATTAAATTAATACTGCACTATTGACAAAAAATATCCATGTCTTTTTGAAGTAAATTGCATAAGTCAAAATTGTTCAGATGGAGGACAAGTTTAACATCGTCAGCGTACGTTAGGATATTTGAATATTTAATACAGTCGGAAAAAGTCATTAATATATATAAGAAATAATAGAGGGATCAAGCACTTTTTTAATTTTTGTCTTCACATTAGAGTCTGCTGGTGCCAGTGTTGAATGTGCTATATATATGGTTATTGCTTCCGTAATTTCGTAAAAATACCAACAAAAGTGTTCTCAACG
The DNA here is from genome assembly GCA_963576795.1 of Metopia argyrocephala. NCBI lineage: Eukaryota > Metazoa > Arthropoda > Insecta > Diptera > Sarcophagidae > Metopia > Metopia argyrocephala. Next base: position 108,589,125 of record OY756211.1, on the reverse strand, counting down.
CTATTCCATCCAGTATCAGTTTAGCCTACCTAATCAAAACATGAATTTTTCTGAGATACTCTTTTAGAACCAATTCTCAGGAGTTTACACCCCTACTTATGCTGGGCATTCTGTTGAAATATTTTGAAGATATAGTTCATGTAGTTCCATTTAAGCTAGAGAAAGGGGCAAGTTGCTGCCAGTTGATCACTCAAAGGCTAGTGTTATGCCTTGACCCTTGAAATGATCAACAGGAACTGTCCCATCTATTGATGTTAATTCTTTGTCTGTTGTGAAGTGGTGAGAATCTTTGCTAATTTGAATTGTAGGTTTCAATCCTTGCTTAGTTCTGTCTATTACTTCCGAGTAGGTCATCTCCTGATCATTCGTTTTTTTTTTTTGTCTTTTTTTTGGAGAAAATGAAATAATAAATCAGAATACTTTTGCTTTTATGGTATTTTTTCCACTTTTTGGCTTTGTCACCACGTTTCTAAATAAAAGGATGAGTAAGAGGTCTAATAATGACTGCAATATTTCTTCTTTTTATAAGTAAATAGTAAAAGGGGGGAATGACAACACCTTAACAAACGCACTGACATAATTGTTTACAATTTATATGGTTGTTTTTGTTTTTACGAATATTTTTGGTTCTGAAATCACAGCTTTAGCTTAAAAACAGGCTTTTAAAAATCGCACTTGAAAATTCAGTTTTTTTCTTATTAAAAAAAAATATTAAAAAAAACATTTGTTTTTACCATTTTTGAAAACATTTATTGATCGTAAAAAGCAGCAGCAGCGGCAGTAAAAAAAACAGCCATAATTACTACACAAGTTTTACAGATGATCGTTAAAAATAATACTTTAAGTTCAGAAACTTCAACCAAAAATATAATTAAGACGCAAGCAAAAGTTGTTTTTCTGTTTAAATTGAAATCAGAGCAGAAAATCATTAAAAAAAATCTAATTTTTGTACAAAAAAATTAAAAAAAAACGTTGTTTTTATTTTCAGTTAAAATAGAAAAATTATAGTCATTAATTGTTACAACTTTGTTTTTACTACAGATTTTTATAAAACCGAATGGTATGATTTGTACTACTCATATAAGAAAAAAAAATTAATTTATAAATAATCCGGTTAAAAAATATACACGCTGCTGTTATAATTTTTTTTTTTTTTTTAATTTTAACCAAGTACGTACATACAATAATATTATATAGAATAACAAAAAAAAGTTAAGAATTAAATTTAAATAAAAAAAAATATTTTAAATAGCTGGTAATCAGTTCAATGACATTTTAATTGCAATAAATGAAACAACAACCTGTTCAAAACTTGCCTAGATGTTCTGGAAGAGAGTAGAAATTATCGCATATAGATTACAGATTTACGTGTATTTAATTGTGTACATAATTAATTAAAATTTATTATTAAAAACAATTCCAGAAAGAAAATGACTAATTAAGGTCTGCTCTTATGTCAAATCGATTAACTCCATTTCTGTGTGTAATAGATGTAAAGGTTTAAAAACACGTTATAATAGAATATTTAAAACATATTTAGCTGCTAGCTATTTAAAAATAATACTAATGATCACAGAAATTTGATTATAACATTATGTAGCAAAAAGCCAATAAAATTGATATGGTGTTAATCGTTATTATTTGAAAAACACACTAATTTTAAGATCACAAATGTATGGATCTTTTGGATAAGAAATTTGTTTCTTAAGCTTAACGACAGTACAGGTTAAAATACAACATATAAGGTTAGTCCCAAAACTAGCTGCCTAGACGCATAGATGGGGATAGTATCCATATTTTAAATATATCTATGTATGTGCACTTTAAAAAAAACTCCTTTCTGAGACTTTTTGAGAAGTTTTGATTATCAAAAACTGATTAATTAAAAATCTTCACGTTCAAAACGTAAGTCGAAAACGAGTCGCGCTTATATTTAAGTCTTTAATTCCATATACAATAATATATTGTACAGTAAACATTAATGATTATCCAATAATCAATCTACAAACAAGGTAGATTCTCCTTTTGAAGAGTCTGCGACTTTGTTTCGGAATATAAAATTTTTTGGTGGAACTTAACGAGACCGTACAAGCTGCCAAGACAAACAACGTAGTGTTCGACGACCAATTGAGATGTTCACGACAGGAAAGGTCACAATCATGTGAAGCGTTTAAAAAAGTGTTATAAATCGCATATTGAGCGAAAAATTATCAATGGCAATAGAATTGAAGCAGAGTCCTTAAGATATTACAATGAACTGTTTGCGAATAACAACAACATTGTCGGGGACTCGAAACTATAGGATAGGATAGGATAGGATGAAGTGACAGCGTCGAAATAACAAGACACACTTGAGCACGCATACCGGCCCGTTGTGATGTAGGGAGCCCTGATAGCCAGAGGCTCCACATAAGAAGCACTACTTCCCCAGAAAATTATGCTGGAAACCAGCTAGAGAGCCTAATGATTTTGGCAATTGAACCAATGTCCCGGATGGACAGGTCAGTCAATCCATCAAGAAAAGGAGACCCTAATGTAAGAAATCTACGTCGGGCCAGAGATAGGCACTGGCAAGTATAGTGAACCAAAGTTTCTTCCTCCTCAATCAACCCGCAGCCACGACATAATTCGTTTGCAGGCAAGCGCAGTCTCTCTGCATGCCTGCCTATCACGCAGTGACCCGTGAGGACAGATACAATGGAAGAGATATCCCTGCGGTTCAGTTGAAAGAGTTGATTGGTACGCCTCAAGTCCAGCTTGGGCCAGGTGAGTCTAGAAATTTGACAAAACTCCTCCCGCGACCAGGACAGATCCGGGTCCAATAAATGTTATCTTCTAATAAGGAGTCTAACGGAGGAAAGAGTGGGTATACCTCTTTCCACATGAGGATGAACGTTCGGCAGAGACGTGCCCGCCCTAGCCAATTAATCCGCAGTACAATTACCTGCGATGTTCCTGTGACCAGGAGACATAATTCCCCCACTTCACACGCGAGACAAGGAAACAATCGAAGAAGTAGACTGGAATAGGATAATCTTGTTCAAAGAAGGCAAAATCAGTTTCATTTACAGTCAGGACTCTTTAAAAAAAAAGAACAATTAACGACAAATATTCCGCAAATTTATTGGCAGCATTTGACAAAAAAAGAAATATTTGTTTCATCAAGAGAATGCAACATTTCACACCCGTGAAAAAAAATCAGTCGGCTGGGATAAGAGTATGGTGTTGAGAGAAGGCGAAAGCAGTTTCATTTGCAGCCGGAAATATTGCCTAAGTTTTTAAGATGCTTGTGGAACTATTTTTATTGATTATCTTCAACAAGGAAAAACAATTAATGAGGAGTATTCGGCAAACTTATAAGAGCGTTTGCGTAATAAAATTAAAAAGAAAAGGCCGCATTTGACAAAAAAAAAGAAGAAAGTCTGGTAGAAACAAGAAAATGTATCGTTTCATAGCCGAGACAAAGCAATAAACGAAGCAGTGGACTAAAATAGGGGAATCGTGTTGAAAAATTTAAGAAACAAGTTCCATTTGGATTGTGGCATCTGTTTATTTTTTTTTTTTTTTTTTTTTTGGAAACGCGTGGTATAACTTTTGATTATTTTCTCTTTAAAAGGAAAAAACTCTACGAGTACTTTGCAATCTTACGGAAGTGTTTCAGAAAGGAAATTAAAAAAAAAGATTTTGTTTTGTCAACATATTGCCAAAATAAATGAATTAAAGCTAGAATGACTATCATGCACAGCATTCTCTGGCTTTAGTTTCCTCAGATTCTTGTCTATTTTTAAACTTAAAAAATGGTTCAGCAGTAAAAAATATGCCAACGGCTATTAAAGGAGCTGACTTATCGAAGCTAATAAATGTCGCTAGAAAGAAACTACTGTAGCTAAAACGAGGTTTTGTTGAGAAATATAGAATTTTATTTATTCGTTATTAGGTGGGCCAATATTGTTACCGCCATCGTCAAGCTTTATTTGCCAAAGAATCAAGACGTAGCGTGGAATGGTAATGCACTGAAGAAACAATTTACAGAAACTAATAAAACGTAGAAAGAAATTAAAAAAAAAAAACTTCTTTAAAATTAACCAAAAAGAAGAATAAGAGGGGAACCCTTAAAACAATAAACTTCTTATTGAGTTACGACTGGCTTAGTTTCTCATTTATTATTTCGTTCACAATGCAGACGACAGAAACATATAAAGCAATAAAACGTGGTTCAAATGTTGGTTTGTTGTTGTTTGCTTCACATGGTTCGGTGGTCATATACTATCACAGTCTACAGTCCCGGTTTATTTGTATCCCCAAAGTTTTTCGATTGTATGCTTTTTATTCTCTTTAAGTTTGACATTCTGTGTAGAACATACATACTTCTCTCTCACTTTGCAACTAAATGATGATAGAGTGGAAGAAGAAACAACAAAAACAATTTAAAAGTTATATCAAGTTGAACGGCCGGTTTGAAAATGTTTAACATGTTTGACCTTGAATTTCAAATTTTTTTTTGTATGTATAGGGAGGGTAGTATTGTATTTAAGCTAAAATTCATTGTTTTTTATTTTTGTTTTTTTCTTTTAATAAAATTCAACTTGGATTCAAATTTTTAGACTTTATAATTGTTGTTACTGTTGTTGTTTTAGTCAAACATTATTGTATTGGATTTCACTCTCTTTAGTCATAAATTTAAAAAAAAATATTTAAAACGCACATGAGAATGACGATACTATGGCGTTGTGTTTATCGATGACGAACGTCTGTATAAGCAATAGTGATTCGAAAAAAATAAAAACCGACAGCGTCTATGGACAGGCCATGCCAGGCCAGGCAGACAAAATAAAAAACAATGCAGTAGTGATGATCATTATCATGATCATCGTACTGATAATGTTTATGATATTTAAGAAGTTTTTATACTCATACCCTACAAAACTATAGGCAACAATTGTACGTGTTGAAACTGGTCCTTATTTCCAACTAAAATTGATTCATATTTTAGGATGAACCCTCAAACAAATACATTTTTGCATCATTATTCTAAATTGCATAATTATTCTACAGGCACTTGTAAATCATAACTTGGATTTGTGCTGTCAGGGCAGAGAAAGGAGAGCCACCGTCTGATATTTGAATAGCAAATAAAGGTTCTCAATAGTTTAAAAACAGAGACTTAATTTTGGAAGATATGATACAGTAAGTACGAACGGTTGCTAGGAATACTGCTTAGGACCCAAACCTTCCTTAGTTTATGTTATGATTTATGGCAAATGGTTAACACCTTAGCAAGTACTTCAAACAGCCAATATATTTGAACTCAAATTGATGCAGGTTCAAATCCCAGTACAGGAGAAAAATTAAGAATAGGAATGTGCGGTATTTCGAAGTTTAAAATTCTCCCTCGAAGTCCATCTATACTATAAACCTTTGGCTTTGGATTCACCTTCTGTGAAGTAATAGACGGAACTAAGCAAGGATCGTAACCTACCAACTTAGCAAAGATCTTCATCATCAATTCATCATTTCAAAGGCGAAGGTACAACACTGGCAGCAACTTGTCTCATTGACAAAAAGCTTTTAAAAGAATGAGAAAAAAAATCTATATATCTATCCCTTCCAATACAATGCAGAGCTTGAGTAGGGGTTTACTCCCCGGAGTATTGGTCTAACCAAAAAAGAGGAAACAAAAAGGTCTTGCAATTGTGCTGAGTCTTAGTATACCAGTTTTAGGGTCTTAAGACCGGTATAGTAATTACACAATAAAAAACTTTTTTCAACACATTTTTATTCAAAATAAACTGTAAAAAATTTTCAATAAGCAACTTGAGTTTCATGTTCTAATTCAGACGCGATTCAAATTGAAAAATTATTTTTTATTTCTTCTTTCTAATAAATTAAGTAAAATACAGCAGTAATTTCTCAGGACTAATTATTTTTCCGATCAAGTCTCGGGATCATAAGATGCGATAAAATTAACCTCAAGCTAAAACCACTTTTAAAGAGCTTGTGTATCTCATTAGGTTACGATGGCCTCCTCAATAACTTGACATTAAAATTTTTGGCATCTTTTATGAGAAAAACCAAAAAAAACAATAGGCTGTGACCCAACCCAATTGTATATATATCCGCTGAATGATTTGTCAGAAAATAAGAAAACAGATTGATTTTAACTAAGAAGAGAAAATATAAGCAGTTGTTTGGATTTTGACAGATTTTCTTAAAGTAAAATTAAAACAAATTTCGCATTCGAAAAATGTGAAAAGGGAAAAAATTTCCTTTATTCATAATTGGTCTGTATATTTTGCTTTTTCAGCTATTTTGCCGTGAAGGGCACCATATCATATACTATGTACTCATATGTTAAGTTGACTATACATACATATTTGTTTTGGTTTTCTTTTTTTTTTTAATTTAATTTAAAATATTATTCATTTAATCTATTCTTTCATCCGTGATATTCTCAGTTTTCTGTTTATTTTTTTGCATAAAGATTGACTTAAAAATGTGTTTCTTTTTTGTTATTTTTTGTAAATTTAAATTAAGTTTTAAATCAGCACAAAAATTGGGGGATCCGTAGCCGGCGACTCAACTATTTACAGTCTCTGTCAAAAGGAAGAGTGACACAAAATGTTTTTTTCTTCACTGCTTTATATTTATTTTAAAATTTATTCCTATTTGCTTGTTTTTTTTCTATACTTTTTTAATTCTACATCTTTATGATTTATTTATATGTTTCGTTCTTGCATTTTCCATTTCATTAAAAATAAAAATGAGCCGCTCTTTTTGCTTTTTAAAATGCTTTGCGCTGTGTTGTTAACATGCAGAGGACAACAGACTACAACGGAAATAAGTTTTTATGCTTTTTTATAATTTTTTTTTTTTATTTATTTTTGCTGGGTTGCTTTCAATTTTATAAACTTGCCTAAAATTTTTTTATTTCCAAGTATTTTATGAAAAACCATAATAAAGCCATTTGACCTCCACATACTCGTATGTGTGTACATACGCGTACACTGAACAAAACATAATATTCTAACAGGAATTAATATTTGTCATATTTACTGTAGACTTTCCCATTAATCAAAAATTTTGATTTTATGGAAACTAAGAGGTTTTTTATAAATGAATTAATTAGTAGAAGTTGTAACAAAGCTTTCTAAAAGATTAAATAGGGTTATTCCAATTGTGAAAAGATAACATTCAGGTATTTCATACGAGTAAAACACTTTAAGTGATAGTGTCACTTAGCATTGTGTGAAGTCTACATACATAGGTATGTGGCAATCATTATTTATGTATTAGTTTATAAGAAAACTTTATGGAGAATATATTCATTATGTGTATTTTGACCAGCTTTTTTCATTCGCTATGTTGGAATCAAAACAGCATCTTTTAAGCGGATACCTTTGGATTATATTTTAAGGTCAAAGGTGGCATATAATTAGTTTTAAATTTTTGATCAAATATAATGCGATCATCGTCTAAAAATATTTAATATTTAAAAATCTTAAAACTCCCGATTGATATTCCTATTCACGTAACGTACACTTTGAGAAAAACCGCACTCATACAGTGGAAACAAGCTTTAGTTACTGAGGTATCTAAAGAGCATACTAATAAAATAAGCTTTCTAGACAGGTTTAAAAACAACAGAGCTGTGAATGTAAGAAGTCAGAATATCGTCGTGCGGGAGTTTAAGTGCTCTATCAGCCATTTTATATATCTCGAGTTAATGATGCCACTTTAGGTTTTTGACATCGAAATTTTTAAAATCTGCAATCCGCTTTCGACTATTTATCTCCGAAACTGGACGAGATATCCGAAAACGGATAGCAGATTTGGAAAAAATTGAGGTCGAAAATCTAAACTGGCATCATTAACTCGAGATATATAAAATGGCAGATAGAGCACATGAACTCCCGCACGACGATATCCTGACTTTTTACATTCACAGCTGTGCTTCTTATTTATCAGAATATTTATCGGTCTTATATTACAGATCTAGTAAAAAAGAAACAATACTCCCATTTGTATTTGTGTTTCAGTAATTCTGCCCAAATATGTATATTTCTAAATAATTTCAAATTACATAAGTTTAATGTTACAAAATTATGTATGTACATGTATACATACATATGTATGTACATATGTAGATCAAAAATGGCTGATTACGTTTCAAGAGTACAAGAGTATGCTATTAGTACAATAATTTCCATATTGTTATTACCTGTGAAAAATTACTTTTCCTTTTTGGTGTATAAACAAATCTTTACGAAGAAAGACAAAAATAAAGAACATTAAACAAACCACTGACCATGAAATGTTTTTAAAACCTGTACCTGTTTCATAATGTATTAGAAAGACTTAATACTCTTCATTCATTTTCTCTTTCTGTTTTTCTTTCTTTTATAAATATCTACTATTCTTTAAATTTTTATAACCACTTTTAGAAAATTCCTCTTAAAACAAAAAATTTCTGAGGACTATTTAAATTCATTTAAATGTAAAGAAGGTCGTCAACTACTGTTCGCTAACAAGAAATATATTTTATTTTTTTTTTATTATTAATTAAATAAAATTTCTATTAAAACCGACAAGAAAAATTAAATTGAGAGGTAGAAAATATTGTTACACCCCTGCTTAATAGATAACATGCACATAACTTTTGTTAATTTAACAGGTAGAACAAAAATTTTATTACCAGTGCGCGGCAACGAATAGAGTACTTGGAGTACTTGTAGAATAGCTTGAATGTTTAAGGTTATTGTAAATCTTTTATTAAAATTTTTATAATGTATTTAAACATTTTAATAAAAAATATAGGAACTAATTTTATTATTTATTTATTTATCTCCCTTACGAAATAATTTACTGGTAAGCACTATTTTCTGCTGGGTTTGAAGTACATCAAAAGCTATGATCTACTACATCAAAAACTGTATGTGCTGCTTCTCTAATCTATTGCGCTGTAGTGTACTTTTTGTAAAATATATAAGAGGGTTAGTCACCCTACCTACTACTTAAAGAAACTTATTTGCTTTTCTAAACGTTGATTTACAAAGCGTTGCAATATAATTTTCTAATTTTACCTAATTTTTTAAAAAAGAAGAAAAACTTGTTTAAATAAGATTTTAGCGGTAATCACTCTTTGTTGCAAACGCCCTTGCAAGCTTTACAAACAAGCAATCGTAGCATATAGGCTTATATTTTGTTATTGGCCTTTACGCAATGGCGTTTCCAACGAAGAGTGATTACCGCTTTTATTTTAAAAATTTTGGAAAAACTGATGCTAAAACTGCCATCATAATAAATGTACTTTTGAATTATTTTTAACTACTTTCCCAGCAGATAATTTTTCAGACTTGAAAGCAATAAATAAAATTGTAAGCAATAATGGAAGCATTATACATCAACGCTTCGAAATATGCTACAGGATAAGGTATTATTTTGGATTTTTTGTAGTATTTGCTTACTGATTGCAATAAATTTGCATTTCTATTGCATTTTAGGGGCTCATTTCATATAAAAAACATGCATTATTGATGCACACTAGCAAGTGATAGTTTACGAAATAACTTACTGGTAAGCACTATTTTCTGCTGGGTTTTCAGTTTAATTTTTGTGCTACCTCCAGTACATAAAAAGCAATGATCTACTAAATCAAAAACTGTATGTGCTGCTTCTCTAATCTATTGCGCTGTAGTGTACTTTTTGTAAAATATATAAGAGGGTTTAGTCACCCTACCTACTACTTAAAGAATTTTATTTGCTTTTCTAAACGTTGATTTACACAACGTTGCAATATAATTTTCCAAGTGGTTATTAAGCAGACAAAATAGAAAAGAAAAAAATAAATAAATTCTTTAATTTATTAAATACGATTTCTATTGATTTGAGCAGTCGTGGTGATAAAGGTAATACAAACGATAGCAGTGATGATTTCAAACATTAAATATATCAACAAAAAGAAAAACGAAATGATAAGATAGGAATGAGAAGAGTTTGTGTTAGTTGTGTGTCTTGACAACATTATATTGCAAATAGTCTGTTATATGTATGGGCTTTTCATAAAGATTGTATGCCTATAAGAAACATACTCGTAGTTTATCCATATGTTAAGCTTAGAGAATTATTTGAAAAAATAAAAAAAAGAACCGATTCGAAAACTGTAGTCTAACATACGAGTATTACGCGAAAAAAAAGTACACACGCCATTGTCAATGCTCATATTTTTAAGACTTTATTTAATGAAAAATGCTTTAAATTTTATTTCACAATTCATAACAACAATACAAAACAAATATTATGTACATATAAGTATTTGCATTAGTTGTCAACTGAATTTTTTCGTTAAATACTGAAAAGTTAAGCCAATGTATGACAGTTAAGAGTTCGAAATTAAATTGAAATAATCACACATTTTTTTTGTTTGTTTTTTTTTCAATAATAAGCCATCACAGTAAATTTGTTAGCACGGAAATAAAAGGTTCTCAATGTAATTCAGTACTTTTATACTAAATACACATACTTATCGTCGTGCGGGAGTTAATGTTTCTTATCCGCCAGATTGCAGATGCAAGGGCTGCTTGCAAGTGGAAACTCACCAAATCAAAATCATAACTTCTGTAGTAAGTTTTGTACGACGAAATGTCACATCTCTCCCTTACAAAACTACTTAAAAATTAAGCTGCAACTTTTTGGTGGTACTAACTCTTTAATATTTAATTTTTAAATTTAAAATTGTAGATAAAGATTTTAAATTTGAAGGTCATTGGAAGTCGACGCAGTGGTCGACCATGGAAGAACCAGGTTGAGGAAGCCCCAGTCATCAAATGTTGTAACCAACTGTATAACTCGTGCGCTAGGCAGAGTTAAAACCTGTTAACAGATTGTTATGGCCAGTTAAGTAAGTAAGATGTAGATTTAAAATTTAATAACAGAATCGAGAATATTTACACCTTATAGCCTAAACCCAATTCGTTTTTACCGTATACTCTTTCTTTTTATTTGTTTATTTAATAAAGAATTAAAATTCTAATTTGATTATTTTATCTTTGCACGTTTTCTATGTTGCTTATCATAAAAGTATTCTTTTTTTTTTCTATAAAAAGACAAAAAACAAAAGAATCTATTTTGTTTAGATAATAATTATGATAAAATAGACAAAAGTTTATAATAAATTTTATTGTTAATGATTTTCTTAATTTCTTGTTTTATATACAATTTTATATGGAATTATTAAAAAAAGGAAAAACACTTTACGCTATAATGAATCATTATTAAAAGCGTTAGAAAAAGAAATACCCGGTTTTAATCAAATTTACACAGAGTGGAGGGGATATTCATTAATCATTTTAATATATAAACGATTAATGGTAAATGAAATTGAATGAAATTGATTAATCAAATGAAAGTAAGAAACGATGATCAAAAATTGAGAGATTTATTGATCTGTTTTGAGAGTGAGTAAAATAGCATTTTGTTTTCTGCTATCATTTTAATTCAAATTATTTATTATTTTTTGGGATTGTATAAAAAGTATTTACGAATTTTGTTTTCATTTTATGATCGTCGCTTCTAAATTAATTTGGGGACAATCTGACAAATCTAAAGTAGTGGTTTTTACTGCAATTTTTTTCGTATGTTTTGATATCAAAAACGTTTGTACATATCCTACTCTGATCGGTTAATTACTTAGAAAATGTTAAAAATTTTGCAAAATACTGAGACATGACGATGTCAGGAAGTAATAAAGGCATTACACATCGTTCACTAATCAGTTGAGAACAATAGTAAACAGTCGAATTTATGTGCCACAGGTATTATACTGACCAACACTGGGCTTAGTGCCAAGAAGCTGTCTTTTTTTAACTACAGACCTTATGCTTATTATACTCGTATTAAAAGCTTTCAAGATTTTGAATGCTGCAGAAAAGCAACAAAATTACGTCAAATTATTATCGTAACAATTTTAAAGTGGATTTTCAGGTGTAATTCAAGAAAAAAAACAAAATCACAGTACAATGGCAAAACAATTTCAAAATTTGTAATTCACAAGCTGGTAAAAACTTTTTTTTTCGTTTAAGACCAGCATTCAAGGGATGATCCCTACTCATGCAGTTACACATGACCTCTACTAGAGAGTGCTGGTTAAGGAATATATACTATGGGAAGAGGAAAAGAGGGAGTGATGATTGTGGATATTTGAACTAAACTCATTAACATTGTAATTGGCAGGAAAAACATTCGCTGGAAGATTTTTTCATAAACGAACACTGCAGCTAAAGAAGGAATTCTCTCTATAATGAATTGTGCGATTCACTGAACAATTAATTACAAAAGGATGTGCTCTGTGAGAGATATGATTCCGATTATTCGGGATTAATGTTCTTATTTCATCAAAGCACTTCCCGTAGTATTATTATTATTATCAAGGAGTAATTATGCCCAAAGTTAGACACTGCTACCCAAAGGATCTTTTGTGCTCTACTCCATTCACGGATGATGACCCTGATGATCACCCCTGCTCAGTGTCAGGTCCTGGCCGATCGGCGAGGATGTCCGGTCAACCATTCCGTCCACCGTCACCATCCATCTCAATCGTTACTCATAATATAAATGAGCAGGCTTAAAACCGTGCTCGAACAATAACTTCTCCGCCCTCCAGACGAAGTCAAGTAAAACACTAATTGAAATAGATCTGATCCCTACTTCCCGTGGTAGTATCGATAGAATATTGAAATATAGAATATTGAATCGACAGAGTTGGATACTCTACCATCACTGATAAACACCTTCACTCCTTCCTCTAGGAGTTCAAAAAGACCTAAAATGAACTTTGGTTGGATAAAAGTCTTGTAAATATTAAGAAGGTCAGAAGGAGTGATGTATTTCTTGCACCTTTTTCAAAAGCCGAGGCTCTGGAATGTATCTTGGAAAAATTATAAAATCTGGATTTAAATCTGGACAATATTTTAGTCACTCTTTCTTAATAAATTAGTGTAGAAGAATATTACGGAGAAACTGTAGCCATACTTGTTCCAAATTGATGTTCCGACAAAAATTGATAATTTGACTGGGAGTTGTGCAAAATCGCTTGGCTGATAAAACATTGTAGTACCAAAGTGACGCTTAATTTTTACTTTATCAAGTTTTTTGCCAGTAAACTACAGAAGTTCTACGGCGTTGAAATTTTATAGATAATACTGGCTACTTTCATCCAGAACACAAGCTCTACGCATTTCATATAAAATTACTATAAATTTGTACGAAAAACGGGTGAGAAACTGGTATTCTTCACATTTAGGTACTCTCCCATAAGGCGTTACTTTTGTATGATATTCAGTTTAGATAAGTTCTCATTATAGGTTCTAAAATGTAAATAAAAAAACCGGTTTGTTTTTACAACCATGACCCAAGAGATTATTTTTATTATTTTTTTTTTTTTCTGTTTCATGTGGTGCATAAACACAATCAAACACTTTGAGCAAAAGATTACAAAAATTGTTAAAACCTGGGCAAGTTGCACAAGTAATTCAACAATCCATCTCTACTGTTTAAATGCAGTTTTTTTTATATATAAACCCCAAAGCACAACAAATCATAGAAAAATTGGTAACATTTCTAATTGGATTACAAAGAAAAAGATGCAGAAAGAGAAGAAAACAAGAGTCATATTTACAAGGACACCTGTTGATTTTAAACATTGTAAGAGTATTAATAAATTAAAGCAACAACAACAACAATAATAAACATGATAAAAACAACAAAACAATAATACAAAGAAATAATAAAAAACAAGCAAAACAAAAAAAAAAAAAAAAACGAAGAGCCATAAAAGGACGGAGATACAATTAAAGAGAACATAAAAAGTTGTAGTAGGTATACAAAACAGAAAACGTAACAATTAATAAACAGCAGCCTAATAAGTAAGAAGGCCATAAGAAACAGTGTTGTCAGATTAGAGAGGATTGGCGAGTATCTTGAAAATAGGAATGTTTAAACACTATAGGTATTTGGTTTTGAAAATTTGTTAAGGGATAAAAGTAATAATTTTGGGGAAATTATGGGTTAAGTTTTTAAATAACACGATTTAGGTATACATATATCGTCAAATGAATTAAAGAACGCTGTAACTGACAAAAAATCGAAAATAGGTTTTTTCATCAAATTTATCAGAAAAAAAATAGGCGTCGATTGGTCCCGGTCTTAGATTTCTACGATGAAAATAAATTCACTTACGCCGTCTGCGTTTTGAAAAATGCCAGTGTCTTTGTTCTTCTTTCATACAGGTTTTTTGGCTCTGGTGAACATTTAAGGTTTTGTCAGTTACAGCGTTCTTTAATTTCATCGACGATATGTAGGTATAAACCAAAACACTTCATGTGATAAATATTAAATAAACTCTGAAGCTTAAATGGTATAAAGTGGTATACTTTATGGCAGCAGAAGCTTAAATATGAAATGGATAACAAATCCCAGAAACGTTGATTAAAGTGAATGCTAATCAAAGACAACATGAAAAACTAATACCTATATTGTTTTTTTCCAAAAACTCGTGTTTTAATCAAAAAGTCAAGTTGAAATATAAAAAATTTAAGAAAAAATAATTTTGTGTCTAAAAAGTTTGACACTGTTTTGTAAATTCATAAATACACATGATCCAAAATCTTCACCCGAATCGTGTTTCCCGACATTTTTGCAAAAGTTTATATACAATTTTTGCTTATTTTCTATAATCTAGGGCCATTTTTTTTATCTCAAAATGTTTAACTATATTTATCGAATTTACTTTAAGTTTTAAATTAAAGGAATACAAATAAAAGAAGTGAATTAAGACAGTTTGTTGTAGGGATTTTTGGGAATAAACTAAACGGGTTTTAGGGAAATTTTGGGTTTAACAATAATCAATCTGACAACACTGTTAAAAAAATAAATTCATAGGTATAAAGAGAACTAAAATATTTTAAAACAAAACAAAACAAAACAGACAAGATGAAGAAGGGCACAACAAAAAAAAACGTATAACATGCTCGTGTTGGTAAAAAAAACACAATAAAAGGAAGAAATAATCAAATAATTTTGGTTTAAAAAAATTAATGAAGAAAAACATGTTATTAAAGCGTAGATTTCGTAGAAATAAAAAAGGATGATAAAAATAAAATCATAAAAAATTGTTAAATAAAGTTGTTAATAAAAAAAAGTGACACACAACTACCTTAAAGCCCTTAACCCTTGACTGTCCATAATAAAAATGTTAATTTTGGTTTTTTTAAGTATTCACTCCCTATCAACTATGTACCTACATACTTTTACAATAGTTATCTACTTGTTTTAGGAAATACAGTTGTGTTCAGTACAATAGCAGCTATTCCAGTCATTATTAAATAAAAATAAAATAAAGAAATAATTCAACGTGTCATAGAATCCGATATCGGAATTGGATTTGAAAACGACCTAAAAATAGACAATTTGGACTTTATGCAATCAAAGTATGTTTGTTCCTTTCATTTTTAAATCGAATTCCTACATTTAAAAAATATTTCATTGTTTTTTTTTTTTAGAATTTTATATAACCACATACGAGTAAGTAGCCAAAAAAGAACATTTAAAAGTATTACGGATTTCTTTTTTATATATTTTTGAGCTGTCTTTAAAACTTAAACAAACGAAGAAAAATAAAGAAACGGACACCTAACCCCCAGTCTACACACGCCATAAACTTGGAAATAATTATGTTTCCAATTGTCAAATTCTATTTTCAACATCAAATGTTCAAGTGTAAATCGCAAAAACATGTATTTGCACATGTATGTTAACATAGTTGTTCGCGCATTTTGCAAAGAAATAATGTTATACATAAGCTGTCAAATTAGACTTTTAAACTCGATTTTTGCTTGAAAAAATAATTTTTCTCGTTTGTTATTACGCTACATTATTTAAAGAGAGTTTTAACTGTTCTATGAATAAAATAATAAATAGTGTGTTTTTTAGACATTTCATTTTTTTATTTCTATTACAATACGTATTCCCCACCTAAAAACATAAACTTGAACATAAACAATATTTTACTGTTGCTCTGTCGACGCTGGTTCTTATGGTAGGACATAATTATCATACGTGAAGACGGGGGGTAAGGGACGGACGAATTTGTCAGCTTATGGGAAGTGTACGTTTATGCAAAATCATAGAAAGAATAATTACTAATAGGTACATAATATAGCAAAATTAAAACAATTTTATTTCCAAAAAAAATAATACAAATAAAAATATGACAAAAACTGAAGTTTCATTAATATTCTTGCGAAATTAAAAATAAAATCGTCTATAACATGAGATATCAACTGGGTTTAATCAAGTTAGAAATTATATCATAGCCAGTTGGCCAAAGTTTCTTGGATCTTATACGTATGTCATCATGGAGGAATGTCCTAATATTGAGCCTCTACAATCCAATGATAGCACAATTGTCAATGTTAAGACTATTGGTTTTGATATCAGTGTCAGCAGTATAAATTTTACTGATTTTCCATTTCTTTCTAACTCCTCGCCAACTCTAAGTTTTTAATTTTTATGAATTTCAAAAACATTTACTTTTTCTTTAATTGCTTTAGATATTCCCTCTTATTGTGTTAGGCGTATTTTTGTCGTTCTTCGACATTTTTGTAAAAGATTAAAGACAGATTTTGTTAATTTTCTTTAATCTTGTACAAAAATGTCGAAATACGACAACGACTACGCCAAACACAATTAACTTGATTTTGATTCAATTTTATAATAAGAATCTTAAAATTATTGCACACATATTTACAACATTGGACATAACAAACAGGATTTTTATCGTTTCGGTGTTCCTTCTCTTACATGCACGTATTATTGAATAAAAAACATAATGAATAACTAAAAACGTTCATTAAATGAAAAAAAATTACGTCGCCGTACGATAAGCTGACCGGTTAGCCGAAATTCAAATAATTTTAGGGTCGAAAAAATGTCCCCGTCCTGTTATGAGGGGGTTGTCCGTTTAAGAGGGAAGTTTAGAAAACCCCAATGAATTTTTTTGAGACTAAAAAATATGTCCGTCTGCCAGAGGTGTCCGCTTAAGACAGGTGTTCGTAAAGAGAGAATACACTGTATATGCCAGATAACTATATGGAGAATTGCAGATTTAAGGGGCATATGTATATCTCCTAAAAGGAAAACAAATTGGATGAGCGAATTTCGTGTGATACTTCAAGTTTCGTTAAAAGTAAAAAAACGTTAAAGGGATTTAAACAAAAAGCTTTATAAATACTATAGTGACTGCTTTTTCAATTTAAATGCCAAAAGTGCTGCAGTACTGTTACAATATAGTTAATAAAAAAAAGAAAAACATAAAAAGGATCTTTAATTTTAGGCGAGGAAAATCAATTTAAATTTTTTGTTTAATTAATTTATCATTTAAATAAACACTTTAAGGTAGTTGTGTGTCAACAAAGAGAGCTACTTAATGAAGCGAAATATTAAAAAAACTTACAGTTTGTCAAGTCGTTGAAGAGGATAAGGAACCAATATGTTGAGTTTAAGTTGAAAGTAAATATTTTAAATTGTTTTAAGGCAACACTTTTTTATTAATAAAGTTTGTTCAAAGAGATATATTTTATATGTAAATTACAGGTAAAATTTTAAAGAACGCAAAATTTTTTTAATTAATTTTTAACAATAACTTTTTTATCACTGCTTAAAAATAAATTTTATTTCCAGGCAAGAATTTTAATTCTAAACGAAATTTATATTTCTGATCACACAAACACTAAAAAGAACAAAATTGCAAATTATTTATTTATTTAACAAAAAGGAATTATTTTTTCTTGTTTTTATTTGGAAAAAAACACGGCACTATATGTTATGAGTAACTTTTAAGGGTTAAGATTTCTTGGTATTGTTTGTTTTTGTTTTGTGTTTTAGGGATATTCTTTTATTTGCTTGAAAACACAGCTTACACACATATGAGGAAAATAGTAATTTAGAGTTTGGTTCTGCTTGCTTTACTAGTTGTTGTTGTTGCTTTTTAATTTAATGATTATTAAGAAGACTAGTAATAATTCATTAAAGAAAGGAAGAGAGAGCAACAGTTTTGCTCTTTGTATTTTTTTTTTCTTTTTGAAGAATTGTTGTTTTTGGTTTTTGCTAAACTAAAGAAGGAATAATCCAAAACAAAGGGCAGTACGAAGGGAGTTGTTAACTCACCAATTGGTAATTTTAAAACTTTAACAAGTCGTTTTTATTGCTGCTCCCTGTATTTCTGTTTTTGCTGTATTTTAAAGCAAATAAAAGGGGTTGATTTCGCAATGTTGAAGACACTTTTTAAGTTTGAAATTTTGTAGCTTTAGAATTGCAAGAATCACGCAATAATTTACTTGAAGGCAAATGATTAGAATTTATTAAACGAAAGCGCGTAAATTATTGAAACAAACAAAAAAAGGAAAAAAATATTAATTTTTTCAAAACTAAACGAAATGACAAAAATAACTAAAATGTTTTTTTTATTTTCAAAATACTTAAAACAAATTCACAGCAAACTTGTTGAATATAAATTTTGGAATAGATAAAGACAACAGCAACAACAATTAACACAAGCACAACATCTGCCAGTCTTTTTATTTGATTTTCTTTAGGGATATCCCAAGTCAGCACGCGGTCAAAACACCGGTTTTCTCTTCACAGCATTTGTATCACTTTCGTTTTTTTAGTACTTTGGATTAAATTTTTAGCTCTTTGGATTACTTTATTTTTGCTATTTCTTTTTTGTGTTGATATTCTTAGCTTAAGAACTTTCTCTCTCTTTGTTTTTATGTTTTTCTATTACACATTCAAATTCGCTACAAAAAGTTGTTGAATGATTTTAACACACAAAATTTTTAATCACTTTTTGTGATTAGTTTTAACAAAATATAGGTACTTTGTATAAAATATGTTATTAATTTTTAGTTAAAATAAGCAACCGAAACTTAAAAAAAAACAAACACTTCTCCGTATATTATAAAAAATTTTTTAAGAATTCACTACTTTATACACTTTTTCTTCACACACTGTAGTTCACACGACGATTTCTGTGTAAAAACTGGCAAAAGACGAAAACCGAAACTGTAAATTGGATAACAAAACAACAACAGAACTTGTACAACTGCAACAACAAAACTATACACAAATTTAATATCAAGCAAAACAATAACAAATTCTTATACACAACATACAAGAACAACAACAACATCTTAGTACAAAACAAACTACATATAATAAAAGTGTGCGAGAGAGAAAGAGTGAGAGAGTAAATTAATAAAAACATATGGATGAAAGAAAAACAAATGAAATATAGTGGAGACTTTTGTGTTTGGCTTGTTTTCAAAATTAGCAAAACGATCTTAATGCTGTTTTGCTGGGTATTGCCATTCATTTGATATTTAATGGTAATATCGTAATTTCTTTGTAAATGGTTGCCAAGTATTTTATTTTATACTTGAATATAAAAACACGGAAAAATTACAGTTAGTTATTCAGAAAGCAAAAGAACTAACCATTATTAAAAATATTTAAAAATAACTGTTTGATTAAAAAATTAAACAGAATTTATTTTTATATAATTTAGAAAAATTTATAGAAAATTAGCACACATATATATTTAAGTATCGGCAGACAGGAAAAACATTTTTTATTTGAACTACCTATTCTTTAATTTTATATATCAACCTCTAAAACTGTTAACTGTAAAAAGTCCTATCATGCAATTTACACAAACCATCTACATTTTATTTAAAGAAACTTAACCGAAGTTCATACATTAAATCAAAATATGTTTTATGACCTTAAATGTTACACAAATTAAAAAATTATGTGGCTTAAATAAAGTTCACAGTGTGCCCAATATTGATTTATTTCATAAATGGTTTTGGCTGCCCTAGAAATATTTACCCATAGACGAAACTAATGAGTAGGAGCAAACACCGTTCAGAGCAGTTCTACACTCTGTGTAGAAGTAAGTAAGAATCAGAACATAAGATACCAATCGTTGTGGACTTCGACCAATCGAAATTTAAAAGTGTTAAGAATTGTGTATGCAATTGGTGTTTCACAACATGGCTCTCGGATTGTAACTTTATATGATCACTTGATTATAAGAAAGCATTTAGCAAAATTTATGTTGCCGTTTACAATCAACCACAAGCGCAATATGGAAGAGTGTTTGTGTTGTATCACACAACCATGGACATAATATGAGCTCACCACAGGAGACAACAGAGTAAACTGCAATGAATGGAATGGGTTTTCCCGCGTTAATCGTGGGTTGTAATAGCTATCGTATTTTCAAAGGCACGAAATGTATCCCTTAATACCCTTTTCACAGATACGGCCTAGCTTCTCGCACCACCCATGTTGTGTGTGTCGATTTTTATCTTTGAGTACCGGGACCTACAGTTATCGTCTATTCCGAACGGCCGATGTTCATGACATTCAGTAGCTCTTAGAGCTTTTGCCAGAAGACTACTAAGAGGTAGTCGCTGAAAGATAATTTTTTTTATATTTCTTTTTTTTTCAAGATGTCAGAGCTAAGGTTTGAAGCCGCAACTATCGTCTTAGTAAGTCAACACATTAACCACGGCTACTAATTGTTCGCAATTAGTCAAGAAAAAGTCTTTTTCCGCCATGACAGAAGAAGCATATGTATTAAGTCTCGATAGCAAAAATCTGTGAATTAGGCTACAAATTACTCTATAAACTTCCCTATTCTCCGTATTTAGCCCCGAGTGTGATTGTTTCCTGTCAAAATGACATATTCATACACCTTCTAAAAAATATGTTTCCT
Organism: Metopia argyrocephala; assembly: GCA_963576795.1. Lineage (NCBI taxonomy): Eukaryota > Metazoa > Arthropoda > Insecta > Diptera > Sarcophagidae > Metopia > Metopia argyrocephala. The sequence continues at coordinate 108,568,292 of OY756211.1, read as the reverse complement.
AAAATCACTACTTTGTTATAGAATAAATATTGGTTTTGTATTATCCATGTGCAGGTAGTGTTCAGAGATTATTACGGAACTTTGGAAAAAACTCTTAATTTTTCTTTCTTTAAAATAGGTCGTAATCCCCATACGAAAGTCGTTGGACGTAGACGTAGAGGAAATATATGTATGAAACATATGAAAGCTCTGAAATATAATCGGTTCTATATATAAAAACAGCTAGCCGAATAAAAGAACAATATCTTTCGTTCTATCTGTGGTTATCACTGATTTAAATCATTAACTACAATATTCATTTGTACATACATACATAAAGTCTTTAACTTCTCCTTCATACTCCTATAAATTTTCTAAAAAAAAAAAGGAATAAATAATAATTAATAACTAATTAAGAAGACCACATTTCTATAATAATTAAGAAAAAAATAAAATCTCATGGTTTTAATTCTTTTAGCTTTTATTGCAGTTCAATTAAGTTTTTAATTAATTTATGGTCATTTATAAAGCTGTTAAAACAGTTAAAAATGTAATAAAAAATATAACATAAAAAGCGCTTTGACAATAAAAAATTAATTTATTTATAGCTATACGAGAATATTCACTTTATCATAAACTATAATATCTAACCCATCCATTTACTAATTTTCTAATTTTTTTTTATCTCAACATTTTTTGCTTAAAAAAATTCAATCGTAACAATTGCAATAATTTAACAAAATAAAAAATTAAGTTGCCAAAATGACAGTGAATAATTTAGCGAGTATTTCCGAAAAGCTACCAATAATTTGGTCTTTTGTTTTTAAAATAACCGCTTTTGGTTTTTCATATTAAAAAATACAAACGGCAAACAACAAATCCTTTAGAACCCTTCTCAAAATTTGCGAAAATTCGTTAAATTGCTTTATCCACGAATGTTATTAAAAAAAGAGTAAAAAAAGAGCTAAAACACCCCTAAAATATTCTGCATTCAAACAGTCCATCACTGTTTTTCAAATGTCACGTAACGTTGTAGCAAAATTGTATTTTACACAAGTTGCTATATGACATGTTTATGTTGATATTTATATTCTAAAAACAAACAGCTGACATGTTACGCATGTCACCCAATTATATTCAAAATTTACGAAATATAAACACAATAAGTCTGTTTCTTTACTCTACATTGGGCACCCGTGGAATCCCAATTTTACCAAAAAGCTTTCCCGTACACAAAATTTGGGTAAATGAGAGAAGTTTTGAGAGAGAAACACTCTTCTTCTTCATGCACGAAATAGCCCGTACTTTTTCTTCGGACTAGTATGTGCAAGTATACAAATAATCAGCTGTTTAAAAAATAATACAAAAATGAAAGGTACAGAAAACTAAAAAAAATGTCAAAAGTTGAATTAAAAAATATTTATAAACCTGCGGTGAAAGGCTTATATTAGAATTTAATTCAATATTTATATAAAAAAGTACTTTTTGTCTTAGTTAATATGTATAATTCGAATAATTGTCGTTTATTTTTTGAGAAAGTATTGAACATCAATATGCGTGTGTGTTTGACATAAAGTTTATTTGTTTTTTTGCGTTCCCGTACTTTTGGGTAAATTTGTCTCTTATTGAGAGAAATTATTGCTTACTCTCTATTTACCTAACTATACCCAAAAAGTAAAGAAACACACCTAGTAAAATGAAATGAAAACGTAACTTTCACAGCTGTTTTTAATATTGACTCTATTTGTATTCTAATCAAAACATTTTCAATACTGATAAATACTGACCTGGATTTTGTAATATCCCTGATTTATTCTGGCATATTGTAATCAATTTTAAAATTAAAAATTTTTAGTTTTTTGGGAGCGCAATAGGTGTTCTCTTTGTTGCAAAAATAAAATTGAAAATTTTAGATTTTTTAATAACAAAAATATTTCTTTTGTGGAACGTATTTTCTATTGTAAGAATAAATTTCTTTTCTTATTTAATTAAAAGCTTTACCTTCTACATAAATTTAATAAGAAATTGAAATAAACATATGTATTGTACTATTTATCAGCAAATAAATTATAATTAAATTTTAATATAAAAACAAGAAAACAAAAACTATTGTGGGTAAAGAACATAACCCAGCAAACATTTTATATAATACATTTCAAAACATAAAAGTTCGCAGCTATATGCTATACAAATGTTGAATTAAAGTCTATTTAAATTTTTTTTTTTTTGCATACAGGCAATAATATTTAGAGTTACATTGGTAATGCTTGTAAAGCCTTTGACTACCAAGAACTAGTTACGGGATCAGTTCCTGAAAGTGTTTAGAATAACAAGACAACTCCCGATATCTCTTCTAAATTGACAAAAACTTGTGTCTAATGCATAATAAGGAAGTCTTCATTAACACTGTTGACCCTAAAAGTTTGTAACATGCAACATAGTAGTAATAGTAGGTAACCCACTTAGTGAAGAGGTTCACAATTCACAATCAACATGCACCAACAGATGAGGTAATTGCTGTTTATTATTTGGTCTTTGAGTGATCAAATTGACAGCAACTAATCCCATTGACATAAGGCGCTTAACATCATCTACCTATCTATCTAGTATATCTTTAAAGCATTCCAATACAATGCATAGCATGAGTAGGGGTGTACTCCCCTCAGTAATTGGTCTTAACAGAAAAAAGTCAGTTTTCTCAATAGTTTTTGTAAAAAAGTGTGTAACTATTTTCCTTTTAAACTGTTGCTGGTTCATTTTGACTTTATAGAGACAGACAACCACCCCCAATGAGTATTTAAGATTTGAATGTAATTTAATGAGGCAGAAGAAGAATTTCTTGGAAGCATAAATCAAAATTAAATTGTAAAACAGAAAGAAAATGAAAGAAAAAATAAAACTGTATGTACGTGTATTGTAAACAGAATGTATTGCGTGTAGGTGTTGAAATCATTCAGAGGTGCATGTGAGTTTGCAAAAACAAATGCGTCAATTCACTTTTGATTGCAATATCATCTTAATGAAAAAAATAGTGCAAAAATTAAACGTAAAAATTTATTATCAAAAAAATAAAAAAAGGCTGAATAAAGAATTAATTTGAAAAGCAAAATTAAATTTACACGAAGAGGTGTGTAAAAGATTTTTTTTTAAAGAAAGACAAAATAGTGGAAAAAGGGAATACGAAAAATTCTGCTGAATTTCTCGATTTCTTTTAAATATAAATGTTGGATTAACTCGTATACTTTAATAGGTTACAAGAATTAATGCTGTTTAATGTATTTTAAACCACTCTTAATGAGAAACATTACATTTCAATGTGTATATTTCTAGGAGCTAAAATATAAAAAAATAAAAGGAATTATTAAGGCAGTATCGCTAAAAGTACACTTCTCCACAATAGTGCTGGCAAGCTCTACTACTCTTCATTACTCGATTTTATTGAAAACTTTCATTTAGGTACTCAATACTACTCGATACTTTTAATGGAGTTTTTTTAAAGTTTAACCTTTTGAAAAGTAAAAAAAGATACCTTGAAACTTATTAACTTTAAATATAATTTTAATTAAATATAAACTTGACCTCAGATTCAATAATGTAGTAGTTATAAATATTTACACTTATTCGAAATGAAAATCTTAATAAAAACAATTATATTAAAGGTACTTCTTTAAAACATATTTGTCAGAAGGGTTATGTTCTCCAGAATTTTCCAAATTATTTTGTTTGTATCTGTAAACTAGTAGTGACTTGAGCTTTCCTAAGGTCTCAAATTTAAACATTTAAAAAAAAAATATTATATGTACATACATACATATGTGCCACCTCTTAATAAACGACACGACCTAACCTTTGTAAATTATTTTTCTTTCTTATCATGCACTTTATTATACTAACGATGTATATCACTCTTTTTGCGATTTTATAATTAATTTCAATATTTTTAAGATAAAATAATTCCATAAAGTGTTGTTTTTCAGATTAAGTTTAGTTTTGGCTGATAATAGTGCCTAACCTACTACTTTTGAGATTTCGATCAAAATCAAATAGATTTCAAGGAGCTTTCTCATACAATACAAAATCTACTTTGCGACAAAATTTCGTTGTAATCTAGTTAAAATCTAGAGAATTTTGTAATTCAACTCTACTAAAAATATACTTGTTAGTACTAGAAATATACCTTTTACTACTAAAAATACAACAGTGTGGAAGAAAATAGTCGTTAGAGTTAAAAACAGAGCGGAAATAAATTAAAATAACTTATTTAAAAGAAAATTACGGACTAAATAAATTTAAAATTAAAATGTATCAAACAAATAGTATGAAAAAACAAGCGAAATGCAAAATTTTAATCCAACTGCTATGTTGTATTGAAGACGTAATCTTACTAAATGTCAAAAAAAAGGTAATGTAAAGGCACTAGTTTTGAGCAAAATTTCAAATTTAATTGATGCAATTTTTGCAGATGCAAATGCATAAAAATTATAATTTTCCATACAACTTCGATGTGAAATGGTTTTTCCTCTGAATACCACTGATATGCATTCATAAAAATTTAAAATTTTCATCTAAACGCCTCTTCATAGAACACGAAAGGTTTTTGACATTCGTCTTTTTATATGAGAAACACTAACAAGTTAGAGTGTTTTTGTTGTTGTTTCATATATAAAAAGACGAATGTCAAAAATCATTAGTGTAATGTAAAATAGATTTTCACAATTTTTGATGGTTATTTGGGGATTTAAAAACTTTTTTGGGAGAGCGAAAAAAATTATCTGGGTGCATTGGATACCATAAATGTTTTTATCTTTGAGCCTAATTTTTAATTTAAAGCTGGCAATACTATGGTTTGTATTTTGTTTTAAAAAAGTATACCAGTTTATATATATAATAAACTATAGCATACCTTAAGGAGCATCATTTGATATATTGACTAATTAAGTGTTAAAACCTTGTTTAAGATATTCAAATTAAGTAATTTTTGGGAAATATGCATCACCACTAAAAAAATATAAAAGTCGATTATTATTGGTTAAATTTAATTCTTATATTAGTTGGCTGAATTAGAAACGTATGTTTAATCTCAAACTCAAAAAGGCAGCCCTTAAATATTGATTTCTTTAGATTGCATGCCGAATTATTGCACAAAAGTCGCAGAAAGGAATATACATTTATTTTATAAATTGAAAATAATTTATTTTTTTTATAAATATTAGTAAAGTAGAAACTACAAATCGTTAAAAAACAAGTTCTAAATGTTGCGCTATTATAGACAAAAAGTGTGCTAATTTATAACCCTTAACTGTTTAAAAAATATGCAATAAATTGCATAAATATTTTTGTTTATTAGTTTTACTTTTTTTAAATAAATGTTTATATTTTCTTATTTTATATTTATTTTTGATTTTTGTATTGTTTTAAGATATATTTTTTTTTATTTATTTGATAAAAAATTTATTTACAAAATTGATGAATTTTTTAGTTGTTAATAAACCTTTGAATACAATTTCCCATATACTATGTAAGTTGGTTGTATGCAATGCAATTTTTGTTTCTTTTGATCTTAAAATTTGATTAATTTTATTTCTTTTCTTTCTATTGTTCTGATATTGTATTTCAACAAAAAATGTTGTTGACGACTATTGCAGGAAAACAAGTACAAAAAAATTATTTTTCTTGACCAATCGGTCAACTACAAGTAAATGTGGTATTTGTTGAATAAAACAAAATCGTTAATAAAATATCAGGAAAAAATATCTTTGAATGTCTTAAATTTAGTTTAATAAAAATTAATTTTCTTTGTTGTTAAATTTTATTTCATGATATTTATTTTTATTGCTTTTTTGTTGTTTTTTATTTTGTAAATGACAAAAATATTTGTACTCAATTTTTTATTAAAATTCTATTTTATATGCAAGACAAAAAAATCAAATAAACAAAACAAAAGGCGCTACAAAAACATCATTAAAATCTCAAAAATTTATACATCTATTGCGTTACATTAGAATACAATTCGTGAGTGCAATGAATTGAGGAATAAAATCATCATCATCATTATCATCATGCTACCACCAAATAACATACAATGTTGACAAAATAAATTTTAAAATTAATTCAAGAAATTTTTACATTTTTAATTAAATTTTTTTAATTTAAAATTTTATATAGAAATGGTCTACAATTCTATTTAAATAATAAATCCCAATACAAGACAGTTTTTGAAAATGTGCTAAAAGTGTAAATCACATTACAAATACAATAAAAACAACAACAATTCGTCTACGTAAAAAGAAATATTTTTTTTACAAAATTTGGCTCACCTTGGGCACCAATAACTACTTGAAGATGCCAATAATGACGGCTTTTAATGCTTTCTATTTATTTATTTCAAGATCTGATCACACTAATCCTATATTAGTCATTTATAAATTGTGAGTAAGAATTAGCGCTCCCAGATATTTTTTTTCGCGGTCCCCAAATATTTTTAAAAAAATCGCCAAAATTTCCAAATATGAATAATTATTATTTTTTGGATAAAAAATTAAAAATTTTAAAAATTACTTTTGTTAGAAGCAGAGTTGGGTTTATTGCATTGAATTTATAATGCATTACCGCTTCCACTACTACTAAATGACTTACTATTAATGCAGAAATATTCCAGCCACCACTAAATGAAGATGGTAATAGTTAACCACTAAATAAAACCATTTTAGTGGTAGTGGAAATTTAGTGCACTAAATTTAATGCACTAATTTTGAATGATTAGTGGCTGGCAATATTAATAGTCCGCGCCATTATAATCTGACCTATGGTGAACTGAATAATATATTACATTTGAAAGTACTAAAATTCTTATTAAAACATTAACAACAATTATTTACTTTATACAGGCGGACTCAGAAAAGTAAGGATATAACATCCCCTACAATTTATTTGGACATTGGCTTAAGCTATGTATGCATATAATAATATTATATCCATGTATGATAGTATATTAAGACGATAGTGGAACTGAGGTAGTGGAACTAAATTTCTATTCCACTATAGTGCCAATGGAGTTCTATTCCATTACCACTAATCATTCAAAATTAGTGCACTAAATTTCCACTACCACTAAATTCGTTTTATTTAGTGCACTAAATTTCCACTACCACTAAATATAAGAGGCGATAATGCACTATTATTTCCACTACCACTAAATTTAGTAGAAAATTAAATCTAATGCAATAAACCCAACTCTGGTTAGAAGGTAGCCCAATACTGTCGCTATTGTGAGATAATTTCTTCGGTAAAAACCGAACTAATAAAAATATCAAAGAAAACTTTTATACAAATTTCGTTAATCAAAAAATAATTAAACCACTTAAGACACACAAAAAACCCCCAGCAGCTGGGTAACATGTCCGGCTGTAACGCAGTGTATACAATGACGAAACTCAAGAACAACAAGAACAACACAGCAAGTGCGCCACAATTTATAATAAACTTAAGCGGCCTCGTTTCGAATCCCAGCATAGGTGAAAAATTAAAAAGTTAGTTTGCGGTTTTTTCAAAATTATAATTTGAAAAAAAAAATAAAAAATAAGAGGTCCTCCCCTCCTTGATATTCCACTCTATTCCACCTTAACCTTTGACAGCGAAAAACGAATGTTTAGGAGAAGAGCGCCACCTATTGAGAAGTAGCAGATAACGGCTAAACCAACTTAGCGAAGGCACTCACCACAGAATCAATATGCAACGATGAGGCAATTTCTGTATATAATTGCTGTATAACACTGGCTTTGGAATGATCAATTCACAGCAATTTGTCTCATTCCTAAGGCGCTTAATAATAGAAAGAAAACAAAATATATCTTCTGTGGTCATAATGTACTTTCTTTTCCACAATTCCAATACAATGCATAGCATTTAGTAGGGGCTTACCCCTGAGTATTGGTCTCAATAATAAAAAAAAATAATGAGAGATAGCATGTATTATAATATATAGCTACACTGTACACCCAACATTACAGTGTATAACAAGACAGCCACAACAACAATTTTTAACATACATCTACTTTGCTCGTCCCACTCATATATATTATACAGATACACAAAATGTTCTTCTTTTTTTGTTATTGTAACAGCTGATTTTTACTTTTGAGCTGTCATTTCTTTCATCACTGTATAATACACTGCGGCTGCACTAACATCCTCACAACTTTAAACCCAGGCATTTTACAAGATTAGTAACTAAAGCCCTGTGCGACTATTTCCTGTTACGAAAGAAATAGTTGGACAGTAAGTGACTTGACACAAGCGGCTACTTTGAGAGCAAAAGAAAATCAAACTGAAAAGAAGTTTAAAGGTTAAAATAGGTTACGTAAAAATAAATAAAAGTGCAATAAATATTATGTAACTGAATTTCGTAGAAGTAGCAAAAACAACAACAAGTACATAATATTGTATACAACACTCGCCTTTAAATTTTAATCATCTACCACATCCATATGCAAGAGAATTAAAACTAGAACTTTATATAATAAACCAATAAACACACACAAATAAACAACCATGTAGAGTATAATACAAGTAAAGAAAAATAGGTCTACTGACTTGCAGAAAATGCGGCTACTCCGTACACGCATGTACATAAAAGCCTACGACTAGTTCAAATATAACCCAAATGCATGAAAAAAACGTGTTTCATTTAAGATTGCAATAACCTGAGCGAGACCTACGTTATCCAACTGTGCATTACGTAAGAATTATCTAAAAACCAGTTTATATTACTACTCCATGGAGAAGTTAGCTTCGTAACTGTTTCGTGTTATTTAGCACTCAATTAAATACTACGTTGCTAGTTTTGAAACTAGTTTATGTTAATTGTCTACGAAATAGTTTAAGTTAGGCAGTTTTCTTTTTTGGAGTTGCCAAGTAAGTTACGTTTTTGTATAAATTCTGCATTCATAAATAAACGAACGGTCTTCGCCTAAGCAATGAGTACTTGTTTTAAAATGACATGGTCCATGTTTTCATAACAATGGAATATTTTGTAGCTACTCCCTATATATGTATGTACTTAAATTCATTACGTACTTCAATATTTTCTACAGGATAGTTGTGGTGGTAATTTCGAAGATACACAGAAAGTTTCCTAAGTACATATGCATGACTGTATATGTATCTCTTAAAGTAGGAGTGGCAACCTACTTATTTTTTGTAGAATAATCGACAACTATTCCAAGTATACAGCTACCAAACTATATTCAGTTGTGATTATTATTTATTGAATTATTTAGTACTAATTTTTTTGCCACGCCCCTTTCACCACGCCCCTTTTCACCACGTCTGTAATATGAACAAAAAAATAACATGCCGATTTATATACGAGTATACATACTTATGTATAAAATAACTAAATAGAGAAATAATAAAAATTTTCTGTTTAAAAATCAATGAATAATCGCATAATACACTCCTACTTAAAGGTCTGAAGAGAAAAAATTGACAATGAAAAAACAAAAAAAAAAATGTTTTAGATGATTGGAACCAGTCAAGTGGTCTTTAACATGCCGTTTTTTTTGTTGTTGTTTACTTACAGACACATTATTCCCTCCATCAAGCACATATGCAGCATACGACACTGAAACCATTTTCGACAACCAGTATGAGAGATCACAAATTCAAATGAAAAGCCTTTGGCAAAGTGCATATGAATTTTGTCAAGAAAAAAAAAGTTCTGTGTGTTTTTGTTGAGCAAAAATTCTTGTACATAAAAACTAAAATTTTTTTCTCTCTATTAAACGAATATGTTTAAAGGATACAAATAGAGATGATGCTGATGTTTCAGGGAACCGTGGCACGTGTTCACAAACATCCCAACATGTGTGCTGGTGTTTATAATCGATATGCAAATTAATATTTGAAAACATTTCCAGATCAACGCACAAATGAATCATAAAATAATGAACGACAGAGAAAGAGTGAAAGAGAGACAGAGGGCGAACGTATGTAAAGCAGTTGGAATGTTTTAAAAAAGAAGGGAGAAAAATATATTTTTTTTATATGTATATAAAATCATCCTTAAGCGTTAAAGTATCGCATAAATATACAATAGCAACAAAAAAAAAACAACGTCAACAAAAAACAATACAACTCACACACACAACTATACAAATGCAACACATTTATATTATTGCTTGCATTCAACATTGTACACTACGAATGCCATGGGATATGGTCAGAAAATAAAATAAGAGAATACGAGTATAAAACTACTTTTGTGGAATACTTTAAAACAAATCTATGGCAAGTTGTTGTATCTCTTCAACCATTGCTGACCATGTGGGCTGACGCTCAAGTGCTGTAGTGTAATCGGCTTTTCATATATATATCCGTGGCAATAAATAATAATGGCTTAAGTCGAAATTACGTGTTTTCAGAAATTAAGGGGTTTTGTCTAAAATAAATAGTGTGTGTGTTAAAGTTAAAATATAAATGCGTATAGTTTTACTTACAATGATATTTTATACTTGAAATTTAGCTGCGTAACAGATCTTAAAGAAGACAATATGATAAAGATAAGAATATACAGTAAAATGAAAAAAAAAATATTGTCAACTTAAATCGTTATTAAATTCAAATATATCATTTTTGTAGATTAAAATTTAAAATTTTATTAAGTGTGTTTCGCCTTTAAAACATTTAATAATATTAGACACAAAATGGAAAGTGCGTGGTATAGTGATTAGAGCGCTCGCACAAAAACTGAAACGGCCCTGGTTCAAACCCCAGCAAAGGTGAAAAATGAAAAAGTTAATTTGCAGTTTTTTCAAAATTATAATTTAAAAAATGAGAGGTTCCCCCCTCCCCCCTCTTTAAGAAGACTACCTACAAAAGAAACAGCTCCCTGACATTCCACTCTATTCCACCTTAACAAATGCCAACAAAAGACACCAATGATCAGGAGAAAAGCGCAACCTATTGGAAAGTAGCAGGTAACAGCTATAAGCTACTAATCCTACTTAGCGAAAGCACTCACCACACAATAAACATGCAACGATGAGGCAATTGCTGTTGATCAATCAAGGGTGAAGGTATAACACACTATAACACGTTTAATAATAATTTAAGAAAAAAATAAAAAATATACTGTCCTTTCCAAAAAATTCCAATACAGTGCACAGCATTTAGTTAGGAGTTTACCCATGGGTATTAGTCTCAAATAAAAAAAAAAAATTAATAAAAACTGCATTACCACAACCTGTCTGGGATTGGATCTCGGGTCGTAGGACCAAGTTGCTGTAATAAATAAAAAATTGTCACACTAATAACGTGGCTTGAACCAAAGAATATAAATCATTTGTCATTAAGAAATATAAATCACCACCACCAAGAAATATAAATCAGCACAGTGCATACACTGTGACATTAGTTTCTCTTTGGTTTCTCTTGTTTTGTTACGCTCTTTTCTTTTGTTTTGCCTTTTGCCCTTCCTTCCCGCGTCTGTAAAAATTTTGACAAATTATTTGGATAAGTGTTGAGATGCGCATTCTATATTTTTATTCTTTATATTTATATTCTTTGCTTGAACTCAAAATCGGGTATTATTATGACATAAATTGTTAGATAGTAACGGAAATATGTAATAATAAAAGCATTTTGATAATAATAATAGGAAAAAATAAATATTGTAAATATGTACCTGATGGTTATGTGTGAAAGTAACAATACCAATGAGAATACATACATACATAATTGGTCATTACAACCCTTTTTAAGGGTTACGTCCCAGCTTCTTGCAGCATCCATGTTGTGTGTGTGTTAATTTTTATCCATGAGTACCGAGACCTACAGTTTAAAGTCGAATCCGAACGACAGATTTGAGAAGCTTTTTCATGGCAATCAGTTACTATCAGAATTTTTGCCATAAGACTGCTAAGAGGTAGTCGCTGAAAGAAATATTTTTTTGGGGTTTGAACTCGAAGTCTTGTCTTAGTAAACCAACACACTAACCACTAGACCACGTCGACTACAATGAGAATACATTTCTAATTTAACGTGTACAGAAAATAATTTATTGCGACGTTCTTTAGCAAACAAAGTAACACCAACTATGGTAACAAAACCTTGCCAGCACTGAATTCAAGCCCTATATTAATTCTACTTTGGTTAGTGATTAATTACAAGGTTTGCGTGTTATTATATATGTTAGTCTGTATGTACACAATGTTTGTGTTTATACAGCGGGGTAATTGTGCGCGATATAACACGATCTATTTGTTCACTTATGACGAAGTTATAGATCTCATGGTAAAAATAAAGTGAGCCAATGGTATACAGACAACAACATGCTTTATTTTAAAGCGAAGTAAACAAAAAATACAGTGAATGACACAGAAACAAATCGTCAAGTGATCGCTGCTTGTATGCATATCTATAAAATGTGCTTTGCAGGCAGTGTTGCCACAAATTCTAGATTTTTGTAACCAAATTTTAATAAATTTATTTATTAAAACTAAATTGGTAAAAATTTTAAATTTTATAAAATTTTTTATACAAATTTATCATATTGAAACAAAGTTTTTATAGACTGCATGAGTGAAGAACTAAAGTACTTATGTAAAGCGATATATGAAATAAAAATAGGGTACTATCCTAACAAACTCTTAATAGTAGCACAATACTATTCTTAAACTTAAAAATGGAGTAGATATATATACATGGATGACCTTTGTTTAAATGTGATACAATATTTATGCCTTAAAGTTAAAAAAAAAAATTACAAAGTGAAGAGTTTGATATTGAAAAGGATATTTTTTTTAAAAGTGATCTATTTTCTAAATAAGCCAATAGTCCGGTTGGTGTATAAATACTTCCAAATATTAATGAGATTTATTTCAATAATACATTTTGTAAGTGCACTGCTCAGTGTGATCAAAACGATTCCATTATTTAAAAAAAAACAAAGATCTATACTTGCAGTGTTCTTTTGTCAAATATTCCATGTAGATTTCTCCTAAAGTACATTTCATTGAAATTTTTTTGAATACCGCTGCAGAAACATACAGTAGTAATAGTAGCCTTGTTAAACCATAATATTTTACAAACATCGTGACTATGATGAAATCCAGTTCGTCAGTTCTTCTCAGTCATTTCGATCAATGTTGCCTAACGAGGCTTTACGTCAATAATATTTTTTTACTTTTAAATTTTTTCTTATATCTACCTTAAAAAAAGGAAATAACTGAAGAGGTTTTTGTTTTATTTAACAAAATATGTATGTGTGTGCTTGTATTAGTAAATCCATTTAAATTTTCAATATTCTGTTATTCTCTGTACTTGTTTCTACAAATTTTGTATAAAATTTACATAATTAATAACTGTATGCATGTATTTCCCTAAATTGTACTTGTGTATGCATGTGTGATTATAAGTGTGTGCGTGTTTGCATTTAAATCCTTATTTTATTATTCATGCAAAATTTACGTGCCCCAAAAGCAATTACATATTGAGTTCAGTATAGGAAAAGAAGAAAAATATTAAGAAAATCAGTAGAGTTTTAAAATTTAAGAAGAAATACAAGTGTAAGGAAAGAGAAACATTATTAAAGGTTAAATACGAATTGCAGTGAACTTACCGTTTACAATAAAACAAAGGGGTTTATCTGAAATGAAAAAAATATCATTTTATTTACAGAAATCAATTTAAAAAAAAACAACACGGTGTGGTAAAAAAAACACATAAAAATAAAATTACTTTGGAAGTGATTTTATTTCTTTGATAGGCAGAAAATATTTTACAGCAAAAATTTCAATTAAAAAATTAATTGATAACTATATGCTGAAGACTCGAGTTTGAGCCCCAGGAAAAGTGTTCAATTTACCAATTAATTTTTTCTAACGAAACAAAATTAATTGGTAACATTTAATTTTAAAATTATAAAGAATTTTACTTCTGATAACTGCAGGAATTTATAAAAAAGTATTTTAACTGTAATTGTCTATTTTGATTTAAAGCTTTAATTTTAAATAAGTGTTTAATTTCATATTTTTTGTATTATTTTTTTTTATTTATGCCCTCGGTTTACACAAGTTAATCCCAACAATTCACTGTAATTCATAAATTTAATGAATTGTTGATTAATTATTTATTTTATATTTTTAATTGAAAATTGTTTGATATTTGAATTTCTCTTATATCTGAAGAAAATGTTTGATTTAAAGGTACTCCAGGGCTCATGTTAATATTTGCGGTGGAAAAACGAACTTAAAAAAGAAAGAAAAAAAAAACAATGAACAAATAGCCACTCAATTTATAGTAAAACAATACAAATTAGTGTTTAAACGGAAACAATATGATAAGTATGTATGTATGCCATACACACACACAAGCTGACGTATGTGTTCGTAAAAATACACAAATTCTATTCAAATAATTGTAAGCTTATAAAAGCTGGTTTAAATTTCCTTAACCACACAGCCAAATACACAAACACTCACACCTACGCAGATATACTTGGAATACCTCTACAGAATGACTGAACATGAACTTTAACATTCTGTTGAACATTAATATTATCCCGGTCATTGTTAATTCTGTCATCATCATCATCGTTATTAACGTTTCTCAATGTTTTCCCGCTAATTTGTTAAAAATGTGTTGATTTTTCTATTACGAGTACGCCCGGTTTTGTTGTGTAAAATAAAACTGCTCTTTTCTATTCTGTTCTTTCTTTTTTTTTGAGGCGTTAATAGGCATTCCTGTTAATGAAGGACTCCTATTCATTATGCTCTAGCGGATATTAGAGAGCTTATTATTATGTTTCATTGCTGTTGCCATTGTTGTTTTTGTTGAAAAAGGCGTTTTTGGCTAAATTTGTATTTCAGTGCACCCCCCTATGCAAAAGCTGTAATTTTAATATCACATTTCATGTCACAGTGGGATATTTCTGCAAGTAGCTAATTTTTCTAAAAAACAAAGGATTTTTTTGTGATTTAATTAAATTAAACACTGGTTTTATTTTAGACAAAATGCTATTCAGTGAAATAAAATTTGAGTTTTAAGTTTAACAAGCATTAGAATTCACAGTCTATGAATGCTGGCTTTGAAATATGAAAAAATGATTTTACATACAATTTCAATAATACATACATACATACATACATACATACATAATTGGCCATTACAAACCTGTGTCAGGGTTATGGCCTAGCTTCTCGCAGGCTCCATGAGTACCGGGACCTACAGTTTAAATCCGAATGACTGATTTTAGAAGTTTTTTCATGGCAATCAATTTCTCCCAGAGCTTTTGCCAGAAGACTGCTGAGAGGTAGTCGCCGAAATGAATAATTTTTTCATTTTTCATTTTTTTAAGATGTCAGAGCTGAGATTTGAACCCAGCGCTATCGTCTTAGTAAGCTAACACACTAACCACTAGACCACGGCGACTACAAACAGTGATTTTACAAAGAATTGTTTTAACCAATAAATCACTTTTTTTTCCTACAAGCACTTGGATCCTATGCAAGCAACCTCCAAGAGTATAGAAGTGTCCCAATAAAATGAACCATAGTTGTAGAGACAATACTGTGAGCTTTCGCTTGGTTGCGGCTAATATTACAATTCTGAATAACAAACTGGAAGATAAATTGGCGGGAAATGAAGCAGTTACGCTTCAAGTGCACCAGAAGCACTATGAGGAATATACAGGGTGTTTTTTTAGAGGTATAGAACTTCGAATTGAAATAAAACACAAGAAAATCGTTTTAATGTCCATCAATTTGGCTTTATTGGAAGGATAATTTTATGCCATTAATGTTTAAATATGATTTCGGGCATGTGGCCGCCGCGGCTAGCTCGAATAAAGCCAATTCTACAGGTCCAATTTTCAACCACTTTTTCGAGCATATGGGGCCGTATGTTGGCAATAACGCCACGAATGTTGGCTTCCAAGTCCCCTAACGTTTCTGGTTTGTTGGCGTAGACGAGCGACTTCACATATCCCCAAAGAAAATAATCCAATGGTGTCCAATCACACGATCTTGGTGGCCAATTGACAGGTCCATTCCGCGAAATTATGCGCTCATCGAATGTTTCCTTCAATAAATCGATTGTGACGTGCGCTGTGTGGCATGTAGCGCCGTCTTGTTGGAACCACAACTCATCCACATTCATGCCATCCAATTCGGGAACAAAATAGTCGGTTATCATGGCTCTATACCGGTCCCCATTAACGGTAACTGACTCTCCAGCATTATTTCGGAAGAAGTATGGCCCAATGACTTCACCAGCCCATAGAGCACACCAAACAGTCAGTTTTTGTGGATGTAATGGCGTCTCAAGGGTCTCATGTGGATTCTCTTCACTCCAAATGAGGCAATTTTGCTTGTTGACGTAGCCATTCAACCAAAAATGAGCCTCATCACTGAACAAAATTTTACGATGAAAATCAGCATCGAGATCAATCTCATTTTCGGCCCATACACCAAAATCACGACGCATTGCATGGTCTCGCGGCTTTAATTCTTGCACAAGCTGGATCTTGTAAGGTCGCAAGCCAAGATCTTTGCGCAAAGCCAATTACATTTCGACGCTTTAGTGCTCTTATGGCTAGCAATAGTTTAAAGCAGGCCTAAAATATCAAGCAACCCAAAATTGGTAATTATTTATAACTAACTGCTGGTTATCAAATCTCTCAATGCATTCAAACACTGTGGCTTGTGCTATTACAAGCCGGTGGGATTTAATAAAATAAGAAAACTTGTTTCCAAAAATTACACTCATCATTTGTATTGAGGTTCTTGGTAAATTAGTTAGTAAAGCTCAAATACTTATTTCTCAATTTAAATAGCAGATAACAGCTAAAAAACCTACTTAGCGAAGGCACTCACCGCAATCAACATGCAACGATGGGGCAATTGCTGTTGATCATTCAAGGGTGAAGGTATAACACTGGCCTTTGAATGATCAATTCACAGCAATTTGTCTCATTCCTAAGGCGCGTAATAATATAAGAAAAACAAACAACAAAATATATCTTCTGTGGTCATAATGTACTGTCTTTTCCACAAAAAAATTCCAATACAATGCACAGCCTTTAGTAGGGGTTTAACTCCGGAGTATTGGTATCAATAAAAAAAATACGTACAATAATTTTCTAACTAAAACTTTACCTGGAGCCTTATTCTGTAATTCTATTAACCCATTAACGCCCGCTGTTCTATATATAGTACACAACTTAAAGTTCAAGTAAAAATTTAAAAATGCAGTTTTTTACCCGGGAAACGCTTTTTATCAGTCAATAAGAGTACATGCAACATCCACGTAGCTGTTGTTGAAAAATATTAATTATAGGAATCTCCATTTTGGTTAGTTATCTAGGAATCTCCATTTTGGTGATTAATTTCTTGTGAGATTGTGAATGGTCATGTAGTTTATTTTACATCAGTTAACTTTGAAGAACGTTAAATAGAAGTTTAGTTACTTGATAACATCACATTCTAATAAAAGCAATATAAGACGGTTTATTTCGTATAGAATTTTTTGAGCTATAGCATATTAAGTGCTGCTGTACTGAGCTTAGTATACCTGAAAAAACACAACTTAGAATATTTTTTTTGGTTTTTTTCTTTTACTGTACTGTAAAAAATGTTGTTTAAATCTAGTTATAAATATTGAATATTAAAAATTGTTCTTGGTTTTCATTTGAGCGTTAATGGGTTAAGCTAAAATGCTAAAATTTTGGGTTTTTGAAACAGGCTGGGCGTTAGAATATATAAAATTAAAAAGTTTAGAGGTAATAGGCATGAAGTTTTTAAATTCAAATAAGCGTTCAAGATTTATATTCGTAGCCAAAAAGTCCTAAATCAAGGTTATACATTTTTAGCGATAGAGTTTTAGCTTAGGAGAGTTACAGAATAAAGTCTCTGTTGGTATCAATTTTCACAGAATTAAATCCAAAGCCTGTTAACAATACTGCATTTTTCACCATCCTTCCATCAATTTCTTTCATTTTCATTATAATACGACTACACGGCAATAATGTGACCCTATTAATGCTTATTTTCACATCGCATAGAATAATATTTTGATAATTGGCAAGGAGATTAATTCAAAATTGTGCACAGTATTTACAGTTTTAAATATCAAAAAATCTATCTACGCTGTTCATCCTTACAACAGTTAATTCAGAAATTAAAATAAAAAAATATGAAAACTTTTGCAATTTTAAGTGACTTTTTAAACCAATTAAAACAATTTAATATCTTCAACTGATTAATACTTCTGTGTGTGCATCTGTGTACTTAACAGATAATGCATTGTAACAGTGGCAGTGTTTGTGGCTGTGTATGTGTCTTTTTACAGATGTAAATAATTATCTGAAGAATAAAATTATTTGTTTGGGGTATTCAAATAAATTAATATGAAAATGCATCAGTTTTGTTAATTAACATTTACATGTGTATACAATTTTAAGCACACAAACACATACGCATATACTCTCGAGCTATATCTTCTCTTACATCATAACAATGTAAGTTATACAAACTCATATACGCATATAATGTAGACTACAGAGAGTGTTGCCAATTTCAGCAGAATTTTTCTACCAATTTTCAAATAAAAATCTATCAAAATTTTTAATTACCTACTAATTTAATGGAATTTATTAAATGCTGAAGGCTCAGGTTCGAGCCCCATGCAATTTGTTTTAAATTACAACGTAATGCATTTTTATTTGAATGCATACATAGATATTACATAATTGACCATTACAACCCTGTTTCAAGGTTACGGCCTAGCTCCTTGCAGCATCCCTATAGTGTTACCAATTTTATCCATACCGGGGGACTTAGAGTTGATAGCCGACTCCGAACGACAGATTTGAGGAGTATGTTCATGGCAATGAGTTAGTCTTAGAGCTTTTGACAGAATACTGCTTAGAGGTAGTCAGTCGCCGAAAGAAATATTTTTTTTCATATTTCTTTTTTTCAAGATGTCAGAGCTCGGGTTTGAACTCAGAGCTCTCGTCTAGTGAGCAAACATACTACATATCAGATTACGCCGCCCACAGGAATTTATTAGTTCTCTTAAAATAAATTTTGAAAACCAATCACAATTAGCTTTGGCATATCACTCTACCAAGTGAAAAATTTCCTACCAGTTTTGACAGGTGAAGGAGACAGTAGCTAATTTTCTTTGTGTTTGCCCAGATCTGGCAGTCAGACGTTTGAAGTTTTTTGGGGTATCTTTTTACTTACTTTTATTTTACTCCACTTTATAGATAGCTCTGGTTGGCTGTAGTTTTTTTTCCGACTTAGATGAGTTCGATTCGGTCCTGTAATGGTATAAAAACGGCACCTTGTAGTAATTGTGTTTGATCACGATTTGATTAACTAGCCATCTGACCTACCTTCCTACCTTTGGCAGTTGAAAAATTACGTTGGCATCCCCGTTTATAGAATATACATATGTACGTATATAAAAAAAGAAAAATTCAACTTAAATAAGCCCGGAGTTAATTTATATAAACTGATAGTGGAAAATATTTGAAATTAACTCTTGAACAACCACACACACATACTTAAATAATTGTTTAACCTCAGCAGACTTACACATACACACAAACACACATATTTATCTTGTTCTTTCAGTGTATTTTATTTAAACAATGATTTTTATTGTTGGTTTGTTTTGATACATTGCGGCTTCCAAATTTATTTTTAAATGGTGAATAATTTTTCATGCTCTCTCTTAGTTACCCAGCAAACATAATTTTTCTTTTGTATGAGTTCATATTAAATCAAAATCTTAAGCCTGTTTTGATGTGAAGATTAGATTTAATTTAAGATTAAATTCGCATGATCTCACTCAGATATTATCAGCAGGTCATTTGTGACTGTGTTATTCATGTTTTGTAGTTTTACAGCATTTTTCAAAAGACATGGTCTAAGTTAAAGTGTATATGAGTAGATAAAATCTGAAGCTGAAAAGCCAACAACGTCAAGAAATACCTAAAAGAGAGTACGAGATAATACAGAGCCCTGTTATTCCCCCGAATTTAGTCTGAATTCACAGAAAATAAAAGTTTTTTACAAGGGGGTGTCTGAGATAGTTGGATATAAAATGACAGTGATTATCGATACGGAAAACGACGAGTTTCGAAATGTGAAACTACTGCCAGACCAACCAATAAAATGCCTTGGAGATATCCACATTTACTCCAATTTTCAGAGAGAAACCTCAAGAGATCTCCAGGTATTCAAAATTCAAAAAATGTTCTACATTTGAAAAAGTATTCTTCTATGTTTATTGATTCAATTCGAAATCAATCCTGTGTGTTATCTGGTTTTTGTGTCCGCATTAAATCAACACTACCATATATATGTATGCAGTAATTATATACACTTTATTATAATAATTTTATGTAGAGGTTATTAAAAATTTTATTTAGTTTTTGTATTTGTTTTGTTTTAAATTCTTTACTAATTTGGTAAATCCTTTACCACAAAATGATAAACAACAAATTGCCTTTTTACCTGCCACATCAACAAACAAAACCAAAGGACAACACTTAGTTTTTGGCAGCAACAAATTATTATTTTAAATAACAAATTACGTTTATTATTACTGTTGCTGACGCTGATGCCGGTGCTGCTGCTGCTGCCATATTAAAATAATTTTAAAATCTATTTAATAATTTAGTCCTATTAATAGTATAGAGCAGAGACTAGGCAGCTGATTAGTTCTGTTATTGTATGACGATGTAGATAAACAAATAATACAACCAACTTACACATGAAGTTTTAAATTATAATGGAAATATTTTGTAACATTTTTAAAAGTCTATGATAATTATGTTTTACAAAATTTTCAGGGGAGTAGTTTGAAGTTTAAGGTTTTTATTGAAAACCATTAAATTTTTAACAAAGAAAAGAAATTTACGTACGCTAAACATGATGATTTTAAAAATTAATTTTTGTTTGTAATTCAAGTTATTCCATTATGGTTTGTTATTATGACTACTGCTGACAAATTTCACCACTTCGATGGTATTGAATACTTTTCATTTGAGTCCTACGATACTCAGGGGTAAACCCCTACTAAATGCTGTGCATTTTATTGGAATTGGAAAGGACAGTACATATATATTTTTTCTTATATTATTATTAAGCGCCTTAGGTATGAGACAAATGGCTGTGAATTGATCATTCAAAGGCCAGTGTTACACTTTCACTCTTGACTGATCAACACCAATTGCCTCATCGTTGAATGTTGATTGTGTGGTGAGTGCCTTCGCTAAGTAGGTTTAGTAGGATTAACCGTTATCTGCTAATTCCCAAAAGGTGGCACTTTTTCTTGTTGACATTGATAAAGGTGTTATAGAGTGAAATGTTTGGGAGCGGTTTCCTTGTAGATGGTCTTCTTGGTGGGGGAGCGGGGGCTTGACCTTCTTAGTTTTAAATTTTAATTTTGAAAAAACCGCAAACTATCTTTTTCAATTTTCACCTTTGTTGGGATTTGAACCATTTGAGTTTTTGTGCGAGCTCTCTAACTACTATACCACGGCCCTCCCCGTATTATTGCAACTGATTTTTTTTTAACTTTTAAGGTTTTACAAATTAAGAATACATATAAATATAAACTTAACTTCGAATTCAATGGTATTTAAATGATTATTTACACATACCAATAATAATTCAGTATATGAATAGTTGTGAATAACGAATAAAATTTTAATTTACAAAGCTATTACATTAAAAGCAATGTGAATGTTTTATTTAAATCCTTTTGCCAGAATGGTTACCCTCCCTAGAATTTTCCTAATTATTTTCTTAGTATTTCTAACTTAGATAGTTAAGTGCTTTGCTTGCGATAATTTTAGGATCGTTTGCCTAAAAACTGTATAAGAATAACTATAATACGTATCACTTCTTCCTAAAAGACATAAGATTACCTTTTTAGCACGATTTTGTCATAAATTTTTCATGAAGCATATTGATCAGCAACTTTATGTTATAATAACGCCAAAATGTAGCTTCTTTTAGGGTTTTAAAAAGTTTTAATAGCTAATTGTTGGTACTAGATGTCTTTGAAGTAAGCACTGTTACATTAGCTGAAGGATGTAACAAAACTACAAGCGAGTAGTGCTATACAACAGGTTAGAACTAAATTTAGCTTCTAGCTTTGCTTATATTTGCATAAAGCTGTAGCAAAAACACAGGCTAGTTTTTTTTAAACAAATGATTCAAAAAATTTAAGAACATTCTAATTTCCATAATTCCTTTTAGAAAGTATAGTTTCGCTGTAGGGAAACTGTAAGTAAGTAAGCTACACAAAATATTGTGGACAAATCTGTAGCTTCTAGTTCTCATTCTATCATCAGCATAAGGCTGTGATGAAACTGCGAGTTAACTCTCCTACACAACATGTTGAGTAGTTACTTGTAAATCTTTGTAGTTCTGCTTATAGTGGATGTTCTAACATTAGCTTAAAGTTAAAACGAAATTGAGATGTTTTTTTAAGAACTTGAGATATACTAAAATAACACGGACCTATCAATAGAATGAATATATTTCTGTTATAATCTGGAAAATATAAGTTTCGGGATATGTCGCCCTCGTCTATAAGTTACACGCTCCATTCGATCAACACAATTTTTTTCAAAAAATTTGACATTATGGCGTCAAAATTGGCTTGAATAGGACTTGACTGATTTAAGAGCTACCGATTTGTTGGAGTAAGTTAATGATATAATATAACTTTATAGAAAATAATCAAGAGGCATTAGTAGTTAAGTTTGCAATACATCGATTGTTAGACATAATATATTGAGGGTTAAGCCGACTTGTTCGAACTGTCGCTAAAGTTTTGCTGTTTAATGAAGAAGAAAAAAAAAAAACAAAAACGTCGGTCGGCGCTTGCCAGCTACGGGTTTATTTCGAAAGAAATAAGAAACAATAATGCCGCCTAAGTTTAAACGGTACCAAATAGTAATTCTTAATGAACGTAATATTTTAGAAATATTCGTCGTTCTATATACAACAATTTATACAACATGAGCCTAATTAGTAAACACAATTCTTCGATAAAAATGCTCCTTTTCGATCGGTAACAAATGACCCCAATCGGTATTGTTAAGTCTTGCACGAGTTATGTTTTTTAGGCAAGTAGGCCAATATCTGTACGTAAAATTCGCAACATAGTCGATGAGCAAATGCAAACGAGTTGAGTACGACAACGTATTATTATTTCACCACGTTCTCCGAAACTACGCGCTACAGCATCATGGTATGGTATGGCATGCTATGGACATTTCCTTGTCTTGTTAAAGGTTTTCAATCGAAAAAAGAAAAATAAGTGCCAAAAACAGCATTATCTACACGTATTGCGTGCTTAATACACCGATTATATTGACAGTTAAACAAAAGAACTTCGTGGTCAGATTTATTTTTATTCAAAATAAATTTCCACAATTTCCACAAAACGATTCATGATGACTTGTGTAATCTTTCCTTAACAGAAATGTCAACAAACTCATTTGCGTTTCAAAATAATTTCCATAATTCCAAAACTTTATTCTGATGTTAAAAGATTCGTGACAACTTGCTTTACATTTTTAAAAAGAAATATCAACAAAGTTTGATATTCTCAGCTGTCATACCATACTGAACGATATCAATACTTCTCAAACAAAAAACCCCTTAAGTTCTTTTAATGGGGGTAGAGACGTCAGCCTAAAAAAGTTTTATATTTTTGTTTTTTGTAATAAAATCGTTTCGTTTTGCTATTCTAATTCTACTCGTATAAATTTGTCATATTAAATATGAAGCAGCTACTTCTCTCTATATATAAAGACGAAATAGTTTTAAAATTTTAAAGTTGGTCACATTTTTTTATTTTAAAAACATACTATTCATGGCAGATTAGTTTGTATTTGAAATGAAAAATAAATATTTAATATTTTAAATATATTTTATTTTAATTGCATGACACTCAACTAATAAGTTTTCTTCTATTTTCACACAACATTGGTTACAAAAAGGGTGGAAAAATGAGTCAATTTAGAAATAAATGAATTCAATTAGTTGTGGGGCACAAATAGAACATTTTAAATGGATTTTAATTATTAATAATATGGATTTTAAAAAAAAATTTAAATAAATAGTTAATATTGGGCATACATACATAAGTAAATATATAGAAAACCAACAATGATTATTCAATAGGCAATTCTATATTGCTTGTAATGTTTAGCATTAAAAATTAAATGCATTTTTTTAATGCTTAATTTGATTGAACAGGTAATTTGAATAGTTTGTATGCAATTAAAGCTCATATTTTATTTGCGTATCTTTAATGTTTATAAAAGCTAACTACGCTGCAGGGATTTACAATAAATATTTAAACAGATTTGTTGTAAGTGTAATTAAAAAAAAAAAAAAATAATTTCTTTAAAGGCCTAATCCTTTCAACTGGTTTTTAATATACGAGTACTGTAGTCCTGTTAAATAACTGAACGAAATATCTGAAAACGTATTGCAGACTTGAAAAATTTGGGGTCGAAAACCTTAAGTGCCATCATTAACTCGAGATATATAAAAATATGAATTGGCGGATAGATCGCATAAGCTCCCGCACGACGATTTGGCGCCATACACCACCAGGTCAACTATGTAGATGTTTAACGTGCTTATCGTCTATAGACATGCCACACGCCGCCCGTTGCAGGGCGGTAGTTGATTACAATTCGTTTAACCACCGCCACCCGATGCCGGTACTCTCTAGTTTGGGAGATGTCAAAGACACCCCGCTCAGAAGAAGGCCCAATAGCACCGAGTTAGCAATTTAACACCAACCACTGCCTGGGTAGTGATACCCCCTTGTTGAGGGGTTTCTATCTAGCACTACCACAACTACTACGAGTACTAAACGAAGGGCCGCACCCAAACCATCAGACCGGTTTGCCTCACTCCCCGATTGACAGGGGAGCACAGACATAACCGGGGGCTTCCTGATGCCCGTAGTACCAGATTAGAGTAGGTTTCTCTGGTCAGTCCCTGAGATGGCCAGTAATTAAAAATTACCAACCTCTCTGCCTATAGTGAGTGCCAGGCTACCCAGAACTAGGTGAACTCCATTTTCTCCGGGGAACATAGGCCCCTGGTGTGAGTAATCACCAGCAACCTTTACTGTATCCCCGGGGAGTACTCCACCAGATCATGTGGTAAAGATTCTAAAGCAAAGGGGTGCCAGTAAAAATGAGTCAACTCAATAATACTTTACATCGAGATAGTTTCTAGCGAACACCTGTTGGATGAAGGAAAATGTCAAGTCTTCGTGGTAATTCAACATACGTGAAAGGCGGACTGAAATCATTCAACATAACAAAGGCAGATGCCATGCAATGAGCGGCTGAGCGGTTGACGCCAAAAAAATTAAAACATATGGAGTTTTACTGAAGTGGCCACGCAATGAGCGGCATTTCTGAGCGGCTAAGCGGTGCCGCTAAGGAATAGAAGTTGTTCTAATTTTTAGTTGATCTCTGAGCGGCGAACTATAAACATGACAACAGTGAATGCGGAGCCGACCGCTATTATGACAAGAAAGATTACCAAACTATAAAAATAAAAATACGGCATTTTAACAACTAACCGCATTAACCGCTCAGAAATGACGCTCAGTAATAAGCCACTTGCCGCTCATTGCGTGGCTTCGGCCTAAGAATTCTTATTATATTTGAAACAAACACACTTTCAATACACCGTTGATTGATAAAACATATTGGCGAGTTAACATTCATTGCCTTATGAAGTTTTTGAATCACACGAACTGGATATAGAAAAGTGCTGGATCTTTGGAAAATTAATTTTGAAGACCAAAAACGCTTAATATCACACATAAATCATATCGTCGATGGAATTAAAGAACGCTGTAACTGACAAAACCTTAACTGTTCACCAGAGCCAAAAAACTTTCATAAAAGTAGAACCAATACACTGGTATTTTTCATTTCGCAGACGGCGTAAGTGAATTTATTTTCATCGTAGAAATCTGGGACCAATCGACGCGTATTTTTTTTTGCTGATAAAAATGATGCGAAAAACGTATTTTCGATTTTTTGTCAGTTACAGCGTTTTTTAATTCCATTGACGATATACGGCGCCTGAATTTATATTTGTCTGTATGGGTTTCTGTTTGTTGTGCTGTAGCGAGTAAGTATGTGTGTGTAAATAACTGTATTTGTGTATAATTAAACGATTGTTTTACCAATTACAACAACAACAATTACAATAGATGTAAGTATAACAACCTGCTATTTAATAATAATAATGAGGATGATTACCTCTATAAATTCTTTTATATTTTCTTTTTTTTTTTTTGAATTTTAAGCCTTTGGCCACTGTGCCTGACCGACCACGCTTGATAGCGTTTATACGTTTTGTACTGCTGGTGTCACATTAAAAGTAGGAAATTTGGGTGGATTATTTTTGGTGGGTTTGTCTGAATGTCAGCATGCTGTTTGACTGTCAGGTGATCCTTTGATTAACTCATTGATAATACGAGGCCGCCAACTGTTTTCTATTGTCTGTTTTCTTTGTGGTTTGTATGTGAGTGGGAGGTCCATAAAAACAAAATTTCTTTTCTTTTGGAGTTTCAGCCTTTGGCTCCTAACCGCTGGCATTTATATGTACGTTTTTTGCATAAAGCCTTTTGACCCAGTAGGTGGTGGTTTAATTATTACCTGCTCTGCTTTAATTAAAGGAAGTACATCAGGAAAAATCATATAACAGCGCCATAGTTTCTGTTACCAACACCCACATACTCACACCCATACACACACAATTAAATGGTTCTGTAAACGTAATTATTAGGTTGCAATGCGTGTATGTGTGCAGTATTTTATTACAATAATTCAGGTTGTTGCTTGCTGTCTGCTGTTATTTGATATCGTTTAGCCTTTTAAATTTACACCTTTTATGATCAACGACCAAACTCTATTGTTTGTTAAACAACATCTACCACAATCCAATTTAATTGTGTTGCATTATCTCTATTGATGTATGTTGTTGGTAAATTGTTTTGCAATATTCTGCACCTTTCATTCCTCAACTGTCATTTCCTCTTTTAACCTGTTTGAAGAAAAAAAATCAACAGAGAAAAAACCAACTAATTTTGGATATTTGTCAAAATGAATATGCAATAGCAACGGTTTGATTGAGTTTTAGAAGACAGAGTTACACAGAAGACAGAAGAGAATTGAAATATAGAAAAGTCCAGTAAAAGTTTCCATTGGGAAAATCAAAGGAAAATTGCAGTTTTAAATATGAAATAGTAATAGATATACAAAGTTAAAGCAGTTTAGAGTTTTTAGAACAGGATTAGTTATATTATATTAAATAAAATATGTGAGTATGCATAAATAACATTCATTATAATCTTTCAATTAGTTAACCCTACAAACCTTGATGTATCCTCTGTGGTGCCTCTTAAATGCATTATTATTAATTTAATATTTTTTCTATTACAATGCAATGTTAAATTTTATTCTCATTGCTAGCGGAGAGACAAAGACTATATGTTCAGGATGGATGAATTACAACCTTCCCCTTACAAACTACTCCCTAGACTACTACAGTATTTTTATAGGCTGATATGTTGCCAACAAAACTACAATAAACTCTTCTTTTTATTCTATTACATATTTCAAAAATTTATAAATTATTGTGTTAGATAAATATCGGAAAGGTTACACACCTGCTAACAAATTTAATATTTCAAAGATAGCATTTTAATAAAATGGTAAGAGATTGCAAATTAATTCTAATTTTATTCTAAAGCTAATTTTTTTAATATTCATATGTAAGAAGGAAAATATCATTTATATAATTGATTCAAGTGTAGTAGTACATACATATATGGGCAATTTCAAAAATTTTCGACATTTTGATATTTTTTTTTCCAATTTTTTTTTGTATGACACGAATGATGCTTTGGTCACGTGAAGGGTGATATTTTAGCATACCAAAACAGTTCGCGTTAATTATTTATTGCAAACGGCGCGAAAGTTATGGAGGTTTTAAGTTAAAATTTCTTTAAAAAAAATTTAAAGTTAAATTTATTGGTTTATTTTAATAAATGTTGTATGGATGCATGAAACTCATTTCAAATTTATCAGTGCAGTCCAAATTCAAATTCAATGCACTGATAAAATACATAAA
Source organism: Metopia argyrocephala (assembly GCA_963576795.1). Lineage (NCBI taxonomy): Eukaryota > Metazoa > Arthropoda > Insecta > Diptera > Sarcophagidae > Metopia > Metopia argyrocephala. The sequence goes on along the minus strand of OY756211.1, from coordinate 108,540,111 downwards.
AAATATCAATTATAATTAAAATTCCTTAACATTAAAGAACGCGAATTTTTGCAAAAATTTGAATGTTTCACCGATTGTTATAATATGTGTTTATATAACGCATAACTAATTTACAGAAAAACAATGTTTTGACTTGCAAATTTAAAAAATAAAAAAAATTATATAAGAATTATTTTTGAGGTTAGGATTTTTTGTTTTGATCTGTAAAATTTAAAATCATGAAAATTTTTGAATGCCTATTCGGTTTTATTATCAAGCTTAAAAAAACCATTCATTTGGTGTCAATCGCAGCGGAATCTATACATAACTGCAGATGTCACAAAGCAAAATGTGTTTAAAGAAAAATGCCACTGTACCCTCTAAATATGTACCGAATTCAACCGTGTTTATATATGATCTTTAGTTCACCGCCGCACTTCATTTCCAATACTTTATATTGATTTTAAACCACGGATTAATTAAAAAAAACGCGAAACAAAATCATGAAATTTCGCAAAATTTTTATTTTCTTTATAAAATTTTTGCGTTTCAAAATATTTTAACGCCTTCTTGACGTTGAGGTGGCATTTATTAAGAAGTTTAGATCACGCAATACATAAACCAGTTTTAAGTAAGATTGCAAATGTCAGGCGCGAAAAACTGTCATTTTTGACAAACTTACGCCAATTCTATAAAAGTTTGAGGTCATCGTTCTCAGCAACTAGCAGCCTGACATCGACGTGATGTGGCGCAAATTTTAGCAAATTACACCATCTAATAAATACTGTTGACGAAATGCAATTTTCTTGAACGGCGAAAAAACGCTATAGAAAAAACTGCGAAAATTAAAAAATCGGAAAATTTTAGTTTCAAACATGAACCGCTGTACAACTTTTTCCCAAATAGTAGTATGAGCATAACTTTTATAGTGTTAATATCTACTAAGTCTAGTGACTTTATTTTATATCAGTGGGCATCGAAAGTTTAAAACTAAAAGTAGAAAAGTGATGAAATATGAAAAAACTCTTGTAAATTTCAAGCCTTTTTTTGAGTTTTTCGATATTTGAGTACCCATTACTTTTAAAAATAAAGAACTGATGGTCTGAAATTTTGAATTTCCCAGTTTTCTAGTGTGGCCTACCATTCCCTTTTGACCGTTTTGGTCAATTCGAAAAACTGGAGAAATAATAAGCATCTGAACTCAGTTTCAACAAATGTTGAAAATTATTGAAATTGCCCATATACATAATTGGCCATTATAACCCCGAATTATGTTGTTGGTGTTAATTTGAATTTGAATGTGTACAGAGACCTACAGTTTAAAGTCGACTCCGAACGACAGATTTGAGAAGCTTGTTCATGGAAATCAGTTACTCTTAGAGCTTATGCCAGACGACTGCTGAGAGATAGTCGCCAAAAGAAATATTTTTTTCATATTTCTTTTTTAGAAGATGTCAGCGCTAGAGTTTAATCCCGGAGCTCTTGTATCGGTGGTGTTTTATCTTAAATGAATATTTAAAGGCATTTAAATACTTGCTTTTAAATATTTTCTGCAATACATAATTTAAAAATAACGTCATAATCTGTTTATAAAAAATAATTGTATATTAAAGAAGGACACACATTCCTTTTAATTTAAAAATTTTTTTCTCTTTTCAATAAGAATATTTTCTTTGAATAAAAATATTCACATTTATTAAAGCAAAAAATTTTCTACCTGCTTTCCTTTAAGCCTAGAAAATATTTACACACACATACACACATGCACATACCTACACAGTATTACACTTAAACACATATAGTACATATATGTATGAATGTGCAATCAAAGACACACATGCATACTTACATACACTTACATCTACATAAGCCCTTGCAAAGGAGAAAATTAATTAAATATTTTTTCCTTTGTCTTTTAACTCAACTGTCGATTGAATTTCAAGCAATTTTTATTTCTTTTTTGCTTTCTGCTGTGACAGCTACAACATGCGGTGTTGTTCGCAACATGTGATAAGGTTTTGCATTTCATTAAGAACAGCTACAACAATAACAACAACAATCATAATAATAATAATAATAATTTTGAACTGAAATCAATAAAGACACCCAAAAGGCAAATAGACTATTAGCATCACCATACCCCTATCCCTTTCATCATATTTCAATAAAATATTTCTTTTCTAAAACAATAAGAATTTAATTATTATACATTATTTATTATATTATTATTTATTTTTCCATGAAAAGCACAGAACAGATGAAGTTTGCTGTGCTGTGCTGTTTCTAGGACTCTTTGGCCTCAATATAATGGGTGCACTGGACACTCACAATTTTGTCGATCCCTCGTCAATCTTTTTCTAAGCTTATAGCGGTGTATACGGGTTACTGGATGATCAGTAAACACGCTGAAAGATTGTGTCTGCCCTTTAACTCTCACTGTAGAAGTTACCAGAATACTTAAGAGAAGGAGACATTAGGTCATTTTCTTTGTGATTGCACAGGTCTGACAGTCGGACGCTTGAAGTAGTTTGGTGTACCTTTTTTGATAGCTTGGCACAGTGCTCAAACCTGTACTCCCTCGTTTTAATCCTTTTTATAGACAGCTCTAGCTGGCTGTAGTTCTTTTTCCGAGTTCCATGAGTGCTAATTGTAGTTGATCACGATCTGACCCACCTACCTAAGAATTGTACAAAAATAACAAGAATGTAATAGCGAGAATGAAAGGGGGAACCTTTTTTCTTGCCAAGCAAAATACAGGGGATATAATCAAAATAAATAAAATAAATTAAATTTTCTAATTCTCACCCACTAACACTACAAAGGAAAACACATAAAATTAAAATTACAAAAACAAAAATTGACCCACAAATGCTAATAATCATACCAAAAGGATATTGGCAATATAATTGTTACTGAAGGAGGAAATATTTCATTTTTTTAATTACTCATCCGAAAGAGGCACGAGAACTTCATCAGACCTTGGTGGAATCTGTTTTCACAAGGACGATCTTTAAAAGTTCCGAAGAACGAACATTTGTGGTAGAGTACTTTGTTTTTAGTACTACTTCTACACCTTGGTTGAATGCAAAACTGTGGCTATAACAAGGATGTATATTTAAATATTAGCTCTAATTAATTGAATTTGGTATACATATATCAGATTTTTACTGCAAAAAATTAAATTACTGATCGAAGATGACATTCAGGTTACCCCCAGTTAACAAACTAGTTATTGAACATCATGTAGAAAAGCGGCCGAGGTGTACTAATTGTAATAATTAGCTGCAATCCTACAGAATAAAATGACATCAATTCATAATAACATTCAGTTTCTCATACTCATATATAGGTATTGAAATCTGTGTAGAGAAATTCAGAACTTTAGTACTTTGTTTAGTACTTTTTTATATTTAAAATACCATAGTTACATCACATCAATTTTTGTACTTTCTTATTATAGTCGGGCCTCGTTTTTTCCGGTTAATCGGGGTTATCCTGCCAATCGACATATGGTAATGCTTTTTAAGTAATGCCACTAAATTTTTCTGTCTTTTTAATACAGTCGGGCCTCGATAATCCGTGATCCGGTTAAGCCGGTAACCCCGATTAATCGTGATGGCCAAAGTTCAATCTATGTTTTTTTGCTTGCAATGTTTTCAAATTGTTTGCTTCGATTAACTGTGATTACCTCTATTATCCGGGGATTTCCCCTGTTTGCATACGATGAGTCAGAAGCATTAAAAGGTGATTCGTTTGATTTTGAAATTTGAAAAGTGCGGGTGATTTGACCTAAATAAATTTAGTATGGCATCGTTACCAGTGGTAAAAAGACAAAGAAACGTTCTAAATATTGAAAATAAAGTTAAAATACAATAGTTTAGGAGCATTCAAAAAATAATGTGAGTACTCGTATTAAAATGCTAGCTCAAAAATACGAAGTTTGGATAGAGACCGTTTATGACATTGCTACCTTCAATTAATTTTTTTAATGTACGTTAATATGTATGTATGCACGCCAATGTTCACTTGTTATATAAAAAAATATTAAAAAAAACCATAATCAAAATTGTTACACGATTAAGCTCTTAATTTGGTCGGGACCAGACAGACCAGGCCCTACTCTATATGTTTTATACTTCGCGTTTTTCTACTTTTTCTATGAAAAGCATATTATTAGGTCTAATAATCTCATTTTGGAAATTAAAATATATGTACTTATATAAGGTACATACATATATTTTAAAATAAAATTTTGCCTTGCAAATCACCGGTAGTTCGAATTGTTATCCTTAGAAAAATTGTGTGAAACAAAACAAAACTTTTATATTCTCACTTACTCTTTCTTTTTCTCTCTCTTCCCCTCTATTGTTAGTCATTTGTATTGATGATGTTCGGTCACACATACAAATTAGATGTTTATTAACTTTGTCGTGCAGTGTTGTCAATTGAGCTGTGTACGTATACTCAGCTTTATATGTGTTAGTGATTTTTTTTTAATGTTTGCACGGATAATGAAATACAGGTAATTCCACGATGTTAACCCTACCATACAACCATACATATGCATTTATTCAGTCGTTCATCGATCGTCGTAGTGTTATCAGATAAAACAAAATCACTAGCACATTTAAAGCTATTCATTCAATATGTACCGAAAAGAGCAAATATTCATCCGGTGTGAATTGGGCCATGGATTAGCAACACTAATTTTGTTCAGCTTGTCTTTCGTTTTCTTCCGGTTTACATGTACATGCTATGGCTATTTGTGTGCATTTTTATTAAGTGTATATTGTATTCGTACTTGTATTGTTAGCTTTCTTAAAACATTTCTCTCCTGTTGCGTTTTCATGCTGGCTACTTGTGTTTGTTTGTTGTTGTTTTCTTATCATCGTTTTTGCCATTTATTGCTATTGACTACTACTTAATAATATGGTACGAGAACATACATACATACCAACACTCTTACCCACATTTACTTTACAAAAGAGAATTTTTCCTTTCCTGTTGTCTTTCACTATCCCACTATATAATCTCTTTCTCCCACACTTTTAAACGTTTATTTGTTAGTTTCTATAGAGAGCCTACCACCAGCTGTTTGAGGACAATGAGCTTTTGTGAAGCCATTTTATGTTCATTTTAATACTTTTTGCCTTTTTGTGTGTGTTGTTGGTGTTGTTGTATTAGTAGTAGTTATTGGTTTTCATACATACAAATACATTAAAATACTTTTCGCTTTTATTTCCTTTTTCTCTTTTTTTTTAGTTTTCCTTTTTCACATATTTTGTCATCATTGTCGTCTCTATTAAAAAAATAAAATTAAAGAAAAAAAAAAAAAAAATAAGAACAGAAACAAAAGAAGTATCAACAGTTTGGCGCCTCTATTTTAATAGTTGTTGACGCTTAAACTGTCTCCCCTTTCTGGTTCATTTTTTTTTCTTTTTGTAAAAATATGTAGTTTTTTGTAAAATGTAAACAGTTTTTGTACTGAGTAGGGTGAAGCAACAAGCTGTTTTTCGTTTTATTTCCTTTTTCTGTTTTGGTTTGTGTGACACATATTTCTTATTCGCCACATGAAGGCCCTCATACTGTCTGTTGGTTTTTTTTTATTATTTTTCACAGTGTCGTCTTTGATTTTGATTATATTGCAGAATCAATTTGAATTGAAAAAACATTTGAATGCAGTTGTGTTGCCAGCTGTTTTATTTTAAGAAAAACTTTTTAAAATAGTTTCGAATTTAATTTTGTTTCGTCATAAAAGGTCTTAATTAGATAAGAGCTAAATAATATTAAATAAATATTGATTTTTTTAAAAATGATTTTTTAATTAAAAGAGAATATTACATCCATTAGGGAATTGTACCCCAGCATGTTTCAGTTCATGTTTTCAAACCCAGTAGCCGGTAGTCTCATTAGAGTTCTTTTCGTGTTCTGTACATATTAGGGTATTCAATTATTCGACTTTTTTCTTTGGTCGATTAATCGAGTGAGTAATTATTCGGATTTTTTTCTTGATCGATTAATCGAATAAAATTTCAAAATTGTTCGATTAATCGCATTTTGTTTTATATAAAATAACTTACCAATTTTGTGGATTTTTAAACATTTTATTAAAAAAAACAAATAATAATAACCAAAAACATTGTAATGTAATAACTTTTTAAATTCCTGGGGCTCGAACCTAGAGCCTTCAACACCTTAAATTCATTAACTATAGTTAACTATAGTGCACAAACATATTGTTGGAAAACTAAACCATAAATAATTCAGTAATTAATTTTAATATTTGAGATCATATATATAACGATTTAATATATAAAAGTAATAATTTACTACTTCGTATGCAATAAATATATTAAATAAGTAATTAAAAATAATTCATATTATGAGTTAAAAATTAGTTAAAAAAATTATGCACTTCTATTAAAGTAACCTTTTAAAAAAAGGATGTAATTTATATGTTTAGCTTTCAACCTATTGTTTTCTTTAGTTTTAATAAAACTCGATTTTAAGAATACTCTCTCGCTGATTGTAGATGTCGGAGAAATTGAGAGAAGTGCATGGCAAAAAATATATAATTTTAGAAATCATCCATTAAATCATTGCAGCCTCTTTTAGGTTTTTTTAAATTTTGTACACTTTTAATTGTTTCATTTAATTGTGATAATCGATTATTTTCGTTTATTTCAATTAAATCTTCTGCAATCATATCATCATCTGACACATTTTGTTCCATATTTTCTAAAACATTTTCAAAAACAATTTGTTTGCAAAATCTTTTTTTTCAGATTTTGTGCAATATTTAAAAAAAGTGAAAATGTACCAGAATTTAGATATAAAATAAGTGTACTAAGTAGTTTTACACGTCTTTCATTTATTCGAATCTTAAGCCTTTCTAATAAATAATTTGGAAAAGGATTGTTTGCATTTTCCATTGTATTAATAACAAATTGTATAATGCCTTCTAAATCCATCAATGTAGCAGAATCCTTGCCTAGCTCTGTAATAGCGACATCAAGTGGTTTAAGGGCTATATTCAAATTTGATAAAACGTTAATTTCCATATCTGTAAAAGTCCTCAAACCAAAATCAGATAGAGCGTAATTTACGTATTTACAAATACGAAGAAAATTTTCAATCATGGTAGATAAAGACGACCATCGATGCTTTACATCATGTACAAGACGAATTTCTTTTTCTTTTCTTGCAGCATAACATATGTGTGCAATTTCTTTTGTTTTTCATTAGATTTATTAAATATTTTACAACACTTAGGAAGTTTATTAATACCATTTATTATTTCTATAAATAAAGTATTTTTTTATATGGATTAATCGATTAATCGTAGGAAATTATTCGAGTTATTCGTTATTCGAAATTTGACTATTTTTAATTGTTCGAACAATTATTTGAACAAAATTCTTCGATTAATCGACTAACGATTAATCGCTTGAATACCCTAGTACATATTCATGACAATCATTATCTCTTTTAAGCACACTTTTCCACAGAAATAATAAATTGGAATTATATCCTTTCTAAAGACATTGTAATGGTAATAGTCGAGGTCTTGTTAAACTCGACATATTTTATCATATTTTCCTATTCTCTCTTAGTTCTGGTCCTAATAAAAGCGTTTTAAGCCTTAATAAATTCAATTAAAAATGATCCCCAATCTTAATGGAATTCCAATTTGAAGTTCTAAAGCATTCAACCATAAAAAATTAAATATAAAGTTTTAAAATTTTATGCCATTGAGCATGGATCCATACAATTTTTATTAATTATCATGATGAATATACGAGGTATGATAAAAAAATAACCGTTATTTTAAATTTTTTCAAAAAGTATTAATTTATTCATCAATAATTATCTTGTCCCCTTCAAAGTAATTCCCCTTAGATATAATACACTTATGCCAGCGTTTTTTCCAATCCTCGAAACACTTCGCCAACAGCTCCTGTTTCGAGTTTTCTTTTATCTCCTCAATCGTAGCAAAACGCTTTCCTTTCATCGGTGTCTTCAGTTTTGGGAAGAGGAAAAAGTCAGCGGGAGCTAAGTCCGCTGAATACGGTGGTATTCATTGGTAACGGTTTTCTTTTTGGCCAAAAAGTCAGCACAAGCATCGATGTGTGAGTTGGTGCGTTATTATGGTGCAAAAACCATCGTCATTGACAACTTCTCGGCCTTTCTTAAACCGGTTATACCACAATTGAACTTGTGTTCCGCTCATATTAGACTCGCTAAACGCCACAGTCAACATTTAAAATGTCCTTGCGTTTTTAATTTCATTTTTTACATTAAACTAATACAGTTTCTTTGATCAATTTTTTCGAATAGTAAAAAATCGAAGAGCACACCAAAACACGACTAACTTTTTTATCTGTCAAAAACAAACTGACAATCCAAAATGGCTGATATTACAAACATATATAATAGACATATGTACCAACATAACAGAAATGAAAAATGCGAAAATCGAACATACGTAACTCACGAAATTTGAAAATAACGGTTAATTTTTGATCAGACCTCGTATGTAACACTTAAAGTTAAATTATATATTTATATACAAATGTGTCATCATTCTTTTATCTGGCTCTTAAACATAATTGTAAAAACTCCTGATTGATATTTCGGTCAGCAATGCCAGTCATATGACGGGTTAAGCGATTCTACTCTAGGCCTTCTTGTTCTCATTTTATTGTGGTTCACACGCCAGACACGAATAAAATAAAAATTCACAAAATGGTATTGACTGATCGTCGGCAGAAAGTGGTTGAGCAAATTCAAATGACAGGCTTTTCAAAATGTGTTGACATTATTATTGCATGTTAATGGACAATTTTGTTAGTTTACCATAGAAAAACAAACATCATCGTGTTTCAATGGAGTGTTTGGCAGCGATGTTTCATGAGACTAGAGCCGAGTGTTTACATCGATTTACAAATGTGTTTGAGAAGTGAGTCCTTCCCTTCACAACCGAGACAAATGAAAAATCAAAGCAGTCATCCGCTATGGGAGAATCGTATGCAAAGATTCGAAAGAAAAACACTCGCTGCGAATATTGTGCCAACTTATTGAAACGTTTTAGTAATGAAATTAAAGAAAATAGGCCACATTTTTTGATTTAAACCTTCATTCATTGCCATGACCAAAATCAAAAAAATAAAGTTCGAACTGCTTCATCACTCGAATCTGGCGAATAGATTTTCAGATTACTTTCTATATCCTTAGAGAAATGGTTTGCTGGTAAACGTTTAAAATGGTTGAAGTCTATTTTAAGAAAGTAGATTATATTGAGATGTAATGTAAAGAATTTTGTTATCAAATTTATTATGTCTCCAGTGTTAGACCGAGGCCACGCAATGAGCGGCGAGTTTGAGCGGCAAGTGGCTTATTACTGAGCGTCATTTCTGAGCGGTTAGTGCGGTTAATTGTTAAAATGCCATTTTTTATTTCTAAAATTTGGTAATCTTACTTACTTACTTAGCTGGCCACGAACGATCCTAGAACGATCCTTGTTCCCGTTGTATTCAAGTCGACATACAGCCTCCACGCGGCCCTCCTGGATAACATTCTAGCACCCGCTAGCTTGTTAACTAATGTATGCGGCGATTGTCCAATCCCCTGGACTTTAAATTTGGGTTGTGCGTAGGGCTTGAAACCCACCACGTAAAAACATAATTTCAATGAAAACTTCAGCAAAAGCCTCTAAACGGACCCCCTTTTATGTTGACGACCATGGCAAACGTTTTAAGGACTATGATTTAAGGATATGCACCTGGAACGTGAGAACCCTTTATAGGGAAGGTGCCTCTATCCAATTGGCGGATGCTCTCAAAAAATGTAGGGCTGACATCACCGCCATCCAGGAAATGCGATGGATAGGACAGGGTTGTACAAGGCAAGCAACATGTGACATCTACTACAGCTGCCATGATAACAGACGTGAATTTGGCTGCGGATTCGTAGTTAGCAAGAGACTTCGCCATCTTGTCTCAGGGTTCACCCCCGTGAACGAAAGAATAGCTACGATCCGGATGAAGGCGAAATTTTATAACATCAGCCTCATTTGCGCTCACGCCCCGACGGAAGAGAAGGATGATGCGGTCAAAGATGCTTTCTACGCAAAGCTCGAGGATGTATACGATAAGTGTCCGGCACATGACGCCAAAATTGTCCTCGGCGATTTCAATGCGAAAGTTGGACGTGAAGGTATCTTTGGCCCCACTGTCGGGCAGTTCAGTCTCCATTCTTCCACCTCGCCGAACGGCATGAGACTGATCGATTTCGCCGCGGCGCGAAACATGGTAGTTTGTAGCACCAGGTTCCAGCATCTCGATATCCATAAGGCCACCTGGCTCTCTCCCGATCGATCAACTACCAACCAGATCGATCACATTGTGATTGATAGAAGGCATGTATCCAGTATACTAGACGTGCGCACATTTAGAGGTCCGAATGTCGACTCGGACCATTATCTTGTCGCAGCCAAGATGCGATTGCGCATATGCGCAGCGAATATGGCACGTTCTAGTGTTCGAGGGAAGCTGGACATCAAAAAGCTGCGATCACAAGAGACAGCCAGGTCGTTCTCCGATCGTCTTTCTAATGAGCTCCATTGTATCCCGTCCTCTCTCGAAAGTATTGGTGGACAGTGGTCTCACATTGCTCACTCTCTGCGCAACGCTGCCGAAACAGTCCTTGGTTTTGAGCGTCCTCCCCGCAGAAACCAATGGTATGATGAAGAGTGTCGTGAGGCCACTGCGGCAAAGAATGCTGCCTACAGAAGAACGTTGCAGTCCACCACTACAAGAGCAACTGTGGAGGTGTACAGAGAGAAGAGGAGGGAAGAGAGACGCCTATTTAGAAGAAAGAAAAGGGAGCAAGAAAGGCGTGATCGTGAGGAAATCGAGATGTGCAGGAGTAGACATGATGCTCGAAATTTTTATAAGAAGATAAGGCGTCTTACTACTGGTTTTAAACCCGGAGCAACCTCCTGCAGAGACGAACATGGTAATCTGGTTACAGATGCACATGGTGCACTGAGATTATGGAGACAGCATTTCTGTAATCTACTGCAAAGCGATGATGATACAAATTCCGCTGCTAGAGATGCTGTGCCGGACCCAATCAATGATGACGTTGTGATCCCGTCCCCCAGCCATGAAGAGGTCAAGGTTGCCATATGGCGACTGAAGAACAACAAGGCAGCCGGACCTGACGGTCTGCCCGCTGAACTCTTCAAGTATGGAGGCGATGAGCTGGTTAGGTGCATGCACCAGCTCATTTGCAGAATATGGCTGGAGGAAAGTATGCCCGATGATTGGAATCTCAGTGCCCTCTGTCCGATCCTGAAAAAGGGAGACCCCACAATATGCACCAACTACAGGGGTATTAGCCTTCTCCCTATCGCATATAAGGTTCTTACGAGCGTATTGTGTGAACGACTGAAGCCATTCGCCATCTCACTGATTGGACCTTATCAGTGCGGCTTCAGACCTGGTAAGTCCACCATTGACCAGATATTCACACTGCGCCAAATCCTGGAGAAGACCCATGAAAGTCAAGTCGACACACACCACCTCTTTGTCGACTATAAGGCAGCGTTCGATAGCCCGATAAGGGATCGCGTATATGCAGCAATGTCTGAGCTCGGTATTCCTGCAAAATTGATAAGACTGTGCAGAATGACGTTGAGCAATTCCTGCAGCTCCGTCAAGGTAGGAAGAGACCTCTCCGAGCCTTTTAATACCGTGCGAGGTTTCAGACAGGGCGATCCCTTATCCTGCGACCTCTTCAATTTCGTCATGGAGAGTGTTTTGCGAAAGGCGGGTGTCCATCGTAATGGCACTATTTTTAACAAAAGTGTCCAGCTCCTTGCGTATGCAGACGATATAGACATCATTGGGCATACCAAGCGAGATGTCACCGCAGCCTTTAATGCTATTGAACGAGAGTCTGCTAAAATGGGCCTGGCGGTAAATGAGAGCAAGACGAAGTACATGTTGTCGACGAGTAGGGATGTTGATCGTATCGGCTCCCAGGTTACAGCCGGCAACTATACATTCGATGTGGTCAAGGAATTCATCTATCTTGGCACCGCCATTACCAGCAAAAATGATGTCAGTCTAGAGATCAGGCGAAGAATCACACTGGCCAACAGGTGCTACTACGGTCTCGGTAGGCAGTTTAGTAATAGAGACCTCTCTCGTGCGACGAAATTAACACTCTACAAGTCGCTTATTCTCCCGGTGCTTCTCTATGGTGCGGAAGCATGGACGCTGTCTTGTGCCGATGCAGCGGTCCTCGGGGTGTTCGAGAGAAAAGTTCTTCGTAAGATCTTTGGTCCTCTAAGGCATGGCGATGAGTTTCGCATTAGAACCAACCATGAGCTGTATGAGCTCCTCGGCGATGTAGGTGTTGTCCAGCGTATTAACATCCAGCGGCTACGCTGGCTCGGCCACATTGTTCGGATGGAAGAATCTGCTCCAGCGAAGAAAGTTTTCGATGCGAAGGTCACTGGACGTCGGCGTAGAGGACGACCCTGTTTACGTTGGAAGGACCAGGTTGATGAAGCCCTGTCATCGATTGGTGTGACCAACTGGAGAAGGCGCGCGCTAAGCAGAAGCGCCTGGAGACTAGTGCTGAAGCAGGCCGAAACCCGTTAACGGGTTGTTAAAAATTTAGTAATCTATTCTGCAATAATAGCAATCAGCTTTGTACAGATGAAATTATAAGCTCAGCATTCACTTTTGCCATGTTTATACATACTTCGCCGTTCAGAAATCAACTAAAAATTAGAACAAGTTCTATTCCTGAGCAGCGCCGCTTAGTCGCTCAGAAATGCCGCTCATTGTGGGGCCTCGGCCTTAGGTCGACTACTTTTCATTGCTAAGATTTTTAAAATATTTAAATAAAAGAACAAGAAAAATTTTTCGTGTTGGTTGACATATACGTTTGTGTTGAAATATAATATTACATTTAATTTTGGTACTTGAAAAAACAAGTTCATATTTTTTCTTTCTTCCTCAATTAGAATTTCTTGCTATTAAAAGATAATACATTTATTTCAACCACAATGGCAACACAAATGACTGAAAGCGCTTAAATATCTGAACGAAACCCCACAATTATTTAAGTGTTCCCATAGAAAAAAGGAATATTAAATAACTGACAGCGTATAAATGTGTGTGTGTAACAATAAAGTTTGTATATGTGCGTGGTTTTAGGTGCATTACGATTGCTGATGTTGTTTAACGTTTATGAACAGAAGAAGATAGATGATTACTATTAAGAAAAAAAAAATATTTGAACATACTTATGTATGTGTTGTCACACACACACATGTACGTTTATGTGTTTACTCATTATCCTTTCTATGCACAGAAAGGATTCTTTTTTATTTTCTGTTTTTTTTTCGCAAACAGCTGTTATAGTTTTTTGACATTAAACTAGAGAGAGACAGGAAAGGAAAAAAAAATATGACAGATCTATTGTGGTTTTTGGCGGAAATCGTAATAGCATTTTCACTTGGTTTGGATTTTTTTTAGTTTTATAGTTAAAACACCAGTCATAGATATAACTTTATATGTATTCATAAAAGCCCTAAATTACATTGAATAAATTGTACAGCTGAAAAAGCAAGAAAAAAATACTTTTTCATAGAAACTCAATTCCAAATCTTGTTGATCGTAGAAGACTAAGGATTTTTTGAAATCATTTGACGATATATACAAGTAACTGTTAGTAGAGGCGCAGTGAATAAAAAAAAATACCAAAATACAAATGTTTACTCCATATTTTTTATTTTACCGTATTGTTCATTACTTTACGTATTTTAAGATTATCTTCTCATTCATCTACTATTTTGCTAGACTTTCTGTACACATTTGGTTGCACTGCTATGTTATACAAAATGCTAGAGTGTTATAAGCGATTTACATTATGAATAAAAGAAAACTCGAACTGCTTCTGATTTTACTTTCAAAAGGCTTCCAAAACCTTATACGGTTTTTAATTAATTTACTTCTTTTATCTTTCTTATTTTCTTATTGGTCCATCATTGATAGAGCATTAAGGTGGATTCACCCACGTGTTTTCAAAACATTGAAATATTCCAGAGAATATCTCCGTTATTTTGCGAGTTAATTGGTAATTTCGTATAAACATCTTTCTGCTGAGGTACCCATGTCATTCGAATAGTAGAAGCTATTCCAGCAAGAGGAGTGTTTAGAATTCAGCATGTGTGAGCCTTACTAATTAAGGCACTAACGAAGTTGAGATGCCATAAGAGAACTTTATATTGGGCTATTGAGGTAGAAATTGTCAAGCAATTTATAAGTCGAATAAATCGGAACGTAACGCGAGGACTACGGTACCCAGAAACTTACCATTCTGCCCAATGAACAAGTACAGTTCTGTGGGGTGTAGTGCCACACAATAGCAAGTTAAACTAGATTTTAGAAAAAGAGTCACTTTGGAAGAGCTATAGAACGAAGATATCTTAGTACTGCGTCACTCGAAGCAAATAAGTGGGCACTCGTCATTGCACTACTCTCTTGACCCCTCCTGTCAGGATCCGACTGTCTAATTAAACCAGAGTTTTTGCCTTGGTTTAATCGAAATCCTTTTGAACAGGACAATATATACTTTCCAAAATTTATAATATACATATACTAACATTTCTGATATAACATCAATATTTGAAACAAAAATACAAACTTTAAAGTTGAAATGGCGAAATAAATCATTGAAATTAGCCGAAATTCATAGCCTGAAGGACGACAAATATGAGGGGATGGTACAATTAACAGAATTTCTTACATGCTCAAGAAACTCAACTTTATACTTGTTAGTGTGGGAAGTAAGTAACAGGTCGAGTATGTTTTTCTGGTGCCCATCGACACACGATAAATGTGTCGGTTTATTCTCTATTTGAAGATTATTAAGCGCAGAAAACAACTCTACGTATTAATATTCCGGAGTCGTGCAGCCGGAATGGTAGAGCCAAGACGAACTAAAATTTTACTCTTCGGTTAAATCTCGTCTCAATAGAACAATGAACAGTCAAAGCGAGACATGGTAAACTCCCTTTGTCCATTCGCAATTCCATACAGAAACCTGATCTTGAATTTAACATAAAGACATCTAAATTATCCATCAAGCACGGTTACGGGCATTCCACTCTATTCCACCTTAACCTTTGACAACGGAAAACAAATGATCAGGAGAAAAGCGCCACCTATTAGGAAGTAACAGATAAGATAACAGCTAAAAACCTACTTAGCGAAGGCATTCACCGCAATCAACATGCAACGATGGGGGAAAGGTGTAACATTGGTATTTGAATGATCAATTCACAGCAATTTGTCTCATTCCTAAGGCGCTTAATAATATAAGAAAACAAAATATATGTTCTGTTGTCATAAAGTACTGTCCTTTCCACAAAAATTCTAATACAATGCACAGCATTTAGTAGGGGTTTACCCCTGAGTATTGGTCTCAATAAAAAAAATTGGTACTCAAGTTCATTTAGAATCTATATAGCAAGGATCTTACTTAGGCAAGGCTCTTATTCAAAATAAATAGACGTTGATACGCAGGGATATAAAAATCCTATTGATCAGCATTATCAGAAGATTAAGTCTCACATAAGATAATATATCCGGTCTATGAAGGCAAATGTAAGTTTAAACAGAGAAAAAAAACCTTAGAATGTAAAGCATTTTTTAGCGTTAAAGATATATAAAACGGATAAAACCTTGAGCCGCTGAAGTAAAGAAAATTTGATAGTAAAAGAGATCATATACTCCTACCATGGCATTGATTTTCAAAAAGATAGATTTTGATTTGTATACCAAAAATTTTAATTAAAATTTGATCTTAAAACCATAGCAAAAAATTTGTTAAAGTTTGATTCCCAACGATGTACTCCTGAGTATAGAAAATAATATCCCTGCCATTTTGTTTTTAATTCTGTAACTATGCCAGCCAATTCAATTGACGATTTTAAATCCGTATTTTGCATTGTTGCGGTAATAGACTGGCGCAACTTTATGCACAAGTGCATGTACAAGTTTGGGTTTTATTTTATTTTTTTATTTTATTTTGTACTTTAATTTCATGGTTTTGGTTATTCCTATTTTTTGTTGTTGTTTTATTTGCAAGTGGATTCAAATATTTTGTATTTCGAATACCACAAACAAAATATAGGGGGAAAAAAATAACAGGAAATTGAAAACCAAAATAAATCAACACTTTGTAACAACAATGGCTGTGGTAGTATAATCGTACTTGACTCAGTGCATGCATTAGACACTAGTATGTACATCATATACATGCAGTTGTTGCGAATGCAACAAAATTTATGATGAAAACTTTTCCAGTCATTTTAATCTCCCCTCAGTTGTTTTATCTCTTACTTTCACTTTCGACTCGGTTGACTAATATTACCAAAGACGTTAAATAAATAGAAAAAAAAGAACAACTACAGCAACGTTGTAAAAGTTTTTCTTTATCTTTTGAAATGAAAATTGAAAATACAAACACAAGTGTACTCACGAATGAAAACTCACACAAACTTTTCCTGTCGAGATTTGATTTAACTTAGAGCTATACTATAGTACACTTACTCTGTTTTCAGGTTCCTCGAAGACCTTCGTGAAAGCAATCCCGTAAAAATAGTAGATAGAGTATCCATATAATAAGAGAGCATTGGTTTCATGTAAAAAAACCAATCAAATACAGAAATATGTGGTCTATGAAAGATACGAGTACTATGCGATTACATACATACATAATTGGCCATTACAACCCTGTGTTAGGGTTACGGCCTGGCTTCTCGCAGCACTCATATTGTGTTTTTTAATTTTTATTAATGAGTACCAGGACCTACAGTTTATAGTCGACTCCAAATGACAGATTTGAGAAGCTTTTTCATGGCAATCAATCAGATCAAATCAGAGCTTTTTTTTTTTTTGTTTTTTTTTGTTTAAGACCAATACTTAGGGGTAAACCCCTACTCATGCAGTTCATTGTATTGGAATGTGAAGATGGTTGATAGATAGATTTTTTTTTATCATAGATGTTCGAATATTACGCGCCTTTTTTGTTGATGAGACAAGTTGCTGTCAATTTGTCCACTTAAGAGCCAGTGTTATACCTACAGCCTTGAATGATCAAACAGCAATTGCCTCATCCGTCGGTGGATGTTGAATGTGTATGGTGAGCGTCTTCAGTAGATTAGCTGTTATCTTCCCAGAAGGAAGTTCTCCTGATCATTGCTGACAGGTGGAATAGATTGGAAATGTCAGGGAGCGGTTTCTTGAAGATGGTCTTGCAGGAGGGGTAGGGGGGAACCTCTTATTTTTTAAATTTAATTTTTAATTTTAATTATAATTTTAGAAAACCGCAAATTTTTTTTTTATAATTTTGTCCTTCGCTGGGATTGAACCTTGGTCGTGTGAGTTTCTGTGCGAGCGCTCTACTACTATACCACGACCCCCAGTGATGTAATTCATCACTAGTATTTTATTTCACAATAACATTCGTCTTTTTATATGAGAAACACTAACAAATTTGAATGTTTTTGAATGCCAAAAACCATTCGTGTTCTATGAACAGCTGTAACTTAAAATACAAACATATTGAGTTTTTAAACAAGCTTGGCCTGAAAGTATATACTCTTATTTAAGTCACAATACACATTCAAGAAATGTTGCTGAAAAGCGGTCATTCGGGATTATAAACTTTAAAAGACGCAGATTAAGCTTGGAAGGCTTGTATTATAGTCTGTAGCGCTTAATTATATGTGAAACTAAACAAAAGCTTAAATACCATTCGCCTTTTTAGTATATAGAGTGCATAATAACTTGCATATGCTTGCAACATATGCGCACACGTAATATGCATTACACATTCTGGTTAAAAATCTTGTTGCAGGTGTATTTAATACGATATACTTGCAACAAAATGAAAAAAAAACCAGAAACTTTTAAGTTGTTTTGTAGTACTTCTCTACATATTGTGGCTGCTGTGAGATAGTCGTCGAAAGAAATAATTTTTTCATATTTCTTTTTTTTTTAAGATGTCAGAGCTGAGATTTGAACCCGGCGCTATCGTTCAGTAGGTCAACACACTAACTATTAGGCTACGGCGACTACTGTACTATGTGATTAGTAAGAAGTAATCTATTATTTCATCAAAACACCTTCTATTTTCCTAATTCTTCTAAAGCCGCACAAAAACACAATAAATATGAATGCTTTTTTCATATTCTTATTGACAAAGTGTTTCTTATCGAACTTATACAAAGGATATATCCAGCATTCACACTAATACTATTCGCTCCAGAGTCAGATATCAATGGGCCAAACAGACACTGGCATTTAAAATTTAAATTAGCCAATAATTAGTGAATTTGCGGCAATCGTGTTATCTTACCTTAAAAGATAAGTTACTATTAAATTTGTAAATTTGTGGAACATATGTATATTCTGTGAACAATCTAATGGGTTTCGTTTAGGGAGGAACAAGGTGTCAAGAACGTATTCTATCACTAAACATTGAGACAAGTTGGCGTTAGATATAAAGTTACAGTCTCATTAAACTGTACTCGATCCGGATTGAATAATAATAAAAGTTTTATAATATAAACATTTTTAAATCCTGTATAGAATAACTGTTAACAATGATGTAGGGTATCATCGTTATCGTTAAAAATATTTTATATGCGAACAGTTTTTGATTTTATTTATTGTTATGTTTGTAGGTTAGTGAAATGCAGCATATTTTATGAAAAGGAAAAACCAAGAAATAAACACTATGAAATGAAGCAACTTTTCATTCATGCAGTGATTCTGAAGCAGTTTTTTTTACTCAGGGGTAAACCCCTACTCATGCAGTACATTGTATTGGAATATGTAGATGTTTGTATATTTTGCGCCTTTATTTTGTTGATGAAACAAGTTGGCCCTTATTGTCAGTAGATCTGACAAATCAATTAGAAAAAGACTAAAATTTGAACAATACTACCAAATTATGTAGATTTACGTAGAAACCCAATCATTAATTCGTAAAATTGAAAAATTGTATACAGCGATGGGACCTATTTAGGGCTTAATGGATTCGTTTATAAATAGAAACACCACATATGAGGAGAAAATTATTCACTACAAATCCTAAAGAATTCATTATAAATAAAAGGTGAGAGGATAAGATAGAAGGAAGTGGCAGCCTTATACTAACAAGTCACACTTGAGCAGGCATAGCGGCACGTTGTGATACCACATGAAGTATGGAGCCCTGATAGCCAGAGGCTCCACACAAGAAGCACTACTTCAAAAGAAAATTATGCTGAAAACCAGCCAGAGAGCCTAATGAATTTGGCAATTGATCCAATGTCCAGAATCGATAGGTCAGTCAAGCTATCGAGAAAAGGAGATTCTAGTGTAAGAAATGTACGTTGAGCCTGTGGTGGGCACTGGCAAATATAGTGAAGCACAGTCTCTTCCTCCTCAATCGACCCACAGCCACGACAGAAGTTATTCGCGGTAAATCGCAGTCTCTCTGAATGCTTGCCCATCACACAGTGACTTGTGAAAATAGATAAAACGAAGGAGATATCCCTGGGGTCTAGTTTAATTAGTTGATTGGTACACCTCAAGTCCAGCTTGGGCCAGGTAAGTCTAGCAACGTGACAAGACTTCTCATCTTAAGATGTGTTTTCAACAGAATATAGAGTCGCGGAGCGATACCTCTCTATTAATTTTTGTGGGGCCTAGCCGGCTACAATAGACCAACATTCAGCTTCATAAAGAACAGCTATGGTAGCTGCATGCAAGTAATAATAATTCGAATAAAATATTTTTTTAATTAAAAGCTATCAGGCTCAGAAATGTCCTTTATATAAGGCAGTTAATAAGGGGTATTATCGAATTGCTACAAAAATCCAAGAGAACGTGGTTGCTAAAGTTTACCAAAGTATTGTAACACACTACGCAAATTGATACCTTTGTGCACTTAAAACCAAAATACTTTGCTATATGATATTAAAAGCAAAAGGGAAATGAGATACTGAATCTCTATGTCAAAAATGGGACTGGAGTTTCTCATTCTTTTTGTTTTAGCAAAGGTCCCTGAAAAGTCAACTGTCGGCAAAAAGCCTTAAGGCAAATCGAAACGATATTAGTGGTCTCAACTATTCTAAGAAGGTACTTAGTTTCGACATTGGAAAAAAGAAATTTGCTCTGGTACTGAACAGAAAATGTTTAAGCACTGAGTTATATGAAATTAAGTAGACTATGTCTCCTGGATGAGACTGAGTGCTTGCTCTGTCTTGAGGAGGAAGATACAGCAGAGCACATTTGGTGCAGCTGCGAGGTACTGAGTAGAACTGGACTACAGATCCTCGGCGGGGATCAGATGGATACGGTGGGGATCAGATCAATCAGGGTTTTACTTGACTTTATTCGGAGGGCAGAGAAGTCGTTGTTCGAGCAGAGCTTTAAGCCTGCTCATTTATATTATGAGTAACGATTGGTCTGAATAGTGTCGGTGGGAAAATGGTTGACCGAGTATCCTCGCCGATCGACCAGGACCTGACATTAAGCAATGGTTATCGTAAGGATCATCTTCCGTGAGCGGAGTAGGATACAAAATATCCTTTCGGTCGTAGTGTCTGCCCTTGGGCAGGGTTACTCCTTGATAGTAATAATAATAAATAATAGTAATATAAGAAAATAAATTTCTATATGCTGAGTGAACAACAATTGTTGATGTTGGAGCTGGTACGGTCCCTTAAGATATAAAACTTGCGATTAACAATGGGATGTACAATAGATTATTATTTCATTACATGCTTTTAGCGATTATTAGTTTGGGAACTTCTGTGTGCTATTAAAGCGCTGCTAAAGTTTTGTTTTGTTCCTTTGCTTACCTTCTCTCTCTCTCTATCTCTCTGTTTCGGTGTCTCTCTGTCACCCTTTACTATTTATTATTTTTGTGTGACACTTTTTAATTAAATGCAACATACTTTACTTGTGGTTTGTTTTTCTCTCATAGTTGTTATTGTTATTGTTGTTCGTTTTTGTTACAGTGATTATTATTTTAGCTATTGTTGTTGCTACTGTTGTTGGTTTTGTTGCCATTACAAATGCCCTTTTCTTAACTTAAAAATCAATATTTATTTTGCTGTTTCATTTCAAGATTTTTTTTGCCTTTTCAGTTGATTTCCTTTAAACTTCTGACATCCCCTCTGCTATAACATGTCAAAATGTAAAGCAGCACCAATAAAACCAGCAATAATAAAAATATCAAGAGTGAGCACACATTAAATATTTAGAATTTTTCCAAAATCTATGTTGAGTGTAAGAAAATAGGGAAAGAATAAGAGCGGCAACTAAAATTATTGGTCAAACAATCCACCCCACAAAGGCAAATATAAAATCTACAAATAAACTGTAAATAGAAACATTTAAAAGCAAGCAAACAAACAAACAAAAAACGCAAAAAAAATATAAATTAATTTAATGGTTATTTTAAGAGCAGTGAGCGTAAAGAGAGGGAGTAGTAAAGTAGTATGAAATGTTGATACAGAAGCTTTTCTGTTATATCCGTAATGTGAGTGTAACTCAAGGTGAAATTATAAATTACTCGTGAGAATTTCCTTCCATTTTTTGTTTATTTTGTTTTTGCCATAAACTAGAATATTGAATCTGAAATTGTTGCTGGTGTTGTTGTTGTTGTAATAAAAGAAAACTGTGTGAGAATTGTAGCGAGTGTTGCTTTTTAGTGAATAATATTTCACTGCAATACACCAAGAGCCAGCAATCTGTTACTTTGGCACTCACACTACCACTCACACTACCCTTCACACTTATGTACATTCATTCATACATATACACTTTCATAGAAATGCTTAAATTATACGATAAAATAAAAAAATAAATAAAAAATTTAGGAAATAAAAGGAAGTCTTGACATACTATAATACGAGTATTAAGTTGTTACAGTTTCCTTAGTCAAAGAACATTGTCTTTGAAAATGCTTGGCAGGTCCAGGTGGCTCTCCCTCTAGAAAGGAATGCCACAAAGGCATTATATGGCATCAGATTATATACCGTGGAAGCATCGATAGAACAGTGAAATGCACGCTACATAGCGCCAATGAGTTTTTTCAAAGGCATGGATTCAGCTGGAGCTGAGGACCGGTGTGGTTGTTGGCTTATTCGCATACACCTGTGACTTACGAAAACAGTAAAATAAGTAAAATACATAACAGTCAAAAGGCACAATCTCGACACCCAGTTCACATCATCGCTACGTGAGATGATCATGCTACACATATTATTGGTACTCAGATTAGATTCAGATCCAAGGAAGATTGTAATCAAAGTCATACTTTTAAATATGTTCTTGTCTAATCAATCCGACACTTTTTGTCTCTCTAAAGAAACCATTTTCACGATTTTTTGATTAATTTATCTGGCAGCTCTGCGAGTAACACATTCGCAGTCCCTCATAATTGTCGTACAAAACGTAAAATGTAACCAAATAACTGGTGGTTGTCATACAAACTATCATTATCCTTCTGTTTACAGATATACGCACACATACATACACATACACCTATATGCATGCTTTTACGGATCATCTTAGTTTTTTAACGTACACATGCTTGCATCCTTATCATGTTCATCATTGTTCGTCATAATATACACAACATTGTCATCTTAGTCATGTTCACACACACTGTTGATGCCACAAGTGACAGACAACACTAAAATTTACGACTATGTACTATGCATAAGCAATAGTGGCGTTATCCCATGTTAAATAAACCCTTACCCTTTTCAAGAAGGTGGGGAGGTTATCAGAATAGTTTGAAGGGCTAAAAACTGAAATACAAAAAAGGGACAATTTATTTAAAAGTGACTGACTGTCATACTTTGTGTTTAACAATGTGTTGCTTACAGTTTGTTTGTCCTTCATTTCTTTCCTTTTCTTAATGAATTTAGAATTTTATAAAACATCAGTGTGTGTGTGTGCATGTGCTGGTGTGTCTGTTACTGTGTCCACTATAGTTGTTATTGTTGGTTGTCTATGACAGTTTACATTTTTAGTAACAGCAAGTAAATCATTTGGAAAGAATAAATGATTTGAAACGTATAAAGTATTTGCCAGTCAGTCAGCCAATGGCTGTAAATGAGAGCAAAACGTATTAAATTAACAGACCACAACAAATTCATTTCGTTCAATAACTAATGACTTGGCCAATAACTTTCGTACCCAATAATGTGTGTTGTTGTGCTGACGTTTGCTTCCAGTGTTTCAAATGAAATGATTAATTATTATACGGAAAACTGCTAATCCACCTAATGACTGGTTGAAGAAAGTCAAAGAGTTTTTAAGTATCGAGAAAGAAAGAAAGAAAAAAGTTAATTTACAGAATTTAGTCACAATTATAGGGAAGGTATTATGAAAAAGATGTAGTCGCCGTGGTCTAGTGGTTAGTGTGCTGGCTTACTAAGACATGGGCCCTGGGTTAGATTCCAGGCTCTGACATCTTCAAAAAAAAAAAAAAAAAGAAATATGAAAAAAATATTTCTTTCGGCGACTACCTCTCAGCAGTCTTCTGGCAAAAACTCTAAGAGTAACTAATTGCCATGAACAAGCTTCTCGTCTGTCGTTCGGAGTCGACATTAAACTGTAGGTCCCGGTACTCATGGATAAAAATTGACACACACAATATGAGTGCTGCGAGAAGCTAGGCCGTAATCCTGACACAGGGTTGTAAAGGCCAGTTATGTATGTATGTATGTATTATGAAAAAGAAAAAAAAAACAAGATTGGCTTTGAGTAGCTCTTATGTTTGATAATCTGAGTTCTACAAACTTTTTTCCTAAAACGTAACTTTGCACTGCTGAGACAGGTCTCACACAGGGAAAGTTATCTTTGTAAAGTCATGAGTTTTCTGGTGAACAGGGAATACAGTCTATGTCTTACATGCTTTTGGTTTGTAGCAGTAAAAACCATAAAAAACTATATATGTAAAATAGAAAACGATTAACCAAAATTTGTAAAAGTAAACTTTTTTAATAACTGCGAACTAAGCTTAAAAGAAGAATCGCAAGAATTTGCCAAAGAAAATTTTCCCCATGGCGATTAAGTCAAATTAAGAAGAAAATTTATTGAATATGCAAGTCTTCCATAGAATGTTGTATCGATTATGGCCGAACAGAAACCGCTTAAATTTAAAAGTTGTCATACTAACCCAGCAGAAATTAGTGCTTACCAATAAGCTATTTTGTAAGGGAGAAATTGTGAACTCTCACTTAATCGTGCGCATCAATAATGCATAATTTTTATGTGAAAGGAGCCGCTGAAATGCAATACAAATGCAAATTTATTGCAGCCAGTAAGCATATAGTATAAAAAATCGAAAATAATCCCATATCCTGTAGCATTTTTGTAAGCTTTAATGTATGCATAAACAATATAATGCTTCCATTATAGCTTACAATTTTATTTATTGCTTCCAAATTTGAAAAATTTTCTGCTGGGAAGTTGTAATTTTATGTGTCAGGTTGGTTGGTGCTGGTCAATGGAATTGAACATTAAGTTAAGTTAAGTTCATATATGTACTGGGAGCTGATGCATACCATGCTGAACTTTTAAGACGGCATGCTGATCGGATAAGCTGAATGGTTGGCAACTAAATCCTTTACTTTACAAAAGTTTTTACTAAAAACTTGAAACTTTACTGTCATATTTTGCCTTTATATTAAAGAAGAGGTATGAGCGCATCGTAGGCTGCAAAAAATCTCTAGAGTTTACGGAGACGTTTCTGTAACTAGAAAAACAGCAAGGGAAAGGATCTTCTCTTTTCTTTTATGTTAAAAATGGATCTCGCTTTGGTTGACCAATCACTAGTAACTTTGTGGAAATCATGAATAAATCTGAGAGAGATAGGCAAATAAACAGCTCGGGCTTTTCAAGGAACTTGGCATTCTTACTAATAAAAACAGAACTTTATGACGATAAGACAAAGTGTGCTATAATAATCACACATTGTGATCAAATTTATACCTATATTCGAAAATTAAACAATTCTAGCCACACAAAGTGAAAAAGTTATACCTATAAAGCTATATATAACAATTATGTATTTCCTAGTTAAACATACATATGGTCGATGGAATTAAAGAACGCTGTAACTGACAAAAATCGATAATACATTTTTTGCATTATTTTTATCAGAAAAAAATACGCGTCGATTGATCCCGCCCTCAGATTTCCAAGATGAAAATAAAGTCACTTACGCCGTCTGCGTTTTGAAAAACACCAGTGTCTTTGTTCTACTTTTATACAGATTTTTTGGCTCTGGTGAACATTTAAGGTTTTGCCAGTTACAGCGTTCTTTAACTCCATCGACGATATGTTTGTTACATATTATAATTAATGTATATAGTCAATATGCTAAAATGCGTAAAATTTCTTTGCAGGAACCCTTGAAATGTTTATACTTTTTGGCAGGGGTTTGAAGAAACTCAGGAGTAAACCCCTATTGAATATTGAAGATAGAAGAGAGGTACAGAGATTTTTTTTCTTTGCTATAATTTTATTGATCGCCATATATCAATAAGACAAGTTGCTATCAGTAGATCACTTAAAGGCCAGTGTTATACCTTCACCCTTGAATGATCAACAGCAATTGCCTCAATTGTCGGTGGATGTTGATAGTGAGTGGTGACTGTCTTCATTAATTAGGTTAGCTGTTATCTTCCCAGAAGGTGGCGCTGTACTCCTGATCATTGTTTTCTGTTCGAATAGACTAGATATGTCAGCGAGCGGTTTTTCTTGCAGATGGACATCTTGGAGGGAGGGGGGGGGGGGTGAACCTCTTATTTTTTTAAATTATAATTTAAAAAACAGCAAATTTAATTTTATAATTTTTTGTCCTTTGCTGGGATTGAACCTCGCTCGTTTGAGTTTCTGTGCGAACGCTCTAACCACAATGCCACAACCACGACCACAATATAGGTTAATATTGTAGAATTTCCGTAAATTTCTTCTTCAGTGTGTTGCTTTAATGAAATATATATATAACAGTGTGTTTCATATGTTTACTGAACACTGTTTTGCCAACACATTTAGTGGCTCTTATTAGAGAATTAAAGAATGTTGTTTGTATTTCTTAAAGTAACAGTGTTAGTGTATATATACAGATCCATACGTATACATATAAACGAGTACATACATACATATATAAATATAAAGTAGGTTATAGTTAAAGTTTAGCGAGTGAGAATATAAATGAAATATAAGTATACAAGTGGAAAGAAACATACATATAGAAAACATAAAAGAAGGTGGTACATACCTGCTGTAAATTCAGCCAGAGAATAATAAATAAAAAATGTGAATTAAATGGTGTTATTTGAAATATGATTTTAAAAGAGGGATCTGTCACTTTTTATGCGTCACTGCATAAATTGTTTTTTTTTTGTTGTTCTTTTTGTTTTTTTTTTTGCTGTTTTCAATGCTATTTTTGTTTTATATTAAACACGTGTGGCGTGCTGGGAGATGCTTAATATGTTACACAGGCATGTACACACATACATATATACATATGAGTATGAGTGTTGTTTGACACACACAAAGTAGCGTATGTATGGATATATGGTGCAAAAATATTTTGTTTTTTATTTATTTTTGTTGTTGTTATTTTTGTTTTTTTGCTATTTGCTGCGGTTTTTTTTTTCTTTATTTTTTCACTTTTTTAAGTTAGCAGAGGTGAAGGTGTATTTGATTCAACACTAATGCTAGACTTTGTTATTCATTTAAGGACATTTACACTCACACAAAACACACAAGTAAAACACGCACTGGCTATTAAGACTCAGGTGTATGTGTTATTTATTTGTTTTTTTTTCTTTGTTTTTGTTTTTGTTTTTATTTGCTCTCCCATAAACAGTGGTGGGTAGGGTTGTTTCAGGTGTATTTCTCGTTTTATTTAATGGTTTTTTCTTTTGGATTGTTGCTATAGCTAAGGTACTGTATGTGAATTGTTGCTAAAAAGGTGGTAGGGATTACAAAATAGTTGTTACTGTTGTTGTTTGAACTAAAACAATTATAAATGAAATCTTGAGTTGCTGTGTTTGTTGTTTATGACAGCCAGAGAGTCACTCATAAAACGGCGGGTATTTTATACACCAGCCAAGTCCTTGAAACAATATGTTTTTTTTTTTGTTTTGTTACTGTTGTAGTTTAAAAAAAAAATAACAATAAAAATATTTATTGTTGCCTTAGGGTTTTGAATTAAAATGCCATTTACTTTTGTATTTACTAGGCCATGATGATATATTTTTATTCTAAAAAAGTAAATTTAAAACACTTTAAGTTGGAACGTTTATTTATGAATTTTTCTTTTAAGTTTTAATGTTTATTTATTTTTCTTTTTTTAATATTTTTTTAATTTAAGAGAATTTTAAATTCTTTACTAAATCACACGTTGATGAACACATGTACCACTACAACTACTGCTAATATTAACAACACTTATTTTCTTTCGCTCACTTTACATACTCACACTTGCACTTAAGCATGTTGAATTGTATGTTGGTATTAGTTAAACCATTAAATACTTATAAATACTCTCTTGCTCTCACTTAATTTTTTTTATGCTCTTTTTCTTAACGTTTCCTTTGTCTGGCAATAAACGAGCATTAAAGGAAAAAAAAACAAAATCGTAAAAAAACTCCAATTATTTAATTCTTTATTTTATTATTTTCATTTTTTACTCTCTTTTTACGTATATTTTCCATATATATATATTTGAAGCATACTTTAAGGCTGCTTATGTACATTTACAATAATAATATCACTGCCATAGACTATCAATTCCTTTTGTCGCTTTTTATTTTTCCGTATTAACAAATTAAACACTTTTATTTAAATCTTAATTTTCTTTTTTTTTTTTGTGTAACAAAACTTTTTTTTGTATCATAAATAATCCTGAAACCCTTGGATGATGATTTTTAATGACAACTTCTCTAAACCGTTGTACTGTACCGTTTAGGTATGTTTTGTTCAGCAAATATTTTTTCTTCTCTTGTTTATTGCCATGTGGTGAAAATGTGTGCATTATTTTGCTAGTGGTGAAATATTAAGGGAAAGAATATGTGAGCGTACCAACTTATAAAATTGTTGAAGACTTTGGCAAGAGTTTGCGCATTTTATTAAAGTAAGTGAAAAATAATTTTTTGTTATTGTTTTTGCAATAAAGGATGGTGAGGAAATATTATTAATAAAAACCAAGTACACTGAGCAAAAAAAAAAAAAAAAAATTAAAATCTAATTCCCTAATTTGATACTGTTGTACAAGTCAGTATTAACCCGCTGTCGACCACAAAAAAGAACTTGCATAAGAGTATTTTTATATGGCAGCAGTATACTAGGTAGACATTTTTTTTTTATTGAGACCAATACTCAGAGGTAAACCCCAACTAAATGCTGTGCATTGTATTGTATTTTTTGTGGAAAGGACAGTACATTATGACAACAGAACATATATTTTGTTTTTTTATATATTAAGCGCCTTAGAAATGAGACAAATTGCTGTGAATTGATCATTCGAAGACCAGTGATATACCTTCGCCCTTGAAAGATCAACAGCAATTGCCCCATCGTTGCATGTTGATTGTGGTGAGTGCCTTCGCTAAGTAGGATTTTTAGCTGTTATCTGCTACTTACCAATAGGTAGCGCTTTTCTCCTGATCATTCATTTTGCGTTGTCAAAGGTTAAGGTGGAATGGAGTAGAATGTCAGGGAACGGTTATTTTGTAGATGTACTTCTGTAAGGGAGGCACCTTTTTTTAAATAATAATTTTGAATAACTTAGAATTATTAATAAATTAGATATACATAAGTAACATGAATTTACCTTCATATCCATCAGATAGCTTGAGAAACACTGATCTGCCACACGACCTACCTATACAGTAATGTTGGGTTACTTGATTTTATTTGTAATCAAAATTAATTAATTTTTCGGGGATTGTTAAAAATATAAAGTGGATATTTTATTACTTTTTTCAATTCCTAATTGTGAGATGCAACTTCTCTCTCAAGGACCCCAATAAACTAGTACATGGAACGAATATTTGAATATCTAGTGAAAGCTAAAAACTCGCTTTTCAGCATTTGGTTCTGAAATGTCGCACATCTCACTCTATCGTGGTAACAATAGAGCCTCATTCTTGAAATTGTACCTCAAGTTTAGGCATTTTCCCTGCCATTCAGACCACACTTAGTCATGTCACTAAATACTAACAGGGCACTGTTGTCTTTTATGTGTTTCGCAGCTTTGTAAACATCATATGTGTCTTCGGTACAGCGACATACTAAGACGGCTTCTCAGCTTTTCCCTTGTTAAAGTATCACTACAAATGTTTGCAAAGCTGTAATTAAAACTGATATCGGCTTATTTTTCTGTAAAACTAATGAAAGTATGTTAAGAAGGCATGTAGCATGCTAAAATGCTCAAACAGTATATCTGCCAACCGTGTTCAATTTTTTCTACGTAGATAGGAGGAGTAATAAAATTGAAGCGCTTGTTGAACGAATTGGGCAAAAGCACACAATTATCATATATTCGAACTCCACTCTGTACCTCAAAATAATTTTGTCTCACAGATACCTGCAAATACACAATTCCATTTAAATATCATATCATACGGAGGCACTCTAAATTCAGTAGGCGGAGTCATAAAACAAATGAGAATGTAGTAGAACAATGCAACATTATTATATCAGTGCATATGCCTTAATAATCTCCTTCTCTCTGAAGTTTGTATTTCAACCAATATAACCCAATTTTTTTTTTAAATTAAAAAACGTTGTCGTTTCTGTTTCATTTAAATAACTGTATAAACATAATTCATCACTAGCTGCTACTACCGCTTTGAGCAAAACTGATGCCTGGTTGAAATTATCAACTTCCTGAACGATGTAAGTTAAGCAATTCTTCTGACCAGAATTAAAGAGGTTTTTCAGACACAGTTTTAATATCCAATATATCAGTATATCTGTGTAATGAATGTTCGGTAGGAAAAAGAGTAAAATACACTTTTGATTACAATGTGTTTTGGTTGACTTGGAACTGTAGAAAATGTAGGCCTTTCTTTAAAATTTCTCCTCTAACTCGTGTTAAAAACCAATTTTTCTCTAAGTATATATACTTAGTACTTAGTATACTTAGTATATATACTTAGTATATATACTTAGTACTTAGTATACTTAGTATATATACTTAGAGAAAAATTAATTTTTAACACGAGTTAGAGGAGAAATTTTAAAGAAAGGCCTACATTTTCTACAGTTCCAAGTCAACCAAAACAACAATAGGTTTGGCTTGAATTTCAGAAATTAATTCGATGTTTATTTTAAATACTTGTACATTTGATTTTACAAAATTTTAGATATATTTTAATATTTAAAGACTGTATAACTCAAGTTAACGCTATAAATGACTATCGACATAATGGACTGTTGTCCAACTCTTTATTTTCTCTAGAGCTTTTTTTAGTTCCTCGAACTAGAAAAAAACAACTGACGAAACAAAATTAATTTAAAAAATTATGATTCTTACTGGTATTCGATCTTGGATTTCCAGACCATATAACAACCAAGTTTTACAATTAGAACCTTCTATTTGTCACAGTGTCTTTATACTTCAAATTACCTGTTTCTTTACTAGAGCAGCAGTAGCAAGCAGGACAACATAGAAAAAGAAAATGCCAAAACAAGTACGTCATATTTTTCACTTACAAACGTTGGCAAAATGTAGAAAATATGGAAAAAGTAAAACTAAAAAAATCAAGTAAATGGTGAATTCTTTTGTTTTTGCACCAACAAAAATTTATTGCTCTCATGTAAGTATGTGTAAGAGAGTATGTTTATGTGACCCATAACACCTATGCAATGAGCAACAGTTTTATAAATTTTCTAAAGCACTATAAACTGTCCAACAAGTAACAGAAAACAAAGAAAAAAATTTCTCTCGCTCTGCCTATCTTAATTGTATGTGTGTATCTCTCATATAATATGGTGGGTTTTACAAAAGTTGGTGTAAATTAAAACAAAAACAATAGCTAAAACAAAGTCACCTTTCAATGACGTAGTAATTTTTATTAAATGCATGAGAGCTCTCTCTCTCTCTCTATTTTCTTTCTTTAATAAAAGAGCTGCTATTTAAGTGTGTAAGTAAAATTCTACCAGTCTCAATTACCTACACTAAGTTCCCCGTAAACACACACGCTTTTGTGCCACATGCTTATAATTCCGATTGTAGTTGTTGCCATTTTTGCACAAAGGATAACTGTTGCTTGATTTTGCATGAAAGTGTTAGTGAGCACACATTGGTAGTTTTAGTTTTAAACTGTTTTTCTTTTTTTGTTATTGTTACTTCTAGTATTTTTTTGGTGGCACCAACACACCATTTCATAGGTTTTTTTTTTTCTTAATGTTCTTTCTAAAGTATAGAGTGCTAACTGTGTTTCAGAGATTTCATTGCATTTGCGGTATAAAGAAATTGTGGTTTTGTTTTCTAACAAATTTAAGCCAAAATTGTTTTGAGTTGAGTAAATGAGTTCGGCCGGTTTGTTTGTTAAGAAGTAAAAGCAATTGGGAATATTTAGTTTTTTCAAGTAAAAATAGTACCCTTGAGTCTTTGTATGTATGTACGTATTTTACTTATTTTGTATGCTTAGTGGCCGCCATCTCTAATAGAAGTATGCCCACACTCTCATAAATATGATAAGTTGGCCCATACATCAAAGAATCGTAGAATATTTGTTTTATTTTGTTTGGAACTCATAAAGAAATAAAGGAAATTATGAAAAACGTAGCTACAGGGACAACTAAAGAAACTTTCGACTTAAAACTAAACTCCACAAACACTGTATGGGTTTGGTCAATGCTGTCTCCGCTATGTAGACCTTTAATCCGAATATTAAACTTTGAATTTATGTATCCGCTTTCTTTTTCTACATTATAATTTTTATAAGAGTCTGTGTACTGAATTCAAAAAGCCGCGTCATTGATTTAAAAAAAAGGATGTTTTACTACTGATGCGTGTGACACAACATTATTTGGAGACCTATTTTAATTTTATGTGTTTTGTTCAAAATGGAGTTTCTTAAGCTTGTGCTAAACCACGACAAGATTTTACTAAAAAAGACTTATGCTTGTTGTGCAAGTAGTAATTCAGTAAGTTGTTGGCTTAATTTCGAGCAGAGATCTTCAATCTCTATTATTTGCCAAAGAACAGCACTTAAAGGAAGTTTCCTACTCATGCAGTGCATTGTACGAATGTTAGGAGGGTGACGTTATGGGAAACACGAGAGAGGAATATAATTTCCAAGTAATTCATTTGTATCGCAGGGAGATAGCTCCATAAACAAACAGCGCGACTAAAAGGATGTGCTCTCCAAACTTTATTAGAATTACGTAAGAATAGGCAATTAGGAGTAGGAATTAATTAGCTTACTTCTTCAGAAGACCTCCCATTGTCGCACCGATAGAACAACGTTCATTTCCACATTGCGACGATACTTCAACGAATCAGTAGAGTTGGATATATTTCCGTTGTTAATAAACACCTTCGCTCCTTACTTTATTTGGTCGAAAAGTTCCGAAAGAAACTTTGAAACAGAGACCCAAACATTAGAGTTCTAATTGATTTTGGGATTGGATTGATTTGATAAAAAAGGGTAGAGGGAGTTAAATATTTCTTGCATCGTGTTAAAAAATCGAGGAAATTGAATGCTTCTTTGGACATTTGAATAATGTGTTCCTTCCAGCGAACATCGCAGTTGATTCTTATGCCCAAAACATCAAGCGCGTCTTCAATATTTATATTATCCACAGATGATAAGATTCCGTAATCATTACCAAGCCTACGTTTGAAAAAACAACATTGAGTCCTGAGGGCATTAACCGTGTTTTTGTTTACGCAACTCAACTAAGAGATTGCCAGCGGTTCATTTGTGAGTGTGTCATTCATTAGTTCACCCCAACCTATAGGTAAAAAAGACTCAAACTACGATTTTTTTTTTTTTTTTTAAGACCAATACTCAGGGGTAAACCTCTACTCATGCAGTGTGCATTGTATTGGAATGTGAAGATGGTCGATAGGTTTTTTTTTCCCGTAAATATTTTGTATATTTTGCGCCTTTATTTGTTGATGAAACACGTTGCTGTCAATTTGTCCACTCAAGAGCCAGTGTTATACATTCACCCTCAAATGATCAAACAGCACTGGCCTCATCTGTCGGTGGATGTTTACATGTGAATGGTGAGCGTCTTCAGTAGATTAGCTGTTATCTTCCCAGAAGGTGGCGCTGTACTCCTAATCATTGGTTGCTGGTGGAATAGATTAGAAATGTCAGGGGGCGGTTTCTTGCAGATGGTCTTGCTGGAGGGGGGGGGGGGAACCTCTTATTTTATTTAAATTTAATTTTTAATTTAAATTGTAATTTTAGAAAACCGCAAATATTTATTTTTATAATTTTGTCCTTCGCTGGGATTGAACCTTGGTCGTGTGAGTTTCTGTGCAAGCGCTCTACCAGTATGCCACGAAATAAATGGAATGAATGAAAGGGAATGAATAGTGACAATTGTTGCTATTCTTATTGAAAGCGTAGATGGGATTGTAAGTAAAAGAAGAAGATAATATCGGAACAGAGACGGAACAGAGCACTGTAGTACTACCGAATTTACCCGGAACTCGTTGAACACTCTTATAATGCAATTTCTAGAAAAAGCTAGTTTGGAAAGCAGAGCTTCATGCCAGGCTGTATTCAACGCCTTGAAGATATCAAGAGCGAAAACTTTACATTTACTACATCGGTGGAAAGACTTACGCGAGCTCCCTGAAAACAGTGCAAAAAGATCGCCGAGGTAGTGTCTTCTGTGAAAGCCGGTCAGGTCGCCTAACACATTATTGGACTCTATATGCTTCACAAGGTCGTTACTTTTACCTGGAAGAGTGTTGAATAATCTAAATATTTTAGTATTTAGCAGACAATTTACTGTTCCCCGAAAGGAACACAACTGATATATCCACATGTCCAGAGCCTCAAAGTCTATTTTGAGGCTTGCAACTGCATTTAGAAGATGCCGAAGATGCACATTAATGGAAACAGTATATTATTCATGTCTAGTAGTTTACATCATCGTCATCGCAATGTAGCGTGTATTTTATCGATATAAATATAAGATTATCTGAGCTGTCCCTCAATTTTCGCACGTTTTTATATGGGTCTCGTACTTTTCGTAGAACTCATTCCTTGGCAGTTGCTAGTCCAAAGTAGGTAGAATTACAAAAGGAATTCTGCGTTCGTTTATGGTATGGTCTAGCTGCTAAAGTTTTTTCTGTCAGTTAATTCTAATGCATCAAAAATAACCCAGACATAAACCCGTCTTTCTTTCTTCCCATAACCTATTTTTCTAGCAACTAATTTATAAAGGTTATCCCAAAATTAACGTAATATTTGAATTTACCTCCAATTTTGCGGTAAGTTGTTGGCAACCACAAAAAACAGTTTGACATCCGTGCTATGGAACTGCATGGGAGTTTCTTTTGATGTACATACGTATATAGCAGTACTAATGTAGATACATTTCTAGCTAGATCCAGTATAAACACATCGAATACATAGGAACTATTGTAACACAGCGTCTCCGGACATAAATTGCTCTGACATAAACGTATCCTTTTTACTAATTCCTCTTTGATTCTGAACATAAAATATAAAAATTATCTACGAATGAAATTATATTAAGTATTTTGATTAATGTAGATCTCTTAGGCTGTTGATTAAAAGGTGTTCAAATACATTTCTGTTTTAAGGTTACAGTCATGTACCCATGTAGTGGGTGGTAATTTGTATCCGTGAGTAGCGGGATATAGAGTTTAATGTCGAACGACAGACTTGAGCAGTTTGTGCATGGCAATCAGTTACTTACTCTCAGAGCTTTTTTCAGAAGCCTGTTGAGAGGTAATCGCCGCAAGAAATATTTCTTAGTTAAACCTATTAAGAATGAAAAACTAAAGTTTACTTTTATATTTTGAATTCAATTTCTTTTCATTTCTTTTTTTTTTGTTTTGTTTTGTTGTATGACTTCTCATTTGTTGCTGTTTTTACAGCCACACTTCTTAATAAAAAATAATATTTTCGCATTCTCTTAATGCAATTAATTAAATTTCTTATAAAATCTAATTTAAAAATTAAATGAAAACCATTTTTTCTTATTTCTACTTTGGCTTTTATTTTCTATGGGTTGTTCGTTTAGTCTGTGTAGAGAGAATTATTGCCCTGCAGACTATATGGAAAGGACACCAGTGTACGCTTTAAGACATTCAAACAAATGCTGTATCATCATCATACAATTAGAAACCATTAATACGAGTGTCATCTTAAATTAACCAGCTTGGAATAGGGGAAATGGGCTGCAACTTTAGCCACTTCACAGTTAAAAGAAAATTTTCTTGCTTTTTTTTCAGTTTTTTCTTCTGCTCCTATGTTTTGTGGCATGTTTTTGTTTCTTATTCATGCAACAATTAATTTTTATTTTATTTTTTTCCCCTTTTGTTATGTGAAAAAAATTGTATAAGTTATCATATTTATTATGATTTTTAATTAAAAAACTTTAAACAGTAGTTGTTAGATGGTAGCTGGGAAATGAAAGGCATTATTTTTTTTAAAAAATATTTTTTTTTTATATTAATTGTTCTGCAATTCATTGCACTATAATAGTGAAATAAAAAATGTGTAATACTGACATCAAACATTAAGACTCTGATAGCCATGACGCACGCCAATGACTGCAAGGAAATTTTGTAGTTCTTTTTTTATGGATTTTTAATATTCAATTTAAATATAAATCAAATAAATAAATGATTTTTCCTCTGTTTATTATTGCATTTTAAGAATAATCAATTATATTTGCAAAAGAAAGAGGAATTGAAATAAAAAAAAAACTATAAATTTATAAACTTAAGTATTAAAGTTTATCGTTTGCCATTTTTGTGCAAGAAATGCAAATGCGCTCAGAGAAAATTTTCAAAAAGCTTATGGGTAATAAGCAGAGATTTTAGTCCAAATGTGGAAAAATCTATTGTATATTTGTTAAGGGTTGAATGCAACTCGCCGCATTGTTAAACCAGAATGCGATAGGTGGTCCTTAAAGTGTAAATAATAAAATGTCGCAGTTAAAAGGTGTCAGTTGTGGCTAAGCTGTAATTTTTTGTCGAAACTATGGTAAGTGAAGGTGAAGTGACAGTATGTGGTCTCAAGATAAGCATATTCAAAATCAAAATGAATATTAACACAAAAAATACCAAATATCTTAACACTACACCAGTAATATATTTAAAACAAAAGAACCTCTATAGATAGCGTTGAGTGCCAAACTTTTAAGTTTTGAGAAATGGCCTAAACTGAATATTTTAACAAGCTGTGTGATGTCAGTTATTGTAAATTGTTGATTGGTTGTTTGATTGTTAATGTGGATGCACATAGATGATCTTAAATAAGCATATTACGACCCCGTGACATACCCAACACTCGTTACGACTGTCCGAAAATTTTCTAATAAACAGATTGAGATATCTGAGGAACATATCCTTCATAAACCTCGAGCCGAAAAAATTATGACGTCGGGTAGAGAAGATCTGTCTTCATTCAATGGTGCAGTAATAAAAGTACTTCAACTTGAAGATCTATTGTACAGCCTTCAACTTAAATACAGCTTCTATAGTATATCCCCCACTTTCGTCTGCCGAAGCCAACCTTGACAGTTGCGTATTCAATATTTGATAATCACCAAAGAGGCTTTTTCTACTTTGCATCAGTGCTGCATAAATATTGAGTATGTACTCTGATGACTCGATTTCCTCATCACAGAATCTGAATAGTTAAAGTTTTTAGAACAAAAGTCAAACATGGTCACTTCCCTGGTATTACAGTGTGATTATAGTCATCATAATCAAGGCAGTGGACAAAGAAATGTCAAACTGATATATAAATTTGAAAACACTACGATCGTTATGTATCGCTTTAGGTCAGTACATCATTGCCTTGCCAAAAATATAGTGTTTGTTTTTTTGAAAATGTGGCAGATAATACGAATTTGACGATTCGACATTGATCTGAGTAATTGAGCATATATTGTGGCTCATTACTGCTATATTTTGCATTTAGAATTGCAACTCGTGCAACAATTAAAGCCGACTGAGCAATCACAATGCCGTAGATATTATATTTGAATGCTAATGTAGAAGGTTTCAAATGTAAATTTTTTTCTTCAGTAATACAAATCAATTTTCAATTAGTGGTTATACGCAAACTTGCTTCATGTTTGGTTCGCACAAACCAAGAAGTTATTGTAGAAAGCCATTACATTTTCAAAATTTGACTTTTTGATGAGTGTTATGTTCACAATCCGGTGTTTTTACGAAAATGATGTTACAAGAGTCGATACAATCAATTTAAAAAGCTATGCAAGTATGCTAACTGACCTTTTTTATTCTGCAATTGAAGATAGTGAACTTATCGATATGCAGTTGCAATAAGAGGGCAACAAATCACAAAATACGACAGATTTTGTTATATTTGAAAACCAACATTGCTTAAATTATCACTGAGATATCGTTCGATATGATTAAAAAATTGTTCGAAAACTAACTCAGAAGAATGGATCACTGTAACCAGTTCAGATTTGGTCATTTAAATGGCATTGTAAATCACAGCTTAATATGTTTTTCGTTTTGAAACAGAAAAATTGTAATAGATGTGCAACTTAAACCATATCAAATATTTAAATTTTTGATTTGTTGCCCACTACTGTGCTCTAAGATGACCAGAAATATACACTTCGTTTTATTTAAAAATTTAAAACTAATTTTTCTTGTAAACTTTGTTTAATTTTACTAACATTTTTGCTTGAGTGTAAGACAATTTAATAAATAAACGATTTAATGCAGTCTGAATGCAATTTTACTATTTGCTTAAATGTGTTCATTTCTTGGAAAGTAAAGAAAGAAAACGATTTTTTAATGAAAATCCATGAATCTCCAGGTAATTAAGTGTAGAAAAACAAAAGAATGAAAAGAAACTTTTATGCCAACAATATTATTAAAACAAAAACAAAAAAGAAAACTCGAGAAAATAGTAAAAACTTAAAATAAGCAGAGACAACAAAACATGTAGAAAAATGGTTATGGAAGAAAACCAGCAACAACTTGAGAAAATATTAAATAAAATTTAGACAAAAGTGAAGTGGAATAAAAAGATGAATGATTTTAAAAATGTTATTATAGTTTGAAAAATATTTAATAAAAAAAATATATATAGACTTACAAGTACATAATGATATAAGAAACTACACAAGAACAGTATTTTTATAGAGATAAGCTATTCTAGTTCTTATTACTCATACTCAACAAACTTAAATTCGATACATACATAAATCGCCATTACAACCCTATGTCAGGGTTACGGCCTAGCTTCTAGCAGCACTCATGTTGTGTGTGTTAATTTTTATCCATGAGTACCGGGACCTACAGTTTAAACTTTAAAGTCGACTCCGAACGACAGATTTGAATAGCCTTTTCATAGCAATCAATTACTTCCAGAGTTTTTGCCAGAAGATTGCTGAGAAGTAGTCGTATTTCGTCATATTTCGATACAGTGTACCAAAAAGAAAAAAAAATTATTAAAATTTCTCAATTACCAGTTTTAATTTAAAATTTGTTTATAAAAGCAATAATAAACAGAAGTTAAGTCAGTTTCGCCGAAAAAGAAATACCATTGGGTGTGGTATGCCTTTCTATCATAATTAATCAAAACTCTCAATAAATGAAATGCGACTGTAGCACAATTGTGTACAAAAAATGAAGATTTGGATTACATTGCTTTATATTAACGTTGCTAAATACTTTCATGACTGAATAGTGGCAATAGTTCTTTGCTAAACCACTGGTAATGGAAATAAATGTCTAGTATTGTTTGTTTACGATACCAGTACATCGTTCAATTTTTTTGTATAAAATTTGTAGCCCTAACGCATTGTAATTCTCTAAGAATTCTCGCACCCTTTCTTCTATTTAAAGCTTCTGTATCTTAGAAATTATTACTCCAAACAGTGTTAAATCAGCTACTATAGCGAATTTTTACAACTATTTTCCCTTATTTCCGTTTATGTGAATAACAAAAGACATTTAGTGATAAAGTAGTAACTCTTTAAATTAATTTTTTTTCAAACTGTCCCACTGTCCCATTGAAGCATTTATTTCAAATAAGAGCTGCTCTTCGTTTTGTTGCTTATTTTTTTATTGTATCTCTTGAAAATATAATTCAACTCAACTCAACTCAACTCAAACAAAATGATAAAATCATTGAAAAATATTTATTTAATTGCTCTACTAATTGAAAAACTTTTTAAGAAAGTGTTCTCAGAATAAGAAACAACCGATTTTTTCTAAGCTTAAATGGAAATATTTTTTTTAATAATTTCTTGAAAAACAAAAGAAAGAAAGAAAAAAAATTAATCTGATTTAAAAGGGAATATTTCACAAGAATTTTAAAAAGTAAAACTAACACAATATTATTTCAATTCACAAAATTCTATAACAAATTAAATTCTAAACAATGTATTAAGTTTTCTTTTCACTTATTCTGTTCTGTTTAAATTTTCAACACTTTTAAATACTGCAGAGCTATTTAAGACCTTTAGATTGGCTTAAGCACAATGTAGGGATGACGACGACTGTAAACATCGAATAATAGGATTTTATAAAATTTGTCACGGGATTTTTAGAATTATAAATTTACTAATAAATGACATTTCATTGCTTATCGAGACCCTTGTAAGCAACTTATACCGATGAACGTTTTAATTGTTTCACCTCAACCGACTTCTTTGTTACAACCTCTCCACATGACGACTGGTCTAAAGGGGTTTCTAGATTTGTTTGACGATTTAAGCGTTTTTAATAGTAGACTAACGAAGTGACTAAGACCATAAGCTTGAAGTAGTGTCGCAGACCAGAGGCTCTGGTAGGCATCAAGCCCAGAAATCTCGCACTACCAGTCTAGTATAATACCCCCTAAACTACTACACATAGTCAATGCTTTTCAATTGACAACATCACCGACTGTCTTTTTCGGGCTTGTTGTTTCCTATTTGAAGCTAACGAGACCTTGCCGACCGAATCAAGGTAGCATAACTTTACTTGGTCAGAGCTTGATGACTAGCTGGCCGCCTAGCCTAAATTCAAATGATTACCAAAACATCTACCTAAAAAAAGCCCACGCTTCATATAGGAACAACAGTAACATATGTATTTATACCATGTACATACCCGCCGGTGATACAGTAAATGGCTTCTGGTGATACGCCACACCAAGGGCCTGTACTCACCGGGGAATATAGAATTTAACCTAGTTCTGAGTGCTGGTGATGCATGGCACAGCGTGTGCTATCGGAGACTGGACTGATGTCAGATCAGGCGGCTGTGTACTCGAGACCGCATAGGGTACACAGATTGGTTCCTGGTTGGAGTTGTTCTGGACTCTGTAAGTGTGGGTTGCTGGCATTTTCTGATGATGCCTTAATCTGGTACTACGGCATCAGGAAGCCCCCTGTCATTCGGGGAGTGAGGCAAGTCGGCCTGATGGTTTGGGTGCGGCCAAAGGGTTTCTGCTATCCAGGAAATGGTAGTGACAAAATTGTTAACTTAGTGTTATGGGTTCTCTTCTAGCGATGTGTCTTGACATGATAGAGATTAGAAGGCACCGGCTCTGGGTGGCGGTGGTTGGACGCCCAGACAACGGGCGGCATGTGATATGTCTAAGGATGGTGTGCATGTAAAATCACCCTTTCGTTGTACCATGTACATATACATACGTATATAAAGTTATATGAAATGATATAATATTAGCAAAATAGAAACATTGAAGACTTTTTAACTATTTAATAGAAAATCCCAAAATCCCGAATCTAGGAATTTTTAAAAACAATTCCGTTCGTCTTCTCTAACAAGTAATGAAATGAAAAGGAAAAATTAATTCAGTTTTACTGTCAGAGCGTGTTTATTATTTTGTTTTTATTTTTTTTGCGCATTTTAAGTTGTCAGTTGCCTGTTTAAATATTCCGTTTGCGATTTAAACACAACGATTAAAAATACAAGCTTGAGTTATAATTGCTACGCATGCATGCATGTATGGAATACCACTGCTACTCTCTCTCTCTCTCTTTCTATATTTTATTTTTCTGTTTTCCACTGTTGCTTTCTATTATATTTACATGTGGCAAATGATGATGGCAGACACATATGTTTCCATACACTCGTATGAAAGTGCGTGCATACCGATGTTTTTAAAAGTAACTACTTATACACACGCAAATCCAGTGATGACTACATTTGTTTTTTAATCCTGAATTTTGTTCCCATTTTTATCATCCCACCTTAAATTTAATACTTACACTGTAATAAATTAATAAATGAATGTATGCTGTTATGAACTCTAGGGGAATAATGAAATTTTAAGAAAAAGAAATGATCAAAATCCACACACTTACACAGCAATTAATACTTGACAGTATTATGATCGAAAGGCTTTTGAAACTTCAATTGTTGAGTGTTTAATTCACTGAGAATTAAACAGTACACTGGGAAATAATATAACGGAGTGAAATAGCCACAACTACAATTTGTATTATACGAAAAATTCTTTCCTGGCTTAGAGTTCAAATCAAATTTTTTCTCACTAAGCAAAATGTTATATACGATGTGGCTCAGAAGTTGCCAGCCGATGCTCTCTAAATGCATTTTTTTTTAAATAAAAAGCAAACAAACTATAGTTTTCGGTTGGAGTTGTGTTTATTAAAGGTTTAATTATTTTTTTTCTTTTCTCTTTTGACGTATGCATGTGTGACAACTGTATAGGGTTTAACGTGCGCACCGTCCGTAGACGTATCACACGCCGCCCGTTGCCGGAGCGGTAGT
Organism: Metopia argyrocephala; assembly: GCA_963576795.1. Classification (NCBI taxonomy): domain Eukaryota; kingdom Metazoa; phylum Arthropoda; class Insecta; order Diptera; family Sarcophagidae; genus Metopia; species Metopia argyrocephala. The sequence goes on along the minus strand of OY756211.1, from coordinate 108,498,057 downwards.
TGAGTTCAATATGCCCAACCACCGCCACTCGATGCTGGTACCCTCTAATCCGAATCATGCACGAGGGCACGGTGCTCAAAAGAGAGCCCATAGCACCGAGTTGGCAATTTAGCACCACCACTGTCTGGGTAGTGATACCCCGCTTGCTGAGGGGTTTCTATCTAGCACTACCACAATCACTACGAGTACTTCCCGAAGGACCGCATCCAAACCATCAGGCCGATTAGCCCACCTTCTTCAATGACAAGGAGTCCCGGGCTAACCGGTGGCTCCTGATGATAGTAGTACCAGATTAAGTCCTTGAGAACACCAGAAATGCCAGCCACGCGTTCTTAAAGGGACAAGCACCCCAAGTACGCGTGGCACTACGGCCATGCACCACATAACCACCCTTAATGGCATTCTCTGACTATATCGAGCGCCAGACCACTCAGGGCTAGGTCGAACCCGATATTCCCCGGAGGAAACAGGCTACAGGCGTGAGTACTCACCACCTGCCTTAACTGTATCCCCGGGGGGGATGTATGTGTGACAGACTTTCGGTCAAGTGTTTCCGATTTAGTAATCTATTAAAAATTCTTTTAAAATAATAGTTTTTGCGTAATCAAAGTTGCCAATCAAAACATATCTATTCCTCTAACTTTTTGTTGCTAAAGCGTGGCGCACATTTCGTTGCGATATTCTTTGAAAGATAGAATTTTCACCCAATTTTTTTTTCTTGAACAAAATTACTCGCATTAGCACCCTGTAACAACAAATGCTCTGTTGTTTATGAACCGAGTTTTCACAATGCAGTTTCTCTAATTATACTGTAAAATAATCGTACCTATACCCGTTGTTGTGTTGCAATTGAGTTACGAATTTGGTTACCCACAACATGATTATAAGTTAAGCAAAGAAGAACCAGCAAAAGACTGTATTTATAGAGCTGAAAACATAAAAAAATATAAAAATCATTAAAACTTAAATTAAATAATTTGGTAACAATTTTTTATTCCTTTTTAAAGTTCAATTTCTGTGTCAGTTTTCGTAAGTGTATGACAATAAAATATTTATTAAACATGTCAGTTTGCATATAAGCAGACACAAATACACACAGACATACAGTTTACTTGCATATGCATATGAATATAACGGGAAAAATATTGGTTAAAATAAATTTTCAAAAGATCAGAAATGTTCATGAAACATGAAAAAGAATTTACTCTTGAAATTGTAAATTATTTTAAAACAACAACGTTGATTTCCGGCTACAATCCTGAGGGAAAATGCTGGAAAATGATGAGATGAAACACAAACACAAATGTATACACCTGCATATAGTGAATACAAAACATAATATGTAAAGTGTATCAATACAAAAATGTGTATATGTATGCATGTATGTATGTATACAAATACATAAACATACAAATTAATAAGAGAATAAATGGAATAAATGAATGAACGAATGAATAAACGAACAAACGAATATGCAAACAGACTGATCAAATATTCTCTTTGTAGTGAAACGCGAAATTTATTAAACTGTTAATGCAACATGACACATTATTGTTACTGAAATAATAATACTCATGAACACACATACTGTATATGAACACATAAACCCAGCAAGCATTTTAGGGAGTTCGTAATCAAACTGAAATGTTTTTTGACTCTTTTGTGCGTCTGTGCGATAGATTGAAAAGCTACCATATTCGCTCATTTTGTCGGGACAAAATTTTAAATACAGGCAGATCTGCTTTATAAGACTTTTATGATTATTTATTTATTGTTTGTTTGTTTGTTTAAAGCAAATGGTCGGCATAAAGTGAACATGCTAAAAATCTGTCATAAAAATTTATATATTTTATAAATATTAACTGAAACACATTAAAAGGCAAATATAATTTACTTATTTTATAAAAAAGAATTAATTGTTGGCGAATTCACAAGCTTCTGTAATGTTTATACATTATTGAAAACAATTTTTGTTTACTTGCTTGTGAACATCTAATGTATCATTGTATTCATGTACGTTGTATCGAAAACGTCAAAAATCACATAAGAAGCAAAAAAATAGTATTCACAAATAAATAAATGTATCTTTAATTTAGATTTTTATCACTTTATCAACATTAATTTTATTTCTATATATATGTACTTCGTTATCTTTTTCCTTTAAATAAATTTGTTGCTGACAATGAATAATTTTTTTTAATTTTTCTTCTTCTTTACAATAATAGGCACTCACTTAACATTAATAACATAAAACCAATACAACTTTGTAAAAACACATGAAAAACAATTGTATGAGTGTAGCGAATTTTTTATACAAATTACAAACAACAAGCATTAACTGTTGTAGTCTAAAACAACGAAACAACGATGCAAGGGTGAATTCTTCAATTGATTCATTACAAAAGGGCTTAATTATATCAGAACTAAATTCTATCAAAAGCATTTACTATATTGTTTTTTTTTGCAATCTTTTCTCAATTGAATAAGAAAATTATTAATTAGATTAATTAGTTCTTTTTATCATTAAAAGACTCAGCGAGGTGATTTCTGAAAACGCTAATTTTCCAAATGCCAACTGGGTCCTTATATTCGAATATACACGTGTATTATGGAAATAAATTAATAAATAAATTTATAAAGAGCTGTTGTGTTTGTGAGTTTACTTGTACATGCTGAGGATTATTACGAAAATTAAAAAAAAAAAAAAAAAAGAAAAACCAAAACAAAATCCACGTTCCTTTAAGTTTTTATAAATTTGTTTTTATTTAAATTTATTTTTCTTTTCTTACTCGTATTTATTGTATTTATTTGCATATGCAATAAATGTAAAATTCGATATTTATTAAATTTCTTTGTAGAAGCCATAGACAAAAAGCGTGTGATGTTGATGTGATATCTACTCGAAAATATGCTTGCTGTAACAGCAAAGAAGCGTTAAGCATAACCTACAACTACAGTTCTAGGTTAACTTAATGTTTTCCTTTTCTTTGCTTATAATGGCCGATACGGGTTTCTCATTGTTGGGTTTCTTGAAGTCAAGGGTCTATATTAACGAGGTACTTCTCAAAGGTCTCAGAGAGAATATCTGCCAGGAATAAAAGGAACATATCGCCGGAAGTTCTGGAAAGATTAACAAAAAAAAATTAATCGCATCGGTTGGTCGCCGTATTCTTGTTGTTAACGTATTGGCTTACTAGACAAGGGCTCCGGGTAAGAACTACAGCTCGGACAGTTAAAAAAAGAAATAAAAAAAGATTTTCATCTGGAAAAAGTTCTGAGAGTAACTGATTGCGATGAATAAGATTCTGAAGTCTGTCGTTCGAAGTCGACGAGAAGCTAGGCCGTAACTTTGAAAAAGGGTTTTAATGGCCAATTATGTATAAAAAAACAACAAAAAATAAAAGAAAAGAAAGAAGAAATTGGCATATTGATGTCAGTAACCCACCAAAGCGAGTTGCTTTAAAAATGCTGGATTTCTACAGTAAGTAAGTAAGTAAGAGACGACTTGCTCAGAATTCTTTTTTACAAGAGTGATGAAAAACTAATTGTATAGCAAACAGATTTAAGAGCTTGCTTAAAAGCGAAATAGTTAACTTGCAATACCAGTTTTTAAGATTATATTGATGTATTAGATATTGAGCTTGGCACTGGCTTTCTGATTTTCCTAGGTATTACTCCCTTAAATAAATGAATACCGCCATAAGACAAACGGAGACTGGTGTTGAGGGTTAGGTAGTAAAAACTACTCAACAGACTTCCAGAACATATATTTGCACAAAATTCACACTAAAACTGATGATCACTATAAGACTTCACATAGATACGTGTAATTTTTTTTTTCAGAAAATATTATAATAAAAGCCAAATTTCAGTCACTAATGCTAGATTACATCATGGTAAGTCGTGTATTACATACACAAATTTAAATAGAAATACGAGTGTATGTCCATACAATATACACAAAAGTATGCAATCAATTTTGAATTCTTTAATTTTGTTTTCTAATTAAAAATTAATTGAAATGCTTATTGTAACTTGAATTAAAAATTAATTATAATTTCATAATTTCTTTGGTTTTGTACTCAATTAATTTTGTAATTTAAAACCCAAGAACTAATTAATTAAATACACTCATGTTTAGAGTACGAGTATATTAATTATTTTAAGAAAATTAAATATGCGAGTATTACTTGTAATTTTTTTTGCAATTTTTTAAAAAATAAAATAAAAAATAAAATCATACTTCTCACATATAGTCCTGGCAATCGTAGAGCAGAACATTGGGAATGGTATTATATTTCGTCGGGTGGTAAAATATGGCGCATAAGTAATACAAGAAAGCTATAGTCATGTCATAAAAGGAGTCATAGTTTTGCTGAAATCTCTGCAAATATATTCACAAAGTCACGCTTATTTAAAATAAATTTTTTATGTGACTCTATTTTTAAAATGGTAACAGAATAATTCTTTAAATTATCACCCAAAAAGTTATCAAAATTGAAGAATAGGACATGGTATCTCAAATATTGAGTGATTTTTTAAATATTTATATTATTTAAAGCGGAAGTTTGTGGAAGTCACGCAAATGATGTCTTTCTTATATATTTAGTTGTTTTACACAGGGGGTACAAGGAATTTTTTCATGCAAATAGCTAAAGGTAGTGGCTCAAAAGAGCAACATCTGGAATTTCTGTTGGTTATCATCATCATCAGTTGGTCGGGCTAGTGTAGTATGTAGTGTATTGGCTTTCTAAGACGAGAGTTCCGGGTTAAAACCCCCTCTTAGCAGTCTTCTATCGAAATCTCTGAGAGTACCTGATTGTCATGAATAAGCTTTTCAAGTCTGTCCTTCGGATTCGACGTTGAACATACATACATACATACATAAGTGGTCTTTACAACCCTGTGTTAGGATTACGGCCTAGCTTCTCGCAGCACTCATGTTGTGTGTGTCAATTTTTATCCATGAGTACTGGGACCCTCAGTTTAATGTCGACTCCGAACGACAGACTTGAGAAGCTTGTTCATGGCAATTAGCTACTCTCAGAGCTTTTGCCAGAAGACCGCTGAGAGGTAGTCGCCGAAAGAAATATTTTTATCATATTTTTTTTTTTTGAAGATGTCAGAGCCTGGAGTTGAACCCAGGGCCCATGACTTAGTAAGCCTACACACTAACCACTAGACCACGGCGACTACAGGTATATACTCGTACTTAAATCACAATACATGTTGAAGAACTGTTGCCAATTAGCGGTAATTCGGGATTATAAACTTTGAACAGTAGGACAAAATTTGACACTCACAGTATGGGTGCTGTAAGAAGCCATGCCATAGCTCTGAAAAAGGTTTGTAAAGCTAAGTAGTGTATGTAATGAACTAATACAATAATTAAAATCAATTTGAATGCAATTTAAGCTGTTTTTTTAGTGTACACTGCCGTAAGCAGTCCTGATCATAAAACATTTTTCGAATTTTGTATTAAAATACTTTCAGTGCTTTCTAAAACACATAAAAAAATTTAAACAAAAGTACTTAAGAATACATCTAAGGTGAGTTTTCTGAGCACAATTATATTTATTATCACTATATTACGGAGATTAGGCTCCTCACTGGATATTTCGTTACTGTTTAAACGACTTGTGACAAGAATGCTTCCCAAAATAGAGACTTCCATTGAAGACAATCTTTATTACTTGAAAAATATGAGTATAGTCATACCTAAAATCAAAAATAACTTAACCCTTTAACGACCATAGGCAAGTATGCTTGCCCGGCGTTCTTTGGCTTATATATTTGTCCAGGTGACAGATAGATTAAATATATCAAAGACTGTTTTATAAAAGAAGATTGAAGTAACAAAAATTTAGTTGAGGGCTCGGAATTTGGCCAAAAATTAAAACTTTGCGGAGGTCTACAATGGGCGAAGAATAGGGCGCAACCGGATGAGAGTCAATTATGTATTGAATTCAGACATTATCTTTAAAAAATTTAATGGACAAGTTTGTGTAGACTCCAAGCTGCCTACAGCTCATCAAATTATGTTTGGCAACTTTTCGAAAAACCTCTAAAATTATCTCTAATTTAAAATCTCTAAATTAAAATTAATGCTACTGGTCGTCAAAGGGTTAAAGTAGTTTTTACGTTCTTCGCTTTCTTTATTTCTATTAAGAAATGTCTTTAAAATCAGAAAATTAAAAAAAAGCTCAAACCACGCAACTAATTTTTCTTTTCATCTTATTTTTTTAATTGCAATTTTTATGTTTTACAATACAATGCCTTAAGGCAAAAAAACCTTTTTAATATGCTTTTTTTTTGCTTTTGTATCGATTTCATTTTAGTTTTTAATTGTACTTGGAAATCACAAATAACATTCGTATTTCATTTCTTTTGATTTCTAATTTTTTCTACATCTTTTTTTTATTATTTTCTTGTGATACAACAAATGCAATAGACACCTTTTGTAATTGCATGTCATGCATTTGATAAGAAAAAAAAAAGACATTGGAAAAGTAAGGCAAATGGAGTTCCATACATACTGTATCGGTTCCCATACACATTTAATACATATCGAGAACACATGTTTATTATTTCATATCCCCACGAATAGATAATGAAATATTCGAAATCAAATCTATTTTATGGATTAACGATGTTGTTAAATTTGATATGCCTGGCAGGAAGGAAATGTTTTGATTTCTAAATACACTCCTTCATTTACAATTAATCGTATACACACATACACACACACTGTAAAATAGTATACGAGGAGAGTTTGATAATTGTGTTTTATTTAATTGAGTCGTCAAAAAGGAATTCCAATATCCGCTTCCAACTATGACCTCGATGTTTAGTATATATATTTGAAAATATAATATTTTACTATTAAAATATTTGGGGGACTCAAACGGTGACCTATTAAGCCATATTGTCATATTGCTTATAGTAGTGTGAACAAATTTTTCTTGGTCTATAAATAAAAAAGTCATAAAATTATAAAACTTTTACGAGTTATGTTTGCAGTAGAAAGCAAAGCTGAACGACTAAAGGTATTTAGGGGGCCTCTGCTAGTATTTGAATGCCGCCACCAAAATATAAGAAGCACAGACATGTTGTTAAACTTAAACTTATGTCTTTATACTGAATTATAATTTCATAACTTTTTAAAAGAATACAGAAAATATAAATACATAAATATAAATACATTAAGAAAGAATATTCAATTGTTTGGCAGCCGTCAGAAAAATTTTGTAACTTGTATCAACGGCAACAGCTGTCTGAAATGAAAAAGACCATACTAAACTATGACGGGTTGCTCACACCATTCATATTTTTCTTTTGTGTTATTCATTTATGACTACCGGAAATTTTAAATAAAATATATTTTAGATTTATTGAGGTTTAATTTGACAAGTGTTGCATAGACATTTCTAATAAACAAATAATACCTCAATAAACTTAAAATATTCTTTATGAATACAGGCATAAATCTTTAAATCAAAGATGCCCAGTAGTGGCTGATATCAGCAAATTAAACTCACACGTATACTTACGCTCTTTTGTTTGATCGTCAATAAACCAATAGGAAATCAGCATGTTGAGTGTGAGAGACAAACTACACTTGCAGAACTTCTTCCAGTGTTATTTCGTCACTCTCACCAATACTACTACCTTGGGCATCAATGCTTTAAATGGTAAATCTAAAATAAAAAATTACTCTCTTTTTTTATCTATCGAAATAGAATAGCTTCTAGCAATTATATAATTCATAGATGCCTTTAAGTCGAAGCTGATTATTCTGAGTGCAAAAAATAATAAATAGCAGCATCCTTGATATTCTCAGGGTATCTTCATGTCTCTAATTTCTAAATTTGAGAAACAATCAAATTTCTTTACTAAGTTTGATGTCTGGTAAAAGTTTATTTAAGTTTTGGTAAGATTCTATTTCTACTCTATTTTCTATTGAATTTAAACGACATTGATGGGATTGCTTCCGTACGTGAAATATATTTCAAAATCTTTCCTTACAATCATTACGTTGTTCATTTGTTCGATATTTGCCTTTTATACGAATAGCTCATTCATATAGGACATCTCCAGCTCTTATTTAATATTCCTTGCAAAGTAATCCTTGGACTATATACCCGCTGTTAAGTTATGACTACATACATACATAACTGGCCATTTCCACCCTGTTTCAGAGTTTTACGGCCTAGCTTCTCGCAGTACTCATGTTGTGTGTCTTAATTTTTATCCATAAGTGCTAGGACCTACAGTTTTAAGTCGACTCCAAACGACAGATTTGAGAAGCTTTTTCATGACAATCAATTATTCCCAGAGCTTTTACCAGAAGACTGCTGAGAGGTAGTCGCCGAAAAAAATAGTTTTTTCATATTTTTTTCAAGATGTCAGAGCTGAGATTTGAACCCAACGCTATCGTCTTAGTAATCCAATACACTAACCACTAGACCACGGTGATTATGATTGGTTATCCTTAATTCAACCAGCTGTTTTACAATTAATTTTAGAGAAAAAGAATACAATGTTACACCAGTTTTTATAGAAAATACTACGATTTAAAACTGCGCCATGAAGATTTTTAATTGCAGTTTAAGGATGACGAACAATACTTTTAAGATTTTGTACTTCATACCAGTGCGCGTCAGTCATTGTTAAAGATGGTCAATGATGGATTCAATCATTGAATATGTACACTCCCATTGCATGGCTTGATCTAAAGTTAACTGAAATTACTGCACTTCAGATAAGCCTGTTTAAGTAACAGCTACTGCCTTTAATAAAATGCAAAAGTCATTTAAATTTGTATACACTTTTATATTAAATATTTAATTAATTATAAAGTAATAATTAAGGAAAAATTATATTTTTTATACCAATCTGTAGGAGGCTGATTGCGAAGTATTTTCAATTTGATAATTTTTTAAATTTAAAGAATTTTTTAAATTATTATGGCACACATTTTTCAAAATAGGCTAGAAACTAGAATGACAGATGCTTCTGTCTTATTGGTTTCAAAATATTTTCATACCCATTTTAAAGAAATTTAATCACTTTGGGAGTTTAGTAAAAAATCTAAAGCTAAAAATTAGAAGCCGTATTTATAATGAAAAATTAGCAACTCGTTAGCAAATACGACAGAATCCTGGCAATTTTCTCACCCGCTATAGACTGACATTATTAAAACTTTCAATATCTTTTATTTGATAACTGGCCAGAGAATCTAAAAAATTAACGATCTCGTACGTTTGAGTAAAAATTTCTACGTAAAGGAATGACAAACTTAGATACTACGTACAACGAGCTGCTAAATTTTTATTATAAATAAGGCTGCAAAAATAATGTGTATAAAAAAGTTTTTTTTTTCTTCTAATTCTAGAATTATCAAACTGCCTTCGTATGTAATCCTACCTTAACAACGTAATCATATTGAAGAATATTACCAGTATTCTTGTTATTGTTGTACTCTGTCCTTATAGCTGTTTATTAAACGTATAGATATACACATACATGCGAGTATATTATAAGTCTCGCTGACTATTAATCTGTTTGTTCGTTTGTCTTAAAATAGCCAAATGCACTCACTGTCAGGTCTGTCAAAAGCATTCGGCGCACAATTTGCAACGTTTAATTATTAACTATCTTTTAATTGCATGGAATGAAAAAGTGAGTGGTCATAATACAATAATACTGTAATAACTACAGCAGTACTAAGAAAGAATTTTCAAATAATCTTTTATTTTTCGCTTTTTAAATCTTAATGGAAAAGTATTTACCAATGCAAAGTGTTTTATGAATTTCTCTTAATGTTTTTTTTTTTATATATTGTTAAAAATAGATAAAAAAATAGGAACAGAAAACTACGATTTATTTATTGTAAACATAGAATTAAAATGACACTTTTGACAAGAAAATTTATAGTTATTTAGCTTTTAACGCTCACACTTGTTAAACCAAAACTAATATGAAAATATAGAGGCCATTCAATTAACCATTTAATTGAAGAAATGGCAATTTTAACAATCCTATTATAGAATTATGAGGGAAAATATTTTTAAAAAGGGAAAAACACTTAAATTGTCAAATTATTTGTAAATAATTATTCGCCTATTGCTTTGAAATATTTAAAATTAACCTACAGTGAGAGCCCAATTTTCCCTTCTTATAAAACTAATTATTCTCCAAATTGTGTACTACAGACTCAGTGGATATCTGAATAGATTGCAAATCATTGTTGTCATCATAGTAGTCATTTGTGCAGATTTTGTGACGAAGACACCGTGTCAAGTTATCCCATATTGGATACTTGTGAGGTGTGTTGCATATTAGAACATGTTGGCACCAGCCGACATTTTGAAGTTACTTTAGGACCAGGGTTGTCAGATAGTTTTCAATTTTTATCCCCGATTTCGAACGTCATAACCCAAAAATTCCTAAAATGCTGATGAGTTTATCCCCAAAAATCCCCACAGAACTGCATCCCTAATTTTGCATGTATTTATGTACATTTGTTTTATTATTTACTAATGTACTTAGTGAAATTACCCTGATTTTTAATAAGGTCCAAGAAGCTTTTTGCCATTGAGTCCACAAGTCTTTAAAACATATCGATTGCAATATTCTTCCACACATCTTTAACAAATTTCCACAACTGTTCCTTAATAGAAGGGGTTTTCCTCTAAAAGCCGCTTTGACAATCTGCCATAAATTTTCAAGAGGATTAAAATCTGGAGACTGTGCAGACCTTGACACCATTTCATATGAAATTTTAAAAACGCCGAAAGCTTGTCGATTATCCCCTATAAAATTCCCATGCCCAAATGAATTTTTTTATCCCCATTTCAGAAAAAAATCCCCATTTTGGGAATAAATCCCCTAATCTAAAAACACTGTTTAGAGCGAAAAATTGGCAGTTATGAGAATTTGAAATTTTCAAAATTTTTTCCTTTTATAACTTCGGATTTTATCTGCAAAAGGTTATGCAGGTTAAAGCCTCTTAGAAATTCAAAGACAAAACTTAAACGACACTCACAAACCACACAATATGACTTTTTGCCTCATAAGCGTAGAGGTAATGCCATAATCATATCGGGTTATCCTTTCATTGTACTATTTCTCTAGCCCTTGTACAGTGCATTGCATGAGTAGCGATCATCAGCTTTAAAACATTATCTGGGAGTAGTAATGTAAAGAATGGAAAGATAATTGTTTTTTACGTCTGCTAGAAAGATTATACATTTTAAATGCATTCCTTAAACTGGCCTACTGTGAGTTACAAATTAATCAATTTCATAGGTTCTAAAAGCTGTCTGTGGTTGTGGCTGCCTCAGAAATAAAAATTTCGATAAAGATGTTCGAATTACCAATTAAGATATGTTTGATGACATCCCCATCTGAGCTCACGTCATACAAAGTTAATTCATATGTTTTTATTCTCTATATCCTTTGATTAATGGACACTATTCCTAGAAGAATAAACTATATAAAAACATTTCAATGTAGTAAGAAATGCTCTCATTTTCAAAAACTTAACAGTTTTATTCCCTATTTCATTCATTGTTTTAAATTTTACAAAATTGCCAACAACTGATGAATGGTTAACAGAGCAGAAAATGGGATTATGAGTAGGGGAATATTAAGTAATTTGTAATTGAATTTAAGCCCGTAGGGTTACAAACATATCGCAGAAAGCAAAAACACATTTATGGTAATTTAAAATTACATCTTGTGGAAATTGTGTTGCACAGTTTAAAAGAGTTTGGCTACAGCATTGCAAGCTAATTTAAATAAATTAGCAGCATAAAATATTGCAAATACTGCTGATGGAAAAAGTACATAATTAAACGAAGTTCTTGGGTAGCTAACGCTTATTTTACTTCAATAAAAAAAAGATAAAATAAAAATTGGAATTTTTCAACTATTTCTTTTTAGCTGTTTTGAATAAGCTTAATAGTTGTACCCTCAACTAACTCAGAAATTACTTTCGAATTTAAGAAAATAATCAGAAAATTAAATTTAAATTTCTACTGCCGACTCAAAGTTAATTTGGAGAACCAATTAAGGGGTTAGTGTGTTGGCTTACTAAAACATGAGCCCTGTGTTCGACACCCAGCTCCGATATCTTAAAAAAAATATGAAAAAAAAAATATTTCTTTCGGCGACTACCTCTCAGCAGCCTTCTGGCAAAACCTCTGAGAGTAATTAATTGCCATAAACAAGCTTCTCAAGTCTGTCGTTCGGATTCGACATTAAACTGTAGGACCCGGTACTCATGGATAAAAATTTACACACACAACATGAGTGCTGCGAGAAGTTAGGCCGTAATCCTGACACAGGGTTGTAAAGGCCAGTTATATATGTATGTAATTAAAGGGTTCACTCATTCTTCCTTTTGGGTACTAAGATCAAATTATGATGGATTAGTTAAGATCATTTTAAAGCCACTTATTGGATCCGAAAATGTTATATGTTGCATTTTTTACTTTCAACTACTCTGAAAATAAATACCCGCTACTGCTGTAGCCCGACACAAAAAAAAGACATAAAAATCTCTGTTGAAGTACAACCGTCGCTTCTTTCTGACTGATATCAGTTAAAATATTAGTGAGTTTAAATAAAAGATCCATATCTTCTCTCCCATCTTTATATTATCCTAGACCCGAACAATGTACTGCATTAGTAGGGGTCATCCCCTGAATGTTGGAAAAAACTTGTTTGCTAAAATTCTGTGGCTTGGTGCTAAAACGGCTAATGTTAAAAAAATAAGTTTTGAGAAAATTGTATTTAAAGTTTTTATTTTCCATATAAGTCCATAGTAACATTGGCTACAAAATCTCTTACAAATTTTTTTCGGAATTGAACAAGAAATTGGGTTTTGGTGCAAAATAAAAAAGGATTAAAAAATTAACCTTATTCAACATCTAACTCAAAATAGCCGAAAATTGACATTGACCATTTTAGCACCAAGCCAAAGAATTAATCTTCTTGGAAAACTGTAGATATGAATCTTGTCTTGCGTGATGGTAAAATACAGCTCGTTTAAGAATTTATGCCAAATGATCATTGTTTGCAAAGAAAGCAGTACGAAAAAATGTTTCTTTCAGCGACCACCTCTTGGGCAGTTTTGCCAAAAGCTCTGACAGCAACTGATTGTCATGAAGCAGTCGTTCGCAGTCGTCGTTAAACTGTAAGTCTTGGTACTTGCTGTGAGAAGGTAGGCCATAACTCAGAAAAAGGCTTGTAATGGCCTATTACGTATGCATGTATGTATGACCATCATTTGCGTCGCATTTTTACTGAATGAATTTTTGGCTGATTGATTGAAACTGGCCGAAGATGAGAACTTTTATCAAAGAATTGTGTTTGGTAGTTTTCCTTAAAATTGTTTACATCAATAAGCAGATTATATAATATCTATTGGCTGCTTGGCGCGGTTTATACGGCGATGGCACCATAGTTCTTACTATTAATAACACTGGATTACTGTTCGTTTCGCTATCTTTAACCACTGGTTAATGCTAAAAAACCACTAACTCTCAAAGTACTGAAAATCAATATTCAAGTCACCACTGACGCCGTAGGGACGAATTTAATGCCTTAAAAGCAATCAACCCAATACTGTTCCTCCTGAGCTAAAATTTTCAGAACATATACTTCCGTTGTAGTCTCCGTGGTCGAGTGGTTAGTGTGTTGGCTTACTAAGACATGGGCCCTGGGTTCGACTCCAGGCTCTGATATCTTCAAAAAAAGAAATATGAAAAAAATATTTCTTTCGGGGACTACCTCTCAGCAGTCTTCTGGCTTCTCATGTCTGTCGTTCGGAGTCGACATTAAACTGTAGGTCCCGGTACTCATGGATAAAAATTGATACACACAACATGAGTGCTGCGAGAAGCTAGGCCGTAATCCTGACACAGGGTTGTAAAGGCCAGTTATGTATGTATGTATGTATACTTCCGTTAGAAAATGTTTTAAACTGCAACAAGTCGATCCGACAGCTGCAAATTAGTCAGACCACATGCAGTCACAATTGTCACTTATGTTGAAAGTAAAATAGTAGGAAACTAATCAGTATTATTCCAATTTTACAAAGACAAGCCAGTCTCTATATCTTGTATAATTTTTTTATTGTGCCAAGTTACTCCTCCTCAAAGCTATCGATACATTATTATGCATCAAACAATAGTTGTTTAAATCCATAGTACCATTCTTGGAAATATACCCCATGTCTTACTATAAAAAGAGCGACTACCCGAAAGGGCTCTTGTCACTTTAGTCTTGACAATATCAGTCTATCGTTCTCAAGTCTATCGTTCGTAGTGACCTTTATATGGTAGGTCCCGGTACTCATGGGTAAAAATTAGCATACACAATATGGGTGCTGCGAGAAGCTAGGCCATAACCCTGACACAGGGTTGTAATGACCAATTATGTATGTACTTATGACGTTATGACACAAAATGACCCTTTTTGATTTCTATTATCCTCAATTAGAATCTTTACATCCGTATTATAACTCTATCATTTGAGTATTTACCATAAGATTTGTAAGAAATAGCTAACTTAAGAGAATGCGATGTAGATATTATACATTTCTAGGAAATCTTATGGTGATAATAGCCATAAAAGGAATACAATAACATGATAATTTTTAGATCTTCTTAAAAGGTACAACAACCGTCATTGAAGAATTAACGTAATACGACATACCCTTAGCTCTATAAGGTCACAAAACGTACTCTCAAATTTATCATGGTTGGCTGTAATAGGGTCATCAGCATAAAATGGTAAGCAAGCGAATATTGAAGGCGCTCCTTCAACACTACTATTGTCAATTCTTCTCCATGATGATGATACAGCCTTTAAACATAGATTGAATTCAGGAGACATCTATATTCGTGCTTATTTCAGACACAAGGCTGAAATTGAATTAATTTTAAATACGAGTATCAAATATTTTATTTGCAATTTTACCAAAAACTGCAACATATTTTTAATGCACTTTTTTTATTTGCTTCTACGTGTGGATTACAAAAAAAAAAAACAAAAATAAACCCTGTTAATTATAATTGAAATTTTATTAATTAAACTACTAATAGAGATAAAGTTGTTATTTAACTGCTTTCAGTTTTGTAATTTTTTTCACAAAAATTATTGTGTTGTATTGTTTTAACAAACCAAATAAAAATGGTTAAAAAAAAAGTTTAAAATTGTCAGTTTTTTATTAAAATCAACATGTTTATGTTTTACAATATTTTTTATTTTTTTTTCGTTTGTATAATTTTCCCAGTATTTAAATAAATTAAAGTTAAAAGTATAAAAAATGTAAAATAAAAACTGAGTTTATTTGAAACGATATGGTTTTTATGTTATTCACCTCTTCTCTTCTTCTGGAAAATTTTTTAATTTTACACGTAATCCGCTTAAAAAAAAGAGATTCTAACAGCAGGTGGTTATGAAAAAAAAACTCGGAAAAAATATCTTTTTTTTTTTTCGTTTTGCATACTGAACGCATAAAAAGGGATAAAAAAAACTTTTGATTGACTACAGGTTATGGCGGTTGCAAAAGTGAAATTATAAATGAGTTTTAAAAACCAACATGGAATGGAGAAAGAACAGAAGTTATCGTTGTTTAAGTACAACTGAATACTACTCTATAGTATGATGCTCCCATTTGAATGCATTAATCATTGCTTAAATGTTTTAAAAATAATCAAAATTTACTTTAGAATGATCTTATATTTTGACAGGATTTGGGCATTTTTTCCCAAAATCTGCATGGGTAGATTAGTTTAGAATGTAATTATCAGCTAAGAGTAGGTAGCTTGATACCACAGATAGTGCCTTGAGCCTATGGTTTAAAAAATTATTAAAACTAGATTTCTGCAGTAATTTCTAAATTTCAGAAGAAGATGTCTTTTCGATTGGTTTTTATATTCTATATAATAGGTCTTTCAGTAAGGATTACCTCGCTTTGGTAATGACCATCTTGTAGAAGCTACACTTAGTTATCATTTATTCAGTCTGTTGTGAAAAATCACCATTGGCATAGTATGTGAAATTCAACAACATGTTCAAATAATAAAATTGCTTTATCGAAATGCGTGACTGAGGCTGCGTGGCAAACAAAATTGTAGAATTTGTGGGGGTTACCATCTCACAGAAGTCAGAGAGAATACAATGCAACCCGAAAAGAGGCTTGTGTCATTATCAGTCCATTTTAACCATGTTCAGCAGGCTATCACTGCCCGTCAGATTAACAACATTTTTAGTCTGGGGTCCAACGAAACTTAGTTTCAACAGCACACCACTACAAGCCATACAGTTTATGTTATATTTGATATATTTTAATTTTTTGAAGGCATTTCGTACCACGTGAAAATGACATCACCTAGCCAGAGGGATCATGTATTTGATTCCGTTTGACTATTTCTTATCGGGATTACTTTTAACTTGCAGGTCCTCCTCCTCCCCCCCCCCCTACAAATAAAACCATCCCCGATTTTCCACTCTTGTCCACCTTAATCAATGTCATCAAAAAAACCGAATGATCAGGAGAAAAGCGCCACCTATTGGGAATTAGCAGCTAACAGCTAAACCTACTTAGTGAAGACATTCACCACACGATCAACATGCACGATAAGGCAATTGCTGTTGATCATTCAAGGGTGAATGATCAATTCACAGCAATTTGTCTCGTTCCTAAGGCGCTTAATAATAATATAAGAAAAAATATGTGTATAAGTGCTGTCCTTTCCAAAAATTCCAATACAATGTACTGCATTTAGTAGGGGTTTACCCCTGAGCATTGGTCTCAAATAAAAAAAAAGAAAAAAAAAATAAGTCACAAACCACAGCTGTCCTTAAACCCAATATAAAAATTCATGTTATCGGTCAAATTTAGTTTTGTTTATGGGGTGGTATAGTGTTTAGAGCACTCTCACAGAAATTCAAATGACCGAGGTTCAAATCCCAGCGAAGGAGAAATATTTTAAATTAAATTTGCACTTTTTCGAAAATTATAATTTAGAAGCCCATAATCAATAAACCACTCCCTAATATTTCCAGTTTATTACAACACGAAACGAATGATCAAGAGTACAGCGCCATCTTTTGGGAAGATAACAGCTAACCACTTAGTGGAGACGCTCACCACTCACATTCAACATCCACCGATAGATGGGGCAATTGCTGGTGATCAGTCAAGGGTAAAGGTATAACACTGGACTTTGAGTGATCAAATTCACAGCAACTTTTCCCATTGATATAAGGCGCTTAACATCTTAACATTTATCTATCTATTTACATATTCAACATTCCATTCTCATGCACTATATGAGTACGAGTTTACCCCTAAATTTAGTTTTACAAAAAAAAAAAAAAAAAAATGTTTCAGTGAAGCCATAAGTAGCATCTGAATGATGTTATATTTCACACAAAATAATCAATAGAGCCTTTAAACGTTTAATAAATATCGGTGATATCTTTTTCACACTTTGTTTTACTTAAATTGAAAGATTGGAAGCACTTACTAAAAGGACAGATATGTTAACCAACATTTCGCTGCCTACTTGTTTTAGAAAAATTTCTACTCTAAACTTCCACAAATAATCTCTTTAATTTCACCACAAGTCCAGTAACAAACTTATATTAAAAGTGTCTTAAATTACTCATTTAAACTTTAGTTTTTGACCTATTCGAAGCAGAATTCAAATGTCAGTAACAATTAAAAAAAAAGTTTAAATCTTACTTTGATTGTATGACATTTAGAAAAACCTGGTTAAATACGAGTCAAAAGGAAAAGGTTTTGCGGTGGCGGAAATGTGTCTCTGATTATGAGTTGTATTGGTGTAGTCGTACAACTCTTTCGAAAGTGGTTTGAGTTTTGTGTGTCAAGTAATAATTAATAATTTTTTTTATGAAACTTCGTGGCTTAAAATTGTGTTTGAAAAAGTTTTATTATACGAGTACTTTTTTTTTAATAATCTGTACTCGTATATTGTTATTGTTTATGCTGATGTTCTAATATTGTTGGCCGTAGTTTATTACAACCCCATAAAAAAGGAAATAATGAATAAATGTGGGCTCGTTTTAATTTTTATTTTCTTTATTGGTGAAACAAAAATATTAAAAAAAAATTTTTGTGTTGTTTGGAAAACTTTGTTTTTAACGATGTTAAAAAAATATGCCCTAAATAGACAGGAAAAAAATCATTACAACCATAAATTTTTTTTTTCTAAAACATATCATCAAAGTATTATTCTAATAATTTTATGACATTTTGTTTAGTATGTGGGATGTGTAAAGTTACTTCTTGTATGGGTCATGTTATGTTTTAATGGATGTACTTTAAATAAGTGATAAATACATATATCCGAATTTTTATTATATATATCATTGTATGATAATTTTTTTAATCAACTTTCTTTCGTTCATATGTTTGACATGATCCTTTTCATCGTAGTTTAAGTAGAGTCTAAACTAGATGAGTCTATTACATTAGGGGTTGTGACTCAGCAATTTTTGTAATATTTCCGATAACTATCTCGACTATTCACCTATTAAATTATAATCTCTTTCAGCCATGCTTAGTTTTAGTAGTCTACAAAGACTTTTTAGAGGGTGTCTGCCGGAAAGAATACTACTTTGTTTGTTTATAATTTTTTACTAAATGAAAGGGAATGGATCTTATATTGATAAATGTATGGAATTATGTATGGAATACAATATCCGCCTCTATTAGGCTCACAAATGCGTTCCTTTTTGAGTACATTTTTCATTACATTCTAGCACATTTCACGCTGTATTTTATTAATTTGATAACGAATAATTTGAGTTGCTCTAGCGCTTCTGGTTTGTTTGCATAAACCTTTCTTTTCAGATATCCCCACAAAAAGAAGTACGGAGCAGTCAAATCAGGCAAATGTGGAGGCCAATAAATATCACCATTCCTTGAAATAACTTGTTGGTGAAAGAGGTCTTGCAGTAATTCCATTGTATTTCTGGCTGTATGCGATGTGTCACCGTCTTGTTGAAAATAAATGTTAGTCAAGCCCAAAGCATACAGTTATGGTGTAAACATTTTTTAATCATATCACGATATCGCTCCACATTGACAGTTACCGTTATGTTGTTTTCAGTTTCAAAGACGTAAGGTTCAGTGATTCCTCCTGACCAAATTGTACACCAGACTTTTGGATCCAAAGGTGACTGATGAATAATTTGACTGTTTTCCATTGCGCTAAACTGACTATTCTGTTTATTCACATATCCATTCAAATGAAAATGAATTTTATAATTTTTTCATGAAAATCGGCGTTGTCATGGGCGAGCTATTGTATGCTATTGGCATATGTATGGCGGCGTGAATGGTCTTCTAAAAAAGCTCTGGTGTCAACTGAATCTTAAATGAAAACAAATGCATATCTTTGTGCAAAATTGAGGCCAAAGTTGTTCTTTGAAGACCAAGCACGGCGTCGAATTAAGGTTAATGGATTGCTTTGTACCCTTTCTTGAGCAGCAGTTATGCTTTCAGCCTTTGTTGACGTATGTTGTGGTGCATACTTGGACCTATCAGCTAAAGTCCCTTTTTCTTCGAAATCATTCACTACACGATAAATAGTGCATCTTGTTGGCACGTAGTTTCTCCCAAAACTATCACGTTACTTTCTCATCGACACAGTGATCTATGATTGATTTAAACACGATTAAAACACTTTAGATTTTTCCATAAAAATTTGTCACCTCTCTACTTCACGACTGCTAGATATGTACTGACAAAACTAATGTTTACCAAAATGGCAACTAAACAACGTATTATACCTTCCCGGCGGATACCCTGCACATTGTAGAGAAACCACAATTTGATTTTGTTTATTTATAATATTTTATTTATTTTTAATTAAATTGAGCAACCCAATTGAAGCTACTTGGGTAGTAACTTATAACTGGCAGTAGATAAATATTTCGATTAATCAGTTTCAATAGAGAATTTTTCATTTGGGACTTTACACATTTTTAATTTTATAAAACTCTTGGAGAACTTAATCCGCCTTTGATACAAAATGTCCCACATACAACATATTAATAAACCTATAAAAAAACAGAAAAACTTTTTTTTTTACTTCCCACATACACGTATACACTCTCGTTGCTATTGTTTATTTTACGTTATATTGTATGTGTGGCAGATAATAAACCATCAAATATTGTCTCCGTAACACTTCAATATTTGTTCAACCAAAAATGTGTATGAATATCGGTATGCCGGGATGGCATAGTTGTTACATCAATGGTTTAACTGCCATAATTTTATTACTTTTTAGGAGAAATAAAAACTATAGGAAGGCGCAATTAAATTTTGCTTTGGGTTAATTTTTGCTTTCTGTAATTTTATTTTAATAATTTTATTACAATAAGAGGGAGTTTATTAATGGTTTTTATAGATAGATATAATCAACTAATTAAGTGTGATTTTTATAGCAAAAAAAAAAAAGAAAATGGAAAAATTCAAGGATGTTTTTAAGAAAGCAATAAAGAGCTATAAGAAAATATAAAAAAAAGGTTTGTCGAATGGAGGTTTTTTTATATAATAATTTTTAGGTATTTATTTTTTAGACCAATACTCAGGGTAACCTCTTATTTTTTAAATTATAATTTTGAAAAAACCGCAGACTAACTTTTTAATTTTTCACCTTTGCTGAGATTTGAATCTGGGCCGTTTGAGTTTTTATGCGAACGCTTTAACCACGCACCCGGCAAAAGAACTGTACTACACTATTGATACGAACAAGGCGAGCTCGCTTAACTTCTATAATAGAATGTTTTAATATTCTCAATAAGAGTAGAAAACCCTTCGTTTTTTTATAAGAACGAATTAAAGAGTGCTTAGCGCCTATATAGCACAATGAGCATTACATTGTTTTTAACAAGCACTGTAACCATCTGACATTATTTTTCATAAAATTGTTAAAAATGAGAAAACACAGAAAATATGCTCGTAACAGAGAACAGATTGAATGTATTCATGTTTTCTAAGTATTCATGCATTCGATACTTTTGCTATGTATTCAGTCATCTTCATATTCTATTGATGTTGCTTTATTTACACTCCTTGTTTTTGTTGATTGCCTTTTGAATACTTTTGCTGTTACATGTAGTGCGACGAATGATCGCACATATTAAAAAATTAAAAACAAACGGCACATTTATTCAGTGTTTGTAAACGGGTTGGTGAACGCTGCTGCTTACATACATACACAAATAACTACTTTTGAAAAAAGTTCAAAAAGCATGTCCACCATTCATACCATTCGTTGTGTATTCGTTGCTTTATTTGAGTGTTAGATGACTTTAAGAGACAACAAGTAATGCAATGTATGTGATTCGTTGCATTTACTCTTTTATTGTGTTGTCTTGTATTTCTAAAATAAAATAGTGACAATTAACAACAGTATACTCACTTTGTGGGAGTGAATTTAAAGCTCATAAACAGGCAATCAAAATGTTTAAGTTCTTTTCATAAGTTCTTTAATAATAAAAATCATTTATGAATAAAAACATAAATAATTAAAATTGGTAAATCCATATTACCGTAAATTGAAAAGTTAATTTAGTTTTATAAATATTCGCATATACATGGGTGTTTAAATATTCAGTTTTTTTTAAATATTTCTTAAAAATTTTAAACATATTTAATATTCAAATAACAAGCAAACTACACTAAAAAAAACTAAAAAATATTTTGAAAAACCACAAACATTTGTGTTTTTTTTATTGTATTTGAATTCTCGTAAATGTAAAACAAGTACATTTGTAAAAAATATAAATTTCAAAAAAAAATTGTTTAGTTTATATATAAAGTATACATACATCAAGAACAAATCATAATAAATAAAAAAAAGTATATATACGTGTATTTATAATATAAACATACATATGTTTAATAAAATAAAATCTCTAAAATTTCAAATTCTCAACTAAACTGCTTATTTATGCATATTTAAAATATATACAAATAGAAAAATTTAAAATAAAAATATTATATTGGATGTTGACAAAAATTTAGAAAGTCATTTAAAAATCACATTTCATAAAAATAAATTGATTTCAGAACACTTAGAAAAATTATATTTAATAATCAGTTAAAAGGAGTGGTTTAGAATTATCCATTAATAACAAAAAGTAAGCAGTAATTAATTTACAGTAGAATTATAACTTAATAGTTATTTTCTGTTTTACTAGACGAAACTAGAACTAGTAGTAGTAGTAACAGCTAAATTTCTTAGCGAAGGCACACGCCACAATCAACATGAAACGATGGGGCAATTACAGTTGATCATTCAGGGGAAGACCATCTACAAAGAAACCGCTCCCTGACATTCCAATCTGATCCACTTTAACCCTGCTACTACGTTAGGGTCATTTTATGACCCAAATTGCATTTTTCGGGCGAGTAAAGAGAAAAAGACCTTTACAGAATGCATTACTTGTAATAATTATGTCTGTCCATTGCACCGAAACACAAAACATAAGTTTATATAAAACCTACTGCAATCATCACGAGTCTTCAAAACTTTTTTCTTTTGTAAAAATTAATATTTTTATAATAAAAATATATCGGGTCATAAAATGACCCAAAACATAATATACGTAAGTTTTTTTTAACGTAGTAGCAGGGTTAAGCAATATCAAAAAAAAAAAAATAAATAAAGATCAGTAAAAAAGCGCAACCTATTGGAAAGTAGCAGATACCAGCTAAAATCCTACTTAGAGAAAGCACTCACCGCAATCAACGATGAAGCAATTGCTGTTGATCATTCAAGAGTGAAGGTATAACACTGGTCTTTAAATGATCAATTCACAGCAATTTGTCTCATTCATAAGACGCTTATTAATATAAAGAAAAAAAATATTGTATATAATGTCCTTTCTTCAAAAATTCCAATACATTGCACAGCATTAATAGGGGTTTATCCCTAAATTTTAATCTCAATAAAAGCAAATTAGTTTTTAATTGAATTGCTACAGGTAATTTTGTGATTGAAAGCCCTAAAAATTAATTAAATAAAAAATTAAATTAAATAATTCCTGAAGACGATACACGCAGGAGTAGCGAAATATCGATAATTAAATAAAAGATTTTTATTTAAAAATAGACCTTGAGATTAAGAATTTCTTTACATTAAATTATAAAGGTCGAAAAACCTGAATTGAAAATTATTAAATTAAATTAAATAAAATTACTCAGAGTATTAGTATAAAAGTTATATATACAAAAGTATTTTTTATATTCTTTTATATACATTCTTTTATATACTATCAGCTGTATTAGTAGAAAATGTTATAGGTTTATTAAGCGTTTATTTGACAAGTACTGCATAGAAATTTTTCACGTAAGCTTTGCAAAAACCAACAACGTTTTCATATAATGCATACAACAGTATACATACATATCTATATATATTGAATACTCCCAATACAAATTCTAATTTTCTGTTATAACTTTATTACAAACCGCTTGTTTAAATTCAATTATTTCTGCAGGTGTATAGTTGGTATGGCATTGTAAGGTCAAGACAGTCAGTGCTAACAAGACTTGTTTAATTAAATTAAGTATATAATTAGGAAATATGCAGTTTATCAAATTTAATAAAATATATGAACCAAAAATTATTTTTTTTTTCAACAACTCACTTGCGTACGAGGAATATTTACTTCTAATTATATTCACTCTGCACATTACGAATTAGTCTAGGACTGTCAGCCTTGAGAATTTGTTCTAAAATTTGCTCACGTTGTTAGTATGGCTACAAATTTTTGCGGTAATTGTTTTGTGGAAAATGTTGTTTTATTTTATTACTATTTTAATACTAATATTAATACAAAACTAAGCACAAAGATCCTAATCTGGGAGTGAATCAGCAACAAGAAAGCTGGAATTTAGAACAGGTCCTCCAATAACGTTCGATATTTTAATAACCATCATGCTAACTAATGAGAATAACTGGTGTGCGCTTGGGAAATACTGCGAGAAGATTCTGCATCTATAGGAGAAAGACTTGGACCGTGAATATATGAACAATCGGGGTCATAGAAACCGGCCTCGAGAAGAATTATTTTCTAATAAAGCAAAAAAATCTGTTTTTTTTTTAATCGGCTTTGATGAATCTGACGTAACTAATAATAGCCAAAATTACTACATATCGTCGATGGAATTAAAGAACGCTGTAACTGACAAAATCTTAAATGTTCACCAAAGCCAAAAAACTTTCATAAAAGTAGAACAAATACACTGGTGTTTTTCATTTCGCAGATGGCGTAAGTGAACTTATTTTCATTGTAGAAATCTGGGACCGGGACCAATCGAGGCGTATTTTTTCTCTGATAAAAATGATGCAAAAAACGTATTTTCGATTTTTTGTCAGTTACAGAATTCTTTAATTCCATTGACGATATGTAGGTTTAATAGAAAATTAAGTGTTCGAGTTTGTCCAGCCATAATTATATTGCAGGCGTATGATTAATATGGAATGAAATAAATATTACTCATACGCAGCCGAGTCATAGAACGATTAATTCTTATTCTGCTTTTTATGAATGTAGCGATTTTTTTTTTATTTTGAATTTTAAAACATTTTTTTTGCCCTTAGCAAATACTCATTTGATGCCATAGACAAGTATACACTTTACTTTGCTTTAAATATCTACTTTTAAATATAAATATGCTAATCCTTGATAAATACAAAAACTACATAAGTCAGTAAAAATATTATTTTAATTCAAGCACTTGCAGCAGAATAACTAAACAGATAATAACTAATTGAATATTCTTATAAAAAAGAAGAAAAACAAATACATATTTAGAAAAACTAAATACGAAAAAAAGCACTATAATATTCTACGAAGAGGATTAAAATGTCAAATTTTGTTGTGAGTAAATTAAAATTAAAAATAATCTCTACAATACTTTAACTATACAAGCAGTAGCAGTTATTTTTCTAAAAATTTTCAAAATATTATCAACACCTGTAATATACTACATACATACTATATGTTATAGGAATACAAGGCTTTATAGCATATGTCTGTAAGTCCTTTGCTTTTCGTATAAAAACTAGTACAACATTTCATAGCTTTTTGTTGTATTGTTGTATCTCTAATCCTTGTTAAGAGTAAGTGTATGTTTAAGTGTACGTTTAAGTGTATGGGTTTTAAGTAAACCCTATTAATAATTTATGATCCTTTATAAGAAGAGTACGAAAGTACATACATACATACATGAGTGAGTATATGACAATAAATATCCTTGTAAAATTGTTAATTAAAAATGCTGTAAAATATATAAAAAACAAAAACAAAAAAATTTTACAAAATATTTTCTATAAAAAAAAATTCATGTTGCTTGCTACCTACCACTCATCCGCTTCTACAGAGGAGCATTTATGGCTTTGCATTAGAAAGATGAAAGTAGTGAAGAAATAACAACTTTTATTTGGTTTCATCATTAGTTGCATTTTTAGGGTACTTTTGTTACTTTGGTTTAAGCTCATTAAGTTTTTGATCTCTTTACTCTTATGAAATCCTTAAAAGAAAAGTGCAGCTTTATTATGTCTGTTGGTTATATTACATGAAATGTTGCAGAGTAACTAAGAGTGCATTTAGAGAAAAGTCTTTTAGAATTTTTGGCCAATGACACATCTAATAAAAATTGAATTTTTTAATTTAATTATTATTTTATATTCAGTAAAGGATGCCAAGGATGTCATGGCAATGAAAATAGTATTTTTTATAGCAGAGTTCTAAATTTTAGGGTGCAATAGAATTTTAAGCGCGCCAATGTTTTTTTATTATTAGAAAACACTTTCAAACGCTCTTCATTATAAAAATTCGTACATTTTTAAACAATTTATAAACAATAGGTTGTATAATATTTTTTTGTTTAGCAATCAAAATCAACAATAGAAATCGAAAAAAAAATAGAAGTTGAATAAGCAAATCTGCCCTTTATTATTTAAATTTTTATTAATAAAGAATGCTGAATAATTTTTTTTCTTCAATAAATTCTCTTTATTTTCTAATTCTTTTTTATTTTCTTTATCAAAAGGATAAAAAAATTATATTTTAATTAAATTATTTTTTTTTTCAATGAAATAGTTTTCATTGGAATTTTTCTATATTTCATTTTTTAATGAAATTTATTCATAGGGTTGAGAGGTGTATGACATTTTGACTGTTTTGATTGGGTCTTTTTTTTGGATTTTATGGTAGAAAGAGTAACAAGTACAATGGTAACTTATTCCTCCCTAAATAAGCCCTATGGTAGTGGCGGTGTGAAATTCATACCAAGATAAATTCAAAAACTCTGAGTTAAATAACAACAACATGCATAACTGGCCATTACAACCCGGTTTCAGCGTTATGCCGTAGCTTCTTGTAGCACTCACATTGTGTGTGTTAATTTATATCCATGAGTACCAGGAGCTACCGTTTATCACCGACTCTGAAGGACAAACTTGAGAAATTTGTTCATGGGAAGCAGTTACAGTCAGAGGTTTCGTTTAAAGATTTCCTATAGGTAGTCGCCAAAAGAAATATTTGCTCTTCATAAGTTTATTTTGAAGATGTCAGGACTGGGGTTTGAAGCCGGAGCTCTTGTCTAATATGACAATACACTAGACTTCGTAAATGACGTTGGATTTTGACTAAGTTCCTTAGTAATATAACTGTGAGACAGTTTACATCAATATGTAATAACTTGCAGCAAAATAACGTATATGTACTTCCGTATAGCGAAACAATGTTCGGCATGGATATTTCGGTATGTTTCGGTACAAGTGTACCGACAGTAATTATGCCCAAAGCATAATCAGAATTGAAATTATTTTTATGGAAAAAAAAACATAATTTTCCAGAACAAATTAATTAACAAAAAATTATTAAAAATCTAAACGAAAACGAATACGGATTTTCAAAACATTGAAAAAAAAAAACAAATAATATTTTGATTTAGAAATTTTCTTATAAAATGTAAAAGCTAAACTTTGAATTATTTGTTAAGCCAATCTGTTGTCAAGATGATCATGGCTGCGACTCTCATCTCTCTCATTTAAATTTTGATCGCCTGTTCGTTAATTTATGATATTACCCAATAGTAAAGCAAGTATTTGCATATTTTTTTATAGTTCATTGTAGACCTCTCATTGGTCTTAAGGTCCTAAAACTGGTACCATTAAGGTATATGTACAACACCAGTGGAACTGAACTAGTTATCGATGCCCTCTACCCCTTTCCGATCTCTGCTACACAAATGTGTAGGTAAATTTGTAGAGAGTATTTTGAAGAGAAAAGTTTATCTAAAGGGTGATTTTTTAAGAACAATAGGTAAGTTTTTCAAAAAAAAAAAAAAATATCCAAATAATAAGCAAATACTTTTTTCAAGCTCAAGGTCAAGTTTATTTTCAATTTAACAATCAATATTTCGATATCCTTCGGATATCATCTTCAGGATTTCTAAAAATAATAATACAAAAATATAAACAGATAAAAATACACTGAAAACCACTTTTCCAATAAGAATTTGATGAAAAAATCAACAACAAAAACAATTATAAAAATACCGATCATATAACAATACAAAATATAAACAAACTCACAATATCAGTAATAAAAATAAAACAACAATTCCATATTATAAAAATATAAACCAAAAAGAAGAACATACAAAAAATTATATAAACACAACAAAAATTAAAATTAATATATATATATATGTATCACTGCACCGATGTTATCACATTCCATACTATACTAATTATTGCTAAAGTATTTGCTTATTATTTGGATAATTTGGAAACAGGTCGAACAATTATACAATATAATAAATATAATAAATAAATAAAATTCAGAAAAATTAATGAAATCTTTATTTGAATCGATAGTATGGTCCATATAATTTAATGTTTGAAGATTACTTCAAGCCAATGTTGACCGTGTTCAATTATGGCATACCCTTTCCAACATTTCGGCCTGTATCTCATGAATAAATGCTTCAATGTTGTCTTTCAATGCGTCAATTGAAGCGGGCTTAGCTGTATAGACATGAGCTTTAATATAGCCCCACAAAAAATAGTCTGATGGCGTTAAATCGCACGACCTACGCGGCAAATTGATCAGTCCCGAACGTGAAATTAAATATTCACCGAACTCGCCTCTCAATAAGTCCATTGTTACACGTGCTGTGTGGCACCTTCTTGTTGGAGCCACATGTCATGCAAGTCAAGCTCTTGCATTTTGGGCAAAAAAAAAGTTGGATATCATCTTACGGTAGAGCTCACCATTCAGAGTTACGTTACGATTCGCATCATCTTTAAAT